>OV839567.1:126677564-127964912 GCA_929447395.1 Epistrophe grossulariae
TACCCAGTTTACACTGGGTGTACACGCCTTCTTATTTTTACTCAGATTTCAACGTTCAAACGACAAACATTAAATAAACATAACACGAATACGAAACTAAACTATGGGGTAGAGTCGCCAGTGGCCGGCCCCTTAAG
The DNA here is from genome assembly GCA_929447395.1 of Epistrophe grossulariae. Lineage (NCBI taxonomy): Eukaryota > Metazoa > Arthropoda > Insecta > Diptera > Syrphidae > Epistrophe > Epistrophe grossulariae. The sequence goes on from OV839567.1 coordinate 126,677,702, forward strand.
ACAATTTTTCTAGAAAATCTATCATAAAATTTACAATTTTTAACATTTTCAATTAATTTTTAAAACAGAATGTTCCTTGTGGTTTTCTTTATTCATTTACATACACGAAATTTAAAAATTTTAATGAGAAACTAACGTTTTAATTAGTTTTAATGAAAAAGTCAATTTTTCCAGTGGCCGGCCCCTAGTTGCCTAAGACCGGCCACCGATGCTCCTGAGCTCGGCCACCCCAATTGCAACAAGAATTTTGATTTTTATGTGTGGTGGCCGGAGTTAGGACACACATTTCCAGTCTTCGGCCCCCTAGTTTCCTTTTGAAAATAGGGGGCCGGAGACTGGATTTAATGGATTTTTAACGTCAGTTTTTGCTCTGGTGTTGCTGTTTTAGCTCAGTTATTCATATTATGCATTTTTCTCAAAAAAAGTATTTTTTCCTAACTTCGGCCGGGGGGCCGACAATAGGAAACACCCAAAAAATCAGTTCCCTATCTCCGGCCCCCTTAAACACAGTCATAATTATAACTTTTTTTTACATTTAAAAGCATATTTAGTTAAAATATAATGTTTTTCAATATAAAAACCGCATTTAAAACTATTAACCCAAGGACTGTCCTCAAAAATCACTAATCCTGAAACCGTTTTCACTGTTGAAATCAACAGTTATAGTACGCGAAAAAATTAAAACACTTGCTTGTGAACATTATTGACTCATAACTCGGAAAGTATTAGGCAAATCTGAGTAAAATTTTGACAGATCATTAAGCATGACAGATTTTTTTGAGATTATAGACGGAGAAATACGACTACAGTTTCACTATTCCCAAAGGTTTTCTTGTAAGGTGGCCGGCCACTGGAGGGGGCCGCCATTGGGCGACTCTACCCTGTTTTATTTATTTTGAGAAATGTCAAAACCTTTTCATTCCAAAAAATTTGACAGTTGGACGAAGTATAATTATTTTTAACTAATCTAATCTAAAGGAAAATTATAGATCTCAAAAATTTTTCTCACTCAAAAAGTGAGCAAGCGAATCGTTTTGGATTTTTTTTCCTCAGAGTTTTGACGGGAAAGCTGAGAAATTTTGCTGAGGAATCCTGTTCAGGTAACTGAGATTACTGAGATCTCTGAGATCTCATTTTCCTAAACATGCCTAATATAAAAATTAAAATGATGTTAAAACTATCAATGTCAAAAGCGACAGCTGTCAATATTTTTATATTCACTGTGCATAGTAAGTTTTTCTCATCCATAAAGTTGTCCCGGCGGCGTCCACAACATATTTACTGTAGGATTTTTATTTCTTGAAGAAGGTTCAAGGTGATGAAACAGGAAGCACACACAAGAAATGATCATCGCCCTTCCATGATTTTATCGCACATTAAGTTTGATGGGTTACATACAAAGTAGGGTGATTCAAAATAATACATTTTTCGAAATTAAACCGAGACCAGGCAAAATTATGAAGCTAACATTTAAACCATGAAATTTAGACTACAAAATTAAAAATCGATCACCATTACGAGGTCGCTACCATCGTTTTTCAATAATTTTGCTTGAAAATCTTTGAAAATCGGAATTTTTCTCATTCATTACTTTTGATTTAAGGTGAGTTTTGTTAAGTTGTATACCTACCTTTTCAGAAACTGCAAAACTAATACAAGCTTTTAAAAGCATAAAATGTTTTTGAGTAATAGGATATTTATACAGGGTGCCGCTTTCAAACGTTTCAAGTACAAATTATTTTTGACCTCCATTTAGGGCTATCGATTTATTTATAGGTATATGGTGAAGATCATTAAAAATATTTCTTTATAAAATTTTAGTCTAACTATTAAGCAGTATTAATAAAAATATGATTAAAAATATAAATTAATTTTGGACAGAGTGACCAAAAATATTAAATCAAAGTAGAGGTTTTTTTAAATTAAAAAAAAAATGTGTTAACTCAAAAACCGTTGGGATTTGTTATTAAATTATATAACAGGTTATGAAATTCTTAAGAAAATAATTTAAAACAAACATTTTTAAGGCACCCTGTACAATACGATATGAGTTTTTCTACATCATGATTAGGTATAGTGTTTTTTTTTTGAAAATATTGTTTAAACAAGTTTAAGCAAAAAAGAACTTTGGGGCAGGTTCTTGGTCATTGAAATGCATTTCCGGTTTAACTAGACGTAATTTGAAGTCAACACCAAGTCCTAGATCGCATGCGGTTTTTTTCTGTAGACGTTTTCTTCTTATTTATAAACAAAAAAAGCTATAAAAAGTATTTCAAAAATTAAATTTCTAACAGAATACATATTCAGAAATCATATAAAATTACAAACAATCCCTGAAAATTTCATGCTTTTAGCACCAAAACTCGAAAAGTTATTCAGCTTCTAACATTTGAGAAAAATGCAAAAAGATTTTCAAGCAAAATTATTGAAAAAACGCTGGTAGCGATCTCTAAATGGTGATCGATTTTGAATTCTTTGGTCTTAATTTTTTGGTTTCAATTTAAGTTTCATAATTTCGCCCGGTTCCGGCTGAATTTCGAGAAAGGTGATTTTTTGAATCACCCTAATACATAGTCATGAATTTTTAAGTTCTATATCCACACCCTACTTGATATCTCATTTGTAAAGTGATACATTGAATCTCCAGGAATGGTTTTTACTTTTTACCACACTCTGTTGCCCATTAAATGAGAAAAATGATGATTGGCTCATTTATTCCTAAGATATTCTTTGTCCTCGCCGGTGTTCCAGTTCAGCAACCTTGTGATAGTGTTATATGTTTGCTCTTTGCTTCAATAGTAATGTTTTTTCACCAAACTTAGTTGCGCTCACACAAAGTGTATGTGGGTTTGGATTTTAAAATAAAACATTCATAATTTTAAATAATTTTGAAAAAGTAGATATTTTTAAGCGAATTTGTCATGAAATAATTGTGGAATAACAATTGGAGAATATTTTTGGATAGCGCTTTTTAAGCACACAATTTAAATTTTTGCTAAGTTGCAAAATTTATACCTTCAGCAAATGGCGCAAAGATCAATAACTCTTGTCTGTAACTTTGGGGCCCAAAAATATAATAATTACGTCCAGACTAATCAATTTCTCTAACCCTTTTCATAATAGAAGGTTATTTTTTTCTACTTTTTTTTTTAATACTGAAAAAAAACTGAAAGCAGCTCAATATCTACCAAAAAAAAAGAAAGAAACTGGAACGAAACAAAAATACACAAACCAAAAAAAAAACGAACAAACTAATCGAAGCATAATAGAATCGCTTAATCCTTTTTGGTCCTTGCTCCGATTTAATCCCTTTAACTTATTTGCCAAACAAAAGCACTTAAAATAATTAAGTGATTCGTTTTGGTGAACGGGCGCATATTTGCCGCTTCAATCGTTTGCTGGTTCTGGTTTGCCTTTGCCTTTGCTTTTCGATGAATTTCCTGCAAAAGATTTATGAACTTGCCGGTATTTTTAATTATATTTATTCAACCAACTGATTACATTCTTTGCGTGTATTTAAGTTTTCCCCGCGGCATTGTACCGCCCGCCACTTCCATTGCCACAGCCACCACCGCCACGCTGCGCTGCTCCGCACCAACCATCATCCTCCCCTACCCCCAATATGGCCCGCATAAAGGATATTTTCTCTTAAATATTCGATTCTAATTAATTTTATGACCACAAGGGCCGTTTCCGTTGTTGTTAGTTTTATTTTTGTATTTTTTTTTGTTTCAGTTTTTTGTTTCTGTAATATAAAACTGCAAATTGAACATGAATTTAGCACTTTTTCAATAAAGTGCTCCAACAAATAAATTGATGCCAAGTGAAGTTTCATTTAATTAAATTACAAATAAATTAAAATGTTGGTTAGACTTGAATTAAAAAAAAAAAGAAACCACAGTAAGAGGAACTTATACTGCGACTATTTATAAATCACGCATATATATATTATGTATGTATGTACATAGTATGTAAATACATATATACCTACATAAATAAACACAATTAAATCATTTAGCCTACTGGCAATTAGCAAGCCCATTGTAAGGTTTTCAAAAAATTAATATTCCAGCACTTAGTTAAATACCACCACCCGTGCCAAACCATTTAGATTTTATAATGTCTCATTAATTAAATTCCGAGGATAAAAAGTGTCATCAACCGTCCGTTGTTATTTTTGGCAAAGGAAATTATACGAAGGCACACCAGCAAAATAAAAAAATCATTTGTAACTTTTGTAGCTTACCATAGACATTAAAAAAAAAAAATAAAACAAAAAAAAACCGCCGCGACCCTCGATCAATTTGTTAATCCTCAGGGTGTAATTAAATAATTTAAAATATTAATTGCAAGTAGTGAAATTAACAAGGTCTGTAATTTTTCTTATTTTATATAAGATTTCCACTATATACACAATGAAATGACGCAGAAAGAAAAAGATTTTATTTGTTTTATTTTTTTATTGGGCAGTATTTTATTTTAATTCAAACGAAAAAGCAATTAAAATTTCTATGTATTGAGACAATTGACAAAGAAATTGTGTCATTGTGCGAGAGACGGATTGGTTTGGAATGTTGGAATGCATCTCAGAATGAATTTTTTTTTGTTTAATTTTTGAAAAATTGTACAAAGTTGGGATTAATTTTCATGGTTTAAATAACGTGTCTGTGAAAATGGCGCCCTCTAAAACCTATTACACTACCGAAGCTGTTTTTTTTTCTAAGTTTTCGTACAGACTTTTGATCGTTGTGAATGGAATTTGGTCGATTTTGGTCCTGATGTAATTTTTAACGGCTTTTATGATCGTATATATAGGTTTATTATTTAGAGCAATGAATTTCATGTAGATCAAAAAGAATAAATCGCATGGTATATCGAATCAGCAGAGTGTGGTCAGTATGAGAATTGAGATCGGCTCGTCCTCGCAGCAAATAAATATGTTTTCACTACCGAGTTATCTGTCTTCATAATCGTAAGGGCATCAGTTCTTTTAAAACTGCCATTTTCTAGGCCCTCATTAGAAAATCTTTCAATAAACGAAATGTCTTGAAATTCTAAGAACAAGTTCTTGTTTCCGAACGGAGTTCGTGGGAAATTGTCCAATGACACATCAAAGCAGCTTTGCCGCCCAAAACGAAATTATCGTGCCATGTGTGAGATTTTTAAAAAAATGAAATTTCGTCGAAATTCGCTTTTTTTAAGTAAAATAATGAAATTAAGAAAATTGTGCTCTTTTGAATTTTTTTTGCATGATGAAATTGTCTTCTCAGCAAAACACGATAGTGCCTCATATCGACAATGCAACTAAAATGTCAATTCTTGATGAATATAATTAATTCCGGTACACTTGATGATTTAAGGATGCTGAAGGCTGCAGTACTTAATTTTTCTTCTTCACATTTAGGTCAGAATATACGAAAATTCAAAATACCATAGAAAGTCATAAATCTAGTTAAATTATTGTTTTAAAAAATGACTTTCTTATCTTTAATGTGTATGTACTTTTAAATGAAAGTGATTGAATTTCTGATGTGTTCCAAATTTATAAAAGCAAGTCAAAAATGTTTTTGTTATGGGAAATGATTTGTATAGATCAAATCTGATCAAATTTTTACTATTAAAAACTGACAACCAAATGTTTTCTATGCGAAAACATGAAGTAATCTATGTAAAACACTATTTTTAAAAAAGTTTTTAAAAACTAAAATTCTGACAGTAGAAAGTTATAAAGCAATCATCATCACTCGCAGCATCCTCAAATCATTAAATGTTCCGAATTTGATTTATATTCGTCCAGAATTGTTGTGAGAAATTATTTTTGTCAACAAAATTGTAAAATTTTTACGAACTCTCTTGATGATTTCTGAACTTGTGACGGCGACCTGAGGTTTTCTTCTTATCAAGGACACATTTCCAGTGCTGCCGAATGCATTTGCCCACTGAATAATCCAATTTCTATCAGAAATCCTACCCTCCGCACCGAACAGGCAAACTGTTTTTGGAAGGGGAATGATATTAAAAGCGTGTCGATGATAAAGCAAAATTTTGTAAAATAAAAATAGGTTTCGAGACAAAAAAGCACGCTGTAAAAAGAACCACTCCACTTTTGGAACTGGTTCAAATTTAAATTCCCAAAATTTTGCAATACCGACAAAATAAAAAAAATCCAATCATAAACTAACTCCGCTTAAGTGAAAAAAAAATCATGAAAGTGGAATCCAGATAAGTGAAAACACTAATTGTAACATATCAAAAATTCAAATTTCATTTTCGTGGTGAAAATTTGGTGAAGCTGAAAAATAAAAAAGAGATCAAAGTCGTAAGCAAAGTTTTTGTTCTGTTTTTTTATTTTTAAGAGAGTTTTTTTCAATGAAAAATATAAAATTTAACTGAAAATATGTTTCAGGTATCCGGATTTTTCGATTAAGCAAGTTTCGCTTAAGCGGAGTGTTTAGAGGTAATTGGTCAACAAATACTCTGGGATGAAAAAAGTGTTTCAGATAAGTGGGTTTTTCTCTTAACCGGGTTTCTCTTAAGCGGGTTATACTATATTTTCAAAAGCACAAAAATCTTTTCTTCGGTAAGCAGTCTGGTTTTACCAAATACCATGGAATTGCTATATCATAAACATTTTCGAATAAGACATCAGTGAAGCAGAGTTATGTTCAAGTTCACAAGCCAAAATTCCATAATCGACTATTGATCCATTTATTGTATACATTTGGTCAAAAGTCTAGACTAAAGTGGATCAATTCCCTGTAAAACCCGTTTCCCTTATTTTAGAAAAAGTTAGTCGTATGTTCAAAAATGTTTTATAGAATTTTTGAAAATTACTTGAATTCAGAAAAATTATTTTGAAAAATATAAGTTTGTATAAGGTGATTCTAAAAATTCAGCTTATATTTTTTTACAAATTCATTTTAAAAAATTTTAAGAAAACATATTCTTAGACAACAGTAGTTCCTTGGCTGGACCGCTTCGCGGGTTGAAAGATTTTTAACTACCTTCTTGGGTCTTCTGTACCGCCCACGCCTTTCCCTGCCTCCGTTTAGGGTATGTTTAGTCATCAGATAATGCGCCAATGTCAACAACCTTTTTTAATATAAAGTAAAAGTACAAAATTTAATATAAAAACAAAAATGCATCCATTAATTATCGACTTTAGAAGCTAGATAATTTTGAGAAATGCTGTGTTAATGCCTTTTATCTCGTTAACGGCTGCCCTGTTTTTTTTTACAATTTTACAATCCGTTACCTTTCAATAGAATAAATAATATTAAATTTAAAAATTTTAGAAATATTTTGTTTTTATACAAGAAAACTAAAATTAAAGAAAAAATCCATTTTTGTATTACTTTTGACTTTTTCTACACTTCTTTCCCTCAGACGATTCATCATAACGTTATATATGAAACCGCATAATCATAAATGCCTCGTTTAACTTTTTTATGTGAGGAGTTCGTTTGATTCAAATTAATTACATTAATATTAAATCTCGAATTATGGTTAAATCCTTTTAAATTTGTTCAGTCTTTTAATATTTAAAAAATCAACCTTCTAATCGATTATAGATTTTGTCTTTCTATCTCCGTCACTTAAATACCCAAATATAATTAATATTAATTTAACATTGAACAACCCTTGTGTATTGAAATATCACATATGTACATACATAAATAGCTACAGTATTAAACAAAATAAAGTTTGTACTACATTATCCTAACCTAAATAACACCTTGTTAAGTTATACATACATATTTAGGTATACTCAAATAAAACAAGAACAAAAAAATACTTTGTAAATAATTTATAATGTCAATGGGTCATCAACCGTTGCTTATAACAATTCCAATTTCAGGATTCACAGCAAGACCCCCCTTATAACATACAAAAAAAAGGAATTAATTCAGTCACAAAGTGAGAAAAGGGACTGTCATCAGAACCCAAGACAAATAAAAAGAAAACAAAAATTATTCCAACAAGCTTTCTCTGAGTTCGTTGTTAAAACAAAGACAACAAAAATAAAGGAATTAAGAGTATACAGACGGGATCAATGAATCGATTTTATACTGAAGACTTGTCCAATAAGGATTACATAAAAGACCACATGTAGTATATCGTTTTAATCCGAGGGTTGAGGGACAAGAAATAATTTGTTCATGTAACTGAACTGAAACTTAATTCTTCATTAATATTATAAATTTATTTTTTACACTAAATAATGTTCAGTAAGGGTCACCATCGTTTGGCAAAATTCATTTGGCATTTCTTTGTTTCGCTTTAATCGTTAAATATTTCGTTTAATTCGCAATCCACCATTGGCAATTTACGTTTAGTTTTTTTTTCATTACGTTTTTCAATCATTACGCAATTAACATTCGGCGGTTTTATTTCGCTTTTTTTCAAAAATATTTTCAATCATTTTGCAAAAATCATTTAGCAATTTTTTGCTTGGTTTTTTTTTTGTTATACGTTGTTTGATATTTGGCCAATTGTTTTTTTTCGCGAAATAATGTTTCGCCGTTTCATTATTTCGCAAAATATCGCTTCGCCGTTTTATTAATTCGCTAATAGTTCATTTCGCCGTTTAGTTGTTTTGATAATTAATATTAATGTTGTTTTGAGAAGTAATTTTTTTATATGGAAAATCGTTCATTTTTGAATATTTTTCGGTGACGTGGAATAAGGCCCAACGAAAGAAGACCAAATCTCAAATGTATCCTTATTTCGTTTTGAAAATGAAAATAAGGACAAACTGGCTTTATTTCGTTTCAAAAACGAAATAAGGCAAAATTTGACTTAGAAGTAAAGCCAAATGTTTTTGTTCAACACTTTAACTACACCCAACCCGGTACCTACCCCAAATCCTATAGTGTGCCTATGTCTCACTGTTTATACATAAAATTGCAAAACAATTAATTGCCAAATAAAAAAAAGCGAAACAACAAAATGCCAAATAAAAAATTGCGGAAATTTAAAAATCTAATGGAACTAAAAACTAAATGAAAATTGAGAAATGAAAAATGCGAAATAATAATTAATTTGTCAAATCATTTAAAAAACGAAACGTGATTTGCAAAACGTAAAATGCGAAATAACAAAATGCTAAACAAACAAAATGCGGAACGAAAAACGGCGAAACATACCATACCCGTTAAGTTAATAATATAAAACACAGTTTGTTAGTCGAAGTAACTGACACTTAAGGGGCCAATTTGGATGATTATGGTTCAATTTCGCATTGTAATCTTACCTGAATCCCTAAAAATAATTTTGTTACTTTCTGAATTTCCAAAATATAAACAGCTTATAGTATATGTATAGTATTGATTTTACTCTTGAGTTCGAGAGGTTGGTATAAGCTCCAAAACGAAAAAAGTAATCAGTTGAAACAAAAATGAAGTTTCATTATTCAAAGGTCGTATAGTTTGTTGCTGTTATTTGAAATAAGAGTTGAGTTGAATTTTCAATGTATCGTCGGTTTATAAGTTTCAGTGTTTTCCAGCACAAGCCGAAACTAAATTTTAGAAATTTATCGAATTTACAAATTTCATTTTTTTACCACCCTTTCGGTGTTTTAATATAGACGATGTCTCCATAAACTAATATTGGAGACTTGAAAAGATAAAACAAAAGCGTTGATTTCGATATTTTAAGTGAATCCTGTAACCGTTTCCGGGTTCCGTGAAATTAGACCCCAAGAGTTGAAATAAAATAATGCCCCAAAATCGGTACAATTTTTCATAGTGAAATTATGCCCCATGTAATAAGGCCCCACCGAAATGAAAAAAATCTCCAAAACTGAATGAAATAAGACGTTTTCCATACTAAAGTTACAAAATTTACTTGCATTGTAACTTGTACAATTGTATTTGTAATTTTCCTACCCATAATTTAATTCCACTTGAATTTCATTCAGCACATTTTTTTTTTAATTTTTTAACGCTTACGAGGCAAAAAATTGCTGACAAAAATCGCACAATTTCATTTCATTGAAATGTGATTGCTAGGTCCAAAAATGATACATCTAACTAACGACTTTTAGCCAAACTTTCTTCTCTATTCAAGTTCTTCTAAAGCATTATTTACTACTACCTTTATTCTCACTGTAAATATTCAAGTTTCTCTTATATCCAATTAACGCCACTTCAGGCGTTCATCATCGCAGTCACTTGGCCCCTCTAATTTTTGTCTTAACAATAAATTTTATATTGTAAATATAAGTAATTGTTTATATCTGTCTATTTTTACGCAGATGATATGAAAATCATTAAGATAATTTCTCCCCCCTAAGTATAAGAATAACATGTTTAGATTTAAGTTTCGCTTGAATTAAGCTAAATAAATAAATAATCCGCAACAAGTGGCATTTGGTTCTATGTCCTCGATTAGTGAATTTTGATAAAACTTTTTGAGAAAAACAGTGATGTCTTAGCTAAATAAAAAAAGGAACCAATATGTTTTTCAAAATAAAATGAAATTAAACCCCAACAAAAATCGAAATTTTTGAAAAAATCGAAATCTTTGAAAAAATCGAAATTTTTGAAAAAATCGAAAATCGAAATTTTTGAAAATGTTGGGGCATATTTTATTTAGGCTTTATTGCATTATTAAATAAGACCCCACAAAATGAATTAAAACCCCAATATATGAAATAATACCCCAAATTAAAAAAAACATTATTTTTATTGTTTTATGCAGAGTTTTGGGGCTTTATTTAATTTTTTCTTTGGGCCTTATTTAATGGGGCATAATTTCGCAGAGCACAGTTCCAAGGAGCACAATTGTCTAACTCTCGACTGATAAGTTAAAGTATCTTAAGTCGACTTAAGATGATTTGCTTTTTTTTAATGAACCCTATTACCAAAACAGAGGCGCACAGTTCTGTGTTATCCGAATTCTTCTATCTCACTCCGTTTCCTTTTTATAAAGGAAAAAAAAACATCTTATGCTGGAAAATAGCATATTGATATAGCTTGAACCAAATCAGTTGGCCAATTTACTGCGCAGATCTCTTTAAATTTCTTTGCTCATCTCTTTAATTTTAAAAGATACACACAAATCACTGAAAAAAAGAAAAAAAAGATGTACATTCCAACGTTGTTGTCATAACCGCTGCTGCGATCATACTGAAGCACTAAGGAGGGTGAGTTTTGTTTATAGCTTCGCTCAGGGTAAATTAGAAATGGATTTCCAGCGATGGACTTTCCTTCATTGAGAGATGATCATGGAGTAATTTTTTTTCATAGCTTGATGTCTAAAAAAGTATTTCATCTCTGGTGGGATAAAAGAAAGAGATTTTTTAGGTGTAAACTTTACTTCGAAAAGTTAAGATTAAGAATTTTTGATTTTATTATTGGGACAAATTTAAGTGCACCTATAATAAAAAATAAATCTATTGCTTACACATAAAAAACTACCTGTGACATAGGATTAATTGATAAATAGTTAAGGGATTATTGTTTGTTTCTATGTTTTATGGTTTTATGATTTGTGGCTTAGGAACAGAGGATCCGTGGGCGATGTGTTTATATTTGTTTTATGGCGTTAGTGTTTATTTGATATATTTTTTGACCTGTGGGGTTTTGGGGAATCATTAATAGATCAGCGTTTATGAGTTTGAATAATTTTTACCTACTAGTTTTTAAGAATGAAATTTTTCATCAGAGGGAATTTACGTATTAATGTTAATTATTCCTTACTTGCGGGTAAAAGTTATTAAAACCTAAGGAAATTTCATTCTTAAAAACTCGTAGGTAAAAATTATTCAAACTCGTAAACGCTGATCTATTAATGATTCCCCAAAACCCCACGGGTCATAACGCCATAAAACAAATATAAACACATCGCCCACGGATCCTCTGTTCCTAAGCCACAAATCATAAAACCATAAAACATAGAAACAAACAATAATCCCTTAACTATTTATCAATTAATCCTATGTCACAGGTAGTTTTTTATGTTTAACCCAATTGCGTTTTGCAAAATATTTCTTTTTTATAAGTGCGCTGAAATTATGCAAATAAAAAAAATTAAACTCATACATTCAATCTCATTTAAGATAAAAAAAAAACAAAGTTGAGTTAGGCACTGTAGAATTCAAGGAAAAATCTGGACTCATTAAATATCTTGCGTGCCATTTTTGTTCTCTTAAATCCTCTCTCTGCGCAACCGACCGTTGGCCAACTGAATTGGTTCAAGCTATACAAGGTAAAATATCTTAAGTCCATATAAGATGTTGTGTTGAAGGGAATTATGAAATTTTAAGTATACTTGAGATTATTTCATCATAAGAGTTTGTAATAACTGTGAAAAGGTAAAACATCTTAAGTGGACTTAAGATACCTTATCGCATGCAAACCAAAAAAAAAATTACCCTTAAGTCGGCTTGAGATTTTTGAAATCAATAATTTAAAATAAATTAAAAAAATGGAAACTATCTTAAGTCATATTTTGCCCTATAACTCAATAAATATTAACAATATCTTTTTACAATAAATTAAAAAAAAAAAGTTCATAAAATTTGACCTCTAAAAAGTTAGTTCATTGTTAGAAGTCTATGTTTAGAAGGTTTTTTGAGAAGCTTCTTTCGACAGTTTTCTTGCTCTCTTGAAAAATGTTAAAAATTGACTTAAGATACTTTACCTTTTCAGTCGAGAACTTACTGTCTTTCATCTATCTTACTCCTTACTCCCTTTTTTAAATTAAAATTATTTCAGCTTATGTCTTAAAACTGCATATTGGTACAAGGTAAAATATCGTAAGTCCACATAACATGTTGTGTTTAAATGAATCAAAAATATATATAGAAGATTATTTTATGTAGATCACTTGATAGGTACTTTGTCTTTTTTATACAAAACTGAATAAGTTGAAAACGTAAATCATTTTAAGTCCATTTTTAACATTTTCAAGAGAGCAAAAAAACTCTTAAAACCAGCTGTGACACCAGGCCATTTTTATACATAAGATGATTCTTTTTCCTTATAAATGAAAAGGAATGAGAAAGAAGAGTGCGAATGTGGAACTATGTTAACCATCATAAGTCGATTTAAGATATTTTACCTCTAAAGTCGCGAAGTGAAGCTAAGTTGTTAAGATTTTCTTACAGACATATTTTCGTCTTTTTTAAAGAATGCATAATTTATTCCTAGTTGAATTTGAAAATCTCAATAGTTTTCACCCGAAAATATTGGCGGAAAAAAAGTTCCCAAAAATCAAATATATCATTTTGTTTTCACCTCAAGAAATTAATTTAAGCAAACTTTAAATACTAAAGTACCTATGACTCGACAGTCTACATATATCTCAAAACAAATTATTTTCATATGACTGATAACAAAAGTTTATAATTGGTAACAACAAAAATTCAAAATCAAGTTTGTGGCAATTGTGTTTTGTTCAAAATAAACGATTCTAATTAAAATGAAAACGAACAAAGATGGGAGTGCGTATAAGTAACTTATGGTACCTATACCTACCTACATATATGTGAATATTTGTTTTACAGATCTAAAACTTTTTGAAAACGAAGTTTAATTGCTTAAACTAGTTAACTTACTTGAAAATATCATTTAAACTAATTTGCTTGCTTAAAGTTGTTTAAAACATTCACGAAAGCAATGCATACTTTCCATGTACAAAACACATCCACACATACATCCATAAATAAATTATGTATGTATATATAGTTAACAAAGTGAAAGTTGTATTTTTAAGAACGAACAAAATGCGTATTCGTGTTTGCAGAATACACCTACCTACACTTTAATTTATTTGAACTTGGAAAACTTATTTTAATCGTGTGAGAAAATAAACTTAACTTCTTCTTATATGTGCATTTAATATTTATACATATGAACGTACATAAATACCTTACCTATACAACTTGATGATGTGGTTCTCTCTCTCTAATAATAATTTTCAAAGTACGCAAGAAGAAATTATAAATTCAAAGTTACCAACTTTTAAGTGTCTGAGATTAAACTTATGTGTTTTTGGATGCTGATGTTAAGAAAACAAAAAAAAGGGACTTAGCCGCGTAAATAATAAAATACGACTGAATAAGTAAACATTGAAAAGTTTGGGTCTATACGCGAGTAATCGGTTTCGAAATACAGCAATGACATATGGTTAAAGAGAAAGTTCATAATAATCAAAGAAATGGAAATAAAAGAAAATTTATTTTTATTAACTTGCGATATACAGAGTGTTCCATATAATCAATGGTCCAAAGCGAGACTGGTGGTGGGCCAGGTAATGTCCTGGCGATTGGAATACATACACGCTTTTGATACGTGAAGGAAAATCATGATACAAATTCAAAATCAATTTATAGAAGCACAAAACTTTTTAAAAGACAGTTTTTAAGAAGTAAGAACAAAATTTGAGCAAACCGTAAAAATAAGAAAAGAAAAAAAGAAAAATTAATAAAAAAGCTATTACTTAAAAAAAAGATTCATTTTTACTTGTTTTTAAACCCTGTTTGATTGAGTTAAAATTTGTATACCTTTTGATCTAAGCTATAGCATTGGTAAGTTTTACACCTTTTAAGAAATATCAATAAGATGTAAAATTTTTAAATCTAAAAACCAGTGTTTAGCCATCCAATTTTTTTTCAGGATGCTCTTTAAAAAACTTAAGTTTAAAAAAAGATTTGATCAAAATTTCATGTTGTCTATTAATTTTGAGTAAAATGGTTCAGGATATCAAAAAATATTTTAATGCAGAACATTGGTGTTACTATAATAAAATACATATTTAAGTGAAAAAATTAGAAAAAAAACAAAAATCAACTATGGACAGGGTTACCAAATAACTGATTCAATGAAGGGGTTTTTTGAAATTTAAAAAAACAGGCGTTTTTCGAAAACCGTTATGATTCGGAAAGGAAAAGTTACTAAATTCTGAGAGGGCAGTTTCAGTTTGGACTATTGATTATGGGAGACCCTGTATATGGCAGTTGAAATAACGATAATAGCGCCAAATAGGTCTCGCTGCGAATCTTAAACGGGTGGGTTGATTTTATTTAAACTTAAGCTAAGTACAGACTATTGTCAGATTTTACAATATAGTAAGAACTGTCAACGGTCTGACAATAGCTAACAATTAGCTGACAATTGACATATTTCTTACAATGAAAAATTCTTCGTTCACACGGTTGGTAGATTTCTTCCCAATTTGATTGTCAGCTATTTTTTTATCTCTCTTTAATCAACTCATTGACATTTCGAACAATGAAGGAATTGTCAGGAATTGTAAGATGTTTTCAATTATAATAATCATTTTAAAAAAATAAGTAAAATAAGAACAAAAAATGCGGTATCCTTTTTTTTTAAAATAGCTAAATATTATTCCACAAACAAAAATAAAAAAAAACATTAATTGAATTATTAAAATAAAATGATATAAGTTGAAGTGGCAACTCTCGTTTCGTTTGTAACAATCCTGAAAAGAAATAAATAAGAGCCCAATGAATTCAATCATCAACACAGGCATGAGACAACTATTTAATTCTAACTCTCTCTATAACATGAATTTAAAGTTCTACTACTAATACTAACACATACAACAGGCGGCCGTCACACAACGGACTTACACCATTGTTCAGAATCGCCAGGCGACCACCTCACACACCGTTGAGCCTCTCGCTCGCAGGGGAACCGATGGATGTTATACCAATGCTGTATTCGAGAACGGAGAGCCAAGCGACCACCTCACACACCATTGAGTTTCACTCTCGCAGGGGAACTGGTGGATGTTATGCCAATGCTCATCACGAACCAGGAGACCAACACACACACGATCATGTTGGATATTATACCAATGTTCACTTAGAATTATATTTTCACCAAAGAAATTATTATACTAATATTCTACAAATAACTAGTGTTATGATTAATCAGCGAGATAAACTCACCTCACTTTCCAGTCTTATTTGTTTTTCTCTTTTTCTTCACAATAAATCTTCACGAAAACAATTCACAATCTTTTCACTCTGCTTGTCAACAAATCACCACTAAATGAGACAGATAACACGGAGTGAGAGGATCGTGAATGTCGCAAAATATAATTAGGTACATGAATTCTGCGGCATTGCCAAATTAGTAAAAATAAATCTCGAAAGTACTACCAGATGAACAATTTTATTTTAATTTCCTTTTTTTTTACAATTTACCTGACTTTCTTATACAATTAAGACATCTGACAATGACCAATGAGTCTGACAATGTCCTAATCGACTGACAATGATAAAAATTGTGTGTTCAGACGATTGCAAGACATTTGGAACAGTTTTTTCACTGACAGATCTGACAATCGTCTGTACTTAGCTTTAGTACCTCGTGACTTTTGGACATTTTCCTGATTTCTTTTTTAATTTTTTTAGGACCAAAAATAACGGTACCTGCCAAAAATTTTATATTTTTCAAAAACGTGATTTAATCTTAAAATTTGTTTTTACAAAGAGCCTATTATTTTATTAAACAAATCAAAAAAATGGTTCCCATAGTCTATAGAACCATTTCTTGATTTTCGATTTTCTCAAAAACGGTTCAATTGGTTTACACTATTAAACTAAAGAAAAAAAAAATTCTTGTCCTAACATTCATTTTACGATTTTTGAATTCACTATGTACCAAAATGAATAAATAATATTAATATTCATTTAAAAGTTTGCTTTTGTAATGGTTTAATGGATACGTTTTCTTGATTTTTGAAATTAGTATATTAGCCCAGTAGGAATAAATATTTGACCTGGAAAAAATTTTATTATTCACTCATCTTTCACTATTCGTTAGAGGTTGTTATTAGGAGCATATGAGTAGTTTTTCGGGAAAATCGAAATGGAGCTTAAAACGCCGTCTTGGATTTTTCTTAAAAGAAAGACTTGAAATAGAGAAAAAAAAATATTTAGAAACAACGGCAACATCTTACAATGACATGTCATGTTATATCTTGGTTAAAAGTCAGACATCCATTCTTTAATTCTGTTTTTAAATAAAATTATTTTAGTGAATACTTTTAAAAAATTTAATTTTCTAACTCAAAATTTTGAAAAAAAAAATTAAAAATTTGGAAATTAATTTTATTTTTTTCAAAATTTTGCATTATTAAGTAGTATTTTTGTATAATAATAATTTTATTTCAATAATAAAAGATAGAAAAATAATTAAGAATCTATTTGTTTTAACTTAAAAAAATAAACATTTAAATCATAGTTTAAAAATAACCTGTTAAAACGTTATCCTGGCTGCAAGTACATATTTGTTTTTCTGGTGGCTAGCTATAGGTACAGCTTTATAAATTTAAATACCTTTTTTCAAAGACAAAATTCATGTTGACTTGTGTTATTATTATGCAAAAATTTTCAATTTTTTTTTTTTTTTGAAGACCAAATAATTCAACTTGGTCGATTTTTTATTGAACTTGTTATCGAACAATTTTTTATATTATCTAGCATATTTAAATTAAAAAGTTTTCCTTTAACCAAAAATAACGATACCTCCCATGCAAGTGGTTAAAAACCGATATTGCATATCAATATTTTCAAAAAAACAAATTTTTGATTTTTAATCAAATTTTTCCAAATTATTTTTAGAAAATTCGATATTTCGAAAAAAATTAATTTTTAAACTCCGCATTAATACCTTAATGCAAAAAACTTGCGTAGCAATTTTATTGCCTGGCAATATTTTTTTCTTAAAAATGTTTACAAAATTATATTTTCAAAAAAAACTGCTTTAACGATTTTCAATAATTTGTTCTCATAAATTTAAATTTGTTTGTTTGTTTGTTCGTGCGACCAGGTCGTGGCATTATATTAACTTTAAACTGTGACAAAATCTTAGTGTTAGTGGAAGATCGGTTTGTTTAAGCTTTGACACACGGTTAATGCTGTGGCTATATGGGATGTGGTTGGTCTGAATGTACTTCGATCATCACGGACTTATTCGTAAAGAAAAGAATACGACTATTTTGTTCATTTTTTCATCACAAAAATGCTGCAACAAGCTTGTAGAGTAATTTTCGTTGTACATATTTATGAAAATTATTCCAAAAACATAAGCCATGACCTTGCCTGCAGATGGAACAGTCTTCGTCTTCTATGGAGCTCTTTCTCTCATTACTCCATCTCAGTCGTAAAATTGAAGACCCACGTTTTTATTCAAGGTAACAAAGCGATGCAAGAACTCCGCTTCAATAAAGTGAAACTTCACAAAATACTTAGTTGAAACATTGATAGTCACGAATCTGTTTTTGTTCGTTTGTGAGTAATCGCGGCACTTATCAGCTTTTTCAGGTTTAGGCTGTTAAGATATTAAAATGAAACTACCGCTACCGATATTTATCATTGTCGGAATTTTTGTTGAGCTTTGACCACATTTTAGTTATTGCGTAGATACATTTTTGACCAAATTAGATTGGAATATTTTTCTGGCTTGTTAGGTTATTTGATGCATTTTAATTATTCTTAAGTCACATCGCAAAGCCGTTTAATTATTTTTGAAATACAAAGATAGCAGATCCTGCCACCATCCTCCCTTCCCACATCAAGCTTCTTAAATAAATAGTTTGAATGAATTTTGAAAGCTTCCAAAATTTTTGAGATTACAGATCTTTCAAAAAAAATTATGTTTGTTTATTAAATTACATAGTTGTTTTTTTTTTTAAATACTGTGTGAATAGAGTTCTATGTCCTTGTTTTCATTTTCCAAATTTTTATTCATCGAAAAAGTTCAGAAGCATCATAAAAACACTATAAACAGTTTTAGAAACCTAAAAAGAAAGATAAAAAATATAATTGTATTTATCATGTTTTTTTATTTATATTTATATTTTATCCAAACCTGTAATCCTGTACTAACTGAAAGTGGAGCAACACCACCGACGCTTATTTCTTTTGGTGACTGAGACTTCATCAACATATAGCGGATAGATTTTTGTTGTGGCACTGACAAAATGTACCAATGAATTTCATATATTTCATCAATGATTCTATCGTTCTATGAAAACAAAAAAATTATTTAATCAAATGCAAAAAATTGAAGTGGTTGTGATTTCAAGGATTTAAAAATTATTTTGTTTCTTAAAACACGTTTTTTTTTTCTGGTCGCAACGATTTCTCTAGAAAAAAAATTCATATTTACAGCTAGTTCAACTAAAGTTCCCATGCCGCAATACAAATACAGCATTACAAAAGATAAGAAAATATAGGAATACGCTCCAGGCCAATCACCAATAAACAATATGACCAAAGTCAGGACAATAGAAAGTCCTGATGTTGTGATTTGTGTAAAATTTATCCAAAAGTACATAACTTCAAGACATTCTATAAATCTAAAATGGATTATATCATTAAAATTTTGTTTATTGTTGAGTTTTCGAAGCTCAGTTGTAGATTGTACCTTGAATAAGTTTGATGCCATTCAATGACTTCGTTAAGCTTATATTGCACTTTTGTACTTTCACGATCAACTGCCATCTCACTAAGCTCCTTTCCTTTTAGAACAAAAATATCAACTAACATATTAGCTTGACCAAAGTACACCAACAAAAACATGTCCCCAGCAAAATTTCCAAATGCTCCGAAAATTAAGCAAGTTGATTGCATTCCAATTGTTCCAAAATACCCCAGAGTCGTATTCGTATCCAAGTATGGCATGTTAAATTGCATGACCAACAGCCGTCGTCCGGTTAGAGCCCAAATAAAAATCGGAACTGAGATTATCATAAACACCACAGCAGCATATAACAAGGCTACAGTTTTAAGAACTACACGAGTTCGAGAAATACATTTATCAAGGACATTTGCATAGTGCTCGCCTTTGTTTTCATAATCACAATAAACTGATTGAAGAAAATAGTAAATTTTACGAAAATAACTTACATAGACGATACCACTTATGAGCTTAGATATACCCTAATGAAGAAGAGTTTTAGAGAATATTTTTTTTTTTAATTTTTTTTAAATAAACCTGCAGGACACTCCCCACCATGCAAAATGTCTCCAACACAATACTCCAATTTTCAGATATTTTTGTCTGAACGGTATAAGCCGAAAATATAAAATATACTGTTATGCAAAAAATTACAGCTCTAGTTATGTTGTTGATTTTATATTCTTTGTCTAATATATCAGCACCACAAACTGCAGAGCAAATCCTTACAACTCGTATAACGTTTTCAAACTTTTCCGAAGGACGCATTTCAACAGTCTTACACTCATGTGATGGTTATTTTGCAAGAAGTGTTATTTATATTCAAAGAATGGACTTCATCAGAATGATAGAAGGCTATTTAACAATTCTAGTGGTAAGGAATGATGGTAAATTATTTAAAATGTTTTTGCACAGTGAATGTCATTTTTGGATTGAAGCGAGGTCATAGGTATGTAAGAAATGGTAATCAAAAGGAATATGCACTGCGAATAAAAGTAGGAGGTCATAATTGTTTAAGAAAAATAAAACATCGATTACTTCAAATTAATTTTAGGTTGTATCGTTTGCATGTGTAGCTCAACGCTGTTAAATGCCACATGGTAACTTGTCTTTAGTCTTAAAAATATGTAATAATATGTAATAAAAAGAATTAGATTAAACAACATGGCTGCCATTAACCCTTTCATAAGTTCTTTGATTTCATATAACATTCTCTTGAAAGTCTTATAAAACTATAAAGTTCAAAGTTACAAAAAATTACGTATACGCCACCGTGAACTTAAAATTTTATTTTTGGTTTGAGATAGATATTTGCCATTTTTGTGAGATTGGATTGAAAAGAACTTCAATCCTGTCCTGTCATGTCCTTGAAAATGCATATATCCAGGTCAATAAAAATGTACGTTGTGTGTGGTGGGTCTTGGCCTTGAATTTTGTATTCGCCTAAAATTTTAATTTAATTCGAAATAAAATTCTGCGTAAGGTTACGTGCTTCTTAGTGCTCAGCGTGGAAAATTCCTCTTTTTTATGTGCTTATGAGAACAAATGATGGATGTGATTATAGAAGAAATAATCCTTATTTAATTCAATCAGTAATTGTTACTTAGTTAGTCACATGATTTTTGGAACGAATAAAATATTGTTTTATATTCTGTATCTGAAAGGGGATATAAGAAAAGCTATAATTAAAAAAAAACTGCCGTTATTCGAAAACGCGTTATAATGCGGTACGGACAAGTTACTAAA
This sequence comes from Epistrophe grossulariae, assembly GCA_929447395.1. NCBI lineage: Eukaryota > Metazoa > Arthropoda > Insecta > Diptera > Syrphidae > Epistrophe > Epistrophe grossulariae. The sequence goes on from OV839567.1 coordinate 126,698,887, forward strand.
TTCTGAATAGTATGGCCCTATCACCAGTTCCAGTTTGAACCATTTTTCATGGGACACCCTGTATACATATTTTCCAAACATTTTTAAGAAAAAAATTTTTGCACCATTTCTTAGTATTAATTAATTATTAACGTGAAGTTAAAAAATTAATTTCGAAAATAAATCATCTACCTACCTATTTTTTTTTTAAATCCAAATTTTTTAGAAGTTCTTGTATAAAACCTTTAATTACAATCAGTTGAACATGATTAATGAGAAAACCAAAGAACTGGTTCTATGAGATATATTATTAAAATAGATTAATATAAAATATCTTGAATCAAAATATGGTAGATCGTACTGTCATAAGCTCACATACAATTTTCAAGCAAAATCGTTGTAGTAATTTTTGAGAAAAAAAACTCTTTTTAGAAACTTGTATGGTTATAGTACAGCTATTTTTGGTTATAAGAATAATTTTTGTTTAAAATTCGCTAGATAATACCAAAAAAGTGCTGGGTTTCAAATCTAGAATAAACATCGATCATTTCCGAATTATGTATTAAGTTTAAGAAAACAAAATTTTAACTTTTTTAAAACTATCAACATTTTGGTATACAAAATTTCTAAATTTTTTTAAAATATTCTGCATACAAAATTTATCAAAATTAGTTGAACCGTTTTTGAGAAAATCGAAGAAATAGTTCTATAGGATCTCCCATTTATAACCATTTTCTGATTTTTTTTTAGATAAATCCAATCTGTCTTTCTGGTTTATTTAGGACTAAACAGAAAGGTTGATTTTTAAAGCTTGATGCTCTATGTTTTTTGTACATTTCATTTTATTTTATATATTTCTTTAACATTTTTGAATAATATTATTTTTCTTAAAAAGGCAACCTTTTCGTGAATAACACCTTCCATACATCCATTCTTTTGATTTTTGCTTTTCTGAAAAACGGTTGAACTGATTTTGATAATTTTAAAAGTTATTGTATACCCAGTTTTCAAAAAAATATTTTTTTACAAATTATAGTGTTTCCTCTGAAAATAAAAATATGTCACATACCTACGCCATAGATAATTCATTATTTTTTTCAAACTAAAAACTATTCCAAGCACTTGGAAACTTACCAACACATATTTTATAATTTTGTCGAACAAAAAAATGTTCCACATACGTCTAAGTGAACCATAAAAAAATATATTTTCTTCGAAAATTATTCAATAGTTCTTCTTTTCGCATATATACAGTGCCGAGCAAAAAATAGCAGTGAATCTGTTAAAAATTGTAATTTTTCATATCTTTAAAAACAGTAACTTTTTCTAACTTCTACTTTTAGATTAAGTTCACCCTTTGAAGTGATTATTTAACGGTTCATTCTTACTGTTTTATTTAAATGTCACTTTTTGTGGTGTCATCGAGTATTTTAGGCGAGCAAAATAATAGCAGTGATCGCCAGGTTCTATTTAAAAAATAGTTTTTTTCCCTCAACTTTGATTTAGATTTAATAAAAAGTAAGTTCTATTCTTCTATTTTATCCTATTTATCTATTTTCATCGAATTTGTTTCAAAACCATTGAATTTGTTCTTGTAAAGTTACTTGTGCACTCCACATAAAAAAACGCCAACTTATTAAAAGCCTTAATATGGAAGGCAAAATGTATGAGGAAGTTCAGGAACTTTTTGGGTATTTGGCAAATATGGCAAGAGACGTCATCATATTTGAAAAAAATGGCGAAAAAATGGGGGCGTAAACTATTTTCTAGTTCAAAAAAAAAAACATGAAAATTTCACCAAAATAGCTACAGCCGTTTCCAAGACAAGCAATAATAAAAGTGGGCGTGGCAATGGGGAGTTCAGTAAAATAATTTTTATTTTTTTTGTCATAAGAATAAATTTTAAGAAATTCATTTAAATCGTTTGAATTGTTTCCGAGAAACTATGAAATAATGAAAATGGGTGTGCCAGTCAGCGGATTTTACTAAATCTAATTTTCAATTTCTTCTTGTTCATAAAAATAAACTGAAAATTTCATAGATACAAATCGTAAGAACCGTTTTCGAGAAACCAAAAACTAATAAAAATGGGTGTGGCAGTAGACGGAATTTACTTATTTCTTTTTAAATTTTTGTTCCTATATATAAAAGAGAACGCTCTCTGAAAATTTCATCCAAATTGTCGGATTCGTTTCCGATAAACTAAAATAGAAAAATGTGGGCGGAGCAGTGGGCGGATCTCATTAAATTTTTCTTAACATTTTTTTCTTATTAAGGAGAAAAAACTATAAAAAAATCATTAAAATAGCTATAGTGCAGTTTCCGAGAAACCAAACAATAATAAAAGTGGGGGTGGCAGTGAGTGGATTTTAGAAAAAGAATTTTGTCAATTTTTTGTTATAAGAAAATCAAAGCGTTTGAATTGTTTTCGAGAAAATAAGAAATATTAAAAGTGGGAGTGGCATTAGGCGAATTTTATTAAATCTAATTTTTTATTTTTTTATTTATCATAAGAATAAACTCTGAAAATTTCATACAAATCGTTGAAGCCGTTTTCGAAAAACCAAAAACTAATAAAAGTGGTCGTGGCAGTAACGAATTTTAATAATTTAATTTTTTTTTATTTTTTTCGTACCCATAAAAGTAAAATCTGAAAATTTCGTTTAAATCGTTTGAGCCGTTAACGAGAAATAAAGACGTTTCCGACCGTTTCTGTCATACTAAGAAGTAAGAAAAGTGGGCGTGGGAGTGGGTGGATTTTACTAAATCCAATTTTTATTTTTTTCTCGTTCATCAAATTGTTGGAGCCATTTCCCAGAAACCAAATATACATACAGTAGACGCTCGATATAGTGAAGTAATTAAAACCAGGCCTGTTCACTATTTCGAGATTGTTCACTATTTTGAGAGAGAAACTAAAAAGGCTTTCCAGTGTGATTTTGATACAAAATGATTTTTTTTATTTATTAAAGCGTAAAATAATTTCAATTGGGTAAAAAAAAACATAAACATTTTATAATATTATAAATAACATACAATAAACGTTATTTTTCATAAAAACGAAAAACCTCATAGCTCCCGGTACAAATTTGTTTTTTTTTTTTTAATAAGAATGAAATCACTAATTGATGGTTTCTCAACTTTAAATTGATTTGCACTGCTTTTTCTTGTAAATGTTTCATTAATATCTTAAAAAAAGGTCCACAATGCTGTAAACGCATTGCTGCTGGCATAATCTTGTTAAATATTGAAAAAGAAATGTGAGTTCACTATATCGAGATACCTTTTGTTCACTATTTAGAGTTGTCTGTATAAAATTTTGTAGTTCACTCTATCGAGATTCACTTTATCGAGCGTCTACTGTAAATATATATATGTATATAATATTATACAAGAATAGCTCGTTTAAATTAATAAGATTATTGTGTATCGAATCAACCTGAAATTTTAATTTACCCCTTTATTGCACTTCTAGTTCTTTCAAACTTATGAGGAAACCTTGTTTTAATTATATTGGTGGTAGGTCTTAATTGCCACAGGAATATCGTTTGATATTTTTGTAAGGCATTAGCGATGTATACTCCTACAAAACCAACCTTACAATATTGATAAAATGTTTCTAACTTTCAGACTAACCCCGCATCACACTTCAAAATTATTGACTCATATTTGATTATATTATATGAGTCCATTTGCCTTGTGTACCTATAACAACTAACTTGTTTATACTTAATTCATAAAAATACAAAACGTATCACCCTTCTTGCTTTTATAGTTTTAATAGAACACCCCAGTTCCATTTATCCAGTTTTAATTGGAAATGCAATTAAACAAAAACACCCAATCACAGAACTTTAGAAAAACGGCACACGCAAGTCAAAACGTTTTTCCCATTTGTTTGCAGAAAGTAAAATATGCATGCAGCAAAAAAAGAAAAATTTCAAATTATTACAAAGCAATCAGTTAGTTATTGGAAACTGTTGCACTCTGAATGAAGTATTTTTAAACTTAAAAGCAAAATTCCATTTTTTTGTGCCTGTAATAAAGTTTTTTTTTGTTATTTAAATAAAATGAAATCTTTATCGAAAAACTTGCAATTGGAAATTGTTAGTTGGTTGAAACAGGGAAAATCAACTCGTTTGTTGGCTAAAAAATTCGACATAAGCCAAAGCACTGTTGTGAGATTGAGAAGAAAATTTTGTGCAAGTGTAGAAAAAAACCAAGGAGGTCGGCCTAGAAGTCTTTCTTTGCAAGATGAAAGGTCATTGGTACGTTATGTGATGTCCCAAAGTGTTTCAACTGCCACAGAAGCAGCTAAGGAACTTGAAAGAGCTACGGGCAAACGTGTGAGTAGATGGACTGCACGTCGAGCTCTTCAGCATCTTAAACTTCAAGCAATAGAAAGAAAAAAGAAACCAGCATTATCAAAGAAAAATGTCAAAGCGAGACTTGCATTTGTGAGAAATTATGCAGAATGGAGTGATATGGATTGGAGGAAGGTTATTTGGTCTGACGAGACGAAGATTAATAGATATTGCACCGATGGAAGGTCATGGGCTTGGAAGCGGGAAGGAGAATCCTTAAAACCCAGGCATGTTAAGCAAACTGTTAAAAATGGAGGGGGTTCCATTGTCTTGTGGGGTTGCATGAGTGCTTACGGTGTAGGAGAACTACACTTAGTTGATGGTCCAATGGACCAGTATATATATAAAAATATTCTCCAAAGATATTTGAAGAAAACTATGCAAACAATTCCGGTAAATGAGAATAATATAGTATTTCAACATGATCGTGATCCAAAGCATATGGCAATGAAAGTTCAAAAATGGTTGCGGGAACAACCGTTTTCTGTACTAGAATGGCCAGCTCAGAGTCCTGATTTGAATCCCATTGAAAATCTTTGGGCCTATTTGAAGTCGGCCCTACACAATGAGTATAATTCACCAGCTTCTTCGTTAACAGTTCTTTGGGAGAGAGCAAAGGAACAATGGAATCAAATTCCCGTAAGTTATTGTGAAAAACTAGCCGAAAGTCTACCACGGCGAATGAAGGCAATTCGATCGGCAAAGGGATTTTGGACAAAATATTAATTTTATTATAAAGTTTCATATATTAATCATAATTTTGTTTGAATTCTATTTACACAGCATAATGTTTTCAGTATTTTAAAAAATTTAAAGCTATATGTATAAGACTGTTTCATACGTCTTTTTTTTGTGATTTTTGGACTATTAAATAAAAAGCCAGTTAAAAGGAATCATAAATTGTATACGAATTTTTCGAGTTTTATTGCTATGAAAGTGGGTACTGGGTATGCTATCTTATAAGAACAAGTCTTGTTTTTATAAACAAATTAATATTATAATTTTAATAATGATGTAACGATCTAAGAAAAATAAAAAATCTAAATTAAGTTTTTTAAATAAAATAAAAATAAAATATGTATTTTGTGGTTTTATTTTGTATTATTATTTTTAAGATTAGGAGCCAATTAACACCCAAAAATGTTTTAAATAAATAAATATGGTGGTATGCGACGACTCGTGGATAACGACTCCCAACTCTCAATCAATCATGCGTGCGTTGTTATAGCTAGAAATGGAGGAACCAACAAATTTTTGATGAATCAGAAGATGAGATTATCGCAAAAGGCAATAGCGCTGATGTGGAAAAGACTGCTAATCGAACTAAAACTTCCGGCTTTTAGTCCAATAAAATATGTTCCATTATCTCATTTTTCTCAAAAATTACCCCTTTATTTCTTGATTAAAATTTTATTTTAGGTTAACTACTATCACTGCGATTATTCCAAGAAATTTTATGATAAACTATTATTATAACGGTATCTCTCATGGAACCATTTTTGTTTTCGACTATCTCACTATCTATTCAAACGATTTTAATGAAGTTTTTTAAACAGGAGCTTCTAATAAGTTTTAATAATATTGCATATCAAATTGTTGAAAAAAAAACAACTTCTGGATTTATGAAAAAAAATGGGTTGGGTTATTATTCTGTAAGTGACAAAATTCGGGTTTCTGTAAATATAAAATTCTGTAATCCAAAATTCTAAAAATCTAAAATTCTGCTTTTTTAAATTCTGTAAAACCATAATTCTGTACTTCAAAATTCTGTATTCCAAAATTCTGTATTTCAAAATTCTGTAAATTATAAAAGAAAAATTGTTTTGATGATGAAAAATAAGTGCGCAATTTTTCTCATTATCAAAACAATTTTTCTTTTATAATTTACAGAATTTTGATATTCAGCATTTTGGAGTTCAGAATACAAAAAATTGTTTATACCTATACTAAGCTTTCATTTGAGTCCAAACTAATTGATTTCAATATTTTCAGAAAAAGTGTATTCGTCTCAAGTTTGTAATTCTTTTGCACAACTGGTAAAACTTTAGAATTCACTTTGATATTGATTGCACATACGGATTTGTTGTTTTTATCTATTTCCGTTCGATAACTCAATGTAGATTGAGGCCCTGGTCCGTCCTGAACTGTAGCCCCACCTTAACTACAACTAACAACTCAATGTATGATGTGTTTTGTAAATTAAATAATTTAGAGTGGAATTTGGACGTTTTAAACGATATTATATTATATATTCATAAATAACGTATCTTCTTCTTCTATTTCTATTAAAAACTAAATGTAATGTATGTATATTACAAAATTTGTTGATATCAACCAAACGAGACAAAAAGTTTCACATAGGCGGTTTATATTTTAAAATGTAAGATTAAATGAAAGAAAGAAAGAATTTACTATACAGTATTTAAAATTTTCCAGAACTTTGGATTTACAGAATTTTGATATACCCAAAATTCTGGATTTACAAAATTCTGGAATACAGAATAATAAATTTACAGAATAGTGAAATACAGAATTATGTTCATACAGGATTTTCAATCCATTTAAAGAATTTTGGTCTTACGATTTTGTAATACAGAATAACAACCCGTTCCAAAAAAAATAAAAATTCGATATTTAAGAAATGAATATGATTTTTTTAAATTATTTTTAACTCCATATTAATAAATACTATAAAATTTTCGTCCAATAAACTGGTTTGTTGGACCAATAAAAAGCGGTTTATTAGCCCAATAGACGTTTATTGATACCATAGCCAAAGTTTATTGACCCTGTTTTTTTAATTTATTTATATTTTTCAAAATTGGTTTGTTGCTGCAATGACCTTTATTGTTGTTTGAAGGAACGAATTTGTTAGAACAATGAAAAAGTTTATTAATTAATTAATTTTGTATGTTGTGCAAATAAATTATTTCGTTGATTCAAGCAAACTTGTTTGTTAAGTCAATAAAATAATTTATTAAATTGGAAAAATTTGGTTTCCATTTGCATTCCAGCTTCCTTTTACTATACTCATTTTTTCTTGTAATATGTTCTAGTAACTCATTTGAAAATATGAAAGTAAAATAAAAGTAACCTCAACTCCACAATGCGTTTCACTCGAGTACGACAGTTGGGCTCATCAAAAAGATGCTATATTATACCTTCCTTAGATGCAAATTATGGTTGATACTCCCCGACTCTAATAAAAATCACAGCATAAGAAAACAGTTAATTTTCTAAGAGTCGACTATAACTAAAAAAAAAAAAAGAAAGCATTTTGGCTTACCCTTATAAACACTTTATTGGGACAATAAATAGCTTAGGGACGAATGAATAGTTTATTACGGTAGGTAATATAAAAAAAAATCAAAAAAAAAAATTAAAATGTTTATTGACAATTAATTACTTGTTTATTATTCGCCAATAAACGCATCAAGGTAAAAAAAAGAAGTAAATTTACTGTTTGGCGCAATGTATGAGTTTATTATGTCCAACAAAAAATGTATGAATACAAGCAACTTGTTATTAATTTTTAAATTTTAATTTTCATTAAATGAAGTTTAACTGAGCCAAAAAGTCTTTTATTGAGCAGAAATTTTTTTAAACAAATATTCGTAATATCAACGAAAAGTTTATTGAGATCATAAGAATATAATAAACGGTGTTTGTTTATATAATAATTTTCCATGAATGTATATCTACAGCTACATATATTGTTCATTTATGCATACTTAAATAATGCTACCTTAAACTTAAAACTAAAAAAATTAATACAAATAAAAATAAAAAAGTAGCCGTCCGAAAGATTTTAATTTTTAAGTGGAAATTAAAACTTATAAATTATAATTACAAGCATATAATTAAAACTATATAACAGTGACATCAGAGTGCTGAGCTTAAATGTAATGTTCACATTAAAAAGGAATATTTGCGATGACTTAATCATATAATGAATCAAATGATGTATTATGGTTGCATCAACTATTCTTTTGTTATAAATAATTGAATTTTGTTCTCAAAGTTTTTAAAGATGTCTTTACCCTCTGACACTCTATCATTTTGTCTTAAAGTATAATGACATCTAGACACTGACTTGTACGTTTCTATTTCCTTACACTTTAAGTTATAAGGATCCATGCCATATTATATACATAGATAGCCACAAGCTACATATTTGTACATATGTATGTATATGTATGGGTCCAGTATATATACATGTATGTATAACTTTATGAGGATACTCTATTTTAGTGTGCAAATCAAGGCAATTACTTGAGGGCATACTAATGACCGTAACAATACACGTTGATGTTGATGGATTATCCTTTCGCATCCGTTTTTCAAAGCAGAAGGAGCATCATATTATATACATATGTATAACAATGAAAATACACAGCCATAACAATAACAATAATACACATTATTATACTCTATATACCTACTATAACCCAACCATGGTCGTCAATATAAATCTATGAAGACCTGACATTATATAACTTGATCGATGACAATGGACTTCCCTCTCACATTTATATAGAATATAGCTTTAACCTGGTCTTCGTCTATAAACTCATATATTCCACACACAAACACACACACACATTCTACCTTATGCTTTTGGTATATCCTTATCATTTAAAGTTGTTCCTTTAATAGGACAAGTATAGCTATCGTGAAAAATGTCAATCGAGGGTATTAATCAATCTTAATATAACAATATTGAGAAGCTGGAAATATAAAAAGTTTCACAATTTTGTCTTTTCATAAGTTTCTCAAAAAATCCTCAAATTATGTGTATTTTTTTTTATTTTAAATTTGTTCAAAAAGGATGATGCTTTAAATTGAGGTGGAGAGCATTAACTAAGTAGATCTATTAGGATAATGTTGCAAATGTGAATCTGTAATTGATGTTTGCATCCCTTTCATATACATACATATAATATGTTTGCCAAAATTTTAGATTTTGTCAATTTCTGTATCATTTTTCAGAATGAGAAAAGGAAATTTAAGAACAATTTTTTTAATGAATTAAGGTAAAGCTCTTTTTTACTTGTTTTTGCTTTCGTGTAAACAAGGTTTTATTCAAACTTAACTCAAAATTACGATGACGGAAAAATGGAAATAGTGGTTATGAAAGTCATAAAATCAACTGTACTTTATTAAACCACCGGTTAACAGGAATGCTTCAATGTCAAAATACTGTGCAAAAGCTGGTTAAACTTTGTTTAATACCGGGATCAGCTCTATGAAATGACACTGTCAATGAAATAACCCCCCAATAAATTTTATTTTTTTACTTCCAATATATTAATTATTAGCTACTATATGGCTATAATATATGGATTCGTTAAAAAAAGCGAACTCGGAATTTTGATCAAACTTGAAATTATGATGATATAGCGAAGTCGAAAAAAGCGGGTCTCGCAATTCTGTCTGTCTGTTTACCTTTCAACTGCAGCCTAAACGGGTGTGTCGATTTTCTTCCTCGACACGTTTTTTCATTTTTGTAGGTTCAACATAACGGTACCTGCCGTAAAAATTTCATTTAGCAAATAATGAAAATCCTATTTTTCTCAAAAACGTGCCCAAAACTTTAAACTTTAAAAAAAAATTCCGCAAAATGGTTCCAATAAAACCAATTTTTATTTCGATTTTCTCAAAAACGGTTCAATTGATTTTCATCAATTTTTTTGGTGATAATTGTATACCAAAATTTTCAATTTTTTTTTTTTTATGAATTTATTAAAAAAGTTTCAAAATAGTTTTTTGAGAATTTAATAATTCGAATACTACTTGATCGATTTTTATTAAACTTGTCACCCAGCAGCTTTTTTTACCATTCTCTAGCTGATTTTAAATGTAAATTATTCTTATAACCAAAAACAGCAAAAACCGGTAAGGAAAATCAAATTTTTTTCAATAGCGATTTCTTTGATTTTGATTAAAGTTTGTGTGTAAGCTAATATCAATATCATCTTCCGTATTATTGTAAAACAGAAAAAAAATCGATATTTCGAAAATGCGTGGATGATTTTTTTCAAAATTATTTTTTTAACTTAAAATTTAATAAATGCTAAAAAAATTGCGTACCAATTTTATTTTCTTAAAAATGTTGTTAAATTTAACTAAACTACTTTTTTGGTAAGTGGCATACAAAATAGGCTACCATAACTAACATGTTTCTTATAAAATTATTCCAGACTATTTAACTACAGTGTGATCGCACATGTTCGTTTTTTTTAAATTTTTAAAAAAGTTTCAAGTTTTTATTTCAAAACTTAATAACTCGAAAACTACTTGCTATAGATTTTTAAGTAAAAACTATTCTTATAACCAGAAACCGTTAAAGAAAATCAGCTGTTGCTTAAGCGCCCCTGAGTTAAGGGCCTGTATGGTACAATAAAAGTGGGCGGTTTTTAACCAAAAATATTTTTTTGAATTTTTTTTCTTGTTCATCAGTACACTTCCTGATAATTTCATCCAAATCGCTGAATCCATTTACGAGATTTCAATATATTCCAAAAGTGGGCGTAGTATTTTACAGGATCAAATTTTTCATAATTTTTCAAAAAATTTTCATAAGAAAAAACTCCAAAAATTTCAGGCAAATCATTGGAGCCGGATAAACCAAAAAAGTGGGCGGAGCTTTTGGCGGATGTAACTTTTTTTTCAATTTTTCTCACTCATAACGTTGAACTTTAAAACTTTCATTCAAATCGTTTGAGTTGTTTCCGAGAAATACAGACATTACTAAACTAAGGAGTATGTTGCAGTGAGCGGATTTGCCTCAATCTAATTTTCTCTGAAAATTTCACCAAAATAGCTAGAGCCGTTTCCGAGACAAAATATAATAAAAGTGGGCGTGGGAGTGGGCGGATTTTACTAAATCCAATTTTTTATTTTTTTTTTCTCGTTCATCGCAATAAACTCTGAAAATTTTATCAAAATCGTTGGAGCCATTTCCGAGAAACCAAATATACATATACAAGAATAACTCGTTTAAAGTAATAAGATTGCATATCGAAAATTATATAATTGATTTTGAAGGTAAACACGATATTCATTTTACATGCCTAAAGAGTTTTCGGAACAAAATTTTTCTGTTGTATAATACAGCTTTTAAATGGTGGGAATTGTTTTTGAACATTTATACGTTCTAATACCTAGTGAACCACAACTTATTTGGCTATATTCTAGACTGGATTCAAATTTGGGACATCGAAAACCTTCGGAAAAGTATATGTAGCGTTATATTTTTTCTTGAGGATTATAATATGTATAATTTCAGCCATACTAATGAGTCTATATATTATAGGATTTAAAAGCACAATAATTATTACCGGTTGGATTCTGGATTAAGTATTTTTTTAAAGCTTCCAAAAAACTAAATAATTTTAATAGGTAATTTAAATAAAAATCGTTAAATCAACGTAAAATTTAATGGGACATTTTTGAAAAAAAAAAGAACAATAGATATGTAGGTATAAATGTAATATGTTCATTTTACGTTAATTTGATATAATTGAAGAGCTTATTAGAATGTATATCCCACTTAAAAATAAACCTTTAATTTAGTTGGTATCACTTTTCACTCTCGAAATTGTTATAATTTCGGTGTCGAACTAATGTCCACTAATGGAACATTTTGTTTTATTAGAATTAAGTATATGTTGTTCTAATTGATCTCTGATTTTTTTAATTGAATTTATGTCTAATTTTCATATTGGAACATTTTATAATTTTTGTAAAGTACACGTTTAGGTCAATCTAATAAGAATTATTTACAATCTGATTTATGTCAGTAACAATTTAATAAAAAAAAATATTCTAACAAGGACATAATAAGGGTAGTTATTTTATGGCATGATTTCATCAAGCAGAGTGGCGCAGTGGAAGCGTGCTGGGCCCATAACCCAGAGGTCCGTGGATCGAAACCATGTTCTGCTAGAAGATTTTTTTTTTGCCATAGGTAGGTACTTAATGTATTTTGTATATTAAGAGGCATTTCCTTATATTTGAAGAAAAAACGAAAAAACGCTAAATGGAAGTTTATATATCTACATAAATGTAGAAGGGAATCTGAGTTTTATTCTAAACATTTCTTACAATTATTAATCCAAGCCAAACGAAATGCATATTTACAAAAATAAGTCTCTTTCTATTTCAGAAAATATATTAATAAATTGAATCCTTTTCAACACTCTACTACATAATATTTTGAAGTTAAAGTTTCGTAACTTTCTACTTACATGAATTTCATTTACACTTTTCAATAGATATTCAACTAATTGTGAGCAAAAAAACGAGCTTACCATGTTACCATTTCGCATCCTACATACTTCATATGATCCCATCCTCTCCTTTAAAATGATATTTATGCCTGAAAAACAATTTTTTTATCTACAATAAAAAAACTACAAATTACATAATATTATGTCACTTTGTGGCTTTGATAAAACAAATATAAATACCTTCTAGTTTCTACGTAGGTACTCAGATTCTCTTCTACATTTATGTAGATATATAAACTCTATTTACACCTACTGCTTTTGATAGAATTGAAAATATCGAGCCAAATTTTCAGTATAATTCAAAAGTACTCGAAAAACCTGCAACCATAAGTAACAGAAATCATAAAATTGTATAAAACGCAAATGATATTGTCAAACAAAAATCCTATATTTTATGTACCTATCAAAATTTCTAAAAAAAATAAAACAAACACAAAACGCCTACCACACCAATACCAAGCAATCAGAATATACCGCACCCCAGATTTCATTACATCAGATACTTACAAACTTTTTTTTTGTTTTCCCTTTTCAAACACACTCTAGCGGTCGCTTGGAGAAGAAATTAAAATAAATGATTTGTGTCTGAACTAAAATCTTGATAATTTTTTTAGGTAGAGGTTTTAAAAAATTATTGTTTTATATGAAATACATTGTATAATAATTCATTTTTTTTATTGAATTTGAATTTAGAAATATAAATGTTTCAGTAAGGATCAGTACACGGACAAAATTATTTGAATATATATTAGAAAAAACGACTTGAAAAACTGTAATTTTACTGTTTTTTAAATCAATATATTTTCGAAATATTACTGTAATATGATTTTTGGCTCCCAGACGTTGGAAGATATTTTTAATACCTTCAAAATAAGACCAAATTCGTTTTATTCAAAGCACTAGTTTATCTATGAAATTGTAGACAGATAAGCAATTTCAGCAAAAATCTGAAAATATATTAGTACATTTTTTTAAATATCTTTTGCTGTGTACCAACTATTCAAAAACTGGTTCCACATGTCGAAAGACAATAAATGGTTCTTTTAAATGCTTTCTAAATTATTGCCATACGCACACAGACGCCTTTGTGAAATTGTAGAGCGAATCAGCGTTTTTTCTTCAGATAAAAGGAAAGGCCTCTTAATGTTGTTTAACCTAAACAATGGTTAAAACTGCATTATTTCATGTTAAATGACTTCGACTTTATTTACCAATTTCAAAAGGCAGCTTTACATTAATTTTTTTACTGTCATCATTCGAAGATGCATTGGCCCCTCATTTGTGTGATTTTCAAAATAGAAAATCATGCAATTTAAAAGGCTACTTTAAATGGTTATCAACAGCTCTATTCTTATGCAATCCTCACTGGTACCTAACAAGTCACAACAACCTCACAAGATGAAATAAAATTGATTTTGGTTTGGTTTTCATATTCTGGTATAGCACTTTCACAAATTATGATCCTCACAAGAACTACATATATCGAAATTTTGATCTCCTTTTGAGTAGTTAGATATTTCAAAATCACGAAAAAATTACTGAATATGGTAAAAAAATATTAACAACTTAACAATCAAATATAAAATTCACCTCGCTATGGAAAGTATTTAGTGAGGTTTCTTGTGAGGATTTTCTGAGAAAAAAATGTTATCGAATCAAAATAATTAACAAACATCACAAAAGCTTGTGATTTGTGAGCCCTCACAACGGAAGAATCAGGCTGTAAGATCAACTTGTTCAGCCATGAACAAATATTTTATGAATTATGTACATATGTTTTTTTTTGCCAAGTGAATATTTATATATATAAATCTTCCCTCGTGTGGTGATACATAAATACCCATCGATGTAATGCAAAAATATGAAGAAGCTTGTAAACTGAAGCCCATGTTCAACTCCGGGCTGAAGCGTATAGATATACAATAAATGTGTATTTGTGTCAAAATTTTTTTATTTTGATGTTCAGCATTATTTTTCCAAATAGTTTTAATTTCAACAGAATTGTCTTCCACATGGTTACCAGTGTTGTTCGACTTTTTTACTTTACGTTTTTACATTGTTTTTTTTTAACGTTTTTTTCATTAGTTTTTTATTTACTGAATTTTAATTATGCTTATCTAAAAAACGTAAAAAAGGTAAAAAAGTGAAAAAAAACGTGAAAATTAATAAAAATGTTATATTCAAGATTGAAGATAACTGTTGGATAAAAAACTATCGGGTTTTTATTTCATTTTCGACAAAATTCTATTCTATTTTCTATTTCAGTCCAAGTTTTTCAATATAAAATGCTTTGTTTTTCTTTATTTACTTAAATTTTGACAGATGCCTCTCATTTTCTCTCTTTTTTCTCAGTTATTTACCTTTTCACCTATTCTTTACCATTTTTACGAGTTTTGTACGTTTTTTTACGGGATTTTTACACTTATTTACGCGTTTTTACCTACTTTTACGTAGAAAACGTAAAAATTAGTTTTTTATATAGATTTGAACAACACTGATGGTTACCCACCACTTCGATATCTATGCAAACGTATATACCTACGGTATCTACATCAATTTTCACACAAAATCCTTTTTATTCAATTCAATACTGAACTTGTTTAACTTCCATTTCTATAATTTTTAATTTTACTATTCAATTTTAAATATTTGGACAAGGACCATTAGGTACATTACGTACATATACATGAGTAAAATCATTCGTTTTCTACATATATACGGGGCAGCAGTGCTTTATAAATAATAACCTTGTAATTATGGGTCACTTACACATATATTTACCCTCTTTTAGCAAAAATATCGATTTAATCTCGTAAATAATGTTGGAGAAGTCACACTGTTATACAAAACCCAAGCTACTAAATGACCTCATAGTTAAAACACAAACTAATATTAGTAATGATTTTATTGAAACGTTTTAAAGGGTACAGGTCCCGTTATACCTTCAATTTATTACAGCTGACAAAATTCATAAGTGTCAATTCCACTTAAAAAAATAATTAAATAGAATGCGTATAATTCTATTTTAAAGTTTATATTAAACAATTTTTCAATATAATCACCAACAATATTCTTTCTAAGTCAAATATTTGTTTCACATAAAAAGTTTCTTTATGATATCAGGACTCTTGACCTTTTTATCAGAAAAATATTTGTTTCATTTAATTTCATTTATTTATTTCAATGGAATCACAAAGAGCTTTTGAAGCCAACAATATACCAAGTAGCTAGAAAATGTTAATGAAAGAAATAATTTAATTAGGTTTAAATTCAAATAAAGTTTTATGTAAATTTAATATGAGGGAAAAAACAGAAGTTTTTATTTTCTTTAAAGTAATTTATTTTTAATTTAATACATACCAGGTTTCTGAGAAAGACCGCATCAAATTGCGCTGTTCTGCATAGTCTTTCCAAAGATTAGGGTAAACTTTCAACTTGTCGGTAGACGGTAATAATATTGACATAATGAACTAACGTTCCTTTAGTTTCTACAAGTAAATCTCTGATGCAATAAGATACTTATACAATACGATAGAATACGATACGATAATTTTGGTATTTTTTTTCAGTTGTTTATATGATTAAAACGGAAGAAGTGCTCATGATGAGTAGGTGCTCAATATAAAAAGGAAAATAATTGCTAAAAAAATGCTAACAAATGAAAAATCTGAAACTGAAAACATTAATAGTAGAATTTCAAGAGCTTTAACTCGACACAAAACGTTTTAATATCGTCTGAAATCTTAACAATAGTTGTGTACATAATGATTTTGTAAAAAAAAATCGATTGTTTAAAAACAAAAATAAACTCATGTAAGATGTTTTTTTTCAATATCTTGGATACAAACGTCAAAATTGATATTGGTATTCAAATCAATTCAATTGATAATAAAAAAGTTGAATAGCTACATAAAAAATGGTACCACATGAAAATTGATTTTAAAAAATGACTATTCTAAGAATATATTTACTATATGAAAAGCTATATTATCATCTAAATTTCAGCACACAGATAAATTTGTTTGGAAATCGTAGAAGACGTTTTCAAACAAAAACAATAATTTTTTTCTTTTTAGTTTTTCATCAATTTTATAGGTGGGACCCACACTTTTTGAAATGAGTAAAATGAATCCGAACGAGAACTGCACTGTAATCGTGATTTATTTTTTACAAGAAAGAAGGCATGTTCAGGAAAATGAGATTTTGGAGATCTCAGCAATCTCGTTTACATGAACAGGATTCCTCAGCATAATTTCTCAGCTTTACTGTCAAAATTCTGAAAATAAAAATCTTGGATTCGCTTGCCCACTTTTTGAGTGGGAAAAATTTCTGAGATCTTATTTTTCTATTTCTCTCAACGCGCCAAGAGAAAAATCTCATGAGTCTTGACGAAAATATAAAGAACAGTTAAAGTCTTTGGCGAAAAATTTTAAAAGATTAAGTACGATGTTAAAGTATTTTCATCTTAATAAAAATGGCCTAACATCGTACAAAATCGTTTAAAA
Source organism: Epistrophe grossulariae (assembly GCA_929447395.1). Lineage (NCBI taxonomy): Eukaryota > Metazoa > Arthropoda > Insecta > Diptera > Syrphidae > Epistrophe > Epistrophe grossulariae. The sequence continues at coordinate 126,716,026 of OV839567.1, forward strand.
TTTGTCGCTTTTAATTTTTATTTCAGGAGCTAGAATTGTGAACTGTGTCCTGGCTTGTTTTTGATTTTTTACACAAGAACAAGGAAACGTGTAATGAGTTTTTTCTTTTAGAAAGTATTGGGAAGGTACTTTTGAATCCGCCTTCAACCACGCCCAATTTTTATTAAAATTAATTTTTCTCTTTATTCAAAGGCGCTGGAAAGCTAAAATTGTGTGTGTATATGAACACTCTCAAGCATTTAGTTAATACTTTCGGATCCGCCTCCTGCCATGCCAAATTTTTATTAAAATTTGGTTTTCTCTTCATTCAAAGGCGCTATAGAAAGCTTAAATTTTGAATATATAACATCTTTTACCAACCACAATCACAGGTTATATTCACAGTGATTCATAAATCACAGTCACAGTTGTACCTGTGATTGGAAAATGGCAATAATATAATAAATAATGATAATTGATCTAATGTATGACACGACGTGCTTTTGTAAAATACAAAATGTTGACATTCTAGAATTTATGTAGATACCGGTAAATCTCAGAACTTGTCAGCAAAATTGGTAAACTTTAGAAATATTTTGTATTCACACCTAATTCATTGTGGACATTTGTCAATAAGTTTCTTGAACAACAATTGGTTCCTCTGGCTGACCAGAGAAGTGGGTTCCAAAGATTTGTATTAAATATTAATTGTATCCTCTGTACCTCCGTTACTCCGCTAGGAGTATGTTCAGTCTTCAGGCGGTAATGTTAAGTTTCAAGTTTATAATTTTAATGGTTAAGTGAAATTTTTTTGTATAGTTTTTCTTTCGTTCCGAAGACATTTTCTTGCATTTTGATCATTTTGCGTAATATTGTTTTCACCATTTTAAATTTCGTTATGTAATTGTTTTGTATTTAATTATCGGGACTAAAATGCAGCTTTTAAATTATTTTGTTTTTCGTTCTTTTATATATTATCTCAATGAATTTCACGCAAATTTGTTTTATTTAAATATACCTAAGAAAAACAATTTTTCCAATCCTTTTTCTGTAATTCAGATTAAATGGCAAAACTAAATTAAACAATTTAATAAGGTACCCCATATACAAATTTAATTTGTAAATTAACGATACAAAATTATATAGGAACACAAAATTCTTCTAAAAATAATGAATGCAAGATTTAATTTGATTACGAAGAGTATTTTTTTTAAATCTAAATTCTGTAATTTTTTCAGCTACTTTGAAACTTTTACAAGGTCATATATACATATAGCTCTGCCTAGCCTATATTATATACACAATCCAGGTTGCCAGCCGAGAAAGATGTCAAGGATTAAAAGAGGTCTTTTGTTCTGTCTCGTAGATAATCTCCACTCTCATCTTGGCATGCAAGTTGTATTCATTTCTCATTCTCTCTGGAAAATCTATTATATTATTCCCATAGCCTTCTACCTGACTATATAGATATAATAGAAACATTCGAAAGGAATGTCTTCTAGCGAAGAATTTCGAAGCATGAGAAAAGGATGCGACCGACACGACCTTCGAAGTAGGTTAGGTACCTTACCTACGTATGTGGTTTCATTCGAAAATGTGCTGGTATATGTGGATGATCTATTGTTCAATAATTTGTAATTTTTTTTACTAGCCTTGAAAGAGGCAAAGTATATAACCTTAGCATTCAACTATAACTATATCCAATATACCAATTCCTCTGATGTAATTTTTGCATTTAGTAAAATTATACCTGTGGTTCATGTTAATTGATATAAATAAAAAAAATATTAATTTATTATTATTGTAAGTTCATTTAAAACGAAAACAACAACAAATCAAAGAGTGAATATAGTTTAGATCAGTAATGAGAATGAACATACATTTTTGAAATGTTGAGATGTATAGATGGCGCTAAATTCGCTTGCAGTATCCAAAAAGTATGACCAGGTGGAAAAACTTTTCAGATTTTGTATGAAAAAAATGTTCAAACTGCCTAGTAACACCCCAAATTATATGCTTTATTTAGAAACTTTGACTACATAAATAAAATATTGGAATATCCTAGAAGTAGATTACCTCGTAAATTAGCTCAAGAGACAATCGCTCTTAAAACTTTTTGGGTCGTTGATTGGGAAAATTTGGGCCAATTACTTAATATGGACATTGACCTATCTGTGTCTTCTTTTAGGAATCTCCACTAAAATATGTTGATAGCATTGGAAACTATGAGCATGATAAATATACTGCAGATGCTAGAAGCTTCCAAATTCATGATTCTTATCCTCAATTATTAAGCTATGATATAATACCATATTTCACTGATGGAAACTCCTCACACCTGGTCAGTTTAATTTTTAAAGCAAGAGGTGGTCTTCTAAATATAAATGCAAGAGCATTCAAAGAAGATACATTTGGTATTTGTACAATTTGCAACTTGGATGAAGCGGAAAATACGTATCACCTTATTGGTAGGTGCCCAATCTATAATAGTATGAGAGTTGCTTGTTTTGGTAGAGGTGCACTGTCAATTGAAGAGCTGCATATCATACTAAACGGAAACAACTTCTCCTCCCTTTACAACTTTTTAGTAAATTGGCTTAGGTACAGAGATATATTAATAAATGAATTTGCATTTATGTAGCAAATAATTATATAATTTTTGTGATATATAACTTAAATTAGCAAAGTAATGTAAAATAAATATACCATATAATAGTTTCATAATATTACATTATTCTTTATTTCAAATATTCAATTGTAATTTTAAGTTAATTAAAAATAATTAAAATAATATTATAAAACCGATATGAATGCTAATGTAAAAAATTGTAAATAATTAGTTATTGATGTAAATTTGAAAAATTAAATTAAATTTGTAATGCCAATCTGACAGACAACATAAAATGTTACGTCATAATAATTTATTATGCATTAATAAGATTTTTGTATACTTTTGTTAGCATAATTTATATGAACTTAAATAACAATATTTTTTCTAATCTAATCTAATCTAATTCGGTTGCAGGTAGGCTGACCAGACGTCATCTTTTAAGAGGATATGTTCTCTTTTAGACCCAATAAACTTTTGTCCGGTATCTTTTTGAAAAAATTAGCACCTTAGCAAATTAGTACTCTTTTTTAGGTTTTAAATTTTTTTGTTGAAACAAAACAACAATAAAAGAATTTATTTTCGTGTGAAAACGATCTTAAAAGTATTTTCAAAACTAGAAATTGAACTTCAAACTAACTCATTCCTAAATCAAAACAAATTATGTCTTGTATTGCGTTTTAAAACTAAATTTTAAAGAGAACAGACATTTTAATGAAAATAAGATCCAATAACCTTGTCCCAAAAATTCACGCAAGAAATAACTTTGACAGAAAACATGAGCTTTTTTACGTATATTTTGTATTGATTCCTTAAACATGCAATATAGGGTTATGCTTCTGGAATAGAATACTGGGAAAGTGGCCTCCTCGGCTTTTCTGGTACATGCACCTTCTCTTTTGTTTACATTTTTCATGACCGTTCCGCATAAATACGATTGAATATAGTTTATACAGCATGCATTTGTTTCTCAACAATCACTTGTGTATTTTCTGAACGCCAAATATGACAACTTTGAAGGTTAACGAAGGCATCAAGACGAAAATGAACTTCATCGCTGAAAATTATTTTATTCGAAAAATCACCGACAAACCCTAATTATTATTTGAATCTGCTGGTTAATAATGATAACACGTTGTTCTTTCGTGTAGCGCTCCATTTTCAAATGTCAAGCTCTCTTTTTTATTTATTGGCAACACCTTTCTTGAATTTTGGGACACCTTTTACAATAAAAGGTAACATGGTTCAATAGTTCTTGGAAGAAAATATTTTTTTGGATGTCCTCTTTTCATTGAGGATAGATCTGGTCACCCTAGTTACAGGAAAATATTCGTTCCGCTAAAAATGGTAGCCATACATTTTTTTACTTGAGAATGGGATGTGTTCTCAAATGCATCCTGATTATAAAAAATGTCGGCCTCAGACATACGTATTATGTTAATGCATTTCATTTGGACATTTCTTAGGTATATATATTTTATAATTTATATGCAGGTAGAAGCGCTGGTAGCTAGTAATTTCAATGTATAATAATTTATACAAAACTTAACAGTTTTTTGCTTGAAATACACGGAATTGGAGAATATTTCATTACAAAAGCTCTAAAATTGCATTTTATCGGAGCAAAACAAAAATTTCAAAAACTGTCGAATTTTTTAAGGGTTTTTTAATTCATCGAAATCGTAGCCATTTGTTTAAAATTGCATTTTCCAAAGCAAAAAAATAAAATCTCAAAAATCTCGAATTTTTAAAGGTTTTTTAATTCACCGAAATCGTAGCCATCCTTCTAGAAATTTGACAGTTTATTGCTTGATATTTAGGCAATAAACTGTATTTTGAAGCTTGTAGAATATTTCCTTACAAAATACACCCGAAAGCTCTAAAATTGCATTTTTCCGGAGCAAAACATGAAAACTCAGGGTTTTTTAATACATATCATAAATTTAAAGGTAATTTATTGCTTGGCGTCGAAATAACTGTTCACACGTATAGAATTGATATTCACTGGACATTAAATATGCCCCATGTAAACAATATGAAGTGAGGCACCTTCGAACGCGCCCAAACACTTTTCAATACATAAAACGAAACAAATCCATATGACACATGTTCCAGTGCAATAAGATAGCTAGTTAAATGCTGGGGCGCATCAAAGCAATTTTTACCCTGGGGCTCCACTAGAAATGAACCATTTCAGAATATGTATTATGTTTTCAAAATTTCTTGTGGAGTGGAGGCCACTTATATCAAGGAGATTTTTATTTTCAGACATAAATATCTTCATTTAAATCTTGTCTTCGCAGAAGAAATAAATGTGGACATAAATTAACTTTTAGTGCGGTAATAGCGTTAGCTGGATATTTGAGTAATGTGTTTTGAGATTTCAAATCATTTAAATAGTGAAAAAAGCTTATTAAACTAAATAAAAAAGTGATATTAAAGTAAATATAGTGAATAAATGCAATATTTTATTAAAAAAAAAAAAAAATTATAAAACTATAACATGCGGTGCTGCGTTTAATTGTGTAAAAACATCTACAACAAGGAGTTTACAATTTTTTCATTTCACGAGCTATAGTGTGTCTAATATTCTACACAAACTAATGTGAAGAAAATTTTAAAGGTTGGGAAATAGCTCTGCACTACGGGCGCTCAAAAGATTTGAGTGCCTTGCCATCACCAACAAAAAGTAATGCCATCAACGAGTCTCTTCTAATTGACGTGATTGAAGGATATTTTTATTTTCAACCAATTGGCTATTTTAGCCTTTAGGGAACGGGTCGTTATTCTGTATTATAAAAATACCAAAATTCTGTAAATGGATTGAAAATTCTGTACTATCATATTCTGTTTTTCATTATTCTGTAAATCTTTAATTCTGTATTCCAAAATTCTGTAAATCCAGAATTCTGTGTATCAAAATTTTTGTAAATACAGAATTCTGCAAACTTATAAATACTGTATATTCATTATTCTGATTTCTCAACTCCAAAATGCTGAATTTCAAAAAGTCTGTAAATTATAAAAGAAAAATTGTTTTGATAATAAAAGAAAAGTGCGCAATTTTTGTCCATTATCAAAACAATTTTCTTTTAAAATTAACAGAATTTTGAAATACAGAATTTTGGAAACTAAATTTTGGCACTTACGGAATAATGACCCCAACCCGCATTTTTAATAGCAAAATCAATTAAAAATTATTCTAGGATAATGTACCTATATATACTCAAAAACATCACTTCACATTACTATATGAGGAATATTAGATACAATCAACCCGTGAAATGACAAAAATGTGTACTCCATATTATAAATGTTTTTACATGATTTAACGCAACACTGCATGTTGTTTTATATTTTTTTAAATAAACTATTGCAAGTATTCTCTATTAAACTTTTATTTGACTATAGCTCGGCAAAATGACAGATGAGTTTTTTTTTATTTTTTTTTTGGAAATTAAGAATGAAAAGTAAATATAAAAATGATTAAAGCGTTTTGTTCAGATTTCATTACTGCACTGGCTATAATTTTCACCAAAACACGGCTAATAACGTTTTATAATTTGTTTGAAACTGTTGGCTCTTTCTAACAATCAATAGGTTGGACGTATTAGAGCCCGCCGCTTAGTTATAAAGTAAGGCAGAAGTATCGGTACCAGTGGTACCACTTTACTTCAATTGAAGTAGATCTACTTCTTTTTTTTTTCAAAAAATTTCAAAATCTACTTCTTATTTCGCACCATCACTAAAATACTGAAATCTACTTCAATTTAAAAATCTATGTTTCAACCTACTTTTATTACAAAAAAAGGCTACTTCTTTTTTCTCTATTTCACTCTAGTATGTAAATGAAAAACCAATACAAATGCCAATTAAATTTTTTGTATTCCCTAAAACTTTTTAAAGATTGAAATCTTTTATAATTTTTTTTAATTTTTGTAAGGCCATACTAATACTGAAATAATAGTAATGTTCTTTTTTATAACAAAAAACAATAACTAAAGTACTTAAACATTAAGTCTGAGTTTATTATAAAAAAATATACAAAAAAATACCTTAAATTTTTTGTTTTTACAATATGCAATAATATATTATATGTACCTAAATATAAAAATTTTATTTTGAATTACTTTTTTTGTTTAATCAAATTTTATTTAATTATATTAATTTTAATGTTCTTTTTGTAAAAAAATAAATAAAGTAGTTAAACATGAAGTAAGAGGTAATTTTGTATCCAATTTTATTTAAATAAAACGAAGAATGAAGTTAAAAATAATGTAGGTATGATTTTTTTGTTTCATTAATTTAAAAAGTGTTATTAAACAATAAATTGAAACATTTATGTAAATAATATGAAGTCTGAAAGCTTCTGTTTTCAGTTTTTTTTTGTTTAGTTAAATTAAATTAAAAAAAACATTTTTTTTAAATGTAGATTTATTTAAAAAAGTTAATTTTGAAATCTACTTCGATTTTTCTCAATCTACTTCACTTTTTTCTTCAAAACTACTTCGACTTTTTTCCGGAAGTGGTAACGTTGATCGGTACTCACGATTCACGGTAGGAATTTGATTCCAGCTCACAACTCACTTAAACAAGGATGAGGAGTAACAAGATTGGTGGCTAGAATTTTTTTAAGCACCAAAAAGTTTTTGATTTTTATTTTCCTGGTACACAAAAAGCACCAATAAAAATTGAAGCTATTACGGTTGCTACAAACTGAACTCATCTTTGCTTATTCTAAAACAAGAAAATCATAATACTTCGAATTGTTAAAATTTCAGACGTCATCTTATTATAATTTGTGTTACGACATAGTGTGAACTATAAATGTGACAAAATACAAAAAATTTAATTATTTTGATTGATAACGTTGACTTCGTCGAATTGTTTAAATGATGCATTGTGGTTGGTATAGTGTTGGTTGGATGTTGATGTAAAGTGTTGGTGCTAAACTTAGTACCTAACAACGGTATTGATCGAAAATTGTCTGTTTTCTCCAAGAAGACATACAATTAATGTTTACGAAAAAAATATTCTTGTTAGTTGCAAAAAAAAAAAAAAACAATCAATGACCCAACTCCCCAACTAACAATTTGACTTCTAGTAGGGTCTATCGATGTAATTTCCAACTCAGCAAAATTGCTTGTATTTCGCCGACTTGGGAAGCTCGAAAGGCCTGTAATTAATTCAGTTCAAAAAAAAATAATAGAGAATTCTCCAAATAATCTGTTACAATTTTAAATTTCACTCATCGAACAGCTTACAGCATACTGCTGGACGAAAAGTAGTTAACAAAACTTTTCGCTTAATGATTTCGTTGTGTCATTTTTATAAGGGATTTTTTGTTTTGCATCAGGATTATTTATCCTCGTATTTAAGTATGTTTATATAAGATTTTAAAGTGCGTCATTAACAATAGCAGAATAAATCCTCTGAGAGGATGTCAGACTGGCAATAATGGAATTGGTAAAATTTATAATTTCAGACATATAAATTCATAATTATATAAACTGCAATTTGTGTTTCGTTCATATTATTAAAATATTGAATACTTGCAGAGTGTCGTCTTCCGGATGTCCTTTTTCTGTGAGCTTGAAATATTATTATATATTAAAGACCATTGTTCGAAATCATACGAAAAAAATAAAATTAAACAAAAAACCAAGGATAAAACAAACTAGCTATACTGCACAGAGTTGTACTGGTCAGATGTACAATGTATCATACATACATACATACATATATGCACGGATTCGGATTTGTTAACATTTTTTTGCACGCTACATCGCACTCCATATGCTTTGTTTATATGCGAATATATGCACTGGATATAGCTTTAATTTTTCCATTAAGTCATTAATTATTCAGGCGGGAGTGTAATGCAAACGCATTAATGGAGTCATGACCATTACGACTGTGATTTATTTTGTTGCAGTTTATTAAACAATAAAAGCATAAGGGATACGATATTATGTATATGAAACGAACAGACCATATGTTGCTATATTTATATGGCTTTTCTCTCTTTCTATTTCTATATCTCTCTTTCGCTTTCTCACTGGATCTACAGCTGGACAAGGACGACGGACAACAATATCCGAAATGCTCACATATTAAAAATATGGCATAAAGAATTATTGGACTTTGAATTGATGATTGTAGGTGCAATTAAAGCATAGTATTTATGTATTTAATTATTAATGCTAATTGTTTGTTTTTGTTCTCTGTCCAGGGTAATTCTCTTATTGCCATGGCATTTTTTTTTTTTTAATTTTTTTTTTTGTCTTCTCTTTCCGCATTTACTCATTTGGCAGAACAACAGATGTAATTTTTCACGGAAACAATAATTTAAGCGTTATACATATGGGTCTAGCAGGTTGTAAGGTAGTATGTATAAAAGGGTGAAATGACGTTACGTAACGAATATGCATTATAACTAACACATTTTCTGAAATAATTTATCGAAAAAACTCAGACATCTTTCTGAAAATTTTTATTTCAGTTTTTTTTTGTTCAAACCATATGATATATAGCTTCATGGTAATATTTTTGTAAGTAAATAAATGATACAATATATGTGTTGATCAGAATCAAAACCCATTTTATCCACTTTTAGAGATTTCGAGTAAATCGAGAAAAACGTGTGTCTACTAAACGAAAAAATTTTTAGAACTATTTTGTTTGCAGGACTGATCGGATTGGGATTCCCCACAGTTTAATTTTAGAAATCATGATCTGAAGGTTTTATTTTTCGAGTGGTACCAAAAAGAAATATGTATATAATGGTTTTTGAAAATTACCTTGGATTTCAGACTAAAATAAAAAAATGTAGCAATCGAAAACTTGAAAAACTTAATTTTAATAGGGTAAAAGTTCTTTTTTATTTTTTTTAAATTTTAGTAACAAGTAAAACAATTTTATTTAGGAAACTGTGGGTTGGAATAGAAAATTAAATTTGTTTTAACTCGAATTTAATTGAAAACTGGTTGAGGTTCACATAAATGCGATCGTCATTTTCCAGTATATGCTCTAAACCATTAACTTCCTCGATATTTTTATAGAACTTAAGTTCTTCGATGGACCTCCAATCTTCTCCATAGTGTTTGGTTAGCAAATAAATCACATCACTCAGCTTTTCCTCTTTAAGTTGCACTAGGCCCACTTCTATGTTTAATGGGTCCATCCCTGAAATTTGTTTTTTTTATAACCGATCTAGGAGCTCCTCTTATGTCGAATTAGGACTAAAATGGTCACACTATTTTCTCTAGATAAAATTAATCTCTTAGATTCATTAAATTTGAAATGCCAGGTACCAGTTGGGCGAATATACTCCATTGTGGAAGTTTTTTAGTCGAATACGGGACAGCTTTCATCTCCTAAATGAATAACAGTGGAACAGTTTTGGTGAATTTCCCGGTATTCTTTTGGAGTAATAATTGTCTGCTTTTGTTTGACCTAAAAAAATTACCAATTTCAAAAACATTTAAAAAAAAAAACACTTTAAAATATAAAATTAGCTGCTTTTCAACAAGCGCAAAAGCCCGGTCAGGTGGAATATAAAAATGTCCAGGTACAGGAAAATGATTTCTAGAGTTTCTACATTTTGTGGAGCATTTTTAAAAAGCCAATATAAGAAGTCATACCAATCAAGGTAGAATTTTTGTTTTTGGCCACCGCATCCATTGCAGACCAAGCGTACTGTTTTAACATGGCTCACATTAAGGCTGTTCAAACTGTTAACGGCTTAGTACGGAATAATTTTTTCAATATTCCCTACAACTATTCGGGAATTCCCATCTAACCTCATACCATGGACAAAAGGGTTTTTGAATTTTAAGTTCATAATTAAAAACATATTTTAAATGGATAAAATGGATTTTGATGGGAACACAAAATTTGGATATAATGGATTTTGAAACATTAACTCAAGTGTATAAAATGTGTTTTGAAATTAACTACAGATTTTGTGGTCTGATTTCTATGGCATAAAATGAGATTGGGGATTCAAACTTAGGCCAACAAAACCTCATACCTAAGTCATTTTTGTTTAAAAGTGGATATAATGGGTTTTGATTTTGATCAACATTATTATCTAATATAGATTCTCATGGCTTGTAAGCTGAAGCGACACAAGAAAAGAATTAAAATTCTTACATAGCTGCAAAACTAGAAAATGTTGAAATTCTAGAATTTACCGGTAAAATTAGAGTTTTTCCGAAACATTGGTAAAAGTCTTAAATGTTTTTTTTTTTTTTATTAGTTCAAGTAAGTTCAAGGGAATTGTTTGTCAGTAAACCGTATCATAAAGGGTCTTTTAAAAGTGGTACCTATAAGACAGTCGACCACGTGTGCTTACTGCTTATTCCGAAAGCAAGATAGGGTTGATCTAATTCCGGCTTTGTCGAATGAATATAACTTTATTTTCATTATCAAGAATATGAATAAAAAGAAACTAAGGACTACATTTTTTTTCTCAAAACTGGGTTTTTTATAAGGTGAAATGGGTTGCAAATAACCTTTTGAAGTCAAACGGGTCAGCTAGTACTTAAAGGGTTTTTTTTTTCTCTCACATGTGGAAATCTTCAAAAGACACTTGGTAATATTAGGTACCAAGTAGTGTATCGTACTAAAACCACCGGGAAATCGGGACATATTTATGAAAGACCGATAAAAAATTCTTATTTTTTAAATTCAAAATCGCCTTGAGATAAGTTTAAAGTTGTAATACTTTGCCATCGCTTTTAGACCATCAGCTCATATGAGGCTTGTTTCTTCTTAGTCTTCGGACATTATATCGTATCTATATTTACAATGACTATGCAGTTGCTGATTATGTAATACAGCGTGTTTTCTAACCACTTCTGTAACCATTTCTATTTGTAGGTCACGATGGAAATCGCTATTTCTAATATACCAAGAGGGATTTATTATTCCACGAAATACTTTGTTTTGGAATTTATGGATGGCTTCAGCATTTTTTTTCTTTGTACAACCTCACAGTTGGATTCCATAACTCCAAACGGGTTTCAGTACTTGGTTGTATTTTGTATAGCAATATCTTGTTCAGAATTCTTACCCAGTAACCAATATTTCTATATTTTAGGTTTAGTTCTTCTCTTTTCTTTTGGATATTTTGCTCTTTCCACTTTAGTTTGGCACTTAAAGGGTGTCCAAATAAGAGTGCACTATATCATTGAAAAATTAAAAAATTGATTGATTTGTGATCAATAAACAATAAAAATTGCATTGTAAAGTAGACATGTTCCGATTAAGATATATATGCATAAAAATTTCCGGAAAATAGCTCCCACAGCTCTGGTGACAGGCCATTGCTCATTTCATGAAATTCACGATGACTTCTTGACAAAGATGTGGATGCATCTAACCAATGACATGTTGGATTCTAGCCTTTAGCTCAGGTTTCAGGTTTATTCGCCAGTAACTTGAGCTTTAATAAAACCCCAAAGAAAGAAATGCTGATTTTGGGGGTCAGTTGGCATCATAATTTCATATGATTTAGCCTAGAAATTATTGCTGGAATAAATCGATGGTATCATATAAGCAGTGCGGTAGCTGGCAACATGACATGCTTCTGACACCACATAGTCCAGTAAATAGAGAAAATTTACTAGTGACCAAATTGAAAAAATTGCTGCAGGCTGAAATTTTGCAGGTCTTTTTGGGGGTAGGCATACAACTTAAATCAAAACTGGTGACCTCCTCTTCAATCTTGGTTTATGAGGAAACGGCTTCACCGATACGGATGAAATTTTCATAATTTGTTAATATGATCATAGGAAAAATCAAAAAAAATTTTTAAGTAAATTCCTGCACCCACTGCCACGCTCACTTTTCTTATTTCGTTGTTTCTCGGAAACGGCTCCAACGACTAAATTAAAAAAAAAATCTTATGCTATGAAATAACTCCAATTTAATATATATGTACGTTTATAACACATGTATGTTGCAGTAGTAGTAAATTGATTTTATTTTATTATTCAAATCATGGCTGTATAATAATAATATAACACATGTACATATGTATAAAAACGGGTGTGGAATAGACGAATTTTACTGAAAGATTTTCTAAAATTTATTTTTCGTTCCACAAAACAATGGCACTGACATTGTTTTGCGCGAAAAAATATTCGTGGTGAGTATAAAATTTTTTCTCAGGGTTGGTTCACATCTCGATTTTTGTTTTGCGCAAAAATCTCTCCCATAAGAAATGCATGTAGTTTTTTTTTTGTCGAGGAACTGTATACTCGGCTTAATAAAGTAATCTATGAAAATTTCGTCTAAATCGTGAAAGCCGTTTCTAAGAAACAAAGTTTTTTTAAAATATTCATCCAATTCGTTAGAGCCAACAAGAAATAAATATTTAAAAAAAAGGGCGTGGAAGTGGGCGGATTTAAATGAAACAATTTTTAAAATTTTTTTTTTCTCGTATATAAGAATAAACTCTGAGAATTTCATGCAAATTGTATAGGAGACGTTTCCGGGAAACATAGAAATGAGAAAAGTAGGCGGATTTTACTAAAACAAATTTTTTTAATTTTTTTCGCGTCCATAAGAACAACCTCTGAAAATTTCATGGAAATCGTTGGAGCTGTTTCCGAGTCGCGCCTGCAAGGGGTAGGAGGTCGCCAATTTAGATTTAACTTGTACACCCACCCCCGAAACGACCTGATTTCCCTATTTTTGTAATACATTTTCACAATGATTAATCGTTTTTCTCTTCCTTAGCTTAACGCTTTATTTTTAATAATCCGAACAATAATAAGTGACAGTTGCCACATTTCAGAGCCGCCAATTGCACGAAACAAAAAAATTACACAAAATTTAAACATAATACAAAGAGACACCCTTTATATGAATTATATTTCATGAAATCATCTATTAAAGTCAGCTATTTATATTTTATTTACCAAATTTTTGTAATTTGTTTTCTAATCGAAAGTTATTTAATATTTAAGAAATGCTACTACAGGAATTTGGTTATGAGCTCTAAGATCAAGTATGATTGGCAAAGTTTTGCTTTTTATTTGAATTTAAATAAGACATCCTCTCATATTATAGCCTAAATAAAAACATTCCGCCATGAAAACATTCAAAATCTTCTAGTTTTTGATAGGTAGAGGGATTTCTTTTCAAATTAAATTACAGTACCTGCAACTTCCTACATTGTATATCGTTGGACGGATTTTTATTTTTCAATTGCCAAGGTCTGCGCTCTTAAGCCTTTGGATTACCATGCATTTACAAAGGGTACGTTACAAAGAATGCTAGGAGGACCATAGCATGCTAGTGTTCAGTGCCAAACAATAAAGAAAAATGGTATCAAGACGACATACTTATGTATATGGAACTATCACTACATAAATGCCAATACAACTATAGCTTTATACCTCTTGCGCTACCTTTCGATATATTTTTTTATATACAAAAGGGCGCAGAATAATTTGTATAGGTAGGTACTAACAGAATTTTCACCTTGCCTGACGCGCGTTTGGCAGTCGATTTTGCTTTCTGTATAGCTCTATAGTTTCCCTTCTTATCATCCTTTGCAAACAAAAGGCACATGGTTAGTCCTGCAAGTTTGCTCAGTATTTTCCAGGAATTTCTCCATTCTAACAAAAAGGCTTACCAGCATGCATTGTAGGTATAAATTTCCATGACAGTAAAGAGGAATTTGACGGACATTTATTCTATGGTAAAATTCTCAGAAAATGCGCTTCTGAAATTAAGCTGCCTATGTGGATATGGAAAGCATATTAAGAAAACGTGTGTTTGAATGAACAGCTCTGGAGACGGTAAAATATATTCTCACTGACAATACCTGTCCCTTAAAGTTGCAAGTAAATGTAACCTTCTCTCTTGAAAAAGGATGTTATTCTTCTTTCATCCTGTTGTTATGTGATTTTTTATCTGCAGACTCGTACAGCAGTTATTGTTGCATTTTCTTTTCTGCTGCTTGCTGTATATATAGATCCTTCTCTGGGCACAAGAAAGAAGGACTAGGACTTTTCTTTATTACTTCCGTTTCAATTTCGCAAATGTTTTCGTTATATTGAAAACGAAGAAGAAGAAAAAGAAGAATACAGTATTATAATAACGTGCATTGAAATAGCGGTATTTTGTTCTTATTCCTTCAACGTGTTTTTTTTTTTTTTTCATTTCTTCATAATAATATATTGTATGTAGGTACATGGTTGGTTGAATGGATGATGATCAGAGCGGCATAAAGACAAGAGACTGTGCTGCTACAAGTAAGCGTGTTAGCGAGAGACGGTTTATTTTTATGTGAGTCATTGAGCACGAGATCTGGGTATTGATGCTCTAATGGAATTCACCTTCCTTCCGTGTTATGTATGTGATAGCGGCAATAGTCTGATGCGAAGGATCATCAAAAGACGAAAAAATCGTGCAATGCGATGGATGGTGGATTACCGCACACGATATAGGTGCCTATATCTATTTTTCCTATACCTTATATGCTACACTACAACATTGGAAGGAAATATTTTGATACCCCTAGAGAAAATGTGCATCTAAAAAAAGATGGATGGTTAAAGGCAGGGAATATTATAAAGGTACATATATCTAAGTAAAGATACGTGTTGAGAGGAAAAGCAATCAATGTTTAGCTGGATAACGAGGTTTTTAATATTGCTCCTTATAATTTCGATAGAATGAAATTTCCCTTGTAAGCTGCGATCTGCGACTATATATATACGTATAAGTTACCTAGAATATTGTCTAATGAAACGGATTTAAAGCACTTTGCAAATTAATATATGACGACATTCAATTTGTTAATTTTAATGTAAATATCTAAGTGCCGCGATAGATATCAATTTGCTTTGTCGATGTTGATTTCCCTTACCAAGCTCTCATTAATATACCATCCTACCTATATAAAGTTTATTGCAACCAATACTGAACTATTTTTTTTAAACATTCAAGCTTTTATTTCAATTGATTTGAGCTATAAGTATAAATAATTTTTTTCAAATTATTTATTTAAAGTTTATTTAACGAAGAAATTGTATTTTACTGAAAAGTATTCGTTCTTTTATTCATCATATGCATAAGGCTTTGTTTGAATGCAGGGTATTAAGGCCACTGGCCAAAAGTCTGTGTTGTACTTTTGACTCACTTGAAAATAAATTGTGGACTTATAACCCACACTGATGAGCCAGAAGTCAACAATAAAGAGGATTAAAATTCTCTAATTTTAGAAAGGAAGTATAATAGGTTATAATTAAAGTCTTTAAGAAGCAATTGCATTCAATGGACGAAATTCTTAAAACAAATGAACTTTTATTTTGTAGTCGCGTTAAATTGTTAAGCATAAAAATAAGAAACACCTTATTGACCACAAACATAAGCAAAAAAAAAATACAAACAAAAAAAAAAACAAAAACAATTTTCTTTTATTTTATTGTTATTTAAATCGAATCCATTTCGAACCAACTTATTGTAAATTTGTTTGGTCAATAAAGTGTTTCTTATTTTTGCTTAATAGTAAGTTATAAGTTCACAAATATTTTCTCCATTTCTTTTTAAAATTATCTACTTATATTCAAAAAATTATTATAAAAAATTCAAATTTTGTTTGTGGAAGGCAATTTAAAAAAATTGAGGGTTTTTTTTGTTCAAAAATTTAAGTTTTTCAAAATATCATTTTGCATATTTACAAAGTATGTAATTTAAAAAATAATCACCCTACAGGCATCATGTTTTCTTAGATAACAGTTCCTTGGGTGAGCGTGAACCAAAACGAGTCAAGTGATTTGCTTCAAATTTGGTACCAAGTATTATGTTATGTGATTCGCTACATTATTCCCTGATTATTATTTAAGCTCATATAGAACGGGTGTATAGCTCTTATACAACAATGTTGACTTTCTGAAATTTCTTTGAAAATGGATCAAATGATTTTGATTAAATTTCGTACATATATTGTGACCAAATTAATTGTAATAAAACTCGCCTTTCAAGTCTTACGCAAAAAAAATTTATCAAGCTCTTGGAGAATCCGACAAAACTTTAAATTACACAAAATACAGCAGAAAAAAAAAATAATAAAAATACCAATTTAAAGAGTGAAAAAAAAAATTATCAACTTTCAAACTTTTTTGCTTTAAGTGTCCCAAAAATTCTGATCAAAGCGAAAATAAGCAGGGAAACGTCACATTTTTTAATGGAGCCTTAAATCTTAAATTTAAAGCTTAATTGGGATAAATTGCAATTAAATAGAATTATGGAATCTTCAAATACCCCAATTGAAAAGAAATAGTCCGTTCTGAGAATTCTGAGTAATGAATCACATTTGTTTGTTTTGCGTTTGCTTGATAATATTTAATGATATTTATGTAGGTACTGTCATTGAGTTTATCTATACGCATCCAGTTGTGAAAAAGCAATAACTCCAGCCTTGGTGGTGTTATTTCATTCAAGCCTTCAATATTAATTTAATGCTTATTTATATATCTACCATTGTCATAGGCTCTCCACGCAAAGAATAAATCAAAAATATTAAAAAATTAAAGAATTATATAATATCCTTAAAATATTTTCATTAAATTCAACCTTTATACATTAACAAATTTTTTTATCTACCTTTAATTCTCCATGAAAAATATACACATTTTTTTTCGTTGTGTGTTTAGTGTAATTAAGTCGATACCAAGAAAACGAAAATAATTTTTGTGCAAGGTACACCCTGAATAAAAAATGAGTCTTTGTAGGGTTAAGGGTTGTTCAACAGCATTTTTTTTTCTATTTGTTCTATCAACATTGACCGAAAATGTGTTCCTAAGGCTATAGACATGATAATGATGTTAAATGGAATGATATAATGGATACAAAAAAGAATACTAAATATGTATGTATTTGGCTGAAAACATTGATGAGCTTTTTAAAAGAAAAAAAAAAGAAAAATAAATTGAAGGCTCATTGCTCAAAGACTATCTAAAGTATGTATATCTACTAATGAGTAAAAAATTTTCATTTGTCCATATGCGGAAAGTATTTATGTATGTATTGGTGTGTAAAATTGAAATTTTAATCAGTCTAAATTTAATCTTACAAACTCAAACAATCCCAAAAAGTTAGTCGTCAAACATATATGAATATAAATTGTACACTGTGACGTATACGTACTTTTTTTAAAAGCATAATTGTTTCCTTTTAATAAAATTTATTTTAAAGAAAATATAAATTTTCTCTTTTATACACCTGTATTATTGTCAATTACCAATTGATATTAGATAAATAAAGAGCCAACATTTTTTAATAGACAGTAAAACATCAGATTGTGCTTATTTTTCTGAAATGTTTGAAGATTTGGTGTTAGGTTAGGTTATTAGGGAAATTGAAAAATTCGTTTGTTCCATTTACCATAACAAAGCTACAGATGTAGATGCGGCAAGGTAGAAAAAAGTCAAAATTTTTAAAAAGTAAAACATTTTGAAAAAAGTCAAACTTTTTGAAAAAAGTTAAAATTTCAAAATTTCACATAAATTGATTAAACAACCTCTGAAATTGTTTTGACACCAATCCGGTTCGGGCAACATTCCGCACGCTTCGAGAATATAATATTCTAATTACATATGTTTAAATTAATTTATTATTAATTTAAATATTGTTATGTTTCCTCAAAGGCTAGAGATGAATTAGTAATGTCGAGAAAAAATTTTGACTTTTTTAAAAATTTTGACTATTTTCAAAAATTACGAATTTTTTAAAAAAATTCGACTTTTTTCAAAAATTTTACGAATATTTGATTTTTATATTGTTTGAAGTGCAAATTTTATATCCAATTCTTGAGGGAAACAACTCGCTCTTTAAAAAACACTAACGTAATAAATGAACTACCTAATATCTCAAAAAACCTCATGCAAAATATTATTTTCTAACCAGAAGTGTTTTTCGGATTTAAAAAATGTGTTAAAAATAGCATAGTCTGAGATAAAACTCACGTAGTTGCTAAAAATAACGAAGTTGTAACTCGATTGAAATTATTAAAAAAAAATACCCAAAAAGGTTATATTAATCGAAAAACTTGGTTATCAATTTGCAATTGCAATTTTCAAATGTTTATTTTTAACGAATAACTTGTTTAAATCAAATAATTAAATTTTACATATCTCTTATTTAATAATAATCTTCTTGTTTGAATTAAACTAATAAATGTTATTCATTTGTATTTTTATTTATTATAGCAGAATATGTATATATATTAAATGGGCTAAAAATTGGCTCATTAAATACATATCAAAGGGCACGGTAGTGTCCAGCCAAGTTCTGGCATTACACACTTTTTACAGGAACAAACTCAGGCGATTTTGACCCCCCTCTAACTTCAGTACCAATAAAGTCAGGAACTTCAAATTCGGAATATTTGGTAGCTAAGCACAAGCACCACACCAAATTTCAACTCCTAAGCGTACGTGGTTCTCGAGATATAAGACTTCAAAAATCGCGAAAACTATAACTGACTGGCTGACTCACTCACTCACTCACTTACTGACAGATCATCAAAATTATGGAACACTTCCCGACACCGCAGAGTCTTGTTATTTGGCACAACGGTAGGCTTTGTGGTGCATACAAAGGAAAGAATCGAAAATTTGAGGTTTTCCATTTAGGGAGCGTGGTATCCGCCCACTTTCCCAGAATTGTTATCAATTATATGGAACACTTTCGATTGCTGTAGAATAGTGAAATTTGGTAGAGCGATAGGGCTTAAAGTGCATACAAAGAAAAAAATAGAATACTTAATGTTTTATGTTTAGGGGGCGTGGTATCGCCCACTTTTCACAGAATTTTTTTTAACTATACAAATAAATATCTTTGCAAAAAGGAGTGAGATCACAACAAAAACATAAAATATTAAAAAAACAGCCAAGTTCTTCTATATAAAAATCTGTATATGTAACAACTCAGCCGAGAAAAGTAGGGAGATCTAAAAGTATGCCAAGTTCTAACTTTATGAAGGTTTAATATCAAATATTTTAAGAAGAGTAAAATTGAAACAACACCAAGTTATGAGAGAAATTTATTATTTAATGATTACTGACTACAATTTGGGGGTTCACATCGTCAAGTTTTCAAAACGGATTGAATTGTGCGTAATTAAAAGAAGACTTGTTAAGTGAACCCCCAAATTTTAGTCAGTATAATTTATTATTATTTATTATTTATTTATTGAAATCTACGATATTACATCCACAGACTTTGCTTAATTACTAAATTTTTAACTTAACCAAATAATTAATAAAGAATTACATAGAATTTTGAATAAGATAAGTAACGTTGATTTTAAATTGAAATCTAGGTACAAAAAGATCTAGGTCATCATAATAGATGTTAAAAAGCTTACAACAATGAGAAATTGGCTCACGCTGTCCATAATTGGTAGAATGAGGTATTTCAAAAATAAATTGCCTCATTCGCAATGTTCTACTAGGTGCATAAATACTCAAAGAAGAAAGCAAATCTCCACAATCAATATCGCTACAAAGAATATCACGAACAAACAAAACACTGTATACTCTACGCCTTGACTCAAGAGTTTGCATTCCTAGCAACAAACATCTGCTATTATAGTTAAGAATGATATCACCAGTCAAAGAAAATTTCTTTAAAGCATACCTTAAAAAGTTTTTTTGAATTTTCTCAATCCTTTCGGTTAATTTTTTAGAATCAGGACTCCATATAACACAATTGTATTCCAGAAGCGGACGAACTAAAGAACAAAACAAAGTTTTCAATGTGTACGGATCCTTAAATAATAAATTTCTCTCATAACTTGATGTTGTTTCAATATTACTCTTCTTAAAATATTTGATATTAAACCTTCATAAAGTTAGAACTTGGCATACTTTTAGATCTCACTACTTTTCACGGCTGAGTTGTTACATATACAGATTTTTATATAAAAGAACTTGGCTGTTTTTTTTAATATTTTATGTTTTTGTTGTGTAAATGGTTACGGGACATAAAACTTAATATTCCTTTTTCATCAAATTTATTCATTACATTGAAGAAGAGATTAGAGAAATTTTTGTAAACACATTTTTTTTGTTTAATTTTAAATTTTAAATTTTGTCACAAAAGCAAAAATAATTTTTCTAAATAAATAAAAATGAATCGGCTTTTTTTATAATTTGACTTAACATAATTCTATTTTCATGGGAATTTTTTGATGGATTCGTATTAAACCAGGTAAGGACATTAAGTAACTCAAAATTGGAAATTTCGATCGTAAAGGTAGGAAAATCGTTAAAACCCGAAATTGGATACTTTCAGGGGTGAATGGTTGCAGTATATGAAAATTTTATTTTGTATGGGAAAGAGAAAATATTAATTCTAAGGAATAACACTGCAGCTTACGAAATTGGAATTCGCCTAATTTGTCTCTCACACGTAAATGGGATTGCCAGTAGATGGCGTTACGCTCTCAGACTGCTACATTTTTGAATATATTATAAGTACAATACATATACGGATTATTGGAGCGATTCCTTGAAAAATTGGTTGTTTAAAATCCTTATGAATTTTATTTTCACTTTTTAAAATGCTAAAGAAATGTATGAGAAATTCTGTGCAAAGCCGGATGGATGAGCTATAGAATAAATACAAAATTATCTATTCCTATAAGATTTCTCACACCTCTTCCCATATGATTTCTCTTGTCTCTGGTATACTGAAACTAAACGACTTAGCATACTCACATAGTAGGTACTTTTATTTATAGGTATTTATTTATTTAATTATATGTATATGTATCTATTTACCTATAGGGTTACTCTGGACCTACCAACTTTTTTCAAATCGTGTATACCTAGGTAGTTAGTTTTGTGTCTACATATAATATAGGTAGGTATCTATTTTAATCAAGTTGAAAAATTCTACATTTAAACTTCAATTTAATTTTCTCTGTATACCTACAATAACAAACAAATTAATTTCAATAGAAATTAAAAATAGGGAAGTTTTTATGAACAGGAAAACAACCTTATACGTCAACCCTTCCACGAAGTTTTAACTACTCAATTGGATCTGGTCTAAAACCTGCCATTTCTCACAACTTAACACGCTATAAGCAGGCCTTTCCATCCCCCTCCTCAACTCATTGTCATATGTCGGCAATTAAATCGATAATATTTATAACAACTTCTTAAATCCTTCATTCCTTATTAACCTTATATTCATTTTAAACTAAATTTTTCCACCATGCACATAATTATTTTAAAGTAGCTATAGAATTATTTTGTTGGCTTAGGTAGGTAGGTACATATATAGATAAAAAATTAATAATGCCACTTACTCTTATGAAGAAAGGCCAACATCATCATTATGGATATAATAATCCGTTAAGGCCGTTCATAAACATCAAGTGTCAAACAAAATAGCCGCTTTACGATGAAAACGTGGAATTTTCAACATCCAGCCATGCGATACATGTCACACGACGTGATAAGGAAATGTAAAATTTTTAGTATACGCAGTCTTCTCCAATGAAAGATTTCACACTCTCTATAGGAACTAAAAAAAAAAATCTAGCGCATGTGCCCTAAATGGAAGAAGAGCTATTGAAAGAGTTTTATTCTTGGAAAATTGCTCTTCAATCATTCCATTCAGCAGAATTCCAATATAATATTCGAGTATAAGAGTTTTTTTAAAGGACTTTTTAAGAGATTCTAAGTTTTGAATCCTGAGTCCTGACGCGAAAGGAGACTCTGAAAAATGGCTCTTTTTAAATTATGTTGAGGTAGGACTTTTCAAAACTGAAGAATCAGTTAGGATAAAACGAGCTGCCGAATGTGAAAGATGTTATTTTAACGAAGCACGAAGAGCACAAAAATTTAGGTATCTATAGGTCAAGGTTAAATTGAAAAGAAAAAATAAATCGAATAACTTCGTGAATGCACAAAGCAATTTGAATACACAAAAGACAAAAAAAAAAAATAACTGAAACTCTCCTTGAATTATAATGCGGATCTAAAAAAATAAACGTTTTCCTTTTTTATCCCAGACAATTGAACGATATCATTGCAGAAATAAACATTTTTACTGTGAAACTTAAAATACCACATGAATTAAAGGCAAATTCAATAAAATAAAGTGTATAGGTAGGTAATACATCTTATAGTAAATATGTATAGTAAAAATTCATATATGTACTTTATGAATTAAAGGATATAGGTACCTAAGTTTAGAAAATCAGTAGATTTTTTTGGTCTAACTAAATTGTCTGAGGATATAAAATGTTGTAGGTATATTTTCAAAATAGTTTTTGAGGCTCTTGTGGATTTTATAGTACCTCAGTATGAATGTCAATAAAAAAAAAAAAAAAAGTCAAACAATGATCATAACAACCCTCTTATTCTAGAAATTAATCTGCGATTTGTGTAAAAAAAATATTTTTCTACTTCATTAGCAGAAATTTCACCTTTCTCCTACGGCTATCAGTAATAATCCGTCTATTTTGGGTATAAAATTATAGGAATTCTGCTGCAAAATTTTGAAAAAGCTTCTATAGTTTTGCTTCTGAAAGTTCATGTTTCGGTAAGCCTGAAGGAGTATAGAAAATTCTTCGAATAAGATATTTTCCATACTTAGAATTTCTATTCAATTCTATTTGAATATTTTCATGAAAAAATTATCTGACTCATTGAAAATCATGTTTTTTAGCATTTTTAGGTAAATTTTGGGGTAACTGTTCCTACAATTTGTCGCATTAACGATTTCAAATAAAAATAAATATACAAGAAAGAAGTTTTAAGTGACGATGACTTTTTTGTAAGCCCTTGAAATGTACGTTTTAAGACAAAACATCTGTCACATTGATATTCTCAATTAATGAGTTGAAATATAAAGGGTGATTTAAATAAGCTGTGACAAAAAGGTAGAGCGTTGAGGTTGGACTTAGACAAGAAAAAAATCGTATGGGAGGGGGGGGTGTCTATTTCTCTCCGTTTAGGCGGCAGAGGCAATTTAAAAAAAAAATCACTTAAAACAGAAAAAATAAAAATAAAAATAACGGTAAAACCTACAGAGTCACAATATAGCATTATAGAAATCCAAAAATCAATTCTTTAATTTCATTTTTAAATCAAGTTGTTCGAGTGAATAGTTTTTGAAAAATTAATTTTCAAAGTCAAAATTTTGAAAAAAAAAATTATTTTTTTTACTATTTTTATTTTTTTCAAAATTTTAAGTTATTTAGTATTATTTCTTTTTATAATATTCTAAGTTCTTTTTAAAATTTGATAAAATACCAAAAACTAGATGTCGAAATGTTTTGTAGTTTTTTAGAAAATCAACAATAACAAAAACTTGTTTTTTTTAAGAAAAACATTTTATTTTAGATTTTACGTTATTGGATTATTCGGTGAATTTACGAAAGAAAGGATTAACTTTCTTTTTACTATTTTTTTTAATTATCAGCTTTATAAGTATACAATAAAGTGACAAAGTACTGGATTAACCATATTTCACATAATTCCCCTAAGAATCCAATAACGTAAAAACTAAAATAAAAGGTTTTTTCTAGAAAAAAACTAGTTTTTGTTATTTTTGATTTTATCAGGAACCGCAAAAAATTTCGACATCCGGTTTTTTGTTTTTGATCAAAAATTAATAAAAGCATGGAATATAAGAAAAACCAATAATACTTAATGACGTAAAATTTTGAAAAAAAAATAGCTTACAAGAAATTAATTTTTTTTTTTTAATTTTGACTTTGAAAATTAATTTTTCAAAAACTATTCACTCGAACAACTTTATTTAAAAAAAGTAAAAGAATGGATTTCTGGCTTTTCATAATGCTATAGCATGACTCTGTAATTGTTACCGTTATTTTGTAATATTTTTGTTTTTGTTTTAAGTGATTTTTTTGGAAAATTTCCCCTCTATCCTAAACGGGGGGAAATAGCACACACCCCTCACCATCCCATACGATTTTTTTCTTGTCTAAGTCCAATCTACACACCTTATACCAATCACCCTGCATATAATATACATACTATTATTGCAGCTGGGAACTAAAAACTCTAAATATAGAAGTCATAAATTTGAATCGGGACTCTAGGAAAGAGGCCCCCCGATGATATTTATCCCATATCTAAAAAATATTTATATAATCTCCCAAAATTAAGAAATAATTTCACCGTGAAAATAAATCCGATAAATCGAAGATCAAATGGAGCATGAAATAAATAACAAAATTTTAGGAAATTCATATGTTTTTATGAGGAACATCACAGAAACTTTATACTTAACTTTTAGGTTAATAAGGTCCCTTCTGCGTTAAAGATGCGAACAAGATTCTATATGCAGATGACCATTCTAGCCTTCTGCATTTACGATTTGTCAAAGCATATACTGTCTTATGAATACAAAAAATCTAATCGCGGATTTTTAACTAAAATCTAGGTTTTGCGTTGAGCTAAAAAGCTTATAAAAAATGTATTCTAGTTAAAGCTATTTTTAAATAGCCAATACTATAGATTCACATAATTTAAACTTATTTCTTCAGCTTAAACATCAATTCGTGTGATTAAAAATAGCTTTAACTAGAATATTAGGTAGGTAGAGTAAAAGATACAAAAATATCAAGATTCTCTGTCTAGACTTGAATAGTTTTGACTATTGAAGTTGTTACGGTAAATTTTACCACAACAAGTTTCACCCAGCCTATTCTATTTCCTATACCCATTCTTAACCTTTCCTACTTCTTTGCGGCTCCAAGATACCCGTAGAGTTCAGTAGAAAACCTGGTATCCATCACCCAGAGTCCTGCTCTTAAAGTATTTTGGAAAAGTAACCAAAAACAGGTGTGCGAGCAGTTCTATAAGTCGAAGGGAACAGTTGGTTCCAAAATCCATAAAGTATACGAATCATAAAGACGAGAGGTCTTATGTTGAATTATCAGCGGACGAGCTGAAGAAGTCATCGAGTCAGGTGGACTCTATCGAAAATCTTATCTAAACACTTCATCATAACTTTAATTTAAAGGAACATTTTATTGTAAGTTAAATGGGCCTTTAACGTAGTCAATAGTAAAATCTTAAGTTACAAAATATTTTACAGAAAGGGGTTATCGGAATGGAATCAAAACAGTAGGGTTCGCGTTTCAAAAGAAATTTTCCTTCCTCCCTCTCATCGCGAAAAATATTGATTGTGGACGGAATTTATTCGTGCCTCGAATCACCCGCGAAAACTTTGTTGTAGTGAAAAGTTGATAAGTAGAAAAAGGTGATTCGAGGAGCGAAGAGAATTTGTTAAAAATCAGGATAAAGCGAGTTGAGAGAGAAGATAAAGGAGAAGGAAGTACAAGAAAAAAACAGTTAAGTAGAGCGGACATTTTGTCCAAAAGTTTAATAGTGGGAATTGTTTGTTTCCCGATTTATATAAGAATTCTAAATTTCGATAAACCCAAATTCTTTTCTTTTTTTATTCGTATTAGATTTCGTTTTAAATCCCAGTTAAAAGCGGGACGCGGTGGTTTCAGTTGTAACGGCTCATGTTTCTTTGTTTTCTTTGTTTTGGCTTTAACGGTTCCCCGTAAGCCTTATAATAATTCTTAATTGTATTTCGGTAATTGAAAAAAAATTGGGTTTTAATCCTGGGGGTTTCACCCAAAGGTTTTCCAAATAAAATTATTTAAAATCCCCATTCGGGCATATTAAATTTGTGTTTCATTTTGGTTTCCTCTTGTCTTTTTACAATATAGAACAATTAGATTTGGAATTTTACTAATTGTAATTGGTACAAACAAAATTCCTGTCGCCCACTTTAGTATAAGTACACCCTGTACTTACATTCTTTTTTTAACGTCGATTTTATTATTTTTTTTATTAATCCAATTCGATTAATAAAACCCCACTTCGCTGAACCCACCCCATTGCTGAGCTACTGGGTGGCAGCAATTTAATTGTTGCCTGTTGAAGGTTATTCAAACGCGCCTATTTCATTTGACAGTTGTTAGTCTGTAATTCGTCGTTTACTCTATATGCACATTATACACCGGTCTAGTACACAACGTTTTCTTAAGTTTTATTGAAGTTTCTTTTATTTATTAAAATTGTTGAGTTCGCGGATTGCTGTTCCGCCATATCCTAAATCTAAAGTAAAGATCAACCTAAATATATAATTATCAAGTTGAATAATTTTGCAACATTTGGCGCCCAACGTGGGGCTCCCTTGTTTTTGTTGTGTTTTGGCAAAGTGCTCGGATTGCACTTGCATTTATTGAATTAAGAATTTAAGAATTTTTTTCTGTTTTAGTGCGAATATGGAATTCTTTTTTGATAAATTATATCTGTGTGAATATGGATTTAAGTATGGCGAACTTTGGCCCGTTTCAACTTTTTGGCAATCATAATTCATAATTCGTAAAACAAATATAGATATCGTAAAAATTTCTAAGATTATCCAGCTTGTGAGTTCAAAAAACATAACTATGCAGGGTGTTTCAGAATTTCCGGTTGTAAAAAGAATTTTTACTTAATAGACATATGATTGTATATTTATCTTTAAAATGGTCAAAAGTTTAGATTTAGATTAATTTCAATTTTCAATTTTCAGAGTGTTTTAATTTTTAAACTTAATTTGAGTGAAATAATGGGGAAACAATGATCTATATTCATAAAAGAAGCTTTTGACTTGTGTTACGAAAAATATATGTACATAAATGTATATGTACAAATATATTTAAAAAAAATATAAATATATTGGCGAGCCAAGGACCGCATAAAAAAGACATATTTCATACTTCATTTTTCTACGTCCTTTATTTCGCAGGTTATTAACAATTATTTTAAAAAATTACTGAAATCTTAATGTTGCAACCGACAACTTCAAGCTCAAATATTTCGACGTTTAAAAAAATATTTCAGCCATATAACAAGCCCAACATCAACTTCGTTACATTTGATACCAAATTCGTTCGTGTTTACTTTTGACCAAGGCTCTATAGTAAAATGGGCATTCCATTTAAAATTTGTGTAAACGTTTTTTAGAAAAAAAAAAAACATAAATTAAAAAATTATTTTTGTAAACTTTTGAAAACGTTTTCCATAAAACAAATTGATCAAAATCAATTGAACAGTTTTCGCGAAAAGCTATATGTTTCAAGTTTCAACAAAATCTTTCCATACAGGCTTATATAGGCACCCTGGACAGAATTGCGAGACACACTTTTTTGTTATAAGTTTGATCAAAATTTTAGTTCAATTTTTTTTTTGCAAATCCGTAATTTTTTTTGTTTAGGGGATGTGTCCAAAAATCTAAATTTTTAGGGGATGATGAGCAGCGTTACCACTGCCGGAAAAAAGTCGAAGTAGATTTCAAGAAAAAAGTGAAGTAGATTGAGAAAAATCGAAGTAGATTTTAAAATGAATCTTTTTTATATAAATTTAATCTAATTAAACGAAAAATAACTAAAAACAAAAACCGACTCTCAGACTTCATATTAACATATATTGTTAAGTAACACTTATTAAATTTATTTAACAAGAAAAGCGTACGTTATTTTTAACTTCATTTTCAGATGTATATTTTGTATACGTTTTTTATTTTTTATTTTTTTATTTAACTAACAAAACTTAGAACAAAAAATTTTTAGCTACACTTTATTCTGTTTTTTTTTTTAATAAAAAAGAATATTAAAATTATTTTAACATTAGGTAGTATGTTCTTACAAAAATAAGAACACGTTATTAAAAAAAAAAAAAAAAGTCTGTCTTTGAAAAGACACAAACAAAAAGACATAATAAAAAATAATTATATTTCCATCTACTAATTTATATTTTTTAAAAATAATCCAACATATCTTTCGGTGGGTAAAATATTATATTGGTTTTTTTAAGCAGTCTTGTTTGATGAGTTCGTTGCATAGCATAATGCTTTCCACAGTTTTGCAGAGAGAGTTTGTTGGTGGTTTCATTTCAGAGAACTTGCGATCTGCTGCGGCGGAACGGAGAAAAAGAAGTACATTTGGTCTTTTTTCTGCAAAATTGAATTACGTTGAAACAGGGATTCTTCAAATGAAGTAGATTTCAATATTTCGGTGATGGTACGAAGTAGGAAGTGGATTTAAATTTTTTTCGAAAAATGAAGTAAATCTACTTCAATTTAAGTAAAGTGGTACCATTGATGATGAGTAGTAGAGCTGTATTTTAGTATTTCACATGAATATAATTCATGTAGTAGCCCCTGGAGAAATGGTTAGTGCGTAGGACTGTTACGCTGATAGTTTTGGGTTCAATCCTCAGCCTATACCACCTCAAAATAAAAACAGAAATGTTTTCACGGTTACTGCCTCAAGTGGGAAATTGGTAAATCGTCCAAAAGTATAACTTTTGTCGTGGAAACTCAGCTCTCGTATATCATTTTGGATTCGGCCTCCATCCCTGTCAATTACTTAAATCACTTGAACCCAAGAGCTACATATCGCACCTTTAGAATGAAAGTGACCTAACTAAAAAATTCGGCATCTTTTTTACAACCTGGTTTTAAAGTTAATTTCGCTTTTAAAGGTCAGTTTATTGAAAAATCAGAAGTTACAGAAATTTTGAGTTAGGTCACTTTCATTCTAAGGGTGCGATATATTGAGCCACCATACTTATTTTTTTTTTGTATTTTTTTAATATAATTCAAATGATTTTTCTTAAATTACTTAGGGAGGTTTGCTGATACTACACATAACGATTTAAGTTGAACTTAATTTCATAAGTATCACCTTATGACATGGAAAAAGTACCCCTTAAGAATTTAAGTTCAACTTAAATCGCTATATGTAGTATCAGCAAACGGGCCTTAATGATATTGCTTGATGTACATTCAGGATTTGAGAGAACATACAAATGTAGGTACTAATTATTTGAGGAGCATAATGAATTTTGTGATATTACGAATTACATTACAGCTAATACACAGTCATTAATATATTTATTTATTTAATGTTTACAAAATATATGCTTTTACAAAAAAGCTGAAATTTGCAAGACAACATAAAATTATCAGTTTTCATAGAATTACCTATATCTACCTATGAGGTTATAAGGTTGAAATATCTTTAAAAAATAATATACAAGCCGATATAATTCTGTGCAAGGATTATCTACAAAATGAAGATTTATTATGATTAAAGTTTTCTTTGGCTTTGTTTTCTTTCCTCAAATAACATTCAATAATTTTTCCCAAATTTTATTTGACTCTTGTTACCTCGATAGATGTGTATAGAGGTATATATAAGTACAAATTATTCCAAAAAATATACTTCACAAATTCTCCATCAAAAATTCCAAGTTACAGTCAATTGCTTCTTCTTAAATATGACTATATTAGCTTGATTCAACAAAATCAAGGCCAAATACAACATAAGCAGAAGCCAGTATAGGTATAGGTATACTTCTTATCTGCTTTCCACTCACATCACAAACAAACACAATCTCTAAAATGCAAATAATCCTTTATCCTGAAAGAAAATAATAATAAAAAAAAAATATACGAAAGCAAATACACTTCGTTTGCTTTGTTTTTGGTTCATAAACCCTTATGGTTTTCGCCAAACACAATATAACGGCACAAACGATTTGTTAGGCTTGTATCAACATCTTTGCTTAAGCCCCTTTTTCCAATCATTAACATGATGTGGCTAAATGAAGTGCGTATGCCTTCCATCTATATACATTATACCTATACCCACTTATCAAATCTTGAGCTCTGTAAAGTCTTAAGAAGACGATGATGAAGACGAAGCCAGACCACTTTAATTTCCAAGGAAAACAAAACAACAAAAAAATTGGTTTCCAATATCAGTATTCAAGTATCTAATACTCTATGATCCGAAAAGCCATCTTGTAGGTCACGGATTAGCTATACCTCTACACACACATATATCTATACCTATACATTTATGTACATGCCTTCACTTCAGCAAGATGGCAAATTGGACATTCTTGTTTATAATGCTTGAGTGGGTAAAATATGTAAGTAGGGGAGGAAATTGCTAAACCAAAGTATAACTGTTTTCCCCTTTGGCGATTGTTTAGTGTGCATTTAAAGTCATTATTAGCCCGAAATTTGGGATGAAAGGTTGATCAAATTTATATATTATAAATATATATACCTTACTGTTTTATAAGAAAGATTGGAGATTTAACGATGCTGAACCTTTTTGATGGAAACAAAGACTATATACATACATCGGGGGAAATGAGGTCATATTGAAGCAGATTAAAGGAAAAGAAACCGGAGATGTGACTATACCTACATAAAAGGAATAAGATATTTTAAAATAAACAATAAATTCAACAAGAAACAAATAATTATGAAATTCTTTGGTAAATAATAATGAAACCTGCTGAATTAGTTAAGCCCTTTTCCAAAAGAAAATTTAAGAAGATACAGAGGGTACCATATACCTTAATTTATAGAAACATATTAAAGGCTCACTTAATTCTGACGATGAAATTTAAATCAGGTTTTTTTATAATCATTCCATCCATTTAAAGCAAGGATCTAGCTCTTATAGTGTACTTACTTTCAAGTTTCAACTCTAGCTGTAGACTTATTATATAAAAGCTTTTAAAATTCTACATATTCATGTTAATCTTTTGATATATTCCATAGTTCTGGGTTAAAAAAAATTTATTTATTTTTATTTTACGGGTTTGAGATTTTTTTTTTAGATTTAAATCCACCATAAAAAAGGAAATTGTTCTTATAAATAAATATAATAATAATATTTCACGATTGCAATGCTTATTCGTTTCAGAAAGAGACAAATGAAATAAGAGGAAAACATTAAGGTACTCAATTCAAGCAAATAGAATTGATTCCGATTCAACATCCTTTTTCCTGTGTACATATCTATGTATATGAACACAGTCGTTTTGTTTTTCAATTATTTATCTGTTTATGTCTCTTTATTTCGATGATGGAATGCATGGGACAATTCCCTTCTTCAAACTTTAGTTCGAATATGTGAATAGGTGGTGAGGGTTTTTGGATGTTTACATTGGGTCTTGTGTATAAAAAAAATATAAAGTTAAAACTTGGATTTTTAAGTAAAAGCTAGGTTTTTGGTCAATAAAAACAAGCTTAAGCTTAAGCTAGCTAGTTACAGTTAATTTCTGGTTAAAGCTTTTTCAAAATATAGCTAACGCTAAATTCATTTATTTTCCTAGCCTTAGCCTCAATTTGTATATGAATAAAAATAGCTTAAACTAGAATATTATTATAAAAGCTACAAAAATATCAAGATTATTTAACCTTGTCTAGAAAGCTTAAACTAGGTCTAATTTTTAGTATTCTCTTTAGTTAAGTATGGTATGGATAACATCTTCCCTTTCAGATAGGTTGCAGAGACTGCAATAGAGTGGTAAATCAGGACGGTGTGGGATATAATTAAGCCGTACAAGTTCTCCTCTCATTCTTAACATAGCCGATATTTTTTCTTTTATGTTTTCGTTGTGGAAATAATTGTTTTCGCACAGGTTATGGTTTAATACACTATATGTCGATCGATGTACAGAGGATGTAGCTGAATTTATACAATCAACTCTGTAACGTTCGTCTACTTTCAATATAAGATTGTGGAGTACTTCTTTGCAATATCTTTCATTTTCATTCACAAAATTGAATTCTAATCCAGCGTACGTGGCTAGTTCCTCAAGGATCTTATACCACAGACTTCTCCTTTCTATCGTCCATGTTGCAATTATTTTTGGCAGTCTATCCTTCGGCATTTCTAAGACTTTACTTATGTAGTCCACATGCAACTTTAGAGTTTTGATAAAAAGTGGTTGTGGTGTTTCTATGTTTATCATATAGTTGGGCGTTGCACTTGGCAGATTATAGTATCTTTTGATGTAATACCTCAGCAGTTTCTCCACTGTTTCATACTGGCAGTAACCCCAAGATTGTGCTGCGTACATCATTACAGACTCAGATACTTGGAAAACTTTATATTTCACACTGTGGTCAACTAAGTGATTTGAAAAACTTCTCTTCCATGTTGCAGATATGGCACTTTTAGCTTTTACTAGTTTTTCTTTTAAGTAAGGTTCCATGCTGAGATTGCTAGTGATCTTAACACTCCGAGGTACCTGTATGCTTTTACAATTTCAATAGGTTGTCCATTAAGATACCATTTTTCATTTCTACAAGTTCTACCTGATCCTTGTTTAAAAATCATAACTTTCGACTTAGACAGATTAACCGTAAGATTCCATAATCGGCAGTACAAATCTATAGGCGGTTGATCATCAGCTGCAAAGACTCTGGTGAATATGCAAATAAAACTAAATTATCTGCAAATAAAAGGCCTTTTATCAAAACACCAGCTATCTCTATTCCCCCTGGTAGAAAATCGGTGAGATCATCGATGTACATGGCAAAGAGATTCGGACTTAGAGAGCAGCCTTGTCTTACCCCCATTGTTGTCTGAAACCAATCTGAAATTTCAGTTCCGCTCCACACAGCTGATTGGTTATTCTCATATAGGTTTTCGAGAACCCTTCCAAACTTTTTGCTCATACCAGCGTTGTATAGTTTATATATTAAGGCTTTTCGATCGATATTATCAAAGGCTGCCTTGAAATCAACGAAAAAGGAGAATAATTTCATTTTTTGTTGGATGAATGTTCCGGCGATGTTTTGTAATATGAAGATATTATCCACAGTTGAATAACCATCACGAAATCCTGCTTGACATACTTTGATTAAATTATTGTTTTCGATCCAAGTTGACAAACGATTGTTTAATAGTTTTGTGAATACCTTATACGAAGAGTTCAGAAAGGATATTCCTCTATAGTTTTCTGGATCAGATAAATTGCCTTTTTTATGAATGGGAAATATAGTCGCTTGTTTTAACTGTTGTGGTATGTATCCTGTTTCCAACATTTCGTTAAAAATCACCGAAAGTTTATTGATGAAGCTGTCCGTCGCATATTTAAGACATTCTATGGGAATCCTATCCGATCCTGGTGCTTTTCCGTTTTTGAGATTCCTCAAAACCTTACAGACTTCTTCCTGTGTAATGGGTGCGTCCAATATATCATTTGTAACGGGTGATTTTTTAGCTGGTTTGGTTTTGGCAACACTGGTTTTGACAGCTGACGTGTGTTTAGTACCTTGTGTCACTGTCAAACAGCTTCAGTTTGGTTTGCAATTTAACCATGGATCGTCTTACAAATGAACAACGCTTGCAAATTATTGAATTTTACTATCAAAATTCGTGCTCGGTTCGAAATGTTCATCGCGCGCTGCTTCCATTTTATGGTCGGCATTCTCGACCTTCTGAGCAGTCTATTCGGAAGATTGTGACCAAATTTCGCACCAAATTTACTTTGTTGGACATTAAACCACCAACACGTTTACGTACTGTGCGTAGTGAAGAAAATATTGCGGCCGTATCAGCTAGTGTGACAGAAGACCGCGAAATGTCGATTCGGCGCCGTTCCCAGCAGTTAGGCCTTTGTTACAGCGATGATAACAAACTTTTTTTTGCCCGAAATGGAAGTTCTTGACTTGCATGATATGTGGTTTCAACAAGACGGTGCCACATGCCACACAGCACGCGAAACAATGGCGCAATTGCGAGGCGAGTTTGGTGAACAGTTAATTTCACGTTTCGGGCCGGTCAATTGGCCGCCTAGATCGTGCGATTTGACACCATTAGACTATTTTTTGTGGGGGTATGTCAAGGCTAATGTCTATAGGGACAAGCCCGCTTCGATTGACGCACTGGAAGCCAACATCCATGCATTCATTCGTGAGATACCGGCCGATATGTGTGAAAGAGTATGCCAAAATTGGACTCAGCGGATGGGCTACCTGAGACGCAGCCGCGGTCAACATTTGCATGAAATTATCTTTAAACATTAAATTGCAAGGTTCAAACTATCGATTCAAATAAATTTTCATTCATTTTTTCGAATTTTTTGTGTTTTTTTTTTTTTAAAAGTTCTAAACCTCTTAAAAAATCACCCGTTATAACAGTGTGCTGCATAGAAAATAGATGACGTAATAGCTGATGGGTTCAAAAGCGTTCGAAAATGATTCATCAATATCCTAGCGTCTAGCTGTATGTTAATTTGAGGTGCCTTACCGTTGAATTTATTTATTGCTAACCAGAACTGCTTAGTATCTTTACAGCATGTGAGATTGCGAGCTTCGTTTTCTAGAAATATTTTCTTTTTTGTTTTACAAATTTGTTTAAAGGCTGTATTTGTTTGAATGACGGACTATATGATAAAAAAACATTTTTGTACCAGCAACCAATATAATTACCCTAGAGAGCAGATAAAAAATCCTAACCATTCCTGTGTAATTCGGTCTAACTAAAAAGTCCAGTCAATGAAGCCATAAAAATAACCACCCAATTTGGAAATAATCACCGGAAAGCTGGAATTCAGTATATAGCTTCCTATAGTGTTCTTAAGAAACTGCAGTCAAATGTCCCCATCGATATAAGCACCGCCAACAATTTTACGGGGGGTTGAAGGCCCCCAAAATGGTTTTTCAGGAATAACTCCAAAATGGTAAGTTGTACAAAAAATGCCAAAGTCTAATTTGTATCTTGAAATGTTTCCTATAAAAAACATTTTTTTCATAAATAACCGTTTTCGAAATAAACCAATCAGAAGTGTTGAAGGTTTTACTTTTCTATGAAGTTGGGAGACTTAATTCCAAAATTGTGCATTTGCAATAAAAGCTGGTACATTATATGAACATGATTTTAAGATATTTGTCCACCCCTTTTGGTGGGAGGTGCAAATTTAAAAATATTTCTAAAATAAAAAATTAATAATAAAAGACAACGGCAACACTTACAAAATTATTAATATCTTTTTTAAAGCCAGCAGTTCATTCTGTATGTATGTTTTTAAGTGAAGTTTTTAAAGTGCTTATTTTTTGAATAAATGATTTTTAAACTCTTAATTTTTCGAATTTTATTCGAAAAATTATAATTAAAGAATGAATTACTGGATGAATTAAGTGTTGCCGTTGTGTTTTTATATTCATTTTCTCTTTTCAATATTTTTTTTTAATTTGCCCCTCCCACCTAAAGGGGTGGACAAATATAGTGGGCCGATATCTTAAAATTATGTTTATATAATGTACCGACAATAAAAAATCCATACATTTACAACAAAATGCACATTTTTTTATTAGTCACTCAACTGTATAGAAAAGAAGGACCCTTAACGCTTACGGTTGGTTTGTTTCGAAAAAGGTTATTTTTATGAAAAAGAGTATGTTAATGTTTCATGTAGAAAATTTTCCAAGCTATAAATAAGTAATTTTTTTGTATAACTTACCGTTTGGGAGTGATTCCTGAAAAAGCATTTTGGGGGGCCTTCAACCCCCGTAAAAGTCCCCATCGGCACTCATATCGATGGGGACTTTTGACAGTTTCTTAAGAACGCTATGAGAAGGCTGTCGATAACCGTCGATTTATTTAGGTAAAATCTAGTTACTTGTAAACAAGATTTTTCTCCTTTTAACATAACTATAAGTTCTACATAATTTTAATTTCCAAAGAATTTTCATCGAGAATTCTTCAAAAAAAAACCTACTCAAATTCATTTTTAATTTCTAATGATTTATCTCCAGGAATCCTATGACAACCACAGAACATTCTGGAATTGTATTCAGAGAATTTTCTATCTTTAAATAAACAGTTCTACCTGCAAGAATTCAATTCTAAAGAATTGTTTGCATCTCATCTGTATCCTATTTTGTTTGCTACATATTTTCGAGTGAAAATATAATCAATATCTACTATTTTAGCTCTGCGTCATTTAATTAAGTTAGTTATTATTTACCAATTGTCATATTCAGTCATAAGTCATTTGTTATAGTAATAAATAATTAAATAAAACTAATCTTGTTTATCTACTATTAAACATAAACGTGATATATTATTACATGTGTAATGTAAAAATTGATTTTAATATCCATGGCTCGATTTTTTAAAAATTCAAAACAAATATTCTTATGCCTTATGTAGCTTAATTGCAAATAAAATGACATTATAATTTGAAGTTTCATGTTTTTGTTTTTTGATAAAGGTTTGTTTTTTTAATTTGCCACATTGTATAATTTTGTCAGCTGATATATCGTCGCTGTAGATCGAATACCTCATAACCCAGAAAAGTTCACTTTTTTAGGTAATAATGCACTTTTATTGTAAACAACTTTCGGGATCTAATAAAAAAATACCTTGTTAGCTTTAGAACGATAGTTTAAAATAGCATAAATAGCAGGTCAATGTTATTGGTCCTCAATACTTTTATAAAAAGTTTTTTATTTCTCCTGAAAAATTAACTTATCTGGGTTACAAGGTATTCGATCTACAGCTACGATATAGATGATTTGAGCTGAGTATGTTTTGCTATTTTATCATAAATTTATCAACATCAGAACAACGCATTGAAAATTATATTTCCCAATATACGGTTTTATAGCTACTTGATTAAGTGGTCAAAAAAGGACCTCCAGATTGCGTTACATTCAAATCAGTCGCACATTCTATGTGCCCAAAATCATTCTCATTAATGGTAGAAAATTATCCTTTTAAAAAAGCCAAAATACCAATATACCTTTGCCATTAACATTGTTATCCATTGTTATTGTCTTATACCCTGGTCATTTATCTTACGAAATGTAACTTTTACAGATTGCACATTTATACTAACCTAGGAAAATTATAGTTGAAAAATGGGCAAATTCAAAAATTCACGACAAAATAAAAATGTTTGGTAGAAAACCAGAATATAATTTATATGTTTAAATATTTCTTTAAAAGGCTAAAAATTTTAGTTTCTGAGTTTATGAAATTCTGCACCATGCTTTCGAAATTGGGATTTTTATTGGAAATTGGGCTATCTTTATCCAAAATTGCTCTTCATTAGGATATAAATCTAAAATTGGTCAATATTTTTTTCGTACAAATAAATCATATAAATAAAACACTTTTCTCCCATACATACACTTAAAGCATTCCACAATTTGGCACAACTTTTTGTCCACTGAATATCTAAATATCAACCATGGCAAATTTTCGCTTGAATTTCATTCATATGCAGTTTCTCTGTTGGGAATGTTTTTGCAGTGGTATTGGGCTACTATTTGTGATATTTTTTCGGCTCCGATTTTGGGTAACACACATTTTTAAATTGGGCTATCTGACTAGTTCAAGACATGGCAACCCTGTTCTTGCATCAAAAAGGTTATAACATTATTTTCGTAAGTGCAATTAGTTTTGAGAAGAAAAGTTCTTCATTTTTTATCTTAATTTTTCTTACATAAATTCGAAAAGAAGTATGTAATACCAAAATTTTCCATTCAATCGTATATGAATTGCAACATTTAAAATTATGCGTTCATATTTTCTTAACTTACTTATAATAATATACCGTTTATAATGAAAAGTCACAATGCAATTTAATCATATAAATTTTTTGATTAAAAAGAAACGAAAGAAAAGCCATTCCGCTCATGCAAGTGTATTTAAAAAGACTTAATCCTCAGTCAACCTACTTCAGATGCAAGCTTGAACGCTCAAAGGATTTCATTTCAATAGAGCATATTTTTAAAGAGGTCCTCATCGAGTCAGTTTTTCGTTAAATTAACTTCACCACAAAGTATATAACTTGACTAGTAGGTACATATACATAGCTGAAGTACACACTCTACTGATGCTGCTTTATGGTAACAAAAACATCCAAATCTTCATATAAACATATGTATGTATGCAAAATGTAAACACACAAACATGCACCACATTTGGGTTTGCCAAAGTAATAAGCATGATTAAAATGTACGTTGGTATGAACGATTATAATTTCTCAATTTTTGATGTCCTTAGAATTTGCTTGTGTGCTCTGTCTTTTCTATGGAAAATAGGAAAAATAGAACGCACCCACTTTGGCTGCTTTATTAGGGTGTACTATAACAATTACAGTGTGGACCTAATTTAAAAGCAGGACACCATACCATGCCATAACCATACCACAGAGACAGACAGTTCTAGTTCCAGTTTTAGTTTAAATTCAATGAAATAGAAAGGAAGAATTGCAAATTCTATCCGCAAGTTGTTTGATTTCCCCCAGGACCATAAAACACTATACCACAATACATACCATCTACACCACACCACACAGAAACAGAAATATATAGTACAAAGGAATATTGTCATCCTTTTGTCTGATGGTTAAAATTCCGAAAATAGGAAACCTCTATTAGCTTCAACCCATCTTCAAGAATTTCAATAGCATTTTTAATCAAACAGAAGAAGACTTAAGTTGATATAAGAATATACCTACGGTATACAGATATTGGTATATACCTACATAGATATTCAGGAATCGGACTCTCCCCAAAGATAAATTGACAGATCGATGTCAAGGACATGAAAGGATTTTCCGATCCCATTTCGATTGGAAGATTTATCTCGCCATTCACTAATTTAAGCTTCCTAATTTAAATTCAAGCTGGCGATAGAAGCGATAGAGTGAACCCATATAGTATACATACTACATAGATACTTTTGTATTTTTCCTTAGAGTTCTTCCTTTGTCATTCTCGACGATTTGAACTTCTGCCTTAATTAACTGAGTCCCTTGCACGAATCCGATTTACCACTTCATGATGGCCCAGTCGGGAAAATCCACTCTCAAGTGTGCTAATTTTCACCAATCGTGAAGGTTTTTGCTATATTAAGCATCTCTTTTTGAGGCGGCCACCACCGCAGCCGCCCCCAAGGACTGATGAAAGATCTGAGGGTTGGTTTGCAGTTTGGTATGGTTTTTTTGGTATATATCTACATATATAGACACCCCGGCCACTGAAAGCCAATATCATCATCATCCTTGGCAATGGAGCAGCTCCCGCCTCTCATTTGGTGGCAGGATACGTAATTGCATTCCTATCGGTGAATTTATTGCCAGAAAATAATTCGGAGCAATATCTTTCCTTTCATGGCTTATGCCATGGCGATGCTAATGGCACACACACATACAATTTTATACGTGCAAAGGACACACATACATATATACTGTGTGGTGTGTTGTGTGTGGTCCATGGAAACTGAAAGATATATAGAAACAAAAATAAAACGAATAACAAAATTGATGTCTCCGGTCGGGAGTCAATATTTGCCATTTATTGGTCTGCATATGACAATTGGTGGCGTTTGTTCCAGAGCTGATGGTGGTCACAATAACCCTTCTGGCCATTCATGGTGACATTGGTTTGTGGTTGCCAATTATTTGTTTTAATAAGAAAATAATTTATTTTCTCAAATTCGATTCATATTGATAAGGGAATCTTTGAAGGGCAAGTTCTTATGAGCTTTAGTTTGTGGGTACTTCGGTTAGAACAGTTTTAAAATGAGAAATAAATGAAAATTCTGAATAAAATGTAAAAATCTCTTCAAAGGGACTCTTCGCATAACCAGACAGATTTAAAAGAATGGAAATCAGTTCAAGATTTTGCATAGAAATACTTAACTCTCCCATAAGTGAACTCTGAGAGCTCATGTTCTAAAAAAGAAGAGCTCGAAGAGATTCCATGACGATAAGGCAACATTTAACTAATTTCAAAAAAAAAAACTGAAACTAACTCAAAAAATCACAGAAACCTATGCTGTAATGAAACAAACAACAAATAAAAACGTGAATAGAACTCAAACTTCACTTTTCTGGAAATAATAGATGGTCGCGGCAATTAGCGGTATCTCGTCGAACAGCGTACTGCAAAACGAAAAAACATAACGAAATTTTTCGTTTATAATTTCGTTGTTTTTGTATTTTGTATATTTTTCGTTTCAAGCGTATCCGACTTAAACAACGAACTCAAAAACAGAATCTATGAATTCAAAAATAAATCGCTTAGTAGAATTCTAAAAAGTTTGACGACAGATGCTTCTACCGAATACTCCTTATGGAAAGCAGCTAAATGCCTTAGAAGATTGCAAATACAAAAATGGATTGAAAAACTGCAACAGAAGGCTGAACTCTTCGTGAAACATCTCTCGAATGTTTTTAAGCCCTTCCCAGTGCCGTTACAAATAACTTAAATTTTTTTGATACAAACGACGAATTGGAAATCTCCTTCGTCACACTCAAAAGAAGTAAAAAGCATGTACCAACACAAGTTATTAAACAAAAAAAGCACCCTGGTATGATCTAATTACTGTTCAGGTTTTTAAAGAAATCCCAATAGTACAACCTTCAAAAAATACAATAATAAACGCATGACTTAAACTTCGATATGTACATTGTACATACCACATCATTGGGAAAATTGCAGAAGTCATTGTTATTCCTAAGCAACGTAAGCCACCCACAGAAGTAAATTCCTACAGACCAATATCTCTTATACCAATTATGACAAAAGTTTTCGATAAAATGCTCCTAAAAAAGCTCAGCTAAAAAAATAAAATAAAGGAAAGTAATCCCAAACTATCAGTTTGGATTTAGAAATAATCATTCCACAATAGACCAAGTGCATCGAATTCTGAATGTTGTTGAAAACGCACTAGCAAAAAAAAAACAATTATGTTTCGCTCTATTTCGAGATATTGTTCAAGCCTTTGACAAAGTTTGGCATTTGGGACTTCTTGAGTGCAAACTGTATATACAGATCCCCAAGGTAGTTCTAAAAAATACTGAAATCGTATTTTACCGACCAACTATTTAGGGATCGGAGGAAAAGTATTCGGAAATTAATAAAATTGAAGTCGGTGTACCACAAGGAAGTTTCCTAGGACCAACACTGTATTTTTTTTATATAGTAGGGATATTCTAGTAGACAACAATGATATCACGGCCACATTTGCAAATAATACTGCCATTTAAGTGTATGATAAATGTGTTGTGAAAACTACAGAAAAATTGCAAAATGCAACCGATAAAGTAAAAGATTGGATGCAACAATTATGGCTTGTCAATCAAAATAAAAACCAAATTAACTCGACATATAAACTTTACAAACAAAAATATTATTAATGTTCCAATTTTTATCAACAGTAAAGCTGTACCTTACGCCAGTAATGCCAAATGGAATTACTTTGAATGCCAAGCTGAAAAGAGCAGATCAAAATGAAAACAGAAGAACTTAACCTTAAATAATTATAGGTTACTGGGTAAGACAGTAGAGTAGAGCAACTACACTTAAAGGTAACCAGATAAATAAAATGACAAACACAATATGGTAAACAAAAATGAGGAATTCTGCAATTTTCGTTGTTCGGTCTAGTTCGTTGGCTTTTTGCTAATTTATTGTTGGTTGATTAATGATTTGTGGTAAGAATTTTACAGTGCTCTTTAGTTCTTTATTGAATTGAACAACTGAACTAGTTGAACTATGAGATGGTGAACTAGTTCACTTGCAGGAGCTGCTTTTTGATGTATTTCGTTCGTGAAATTTTGAAAATTATCTCAGGCGAAAAATATTAGAATCCAATCCAAGGAAGATATTTGAACACGATTATCTTTATTTTGGCATAAGAAATACTATCTACGAAGAACATTGAAAAACCTGGCTTATGTAAAAAGTTATAAAAAAAATAATGTTGACAAAAACGGGATTTTCGCATAAAACTTGATCATTTGAAATTTTTTTTAAAACGCAATATCTCCTAAAGTCCCCATCGATATGAGCGCCGCTAACAATTTTACGGGGGGTTGAAGGCCCCCTAAAATGGTTCTTCAGGAATAACTCCCAAATGGTAAGTAGTAAACAATGCCAAGGACTAATTTGTAGCTTGGAAAATTTCATACAAAAAACATAAACAAACTTTTTTTCATAAAATAACCGTTTCCGAAATAAACCAACTGGAAGAGTTAATTGTCTTACTTTTCTATTTAGTTGGGCGGCTTAGTTAAAAAATTGTACATTTCGTGATTAATGCATCAATTTTTTTTCGTTGTCGGTACATTATATGAACCTGATTTTAAGATATCGGCCCACTATATTTTTCCAAAGATGTGGAGTAGCAAATTAAAAAATAATTATTGAAAATAAAAAATGAATACAAAAACACAACTGCAACAGTGCAACACCTTTAATATCACGTAATACCTTTTTTTAAAGCCAGTTATTCATTATTTAATTAGGTTTTCAAATTAAGTTATTTTAGAGCTTAGTTTTTGAATAATTTATTCAAAAACTAAGCTCTAAAATAACTTAATAACTTTTTAATTTTTCGAATAAAATTCAAATAAAATTTGAAAAATTAATAGTTTAAAAATCATTTATTCAAAAACTAAGCACTTAAATAACTTCATTTAAAAACATATATAAAGAATAAATTGCTAGCTTTAAAAAAAGCTATAACATAGTTTTTAAAGTGTTGCCATTGTGTTTTAATATTCATTTTTTATTTAAGGGGTGAACAAATAGTGTGGCCCGATATCTTAAAATCATTTCCATATAATGTATCAACAATTAAAACAAATTGGTGTTTTTATTACAAAATGCACAATTTTGGAATTAAGTCGCCCAACTACATAGAAAAGTAAAACCCTCAAATCTTCTGATTGCTTTATTTCGAAAGCGGTTATTTGTATGAAAAAAAATATATTAATTTTTCTTGTAGGAAATATTTCAAGCTATAAATAAGTCTATGACATTTTTTTGTACAACTTACCATTTGGGAGTTATTTCTGAAAAACCATTTTGGGGGGCTTTCAACCCCCCGTAAAATTGTTGGCGATGCTTATATCGAAAGGGACTTTTGCCAGTTTCTTAAGAACACCATGAGAAGCTATATACCGAAATCCAACTTTCCGGTGATTATTTCCTAATTAGGCTATTTTTATGGC
Source organism: Epistrophe grossulariae (assembly GCA_929447395.1). NCBI lineage: Eukaryota > Metazoa > Arthropoda > Insecta > Diptera > Syrphidae > Epistrophe > Epistrophe grossulariae. The sequence goes on from OV839567.1 coordinate 126,759,475, forward strand.
TTCATTGACTGGACTAATATTACATTAAATAAACTGATTCGCCAGCTTCCTCATCATAAGAAACATATTTATTTAACTTAAATGTCTATATTTTCCCCATTCACTTTTTCAAAATTATTCACTTCTTATAAAAAATTCACTTTTTTCAAAATTTATGACTTTTTTAAAATTTTTAACTTTTTCAAATTTTTCATAATGTTTGTATTTTTTTAAAAAAAATTTCACTTTTATCAAAATTTTTCACTTTTTCAAAAATTTTGACTTTTACAAATTATTCAACTTTTTTAAAAATCTTCCACTTTTTTAAAAAATGTTCACTTTACAACCGCACTGAATAGGATGATACTTGATGGAGAATGATTTGTTTTAATGATCTGTTTGGATATTTATCACGAGGGAACCATATTCTATCGGATATTTATTTTTCCGATCTCTCACGAAGGAGAGATACAAAAGAATAGATGGATTTAGTTTGTTCGTGAGAGAACTACATATATTTTTTTATAGATGGAAAATTTTATCGTTCGCGAACTCGTGGCCATTTAAGATAAATGAAGGAAAACCGGTATTTTTGACTAAGTTAATTTTTTTATGTAATGAAATCCTTCAAATTATAGCTACTAGAAAATACATGTTAGTGTTTTCTTATAAAAATTCAAATTATCAAAAAATTTTTTAAGAAACAAATTCCATAAAATTTACCCGTTATAAGTGCATTTGTATGCGTAAAATTTCTATTTTCGATACTTCGTCTGTTAGCAGTAGGAATTTTTTGTAAGTGATCGCTACGTATTTAGAAAGTGCGATAATATTTTTTCTAGAAAATATTCTAATCTATAAAATGAGTATAAATTATTTTTTTATAACTTCACCATTTCAGTGTTAAAATCGAAAAACCAGTATTAAATACGGTAAATTCCTTGTGCCAAAATAAATATAATTATGTTTAAAAATCTTGACTTGAATCATTTCCGTAGATTGGCAACCTTCTTTAGATTTTATGTTTTTTTTTTTGTTTTTTAATCAGGACGTTTTTGTCCTATTTCATTTTGTACGGTAACAGTTCTCATTTGGAACCAACAAAAGAACAGCTAACAGGTTCAATTGTTCGCTTTCGAATCGAATGAAAACGAATTCATACTCTCAAGGACTTTATAGTACTCGTATCGTATCTACCTCTACCTATACCTACAAAATTGTGTGGGTGTGAGGTGATACTCGCAGAACAAAAAAAACAAAACGTTCTTGGAGTTCCAAGCTTTTTGTTAAAAAAGGTTAGCAATATAGGATGTTGGTACAGAGAGACAATTCCAAACGGGAGAACTATAGAAGAAGTGTAGGTATGTTCACCTTATATGTATAATACCTATATGTAGGTATGGAAAAATACAACTGCTTGATGCTTATCACTTTTTATTGTATTTTGAAAACAAAGGATCTATACCCAGTATTGGCTCACAATCGTATATTTTGTTTCTGAACAGCGATATTTTTGCTCTACTACTGTATTTTTTTTTTTTTTTTTTTGAAATCCTGCATTGAATGTTAGATTGAGTTGTGTTTGCAAGAGGTCTAAAAAAAGATCCAATTGGACGTGTAGAAACTGTGGAGGTGTATGATTTAGAATTTATAACTATATGTAGGTATACATTTGGATATGGCTGCGTTGATGTCCTTCCATGCCTATTAATGCCACTCAAATACTAAAATGTCTCAAAAAGGACACTTACAAGTGGTTGATATGGAACATGAACCGAATTTTGCATTTCTTGTTAAGATATTTAAACTGGAATAAGAGCCATATATATGTATATGTAAAATGATCAATGGATTGACCAAAAATGCAGTTTGTCTACGATGCTAAAAAACTAAATTAACATCAAAATTAGGTGAGGATTTTTATCGAAAAATGATTTTCCATATTTTGTTTCTTTTGGTTTTTTTAAAGTTAATCGATGCGCCCTTGTATCCCTATATAATTTATCACTACGTACATTCGGCCTAAAAAGAATTATGTTAGTTGAACTTTGCCATCCGAATTTTTGTCTGCTTTAAAATTTGTGAAGATGCCATACATGTTAGATAAATAAATTAATAAATTTTAATAAACATTCTATTCATATGCAATTTTTTGAATATAATGCTTGTTTGGTAACTTTTTTTATCAAAAAATTTCTCAGTTTTTTTCCTATAGGTTTGGCAGCAAATTGTGAGCATTTGTGAAATGTTGTGAAAATTCGTATAGTATTGAAAATTTATTTAAAGTATGCCACTTCAAAATTAATACTGGTAATAATACTTCGACAGCAGGTATCAATGATCTGAGTGGGTTCGATTGTTTATATTAAAAGAATTTAATAACATAGCAGAAAATGTTTGCTGTTGCTCCCACTGCGATATCATGTATCAATGAATTTATGAAGTGTATTCGGCTAATTTTATCATTGAATGATATTACACTACACATATTATGTACTCGCATACAACTTACAGTTTAAAAAAAAAAATGTGTTTAAAATCTTAATTAGAAAAAGCTGTCAAAGCTTCTGAAATTGTCTTGATACAAAAGCGATGTAGGTACAGTGTAATGATGTGTCTATTCATGAAAAAAACACCTTTTGAGCTGTTTTTTTTTTTTAATATTTTGTAATAAAATTGGTCCTCTTTGTACTTTATATGGAATGTGATAATGGAACTTTTCAAGAATTTCGAAAGGAATTTTTTTTCCAAGGAATTTTGTTACATTTTCGTGAAATAAAACAGTTGCTTAAATTTACATTGTTACGAATAAAATTTAAATTTTGGGTGTAACTTTATTTTGTCTCGAATATAAGTTAAAAGTATTCTTAAAAATATATTATGAAAACGTGGATGGCGTGGCATCTAATGTTATAAGCAAAATAAATTTCCTACACCACTGTACCGCAATACGTACTGAAATACATTTTCAATTAGAATTTCGATATTAATTAAGAAACTTTTAAAGTGTCTCGTAAACGTCTTTTAATAAATAAATAACACTTATTCTTTTATTTATTTTTAATTTTTCTAAAATTTTGTAAAGAAAGAAATATTCGATACAACGAATGCACCTTCGCTATGTTTTTATACATGTGGAGCAAGAAATCAATTTAAAAAAAAAATTATCTACTCGTTTTATTTGATTTTTTCCCTAAGTTTAAACTTTTTTTTTTGGAAATTTTGGAATGAAAAAATTTTTTTAATTTAAATCAGTCAAATAATGAGATTGCCGAAAATAAAAAAAAATGGTTTAGTAAGTAGTACTTTTATTAATGGCTAAAAATGTAAAATTTGTAAGAGTAAATTGGTAGATCGTATTAATTGTGATATTCAGCCCTATTCTGCTATTTTTCGGTTCACGTAAATTGTTCCCTTAATTTGTCACAAATCATTGTTTAAATTTCAATCTTTTGATTTCAAAACTCTATTAATAATTCTTGAGAGAATCTAATTGTTAAAATTTAATTTTCATCGCAATTTATATGTTTTTTTGGAGCATTAATTTTGCTCCGACGGATAGCAAAATACGAAAATTCACGCAAACGTTTAGCAGAATAAAGCTAAAAATTTTTTTTTAAACGTAGGAGACGTTTTCGAGAAAAATTATAGATTTTCCTCAATTGTTTTTATACAGTTATTTTTTGGTTTTAGGAATAATTTTTAAAATCTAATATTAAAAACCGCTTTAATTAAAATCAACCAAGTTTGTTTTCAAATCAGTGAGTGTTGCTTTTTAAAAATGCTTCATGAAAAATTTGATCGTTTCAATCGGTTGGGAGGGCCAATAGGCAATAATTGATGTGTAAACATCTATACTGGCGGTAGGGTGAAAAAAAACGTAACGTATCTTGTGATGGTGATTCACGTTACGTTACGTATATTTACACATCTTAACCGTGAGTCCCGGCACTCACACTTTTTTTTCCAGATATTTTTTTCACAAAAATATAGCAATTTTTAAAGTTTGTAGGAACCTTTTTTAACAAAATTAATATTTTTCTTTATAGAAAAAAAAAAAATCTGTATGTACCCCCATTATTCTTAAATTAATGAAAAAAAGTTTCGGAAATGCCTGGCGAAAAATTTTCAGCAGGGTTTCTACGCTTTAAAGGTAGGATTTTGGGTTTTTTTAAATTATCCGACCCAGCTCACATGGTAGGTTTAAGTGATAAAAAAAAATTATCATGTGAAAGGAAACTTTATTTAAAAATTTTAAAATACGTAATTTTTTCGGATTTAAATTTCTGTAGGGTAAATTGGGGTAACAGAAGAAAAAAGTCTAGATCCTATTTTCTAAACGAAAAATGATAGAGAGTTTTTTGTTTCTTTAATCGATAGATCTTATATATAAATACACGAAAGTCATACATATAAAAGAAAATTCTAGAAAATCTAACACTCTACTGAAAAGTAGACGTCAGATAAAAAAATCCCCTAAAATCAGGATATTGTTTTTTAGAAATAAGTTTTATAGTTTCGAGAAGCAGAAAAGAAATTAAAAGACCCGTGTTTGTAAAATTTTCGATTTAAGCTTTTTTCTTGGCTGATGTGAATTTTTGAACAATATATATTTTTTTCATCAATTTTTGTTGGTTTTTGATTTTTTTTTCCTTTTTACACTCATTGGTATTTTCATTTAAAACAACACCACCACAAAGAGAATTCTCTTACGAGTACGACGGTACTATGTTGTTTCAAAAAACATTGTCCACAATCGCAGTTTCTGAACTTTAAACTATATATGTTTTCAAATTTTTCAAAAATTATAAGGAAGTATGAAGCTCGTTTTTTAAATTAGCAAAATAAAAGTTAATAATAGCAAAAATCTTTAAACCCAAAATAAATAATCTTGCCTCAACTATTGAAAAAATATCAATTTATAGAAAAAAAAATTAAATAATCGTTTTTAAAAAGTATTTATTTTTTCTTTAAAATCGTGATAAATAACCTCTTTTATAATGGTTGTATGGATCGTATTGCTTTACTTTTGAAGTTACAAAAATTTCAATTTTTCCATTTAAAGATTAATTACTATTAGAATTGATTACAATTGTAAAAGGAACATACCTTGTTAATTGAAATCAATAACTGAATATTGAATTGAAGCCAAACGAGATGCATCATTTCTGAAATTGTGTGGGGGACCATCTATTAACATGGTATTTGCTTTTGCGGTAGTGAGTTTCGTCCATATATCCAAATAACCACACTTGAATTAAGAGATCACACAATCGGGCTCATATAGATCGTATTGTATCAAAATAATTACAAACATCACATAGAATAACCATTAAACAATGAGAAGAATTCAGAAAGTGTCATATTAACCAGTCGTATTAACAGTAGGTCTCACAAGGAAACTGCGGAATTTTTTTTATATTTTTTCAGCAATGAATGTTTTTTTTTTTTTGAATCAAAAGTGTAGTTATTCATAAAAAAAGGGTTCCAATTTTATTGACTTTTAAATAAAATGCATTACTTTAAACGCTACTCATGTCTCATTTTTTGTGAATAATATTACTTACATGCCTAATTTTTTCATAAACTTAAAAATAGAGTTTTATTTTTTAAGGTTGGATGGACTACATTAAATGTATCCTTAGTAAAAAAAAAAGTAGTTTTGATAAATTGCAAAAACTAAAACCCCTTAAACCATCTGGTTTGTACTGTTCGACTCAAAAATGACAACATTATTGAATTTGAAGTTCAAAACAATTTTTGATTCTAAAAATGTTTATTTAGAAAATATTTAAAAAGTATAATTATTCATTGAAATGACTTGATTAAAGCTTAAGTGCTAAGTATTGCCGTCGCGTCGTTCTTTAATAATACAGGGTCATTCATTTTGTGGTTTTAAGTTGGTAGTGCTGGCATTTGACACCTGTCAACCTTAGCTGTCATTTGAAGTGTCATAATATTAGTTGAATGTTTGCCATGTCCGAAAATGGATCGCTTAACAATCGAACAACGCGTTAAAATTATTAAAACTTAATACAAAAGTGGTGGTAGCCACTTTTCGCGGATTTGGGAATAACATTTTCTTCAGCGATGAAGCACATTTCTCACTTGGTGGGTATATGTACACAAACAAAATTGCCGTATATGCAGCTCAGAAAACCCACAAATAATCGAAGAGGTGTCGTTTCATCCAGACAAAGGGACTGTTTGGTGTGCTCTATGGTCGAAATGTGTTATTGGTCCGTATTTTTGCAGATGAGCAGACGGTTACAGTCAATTCGGAGCGATATAGTTACCGATTTTTCTGGCCGGCGATTGAAGATCATGACGAACGATATGTGGTTATAACAAGACGGGGCAACAAGCCACACAAAATAGTAAAATGTTTTTGTTAAATGTTTTTGTTATTTAAATAAAATACTTTCAATTTTTCCGATAGATGGCGATGAACACTCTAATACCAAAGTAAGCTGAAGATTAAAAAAAAAAAAAAAAAAAACCATTCACAACCAACCACAACATATTCTTTCTCATAAAGTAAGAAATTCACTTCAGTCAAAAGTTTTAATTTTTCTAGTAGATGGCACTAAAAACGATGATCTCAACATTAACTAATAACTCAAAAAATTTGTTGGCCCTTTTAACAAATATAAAATTCAGATACATACATTTCACAGACGGTTCAAACATTTTGTTATTCACACTGTATTCCATGGAAATAAACCTATATTTAAACTGCATTTATACCTGTATTCGATTGTTTTAAGGAAATGGGGTACCCAAGCTCTTAGCTTAAAATACAGTAAATTGTACCTGTAACCACCCACACAAGCTCATAGACTGAGGCTGATTTTATACACAACCGTTACATAATACCGCAACATTCGAATCGAACGCGACAACTAGATAAAGCTAAACGAGGTACTCATGAGGACGAATGAGAGGCCATGTTTTTTTACCTATGTACGATACGACATGCGGGTCCCAGAAAGGGAAATAATATAGCAGGTAGGTTAACGTCCTGATGGCATCCGTATCCCAACCATATCGACTCGACAAAGGGCTCTATATATATACGAACGAACATTCTAATAACATATTGTGGTAGGCCTACACATTTAATGGTTTTAACTTGTGGTGCGCCAACACCCTATTTGTTACAACTCTTTCCGGTTCGTTTTACTCGAATGCCATATTGGCTAATGATGTCACCTATGCCTATGTAATATAAGGTTGGCATGGGCAAGGAATACTTTCAGCATTCCGGAACACCGTTGTATGTCATCCGTACAACATAAAACACTCGTATCTCTTTGTAATGATGGTATAAACAAGCACAACAACAACTGCAACAAAAACAATAACAATAACAATACCAGCAGCCCCAGCATCATGCACTCCGATTCTGTTTCGATATAACATGCCTACAGGATCATGTTGGCTCTGAAAATGTTCCTCGAGAAATGCCCTTTGGCCATCTTTATTATGTTACACGAGAATCTCTGGTTATTCCAATCTGGATGAGTTTGAAGTTTGTGTATTATGTGTAGGCTTCTAAGGCAAATGCATCACTTACTACAATAAGAGATGACCCTTCACCCTTAGAAGCCGGAAGAGACTCCAGATTGGCTGACTGTTAATTGAACTTATTTTCAATATTTTATGCGGCATTGGGTGCTTGGGTAAAAAAGAGTCTTGGGACTTGGACCTGGACAATTTTGTCTATAGATAAAGGGTACCTTATGGTGGTGGTGTGGTAGAAGTACAAATATGTAAGTACACTTTTAGAAGTTTATAAATGCAAGTTACCCTATAAGGAAATTTTCAGCAAAGGACCTGTTGTTCTTTATTATGTTTATATCTCAAAGGACATATACCATCAGGACTCTGGTCGTTGGAAACGATATTTATGCTCATGCAGAATTCTTGTAAACTTCCAATTCAACATATTGCGGTTGAACATTTTGCTTTGAATGTATTGGCGCATCCCATCCCTGATGCATGGCATGTGGAATCGTATAAATTAAGGATGGCAAGTAAGTTGTTTTTAGTATCGGAAAAGAGAAGTAAGTGCATTTTGTTGTCATTCTGTAACTATAAGAGATGTGGCTATAAAGATGATAGTGGTAAAATGCAAGCAATCAAGCAACATTTTATGACAATTTAATAGTACCTATGAATATATATGTATATGGGAGGGTTTCTGAATATAGTTGCCTTTTGTGAGCTATGAAAAAAATGGACTGGACAGTCATGTCAATGTGATACATAAATAATGAATCGTTTAATAGACATATTTATTTTGAAGCGAAAATTCTTTTAAAATACAAAATACTTTTTTAATTAACTTTTGATTCTACAATCTTGAATTCTTAAATAAAAAATAATATGAATAATATATTGAATATAAATAATATGAACAAAATTAATAATGTGAATAAAATGAATAATAATATATATATGAATAATAATATAAAATTAGGTCAAATGACGGCGCTTCAGTGTTCATATATTCCCGAAGCCTTTTTTTAAAGTTTTCATAAACTCTTTCAAGAAATATTGGCCGATTTCGGTCCGATTGTTATCTCTTAAGGATTCCGTTGTCTTGGGAATATTACTAAATAGAATGCATTTCAATTTCAACTTCGGTCAAAAATTCATACTCTCAACTTAAGAATCTTTTATAAATAAAATTAATTTTTCCAAAAAAATTGACTCACTTTTGAGGAAATTTCTGATTAAAATAAAATTTTCATATTTTGAAACACCACACAACTAATAAATATTTTTAAAGGGTCATTCATTTTTCGGTTTCGAAAGTAAAGCTAAATAAAACACACACATGATACATTTTTGATGAATATTTTATTTCATTATAAAATTTGCACTTTTCCTTTAAGTGTGAAAAAATATACCACTCAAGTCTCAAATGGCCACCTCATGAAGATTCGCAGAATACGCGATTCTTTTGAAGTAATTCTTAATAATTTTTCGCACATTTCAGGCGGTATCTCAGCCATAACTTGAGTAATGTTGGTTTTTAATGCGTCTAGAGTACGGGGATTATACTCGTAAACACGTTCTTTTGCATATAGCTCTACAGAAAAAAAATCTAACGATGCCAAATCGCATGATCTTGGTGGCCAATTGACGTCGCCAAAACATGAAATTACGCGACTAGGAAACTTCTCACGCAATAAAGCCATATTTGTTCGTGTTGTGTGGCTTTTTGCCCCGTATTTTTGGAACCACATATCATCCAAGGGGTCACCCTTGTTTGGCAAAATTCATTTGGCATTTCTTTGTTTCGCTGTGATCGTTAAATATTTTGTTTAATTCGCAATCCACAATTGGCAATTTACGTTTGGCTTTTTATTCATTATGTTTTTCAATCATTACGCAAAAAACATTTGGCGTTTTTACATTTCGCTTTTTCTTTAAAATATTTTCAATCATTTCGCAAAATTCATTTGGCAATTTATTGTTTAGCTTTTTTTGTTAAGCCGTTTATTAATTGGCCAAGTTTTTTATTCGCGGAATAACGTTTCGCCGTTTCATTATTTCGCAAAATTTCAACAAGCCGTTTTATTATTTCGCTGATAGATCATTTGGCCGTTTAGTTGTTTGGTCGTTTATTTAGGAAAGAGCTGTTGACATTGGTAATAAAGGGTACAATCAAAGTTTTTCTAAATCCAGATTTTTTAAATGCAAAAGAAACTTTGCATACACCCAACCTAGCACCTACCCCAAATCCTATAGTGTGCCAAGCAGGGGGGTTGCAGGGGGGCAGCATGCCCCCCCATACATACCTCACTGTTTACACGCCGTAATGCTGGGTGCTATAGCAAGCAAAAAAACAAAAATCTCATACAAAATAGTTTTAGTAATTTTCAATTTTCTCAAGAACTATATAGAAGTCATAAAATCATCAGTTTTTAGGTTTTGATTAAGAATTAATTAGAGCAACGAATTTTAGAAAAAAATTTTAAGACTTGTAATCGAAGCCCAAAAAATTGCAAAACAATTGATTGCCAAATAAAAAAAAGCGAAACAATAAAATGCAAAATAAAAAAAGCGAAATAATAAAATGCCAAATAAAAAAAAAACGAAATATCAAAATGCCAACTAAGAAATTGCCGAACTTCAAAAAGCCAATCAAACAAAAAACTAAATGAAAATTGCGATATGTAAAATGCGGAAGGATGATTTGTCAAATCATTCAAAAGACAAAACGTAATTTGCGAAACGTAGAATGCCAAACAAGAAAATGCTAATTAAACAAAATGCGGAATGAAAAATGGCGAAATGAACCTCCGCGAAACGTTAGTTTGCCAGACAATTCTTGCCAAACATACCATACCCCGTCCAAGTCATGATCTTCAAGCTCCGGCCAAAAATTATCGGTTATCATTCGACTATATTGCTTCGATTTGCTGCGAACGCCGGAAAATCGATAAATAAGGATCATCAGCAACACTAAGAGCAGCAATATTTTCGACGGAGCGTGCATTGCACAGGCCTAACGACATCAGGAACGCTTCCTCCCTCTTCAAATTTCTTCACAATTTTACCGATTGCTTGCGTAGTCGGTCGATTATGGCAATTAAAATAATCGCGTATTGCGTTTGAATCACCTTTTTTGTAGTAAGTTATTTTAATAATTTTCACTCGTTGTTAAAATTAAGTTAAGCGACCAATTATCATAAATGGCAAACATTCAGCTAATATTATGACACTTCAAATGACAGCTGAGTTTGACAGGTGCCAAATGCCAGCGCTACCAACTTGAAACCACGAAATGAATGACCCTGTGTATAAGAGTATCAACTATATTTAATGCCAGTTGCCTCGAATTCTAAAATACCCTCACTAATATACATATATATACACATATATACACATATATTATATTTTGTGTTGAATTTGGTCACCTTTTTTTATTTAAAAAATCATTACTTCTGTTCTTTTTTGTGTGAGAATGATAGCTCATCCAAAACTCATCCATTGTTTGGACGAAAAAATTAAAAAAAAAAAAACCCTTTGATCTTTATCCGGCCCCTATTACTGACAAAGTGAATTTCTGTACACATTACCTACACCATGTTGTGTCAGCCTTTTTTTGTCTCCTCCACTATACATGACTGGTATAAGGACATTGTATGGCGCATTTTGCAAGCCGGAAACTCTTCAATTGGTGGTTGTTTCCGTTGTGTTGCATAATGATCGGAAATGCCTTCTGCCACTAGCTTTTTGTGCTCTCATTCCTAGTGGCGAACTACATACACATATATATGTATGTACCTACTTGTAAAGTTTTCTATTCCCGTCTACATTATATCCCTATACTTTCTGTATACCTTCTAATGTATATTCTTTGGTCAATGTGTTTGCACCCACCCATCATTACCGCACAGACCGTTTTCTAACACCTCTTTCAATTTAACTGGCCAACTTATGCCCTTCCACCGCATCACCACATAACAAATAATCTAACAGACATAGATTTATACAATATAAATGTACGATATGTATTAGATCATGGTTTGTGTTTTAAGAACAGAGATGTTATAAATTTAATTTATAAGTGAATTGAACTTTTAATTCAATTATTTTCCATTGTTTCACCTGAAGGCTAAAAGTAAAGAAAGAAGTAATTCTTTCTAATTTTTTCATTTTCGTTATGTTGGGCAACAGGTTCCTATATACATTTATTTTTTTTTTTGCTGAATAATGTTCGAGATCATAACAGGATCTTGAATGACAAAAACCTCGAATGCAAAAAATCTCGAAAAAATTTTTTTTTAATCTAGAATGAAAAAATCTCGAAAGGCTAAAAATAGAAAAAAATCTCGGAAAAAAATATTATTCGAGACTTTTGTTTCACCTATTTAAGGAGATTAAACTTAAATGAAACTCATTACCTATATTATATTCAGTTTAAAACATTTTATTTTTCTGGGCCTACTTGTTATTATAGTACAGTTGTGTTATAGTTGACGATGACTAAACAAGGGTATTATATCAGTGGAACAAATAATAGAATTTTAAAATTTTTTTAACTGTAGCGTCACTTGTGATTTAATTGCCGAAGTGGTTTCGTAATATCGTCGGCTTTCTTTCAAAATCTCGTAAGTTGAAAATGGTAAATATTCCAAGAGGCGCAAAAAACCGCTTTAAAAAATAAAAAAAGGAAACTGTGAAGGTTTTTTTTTTACCTCGTAAGACAGACATATGAGTTTTTGAATGGACATTTAAACGCCAATAGACTTAAGAGGTTTTAAAACTGGTTGATAAAGAGAAAAGGAATCTTGTTGGAGTTACGAGGTATTGATATTTAGATTCAGTGATTTCTTTTCATCAATATTGCATATAAATGTCATTTTTCATAATATTGGGACTTACAAGGTTTTGAAAGCAAGACGACGATATGTACTTTGAGCTCTGTGAATATTACACACACGTTAATATAATTCTACTTTGCTGCTCCTCTTCTGGAAGATTATATTTTCCCAAATTACAAATTTTGTGAAATCGAATTTTATCATCGAAAATTAAATTACATTTTAAAAAACAAAAAGTACGTTTCTAATCTGAGACAGTGGTAACAATTTCCGCGCCAGAATTGTTACCATTGTCTCAAAAATAAATATATTTATTATAGATTTTTGGATTCGAGATTTTTTTTTCTAGATTTTTGTATTTCTAGATTTTGAGTCTGAAAAATTCAGACTTGCCTTCCTAGTACTTAAAGTTATTGGTTAACATTATCATTCGACAAAATTTTGACCAAGTTGAATTTTGTTGCTTTATCTGTATAAATGACTTAGATAAGCAAAAATTTTTTTAAATACAAATTTTACAAAAGAAAATATCAATAACCCGGGATAATAACTTTAGTTTGTGCCAAATTTATGGCAGGTTATAATAATATGTTCTTTAAAAAGGATTACATAAAATATAATAAACAACATTTTTGAAAAATTATAGTGTCAGAATTACTTTTAATAATTATCTTTCAATTTTCATAAGCCAACATAGCGTGCAGAAACATTTACGTACATATATAAACAAAATCAATAAAATAAAAAAAAATTTGTATACGCCCCAGTGTACCACTATGAAGCTGCAATCACTGTTTACAGCATAATTTTAGGCTGATCAAAAGAAAAATATAATTAATGTGTTTCGACGTTACATGAAGTTAGATTGACCACCATTTAAAAAAAAAGTGAAACTGCAGCAAATGTTCCCCCTATGGTTAATTCATTCACTGGATTAAATGAGAATTCCATTTGTATGAAAAAGAGAAAATATTGATTATAAGGAATGACAATCGTTTTATTTAAAATGCTTAAATCTTGGGTTCTATTAATTATATCATCAAGATTGAGGTCTTTAAGGCTTAGGCACAATGACAGAGCACTATTTCTTGTTTTTAGTATATGAATTAAAATGGTTATATATATTATATAAAATCGCAATTTTTATATCACGTCTTCTTTAAGCCCATATAAAGCTTCTTTAATCGCCTAAAGTTCCACCTGGAACACGCTACAATGATTAAGAAGACGGAGTGGAAGACCTAAATTTAGTCTTTATGAGTCCCCATCGATGGATTTTGATCCATCAGTATAACAATGAATAGATTCATCTTCCAAGAAGGTCTCATTCACTCAAGCTGTTCTGGGTGGGATGGTATAGCTCAATGGTTACCCCAATCAGGTTAAAAAGGAAAGAAAATGTATGACTTGGTCGCATGAACTTGCTCTTACGTGCGATCACAATGTGGTTTTAAAGCATGAATGAAAGAATACAAGATTACGACATTTCATATTTCGTCTTCTTTTTCTGACATCATTTGAGAAAATAAATTTTACAGCCGAGGATCTTCCGCGCTCGAATAATAATACATAATTTGTTAAAAAAAAATTTAAATTTTACGTTTTTCAAAAATAAAATGAGAATTTGTTTAACAAATTATTATTATTCGCGCACGAAAGATCCTCGGCTGTAAAATGTATTCTTCTCAAATTAGTTATGGGAACCTATTATTATGCCAGCTGCTAAAAAGTAAAAACGTAGTTAAGTTTAAGATAGTATTATGTAAGCACATATTTATATGAACAATATAACCTCGTGTTACATATATACCACAGTTTAAACTGTATAAAATTTGGTAAATATGTATGTGTGTATTGTAGATAAAAAATACGCAATTTTTTTTGCATTTATTAATTAATTTAAAAAAAAATCATTTTCAATTCAAGATACCGAATTTTCAAAAAAAAATTTGTATTTTCTTTAAATTTAAAAATTTGTTTTTTTTTTTGTGGAAAATTTTGATTTCCAATGTTATTCAAACTTATTAGAAGATCTTATGTAAATTTTTTATTATAATCGGTTCAACAGATAATTATTATAGCTAGTCGAAAACCAAAAAATGGTTCTATGAGAGTTACAATTTTTAATCGCTAGATAAATTTTTTTTCAATAATATGGTAGATCGTACTGATATTAGGTCATATAAACATTTTAATCAAAATAGTTGAACCAGTTTTAAAAAAAATTGTTTTTCCTTACCGTTTTTTAAACATTTGTATAGGTAGATACCGTTATTTTTGGTCATAAGAATAATTTTTGTTTAAAATCTATTTTATAATGTTAAAAACCTGCTGGTTGCCAAGTTTAATAAAAATCGATCAAGTCATTTTCGAATTATTAATTTATCAAAAAAAATACAAAACTTTTTTAAAAATCCAAAAATTTTAATTTTAGTATACAATTTTTTTTCAAACTTTTTAATAAATTCTCCGTGTACAACAATTGGTAAAAATCAGTTGAACCAAAAAAATCGAAAATAAAAAAATGGTTGCCATTTACATCTAACCATTTTTCTGAATAAAAAAAAATTAATGATTTTTTTTTTAAGTTATGGGCACGATTTTGATAAAAATAAGATAATTATTTGCTAATAAATATTATTACTGCAGGTTCCGTTATTTTTGATTCTTAAATAAAATGAAAAAAAAAATGTCGGGAGAATAAAAAGTTAAAAAAAAATCGACTAAACCTTTTAGTCTGCAGCTGCAAGGACATGACAAGACAGACAGGTAGACCGATAGTCATAGAATTGCGAGACCCGCTTTTTTCGACTAAACCTAAAATTTTCTTTTGAATCCGAATTTCCAATTCCTCGTAAGATGCAGTACCCCGTGAACAAAATAATCTGTTTTTTAAAGTGGAATAGGCTGGCAATCGAACCCAAGACCTTCAGCGTAACAGTCCTACACGCACTACTACTTTTTATTTTTCTACCTAACTTAACTAAACATCAATAAAAATTTGGCTTACATTTTGGGAATTGGGTACACAGTATATATGTACTTTCGTATCTGTTTTAGAAAAAAGGAATGTTTAAGTCCTGTTTAGCTTCGTATGCAGGTAAGAGAAATGTAACTTGAAATGAAACAATCGAAATATCGTTGTTGTTCTTTTTTATTTTTTGCGGCCCTGAAATATGTATCATCAATTGCCGTAAGAGTTTTTTGTACTTTCGCTGATATTAAACATTTCCACGAAAGATTTGTAAATCTGCACTTCAACATCCAATTCAATTTTATTCTTTACTCGTCCTTTGGAAGCTCCTTATATTCAATTTTGTGAGGAAGCTTTCCTTTAAATTAACTTAAAGTATTTAAAAAACCTTTAAAATATAGTTAACTTATAGAGCAATTTGGAGGCTTCCATAGGTTACCAATGGGGCCACAATAGCTCAATATTTAGTACCAACCACCTATAGCTTCGTTTAAAGGGTCTAATGGCGTTTTCCATTGGTTTCACTCAGGGATTCACTCATTCTAAAATCCAATGGAACAATACTAACTACTTCTACTCAACTTAGAAATTTTGTCATTATATTGGTGAATCATCGTGAACATTTCATGTTATCGAACAGGCATACAATCAAATAGAGTCCGATGTTTACTTTTGATATTTGAGTGCGATTGTTTTGAAGTTATAGCTTAAATGTATTAGTGCTTCTTGAGTGGATTCTGATTTCAAATCGAGAAGCGAAATTTTCTTCTGAGAAACGTCGTTTTTTTGGCCAATGGAATGGTTTCAGAAGAGTTCTTTTTGATGGAAAACGACATAAGAGTACGGTAGGGGTCTTAATATTTATTTTGCGGGTCATGAACTGCACAGTTGTGAGGAACCAATAGCCTTATACTTATTGTGGAGTATAATAAATAATAAAGCAAAATGGAGTCTAGTAACTAGTTTCATTTCTTCTGCTTTGGGTCTTGGACTATACTTCCAGTTTCTTCTCTTTCTCTCCAGTTTCCTAATGAACTCGTTTTTTGTTTGCATATTTTTGGAAGTTTTCAAATAACAGCCTAAAAGTATGCATTTCGTAGAATAAATGACACAATTGTTGTTTAGCAATTAGAAAACGATAGATACGTATTTTATTCAAAATAGCTTTTAACTGGCGTTTCGTCCCGGCGATCTCACTTAGACTCATCAGTTGGTACGTTTTTAAGTTACGTCATTAAAATGCAATTCAAATATTTCAGCACACTTAACTAAATAACCCCTAAGAGACGTTTTGTGAAAGATAACAAATATCTACTGAAAGAGTAAATCATTTCAAGCCCATTTCCTTTTGAACGTAGACTTTATGAGCTAATTTTTTTGTATTGCAAATTTTGATGAGCTTTTTTGGGGAGCGTATCGGAATCCCGCTTTTTAAAATCCCGTTTTTCGAAAATCCCGAAAAAAAAGTTTTAAAATCCCGTCTACTAAAATACGGTTTTTTTTAAATCCCGTCTTCTAAAATCCCGGTTATTCATAATCCTAATGTATTAAAATCCCGCTTTTTAAAATCCCGCCAAATCCCGCCAATCCCGTTTTTCGCAATTAATTTGGGTATTAAACTTGGTTAATTATGAACTCATTCCCATCATTTTAGGAACTAACTGCCAACTACCAAAATGATAAAAAGAAATTTTGCATACACCCAACCTCGCACCTACCCCAAATCCTATAGTGTGCCCAAGCAGGGGACTGTTTATTAAAATCGTTGGGACTTATTTCATAATGAAATAAGACCCAAATGAACTAACTCCCAAATTTATGAACTAAGTCCCAACGAAATTTTGGTGGGAGTTAAAACAAGTAGTTTTAATTGATAAAGCGGGATAATAAGAAACGGGATTATAAAAAACGGGATTATAAGAGACGGGATTATAGAAAGCGGGATCTTGAAAAAGCAGGATTTTAAAAAACAGGATTATAAAAAGCGGGATTTTAAAACCGGGATTTTAAAAAACGGGATTATAAAAAGCGGGATATCGAACCCAACCCGCTTTTTTGTTGTTTGCTAACTATGACCTAAATGCTATATTTATAAAAAAAATGGAGTACCTAGATTTTCAAAACACATTGACTAAGTTAAAAAATCATTTCAAACTACCTAAAAGTATCTTTAAAACATCACTGGGTTTAAATACTATCTAGTTATACACCTTCTTACACGCATCGAATGTATTGGAACTAGGCTCACGGCATCCACCTTCGAGCACAGTTGTTAGTCTTCTTTTGTAGGTATCATATCCATTTGGCTGAACTGTTTACTTTCTACTCTCTGGCTCTGGAGGTTCCTTAACCTTTGCGCACACTGTTAAGCTAGAATGTAGGTAGACACACCAGGATCCCAGGGTTAAATAGGGGCCTAGAGACTAGAAACTATAGAGACACTCGAATGATAACAAGGATAATATCGAACCGTTTGGTGGAATAGAATAAGGGCAAAAGGCTGTTTGCCTTCTTCCGTATCCGTGGTGGTATCATCGTTCCACATCGTCATCGTTAGCCTTATCTTCGTCGCCATCACCATCATCATCATCACGTTAAAGAGTGTTGTTTTCCTTTGCTGTACTGTGCTGTGCTGTGCTATGATGGTCAGTCAGTAAATAAGATTGGGTGGTGCGATGATGAGGAGGATATAACGTTGAAGGAAGATGATGACTAGAACGACAATGACGACTCAGGGAGAGTTTCCACGTTTTCAAGTGGAAAATACTTTCATTTTGCTCCTCATGTTTGTTTGGTTTTCTATTTTTCTGTTTTTTTTTTTTTTTTTTCTTTTGTCTTTTGCAGTCACTTCTTGAAGATATCCTTATGGTCCTATTCAGTTGCATTTTATTATATGTTTTCATATTTCTACTGAACGTGAACCGTCGTTGTCGTCATCTTACCTTCTGTCACATTGAGTGTATTGATGGCTTTCAGTTAGTTGGGCTTTTGGGGTGCAGGTTGCGTTGCTATATAAGCCTTGTATTGGTCTTTCACACATGATCCTTTGGCACGTTGACTTGTTTTTGCTTCGTTATCCTTGTTTCCTTTAGCTCATTGCACAGCATTCTCGGGCCATCTGCTCTGGTGCAACGTTTATTTGTAGTGGCTTCTATAGCGTATATACCTACTATAAGATCCCACAGTCCACACACATCATAGAAAAACCCAAGCGTACATATAGAAATGTTTACTTGTCTGGTGGATTTGGTTCTAAACGTAAAATGTGTATAGGCTTTTGACAAAAAGCTTCAAGTGTGCATTGCTTATATATGTACCTATGTACGTTTACGTAGAAGCAAATACTTACCCATATATGTGATTTTGTATTGTTGAAAAGTGCCAGGACGATGTGAAAGAAACAATATATATCCTTTAGCATGGTTTCAAAATAATGACAAAACATGTTTTCCTTTGGCATTGTTTTGCTTGGGTGTTTTTGTTACTCTCATTGTTTGAAAACTAATGGTTTGTGGTAGAAAGAACCCATGTGTTGGAATTCCATTGGAATGTTTATGAAGCAATAACGATAAAGGAGGTGCCAATGGAGGGAAATGATTGGCAATTGTGAACAACTTTCTGGGTTTTTTTTACGTTATCCTTAAAAGATTGACTTTTTATTTGGTGCTTATTGAAAGGAAAGAACAAAATCTTTTTATTTTTTTTTCACACTTCACTTTATATGTAGTGGAAGGAAAAAGATATGAAGAAATATTTTTGAGACGAACAGAACATTTTTCACATTCATTTGATTTCAGTTTTCGTTATAAGCAATGGATGTAGAGACGATGGGTACCTACTAGAGTGTGAGGTTTTAACAAAATATTTTTATTATTTTGATTTGTTTCTTTACAATACAATGAAATATTTAAATTTTTATTTTATTTGTGGAAGGTTTTTATTAATCCATAGTTAATGTAGGTAATACTCTAGGAGCCAGTTTGTTCACAGCTGATCATCTTTAAACAAGAATTGTTTGAACTGGTAAATCAACGAATGTGCCGACATTTTTATCAAAATATCAATAATTTGAGTTGTTAATCATGGAAATCAATATTCATCCGATTTTGATTCATCATAACGCCATTTTATTAGAACATGTGAAAGTCATGGTACAGATTTCACCTATACAGTGAACAAATTGACCCTAAGTATATGGAGGTGATCCTTTCCTTGATCCCATGGAAAGTGTTGGTATGAAGTCATGCTATGTGGAAGCCATCATAGATTCCCCAAGTAGGGAAAATGCATTGGTCTAAGGGAAAGAAAATTAATCTTCAAGTCCACAGGTACAAACTTTCTTGACATTCCAAGAGACGGTATGATCAAAAATTATAATTTCGAGACCAACTTTCCAAAGAAGTTATAATTGTTTTCCACAAAGCCCCTAAGAAATAAATCACACGGCGTTATAGGACCATTATCTTGGTGTGCAGTTCACATTAGAACTTTGTTGAGATCACAAGAACTCCGTTATTATGTTTCTGTAAAGAATGTCATTCACATTCGATGCAATTCCGGTCTTATTTAAAAAAAAAAGTAAGGCCCAATCACACCGCATGACTAAAATCAGCACCAAAAAATTTGCTCCTTGTTTCTCATGGATCCCGTGTTGATTTTCTGAGCCCGGAATTAAACAACAAAATAGGGTTCATCGATGAAGTTGACTATACTGTCGAAAAATCGGCATGCGTAACTTTCCCTATTTTAGTAATGGGTTTTCACAATTATAATGCGTTCTTCTCTTACGTAGCGCTTCATTTTTAACAATCTGGAGAATCATAGATGGTAGCTGTCAAATTTCAAAGCAGAACAAAATTTAAATAGTGCACTCTATTGGAACACCCTTTACTAAAAATTTAACAAAAAACAATTGATATGTCAAATTTGAAGTAAACTTTACGTTCTTCAACTTATCACATAACTTTGTATCCTATATTGATGATTTTGTTATAAAATTGAAAAATTCCACATATGAAATTTTAATTTCTGAATGTTAAAGCCAATTTGTTTAATGTTCCAAATTTTACACAAAAGATGTTAAAAATATATTTTATTGTCCTTATCAATTTTCACCAAACACTTTTTGATCTAAAACCAATATTGACCGAGATAATTGATTCACCTTAGATATTAATAAAATTATTTAAATTAATAGCAAAAACTAAGTTGAGCTGTTTTGGTGATATAACCCCTACACCTATATTGTTAATTTTTTAATATAATGAACTTCGATTTAACTGAAACCTAACTGACTATAGACTATAAATCAAATTTCCACATTATTGTTCATAAACGCATCAATTGTATTCAATTAAGGTTTGCTTTGATTTGTACGGTATATTCGCATGATTTCCAACATAATTGATTTCGTGCAATATTGGTTAAATTACTGTTCTATTTCAAGGTACTTTGAATACAAAATATACGAATTTGTATGGAAATTGAAATAATTTGCCGTAATGAGTAACGCATAGTAATTAGATATTATATGATACATAACTTTTTTTCCGTGAATTTGAAAATGTTGGTTCAAATGAAAATGCATCGCTATCACTAATTCCCCATGTCACAGGAAATGATGTATATATACAGACTTTCTTCCTATTTCCTCGAAAAACACCCCCAAAAACATTGAAACCATTTGTCGGAAATATACGATGTTGGAGATTTAATTCTATAGCTTCCGTGTATGAACAATAGAAAATCCTCCTAAAATACCGTGTAACGTGTAAGGCAATGCCCGGCTCTCAGTTTCATTCCGGTTTGATTCGGTGATGGCGGTTTTGCCTTTTAAAATATTATTTATCTGATTACATTTACTGTTCCCTCCCGACCAACCTATCTTCCTATACCTCCTGCACACACACACACACACACACAACCTCTCCCACTTGGTGGCGCGGCTGACATTATTCTTCCTCGCGCAGTTGTATCCTGTTTTTTGTTCGTTAAATAAAAAAAGAAAAGATTTACCTATTTTTTGTGATTTGTAAATTTTTCACCTTGTATAGCTACGCGGGCGATGCAATGCAGGAATTGTGGTTACCTTTTGCTCTTTGTAGAAGAAAAACACAAATGAAAAAAAAAAAAAAAAAAAAAACACACAAAGGAACCGGAAGTGATGCATAACAATGAACAAGCGTACATTGTTGTAAGGCACATAGTACACTCTTGAAAAATCTTCAATAGAACACGTTAGTGAAAGAATGAGGTTGGTCTTCAGACTATACATTGGTCTAACATGTAATACTAAGAGTTACACTCCCACTGATGATGGTTGGAAACACTGGCGAGGAGCTCTTCTTCAAAGTAGTCAAAGTTCCAGTTCCCATTCTTATATTCCAGCTACCTATACCTACATATATAAGTATATACAGCGAAATGAACAACGAAACCAACGACGAACTGGGCCAGAAGCAAATAGCGCCGAAATGAGATGGTATAGCAGGAATAAATTTAAATAAATGCCGGTCTAGGGATTTTTATCCATTTGCCGCATAACAAATAGTTTTGGGTTCAGTTTCAACTTCATCCGGGAACCAAGTTGAGAGCCAGAAGAGCGGGGAAGTATATGCATGAAGGGAAAACCGAAAACTATAATATGGCTGTGGTTCGTGGGTCCCGGGGGTTGTTATAGCTGCTTCTTTGTGTGCATTGCTACCTATATATGTGAGTGTGTGTGTGTGTTTAACCTAGCCAGGACTTAGGTTGGTCCTTTGGCAGTCCGTTTCAGTGTTTCCACTTCCATTTCCCGGTCCCGGTTGCTTCTATACCGCTACCGCTGCTTCTGGGGTTTCATGCACGGCCACTAATGCTGATGGGTTCGGCTGGCAGTGTCTCACCTAGACCACTTTATGCAAAATGACGACTCCACTGATAGTACAAAGGTGGCGATGGGGTTTGCATAATATCACGTGTGAAGTATAATGTACTTTCTATTCTCTGTTCTGCATCAATGTGGGCAAGTATATATACCTACGGACGAAACGTGCATTTACTTTAATTCTTCAATGGATTTTCCCTTGCGGTATAAGCTTGAGTATATTATGATGGTATATATGGTCGTTTTGGTGAAATAAGCAAGCAGGGTGAAAGTACATATCATGCAACACCATAACGATTTCAAATCTATATTATATCACAAATTTTGAACAAAACCAATATAATAGTTACCTATAGGTCCTATACACCTATATAGAGATGAAATG
Source organism: Epistrophe grossulariae (assembly GCA_929447395.1). Classification (NCBI taxonomy): domain Eukaryota; kingdom Metazoa; phylum Arthropoda; class Insecta; order Diptera; family Syrphidae; genus Epistrophe; species Epistrophe grossulariae. The sequence continues at coordinate 126,782,019 of OV839567.1, forward strand.
ATTATATTTCCTTGGAATTACTTTAGGGTTTGTGTTTTGGAAAATTATCTACATATACAATCCAATTATTTGCACGGAATGATGGACACGATTTATAGCTGCAAGGATATAGAATTATTTTCAGAAACATATCTATCCATAACTTTGTATCCAAGTTCAAACAATGTAAAATTATATCTATCTATGGTTAGGTATACCTGTATTAAGCTTACATTTTTTGTTACAGTTCGATATAATGTGTCCTCATTATTCAATATTCATCGCCATATTTTTACTGCATTTGTCATGCTTTTCAGTAACCATTGAACTCTGTGACTGAAATTATTTTTTTTATAATCCATATAATTAATTGCGTTCGGTAAACTATCAAAATTATTTTCAGTTTTTTAATATTGCCAGATTTTTTCAAATTGAGAGCATAAATTTGGATTAAATTAGGCGGTTTTAGTTACACCCTCCTTATGTCACATATCACGGAAAAAAAATCTTAGATCAGATCAAGAAAAATAAGCTACAAATTAACGAAAAATGAATCCAGTTTTGTTCCTTGGCTTCGAAATTAGTAAATTACGACTTTTTGTTTGCAATTTCATAAAATAAGTGAATTGAAGATGACCCTCTAAAATCATATTTCACCACTTTTGATCGAGGAAAAAAAAAATATTGCCAAAACCGGCTTATTTATCCTTAAATTGCAACTTTTGAGTCGTAATTTAAACTGATTATTCGGCAATTTGCAGCTTTTAAAGATTAATCTACTATCCATTTTCAAGCAATCCTGTCGAGATTCAAGAACAATTTTTCGTTGAGATAACAATCTTCGTCAGTGATTTACAACTTAAACGTATGGATTTGCTGCAAATGAAAAACTGCAAATTAAGTGAAAATAATTTTCGACTTAGCTATACAAAGTTTCAATTTATAAGTTCGAGTAACCTTAACTCCAAAGATTGTGTTTTGGCCAGGTACGACAGTTGGGCTCATCAGTCAGATGTTGTCGTACCCTACTAAGACGCGAATTATGGTCGATGCTTACCGTTTCTTATAAAACTCTCAGCATGAATGCAATGTGAATTCTATATTTCTAAGAGAATTTAATTAAACTCAGACACTTAGAAAAAAATAGTAGCCCGTGGTCTGGTTTTAGCATCGAGACCATGCAAATCACCTGATAAATGTTCAAATTATTCCCCTGAATATAGTAGATTGCGACTAAAAAGTTGTAATTTACTGTTTAGTTTTCATCTTAAATCAGCAAATAGGTATTTCATAAATTACGATCGTGTGGGCTCAATATTTATATATCGTGATTACATTTTATTGGTTTGGGCATTGAGAAAATGAAAATCACCATTTACATTTCGCAAAACAAGATTAATAATTTGTAAAATTAAATTATTCCCCAGAAGTAGTAGATTGCGACTCAAAAGTTGTAATATGCTTTGAAGCCAACAAGCTCGAATTATGACTTTTGATAATAAATACCAAATTATAAAATTTTGTATTTTACGAAGATTTGAATGCTAAATTAAAATTTTTTCAAACATTTTTAAATAAAAGCGTCTTGATTTACTAAAAAAAGAGTTTCGTAAGTTACAACCCAAAATTTCGCAATTAGTGATTTTTCAATTCTTTCCGTGTATTATCAAAAAAACGACCAATCTAAAACTCTGGTTATTATAAAAGTAAACAAACCCAAGCTGATTTCCACAACTATTCATTTTAAGTAATTATTATTGGTGGTATTTTGTCGAAATAAATGGATAAACAAAATAAAAGAAATCGGTCCAAAAACTGGAATACCTGTTCCCATTGGCGTAGTTATGTATTTTGTCTAGGGGGGGCAGTCAGCCAGTTGATATACCACCGGAAGTTTTAAATTTTATTTTTAATAATATTTATAAAAATACTTTCGAAAATATTTACTTTAAATAGAAAATCATTAGGTTTTATAGATAGAGCTTTTGTCAAAACCATAAGTGTTGTAATAAATGAGTTACACCTTACTATACTCTGCTAAATCAAAAATGTTGTTTTCTAAAAAAGTTGATATTTAAAAACGAATTGGTATATTTTATCAAAATTTATTGCATACACTAAATTAAGATTTACAAAATAACCAAATATTACAAAAAAAAAAGACTTTTTTTTATAAGTTTTTGTTTTTTAATTAAGTTTTAATTTTACATGTTCTTGGCTGAACTGGTTCAGGACTTTTTCTGAAGTGATTTTATTTTTAACTATTTCATTTTCAATATTAAGTAGTGATACATTAGAGAAACGATTTTGGAGCATTGTTGTTCTCGCCGCATTGCTGAGAAACTCCTTTCACAGCTGGTGGAGCTCACTGGAAGAGCTAACTCTGCCTGAAGAAGTTTGTAAAAGTTTGGAAACATCTCTTTTGAAACATTTTGTTTTAAATTTTCGATGCTTGTTTCGCAATTTTTCAGTTGAAAAATATTTTTTAATATCAAAGCTTCAGCACTCAGTGCTTACACAATCAATTTTAAAAACATCTTTATAGTTATTAATAAAATCTTCTGCAGTAGGTAATCATGTTTAATTTCAGGAAAGCGTCTACAGCATTTGCTAATGGTAGGTTTTCAAAACGGCGTTTAAAGTTGACAATTATGTTATCCATTACCTAAGCAGTAGTATGCTGCAGTAAGAGCTGAAAACATAGTGATACGTTGTTATTATTTTTGCGTTTTTTTACACTACCTTGAGAAAAATACGACGACCAGCTGGTAAAAAACCTTAATGTAGGAAAAATATAAATTTTGTTGTCTTTATAATGAATGACAAGTTAGTACTGTCGATTTTCTAGGGTGGGCAATACGATTTCTAGGGTGGGCGCCGCATACCCTTGCCCACCCTTAACTACGCGCATGCCTGTTCCCAAAACCGTATAGCTGCCATCACTTTCAAATCAAATGGGATATATGCCCGCCTCTTTGATCATCGCTTAGGGAAGGCCGAGCTACATATATGGCTATTAATTTTTTTTTATATTTTCTTTCGAAAATTGGTACTTCAAGCGGAAATCTTCATCCTTCAGTGCCATGGGATTAAAACGAGTTTGGTACTGCTTTGGCATTCTTCTTTCTGCAGCTAAAGCGTTTAAAGCAGTTTTTAAAGATTAGAGTAATTGTAAAGTCAGGGTAAATTTACTCTATTTACTCTATTTTTCAAAACCAAAAATGATAGAGAGTTGAATTTTATTGCAGTCGAAAAATACAAGAAAGTTATATATATAAACTATAAAATTCTAGAAAATCTAAAACTCGAGATAAGAACCATTGAATTTAAAAAATGAAAAATAGACAGACGTTGGAGAAAAAAATCACCTACAATCAGCATCATGTTTTCATAGAGATAAAATTTATAAGAAATTTTCTTGGCTATGTGACTTTTTGAACAACAATTTTTCTTCCAAAAAAAGTAACTACGTATACAATCGGAAAATATTCCTAAAACACTACTACATATTTCAAAAAAAATCTTAAAAAGGATATCGCACTGTATGTTTAGCCCTTAAATTCAAAATGAAAATTTAAACATTTTTAATTTCCTAGAAAAACTCTTTTTGATGGGTTTTCTGTTGTGGTTCTTTTTTTGTATGGATTAAAAATTTGTTTAGATTTTTTTTGATATCTGAATGGTTTACTTTTTCTTGCCATACTGCTACACATTATAGAAATACAAATATATTTAAGGATGTATAATATTATTTTATTAAACTGTTAATTTTCGATAAAACTTAACTAAAAAGTTTATGTTATTATTATTTTTAAATTATTTATTTTTTGTTGTTGAAACTCAGGAATTCAAAGTTTAAATTATATTTACCAAGTTTATTTTTTTTATTTGAACAAATTACTAGTCATTTTCAAAAAATCGTCATTTTAAATCTGTGACGCTACTTTTTCAACCACTTGGGGGAGGGGCAACACTGATAGTTGGTAGCGGCCATATTATTGAAGCTTAACCTGCCAAATTGCCTGTCATTTATTCAGCCTGTTTTGCAAATCATCATGGACGTATATAGCATTCAACAACACGTGCAAATGATAAAATTGTTTTATCGGGCAACGTTTCGCGCGCTTCGCCCATTTTACGATCGCCATAATTTCTATATGAATTCAGGGTACGTCAACAAACAAAATTTGGGACGATACCAATCCACATGCCTAAAAAAATCCAGAGCCTAAAATGCATGCCGAAAAAGTCTCTGTTTGATGTGAATTTTGTGCTGGCGGCCTCATCGGTCCCTCGTCATTGAGAACGATGTTAGCCAGGCCATAACCATCAGCGGCGAGCCCTATAGGTCGATTGTTGCCTTGCGCACTAGCGATTTCGATCAACAAAAAAAAAAGAGTGTGCGTACTTATGTACACGCGCTAGAAGTAAAACTTCTTTCACGACAACATGGCCGAAAATCCAACACAACAGAAAAAAATCCTCAGAAATAAAATTCTTCCCACAAAAAACCTTTACTCGAATTCACTAACCATCTTAACGAATATATTAAATGCACGAACCATTGCATTTAACGAAAATATAATATCGTGACGCTGAATTTTGTAATTCGTGACGGGAATTTGTATGTCGGTTTGACATGTCACTGACAGCTCCATAGAAAATTTTTTACCCCCATGCCGCAAAAGAAGTTTTACTTCAAAAATAAATAAATTAGTTGCCAAGATAATTCGTAGAGAATCAGAGGTATGTATATAGTGCGATTTACAACTGTCAACCATTCCTGAGTGCATGTTATTGGTAGGAATAGAGGGAAGGGACCTAAAATTTTTGTAGAGGGCATAGGCTGGAAATCGAACTCAAGAGCCTTAGTGCGCTAATGCGATTAAGATCGCACATAAAAAATGGGGCACACGAAAAATGGCGCGAAATGATACCAACAAATCGTGACACTTAAAAGACTAGAATTTGTTTCGCTTTTCTGGCGATGCAAGTTGCAACTACTATCATAAGTTAAAAAAATAAAATACAATTATTATAGGTAAAGACAGGAAGAGTTACTATGTTGTTTATATGATATAAAAATAATAACACATAAAAATGAGTTTAGAATATTTTCCTACCATAATTCCATCAAAAAGACTTTTTTTTCCCTCAATTATGGTTTTAAAAACCTCCAATCTGGGAACAATGCTTGAAATCAATTTTCTTTTCCCAGACGACACTAAATTATTGTCAATTGTCGAAAATTAGGCATGTCCAGGAAAATGAGATCTCGGAGATCTCAGCAATCTCGGTTACCTGAACAGGATTCCTCAGCAGAATTTCTCAGCTTTGCTGTTAAAACTCTGAGGAAAAAAAATCTTGAATTCGCTTGCTCACTTTTTGAGTGAGAAAAACCTCATGAAATCTCATTTTTCTGAACACGCCAATTATGTGCACTCTTTAAATGCGGAATAAAATACATTGTCTACTTATATTGCTAATCGTTTCCAGCAGAACGCCCGTGAAGAGATGTTGCACAGCATCAACTATATGAAAATAAGTTTGCAATATTCGAAACACTTCTACCTACATAAAGAAATTTTGCATGTAAAAAGCTATAACGTGAGGAAATGATAGATAATATAGGTATGCTTCTGCCACTTCTGCTTAGAGAATTTCAAAACAACATGTAATTATTTTAAAAGCAATTCAAAATCAGACATCACATTTCTACCTACTGTTTTCTTTGTCACTTTAGTATAGTTTTGAGTTGCCTTTACTTCTGTATACTTTTTGAATACAAAAACGTTTTTCATATCCAGATGTCCTTTCTTAATTGACACATTGACTGAAGCCAGTATTGAATATCATAGTACTCAATGGATAGATTGAAGTACCTTATACCTACCCATATCACCTCTTCACTCCTTCTTTGCATTAAAACACTCTTCGTCTGTCTCTGTCAAGACCTCAAAGTCACACATAATTTAATCAGGATCGACTCATGCATTGACAAACTGTTTCATTGTTCCATTTTAATTAGTTCATAATAAGAATATGCGATTTCAACTAATTATTGTTCCATTAATATGGGGCTTCGCTGCAGCTCCGCATTTTCTAACGTCGTCGTCGTTGTCGGTCGTCGCGTCGGAACTCAAAAATCATATACAATACTACTGACTGCTGCTGAGATGAACAAAGAAACAATTTCAGTCACCACTCTGCCAAGGAGACCATATAAATATAGTCTTTCTATGGAATTAGTTTAACCTTAACCAATCCGATGACATTCTCTTCGGTCCTTTGTCTTTATAATATATACGGGTGACAATTTTATCAGGGTGTGCTCAATTCGTTGTCGTGTTTTTGAGTTGAGGCTCTACCGCCACGTTGCCTGCCTTCAAGCAAAAGGTGGTGATGCAGGAATCCAGACAAATAAATGAATAGCCAAATTGAATTAAAATGACAGATGAAGGGGATCATTGAAAGAAATTTTATCTGCACACTACTTGAATTCCGCAGCAAAATCCTTCTTCCTTTTTGCCTGTTTGCGCCACGCTTTACCGTGTAGAGTCAAGGGATCGTCTGTCGGCAAATTGTTTTGCCGCCTTGTTTTATACGCTCTTAGCTTTTTTTTGTTATTTAATTCACTGCTTTACGAAAGAGCTGCCATATAGCTGCAGTGTTTCATTATCCGTCATAATGGTGTTCTTCTGTGACCAACAACAGTCGAAAATTTAAAACTTTTTCCCGTCCTCTTGTTTTGCCTGTCTATTGAAGGACGATGATTTGAACATTGGATTCGACTCACTCCCACAAATTGTTGGTCAGTGAGTATTGACCGCAAGCCCACACAGCTTATTGGATGAAATTCAATTAAAAAAGCTCTTTATGGAAATCACGACTTTAGAAATGAACAGTATCCATTTCGTTTCTTTGCCTATTTATAGTTTAAGGGGCAAGTATTGGTTTTGTGTAAAATAATGTCAAATACATTTGCGCTTTAGGATAGCTGAAACATCAAAATCTACAGGTGCTGGAAGAGCTTGGCTTTCCGTAGATAAATGCTTACGAGGCATTCATATAAATTATGGAATGTGGTCCGCAGCCTATTTAAGGCAAATTTGGGTAAGCTAATGAGCCAAACAAATCCCGCCAATATTCATCCGAAACAGGAAATACATGACATAGGCTCACTTCTCTGAAATGATATTTATTGAATCCGCCAAAGTAATTCAGTTTTCCGTATCAAATTACATAATAAATTTGGTAGGTATGTATTTTTATGTATTTTAGTTGTTTTTGCTTTATTCACTATGTCTCTGGCATTTCAGGAAGCTTCTCACTACTTACATCGACGAGCGTTTCTTTTCATAGCGATTTGGGTCATAGCAATAACAATAGAAAATTGTATATACATGTAATTGATATAATAGAAAAGTCGAGGTCTTCCGGTTCATCTAGAAGTATGTCGGATTTAGCGGGAGGTGTTTTTATGAGCTTACAAACATTTCAGTCAATATTTAAAAAATCCTACCTTCGACTATTTCCAACATATTGTTATCATCGTTGTAGTCTTAGATCCCGCCATAGGACGGCCTACCCTCATCGAGTATACAGTTTTTTAGGTAGTGTCTAAACTAACATTTTGCGCATGGGTTGCCTGGTGAAATATGGTCAAGGCATAGGGTTGCCACGCTTTAAATGTGAAAATTGTGAAATTTAAAAAGAAATGATTTCGTTTTAAAATGTTAGCTTTGAAATTAAGAGAAATTGTATTTAAAAACACAACAATTTTGAATATATGTAATATGAAAATAATTAATTTTATAATTTAAAGATTTAAAATCAAAAGGACTCAATAAAAATTAGATTTAATTTGAAAGCGTTCATTTAAATTTTGCGTTCAAATATAAAAGCTATTGAATTGAAAATTCCAACAGTAAATTTTAAAGTGTTTGCTTTTAATTTTATTTATGAGTTTAGTTTTAATTCAAATGTCGTTTTAAAAGAAAAATAAAAGAATAGAAAAAAATAGAAGATCTTATCTGAGCATTGTTTGGATATAGTTCACACTACATATTCGTCATGAAATCTATGTAAGATGAATTGAACTAAACAAAAGTTGCCTATTGAAACGCCAATTAAGTGAAACTTTGTCGTTCAACTTATGAACATATTTATAGATATATAGCAAAGCAATGGTTAAAATTAAAAGTAAGTATATGTTTCAGCTTTAAATATCTACAGAGCTATTAATAAAAATACACCATCCGCTCGTAAATACACGTTTTACCTAACACATGGATAGTGGACTTATCCGTTTGATAAAATAAAATATTAATAAACTTATTTTGTCTTCATTTTATCTGTTCACTGAATAACACCGAAAAGTAGGCAGCAATTCCCTCAATTGTACTAAATATTCAAGTACACAGTACACATATTAAAGGAATATCATTAGCGTTTTCATTTTTGTTCAGTTCTGCGCATCTGTCAAAATCGAGGTATTATGGTGGTAAAATGGTGGATCCAGTGCCGGTTTCCTTGTCTAATTTCAATATTTTGTTGTTATTTCTAATATATGCGCGTTGAGTTTCTGTGGGCACTCGAACAGCCAATTTTTTTGAAATTTTCAACTTTGACAACCTGCGTAATATATTACCTTAGATTTGTTTATTGTGATTCAAGTGCTTCTTTCATTTTTGAAAGCTATCTGTCAATTGTCATATCAGTCAGCTTTGAATTGAATTGTGAACGTTAAAGTTATCACCAAAATTGGTCAGATAAGTTATCCGCTCATTTTCAAATGTCATTTAAGGCTAAAACACGTTTATTATTAAGAATTATTAGTTAAAACATGTGTATGTGTGTTTAAACGATGTATCCGTAGACAGCTAAAAATTTGGGTATCACTTTTAACAAAACACTTACCTGGGATAATCATATCAGATCAGCGCTAGGTAAGGTCTATGGTGGTCTTCGTACCCTTTGGACAACCCAATATATCACGCCAATTAAAACAAGGAAAATACTTGCCAAAACTTTGCTTATTCCCATTATTCTTTTTGGTTGCGAAATTTTTTCCAATTGTGATTATGAAAACAAAATGTATGCTAAATGTAGTTTTTAATAGCGTTGCCCGTTACGTGTATGGTCTGCGACGGTATTACCACGTCTAAAGCGTTATATGGCATCACTTTTCAGCATTTATTGAATTTTAGGAGGTTGACTCTGTTGCATAATATAAATGCAGACTCGGCAGCCATTATACCTTTTTAATCGAATTCCTACTCGGTCTACAAGAACACTTGATCTTGCACCTGTTCGTTACTCTTTTGCTGTATCCAAACGACAATTTTTCATTAACGCATTCCGGCTGTGGAATTCCCTCCCTAGATGTATCAGATTGATATCTGACACGAATCAGTACAGGCAGAGACTGTGGCGACATTTGGATGCACTTGGATGAGGAATTTTGTATATTGATTATTTTATTATTATTTTTCAAAAATTGTATTCCTAACTATTTTTTTTTTATTCTTTATTATTGTTAATCAATATTTGTACATACCTAAAATATTCACTTTTTTAATTATTTCTTTGAAGTCATATGCATTAATTGAAATCTGTCACTTAGTATTCACTTATGTATTATACACTCAGTGTTATATACTGAAGCTTACACTAATTTATAAGATATTGTACAGGGTGGCGCACCAATTGTGGTACAATAAGAAATTCAAATAACTTTTTTTTTAATCGATGTATTTCATTTATTTTTTTTTTATTGGTTAGAAAATTAAATTTTATTTTAAATAGTTAGTTGTTTTTAAAGATTATAGACCGCAAATGACCTCCACGCTGTCCCACGCATATGCGGCACCTGGTCAAAAAATTATTCATTGCGGCCTGAAGAGTTGAAGTTGGGATCGCCTCAATTATTGTCGTTATGGACTGCTTTAATTCAGTTAAATTCCTGGGCTTCGTTTTATACACCTCTTGCTTGACATAACCCCATAAAAAGAAGTCTGGTGCAGTCAGGTCAGGTGACCTTGGAGGCCAGCGAAGAGTGGAGTTCCTAGAAATTAATTTGTTTGCGAATTTTTTGTTTAGCTCCGCCATAACTGGTCTGGCTATATGTGCAGTTGCTCCATCTTGCTGAAACCAAACGCTGTTGAATGGTATATACGTCTTCGGCGCAGTTCTGGGTAAAAAAACTCCTTCAACATCTTTAAATAACGGTCCCCATTGACAGTAACGGTTACACCGTTTTCTTCAAAGAAGTACGGCCCGACAATACACCTTGATGAAACTGCGCACCACACAGTGACTCGTTCATTCCATATACGGCAATTTTGCTTGTTTACATTGCCGTTAAGATCAAAATGGGCCTCATCAGACATGAACAAACAATTGATCAATGTGTTGTCTTCTTCGGCCATTGATATCATTTTTTGGCAAAATTCCAGGCGAACAGGCAAATCCTGAGGGTTTAACTTGCTAGTAATTTGGACTTTGTACGGAAACAAGTTTAAATCGTCATGAAGTATCCGTTGTAATGACTGTCTACTAATTCCAATTTGCCCCGATAAGTTTCGGGTGGAAACGTTCGGATTGGCCTGTATTGCAGATGCTACTGCTGCGATTGTATCCTGAACCCGAACATTGGCATCTCGATGGTACGGCCTTCGTGCGATGCTTCCAGATTCGGCAAACATGTTTACAAACCTCATAATGGTCCATCAACTCGGGGGATTACCGCCAAACTCCCGCCTAAATTCCCTTTGGACGGAAATGACGGACTGCAAAGCATGGTACCGTTGCACTATCCAAATTCTTTTCTCCGTATCCCAAGCATCCATTTTTATAAATCTAAATAGTAACCTACAAAATAAAAAAAAAAATAAGCCGATTACTCACACAGAAAAAAAGTTATTACGTTTTATTTTTGTAGCACGATTCGTGTATCTTACAGTGTTAAGACTATTCCTTAAATAAATTGAAATTAAAGGTGTTGTTTCATATCTATTTTGTGATTGTTAATATAGGGCTACTACAATTTAAATTTTACATCATTGACTTTTAAAAATATCAGTTTCAAATTAAAAGTGTTCCATTTTAGTCTTGATACAAACACTTTTGGTGTTTTTTAAAGCGTGAGTCATTAAATTTAAAATGCTTACTTTGAATTTAAAAGGAAAACTTTTCTTTGCAGCTTAAAATTGGAAAACTTTAAATTTAAACGATATCACTTTTAAATTCAAAATGAGTTGAAGTTAAAAAAAAAATAAAATTGTAACTTTCAAATCGAAAACTTTTCAATACGTTTGTCTTTCATACATGCTAACTTTTAATTTTAAAGTGGTTTGTTCAAAAATTTAAAGAGTTTTTTCTCGGTGTATTTTCCTAACGATCGTACCTACTGTGTTTAGACATGTTAAGGGTAGTCATAACCCCTTGAGTGCGTTTATATTATAAATTAATTATTATTATTCACATTTATTCTTTTTTTTATTCACACTGAATCATCTTCACGAACCATTAATTTTGTAGTTTCCCTTAAAACTTTGTTATCGTGTTGGAGATCTTAGACAAATATTGTTTCGCATCATCTGATATAACTCTCCATTAAAATTCTCTATCGATTTGGCGACAACAGAAAATGTTCGTTTCATTTCAGCTGCATACTAGGCTTTTTATTTGCAAATAAAAAAATTTCTTTGGATATAACTGAAGTGAAGGATTTCTTATCCTGAAAGTATAAAAAAATATTGAAGGGGCCTCGGCACTGGTCCCGTTATGAAATGAAACAATAATTTTTAATTCACAAAAATGACTTTATTAGTCTCAAGTACAAAATAGAAGTGCCATTAATATTCCGCACTTATATTAACGAAGCCTAATATAATGAGCAACAATATGCTGCGTAAGTTATATGCGGTTCCCATGCATAAACCGCTTCAAATTTCCCGGTGGGAACGACCCCCGACGATTGCGGCTCGTGTGCAACGTAGCACTTTTTATAGTTGGGTCAATGCCTGACCGTGATAACTCTGAAAAGCTAAAATTTATTTGTTTGGTGAAACGAAAAGTACAAATACTTTCTAAAATAACAAAACTTTTCATTTTTCGAATTTGTGTTTGATGAAACGTATTTTGAAAGGAGGAAAACTTTTCAAATTTTCATTTCTGAAAATTCACTTTCGGTGAAACGAATGTTGAAAAGTAAAAGTTAAAAGTTGCAAATTGAAATGTATTTGGTGAAATAAAAGATCCTAGTTTTTTGTTTCAGCCTTTCCAAATAAGGATCCATTCATATTCAAGGTTTCATCTGAATAATCGCTATAATCCTCCCTTATATAGCCTTTTCACACCAAGCCCAAAACGCGGTTTTCGCGAAATTATCGGTTTTGGCGGAAAACCTAATCGAAAACTCAAGTTTTACCATACATTTTTGGTAAACCACAAGTTTTCGTAATCCACAAGTTTTATATAAAACCTCTCGAAAACTAGTTGATATTCAAAGTTGAACTAAACAAACAAACCTTTCGAAACATCCAGCGCTCAATCAAATGTAAAAAAAAAACTGCTGAATTCTGCTGACAAAAGAAATTGTGAGTGTGTTATGTAAATGAGATGATTTGTTATTGTTTTTTTTTTGCAGGAGATGAGTTGGTGTTTGTGAAATGTCAAACGAAAACTTGTAAATGTTCAGTGTGAACGCTTTTCGAGTTTTTAAAAACTTTTTCCCGAAAACCCGGTTTTGGGTTTGGTGTGAAAAGCCTATTACCCCCTTCCACTGAGTTTGACGAAACTTATTCCTGGGGTTTGGCAACATTTTTAATACGCTGCTGAAACGTATTTTTTTCGATTTTTCAAGGACAAATTTTCATCCATTCCACTCCACGTTTTCACAATTAATGTTGATAGCCTCCATTTTTCTGGTTTTCCCCATAGTCAAAATGTGGCAGAAAAGAATTTATTCGGTCATCTATATCGAATTCTACTATCTTGATGGAATGAAAGGATTGATGTACCTACATCACCAATTTTAACTCAAAATAACAACGGTGACAATAAAGAACCTTGTCGAGCTCCAATTTGTGTCCTTTGATATCTTACCGATTTTTAAGATTTAACAATCCACACTCTCGTTGATATTCTAAGTAACACCAATAAGCATATCGTATACACCATACACCAAGGTGACCACTTTCTACAACGAAATAATATTAAATTTTGTACATTTTTCATGCTTCAATTATTAATCAATTTGCATTTAAAAAATTCTTCCCTCAGACATCTGCAATAGACCACCAAAGCTATCGTATCGTCGGTCGTCGTTGGTACGAAATCACCCATTAAATTACCCTAACCAAGTCATTGTCATAGGCACTTACACTTTCCACACGTATAAATGAACATAGCCGCAAATCGTTCATAGAAATATGATCCGAGGAAGTTGGTCTATAGAATGGCTAGTCATAGTAGTTGTAGTAGATCAAACTAAGTCGTCAAGGTAAGTAGAGCAATGCATAATTAAATTGGAGCAAGGTAACTTAGTTATATGTACCTATTTTGTACTCGTAGTTCTGTTCATGTGCTGTGTGCGTCCAGAAAGTCAACATACGAGTATTATAAGTCTAGGATTGTGGTTATGGCTTCTCTGCAGAATGCATATATGTAGGTAAGTATATGTGATGCGTTATGAGAGTACCTATATAGATAGATACTATACCCTCTGGTTGATGGGGATGACATGCGGTGGCCTGGTTGGAGAGAAATGTTTTGGTCAATTTCAATTGTGCGTTTCTACATGTATATAGGGGTTTGCGGTGCCAAGAATATTTCAATAGGATTTGCTCTTGTTTCGTTGGCTATATAACAATGACACTGATGATGAAATGCGTAAGTTTTCCTGTTCCTATAGTCTTTCTAAAAAAATAAAAAAAAAATAAACTGCAAAAGTACAATCATCATTATCATCATCATCATTAAGAGAATATCCAATATTCTCTTGTTCGTCAGATGCATTGTTGTGGTTTCAACTATTAACTAGGTTGGATCGGGTATAAGTGTGGTTGGAAAAATAGAAAAAATGGCAAATTGCCATGGACATTGCGTTTAGGTAATTGAGATGACTATATATGATGCTTTTGATGGTACCTATAATGGTAATAAAGTTCAATGTTAAATTCTACTTGAGCTTATAAAGAATGCACGGAACTCAATGAAAACTGTCATCTTATCTGAAATTTAAATTGTTCTAGGCTCGTAAAACAGACATTTTTGATGGTACTATCGGACAATAAAGAAAACAGCCTACACCAACACAACAGCGGAATTTTATATTTCGTGGAGAAGAGGACAAGATCAGTTTTGTGAGGGTTATGTAAGCAAGTTTAGAGCGTTTTGTAGGAGTTCCTTCAAGGTGTTAGGATGTTTTCCGGATACTGCTAAGACAACCTCGTACGCATAAATCTGTAAATTTCTGCTTCTAGGCACATTAGTAGCTCATTTACTACCAATTTCCAAAGAAGAGGCGATAGGACGTCACCTTGTGGCGTACCTTTGCTGACAGATCTTCTAGTATAAAAGCCACCCAGTTTTTTGTTGATAATCCTGCTTAACCAGCTCACCAGCGATCTCTCCACTTTCAGAAATGACAGTGTCAATGAGATTGCCGATGTGCCCACATTATTAAAAGCATCTTCTTTATCTAAGAAAACCCCCATTGTGTACCCTTTGTGATGGAGGGAGTATACGATAGTGCTTACTTGTGTATGGAGAGTAATTTCTACCAACTTCCCTTGTATTATAACCATGTTGAGTATTGGACAATAGTCTCGTATCAATGCTTGATCGTAAATGGATATCAAGCAGACCTTCAAAAGTTTTTAGAAGGAATGATGATGAACTGATAGGTCTAAGATCTTTTGGGTTTACATGGGTAGATTTACCAGCTTTGGGTATAAATCACAACATTGACTTCTCTCCATAGTAGTGGAATATGGGATAGATTTAAACAGCTTTTGAAAATGACTTCCAGAATAGGCAGAATGACATCTGAATTCTTTTGTCATTCAACTGGAATAATTCCGTCAGGCCCTGCGGATTTGCGTAAGGTTTGAAGCTTTTGAGTGCCCATTGTAGTTTGTCCCTTGTAATCAGACCTTGCGTGGATAAGTTAAAACTACTATTTTTCTAAGAAGGTTTTTTTTAATAATACAAATTCTATATACTATCTACTGAAATACATCAGCCAAGTAGAATCATTCCAATTTAATGATTAGGACATTCGTCACGAAATCTATGTATGATGAACTGAACTTAACAAAAAATTGCGTATTGACAAAGGCCCTCACTAGTCAACTGATGAGTTCAAGTGAGATCGCCGGGACCAAACGCCAAATTTTTGTAGGACTAAAGGCCGTAAAAGCTATTTTGAATCACTACTGTTTTTCCTTTTTGGGACAATACTTTTAACTTCCTTAAGCTTCCTGGAAAATGGGTATCCAGTAGAAAGTTGAGCGAATCTTCGCATGAGTTGGTGCAGGAGCATATTTCAGGCCACTTGGTATAGCTGGATTTTTGGAGGATTTTTCGTAATCTTGATGCTTCGGATGTTTCTTCTATGCTACCACAGAAGGTCCTCCAAGAATATCGTTTGAATATGAAATTCTTTTGACACCAACGCTATATACGCCATCTTATTTCTTAAATAAATCTTAATTTAGGAGAAAAAAATTTAAAGAGCGGTTAGAGCGGTTTTAAAAAAAAATTATTTTATATACTCCATAGCCACATTTATTCGACCACTGTCCACTTCGTATATCTGTAAATAGAAACCATCGAGCTTAGATCACATCGGGTGTAAATAATGTTGAAAGCAAACTTTTAGAAAACAAAAAACCACGTTTGCTTAAGAATTAACACAAAAAACAAGTTTTTGAAGAAAATACTGAAAAAGATGTCATATTATTTTTTGTTGTTAAAAAAGTGGTAAAATTATTGAAAAACTAAATTTTTAACAATAGGTATTTGCGCCCTGGGCTCTTATAACTTCGTAGAGCTGATTTGACAATCCGTCAATGATGTCCTGAATATCCGGCTGGGGGATATTGTGCCACTCCTCTACTGCAGCTGTCTTAAGCTCTCATAGAGTGATAGGAGCATGTGTTCTCGCTCGGACACGTCTTTGGAGGTTATCCTAAATATGCTCGATAGGGTCGAGATGTGGACTGCGTTATTGCCATGGCAAAACTGGAAACCCAATCTCATTTAGGTAGTTAGTTACAGAATTTGCGATATGGCAGCGTGCGTTGTCATGCATTAACTTAAAGTTGTCACCAATAAATGGTGCGAAAGGCATCACATGGTCTTGCAAAACGTTTTGCACGTATATCTGAGCGCTCACCCACAACAACACAACAAGTTCTGTGTGACCTTCATAACTGATGCCTCCCCAAACCATTATGACACTCCTTGGTAACCCACTGTTTCGGTTATGGTGCATGGAGGAGCAAACCTTTCGTTTTTTCGCCTGAAGACACACTGACGTCCATCTGGACCTTGTAGACCTATTCTGCTATCGTCTGAGAGTAGGACGTCCCTCCATTCTTCTGCAGTCCAGTTAACATATTCTCGAGCAAAACGAAGTCTTGCTGTACGGTGCTGTGGGAACAATTCGGGGGCTCGCGCTGGTTGGAAAACTCTGATATTTAATTCTGCCAACCTTCTTCAGTAGCGGTGCAAAACCGATTTCTCAGTATGTTGCTGACGACATAAGGATCATCCCGAGATGAAGTGCATGGATGACGATCCTGTCCTGGAATCCTCGTGTATGAGTTAGTCTCCCGAAATCGTCTGATGGTATCCCCAATCGTAGTTTTAGGTACACCAAACGTACGAGTAATGCGACGTTGGCTATACCCAGCATCAGTTAAAGCCATTTCTCTAGCTACACCAAGGTACATCGAGTGGCATATTTCTAGAGTTACAAATAATAAATTAACAGTATAAATTTACCGATATTTTCTTACTTTAGTAGAAAAGAACAAGAAATGTAGTCAAGCGAAAATATCCGTTGAACAAAATGCAAAATAACTGCAGATAAATCATAGAACTTAAAGAGTCAGGTTGACGAAAAATGCAGGTGGTCGGATAATTGTGCCTTCGAGGTATACAATTTTGAAAATATGTACATTTTTAAAAAATTTTAAGAATTTTTTAATTCGTAGTTGAAATTTGAAAATTCGAGATATCGAGGTTCCATTTTTCGGAAAAGTTTTTTTTTCTATAAAATTGTATAGCTCCAAAAAAAAGTTAATGACTTTTTTTTTAAGTGGACATAAAGACTAATAGTTAGACAGACGGACAGAATTGCGAGACTCACCTTTTTCGACTTTGCTATCATCGCATTGTCAAGTTTGATCAAAATTTGTTTTTCGATTTTTTTTACGAATCCAAGTAAAAATAATAATTTATAATTAAAGTTTCAGAATTTAGGTTATTCTTAAGTTATCAGGTACAGTGTTTTCGAGAAGAAATACAAGTTATATAATTAAAAAAAAAATGAGCTCATTTTTCGAATTTGTATTCGTTCAACGAACTAAGCTAGGTGGTACCTACCCTGGATATAGCTTATCCACTACCCATATAACACCTTTACTAAAATCGATTATAACGTTAGCTCCCGCTCCCTTATCGACCCGTTCGTATGGGATCAATTTTTTTTTGTAGAGAAGATTTTAAATTGTATATAAATAACAGTAATGCATATACCAACGTAAATCTTTTAAGCAAAAAAAAAAAAAAATACAAAAATACGTCATATCCGGGTGCAGAATAATTCAACTAAAAAATCCTTCGTTCTTTAATGTTACCAACTTCTTACTGCCCAACCCACCACCCCACCCACCAACACCACCACCTTCACCCAAGGGGTCCTTGAAAAATTCAAAACAAAAATATGACAAATTCAAAAATAGAAATCATCCATCTCTCGAATAAAAAAAAGAAAAAGATAAGCTGAAAACTTTTCTAGCTGGCTATATGTATAGTACATATGTATATATATGCCCCTTAGGTGAATCATATTTTATGATCTTTGGTCCGTCGGTCGGTCGTTGTGAGAAAGTGCGATTTTTACTTCAGTTTTAGATTCACCAAGCCCAACACCAACACACATTAAGGGAGACAAAATTTCTGCAGCTAAATTTATCAACAGGACTTATGTATACGATTTTGTACAAAAGCACACACAAAAATGAAATAAAAACATTTTGCCTCCTTGAAGTTTTGTGAAGTTTTTCGGTTGAATTTAATGCGACTATGATAACATGCTGTTCGTTGGTTCATTCTATATAAACTTTACATTAAGAAAAACAAAAATAAAAAAATAAAAAAATATGAAAGAAATGGTCTCAACGCAGAAGAAAGCGCTATATTGTTGCTATATACAGAACCATCAACGACCAAGGGAAATTTTGAACTTTTGCCTCCGCTAAGTAGTGACACCTTTTCCATGCTCCACTAGGCATAGCTTTTCGTTGGTCCTTATTCGTTTTGTTTCTCTGTTTGTTTTGTTCGTTTATATTCTTCAACAGTAAACAAGGATGGATAATCCTTCGTTGCTCTATGGCAACTTCGTCTAGTGTAGTAAGAAGTACAATTTCCGCAAAAGGACCAGGGTCGTAAATTGCCTAATATTTTGTTTTGAAGTAAGGTTTTTTTTTTATTATTATTCACTGTGTATATGGGTCCAGTGAACTCGGCAGTTTGTTGTTCCACAAAGAGGATTTACGGTCATTTACTTGATGAACTTAAAAGTTAAAATATAATATAAGCTGCATAATGTTGCAATATAATTTATCTTACTTGGGAGATGTTCATGCGAATATAATTCAACAAGACTGTATTCAACCGTTGGGATACAATAATGCGTTGTTTGTCAGACTACGTGACCTGACGATGGAGAAAAATAAAAGTTGTTGTATCAATTTCGAATAGGTACCTCCATTTTTTTGCGTTTCGATGAGTAGAATAATCTGACATTAAAAAAAAAATATTCTTCTTTAGCGCTCTATACCTTAGATCAAAGTTTTGACTTTTTGGAAATAAAATTTTTTTTCGTTTACGTAAAATTATTCCACAAGTTTGAAATAAATTGTTTAACTGCTTTTTATTTTCCCCCCGATTCATTCCAGATCAGATCATGAAAATAAAACAAGCCATGATCTCAGTGACAACTTGTTATATATACAACGGTTCACTTGAAAAAAAGCAGTTGTGAAATAAACTGCGCATACGTGAATATTTGGTAAGGAATTCCTTGTTATGTGATAGCCGAGTAAATATCGAAGTGAAATAAATAAATTTTGTGATATAATACGATCTGCCGATCATGCGAACGGTTCGCGAGATATTCGTATTTTTACAACCGTCCTTTGTTTCAATCGTACCCAGTCTACCCTACTTTCAATGTCCAAGTCCTTACGAAAACTGTTAATAGAAAGTTCCACAAACGAAGCAATAGCACATTAATTCAATAATTCTTTTTGCGTGCGATTTTTACCAAATCGAAAATCTTCCTTTATAGTCCAGTCAATAAAGCCTTAAAAACACCCCAATAAGGAAATAATCGCAGGAAAGCTGGATTTTGGTATATAGCCTCTTCATGATGTTTCTAAGAAACTGTCAAAAATCCCCATCGATATGAGCATCGCTAACAATTTTACGGGGGGTTGAAGGTCCCTCAAAATGGTATTTAAGGTGTTACTCCCAAATAGTTATTTACACAAAAAAATATCAAGAACTAATTTCTAGCTTAGAAAATTTCCTACAAAAAAGATCAATATATACTTTTTCTAATAAAAATAACGGTTTTCGAAATAAACCAATCGGAAGAGTTAAGGCTTTTATTTTTCTATATACTGGGGCGGTGTAGTTAAAAAATTGTGCATTTTACGATAAAAGCATCTTTTTTTTTTTATTGTTGATACATTATATGAACATGACTTTAAGATTTTGGTCCAATGTATTTGTCAACCCTTTTAAGTGGGAGGGTCAAATAAAAAAAAAAAAATACCGAAAATAGAAAATTAATATAAAACACAACGGCAATACTTACAATATCATGTTATAGCTTTTTTTAAAGCCAGTAATTCATTATTTAGTTATAATTTTCAATTAGGTTATTTTAGTGCTTCCCATCATGGTAAGTGTAAATGTTTTGTAATTTAACTGTAAATTCAGAAATAAGTGGAAATACAGGTGAAATCAACTTAAAAATTGTAAAAATAAAAGTATTTCTATACGATATTTATACAATTTTGTTTAAATTTCTAAATGCGACTCTAAAGTATTTAATTTGCAAAAATACATTTTCAAAAAATTAGGTTGAAAATAATGATAACAAATTTAAACAAAAAAATTGAGATGAACACACTTCTTCTGAAAACGTTAAAATAAATTTATTTGGACTCTATATTGAAAGCTTAGTAGGAAATACAGAATTATGGTTTTACAGAATTTTGAAAAACAGAATTTTGGATTGTGAGAATTTTGGAATACAGAATTTTAGAATTACAGAATTTTAAAATACCGAATTTTGGAAACCGAATTTTATTTTATCTTTATTTTAATATCATATTATTGACTGATTTTGCTTAAAAGTCGCGAAATTAAAAACTTATATGTTCAATGACAAGATTCAATTATAAAGCTGGCACTTTAACTGAATTATAAAGTCCTGAACATGTAAACTACAAAATTATACAATCTTATTTTCACTCATATAAATATTACTTATGTAGGTATAAGAATTTGAACACACGTAATACGTATGTAAGGATTTAATATTTTGTATATTATTACTTTACATAGATTATATCTTCTAGTAAATTTCCGCCCTTGGTGTCTTGTGGCTACAAAACCAACTGCATTCCCCATAAACCTGAATATATTATTATGTTATGCCTTTCCTTTGAGGTTCTATCTATATATCCATACTTAGTTTGGAATGACATTTTTTTTTTGCATTTTAGGACTTTGGGCGAATATTTCACTAATCCAAATTTATATGTACATTGACATTCATATATATATTGGCTCCTTTTTCTTGTCATAGCCAAAGGAACTATTTATTCCACTTCGAGCCATTTACCTTTCTAATAAAATTTCCAATTCCTCAGACACAAGTACCTTTAGTATTTTTTTTATATTATTTGCATTTTTTTTTTTTTCTTTTTGAAAAATAGAAATGCATTTGCTTGAGTGCATGAAATGCTGCAGTAAACAGAGGACCAGACCAGTAGGTATACGATAAAGAGGATATAAACATACATATAACTACTTATAAGTGCACATAGGTATAGGTACTTTGGTATACTCATATCTATAAAAGGTAAAAAAAATATATCTTACTTCATGGTATCCAATCCAAACGTTATAGATCCTTTTCCCGACGACGACGACTCTGATGGCAGATGCATCTCATCATAAATAAGATGCATGAATTCACTTAAATGCAGAATGATTTAGTGGATGAGTGGAGAATGATGCTTAATTCTTTTGCTATTTTTTCTTTAAGTTTTGTATATTTCTTGGATCTTTTTAAAGTACCTACCTACAGACCTACCTATAACCTATACTATACCTATAGGTATCGTGCAGTATAGAAATGGACTTTGTTGAAATTCCATTCAATTATTAAATTGCCCCATGAATATGGAACGTATATATAGTATTTGTGTTTTGGCTGCCCGTAGTCTCATCATATCTTTTTGATGAAGATAAACAGATTTATGAGTACCTACATTCATATCGCATTAGAAAATAAAATTTCCATTTATTTCTGTATATTCTGCTCAGGTATGGATATCGAATCGTATTAAATGTTTTTTTTTTTTGCTTAGCATAAGCATTAAAAAACAGAATCAGAACAGAAAACAGAAATTTGAACAGTGTTAGATATTAGGGTAGGTCATTTGAAGCTTTGACATCTGGCAATCTGGCAACCATATAACATGTCCGTCTATAGGGAGAGCGATATGGTTTTATGCGGCATTTTTTCTCGGATTTCTAATTTCGAAAAATGATGATTTTGACTGGTCTCCGGGATTACCTGACTAAATGCCTCCAAGATTTCATCCTGAATATATCCTGTGGGGTTATTTTAAGTCCAAAATGTATGTCAAGTAGCCATTGACTCTATAGAATCCTTGAAAGATAATAATTAATAAAGGGTTTTTCAACAGGGACGCTACAAAAGTAGAGCAACAGAGACAGCAAACGACGCCATATTTCTTGCCGCTCTTTTGACATTCTTTCATCTTCAGTAAAGTTTGCCATTTCATGATGGAAAGATATACGAGCCAACAACGAGTCGAAATTATTAAAATTTGCTACCGAAATTCGGAGTCAGTGGCCTCAACGTTAAGAGCGCTACGTCCAATGAACGATGAGGCTCATTTCTGGCTGAATGGCTTCGTCAATAAACAAAATATGCGGTATTGGTCAGGCAGCAATCCACACGTACTCCATGAGTCATCATTGCATCATCATCATGGGCCGGCGGCGTCATTATAGGCCGTACTTCTTCCGTGATGATCAAGACCGGCACGTTACTGTGAACGGGGACCGCTACCGTTCAATGATAACCGATTATTTTTGGCCCCAATTGGATGATATGGACTTGGAGGACATGTGGTTCCAACACGAAGCCACAAGCCACACAGCGAATGTCACAATCAATTTATTGGAAACCAAGTTTGAAGAACGTGTTATCTCACGAAAAAAACCGTCGAAAATTGGGTTCAGCGTCTGGACTTCTGCAAGCGTGCCCTTGGTGGGCAAAAGAAATCGAGTTCCATACATAATGGCATCGAACGTATGTACTTTCCCAGGAATAAAGAATTTGATTGATATCCAAAACCGTTTCTGTTTTATTTAAAAAAAACTTTTGTAGTGCTCTTATTGAAAAACCCGATATATGACTTCGAAAAGTCGTGGTAAATGCCGAAAAACGAGCACAATTAAAGCGACATCACTTAGATATACATAATTCAAAAAATGATAAAAGTAGCAAGATTCAAAATAAATGAAAAATCACTATACAGCAAAAAATTTGTTTTTTTTTTTAATTATATGACTTGACCTCTGGTATACCTAAGTATATTTTTTTTGTCAACTGGACAAGCCATGTGTTGATTTGTTTGAAATATTTTAAACAAGTTCATGCTTGAGAGCAAATACTCTTATAATTAAAGGAAATCCGATTCCAGGACTTCGGGTTCTTATTACCCCATATATGGGATATTCAAAAGCATGTCATCTGAAAAATCACTAATAGGACACAAGAGGTGTGGTCTCAGTAGTTAGTCAGTTCAGTTACTTGCAACTTTGAATGCCAAGGACGAAGATATTTTAAGCTAAGACCCTGATATTACTTATTGAAAGCTGATTTCAGGGCTCGGGGACCTTAGTATCATTTTTGCCATATACGGGATATTCAAAAGTATATGCCATCTGAAAGATCATTAACTGGAGGTTAGTGATTGCAGTATTTGGTTATCATTTGCGATATTGGATACCAAGTATATAAAGATAATCTCATTTGAAAAGTCACAAATTTGGACCCAGGATGTTGGCATATATACTATATGGGATATTCACAAACAAATTATGCCATCTAAAAAGTCATAGTAATATGTCAAAATTGTTCAACAACTTTCAGAAATTGTCAAGCCATAGAAAATTTTGAATAAATAATTAAAGTTTTTCAATGGCATTAGAGAGTTTTTTTAACAGCTCATTTGTGGGATGGATATTTTCCAAAAAAATGTATCATTTGAAAGGGCACAAAATACTCATAAAAGTTCCACTACAAAGTTGTAGTGATTGTTCGGCTACATTTTTTTCTAGGTCATTAGCATGTCATTTGTGGGATATTCGTAAAACAAACAAAATACCTGAAAGTTCAGTTAATACTGATAAAAGGCCAATAAGTTCTGCAGATATTGGTAAGCCAGAGAAAATTTTTATTCAACCGCTAAAGTGCTTCTATAGCTCATTAAGAGATTGATGTTGGCATTTTCTTTGTGGGATATTCAAAAAAAAGTATTTACCATCTGAAAGTTCAGTTAGTGCTTTTAAAATCTCAAGTTGTTTCAGAATAAGGTCAAATATATTTTTTTTTTAATGAATTCTTACAGTTTTTTCAAGCTCGTAGACACACCTCATTTTTGGAATATTCAATAAAAGTATTTCATTTTAAAGGCCACCAAATATTAATACAAGATCAAATATGTACACAGTTTCAGTATTTGGTAGACTTCAGTATAAGCATCTCATTTGTGGGATATTCAAAAAAATATTAGACATCTGAAAGTTCACTTAAAATAAGCAGATATTGGTGGGCCATAGGAAATTTTGAATCAATGACATTTTTTTTTCAAGGTCATTAAGAGATTAATGTCTGTATGTGGGATATTCAAAAAAACAAACTATATCATCTGAAAATTCAGCTAATTCTCAAAAAAGATTAACAAATTTCACTAATTGGTCAGCCATAAATTTTGTTAACGAATTTTCTAAGTTTTTTTTAAGGTCGAATAGATTGTAAGCACTTCATTTCTGGATATTAAAAAAAAGGTATCTGAAATTTCAGCTATGGTCCTCATAAAAGGGCAAGTAGTTTCAGAAATAGGTCAACTATAAAATTTTTTTTTAATAAATTCTTAAAATATTTATAGTCGTAAATAGTGCTACTCATTTTTTGGGATATTAAAAAAAAATATAAACCATATGAAAGAATACTTAATTCTCATAAAATTTTAGTATATATTGTCAGTCTTATAGGCGATTGTAAATGAATTTTCCAAGTTATTTGAAAGGTCATCGATTGGAGGATGTTAACCCCTCATTTGTGGGATATTAAAAAATTAATTTTCTGTGTCATCTGAAATGTTATAAATAGTCATAACAGATCAGTTGGTTTCAGTTATGAGCCTTATAATTTTTTAATGAAAAATATTTCGGTCCTGTCCTTTTTTTCTTCAAACAACTACTAAGTTACTCAACTGTTCCTCAATTTGCCAATTCTTTATAATGGCACCTTGGGAGCGGCTTTAAAGTGAGGTGGATTATTAATAACCAAAAACTGAACACATCTGTCATAAACTTGTCCAGAAAAATGATCGGTTAAAACAAAAGTAAAACTCGGTAAAGTTAAATAACAAACATTGTTATAATAAACAACCTGCAAACTAACCAGGCTGAATTATACGAGTCAACTCGATTAAACCAAATTATATAAATCAAACACTGATTCGGTTAAATTGTACAAAATTTTATTAAACTACTTCTGGGTTAGTCATGTTCGGTTTCAATAACAAATTAAGATAGTTCTTAAATCGCTCATAGTAATCAATCTTCTCAGTGAAATTTTAAATTAAAATTAAAATTAATTGATTTAAGCAAGCTACTCGTTTAACTTAAACGATCTTCAAAATTGCGAACCTTAACCAAGTTTCTCCATTAATATAACCTTTTTTTAGGTCTTTATTTCAAACAATTTATTTTGATCAAGTTGACTTTAGACTTTAGAATTAACATTATAGTGAACTACGTCATATTTAATACATTTTTTTAACCCACCGAAAAATGCTGTTGGTTAGTAATTATTTTTCTGTGTGTAGCAGGAAATCAATATATTTGTATACCTTAACTTAACCAATGAAAATAATTTCATTGAATATTTTACCTAAAGCTTTCGGAAATATCAATTTAATAAAAACAAAAACCCTCTTACCCATTCTGTTAAAAACAAAAACATTTGGTATAGTTTTAAGTTAAATTAATTTAATTTACTAGAACGCAACGCAAATAAAATAGGTACATAGAATAAATACATAATTCTAAAAAACAAAACAACAAATAAAACCTCAAAATGTCGGAATAACAAAAGCGTACATTTCTAAAAAAAAAAAAAAAACAATTTCTTAATTCCGAAAAATTGACACAACACAATTTGAACTGCAAACAACAAAACAAACCACAATCAAGCAAACATGCATTCACTAAAAATTATGTAGGTAAACCTATATACCCATCTAAAATGTTGGTGCCAAATAGTGTTACACCAGCCTTACATTATTTACGTAAAAACTTCATTATATTTGAACGCTGCTTTGTAAATGTGTGTGTGTAGTGTGTTTAACTCAAACATTCATATACATATATACAGCATCCCATCCACTGGTTAGTCGAGAAACAAACGAAAAAGTTACACAACAAAACATTAAATAAAAACAAAATTTAGTTATACATCGAAACAAAAGTTAGTTAATTCGTCAAGCAGTTCTATTATATTTACATACTCGTACGAAAAACAAAACAAGGATTTTAACATTTTGTTACAGTTTATATAAGTGAGTGCTGAAATATTTTATGCAGTTTTTAATTGGTGTGCGAGTGCGACGTAAATATATGATTTTTGTCGTGGAAATTGCCACTTTGCGAAGAGCATATTATATAGAAATAATGCCACATCATATAATTATCGGTGGATATTGCAAACAAATGATTCGAAAATAAGGATTTGCTCCTCCTGTAAAAAATATGCTAATATGGAATTTTTATGACTGATTACCTAGGGACATACTTCTTCTGAAATTGAAAAAATACAAAACCAATAACCGAAAGAACAAATGATTCTCAATTAACCCTTCTTGATGGTGAAAATATATTTCTCTCTTTGTTAAACCGGTTTTTTGTTCTTTCATTAACCTATTTCTCTAGTAAAATTTCAATGAACTAAAAAATTGCTTACAGTTTGTTAAATGTTTTCGTTAGGCAAGTCAATTTTGAGGAATACGTGCGCAAATGCGTCCAGTAACTTGCACCGATGTGATCTGGGAAAAGTTTATTCTGACGTATTCGTATTTCGTAAGTTTATTCTGAAGTATTCCGCACATTTTTCTCAAAATTTATTGCTCTTAAAAGTAATCTAAGTTTTTTTTTTCTGTCACATTTTTTAAGTAACAATTTTATAATCATTAATTTTCTTTAGAAAAAAAAAAACTGATAATTCATAAAATGCATATCTTCAAAAACACAATTTTAACTCTTTCACCCTCACACCATAAAAGCAATGGTTCAAATTTAGTGTAATTTTTAAAGCTAATAAATAAAGCTCTTCACAGGGCCGGCCTCAGCCAAACTTGCGCCCTGTGCATGATTTGTGAAAAGCGCCCTTTTTAAAAACACATACATACATACATACTGCACTGATACACATGCATAAGACTTTTCCACACTACCCCGAGCAAAAGAAGAGATCATGAGAATTTCTGTGAAGAAAATTAATTTATCCTTTCATCAGTTAACGACTTTTATCATACATTCAGCTGAGCTGAGTTTGCGTCTTAGAGACGCATATTGGAGTTGAGATCACTTGAACTTTTAATTGAATTATATTCAATCGCTCTAACTATGCAGAAGTATTTTTCTAATTTATAAATGAAGGAGGTATTGATTAAGCAGCCCCAATTCCCTAGTGATTTTACTACTAAATTTTCATCATATTTTTAATCGAAAATATTAAGCTGATCAATAACCAAGTAACACTCATTTAGTGATTTCTTTGTTGAGTATTCATCATATTTTTTAATCGGACTGGTCAACTGGTGAATAAGAAACTTTCAAGGAAGTAGTGATTTAGTTGTGGAATTTTCATCGAGAAAGTGGCATGTGGACCCCGCAAATGACAAGCCCACATTAAATTCCTCAATGTATTCCGCACAAAAGCAGGTTATGTACCAATGAATTTTTAGAAATTTCCTACTGGGCCTGTTCTCTTCTTCGAAAACATTTTTTCGTACATGAGAAGTCCCATACAGAGGTACGATGTATTATACAAAACTACACGTTCTAGCACATATGATTCAGTATGAATAAGTTTTTTTCTTTGTCATATTTTACCATGTTAATTTTGGGACTCAGTGTGTATGAAATAAAACTTGCACAGATGAGGTGGGTGGAATATTTAGATAGGTAAGATTGAACTTGCATAGGTCAAGTGGGATCTTTAATGTTACGATATTTTGTGTTAAATTCTCCTTGAATGCAACAATGAAAGTAATGTAAGATAGTGTGCATGCAATAACTTAGCACAGTTGTGATGGATGTTATTTTGGGATTCTTTGAACAAGTTTTGTGGTTTAAATGCAAATGGCAGTACATATTTGTTTTCGTAAAATCATGTTACAATTTCTTGCTCTTGGTAATACGCCCCCCAGAATTTTGCGCCCTGTGCATTTGCACATCTTGCACATATGGTTGGTCCGGCCCTGGGCCTCTTCATCAAAATTCAGCTTTGTTGGAATTCTTTCGAAGTCAAAGTCTTATTTTACTGGATTAGTTGAGGTTAAAGTGTAGGACCTCGAAAGCCAAAAAAATTATTATTACTTAATGCAAAATCGACTTACTAGGTTCTGCACTTTAACTGTCGATAGAGAGAAAAAGTTGGTGTAACTTATTTTTTTTAACGTGGATAAGGGCTACTTTGGAAACCAAAAACAAATGTTACCATTCAATTTACCCCAGCAGTGCAGCAGCGGTGGTGTGGAAAATTGTACATTAAAACACAAAAATTTGACATTGTAAGATTTGTGCAAGTTTTATACTTAAAAAAACAATTTTTATTTTCACAATTTTTCAAAAAAAAAAAATGTTTTTAGATATTAATATAAAAGTGAATTGCCCATTTTAGCTCGCCTAAAAACTCTATCCCTGATAGTTCCAATTAAAGAAAATATTAAATAAAACATAAAAATAAATTTTTTATCAAAATTCAGGTTATTTGGAATTTTTCGAAGTTCGACCTTTTTCTAACAAATTTTCCTGGCTACCAAAAACTTTTGTTAAATACTTTTTTTTCTAAGTTATAGGAATATATCTATGAAAAGTAATATAAGCATTCAAAAATTTAAATTTACGGGGTTTTAAAGGTTTTTTATGATCTGTCGCATAAATGGTTAGACGAAAATTTATAGATTGTCAATTTTTTTGTAGCAAAACCATAAAAATTTCCGAAAAAAAACAGTGGATTATATGTACTTATTTGAAAATTTTGTAAACCATTTTTTGAAAGAAACAAAATGGAGGTAATTTCTGGGAGCATCTTTTACAAGTAACTAATCATTTCTGTCTATATTCAGTTCCTCGATACATTTTTGATGAAATTTTAATTATTTATAAAGTTTGGACTATGCCATTAAGTGTGGAAAATAATATCATTCAAAAAGCCGCCGCGGGAAGATTCGAAGAATGCGATTCTTTTGAGGTAATTTTTAACCACTTTTTCGCACATTTTGGGCGGTATCTCGGCCATAACTTGAGTAATGTTTGTTTTGAATGCGTCTGGAGTTCGAGGATTATTCGCGTATAAATATGGTTTTTTGCGTAACCGCACAGAGAAAAGTCTAACGGTGTCGAATCGGTGGCCAATTGACGTCGCCAAAGCGTGAAATTACGCAAACAGGACACTTCTAACGCAATAAAGCGTATCTACGGCGTTGTGAATGGACAGGCTTCAATTGTTGCGTAATTTGAACTTTATAAGGATGGAGATGCAAATCCAAATGTAAAATACGCCATAGTGAGGTGTACGACACGTTCAATTTCTGCGAACGCCACGCCGGGAAATCGATAAATTCGGGTCATTAGCAACACTTGCACTTGCAGCAGCAATATTTTCGACGGATCATTGAGCGTGCATTACGATCATGCAGATCCCACCTTACGACATCAGTAACGCTTCCACTCTCTTCAAATTTATTTACAATTTTACCGATTGCTTGCGCGTAGTCGGTCGAATATGAAGACCATATTTATCGCGTAGGTAAGCGCCAAAAGTGCAGGCTACGTTTGAATCACCACTTTTGTAGTAAGTTTTAATAATTTTGACACGTTGTTCCATTGTTAAGCGATCCACTATCGTAAATGGCAAACATTCAACTATATTATTATGAAACTTCAAATGACAGCTGAGTTTGACGGGTGTCAAATGCCAGCTCTACCAACATGTTATTACTTACTAAATGACTCTGTATTTGTACACACATGAAAGAAATGATTTTAGTTCATTCCGTTGTTGCAAAAATATATCTAATAATTATATCATCCGTCATACATACATATATATATTATCAAAGAAATGAAAAGCAAATTGCAAATTAAGTCGCACAAAGGCATCACAGTCGCATAATAAGCTCTTTCATTTTAATATATTCTAACAAAATTTTATTACATATTAACTTCCAAAAATTAATTATAAGTAGGTATATGATTTAATGCATTCAAAATACTTTTCCAATCTCCATACTGGCATCTTCACCAATTAATTACATTTATGTCTTCAAATATTTCGTCCTCGGACTGCATACATTTATCTATCTATGGTGGCAAAAGAAAGTATAAAGCAAATACCCCAAATATATTGAAAAGCGGAAACAGGATAGCAGTAGGTACATAAATATATTTTGACCCGTGGCAGGATGACAGGCGATTGAAGTGCTAATTAATTAGCTTTCCAAATTAAATGATACATAGAACATTGCTCATGAAATCTCCTTTTTAGAGAATTATGCTTCACATCAGCAAACAGTAGTTCAACTATGTACATATATAAGGAACTTACGTACATATATCTATTTCCTCTCTGTTATTCGCCATTGTATAAATCTATCCTTAGGTCTTGATGCATCGAGACATATTCGATGTATTCAAGAGCTTAATGTGGATTTTGAACTCAGGGTTATATATAGGGTGTTTGTATTTCCTTAGCTATATTGTTTATCATCATCATGTTATTTTGCCTTAGACAAAAGGTTAAAGGAGGGAGGTTATAATAATAATTTCGGAAAGTGTTCTGGCAGACCAGCAGGCCTTTACCATGTTTAAGCTTTTGAACTTAACTTTCGTTACCATGGGTTTCACCAAAATGTTGGTAAATCTATTTTCAAAGTATTCAAACTACATAAATACACGTTTGTCTTTCAATGTCTTTCGGTAATTAAAGGTTTTAAAAAGAACTATACTATCCTATTCTATGACACAAAATAGAGCATCAGAATTGATTTTGGGGTTAAATCTGCCCTCCTTTTTTGTACGCACATAAAATCTTAGTGTTTCATTGGATTTTAGTTTGATATTTCAGTTGAATTTTTTTAAAGTCAAAACATGACAAAATCTAATTTTTAGAAACTTTGTTGTCGTCTTTCTTTTTGGACACTATCTACCATTGATGATGAGAGTTTAAAAATCCCACAGGATTCGAAAAAATTCCCACCATATTTTTTAGAAGAAGAAAAGAAAAACCAACATATTTTTTCTGCCATTACTTGCTATTATATGAATGTATTAAATATAAATTAATATATTTAAAAAAAAAAACAAAACAAGAAGCTTTTTTGAACAGTAAGAAATGTGAATGAATATCTAGGCTAAGAAGGCACTTGTGATTTCAATCGGGCAACTACACTCAGCGGCATGGAATCTTGGCCACACTTGATTTTTGTTGTAACTCACCGTCAAATATTTATGATTTGATTGTAATTATGTTAAATGTGCATAATTTGATTTTTTTAAACCCTTTTAAGATAATTCTAAGGTTTACTTTATTTAAAATAACGATAATTTAAAATTTTACATTTAAATTTAAAAAAAAGTATTAAATGAAAAATTACTTATTTTTGGGGGTGTTTGAGACGTGTCAGTATATCGTGTGTTCCCTCCTCTTGGCCATACTACAGCCTGCATTCGATCTGGCATACTCTGGATAATGTTTTAAATATCCCTTTGCGATAAGCTCTCCCAAGCGGCCAGTGCAGCATTCCTGATCTCGTCCAGTGTTTGTAGGGGGTGGGATGAGCATTTTATCATTTTTTTTTAGCACGTCCTAGATATGCTCTATGAGATTTAAATCGGTACTGCGTGCGAGCCACTGCAGTTTTTGAATACCAGTGCCTTGAAGGTATTCATATACGCAACGCGCTGATGTTATGGTGCATTGTCCTGCAATGTACTGATCGTACCCTATGAACCCCATATAGGGTAAGACGTGTTCCTCAAGGATCTTCTCAACGTATCGTGTTGCTTTTAATCGATTATCAACGATGGCCAACTCCGTACACCCTTCGGAACTTATACCTCCCAATACCATAATTGAGCCTCCATGAAAAACCATAGTATATGTGGTGGTGATGGTAACAAGAAATTATTATAACATCTACCTACCTGATTATTTCCTAAACCTAAGCACACAATATTTCTTTCCGACCACTTACATATATTTTCTTTTAATGGCGCCACAGAGCTTGGTGCTTCTGGGTCTCAGTTAAAATGTTTAAAATAAATCGATTTTTGAAGGGAGAAAATGTAAGTCAATTTTATTTTAGACTTTAAAAAACAATAAATAAATGTCCGACTTCGTAATCCTAAATCGCGCAGTTTGACTGTAAGGAAGAGTGAGCCACTTTTGAACCAAAGGTAGGTATAAAAAATCTTAACAATTAGGTGCCAGTTGTAGCTTTCATTGAAAACGATTATTGTAAATGTTAATTGTTAATCGTCGCAGTGCATACCTGTGCAGATCGAATATTGTTGTCTGATGTGGGCTTCTACTCTTCTAGCGGTAAATATTGGTGACATAGACTTGGCGTACGTGAGGGAGTCATCGGAAAACAGGAGAGTCTGTGCGTGTCTGGCAAAAGTGTATTACGTTGAAGAGGAAAAGAATTGCCCTTTATTTTCGATCACTGGGAAACTCTGGTTCTGGTTGTCCTTGATGTTGATTGGCAGCTTCTTTTTTTGGACGAAGAACGACCTGAAATGAAGAAAATGAAAACAAAAGTGAATTTGGAAAACTAAGTTGAAAAATTTTTTGCACAAATCCCTGAATCCAAATATTGTCAAATGATTTTTCGATGTCAAGAAAATATCTTACTGTAACTTGGTGACAGTTTAAAGAGAGGACGACATCGTGTTGGAATTTTAGAAGTGGATGAAGTGTCAAGTGTTTTTCCCGGAACCCGAACTGTATATCTTGGATTAAGCGGTCGTCGCAGCAGAATCATTTAAGTCGTCCCAGTATTACCTCTTCAAGTTTCTTGCTCGTATTGCAGAAAAGAGAGTTGTGGCTGTATTCAGAGACGTCTTTGTTGTTGTTCTTCTTTGGTGTAGCCATTTTGCCATTTTCCATTTGTTGGGAAAATAGCAGTTGTTCATGATGATTGCTAGGAAGATCCTCATCGCCTTAGGCAGTCTCTTAAGGACGAAGTTGGAGATATTGTATGGCACCACTTCTGGTGAAGTGAAGAGAATTCACTGGGGTCACTGACAGGTTTAGTGTCACTGAAATCTATGGGCTCCTGGATTTTTTCAAAACATTGTACCCAAGAGTTGACTTCATCTAGGAACTTTGAATTTGGTTCAAAGTGTTCTTCATAGTAGCCAGCAAACGCCTTCGCTTTAGCAGCCACTTAGTCCACTTTTTTTCATTTTTACTATTAATAATATTGACATGGTCATCAAACATTCCTCTATTTCACTGTACACAGACGATACTAAGTTTTCAAGACCATTTCTTCGTCAGATGACTCGTCCACTATTCAAAATGATCTGACAGTTTTTCAGTCTGGTGCCTCAATAACAGTTTGGAGCTTAACATTTCCAAATGGCAATCTACTACTTTTTCACGCAAACGTATTAAATCTGCTCTCCGTCTCCATTTTCTCCATCATCAACCCATACCTACAGTTCAAAATATTCGAGACCTTGGCATATTATTAATTGATCAGGAACGCAAGTTCGTCACTCATATAGATGAAATAATTCTTGAAGCTAATTTATTACTTTACTTGGCTTCGTGAAACGATGGTCAAAAGAATTCTCATACCCTTATATGAACCTGTCCCTATACATAACGTTTGTTCGCCCCCTCCTTGAATATGCCTGTGAAGTATGGTCCCTTACTAAGATATTCATATTTCCAGAATCAAGAGGGTACAACGTCGTTTTCTTCGCTTTGCCTATTGATCTTTCCTCCCTGTTCAGACCACCTTAAACTTATTGATCGGAATTCTCTGGAAAATCATAGAGAGATTTCCGACATTCTCTTCATTTATCGACTATTTGACACTATAACTCTCTTTATTAACACTAGCCCTAGTTATATACGAAATCCTCATCTGTTCTATCTTCCCATCCACCGCACTGCTTATGGCTCCAACGAACCTATCTATAAGTGAGTGTTAATTGAAGAACTTTGACCCAGAAGTGTTCAAAGGTGTCCCCTTCTCACCTTTTGGTATAAATAAATTCGAAATATTGGACACCTCGTGAAAGAATAACAGTACGACATGCACAATTCCTTGCAAATAATCGTAATAATTGAAAAAAAAAAAAAAAAATTCAATGGTACTTTTCTATTTCATTTGACATTTAAGTCACTATGGATATTAAAAGTTCTTATACTCAATTTAACTTTGATTCGTTTTATTTTTAATATATTTGTTGATAAGTTCCATTTAAAATTTGTTAACCGAACATTATGTCTCCATTTCCACAAAGGTATATTATACCATAGGCAGGTACTTCAGTAAATTGAGATCTTTTTATATCAACGTAAATAAATCACCAGATTTTCGGACTTCTGCCACTTTACATGTCAAGCTTTTTTAGCTTGATTTCAGTTGATAGGCTCAGTTTCCGCACCCACTTTAAAATTTTCCAATTTATTTCAACCCGTTGGGATATGCTTCCTCTCTTATTCTGATGTCACATATTAAAACACGTTGGTTTTTTTTTTTTAATTTTTTTTTTTGCAACTGATGGAGGCAGGAGGATCGATGGTGTTGTTTCTGTTGCCTAGGCGGTAGGCGTCAGTTGTGCAAGTGTATATATATTATGTTTATATGAATATAGGAATTCCTGTATAGCCAATTCAGAATTCGTTCCACAAAATTTATTGTTTCAAATATTTTATTGAAAAATTTACGTTTCCCTAGGACTTTCACGAATGTGATTTTTGCACTGGTGATTATTGCGCTATTTCAACCATTTTTTTTTGTAAATACGTGTTTTTTTAAAATATGTGTGTAGATATATATATGAACAAATTTCTATACCGGATGCAAATATATAGAGGCAAAACTGCACATTGCTTTGGTTATATTTGGACGTGCATGCATTTTACCACTTCAAATTGGCCAAGCACATGTGGTTGTCCTGCTATATCCTTACATATATACGAATATGTAAATCTATACATATATTTATTTGTAAATAAAAAATGTATCTACAAGTATGTCGAATACCGATGAATTTTGCTTTGTACTCCTGAGGGCGTTTTTTTTTTTTTGTGTTATTATTATAGTTCAAAAATTCTGAGCTTACAGTAGGTATATGGAGTAGAGAACAGTTAAGTTATGAGTTGTCCCGAAAAAATAGGGCAAAAACAGGTCAAAGTAAAAGAAAAGTTAAAAACAAATAAATTTTTAAAGAGTTGTTTCTACGTCTTGCGCACATCTTAGAAAGTATCTTGACTTGATCTTGGTTTTAAGGAATTGACATCCTCCAAGACTATTTTGTATTATGAAAAAGTGATTTTCAACAAAAAATTGTAGGTGAGCTCCATTCCTGCCAACAATATACAGATCAAAATAGTTGAGAGTTGTAAGACACTAAAGGACCCGGTTCTCAACGAGCCGTCACGCCCTAAAATTTGTTTTATTTGTTTTAAAAGAGACAAAAACGTTTTCAAAAGTTAAAATAACAGTTTTTTGTTTTAATTTATTACTATTTTCACACCGCTGCGCTGAACAATGGAGCAGAATGTCCTTAAAGTTGGCTCTTATATTCAACCAAAGACGATAAAAACTTAAAATTTGACATTATTATACTCCTATTAAGCCAATGTTAATACATTTACAATTTACGGCCACGCCTAATAAAACGCCCATTTTTTGTTCAAAAAATAGTTTTTTATGTATATAATATATATAATATGTATGTATGAATGGGTTGTTTCGCATAAGATGCCACAAAAAGGTAGGCGTGGGGGTCTATATTTCCCCCTGTTTAGGCGGGAATAGCAATTTTTTTTAAAACTCGACTTAAAATAGGAAAAAAAAAATATTAAAACGGCAACACCTACAAAATCATGTTATTAACCTTTCTTTAAAACCAGTAATCCATTTTTTACTTCTGTTTTTAAATCAAATTGCCTCATAGTAGATAGTTTTGGAAAAATAAATTTTCAAGCTCAAAATTTTGAAAACAAAAATTAAAAAGAAATTTGTTCAAACTAATCTTGTTCAAAATTTTACATTAATAACTAGTACTTTAGTTATTTAAATTCAATAGTTTTATTATTGTTTACAGTGAAGCATTAAAAACCAGATGCTTAAATGTCTTCTACTTTTAGAGAAAATTTTAAAATTGCTTTAGATCACCTGATCCAAATGATTCTGTCTTTTCAAATTTCTCTATCATATTTTGAAAGAGAAATAAATCTTTAGTTTAAAGGTAAAACCACACTCGGCATAACATTTTATAAGTCGACTTCTAAAGTTTAAAATTATTTCCCTGAAATTACCTAATTTGTTCCAAAAAACTAATAGCTTTCGAGCAATTTACAAACAAAAATTAATTTTTCAGCTTTAACACCACAAAATCAAAAGGCCTGGGACCTATTTCACCAAACACTTTTCACTTTGCAACTTTGCACTTTTACCTGCAAATTTTGTTTCGCCAAACGCAAATTTGCAAAGAGGAAATTATTGAATTGAAAAGTTTTCCTCTTTGCAAATTACGTTTCACCAAACACAAATTTGCAAAGTGAAAAGTTTTGTTTATTTGCAAAGTATTTGGTCTTTTTGTTTCACCAAACAAAAAATAAACTTTGCAAATTATATTAAGAATTTTGAAAAAATTTTCAGTAATATGCAAAGAGAAATTTTCATTTGCAAATAAGTGTTTCTTTGGAAAAGTTGTATTAAAATAATTAAAAAAATTAACCATTTTTAAAACGAAGAAGTAAATAATAGTGACCATACCTCACTGTTTATTAAAATCGTTGGGACTTCATAATAAACTAAGTCCCAATATGAACTAACTTTCCAATATGTATATGAACTAAGTTGAACGAATTTTTGGTGGTAGTTAGTAAAGTCACTTCCTAAAATTACGAAAATGCATTTTTTGAGTTTATTTTTTTGAAAGTTTTGGAAAAAAACTTTTTTTACCAACTTTTTTTTTTTTGATTATTTAGAACTGGCAGTTCCTAGATCACGAATATGCATTTTTGAAGTCGCTAGGTCGCTTAGTTTAGCCGCAAGTCAAGGTTAAAGGTGTCAACTTTGATGCCTCTAGCACGTCTAGTTTAGCCGCAAATCGCGTTTAAAGATAAAAGTCGATTTTTCATATAATGCGATGCATCAATTGAAAGATGGAACTTTCTAGATTACGAATATGCATTTTTTGAGTCGCTGGATGCTTAGTTTAGCCGCAAATCTAAAAATGTTTTTTTGAAAGTTTTGGAAAAAAAAAACTGTTTTTTTTTATTTCAGAGTAATTCCTGAATTTGACTCAGTTCTTCTACCAAAACGCTTTTACAAAAAATAGAAAGGGTGTTAAAATCCTTGGAACCCACGCGTCAAGACAGGCCAGGTACTTTTTTGCAAGAATATAATTGAAAGGAATAATTTTGAATCATTTACACTAATTTGCTTCCTACTGTCAATGATTTTTTTTCAATGCATAATTCATTTTAATAGATACTATTTCAGACATACTTTGCAACTTTGCAAAATACGAATTCAAATGCAAATTCTATTGAAAGTTGGTGAAACACTTTTACTTTACACTTTTCAAAAATAGTCTGAAAAATTGAAAAGTGAAAAGTCTTTGCACTTTGCAAATTTTGTGAAACACTTTGCACTTTTACTTTGCAGGAAATAATTTTTTTGCAAAGTTGCAAAGTGCGAAGTGAAAAGTGTTTGGTGAAATAGGTCCCTGGTCCCTCCAAATTTACTTCTCACGAAATCTTTATAAATCGGAATTAACTCAAGTCAAGATCACTTTGATCAAAAATTCCTTCTACCCGACCTCTAAAAAATGAAAGGAAGGTGATAATTTGAAACTTATTTCCCACTCAAATGGTAAAAAAGTCCGGAAATTAATTTGAAACTTATTTCCCATTCAAATGGGACAAAAGTCCCGAAATAAAATTGAGACTCAAAAAAAAATGAATTGAAAAGGAAAATTTAAAAGCAACGGCAACACTTACAATGAAGTAGTATACCGGTTTTTAAAGTCAGAAATCTTTAATCCTAAATTTAAAATAAATTATTTGTGTCAATTGTTTTTGAAAAATTCGCATGCAAATTCAAAATTTTGATAAAAAAAAAAATGAAAACAAAAAAGTTTAAACCAAATTTTTTTTTCAAAATTGTGAAATGAAGTGCTAAGTTGGCTTTTTGTGATCAATGCTAATATCATTTCTGAATCGAACACATACAATTTTTTTCCATTTTTTTTTTTAAATTAGAAGACATACAAACATTCAGTTTTTTGTGTTCTATTCAGAATTGATTTAAGCATTGAATATAGCACTTCATTTAACAATTTAAAAAAAAAAAGATTTTTGGCACCAAAGTTACTGTACTCTTCCCGCTATCTGCTAATGTATTTGGTCTTATGGCATACAGAAAAAAAAATTGAAATATTTTATTTCATCAAGGATATTTCTAGTTTTCAAATAAGTGCGCACATCGATAGCCTCAAAACTTGAATTATTCGTAATCAAAAGAAAAAGTCTAAAACAAAAAATCGATGTCCTTAATTTGATTATCACAGAATGGTACTTTTAGAACCGACTGTTAACAACATGAACGTTTTTTTTTTTCGAATAACTTCATCTTTTTGTTTCAATATCTATATACGTGAAATGACTTTCACTTCGACCGTCCTGCGCTTTACAGGTATTTTTTGGTTTCATAATTGGTCCACACAACATGGAAATGCCAGGTACATTTGTATAAGTTGGCGAGAGCTTTAAAAAAAAGTATTTCAATTAAAGTTTTTTTTTTTTATTTTTATTTTTTTACCTTCCATGACTCTGTTGGGCTTAGTGAAAATTATTCAATTTGACCGTTTTCATTCATTTTTTTTTTACTGAAAAAAAAAAAAACGAAATAGATTTTTCTGCACTGGACTTTGTACGTATACATATAGCCAGGCAGCTAAATGTGAGTAATAAAAATTGAATTGCATGACTTTGAAATAGAAACCGTTAAAGCTAGTTTTACTGGTATTTTTACGTAAGCTTTTGGTTGAAAATGAAAACAAGTTTAAAGAAAAAAAAAAAAAACAAAAAAAAACTAACGGATATTAATAACTAAGCATATAAATCCTTAAGCGGCGAACATTTTTAGTCCTGGTTTTTATTTATTTAAATTGATTTAATTGAATTCTTTTGCAGAGTTATATAGATTGTATTTTTGTATTTTATATGTTTTATATTTTTTTTAATGAAAATTGCTTAATGAATTGTGAAATGTGAATTATTACAGCAAATTTGTTTGGAATGTGCATTTGACATATTTTCAAAAATTAAATTACATTTTAAATGATTATACATATTGTAGGTACCTTATACCACATTGTTTGTTAAATGATATTGCAAAAAATATTTACATGTGTTTTCTTTTGCTTTTGAATCGAGTAGGAGGATTCATTGTTTTTATTTTTAACTTTTCTAGATTTTTTGGCATTTGTCTCAATTAATTTTAAATGTCTCGTCAATAAATTTCGAATATTGATTTTGTTAAAATTCCCCCAGAGTTGTAGAGAGTAGGCTAGAATCAGGCTTTACCTATACGAAAAATCACGTCAAATAAATACTTCACAATATCTTGGTTGAATACTTTATATGCGAGGCTTATTACTGTTAATGCTTTTCATAACTTAACAATTTACTGTAAATTAACATTGGATTAAATATTTTCAATAAATAGATAAATACTTTATATGCAGATTTTTGTATTTTGAATTTAAAAAGTATTTTGATCATACAGTATATAGAAATGGCGACTAGTGTAAAATGTTTTTTTGTTCTTTAAATTCACTATTCTTGACAGTTAAAAAAATTTTAGGTAGGTAATTCACTAAATTTCTCATATTTTCAGTTTCAATTTTAAAATGAAGAAAAAATTCATTCAAAATCTTGAAGAAACCATTACGAAGAAGGTGAAAAGTCAAAGTTTATTGCCCAGGTGCAGATGGAAATCAATAATTAGTATTCATTAACCAAGCAATATATAATATATCATTTCCAAAGCAATATTCAAGGCAATGATAATGAGCCTTCAACTTAAAGAACCTTCGGTTAAAGAACCTCGTAAGTCGATTTTGCATATTTTTTTCAGAAATCAAAAAAATTTATAAAATTTTGTATGGCAATCCATAGAAAGAGGTTTTGAATTCTGTTTTTTTCTGTAAAATATTCGCAGAATAACATTGTTACGCTGAAATTGCCAAAAGTTGTTCTGAATTTTCTCATTTATAAATAAATAAATTAAATTGGGTGGCCCGGCCCGACAGTTCGTGTAGAATTAGGGCCTAGTGACTTACTATAAAGTTCTCACCTTAGTAAGCCACTTGGCCCTTTTTCATGACAAGACGAACTCTTGGTATCAATTCCTAAGAGGCAGTAGCCAGTGAAAAACATTTCCGTTTTTTCTTAGATGGCATAGGCTGGGAATAAAACCCAAGACCTTCGGCATAACATAACTACGCACTAAATATTACAGTTTACACCACGGGCTATTACGCTTTTTTTAAGTTAAATGCATCAAATATAGGAATTATTTAAATAAAGTTCGTATAGAATATTTTTAAATAAATGGCATATTTATAAACATTTACATATACCTACTAAGCCTTTGAGAAACAAAAAAGGAAATTTTTTTCAAATCAGTCAAGGTAATTGTTAGCTTTTTACTCAATTAAAAAGAATATTAAATCTTAAAACTTATTAGCGGATAGGTTTTGAAAAAAATCAATTTTAAACTAAAAATTTTAATATAATGATTTATTTTGACAGCTTTTTCTCATATTTAACTTTCTTATCAATTTTTAGTCGAATGCCAAAAACCACATGGATTTATGTACTTAAGTTTTTGGAAAAAATTGCCCCTCCCTTATAAACGAGGGAAAATCGATCCTCCTTCCATACTGCCTCTTGCGAGGAATTGACAAATCCTCCAAAAGTATCTATCTCTATTCTCTAGTCATGAAAAAGTTTTTCTTACCTTAGCCTCACCGTTCGGTTTCGGCAGAAAATTGTAGGTCCCCTCCAGTAACACGCACACAGTAATGGCTAAGAGTTGTAAATCACTATAGGCATGGTTCAACCAGTGTTGTTCGACTTTTTTACTTTACGTTTTTTACATATTTTTTTAACATTAATTTTTTACTTGCTGTAAAAAACGTCAAAAAAAGGTAAAAAAGTAAAAAAAAACGGGAAAATTAATAAAAATTGGTTACCTTCAAGATTGAAGATGACAGTTGGATACAAAACTATTGGGTTTTTATTTTATTTTCGACAAAATGATTAAAAAACAGATTCTATTTTCTATTTCAGTCCAAATTTCTTCTTTTCTTTCGATTTTTTTGAACGTCTGCCATGTTCTTTATTTACATAAATTTTGACAAATGCCTCTCATTTTCTCTCTTTTTTCTCAGTTATTTACTTTTTTTAGCTCTTCTTTACCTTTTTTACGATTTTTTACGCGATTTGTATGTTTTTTACACTTATTTACGCGTTTTTTACCTACTTTTACATGTAAAAATAGTTTTTTACGCGGATTTGAACAACACTGCAGGGTTCTGCCATCTAATTCATTTATTTATTGTTTTACTTAAAAAATTCATATAAAATAGTGTAAAGCTGACCAATTACTAAAACTAGCTTACTTTTTATAACCATAAAATAATTCCTATAAGATGGTATGATGGTTTTTTGCGAAATTCCACAACTGAGGTGCTAAAAGTCGATACTAGTGACCTCGAAATTTTTTTTAAATTCACAAAAAAAATATATATATGTAGGTGCCCAATTACTGAAATTAGCTGACCTTTTATAAGGATTGAGTTACCTTTCAGATGGTATATACTTTTTTCGAATATCCCACAAATGAGGTCCTAAAAATCGCTACGACCATGAAAAAACTAAAACAAAAATTATTTTAAAAAATCTATGTCGGACCAATTACATGAAACTAGCTGACCTTTTATAACGATCCGGTGGCCTTTGAAATGGTATACTTTTTTTTGCGAATATCCCATATATGAGGTGCTAAGAAAAAAATGTGTATGCAAATTATTAGCATTAACTAAAGTGGTGTTGAAAATAGATTTTTTAAAATAAATCCCCCCATTTTCGAAATATTGAATTTTCAAAAAATATTTCTGAAAATATTTTTAAAAATCTAAAATGTATTCTTTTGAAAATTTTGTTATGCAATATTATTCAAACTTATTGGAAGCTCTTGTGTAAAAAATTTCATTAAAATCGGTTCGACAGAAAATGAGATAGATAGTCGAAAGCCGAAAAAATGGATCTATGAGAGGTACCATGTTTAATCGAAAGCCCTATACCGTTGTTTTGCGCTATGAGAATAATTTTTTATTTAAAATCTGCTAGATAATGTTAAAATACTGCTGGGTTCTAAGTAACAATCTACCAAGTCGTTTTTTTAAATCCAAAAATTATTTTGGTACACAATTTTTTTTAAACTTTTTGAAACGTTTTCCTTAAAAAAATTATCAAAACCAGTTGAACCGCCGCGCCGTCAGTCGCCTGCTTCTCAGATTGTCCATTTTCGTTATTTGATATAATCAAAAAAAAAACTTGAAAATAAAAGACACTTATTCCCTCTCAACCTTAAATTATAATATAAATATGTTAAATAAAATTAGAAAAGTTAATTTAAGACTTGTAGTCATAAAATTAATGCATATCTCCCAAAAACAATGGTCGTAAAATCAATTCCTCTAAAAACTTAAAAGTACACGCACAAAACCATAACATACAGATACAGCAATATATAGCCACAGTCACATCCATGCAAACATCCATACACACGCAAATACTAACATTTTAAGATAGGTATCAAGGAAGTTTTTTTAAAATTCCCCTAGAATCACAAAACGCTGATGAAGCAAATAGTCGCGTGTAAAATGTTTATGGTCTCTGTGGATACCAAAACCTAGACTTATCTGCACAACTGAGGGTCGTTAGAGTGTAAACTGGTACACATAGGGAAAAAAAAAATTACCAAAAACTTTTGCTGCACTCATTTAAAACTTCACCAATAAAATTTAGGAATTTTATTTCTTCATTTTGTATATAAAACCTAGAGTTGTAGCTTTTAGGTACCTACATATATCTACCTACAACATATACAACGCATAGTTAGGATTTATGTATGGAAGCAAAGACAAAGAATTTATAAAACTTTTCGTTCATTTGGTCAGATATTTTTAGAGGCAACTAAATCAAATTTGGTGGATTTTTTATATAGCTTTTAAAAACAGAGCAAAATGTGATTTAAGTTAATGGGGGTTTCAGTCCTTTCGAAGATGGATGATGTTCGTATTCTCGTACTCTGATTTGAAATAGGTATAACTATGCATGCATGTGGAATAATTGCTGGAAACAGACTACCTATACACAGTTTAGGAGACGGACATTAAAAATGATTGAACACAATTTTTATTTCAACAATTTTAAAAAGTTTAAGTACGAAGTTAAAAAGCATTTAAACAAAAAAACTTAACCTCTAGCCAATTATTTTTCACTATAGCAGTAAACCTACTGCTAAGTTTGCTAAAAACTCAAAAAACACATACCTACATATTTGTTAGACTTAAAAATTCGGAAACAAAACGTATACAGAGTATATAAACAGTTACAATGAAATTAACTCATAAATCCAACGCTATTATCGTTTGTTTATGGGTTTTGCTTTTTTTTAGGGTCCCCTAAATCTTCTTCCAATATAGCTGATGATGGCTTTCCAAAGGAGTTTGAATCAAACTCACCTTCTTTTTTTTTTTTATTTTGCAACTGACTTGCAGATTAAATGCGAAGACAAAAATAAAAAGTACTCACTAGGGAGACAGAAGTGGAGATGTATCCATTTAAGAGGACACCCGGGCGTCAATTACAGAAAAAGGAAAAATATAGCTCATAAGCCTCCTTCAACATCACCACATCGGAAGTGTTTGTTTTTCCTTTTCTTCTTTCAATAAAAAGCTAATAGGATTTGAAGCACAGGAACACTATTATACAAAATGGTGTTACCAGTCAGTTGTTGTTGCGAAAAAACACTATAAATTTTAGTTCGTTTTCTGGGTGAGTCCACAGTTTACCCCACCTATTGAACATATTGACAAACAACAAAATTTAAACTTTAAAGAAAAATTTATATGTATACATTCTACATATATAAGGAAAAAAACTCAAATATAAGAAAAGTGGGTGTGGCAGCAGACGGAGCTTAAAAAAAAATATACTTGCCTTGCTTTAGAATCAAGACATTTTAATTACAAAATTTCGACTTT
The DNA here is from genome assembly GCA_929447395.1 of Epistrophe grossulariae. NCBI lineage: Eukaryota > Metazoa > Arthropoda > Insecta > Diptera > Syrphidae > Epistrophe > Epistrophe grossulariae. The sequence continues at coordinate 126,826,680 of OV839567.1, forward strand.
CTATAGGGATTTTAATTAGGCAGAAATCTCTGATATAAGACAAATGGGCGTGGTTGAAGGCGGATTTAAAAGAAAAAAACACTTATATCATGGTTTTGGCTCAAGAGAGATTTATTACAAAATTTCAGCCTTTCGAGGACGTTATATAAGGATTAAATTCTAATATAAGAAAAATGGGCGTGGTGTGGGCGGAAAAAATAACACATGTTATGCTTTATGTTGAAAATGGCTTATAATTACAATTTTTTAAAAGTTCTAAGGACGTTCACTGAGGAAAAAAACTTTTGAAAAATGATAAAAGTGGGCAGTGGGTGGATTATTCTCAAACCACTTTGTAACCCATTTCACTGCCAATAGGAACAAATTTTTAAAATTTTAACGAAATTGGTTCAGTAGTTTTAATTCTTCTTTATAAAAATATGGGTTTGCTTGCTTAAATAAAATCCAAGATCTCTCATCACTTCAAAACGACACTTTTAAGCTTTCTTGTAGAAAATCCCATTATCTAAAAAATCATCAAGACCAAGTTCAACATTATGTACCTAAACTATTACTGTGTCATTCTTCTGTTTTTGTCCATTTTTTAGATTTGTTTTACATTTTCATCAATGTTGGTCACACTTATTAATACATTGTCATGTACGTTCACGACTCTATCTACATAGGAGTCGGCTAGATTAAATTTTCTTCAAGTGCAGAAGAAAGCAAATCGACTAGTAAAGGACACAATAACAAAAAAAAAACAAAATAAAGAATAAAAACAAGTAAAAACCGAACAGAAAGAAAACAGAAAAAAGACAAGAGCAGCAAACAATTGTGCAATACAAGAGATTAAAGACGACAGATAAAATGATTTCCCTCGAGCATTTCGGAACCTTATTTCCAAGCAATTTCGAGCCAAAAGAAAGGATCCTTCAATTTCTTATTTATTCACTGTGTCAGGAGATGCGAGAGCATACACAAAACACAAGTAGTATAAAAACGAGAAAAACAAAAAAAAAAAATTAGGACGACGAAGTGCTCGAGAGAATGACTGAATTGCTCGAATGTGTTAGCTAGAGATGTTAGGCGTTAAGTAATAGCTGCAGATAGTAAGAGCGTATTATATACGTCGTTTCTAGCTGTTTAGATGAATTAAGCTATGATAGAGATTATGAGGGAGCATATACTATATAGGACTAGGAGTGTGAGGTTCATTTTTTTGTACTCTTCTCTTCTCTACAAGGAATTGCTATTTGAAAATGATTTCACTGCACATCAGAGTAACGACATTTTTTGTTCGTTGTCTTTATGACTTTAAGATTAGACACTTCCTATTGGCATCCAAATCGGGTTGACATTATATGCTATATATACCTAGCTACATTTGGAGTAAATCCACTGGCGGGTGGTGTAGTTAAGACATGATTGGAACATTGATAACATATCCTGACGTATGTTTTTTTTTTTTCCTTTAGCATACATATATGAAATAAAATGGGGAAGGTAATAAGATAAAAAGTGTGCCAACTTTTGAGAGCTTAATGTTGTTTGTTAAATATAATCATTGATGTACCCCACGGGAATAACCTTTTTTATCGTATAATTCCAAAAATCAGAACTAATGAAATTAAGAATTAAAGCTTAATCGTTTAGCGTGAATCCATTAACATTTAGAAACAGATAAATACTTCAAGTAAATTATAGTCGGGATTCGGGAGTAACGATGGCATTGTTTTAATAGTTGACATGGCAATAATTTATGTAGGTTTATATTTTAAATAAGGTCGTTGAAATCATATTCAAATATTAAAAAAACAACAAAGAGCAGGAATAAAGCACATAGATAACTATTTATTTGTATGTACAGTAGCTCACAGTGAAAATGGCCCACCTAAAAAAATCTGTTTCGCAGAACAATTATTATATGAAATCAAGCAAAATAAAAAAGGAAAGGCCAATTTTCAATAAAGTATTTTATTCTTGATTCAAAAACTTGGAAAAACATAAGAACTATATAACAAAAACAAAAAAATAAAAAAAAAATAACAAACAATTCAATATTTTATATACTTATTATATTATTTGTGCCATTATGAATGTGAGCATAATGGCACAACAGTGGTAGGGGAAAGTTTGGTAAAATAAAGTTTAACTTTTTGTCGGGAATCCTTTTTGTCTAATTACTGATTTTAGATGATTCGGAACTGATTTGGCAAGTCCTTTGGTATAATCGGGGCTTATTTGGCAATTTTCTATAGTAAAATTTCTTTAAATCACTTTGATTTGAAATCTCATGTTTCCGAATTTCCAATTTTTGCATTAATTATCAATTATTTTTAAGTCAGGAGTTTGTGGAGGGGTCTTGATCACCCTTGGACAGTTATCGAGCAGGCATTTCTTACAATTTTAGCCTAGCGTTTTGGATCATTGTCTTATAATAGAAATGAAAACCATTTTTAATGCCAAGCTTTTCAGCACTATTTGGCTAATTCTTTTTCAAAATTTCTAAATACTGATATCTTTCCATAATACCTTCAATAAAATGTATGATACCAACCCCAGAAGCTGAGCACGCACCACAAACCACTACATGGCCACCACCATGGGACGCAAATGCTTTGAAATACTCTCTTCGTTCGGCTTCCTCAAAACGTTGAACCTACTTACATAATACATACGTACTTACTTTCATCCGTAAATATAACATTTTTGTACCGAATAAAGAGATGAATCCATATTCATTTGCGTTCCATGGTTAAAAATGGTGGTGGCCATGTAATGGTTCGGTGAATATAAATTCTGTGGCAAAAAGGAAAAACATCATAAGTCACTTTTTGCAAGTTTTCAGGAGAACAATTTAAATGTTTCTTTTGCGAATACAAATCGCAACTTGTGAAACAGCATTTGAGATCAAGGCACTCTGAATCTACAGAAAATGTTATCGCATTTTGGAATATTTCAGACAACAATGTCAAAATGGTTGAGTATCATACAAAAAATTAATTCAATATTCAATAAAATATAACATCGCCTTAAAATATTTTGTTTGCCTCCTCCCAATGCAGGATATCAAACATTCCCTAATGCAGTAATTTAAGGAGATAGTGCTTATATGTTTTGAGTTAATGGTTAATAATAGGTTAGGTACCACTAAGCATCAAATACTGATCCCAAAGATCCAATGAAATAGAGATTTAATAAAGTTCATAAAAAGGCAAGGCGAATCAATCTAATTTTGTCCTTGCAACTTTGCAAAATTCTATTTTAAATTGGTGGAACACTTTTATTTTTCAAAAATATTCTGAAAAGATCTTTTTACTTTGCAAATTTTGTGAAACACTTCGCACCACTGTGTGGTAAAATCGAATTATAGCATCAAATTGGGCTGAAAACAAATTTGTTTTTCCTTTTGAGATGGCACAAGAGAACTGTATTATTATGGACGAGATTACGAAAGAAAAAATTAGGTTTTTTTTTTAATAATATACAAATTCCTTATATGTACATACCAGTGGCGTGGCGTCCATATAACCCGATTCCTACCGGGTTACCTATTAAATTTTCTACTAAACAACGATGTTTACTAAAAAATAAACAACCTTGCCATACAACAATGTTTATTAAATAAAGAGCAACATAGAACCCACGGGCAATACTTAATATGTATCTACTCATTAAATCCTACACAAGTTGCACACTCCAGCAACTCAATTGAACTTTTTTCAAGCACACACGGAAACACACACGTCAATAATATTAGTATTCGTATACTGTCTACACTCTACACTAGAGATGGCAGAGTAGTTTACGTCAGGTAATCTACTCGGTTAACTACGCGTAGTTAATCGGGTAAACTACACGCCTGATTTGTTTCATTAACTACCTACGTTTGTTACGTATGCTACCTACAGACAAAACGTTAGATTTCAAAAAAGAATTAAAAAAAAATTATGTATTCTATAATTTCCTATTAGGTAGAACCGCACTAGGCGGAACTGCACTTCAGCGACATCGTGCGCACTTTCGCACGAAACTCCACGCCGCGACACAGTTGGTCAGATTACCAACTTTGTCGCATAGTGTCGCGCCGTGAAGTGCAGTTGTCGCTTAGTGCGATATAGCTCCTACAATTTCCTACAAATAAGTCGTGAAGTTCAGTTCCGGTGAAGTGCAGTTTCGCCGAGTGCGGTCCTAGCTTTAATAAAGATTTATAAACAACGAGACATACCTAATTAATCGACGAAACACGAAATACAAAGCAAGCAACTCACAAAAAATAAGTAGCGACCGGCGACCGGCGACGAGCAACGACAATTTCTTTTTCTTTTAATTTACAGTTTTTAACATTTGAATTGATATTTCAAACTACATTTTGACGTCTAGCGCTACGTCTGTGATTTCATAAATTTATATATTTAGTTCTATCAGATGTATGCATTTTTTGTGAAAATTTGTGTAGAAAAATATTGTGAAAATTTGTGCAAATTCGCAAGAAATTTCAAAAAACTATCAGCGAATCCAGCCCCAAAACAATCATCAAGTGAAGCGGAAGAATTGAAACCAGCAAAACATCCAGCACCACACCATGCAACAAAACCAGCACGAAAGCCAGCAAGCATTTCTAGCAGGAAAACAAGCGTCGTGTGATGCGGGCTTTATGTAGCACACGTAACAAATGTAGTAAATCAAAAAAAATTGCATTTCTGCCATCTCTGCTCTACACTCCACAGTCCACACTCTCTGTGCATTAGCCAAGGCAAGGCAACCCGAAATATGTCGGGTTATAAAATTTCTCGCTGATTGAACAAATTTGTTTCCTTTCTCTTTCTTTACTTATGATTTTCTGAGTTTGGGTCGACTCTGTTCAACGCCCGCTTTCTTATACAAAATAATAACACGCTTTTCTTCGACTTATTTGGTGAATTTTGTGTGTATCTTATCTAATATCTTCAATCGCTGTGCTGTGGTGGATTGATTGAGGTCAGTTCTACAGCTCTCTGTTTCACTTGAAGATTCTCTGCGTTTGTCTGTCTCTGCTCAAAGTTTGGTTTCGTATGCAAAAAATAACACGATCTTTTTCGAGTTATTTGGTGAATTCTGTGTGTATTTCGTAGCAGCGGCTGTTATAGAACAACAGTGGCTGTTAAAGAACAGCAGTGGCTGTTAAAGAACAGCAATCTTGCATTATTTGAGCTGCTCAGTTTTGTTGCTGTTTGCAAAATTCAGTTGGCAAGGCTTTAGAGTTTTATTAAATAAAGGTTATTTAAGTAAAACTGTTCACACGTTTCACAGTTGGTTTTGTTGTTTTACTTTTTGGCATTTTTTGCTGTTTTTTATTGTTGATAGCATGAATGTTATACATTTTTTAACTTTTTTTTATACATAGATATTCGTAGAAGCTCCCTATTTGTATTTCTTCATAGGTAGCATTAATTTAAATTTCCCTAATGTATTGTTTTCTTGAGGTCACTTTCATTATGCTTTAAGATTATTGTAAATTTAAAAATCAATGATTGGAAGTAAATACCTATAAAATGCGGAATTGAATTGTTTGTTGTGGAAAGCAGAACTGCAATACATTGTCTAATTTTGGCTACATTCATACATATTAGGTAATATGTTTAAGAATTTACTTTTGCAGGTATGTATAATTAATCTTTTAATTATTACAACGACTTACCATTTGAAATTGTTCACGCCACGCCACTGGTACATACATACTACTGAAATACATCAGCCAAGTAAAAGACTTAGCACTATTTTATTTGGACTTGTTGAATTATTGATTCAAAATAGCTTTTAACGGAATTTAGTCCTACAAAAATTTGGCGTTTCGTCCCGGCGATCTCACTTGGACTCATCAGTTGACTAGTGAGGGCCTTGTCAATACGCAATTTTTTGTTAATTTCAATTCAGTTGGGCAAAAAACATAAACTTCCAATTTAATGATGTAGGAATTCTAGTCTTGTTGGATAGTTCACAATAGATATTCGTCACAAAATCTATGTATTATGAGGTGAATTTAACAAAAAAAAATTCGTATTGACAAGGCCCTCACTAGTCAAGTGATAATTGCAAGTGACGTCACCGGGACGAAACGCCAAATTTTTGTAGGACTAAAGGCCGTTAAAAGCTATTTTGAATCAAAAATTTTTTTTTTTATTTTTTTATAAATTACTCCAAAACTTTGCCTATAAACAAATTCCATATTGTAGAATTATTCGGCGCACATTTTGGTCATTTAAAAACTTTATTCTTTGAAATAGAGTATTGGTTCCACCGCGACGCGAAGTGGCTACAGTTGGTGAGCAACATCACAAAAGTGGCACTATCTGATCCTGCAGTTTATCATATATTGAATACTGAACTATAGTCATAACGAATCACTTAGAACTGGAATTTTTTTGGTTAGGTAAATACATTTTTCTTTTATCACTATCGCAAAAATTGTAATTATGGTTTTTACTCAATACTCGCGCAAAAAATGAAAAAAAAAAAACTGGAGTTTCAGCTTTTATGGGTAAGATTAGATCGACGCTAACGAGACGAGACGTCGAGACCTATCGGTCTCGCCTGGGTCGCGTCGTGTATTTATATTTGTATTTTTTGTGGAAGTAGTATGAAATTAGTGTTGAAAGTTTAAACCTAAAAGCCGACGGTTTTTAATGATAAATGGTTTAATTATAGGTTAGTTTTTCTAGTATAGATAGATAGATAGATAGATAAAATCTTTATTTAACAATACAAAATGTTACATAATACATTCAAATAAAGAATTACAAGCATGGCATGTATGCCGTCTGCCGGATTATTTACTGGATTTTAACATTGAGAAAGATTCAACAAATCAAGAATATCTAAAGATTACAATCATAAAAATATATAAAATATAATTAAATAACCAATAAGAGTTTAAATGTACACATTTTAACATTTTTTTAAGAAAAAAGATATTTTAATAAAAAGAAAAAAATTATTGAGTTATAATTATTACAATAAAAGAACCATTTTATATAATAAATATGAACAAATTTATTTTACCATTGAAATAGGCTTTTAGTTTGACTAGAACGGAAGAAAAGTTCAAAAAAGAGGTTTAAGAACTACAATAGTGGAAAATTGGTTTTCCAGATTAGGATACAAAAAAAAAACAAAATTAATTATTTTCATTTGGTAATGAAATATTGGGGCTTTTAGTTTAGCTAAAACAAAATTTTATTTAATGGGATTGGATACTGCATTTATTTCAAAACATGTTCAAATATGAGTTCCTATAATTTTTTGCATGTGAGACATAACGAACGAGTACCCTCCAGCCACTCTCCCCGTTCAGAACAGCGGTACACTCCACAAACGACAAGAAACTTTTATTAAAATGAAGTCTACGTATTTCCTGCAGAATGGGACAGACTGCTATGAAATGGTATACATCTTCGTTTAGGTTCAGATTACACAGTGAACAGATCGGGTTAATGTCTTCTCTATGCGGTCTGTAATTAAGCTCAAGAGTTTCAGTACGTACCTTGAAAATTAAACTCATATCTGAGGCTGAAAGTTCTTCTCTAAAATAATTACTATCACCTAAAGTTAGATTGAGATGAATGTACGTTGGTCTAGAAACTGACTCCTTAGCTTTCTCAAGATTTGATCTGTACATTTGCTCGTCCACCAAATAAATGCAGTCGTAGAACATATTTTTCCAGTCTTCTATGTTGTTAGCGGTTAAATTCATTGGCACATTATGCGACAAGGCAAGTGCATGCCAGTTTCTGAAAGGCGAATACCCACAAGAAAGTGAAATGAGCAAAATTTTTTTATGACGGTTGTTATCAGGTCTATGCATCAGTTTTACGAGAAAGTCCGCATTGGCCTTCAAGTTTCTAACATATATTTGCGGAAGACCAGACTCAACGTAAATTGCATAATTGGGAGTGTTAGACGGTAGGCGAAAAATTCGTTTGAAAAAGTACCTTTGAATATATTCTATCTCTTCAAGCAGTTGGTAGCCATAAACTTCACTTCCATAACAAAAGCAGCTATTAATAGTTGAGTTAAAAACCTGAAACTTGGATGTTGTGTCCACAAACTGTTTTGTAAAAAACTGTGACCATATTGTATTGATAGCTGATTTCGCAACCGTAATTTTATCTTTAATATGAGCTTTTATACTTAAATTATTAGAGATTATAAAACCTAAATATTTAAATTCACTGACAACTTCAATATTGACACCATCTAATTTCCTGTTTCGTGAATTATTTTCGGATCGATTTTGCGGTTTAAATATCATTATTTTAGATTTGTCAACATTGATTTTGAGATCCCATGAATCACAGAATTGTTTCAGTTTGTTTATCTGGAGCTGCAATGTAACTGGGTTATCTGAGAAGATGACCAGGTCATCGGCATAGAGAAGCAGCTTCACAGATAAGTCACCATAAGATACACCGCCCGGCAGGTGATTTTCAATATCATTGATATACAGAGCGAACATCAATGGGCTCAATATAAAACCTTGTGGGACACCTATATCAGATCTAAAGGATTTTGATTTGTTTTTATCACTACAGACCATCGCTAATGTTTCCAATAAAAGCTGTTCATACACCCGAATAAATTTGGTTGACAGGCCAGTTATTGCCAGCTTATATAGAAGTTTTCTTCTATTAATGGTATCGAAAGCAGCTTTAAAATCTATAAACAAGGTATACAAAGGCTTCTTTTTGTCTATAAATCGCCTTGCGATGCTTGTTAGGGCAAAAATTTGATCGGTCGTTGACAGACCAGAGCGAAATCCAGCTTGGAAACAACTTATTATATTATTACGCTCAACCCAACCCGCAAGTCTGGAGTATAATATTTGGGCAAATAGTTTCCTTAGTGAGCTTAAGACGGAGATGCCTCTGTAGTTTTCAGGAAGATTCGGTTCACCTTTTTTAAAAATTGGAGATATGCCAGCCAAACGAAAACAGCACGGAAATGTCTCCTCGATAAACATTTTATTTAACAACCCCAAAATAAGTTCAAGGAACTCAGGTGTTGCGTTCTTATAAAATTCAATCGGGATGCCATCTAACCCGGCTGCCTTATTGTTTTTCATTTCGTTGAGCGATTGTATAAGCTCATTCATAGTAAAAGGGCAGTCTAGCTCAGCTATTAGAGTGTTTTGCATGGCAAAACTTATATTACTCTGGTGAGGATCTGGTAATAACAGACTCTCATAGTACGTTGCAAGAAGATCTACACTAACACTTAGACTCGATGACTTGCTCCGCCCACCTAATATTCGAACATTGTACCAAAATGTCTTGGAGTCCCTACAGTCTAACAGTTTTGAAGCCACTCTGGTTAAGTACATTTGTTTTTTATAGATCTTTAAATATTTTGTTTTGTTCCAGGTAAAGTCTTTTATAAGATTCGTTATTAGAATTTCTGAAGAGTTTAAGGTATGCAAACGATTTCTTCCTACATTCCTCATCATACCACTTAGATTTTGCCGGCAGTGGTGACGTGGGTCGAGTATTGGTGACTGCTGATTGCCGTACTAATTCAAGCACTGAGTGCGTTGCAGACTCAATACAGTCTGCTGATGCGATGTCAACAAATCTCATTTGTTGACTTAGATTTCGTCTGTACACATTTCCCATATTTTCAATCCATCTTAGTTTGTCATCATCAACAGATTCTCCAGCCTGAACAAGGGAGCTATGAGAAAAATATTCACATGAAGCTAAAATCGGTAGATGATTTGAAAAATTAGTAGGGTGTACTTCAAAATTGTTGATTAAATCGAGCCATTCCCCCTTTACTACACAGAAATCAATTACAGAACAACCTTGGGATGATATAAATGTATAATTACCATTTGAATCACCCTTTGAAACACCATTTAGGAGAAAAAACCCAAAATCTTCAAACATTTCTGTCAACAACTTGCCATTTGTGTTCAGACATTCATCTAATGAACCTCTTCTGTAGGAGAAACGCCCATCATTCAGAACCGGAGAGTTTTATATATAATATAATATTCTAATTTTAACGTTCAAAAACCATATTATATTTAGCTTCATGCTAATAATACCTTTGTACATTAAATGAATGTAGGTACTTAGTTAGTTGTTATAGTTTTTGCCTTAACTTCTTAATTCCCGAAAATCTACGGGTGTTTCACTATTATATAAAAGCTGTATACTTAAAACTTTGACCTGATATATTGATTTTATGCCTGGATTCGCAATTAAAGCAACAATAGCCTTCCAAAAAGTATTTTGAAAATTTTGTTATGTTGGTATCTCTTGATCTTAAAAATCTGTAATGTGTTTTTTCTTGTTATTTAATGAGAACATTTCAGTTGTTTTTAAATTAATTTTTGTTTTCAAAGTTCCATAAACTTAAAAAAGTCTGTTGTTGTTTTTTTTTTTTTAATTGCATAACATTTTATCGTAATGTTGTTATTCGTAAATTTGAAAATTAGTTTGATATGGATAAATAGAGTAGATACTATTAACTTGTCTTAAAATATTTTCCCACTTAAAAAAAATGAAAAAACGTTAACTTTTAGAAGAAATTTCAAGACGTTGTTTTCAAAACAACTTAATTCTTAAAAAATTCTTTGAACGAACAAAACTATTATGCGAAGTTTTTTTGTTAAAATTATAATGAGAATATTTTCGAAATCGAAACCCTTCTGTTTATGAAAGTTTCAGTGCAGTTTTTTTTATACTTTTTCCTTTTTAGTTTTAAGTTCTATCTAGAATCACCTTAAAAGAGCTAAGCATTTTTTTTTTTTCTTAAATTTAACCTTAAACAAAAAAAGCTACGAAAAATAATACACCAAGTTCCGTTGACAAACTATAAAAAAACGTTCAACTATAAAAAGGTTAAATTACATAAAATAAGCAACACAAAACACGATGAATGTATAGTGATGAGCAGATTTAGAAGTGGATGGTGGGCAGAAAATATCTTCCTGTTTTCTTCTTTTTTTTTGCATTCTGAATAAAAACTGAAAAGTTTTATTTTTTGTTTATTTTCAAAATAACAGATAAAATTTCGAAAAACATTTTATAAAGGTATACGTGCTTGTAGCTTATCCTGATTTTTTTCTTAGTACCTTCCTTATAATCTATAAGGCATGTTATTGGTTTCGATGATAAAAAAATTAAAAAAAATGCTTTGCTGCATGTCATCCATCGGGGTTGTTCTGTTATTCTGTGCGTTCAGGTGTATATCGAGCTAGAGCCTTTGGGGATAGAGAGATATCCTTGAAATTTGGGAAAGAGCACTTTTATATTATTCCCTTGAGGAAAAATTCAAACTTTTGTTTGAGATTATTTTTAGTATGATGGCAACTACCCTATAAGAGGATTTTCTCGAAAACGATTTTAACAATTTTGATTAAAATTCGTACATTTAATGTGTTAGGCTGCGGACCTAAGAAGTAAGATCAACCTACTGAAACAGAACTGGGGTGGAAGCGGCTAAGGTGATAAATGATTGTCACATCAACCGTGGTCAAATGAGATTGTCCTTTAGTTTTCCGTCTGGGTAAGGTGATTCAACTCAATTCAATACAATTGAATACTTTCCAATGGCATTTGTCAAAAACATGGTTGCCATAGTGAATGTTTCAAATGTTTGTAATGAGCTATCGAAAATATAGAACGAAAATGACGTCTTTGCGATATAATTCTTATGTTTTCTTCATATTCCGGAATCTAGTAAACTTTTTTTGTCTGTATGAACGGTAAAAAAAAAGAACTCTGAAAAATTCATACAATTTTTGTAGGCTGCTGGTAACTCTAGTCGTACTCAGGCAGAAACCTCAAATTTGTTGGAAAATGACAATCATATTTTTGATCTCTTTAGCTATCAAATGTGATATCATCTTACACAGAATGAATTGGTTGATTGTGACTCTCACTTATCGCAAATCACCTTACACGATTCCACCCCTGGTTTTGTCTACTGGAAAATTTAACATTCCAAATTAAAACCCATGCCCAGACCTCCGAGCGAATTAGTCCGCCGCTGTATAAGATACTGAGGGTAACGATGACAAAATAAAAATGTCTTCCCAAACAAAAAATTAAATTCCCGAAGTTATCATTAAAATCTTGTCAATTCGTTACATGAGCAATTAAATACGACCCTGTCGTGTGCATTTTATAATTTTCCATTGTTTTGCAGGTTGTCTTATCGTCCTTTCCTTATACTCGTTCTACACCAGACTTGGTGGTATTTTGTTGAGTCAAAAGTTTTCTATTTGTTTATAAATTTTATTCATCCTTTTTCCATTGTGCAATTGTTGTCAACTTGAGGACCGAAGCGAGTTTTTTTTTAATTTGATTTTGTTGCATTTTCTTGTTCGGAAAAAATGTTTTTTGTAAGAAAATTTCATTACCTCAGTTCTTGTTGTAATTTCTTTTTCAGCGTCCATTTAAACATCGCCGTCGTCGCGTCGTCGTCGTTAATCGTGATGTTGACGTCTTTTGTATCGTATATATAGTTTTCCTTTGTTTGAAAGCTTAAAAAAAAAACTTAAAAAAGAAAAATCTTTTTCTATAGAAGAGACGCATGATGTAATAAGACCTCCTGTCGCGAAAAATGATGTCTTTTAATTTTAAATATTAAAATTCACAATTTTCAATTTTGCCTTATATAGTTAGAATCAGAAAATAATGTTTGGCATTGCTATTATAGCTTATAGGTAAGGTTGTATTATAATGTTAAGCATTTTACATCGAATTGTTTCTTTTTGATATGTCAAGTACAAGTTAAGTTATCATGAGGTAGGTAAACTATATTTGTGCGTTGGTCGTTGAACAAGACTGGAATTTTGCAGGCTGTAAATTTCTTACATTAAAAACTGTCAAATTTATTGTGACTTTCTCAAAAATAAACAATTTTTTCTATTAAACTGTCCCAACAACGCAGCAAAGTTGTCCATTTTTTGGTGACAGAAAACATATTCCACATCCACCTAAATTTTTGACAAAAGTCAATGCAATTTGGAACACTATTGCATTAATTAATTAGACGCTAAATTCAGTGAGGTACTGATTTTATTTGAAATGGGGCTTCACAATTAAGGTTATAATGTGGTACGGAATTAAAAAAAAAAACTAGTATAAAAGTACCTTTTTTAAAAGTCAGGATTTTAGTGAAATGTTTTTTTTAAATTATCTAAAAAAATTGTACTTCAATGTGTATTCAGATATGTGCCAAATTTAGAAAAACAAAGTCCGAAATGTTTCCCAATGTTTCACAGAGGTTAGAATTAAACTTTTTTGCACTCTATATCTTTAATATTGTTTTTCTTAAAAATCCAAAATCCAAATTCAAATCCAAATTTTATAGGTCAACGACTCAAAATTTGATTTTTTGAGTGATTTTTCTCTGGTTTAAATTTAAGTCAGGTTAAAAATAACAGTAATAGAATATTGATTCAAAATAGCTTTTAACGGCCTTTAAGTCCTACAAAAATTGGCGTTTCGTCCCGGCGATCTCACTTTGGACTCATAATAGAGAATAACTGTTGATTAAAATGTGCAATTTTGATAGTACTGTTCCGAACTACTTTGTTATTAATTTATGTTATGTGTACATATTGGACATTCTCCGCCGACTTTTTTGCCGTCTCTGTGTACTTACCTCACGCCCACTTCATGACGAGAAAGTGGTGGCCAAAAAAAGTCACTGGAAGCAGTCCAATGTGAACACCGTCTATGAAATAATTTCAACTGGTTACAGCTGTAAATAATGGTAGTTTGACGGTTCTTAAACAACACTGTCAACTGTCAGAATTTTTAATCTGAGTTCATATTTATACAATATAAAAAGAAGAAAAAGAAGAACGATGATAATTTAATAATTATTATTTAAGATTATTTCGAACTTTCGTATATTTGAATTTTACACTCAAAATTGTTAAGTTTTAATTAGATTTGGTTTATAATTAATTTCCTAAAAAATATATCACAAAATAAAGCACAGGAAAATAAGTTATTGAACCGTGGAAACGCATTACGCAACATTTTTACTTATTTTTTTTTAAATTTGGTATACTTATGTATTTGCATTTAAATCATTTTTATACCAAACTACACATTCAAGCACAATTTTCAGATATTTTAAACATATATTTGACTCAATTCCTGACTTATTGGCAATGACATTTTTTTAAATCTTGTACAAGATTCTCACACAAAGAAACCCTCATTCCACAAAAAGCTGAACTTTTTTATTAAGTATGGCTAGATTCTTTGTTTTAATAAATATCGTAAAAAAAATCCCATAATCCCTGAGCACTATTACAGTGCTGTCAAATTAATTGAGATCGTGAAAAAACACTGCGTAATGTTGATATTTGTTTATTTATTCCATACTTTAGCATTTTTTTCCCAAGAAAATAGATTCAACATAAAAATATATTAAAGTTATAAAAATAAAGTGGTTTCAAATGTACTGAGGAACTAATTTCAGTGCGACTTGTTTGAAAAGTGATGTGTTCTTTTATTTGCTCGTTTAGTTTTGTTTCGACTTCTTTGTAAATTGTTTCTTACTGGCATGGCATTCAATTATTTTAAGCGTTTAAGAATTTTAAACAAAATAAAAATGGATTAATTTGCGTTTGCAATCATTGCAAATTTTAGAATTATTAAAAAAAAATATTTTTTGACTGAAACACAATCGTTTTCCACTTGGCTATACGACAAGAATCTGTTGTCGTAGAAAATTATGTCATATTTCTGTTTCATTCGGAATTTGTGATAGCAAATTCCCCGAATTTCAAAATTCTTAATAGATTTTCCACTACTAATTCACTACGAATGGATTCTGCAATACATTTTTCGTGATTCGTAGCACATTTTCGATTACGATGAAATTTGTGATATATAGGGCTGTTTGTTTCTTCGCACTTTCTAGCCGCTTTACATATTGTGCTCTTAATGCAAAAAAACATCTGAGTCATTCGTGTAAAGAATTTAATGACCAACAAACTTAGTTTGTTGCATTTTTTATTTTGCAACCAATACAACCGGTAGTAGGCCGTTGCATTATGGTTACTGCGTAGGACTGTTACGCCGAAGGTCTTGGACTCGATTCCCAGCCAATGCCAACTAAAAACACAAATGATTTTCACGGGTTACCTCTTGCGAAGAATTGACAAATCCTCAAAGAGTATCTGTCTCTTGCCATGATAAAGTGCTTATCACCTTAGTCGTTCGGATTGGGCAAAACATTTTAAGTTTCATAGTGAACACTTAGGGCCAGTTTCACAGTGCACACTTAACAAAATGAGTGGCACTTAATTTTCCCATTTTTGCACTTTATGCGCAGTTTTACTGTCTGAGTAAGTGACACTTAAGTGGCCAATATACGAGACTTAAGTGTCACTTATTCCGATGTGTTTACTGTGAAACAGGGCATTATATTTCCATATTTGGCACTTAAGTGGCACTTATTCGAGTGTGAAACTGGGCCTTAGAGTTGTTAGTCACTAGGCCCTGGTTCTACATGAGCTACCGTGCCACCCAATTTATTTATTTTATTTTAACCATGAGAAGGTGAGGATTAAGAAAGCGTTTTTAACATTTTTATTAAACCACAAAATAAATAGTAATCGAATTTGTATGGCCATCAAACTCTCTATAAAATTGATTTAGAAAACTTTTCTTTTTAAAATCACGTGCTTAGGAGTTATTGCCCTGGAAAGTGGAAGAAACTAAGAATTTTACAAAATACGTCGTTGGTATTGGTTGTACAAAAGTTTATGAGGCAGTATCATTTTTCTATCAATTTGCATCCATAATACACTGGTATATTGAGCCAATAAAAAGCGGTTTATTATTTCAAAAAATAGTTATTGATATACAAGCAAAAATTTATTGATCCTATTCATTCATTTATTTATATCTTTTATAAAATTGGTTTGTTGCGGCAATGTACTTTTTATAAGTACGAAAGATCTGTATAAGCCCAAATTATTTAAATAATCAGAAAAAAATAATGAATTTTTGTATTGCCAAAGAAATAGTTTATTGAGCTGACCAATTTCATTTGGTGTCCCAATAAATTACTTCGTTGATGTAGAAGTGGATGGGTTTTGAAAATTTGATTTTTTCATCTATCAAAAAAAATTCAGAACTATACCCGATATTTTTAAGAGTTACCTACCCCTCTTTTTTTGCCTCTATTTACTAAACTATTTAGCCATAAAATCATGCTTTGTGAAGCATAAGATACAAAAAATACAAAATTAAAAAAAAATGACACAATCTAGGTCTTCGTCTTTCTTGGTCCACTTCCTTTCTTCTTCTACGAACGATTTTACCTCCATATAATATTGGTATAAACTGAATTCATTGGAATTATTTGACGTTTAAAGAATTAAGATCTTTAACTTTAGAATATTTTTTTGTCAGTTAATTTAGATTGGCAAAAACAAAAGTGTCAAAAAAACAATAAAATACTCTCTTTTAAATCATCTTTCTGAATTCTTCTTTTCAGTAACATTTTGAAAACTGCAAAAAAGGGTCGTGAATTACTCAAATAATATAATTAAAATATTGTTATGATAATAATGATGATTCAGAGTGTTTTTTGCTTGATCCTAATATTGTATCTTCATTTACATTTACATACCCGTATTTGGACGAAAAGGGTCTTCCAGTAATTGTCTCCACATGGGCCAAATGTTTTTTTTTTTTTTCTCCCAGTTGGATTATGTATTCCATACAAGCAGGAAGGTAGACATTTTTTTTATATATTTGGCTATGGAATAACAACGCGTTGACATCAATTGAGCAAAGCGAGCACGTAAAGTAGGTAAAATATAGAATAATTCTTTTCTAATTAATAATTTTTTGATTATATATCATTATATGCGGATATGCGATGGTGGTGATGAATAAATGTTTTGATGAATTCTCTACTTACACATATATTTATCAATAAAATAAAATATTCGTTAATATTCTGTTTGAATAGTTGGCAGCGGATTTTGTTATCAAATTTGTGGGGCTATAGTGATACTACGGTTATAGAATTGGGCTATAGAATATAGTTTTATTATAAATAAGCAGGTGTTGTGGGGTAAGTAGGTTATTTGAAAATATTGAAATAGATATACTTTATCATTTAAATGTTACTATGTGACCTATTTTCGGTATTTATTAAATGCTGCGTGATGGGTTTTGAGTTTGTATTGATTTTAATTTGGATTTCATGTTGAAAATAATATATAATATCAATTATAGGTAGATATTTTAAATATGAATTGAAAGCGAATAGTGTAATTAAGAATATATTAAGAGTTGGACTAAGTATCAGGTATACAAAAATGTAATATACACTTTGGTTTGGAAAGGACCTTATAGCAAATTATATTATTGACAGAGGGAATTTCAAATAGTGGATCCCGGGTAGAATTTGCGACTCGGTATTGCCTTGGCCCCAGTTTATGTCGTGGGCCTATCGAGCAGTAACTAGCTTGACCCTCGCTAATTTGTTAATGCTCTGTATTCCGTGGGCCTTGCTATAGTGGTTCCCATATGGGCCCTAGATAGATCTTCCAAGTCAGGAATGGGCCTCTCGAGGAGTTCCCATATGGGCCCTAGATAGATCTTCCAAGTCAGGAATGGGCCTCTTGAGCAGTAACTAGCTTGGCCCTTGCTAATTTGTTAATGCTCTGTATTCTGTGGGCATTGCTAGCGGTTCCCATATAGGCCCTAGAAAGATCTTCCAAGTCAGGCTTTGTATAACTAAAAATTTAGAGATTTTTAGTCACTAGCTAGGGCCTAGGTAGATTTTTACTGAAACCCATATAGCCCCCACCCCTCTCATATTAGGGGTGTTTGAGACCGCTTTTCTCTTTAACTGAAATGTATATAGAATTTAATTTAATTTAAAAAAAACTTCAATTTTACTTACTTTGTTTCTCCGAGATTTGAACTCGCGTTCCTCCAATCAAAGATCCAGCACGCTACCCACCAGGCTGATTTGCGATACAGTATAGGGATGTAAAAATGTTTATGAGTTGATACTTGACGTATTTACTATATGGACGTTACACAAGTTAAATTGGTCGTTGGTTAAATTGCCAATAAAGAGGCGACACTATATCTACGACCAATATAACGCCAAGAAAAAGTTCCATGTCTAGGCTAGATCAAGTGTAAACTTTCTAGGCCCAGTCTTAGTTACACCTGATAACGCCAATAAAGAGGTGACACTGTCTAACGCCAAGATAACGCCCAGATACAATTCCTTATCCAGGCTACACCAAGCGAAAGCTATTTGGGTCCCTTCCTGTTTTTATGAGACAGCGCCAATAAGGTAGCGACACTAGCTAGGGCCAAAATGACACCAACAAAAGTTTTCATATCTAGGCTATGTCAAGTTAAAACTATCTTGGCCAAGTCTAAGTTACATCTGACAAAGCCAATAAATAGGCAATTCTAGCCTGGGCCAAGATAAATTAGTCAAAATCACCCAGACCTGCGCCTGTCTAGGCCCAGCATAGGATTTACTATATAATGGCCAATCTAGCTAGGGCCACGCTTAAAAATAGTTTTTCCTAGATAATTTTCTACCCGGGATATTATATTTTTCCATGAACAAGACAAACATAATATGATCGACCTTTCTATGAGGGAAATACAGATTTTTTCGGCGTTAAAGTTGGTGGGCCAAACTGCGCTACATCCCGACCCAGTTTATATATTGCTTAGGAAGAACATATTTGGAAAACTGTCATTATCCTGCTGGAACACCGACCAAACGCAAAGGCATTTCTTCCTCAGGGTATATATGGAAGCATTATCAACTTTCAAATGTCTCTGTATTTAAGACGGTCCATTATACCTGTGATTTTATTTTTGCAGCTTGCACCTGAAAAAAAACAAGTACAAAAGTGTAACCAAGTTAATTTTTTTCTTTAAGAAAAAATCCGGAATATTTTTTGCATCACTGTATGCAGGTAAGGTACCGCTATTCCGTCCGATTGTCTGTTAAATTGATGCTTAGCGTTTTTAGGAAATTGTCCCAGCACCTTCAAATACATAGGATTGGTTTTATAATTAACGTAAATTTTATTTTTCTAAATAAACGGCTCCTTAAATTTTTATAAAAAAAGATACAGTTGATATATTAATAAATCTTGGCTACCTTTTGATAAAATTTCCAAAAATGGTTATTTACTAATGTCACCTCTCCACGCAAAGAGGCACTAACACTACGGTATACTTTCGTAAAACTGTTTTTTCTGCATTGCACGAAATTAAGTATATTGATCGAATATTTCGTAGCCCATTACCTAGTCGTAAATACTGATGCAAGGAAAAATTAATGCTAAATGGACCACAGTTTGTAATCCAACGGGCAGAGGTCTGGACTCTACCAGCTAACCAATTATCCGGTATTATGAAGTTCAGAACATTGTTTTTGAGCCATTCTTGGGTGGTTTTTGCCTTTAGAGCTGGAGCAGAATCTATTTGGAATGGCCATTCCTTGCTGGCGAACATTGTCTGGTTGAGAAGCTAATAACAAACATCTTCTAAAACAGTCGTTTGGTAATTTTTGCCGATGTTTTGACGGCTCCAGGATCTTAGCACCTCATATATACGATATTCGCCAAAAAAAGTATGCCATCTAAAAGGTCACTAATTGGTCATAAAAGGTCAGATGTTTTCAGAAATTGGTCACGATTGGAAAACTTGTAATCCAAGCTTGAATTTTTGGAAGGTCATTAGCGATTTTTGGTATCCTTTTATGACCAATCAGTGACCTTTAAGATGGCATACTTTTTTTGCGAATATCCCTTATATGGGGTCTAAGATCCCGGAGTCATTTTGACCCCTGTCTCACTAAAACGACGTTCAGTAACGCCCTTATGATCACTCCCCACTTAATCATTATATTTCTGTTTTGTCAGTGTTTTTCGCCTTCTTCGGCTTTGTTATCTTATATAAAATTGTGAAGAGCTCCTCATCATTGAGACAGAAAAAGTTTTTCGCCGAGTACGTCCTTCTCGTATAGTGCTATTGCAATGATCATGTAAGGAACCCAACTAATAAACTCTTCAGAGCTAAGCTCTTGAAATCTGAAACATATCCCATACAGCTATTTTATATCCCATTGCTATACTTAAGAATTATTATGTTTTTATGACCTATTTAAGGTCTCATAGCCTTTTTATTTTAAGAATTGAACACTTTTCTCAGTATCAACAAGTTTTTCACCAAACAAAAACATCTATCTACATAGTTTTTTTTTCACCAGGATGACCACATAAAATTTTCAATTGCTTAAAAAGTTTTTTTGGTGTCCTATCATGATTTGTGTGTTACACACTACACACACATTCTCAGTATAGAAACTAATAGAATCTCTTGGGGCAATTGCAATAAAGTTTCCTTCAAACAACCACAACTGACTTTGATCGGAGGAGATATCCAATCCCAACCATTCCATTCCTAATAAAGTCATCATCTTTTCTTCTCAGTATAATCAACTCGAACTCGGTCTATAAATGTATGCCACCGCCACGTTGGGTTACTGTCAGTCACGTTAACTCATTTCCATTCCCCTTTGGGCGTTGCAATGCAACAGCAAGTAAAACTTTTATTGCCAGCTAGGTAGGTAGGTATAATGTTGACAACCTTTCAGACGTTGACTTCTTCTAAACCAAGCTTTTGCTCTTCTATATAGTTACCCACACTGCATAGGTACAAACGAAGACGGACCTCCCCTCCACACAATACACTGAAATGAAAATAACTGCATTCTCCACTAGCAACCGAGGGTATATCACCGTTAGAATGATTTCCTGCACTTGATCGAATTCAACTCTGACGACCCAACCGCGCAACAACAGTGGTAAAAAAAAACCCACAGCCGCCCTCCATTATTGGTGCTTTTTTCGCCGTTCACTTGGCTTGGCAGTATTATAGGCAATTGTAGAACGCGGCAGCGACCGTTCAGAATTCATAATCTTCTCCGGGAGAGTACGTGATGCGTTTGACAAGTTGCACGAAGGCGCTACGTTGGAATCGATGCCGCTTCACTATGCTGTAACCTGCAACATAACGAACGTTCCTTGACTTTGGAGCTATATATACAGCAAATTACGGTAAGGGAATGGACTATCATTAGTCTCGGTCTCAGGGCCGCTTGACAATTCAGAAACCCAGGTGTACTATAGTCAATAGCGCTAGATAGCGGTAAATATATACATTCGATTCATGTAAATGAGGAAAGAAGCTGCACGTAATCACTTAAAACTAAAATGCAAGCGATAGATACATAGCTATAGATACTTTACCCATCTTCGATCAATTTTGGAAGTTGAATCTTTCATAACTTCAAACTAGAAATTAAATTAAGGTTAATGTTCAAGTTTTGGAACGATGACATCTTCTGTAACCGAAATCAATCAATGTCTCCAGTGTGATTCTTAACTCATTTTAGTATCAAATCACGTTGTTGGTTGATTCAATTCGTGGTAGTTTAATTCTTTCTCACTTGTCATGTCATTTACCCGATTGGAATTTAAGTGTTTTCTTTTTTTTTCTCAATTTGTTGTTATGTTAATTTACAGTTATGAATGAACCAGTTGACATTTAAGCATGGAATGCGTGAGTAACATTATAATAAATAAATGAAGCCTACTCGTAGATATACATAGTTTTGTTTGTTTAAAATATTTTCTCACAGATTGTTTGTGCGGCGGAAACATTAGAATATAAATACCTTATTTTCGAACATAGAATACAATTATGTATTATTGTTGTTACGTAAAGTGTAGGTAATGTCAGTTTACCTTGTGTGAATCTTTAATGAGGCAGAAAAAATTATGTGAAAGAGAACCGTCACTTAAATTACTTTGCTGGGGCAAATAACTTTAATGACGTGAAGAGTTCAGAACATCGGACTTTTGTACTTAATATGGTTTACAACTTAAGTGTCCACATGCATGCACAATAAGAATAAATTTGAAAGAAAATTAAAATTCCTAGAAGATGATTTTTAGATATTCTACATTTTATGTAGAATTTTATTTTATTTAAATACTGAGGTTGCCAATTTTTAGTATTTGAGGGTTCAAAACTTAATAAGGCCTGCAGTAAAATAAAACATTAAAATCGAAAAGCGTATGTGGTTGTTCTGATTATTTGATATTTAGTTATAGGACTATTTACACTGAACCAAAAAGGTACGTAAATACAATAAAAAAGTTTGTTGGGACAATAAATTTATTTATCAATTTTCGTCCAACAAACTGGTTTATTGGGCCAATAAAAAGCGGTTTATTGGCCCAATAAATATTTATTGATACAAGCAAAAGCGGTTTATTAACCCAATAAACGTTTATTGATACAAGCTAAATCTGTTTATTGGCCCAATAAACATTTTGTTGATACAAGCAAAAGCGTTTATTGACCCAATAAACGTTTATTGACCCAATGAACGTTAATTTATACAAGCAAAAGTGGTTTGTTGTCCCAATAAACGTTTATTGATACAAGAAAAAGTGGTTTATTGGCCCAATAAACGTTTGTTGAGACAAGAAATTATTTATTGAATTATTTATTTTTTTACAAAAATGGTGAGTTGCGGCAATGTACTTTTTGTATTGGCCCAATAAACTATTTACTGGTCCAATAAACTATTTATTGTCCCAATAAACTATTTATTATCCCTATAAAGTGTTAATAAGTTTAATTTTGTTTTTTAATTATGATTGACTGTTATGGAATTCACATTAGCCGCGTTTTATTATCTACGGGTCTGGGTCGGGGTTATGTTTTTACACGTAATACAAAAACAAATTTGGATCTAGGTTTCTATCGAGGTTTGCTTTATGGAACCAGAAATAAGTTCTTACTTTGGCGGGTAGACGGCTCTTCAGTCGTCAGAGAGTTCAAACTGCAGTGCGAGGAAAAAAGACAGTATCTAAATGAAAAATAAACAAACATAAGACAAAAAGAGATGAGCATACAAGTGTTTTCATTAGGATCCGTATCGTTTTATTATATCGGGGTGAACCATATGGATTATTGGCGATAATAAAACGCAGCTATTGTGTACATGCTGTGATTCTTATAAGAGTCGCTAAGATTCGAACATTTAATTTGCGTCTTAGAAGGGTGCGACAGCATTTTACAAAACGCATTTTGGAGTTGAGGTCACTTGAAATTTTAGTTTTATTCAAGTGACCTCAACACCAGAATGCGTTTCGTAATATTATGCTGTCCCACCCATCTAAGATGCAAATTATGGTTAATGCTTACCGACTCTATATAAAAATCACAGCATGAACAGACTGTGCATTTTATGAGAATCGACCATAATTTGAAAAAAAATAAAGTATTTAGCTACTCCTTAAAACTTTATTGGGACAATAAATAGTTTATTGAGCCAATATACAGTTTATTACGATAATAAACAAAAATGTTAAAATCAATTAAAATGTTTATTGCCATTTAATAAATTGTTTATTGCGCCAATAAACGCATTTATCAAAGTAAACAAAGAAGTTTTATAAAAAAATTGTTTGGCGCAATGTATGAGTTTATTGTGCCAAAAAAAAGTTTATTGATACTAGCAACCGGTTATTAATTTTTAAATTTTAATTTTCAATAAACGGACTTTTGTTGAGCCAACAAATCGTTTATCGAATATAAATTTTTTAAACAATAAATGTTCGTAGTATCAACAAAAAGTTTATTGAGACAATGAAAAAACAGTCAATAAACGGTGTTTATTGATATTACAAACGATTTTTTTTCAGTGTAAGGTAACTTTCAAAAACATGTGCTCGCTTGGTAATACCTACGTGAAAATGAGTTCCTTGCGTCTAGTTCATAGTTCTTTATTTGTTAGTGTACTTAACCCCTATATTACTAATTTATAACTCATAAACTCTAAATTTGACTGACTCTTTTTTCGAATTTCTCTTTGAAAAATCATCCAGTAAGTAGTACGCTATTACACGATGATTCTTTGCGTCTGACACGGTGTTTCTCGATAATATGAAATACACACATATATAACTGTTACACGATGACAACTAGTCAAAAAAAAAGTAAAACAAACAATACAAAATACGGATAATGCTGAAAGAAACGTCAAAAAGAGTCTCGGAAAACTTGGCTCACGACTCACATGGGCAACTGGTCTTCCGTCTCATCTTTTTTCTCTTTCGCACTCATTATGTTCGAAAAGAGTCAGACGTAAAGAATCATCGTGTAATAGGGGGCTAAGTCGTCATAACCATTTAAAAATATAATTACATTTTCAACAATTTAAGTCTTATCACATTTACATGTCCATTTTTTCTCGAACTGCATTATTCGCTTTGTGAAAAAGCGCAGGAATTTGTGTTATCAGCATAAACGTATTTCTTCAAACGAGGAATTATTTGGTCCTGACAGTGGAGTCATTGGTGTTATGATCATAACGGCGTCCATTTCGCAGAAAATGTTTTTGCCATCTAAGATGACAAGACCCGAATTTCCTGTTAATGTACGTACCAAAACTTATCTTGAGTGAGGAGAGAAATAAGTTAGGTCTGACATCATAAATTATTGCATAAGTTATAAAAATACATTCCTTGTTCCAACCATCAAGATATGAAATGACAGTTCTGATATCTAGCTTGTAATTATCTGATCCATGAGGCCTAGTGGCGTGGATCAGGCTTGTAAAAGAATGCAATCATTAATGACTTCAATAAAAAGATTGCAATCATTGATTTCACTTTGTGACTTCTGACTTCAAATTATGCCACCATTCACTTCGATCGAAAAGATTGCATTCATTTTTTCCATTCATTTGACGGCAATTAATTGAATGCAATCTTTCGTGAATACATGCATTCTTTGCATTAATTTGCATATATTTGCATTCTATTAATATTATAATCTTTTAAATCACATTTGTTATAATTTGAGATTTGTATCTACGTTTTAAGTTTAAACCGTCAAATCATTCGAATCACAATATGTATATCAAAATGTAAGAAAATACTTAATATTTTCATCCAAAATATAAAAAAATGTCTTTTATAAAACGCTTAAATATAATATATGATTAAACACACCAAAACTAATTTTTTGTAGGTACTTTAAAATTCTAGATTAGGACGATTCTTCTGTGTATCCTTTTATATTCTTAACAAGTCAACAATGATTTCAGAAGTTTTTTTGAAGCTTCATAAATTCCAGAAAACACATATTCATCGCGTAAATCGTTGGCGAGATCCTTTCCTTGTAACAAATGTAAATTTACCGTTTGAAATTCATGGCTCAAAGGCACCGGATGTTAGTAAACAAAATTGATAATCTGTAAAATAGTTAGTTAGTTCGAAGTCCATACTTTTTAAAAATTGTTGGCTTCACTTTTCTAGATTTTTATTTCATCCAGATTTTCGGAAACAAACGGAAATGGGAATATTTCATGAAAATCATCGACTGCTTCGCATAAATTGACGCCCATCGCGTCTGATTTAACCTCTTTAAAGTTTTTGTTTTTGGAATTTCATCAGATTCTTGGATAGTGTTTCCAGAATCGACCTTCTTTTAGTAAATGAAGGGATGCATATGCATTTATGGTATTTGCTCTTCCATGAAAAAGCCCGAATAACACAGAAAATTCAATTTTGATCACAAATTCGTAAATCTACCTACTACTATGATATAATGATGTGGAATTAGTTTTCATTCCTTTTATGATTAGGTAACTTGTTTTAAGCTGAAGACTCATTGGGGGGGATTGATCCTATTGATCCCCCCTTATATATACGCCACTGAGAGGGGCGGACTGGGCCACCGGGCAACCGGGATTTTAACCGGTGGGCCCCTGGGCGAGCAAAATATGCACAAAGGATCTTACAGTACTTTCTGAACTTTTAAGAGAAAATTGTTTTATCTAATTGGATTTCTTAGGGGCTTTACAGTAAATATACAGCTTTTGTGGCCCCAATGGAATCTCAAGAGGCCCACACACCTCTGTAAAGGGCCTCCACAATGAGTATAAAGCTGTTGGTTCCTCACAACACTATTGATAGCCCGTGAAATAAATATTGAGGATTTTGTAGCGAAAAACTACAAATCTTTCGTGGAAATGTTAAATATCAGCGAAAGAACTCAAACGGCAGTTGATACATATTTCAGGGCCGCAGAAAATAAATAAAAAAGAACAATAAGAATATTTCGATTGTTATGACTTATGAGTATTTTCGAAGTTTCTGTAAACGAAGAAAATATTAATTATGACATTTGCATTATTGCAGCAATGTTTGCAAAAATCAAGTTAAATTTCTCTCTACTGCATACGAAGCTATAAATATGACTTTTTATGTCTAAGTCATTTTTTCCTAAGACAGATACGGAAGTTGAAAAAGTGTATAGCCCAATTCCCAAACTGTAAGCCAAATTTTGAATGATTTTTAGTTAAATTAGGTAGAAAAATAGTAGGTAGTAGCTCGTGGTGTAATCGTTAGTTAGATTTCCAGCCTATTCTAATAAAACAGAAATTGCGAGGAATTGACAAATCCGAAATTTTTATCGTCAATTTCGAAGAAAATCTTTTTTTCATTACTTCTACTCATTTTATTATTTTGTGGCCCTTTTTCTTAAAGTCCCGGTAGGCCCTTTGACTCCCAGTCCGGCTCTGGCCACTGATGAGGTAATTCAATGAGAATTTACAATATTCCGTACTTTTTGCAAGATACGAATATAATATATATTACACGCAATATTCCTTGGCTCTGAATAATCTCTTTTATGTCTTAGAGTTTCTGGAATATTGTAGGAGAAACTTGGGTACATTTTACACTTAATTTTTAAAGGCCTGTATTTCCGTAAACTTTTGATGGATTTGATGTTTTAACTTGTGATATATAAGTATTTTTTTTGTATTTGATGGATTGACTATTCGAAATTACCTATACATACGCAGATAAATTTGTGTTTTATAACAAATTTAACATTTAAAAAAATTTTTTTTTCTTAAAAAAGTCATTTTTTCAAATGAGCCTGAGATCGGATTACCTTTGAATTTACAAGAGGAGCATTTGACAATAACAGATTTTGCTCAAAATCGTGTGCATTATATTCCAAAAAGTATTGTCTGTTGTTGTTTGAACGGAAGGAAAAGCCAAAAAACCTTTTTTTAACAATTTATTAAACAATATAAAAAATAAATCAATAAATTCATTCATATAAGCAGAAAACAAAAACAAAGATAAGAAACACAAATTACTTCTTTAAAAAAAATACCCTTAATTATCAGTTCATTTAAAAGTATAAATAAAAATAATAGAGGCTGGATTTGTGGGGTTTGGGAGTTTGTACTTGATTCCATTTCTCAAAGTCAAAGAAATATCTTCAAGGGCTAGTTTGATAAAAACCCAACCTGTTACCTGCGGCAGTGATGCTAATGATCTCATCCAGATCAGATCACGTAGATAATAAAATGCAGCTATTGTCTCACTATAAAAAAATTCTTTCATTAAGTTCAAAAATTTCCATTAGTAAAATTTTCATACAGTAAACTTAATGTGTTGTTTGCAGTTCCATAGTAATAGTTGATATGAGGATGATAGTGCAGAAACTGAATCGCCTCCACGACATACAGCCACGTAAAATTACTTGAAATACTCTTCAAGAGCATTTCGACATAATATGAAACAAATACCTATCGGAACCTAAAAACTTACAGAATTACCAAAAAACTCAAGGATTAATATTGAACAATTATCTCATGGTCGTAACTGCCTCATGTTCGTTTTTTTAATAATTTTAAGTTCTAATTATTGTTCCATATTTTTTCGTGCAATTTTTGTTAGATATTGCTATTACTCTAAAATTCAATCATATTGTTTATTGGAGTTTAAGTTGGTTGAAAGCTTGATTCATCTAGACTAGATGCACTGTGCACAGCATAGAGTTAAAGATTGAAAAACAAGTGAATATGGTAGGTAATGAGTTAAGTAGAAGGATATCGAACTTTGTTTGTTGCGCGTTTGAATTGTTTCATGTTATTGTAGATTTTCAAGTATTACGTATCAAGCACCGGTTTTTGAAGGCTGCAAATTTAGATAAGACAACTCTAATTGATCCTTATACAAAAAATCAGAACTACATCA
Source organism: Epistrophe grossulariae (assembly GCA_929447395.1). Lineage (NCBI taxonomy): Eukaryota > Metazoa > Arthropoda > Insecta > Diptera > Syrphidae > Epistrophe > Epistrophe grossulariae. The sequence continues at coordinate 126,854,815 of OV839567.1, forward strand.
CGTTTGCGATATTAGTCTTTTTTTATTGACTGACCGTAGCTTTATTTTAAAAACAAAATTTCAATGTTTTTAAATTAAAATTGAAATTTTATTTACCGTAATTTCAGTATTTTATCTGTCAATAACTTTCAACACCAAAATGAAAATGGGTTATTACTTGATAAATACCCAAAATATATAGAAAATCAAAAATACTCATTTTCAAACCCATTTTTGCGTCTCCGCTTCACTACTTATAAAACTGTCAGTTACAGCTCGCTTCGTTCTCCTGATAATGACAATACCATCGACAAAAGCAAGTAGTTTAAAATTAGCACCTGTATATTGTTGAATTGTGAGTTGCGCACCAATGCTTCAAGAATGATGATAAAGGGGTTGCATGCGATAACGCTTCACCTTGCCTTAGACCTTTCTCTACATCAAAGGGATCAGTGGTGTTCTTTCCGACTTTGTTGAAGTAGCGACATTTCTCTTCGCACAATTTACCGAGATGTTCCATTCAAGGGGGATACTTCATCCGACCTAATTTTGCAGAGAAGTTGATGTATGCTCCCTACCAAGTCATTTCCCGCTGCTTTAAATAGTTCTGCTGTTGAGCCATCTACACCAGTCAGTCTGTAGGTGTAGGTGGGGTGAACAAACATTTTGGCAATCATAGTCCAAGTTGCATGAATGCCTCACAGTGGAATGTTGCCTGTCTTCGCTTTATAGAAAAGTGTTCTTTTCAGATCCTCAGTACAGACTATGTATCTACTACACCTTATTCCGGCTCTTTTTTCGGCACCCTTTGATTTTGGCCTTGTAGCCTTGGATAGATCGTTAAACCTTTGATATAATTTTTGGACATCACCCCTTACGCTACAACCCTCAATTATCTCGACCATGATCCGCTTCCGGTGCTCTCTTTTTTCCTCTTGAGAAGACGAGGAGCGCTCTCTGTACTTTTTTGCGTTGTGGCCTCATGGATATCTTCATACGTACTTGAGCTACTACCAGGTAGTGGTCCGAGCCATATATTGCTCCTTCAGTAGGTACGGACATCAAGGATGATACTGGAAGTCGAGAAAAAACGATAAAACTTTAATTCGAGGTTGTGGCAACCCTGAAATTTTCTACAAATCTGATTATATAAATATACCTCAAATCTATATAAGCTTAAAGTGTAAATACATATTTTAAAAAAAATGTATATTAAAAAAAAGAAATACTACATCACTATTATACCTACCTATAGTAGATAGCTAGTATACAGCAAAGCAATTTATATTCAATTTTAATGGAATGCGTACGATTTCCCTCGTAGAAAATATGTAATTAAAACTCAATAAAAATCCGTGTAAACCACATTCAATTCAATAAAAGAATCAGCACAGGGCCACAATGCGATTAGTACCAATTAATCTCTAATTTTATTAAAAATTTAATTTGAAACTCCATTTTCCCATGGGGGAGAAATAAAATAACAAAAATCTACACCATCCTGCACGTAGGTACTCTCTTTCTCTCTCTCTCTCTCTCCTCGTACTAACTACATATACTAGAACAATACAATGCAATAATGAAATTTTAATGGAAAATCACAATGTGGCTTTGACTATTCAATTTTTAGTTTTAACCCGTGCGCTGATTCTGCGTTCGTAGGTAGATTATACTATTTAGCTTTATACTCGTGCCAGCTGGTGTATGTAGGTTTATTGCCTCTGCAGTTTATTGTATGCGTGTGAGGACAGAATGCGTGTGTCCTGCATTACCCTGTCTTGCCGTTTGCCACACATCCCCAATTTTCATTATTTCAAATTTGATTTCGGCCACAATTGGTTGGTTTGAAAAATTAAGCTCTTTCTGTTTCTGGCTGGGGGGATAACACTCGACCGGAAAGGTAAAACAAAAAACTATAAAACTGTACACATACTGCTCAACTTGTTCATTCGGATGTTCGGAAGGACGTTCAAATAATTCAAAATCTCTACATCCGGTGGTTGCTGGCCATGCGTTCGGGTGTCATGTAGCAGCAGTTGACTTTAGCGGTTTCATTTAAAATAATATCCTTTAATACGGTTAAAGATGTGAAGTCAGCAAAAAAAAAAAAAAAATACATATCGAAAATTAGCTGCTAATTGGAAATACCACACCCTCACATGTATAGACTGAGAGAAGTCCTTTGCCCTTTTATATTGGGAAATTCACTTACAGAGAAACACACTCACACACACACAAACATCAGACAACATGAATCTATTTCGAATATAGTTTTTAAGTTGCTGTGTCGAGGAAGGGAAGGACAGTGGGTGGGGGGTTCAGTTAGGGCCCGGGTGATGATGTTGGTTCTCGTGGTCATGTTCAGCGCGGTCCAGTTGGTGTTACAGGATTAATTCTTTGCAAGTGTCAAATATTTTGTGCCACTGGCAATGATGTCATTGGGAGTTTTTGGTTGGATTATTATGTTGTCTGGATCAGTGGACGCCACAATGTTGCTCCGGACGGACGGACTGCTTTGTGTTGTTGAAAATGTGTACATGCGGAAATGATAAACTAATTCACAGCATCATTCAAAGATAGAATTTGTTATAAAGGCGATTCTGTGTCTATGTGTGTGTTTGGGTTTGGGTTTGTTACAAAATAATTAATAAAAGCAACCAATTCAGTGGTGGCGTCAGGCGTGTTGGTGTGGTATTCTAAAAGTCACAGTGTAAGGTAAAAGAAAATTTCTAAATAAAAAAAAATTAAGTGCAGTTAATATTTATAACAAAAACTTTAGTGCATCAATTTTTTTAAATTATTAATTAATCCAGAATTACAAAAGATATCTTCGTCCCCATATCAAGTAAATGAATAAAAAATTGTCTGAGTGCCAGAACTCACGATTAACATCAACTACAACGTAAGGTGTTACACTTAATGCTCGCATTTTGTGTGGGAAAGGCCCACCCTTTATGGGTGACACCCCATAATCCCACAACTTTTATAATTACTTAAAAGAATGTTAATTTATACCTATTACCTTGAAATTTTATAAAACATTTAAACTTCTCAAATTTTTTTGTTGCGATTTGAAAGGTGATGGTGTCACTATCGCGACATCGCTTCCAAGTAGATGACATTTAGTTTCCTAAGCTATTCCATGACGTTCCCATTTCTTCTAATTTATTACAGTAGCAATTTTTTTAAATAAAATTTTTCATTTGCAGATGACTTTTCAACATTAAAACTTATTTTTATTACGGAAGCAGTATCGGAAGGTTGAGCTAATGAGCTCACTGAACTTTTAAGGCTACAAGACGAGGAAAGTCTTGGTTTCATCTCGGTATACCTATTATAAAATGCAAAGAACCATTGTTTGACACAGATCATTATTAAACAGCAAGGAAGAAAACTTCTGGATTTCTGAAAATTTTGACGGCGAGTTTCAAGTAGGCTTCAGGAAGAATTACTCGAGAGTCGATAATATATTATGTATTTTCACTTGTATTACTAGGTCATATTATATTTACAAAAAAATTAAATTATATCAATCCTTTGTATATTTCAAAGCTGTTTTTGACTCAATCGATATAGATGTGCGTTTTTCTTAACTGACATCTTATATCTATATAGCATAGCAGATACTAAGTTAGCAGTGAAAAATTTTTTTTCAAGCTTTTTTGGTATACACTATCAGATATTTGCCGAAGACAGCTTAGTAAAAGCGACATCTTGCGACCAAAGATTTGCCAACATAAAATATGTGTTATCCGGCTCATCACTTAGTGCAGTGTTAGTAGTTAGTAAGCAAAAAGAACACTACTAACAAAACATACACTTGAGAAACAATTAATACAAAACTATAACATAAGATTATAATATAAATGCATACATAAATAAATACATGACATTAAGAAACCAAACTATAATTACAGACATTTAAGGGCCATTTTTTTCACTATTGTTCAACTTGAGGCAAACTCTCGAGTTGGCCAACTTGAGAGTTGACTATAACTCGAGAGTTGAAACGCAAGTTGAAATTTCTTTTTATTCACTAATTATTTTCTCAACTCTCCAGTTGAAGATCTAAAGTTGGCCAACTCCACGTTTGAAAAATATCCCTGGGATATTTGTGAAATATAAAGCAAAAACTGTCATTTTTAAAATTAATTTAAATTTGTCAATCATATTTGACTGTTTTTATGTGTTTAATTGTGTTTTTTGTATTAAATTGTGTTTTTGTGTGTCAATACAATACAATGGTGTCAAATTATGCTAAAGTGTTAATACCTACAAATAATTAATGGCAGACAAAGAAACTTTCATGTGCCCGAAGAAAAATGATTACTTTGGAACATAAGTAGGAGCGAACGTGTTTTTGTAACAAATATAAACAAGAAAATGTGTGTACCTACGTAAAATCTCAAGTTTGCTCGGTCAACTTCTACTATTTCCAGGAGTTGACAAATCTTAAGTTGATCAACTCTAGAGTTTAAAATCGAAAGTTGAAAACACAAACTTTGAGTGAGTAAAAAGAAATTCACAAGTTGAAAATAAAAATCCTCAAGTTGTGTTCAACTTCGAGTGAATAAAATCGGGCTAAGGGCACTGGTCCTAAACATATATGTTTTAAACTATTCTTACCAATATTAAAATCAAAGAGGTTTGAATTCAAATTCAAAAGCTTGCACATGTGGGTAAGAGGCTCATGCATACCATAATTAGTACGGTGTTGGGATAAATTTAATAATTCCAAATTCCGTATATTGTAGTTTCCCCTACGGTAATTAAAACTAATAAAATTTAATAAATCTGGTGCATCAATAACGCCAGTTATAAGTTGGTGAATAAATATTATATAAATATTAATCCTCCTTTGTGATAAAGGCTGAACCTGAAGAAGTTTAATTCTGTGTTCATAAGGAGGAAGGTTATAAGGATCGGACAACGGTAGCCCTTTCAAGGCGAAACGTATGAAATTTCGCTGTACGGCTTCTACTCTGTTTTTATGGGTTTCGTTAAAAGGAGTCCATATCAGGGATGCGTATTCAAGATGGGGGCGGACTAAGCAGTAGTAAAGAGCGAGGGTAACATAAGGAACCTGAAATTCTTTATACCACCTTTTAATAAACCCTAACATATAGTTGGCCTTATTGACGATCAAATCGGTATGCTCAGTAAAATCAAGGTTAAAAGTAAAGTGCACTCCGAGGTCTTTAAAGCTATGAACAAGGCGTAAAGTGTGCTGCGATATTTTGTAATCAAACGAAAAAGGAGTTTGTTTTTTAGAAAAAATCATTGCCTGACATTTAATAGGGTTAAGATTTAAGCCGTTTTTATTACACCAAATAAGAAAACTGTTTATATCTTCTTGCAGAAGTAAACGATCATTCTCAGATTCAATGCTTTTAAAGATTTTCATATCTTCCGCAAAAATTAGAATTTCGCTATAACGTATACAGAGAGATACGTCATTTATAGCTAAGATAAAAAGAAAAGGGCCTAAGTGGCTTCCTTGAGGAACTCCCGATTCGGCAATGAAAGGGTTAGAGAAAGAGTTTCGGAATTTAACCTATTAAGATCTATTAAGGACTGGAGATAGGACGAAATCCAAGTGATGAGTCTAGGAGGGAACCCAAACACTTTTTAATTTAAACAAAATAATTTCATGAGAGAGTTGACCAAAAGCCTTAGAGTAATCTCTAAAGCTTTAAGAATATTATAAAATAAAACTTCTAGAAATTATCTTCATTGAGTCGGTTTTAGTAAAAAAAAGTTCAAATGACGCCAAATTTTTGTTTACAACGGTTTTAAGCTATAACAAACAAAATTAAGCCGTATGCGTGAAAAAAAACAAAATTTGAAAAATAAGGGACATATTCCAAGTAACGTCGTTGGAGCTATTAGATGCAAAACTGTTCTTCTACAGCTCTTCAGGTCTTAGGTAGCAAAATTCAAAGCTATATAGCTCGGTAAAAGATTATTTCACAGCCCCCTTAATTTTTTTTAAAAATTATGTTCTATAATCGAAGTTTAAGAACACTTAGATCTGTAGTTGCAAAAATCAGACACATTAAAATGATCACGTCTAGGCGAACTAACAAACAAACGTATCTAATGACAGAGAAAGAACGAGAAAGAAAAAGGGGTACGTGATCGAGAAATAAGACAGACGGAACAAGTAGGGAAGAGAACATGGGGTACCTTTGAACATGGCTAATAAAATCTTAACAAAAAAATATTTTAAAACCTAAAATTAATTTAAGCATGGCAATAGCGATATCTTCACACGTCAACGACTTTGCGGTGGATCTCTTAAGTTCATCCGACAGTAGCTACGCAGTTTTAATGCGTAAATTTTATTTTTGTAATATTTTTTTTGTAAGAGTTTAAAATTTTTTTGTTTTAGAAAGCTCTCTATATCAGAAAATTTAGAGACTTTGTAGAGCTGCTAACAACAGAATATGCCAAAAATACTGACGCATTATCTTCTTAAATTGCAAAAAATTGCATTTCTAATATTTGCACACAAATATACTTTGTGAAGTAAAACACTAATACGCATGCGCCTTGCGAAGTGTCAAAAAAGTCTTTAATTGAGCTACAATAAAGTGTATATAAAGCAGTGTATAATTTAAAGCGATATGACAGCTCTATATCAACACTAATTATTATTGCAACTCTATAAAAATTAAAAATATAGCTCAAAGCGATTTAACAGCTCTATTGAAGAAACCTTTTTCTTTATGAAAACATGGCAGCAAGAAAGAAAATTAGTGGAATATTTTCTTTTATTCATTTAAAAAAAAAATATCTATCCTTGCGCTCTCACTTAAAATCAAACTAAATTATATTTTTTACCAAAATAAATTTATTTCAGCTTTGAAAAATGTATTTGTTAGAATTTTAATTTTTTAAGTTATTAATTATTTTTTATTTGACAGCTTAAAATACAGAATTTCGAAGGCGCGTTGTAATTTACCAAAGCACCAGTAATACGTTTGTGAAAAAATTTAATTCACAATTAAATTAAGGCAACATTTCATAAAAAAATATTAACTTCTTATTTATTTTCATAGGACATTATAATTATAATAATCTTTTATACAAAATTATATATTATAGGTATCCATATCTATACTATCAAAATTCATTAAATTGAAAAAAATCATATCGAAGTCAAAAAACAACCTTAAAATGTTTAAAAAAAAGTGTTTGATAATAAACCGTTACCCACACAGAAAAAATTTCTGTCGTAGATAAAAATTTCTAACTGTTTTTGTTTAAATAAAAAAAAATTCTTAAATCGGTTGTAGTTTGCAAAGTTAGAGCCAGTCAAAGGAAAAAAGACTAAAAATCATAAAAACCGTTATAAGTCGAGAACGAACCGAGAACGACAAAATTAACTATTAAGTTTTTCGACTTGAAAAGACCTCAGAAACTCATGGTTTTCTTCTGATGCAGTGATATCGGGACACCCTGTATAGATAACAGTTTAAAATGTATAAGAAAAATAAAATGCTTATATCTTTTTTTTTTATTCGACATTAAACCTTAAAACCTTATAGTCCCTTTTTTGTTAATCCAACATGAAATAAAGACTGTTTATTTTGGAATTTTATTACTGTGAATTTCTCTCAATTATAACTCGCAGACAATTTTTCAAATTAAAATAAAAGTCAAATAGAAATTGACGTGTCTATGTCTAGGTCTATCCTTTTTTTTTGCATACAATTTTTAAGCTTGTCAGTTGTCATAATATCCCGCACGGAATGATCCTGAAATTATACAAATTTTTTTTTTAGTCAAAATGTTCTTGAAATTATCATGAAAATTAAAAAGAATTTACATAAATTAAATTTATTTATGTATTTTTAAAGGAGATTTAATGCCTACCAAGGACAACACACACTTACATTAATTTATTAAACTTAATTGACTTTACAGTTAAAGTTCTTTTGCTTCAAGACCGACTGTAGAATAATTATCTTAGGTATATATACAATGATGATGAAAGATCCTTTGACGATAAAGTAGACGACTGCAATGAGACATTACCGATAAAATTCTTTATGTTGTGTTCTAATTTGGAAACAAAGACAGTGTGGGGCGAGTCTTTTGTGAATCCTGCGGACCAGGCAGCGGCGGCGGTGTGGCGGTGGTGGTTGTCATAGTTGTAAGGGTCCACTCTATTCTGACCACATGCTTGGCTCCAAATGTGATTACACAAACTGAATTTATTTATTTCGATTAACTTTCGATTTTTTTGTGTGTCGTCCTCCCCGGTGGCGGAGCTGTCTTTAGCTATATTCTTAGGAAAGTTTCACTATGAGTTGGGGGGATATTATACGACTATAATGCTGCTGCAAAATCGTGCAGTAATTTTGGAGACAGCCAAAGCCAACAAGAAGAATCTGAAGCCCCATGACTTGGTTTGGTTTTTGCTATTTTATGCCAGTGTAGTCTGTTTGTTTCTTTGAATCCACCATTAGACATACACGACGACACTTTGGTATCATTTGCAGTTTTTTTTTTGTTTTTTTTTGGTAGAAATTAGTATTCAAGATTGGTTGTGTGGCAGTCAAAATCATGTATATATGTAGATACGACAGGGAAGGGGAGAGGACCATTTCTTTTATTTTTGGTTTTTTCGTCGCTGCGAGTTATTTTTTTCACAGTATCTTGTTTATGTCACCAAAATGTGGGATTAAATTAAGATACGACGTGCTTCTTCTGATGTCGGAGAAAATGTGATGATTAGGATTTTTTTTTTATCACCAGATGTTTTTTTGGCTGTCGCATTTGGATGGAGGAGGAGGAGGAAAGCGAAGGTGACATCAGAGGGCTTCTTTAAGATATTGTTGATGGGTTTTGAGTTTATCGGAAAGCGTGCTCCAGCTTAGCAAAGTGAAGTGAATGCGGGAAAAGAACATCACAGATATTTCTATATATATACAATTTGCTTCGTATAAACAAAGAAAAAGGAGACAATCCTCGTATAAAAGTGATGTTCGACCTCATGGATATAATGTTGGTATACCTACATATAAATATATACATTTTAAGAGTAAATTGGTAATGTTCAATAATGTGTGAACAATGGTTTGTAATCGAATTTTTGTTTTTTTTTTTTTTGGGTAGGGAGGTACCTATAACCTACCCTTACTCGTATCTCAAAAACAATGAGCTCTTTGGGGATTTTATAGGGGCCAAATCGAACAGGTTGATTTATGTGGAATTACTTTAGATAAGCCATTGAGTTTGTACAGAGTGATTTTATCGGATATAAAGTATGCCGTTAGGTAAATTGTGCTCAATGAATTTTGATCGGTAACAATTTAGACTATTTGTAAATAAAATAAAACCATAATCTTTAAGGTTTATTATTGGAATCCGAACATTAAATGATGGGAAGAAAGATAATATGTAACTACAATATGCCTTATATGGTAGTTAACTTTATAAAAATAATAGCCCATTTTAAATAAGTTTAAAATGCAGATTTGGTTATTTTAAATAACTTTAGGTAAATTTTAAATTGCAACAAATGTCAAATTTTAGGGAGCGGGATGAAATACTCTCAAAGAGAAAGAATTAGCTTACACAATGTCAGGAACGGTTTTTGCACTATAATTCGGACCAATTTTTGAACATAAAAAAATATATTCGACTATATAGAGTTGCCGTAGATCAGTATTAAATCTTAATCAAAATTTTCAAGACCCACAACCCAAGAAATTGTTAAAGAAGAATATTCGTATACCAGCTTATTTCACGTTTATTAATATTAAAACAAACAAATCTTTAATTATGCAATAAATAAAGCGTGTTTTTTCTTCAAAAAGCCCTCTATTACATAAGAAATACTCAATTTGGCAAATATAAATTTTCTTCTTAAGAAATGATTTTTCCAATTTGACATACTTACTTTTTTTTTAGTTAGGTGATTTAGTTAAAAAATTAATGAAATAATTAAAAATATGCTTGCATCTATCAAAACTAAAATAAACATAAAATTAACACAATTGGTTAACACTGATACTTGAATTCAACTGACAAATTCTGCTATCTGACAGAAGTCAACCTGGCTTTTGACAGCTAGTCTAGAAATAGCCAGAAAAAATTCCCCGGATCAAAACTGACAAGAAACTCTAAATGAAATGAGAACCTCAGAAAGTCACAAACAAAATTTTTAAAAACGTTTCGAATTTTCGATTAATTTACAGATTATTAATCTTACAGATTATCCAAATCAATATTTGGCAGTTATATCATTTGATCCTAGAGAGAAATTTAGAAATCATGAAAACATATTATAGAAGGATTTTTTGTGCTCTTCAAGAATGTTTTACTCGATATATAGACAAATCAGCTGATTTTTATCATTAGCTGTTTGAACTTTTGCCATCTGCTGCGCTACACTGCCGTTATTCACGTTTACTGATGAACCAACATTTTCTAATTTGAAAAGCATAAAAACAATATTAATCCCTTCTGATCACCTGACTTTCAGTGTTTAGGTGAATAGAAAACTCAAGTTTGTCTTGTTTTGTTGTTATTTGAGAACCGCTTGTATCGTTAGGCTGCTCTGACTGTTCATCGTGACATTGGAATCTCAGAGGACAAAATCGTACATGAATTATAAAAAAAAAAAAAAACCACTCATCACTCTTTTCAAATACCAATTGAAAAACTTATTTTTGTGTTCTCACACCTCCTCTATCGAATTTGACGAAGCTATTCCAAGATTAAATAGAATCTTCCGATAAAAACAAGGGTGGCGGAAGGATTCCAAGATGTATGTGGAGTATTCTTCGTTTGAGAAGATATAAAACCTGAACAATTCGAGTTACAGGGGATTTATATTTATTTTTTCTGATAGTGGAGGAAAGCTTCTTTTCTTCAGGAGTTCACGCGATGTTGGTCCTCAAATATTTTGTTATTAACTACAAATTAAGAAAAACAAATAAATTGTGTAAAAGCAAAATAAAAATGAAAAAAGAACAAAAATTAAGATTTTAATTGAATAGTTTACGCCCGTATCCCTCATACAAGTAAATGTAATTTTGAAAAAAACGGGATCCGATGAAATAGTCCCTCTTGCAACCCATGGTTCTTTATATCCTACTTTATAGTTCATAAAAGAAAACTCTAATTGAAGAAGAGAACTCCCATAGTGACGTCAATATACGCTAAAATACTTCATTGACCAAATTACGACGAGATAAAACACGTTGTTTATTACAATATAATAGACCAGTAACACTAATAAGGAGTCTGATGATCGGCCTAGCAGTCATAAAATAGCTAGAGCTCCAGCCTATAAACTTGGTGGTAGCTCAGTCGATAGGTCTTTTCGCTCAAAACAATATAGCCCAAATTAAAAATGTCACATCACCCAAAAAAACTGCCTACATATATTGACATTTTTTTATTGTATGATTTGGGATATTTACCGAGTACTTCGGAGTTATGAAATTTTGTTTGGGTATTAAATTTTGTTTGGGTATTATGCATCCAATTAAAAATCTGCGTCCAAAAACTTTCTTGAAAAATGACAGAAAGACCAAAACTAATGTCATAGTGCCAAAAAAATTTAAAATATATCATAAAGCCCAAACTAGTAATTCTCCAAAAGTTGCCATGTGTTTCAGCATTTGTGACAAAATTTTTGTTTATTTTGAGAACTACGACGTTTTGAGTTTGAAATAATATCGCCCAAACTCGTACATCAAAAATAAAAAATATCAGATCGCCCAAAAACGGTAGCGGCGCACGTAGTCATAAAAACGCGGTTCCGCCAACGCGCCGCGCGTTCCCGATCATAACATATTGTTACCACTGATCCTTGATGAGGTTTGAAGCTCAGCTCTTTTGTTTAAATTTAGTACAATGGAGTGTGAATCGTTTTATTTTCTCTTATTAATTTTCAGGAACTATTAGAATACGAGTATAATACTATAGGGTATATAGTAAGCAAGGTGTAGTAAATATCATGATCTGATGATACAAGGGGTCAATAAACCTTAAGGGGAGATAATACCTCCTACATTTTTCTCCACCATAAATCGCACAATAATGGATGCTCTGATCGATGAGGAATGTGATTCATAAAAGGATGAAATCATTTGCCTTGGTGATTTCAACCTTGCAAATGTCGCTTGGTTGCGCTGTCGTGACACAAATTGTATGTTACCAACTGGTAACCTCAGATCTAACGACTCAAAACTAATTGATGATTTAACATCATTTGGATTTCTTCAATTAAATGATATTTTAAATATTAATGGAAAACTGCTGGATCTAGTGTTTACCACTAGTGACGACGATATTACGATACAAAAATCCACTGAACCTTTAGTGACTGAAGATAACCATCACCCGTTACTGATCTGTTCACTTTTTAAAAACTTTAACAATTTTGATAATGAAATGTGTGATAACTTTTACTCTTTTAATTTTAAAAAGACTGATTTTTCAAAACTTAATTCTTTGTTGTCACAAGTAGTTGTTTGAATAATTGTTTAAATGTTAACTTAATGGTATTTAAATTTAATAATATTTTGTTTGATTGCTTTCTTAAATCAGTTCCTATAGCGATTGTAAAATCGAGATGTTTTGTGCCAGATTGGTACGATAGTGAAATCAAAAATCTAAAAAACCGAAGAAACAAGTTATGGTCTACTTTTAAACTTTATCCAACAGAAACCAATTTAAAAAATTTTTGTGAATCAAGGGATATTTTTAACAGAATATCTAGTTTAAAGTATCTTAATTACATTCAGAAGGTGCAAAGAGATCTGAAAATGAATCCAAAGTGTTTTTGGAATTTTATTAATAGCAAAAGAAAATCTTGCCCCTACCCGTCTGTTCTCAAGATAAATGACATTTCAAGTCATGACCCACGGGTTATAACGCAACTTTTTTTCTGACTTCTTTCAAAGTGCCTTCAACTGTGATACTTCAAATTGTGATACGTTAGACTGTGATGCCTTAACCTGTGATTCTTTAATCTGTGATAAATCTGACGAAATGGCCCAAAATTTTGACCATTTGAAATCTTTTACTTACTTGACTGATATGAACTTTAACATTAATACTGACAACATTGTAAAACTCATATCTAACCTTGACGATAGTTGTATACCAGGTCCTGATGGTATACCCTCTACTATTTTGAAAAACTGTGTACGTCACTTGTCATTACCATTGTCTATTCTGTTTAAATTTTCGATGTCTTCTTGTGTATTCCCATCTATTTGGAAAAATTCTTTCATAATTCCTCTACATAAAAAAGGAAAGAAAGACGAAATTAAAAACTACAGGCCTATTGCCAAATTATCTGTGATTCCTAAGCTTCTTGAGGCTATTATTTGTGAATCTTTGTGTTTTTATGTTAAATCATTTATTGTTCCCAATCAACATGGTTTTATAAAAGGTCGCTCTACTGTTACTTTTTTAATAGAATTGGTTGAAAACTGTATTGATTCATTTAAAAACAAAAAACAAGTAGATTGTGTATTTACTGATTTCAGTAAAGCCTTTGACAAGCTGTCACATCGAGTTTTGCTTTTTAAATTAAGAAAATTGGGATTTAGCGAATACTTTGTAAGATGGATTCAATCTTATCTATTCGATAGATCTTACTCGGTGCTATTTAACAGTTGCGAATCGAATAAGTTTAAAATCAACTCTGGAATCCCACAGGGTAGTCATTTAGGCCCTATTCTTTTTATTTTATTTATAAACGACTTACCATCTGTGTTAAAATACTCTAAGTGTCTCATTTACGCCGATGATGTGACAATTTTCAAAGCAATTTCAAATATTCGGGATTGCGAAGAATTACAATGTGACCTTAATACGTTTTTCGACTGGTGTACTCGTAACTGTTTGTTTCTCAATGTCGATAAATGTAAAACTATGTGTTTTACCAGAAAATTTTCTTTTACTTCGTTCAACTATTTGTTTAATGATATATCAATATCTCGTGAAATCAATGTATCTATTCTTGGTGTCACATTCGATCGCAAACTCTAATTTATTGAACATATTAAATGCATTTCTAATAAAGCCAATTCAATTCTTGGTTGGATAAAAAGAGAGTCGAAACAATTTTCTGACCGTTCCGTGACAAAGCAACTTTTTATATCTTTTGTACGACCCATTTTAGAATACGCTTGTCAGGTTTGGTCACCTCACTACGAATGCCATAAAAATAGACTGGAACAGGTGCAAAAAAGATTTCTTAGATTTGCTCTCAGAGGACTGGGATGGGTAAATCCTTATGATCTCCCACCTTATAACAACAGACTAAGACTTATTGATTTACCCAGTCTCGAGGACAGACGTTCCTATTTATGTTTTGTTTTCATTGTAAAATTAATCAACGGTAACATAGACTCTTTGCACCTTCTGTCTCGTATTAACTTTAATATTCCACAAAGAAACTTGAACATACTGGATAGTATACTTATTCAAAACTATCGTACCAATTACGAAAAATGTTCTCCTTTAAATAATATGTTTAAACTATTTAATTTTTACAATAATAAATATAACAATCTGTTTGATAAAACAATAATTAATTCATGTAAATTAAAATCAACATTTTTTTTTTGCAATTAGTTAAAATCTTGATATAAAATTTGATAAGAATTTTGTAAAATTTTTGGAGACTAGCAATTTAGTTATGTTAAATAAATAAATAAAGCGATCAGTTCACCTCTAATTTTGAATAACAACTTGATTTTTTCAGATTTATTTTTGGCTTTAAAGTAATTCTTGTTGTTTAAGGAGTCGTAAAAATTCAAAATTTACACTTATTCATCATGGGGACAAAAAAAAATATCTCCACCAAAATTCAGTTATGTACATGTGTGGAAATTTTTTCGAAGTTTGGTCCTTTTTTCTCTATAATTTTCCTGCACTACGGACAATGTACATAGCTAGTGCTGCCAAGAATCAGTGACTTATTTTCTAAAAAATTAGCGAAGATGCAAGGTAAGATGCTCCCATTTTTGAAACAAAAACAAAAAAGCCAGGTCAATTATTCTGTAATGTGAATTGTTATCCAAGAACCTGAAATGCAAATCTACAATTTTCGTATTCCTCAACTCTCAATGTTAATGATGAGTCCTTATATTATGATTTTCATACATAAACATATATAGACTCCTATTTCTGTAGATATTTCAACCTTAAACACGTTTCATTTCGCGACGTTTAAGGTACCCTCAAGGCCTAGTTTCGAACAACGTGATTTAATCGTAAATCACCAAATATTCACATCCTTACACAACACAAAAAAAAAAGAAGGATATTCAAATATATTTCATTGCTCAAGGGGATTTTCAGTATTTTTAGTCTTTTCCTCTGGTCTTTCCGTAAATTAAAAAAAAAAAAAAAGAATGTTAAATCTTCTTTTCCGAAGGCCATCGGACTGCTATGCTGATTGAATCACATGACCAATGTTAAACTTGCTGCATGCTAATGTCATTTTTAGTTGGTGTTCTTCTCCGACTGCAAAAAAAAAAAAAAAAACAAACCCTTGACAATCTCAAATATTTCGTATATTCTCCTGAAAAAAGAAATATATAGACACAAGTTTTTCAATGGTGAATGACATTTCCGTTCGTCATACGACCCCACAGGCATGATGTTAGGAGTTGGTTAAGTCAGGAATAGACTACTAACATTTCAAAAGTACTTACCATTGAACGAAACGTTTCCTTCACAATATACATTCCTAAAAACCATGAGTTTGAATTCCACCCGGTCTGGAACGGACCGACGACAGATAGATGGCGGAATGGTAACAAAACAGTGTTGTATATTGTCCCTATTGGCTAGCTTTTTGCTTTCCGTTTTTTTTTTCCATCACCCCCCCCCCTCCCCACCTACCTAAATTCAGCTTAAAAAAACAGCAATAGGAACACCACTCAAAATCAAAAACACAAGAGGTGAAGAAAAACGAACCCAAATGCTTCGATGTACGTGAAAGTGTAACGCGTTTGTTGTTTTTTTTAGAGAGTTCCGATGTCCTATGGCGTTACTGTTGCTACCCGTTTGTTGTTCTAAATATTTTTATTTTTTTTTTCATCTTATGGCTGAATTTTTCTGCCAACAAGGACGAAATAAATTCACAGCACATCCGAAACGGGATACCGAGACAGACAAAAAAAAAAACGAAAACAACAAAATTTGAAAAAAAAAAATAAATAAAAGTTAAACCAAACGTAAACAGAGAAAAATACTTCTCTCCACATAATGTATAAGCATCCAAGGATTGGTCAATGTTCACCGCATACGGATTGTACTGTAAACATTTCAGTTTTCGAATGCTGAGTAGAGATATAACGCACCACTCTGGCGATTACCATATCCAAAGGACTTCAGGGCTAGAAAGAAAGTATAATACTAGAGGAACATATAAGAACACAGAAACGGACCTGATGTTTATACCAATTGCAACATATAACATAATACCCTATTTTTTTCGTTTGGTATACAATTTTTTACGGTGTCAAGTCCATGGAAAAGTTCTCAGCTCAGAATAGAATGACCAAACGGAGAGAGTAAACAAAATTTACTATATCCAACTTCACATACCAATTTTCATTTCAGGCAAAATTATGATTGAACAATTAAGTGCTCAAGTCAAGTGTATTTCATTAATAAATCGGTGAACTCTTAGCGCATAGGTACTTTACCTACTCTGCTAGAGCATACTGAGCTTGCTCAACCTTTTCCAAGTTAAACCAGAGTATAAACTCCATTTTCCAGTCCATTTACATTTTCGAATTTGTTAACTCTAGACTAACTGAATTAATATTTCTGACAGAAGGTCGTAAATATCAATATAGTCCAAGAAAGTTAAGGTTTGAAATAGAAATTTTGCAGGGTGGTTCTGGTGATATTAAAGAACTTAAATCACAGTTTTCGTATTCGAGACTGCTGCAGAAAAAAAGTTAGGCGGCCCCACCCACTTTTACCTTCATTTTCCATATATCCTTGTTTTTTCGGAAACGGCTTGAATGATTTGGATGAAATTTTGAATTTTTTTTATATTAGCAAGAACAAAATTAAAAAAAATACTTTTAGTAAAATCCGCCCACTGCCACGCCCACTTTTCTCATATCTTTGTTTCTTATATCCATTTTTCTTATCCTTGTTTCTCGAAAACGGCTTCAATGATTTGGATGAAATTTTCAATATTTGCTGATATTAGTAAGAAAAAAATAAAAAAAAAAATACTTTTAGTAAAATGCCCACTGCCATGCCCACTTTTTTATATATTTGTTTCTAAGAAATTGAGAATTTACTCTAATAGACAGAAAAAAGGTTTAGAATCTGCTTTTTACTTTACATAATATCTTGGTTTCTCGGAAACTGCTCCATCGATTCGACAATTTTACAAATAAATAAATCAAGTATACTAATTATAATGGATACAAGGAAAATTAAATTTGGAGTTCCTCAAAGAAATTTAATTTAATTTCTTATTTATTTTATTATTTGAGGTTCCGTATCCGTATTCCGTATAAAAATTTCGCTGCTCTCAAGAAATATCAAACTGGTGTCTGAGTTTATTAAAAGTATTTTTTTTCGTACTAATAATATAAACAAATTTTTAAAGTTTCATCCAAATCGGTGGAACCATTTCTAAGAAACAAAGACATAAGAAAAGTGGGCGTGGCAGTGAGCAGATTTTACTAAAAGTATTTTTTTAATTTTTTTCTTGCTAATGTAAACAAATGTTGAAAATTTCATCCAAATCATTTCAGCCGTTTTTTAAAAAACAAGGATATAAGGAAAATGGAGGTAAAAGCGTGGCCGCCTAACTTTTTTTTTGCAAGAGTCTCGAATACGAAAACTGAGATTTAAGTTCTTTGATATCACCAAAACCACCCTGCAAAATTTGAGCCTGTCTGTAATTTTTTCTATTTGCTCCATACAAAAATCTCTAGATTTCCTGGAGTGAAAGTTCAAAAGTTATTTTGAATCAATAATTCAACAAGTCCCAGCAAAATAATGCTAAGTAATCTACTTGGCTGATATATTTCAGTAGTATGTAGAATTTGTATTATTAAACAAAACCTGCTTATAGAACTTTTTTTAGTTTTGGTGGCCATAAATCTGTCTGTGACCTATTTTTTTTCGCATTCGAAACATTTGAATTAATTTCAATCTTTTCTCTTAAAAAATTTAAAAACTTGGAACAAATGTCCACAGAAAATAAAAAATCCAATATAATATTTTAAAAACTTTTTGACTGTCAAAGTTAAATTTGTTTTGCTAGATTCACCTGATTGATAAGCTGTCATAATTTTTGTTAGAAAACTGAAAAAATTATTCCTCATTTCTGTTTTATAAAATTAGCGAAATAATGACATTTTGTCACTCGTGAAAATAAGGCATAACTAATGGAATCAATATCTTAATTTTAGACGAAATATAATAATATTGATGCTCTAATCAGTGTTCGGACTCAAAAAAAAAAGTATACATACGTTAAATTTTCTGTTTCGTCTTACTGTAAAATTTCTTATATGTATAGTTTTGTTAATTTAGGAAGACAATATTAAAATTATATAGAATTTATTCACATCATTTAATTATTTTTTCTAGGACACTTGAATTCCTTATATGCAGTATAACAAAACCCCAATAATAGATTTTGTGTTAATTTTTCATTGACTGGCAAAAAAATAGGCGTTATTCTTAAAAAAGCGTAATTTCCGAACAGAATTGTTCCTTTTCGTCCAATCGGAGTAGTTTTACTCCAATTGGAGTAATAAAGCCGCAAAAACAGCCCAATTAAGAAATAATTGCCGGAAAGCTTTATTTTGGAATATACATATATTATTTGGAATATGGTTTTCTTAAGAAAATACCAAAAGTCCCTATAGATATAATTTTTAGAATTTTTGTTTCAAAATTTTGAGTTTAAAAATCATTTATTCCAAAACTAAGAACTTAAATAAATTTATTTAAAACATCCATAAAGAATAAATTACTGGCTTTAAAAAAAGTTATGACATGATATTGTAAGTGTTGTTGTTGTGTTTTATATTGATTTTCTATTTTAGAATTTGCCTTTTCCACCTAAAGAGGTAGAGGAGGTGCAGGGCTGATATCTTAAAATCATGTTCATATAATGTACCAACAATAAAAAAGAATTCCAAAGAAAATTCCAAATTCTTGAACTAAGCTGCCCAACTATATAGAAAAGAGCGTTAGGCAATAACGCCCAAGGAAATAACGCCCAAATTGATTTGGAAATATCGAGTTGGGCGTTATTTCCAATTTTTTTTTTTTTGTAAGGGAACAAAACGCCCAAAATAAAAAGTCAAAAAGTCAGAAATTCAAATGGGAAATAACGCCTAAAATTGGAAATATCACCCAAAAAAAATCTTAAAAAAGGAAATAACGCCCAAATCTTACGAAATAAAGCCCAAATAATAATAAAACCCATTAGTCATTACTAACATTTACAATATGGATTTTTGAAAATTAAAATGGCGTATAAACACTAAACAGTGACGTATGTATTTTTTTTTGCAACCCCCCTGCTTGGGCATATTATAGGATTTGGGGTAGGTGCGAGGCTGGGTGTATGCAAAGTTTCTTTAAATCCAGATTCTTAAAATCCAAAGAGACTTTGCATACACCCAGCCTAGCACCTATAACCTAGCATCCTATAATGTGCCCAAGCAGGGGGGTTGCATGGGGGCAGCATGACTCACCCATACATAACTCACTGCTTATGCGCTGTTATTTTTTTAAGATTATCTTATCATTGAAATTTCACTTTGGAAATATCGCCTAAAATTTAGGAAAGAACGTCCAAATTTATTGCTGGGAAATATCGCCAAAAAACAATTTACACTGAAAATATTTGGGCAATATTTCCAACTTAAGATTTGGAAAAATATAAATTATATAAAAATATTCCCAATTTTTTTTTTGGGGATACAAAAAATTTAGGGCGATATTTCCAAATCGATTTGGGCGTTATTGCCTGAGACCCTGTTTAGATTGTGACATGCTCACTACGTAGTGAATAGTCATGTCGTGTCTACACTCGAAATTTTTCAGTCATGTTTATCGCTGAGCGCCATGAACCCTGAATTAAATATTAAATAAATAAGTAGTTGAAAAATATAGTAGAAATTGCAATTTTAGTAATTAAATCTACTTCAGCATCTTTGCTGTTATCAATCCACCAATTAAAAATGAATTTTTTGCGCCTACCCCTGACCAATTACACATTTCTTATTTTTGTTCTCATCTACCTCACCCTTTAACGAACTACAAAAAAATGAAAAAATGGTATTAAATGGAACATTTCGGATATGAAACATGACTGCTCACTACAATCTTAATGTTTTCTTCCTGACTGTCGCCTCCCTTTCCACCTCACCGATTTCAGCTACAAACTGCCGTCACTACGTAGTGGGCAGTCACAATCTAAACAGGGTCTAACGCCATAGAAAAGTAAAGCCCTTAACTCTTCTGATTGGTTAACTTCGAAAAAGGTTTTTTTTATGTAAAAAATATGTTAACATTTTTTTGTAAAATTTCCCAGCTACAATTTAGTCTTTTACATTTGTTTTGTACAACTTACCATTTGGGAGTTATTCCTGAAAATTATTTTGGGGGACCTTCAACCCCCCCGTAACATTTTTAGCGGCGCTTATATCGATGGGGACTTTTGACAGTTTCTTAAGAATGCCATGAGGAGGCTTTATACCAAAATCCAGCTTTCCCGCGATATTTTCCGAGTCAAATGCTTTATTGATTAGACTATATAAAGTACGAACGCTAGCTCTGATGATCTGACTGCAGTAAAGTGCTAAAAAAGAATGAGCAGGTTTATTTTTTTAGCATTTTTTCATAATTTTCAAAATTGGGTAATTTCTCAACCATTCACAATGGGGGTATTGTAAGATGAGAGCTACTTTTTCATGACAAGACAAAAAAAGATATACTCTTGGAGGATTATCCACTATCTCGTTAAAGGCGTGAAACAAATAAGGATTTAGTTTTTTTAGGTTCGCGATCAATTTCCAGACCACTTCCGTCATCAAGACAATCCATCGCTCTTACTAGAATTTGTCCTCCGGCTGAACATCGATTCGTTTTCTATTTAATTTGAATTCTAGTTAAGTTTTACAGATAATGTCTTCTATTTTCTAAGCCTTCATATAAATAGTTTATGTATATACTTTCTAACCTTTCTGTGTTTCTAAAATTTAAACAACTGAAACATACCCTTCAAAGGGAGTGTGGGATTTTGAAAAACAGAGAAGAAAAAAAAAGAAAATACGTATGTATATAGGAAAATTCGAATAGCTGAACAGTGTAACGTTTCCTAAATCGCTTGTAAATATCCATGCGGGCATAAGCCTGCAGAGTAATAAATTCGATTGGGTATGGTCGGTCCCTTTGTGGTCCCATGTCCCAACGATCTGCTGGATGCTGAATGCTGCTACTATATATGCTGCAAACTATATAATACTGCTTTTGCTTATATGCTGTTAGCCAACGATGACGACGACCGGCCAACGACAACGCAGACGACCCAGACAATACCATTTCGTTGCTTGCAATGAACATTTACTTCCTCCAGGTAATCGACATTGGTGCAACTGGAAAATTAAACATTGCTGGTTACGGAGTGATTACAATTCAATTTTCTGACTCATTTCACTTGGAGATGGTGCACTTGAGTTGATAGAACAAAGGTGCATCAAAATGGAAGATTTGAATGTAAAAGGTACATACATATATACGATTTGGTTTGAATTCGTCGTTATTATGTAAGTATTGTTTTTTTTTTTTGGGAAATAATCGATTCTATATCACGCTATACAGAATAGATGTATATCTTCGTCGTTAAATGAGAAAAAAAATATAACATCATTTTCTTTTAATATAATTTAATAATTTTTTTGTTGATTTAGTTAAATTTTCGTATAAGCTGAGAATAACGAAAGTGTTGCAGGCTAAAAATATGATGGAATTCGATTTGTTCGATTTTAACCTGTAATCGTATTAAAATAGTGTTGCATTTGTTGATTGGTCATACTCATAATAATTAGTATTACACTATAATTAAAAAATAAATAAAATAAATTGGGTGGTGTTGCAGCTCGCGTAGAACCAGGGTCAGCTGTGACACACACCTTTCAACCTTTCCTGTGTGGGTGTTATTGGCAGGAATGGAATGGAGTACTTACACTTTAATTGCGGATTTTAAATAATTTTATCCTTACTTATCAGCACCAGCATTAGAACCTTGCTCCAATCGGAGTAAATTTGATCCGATTTTAAGGAAGAAAATAAATCTACTCCGCCACTACGCTTTTTTAAGATATAATCCAGTTTTCCATACTGACAAATCTGGCCCTGGAGATACTGTAAAAGTAAAAGATTTAGGTGTTATATTTGACTTAATGATTTCATTTGCTCCAAATGTCGATGCAATCGTCGCTAAAGCTAACCCAATGTTAAAGGGTTTATAGAAAGAAACTCAACAAATAATTCTTAAAATTGGATACAACGTTAAGTAGCATTATTTTAAATGATTCTAGAAGTCCAACTCCAAAATAATACTTTTCAAACGAAAATGTTTGTTTTTGTTTTACCCCATTTCACCCTATAAATTATTGCTTTTGGAAAAATATATAGCCCTTAAGTGATCCTCCAAGTGCACCTTCTAAATATTTTCGCGAAATAACTAAATTACTATTACATTTTTCACTAAAAGAAATAAATTATGTTAACATAATAATGAATATTTTAAATTTCATTATATGAAAAGTTGACATTCAATTAAAAGCAATTTAACTATAAAGGTAAACAAAAATGCCACATAAATATAAATACGCGTTTTTTGTACATGACTATAAATGACTTAAGAATTTCATATTTATGTGATGAAGGCTATGTTCCATTTATATGACTCAAAATCTTCGCCTTTAATATATAAATGACAATATTAAGTTTAAGTGGACAAACACCACATAAATTAGAAATCATACTTCTATGACACGTCTTGTGAGCTATTTTTATCTCACAGAGTTACCATATTTAATGACAATATCTTAAGTGTATCACGGCAAAGTTCACTATCCCGACCCCGTATGACTCATACTTAATTCTTTTTGCTAAAGGCAGAAGTAATTAAAGTAATAAAAGCTTTTTGCATCGAAATGTTAATTACATATTATAAAATTAGCAATATCAATATATTTAATATATTGTGCAAATTTCTTGTGTATAATAATTTATACCTATATATACTCGTATGAATGAAGTCTGTGTGTATTTTAAACCTTAAAGTTTAAATTAACTGATGTGTTGCAAAAACAATTTAAATGTGTATAATAAGCTTGGTTTGTAAATCTATTCATATAATAAGATTAGTTTAGTTATTCAATTGAAAAATGAAAGTGTTTTGTCATGCAAGTGGCATTTTTTTTTTCAAATAAATTTAATACGAGCTATTTCATGCACTACTGATCGCACACAATCGCTTAACCGCTTAACTGTTTGAATAATTTAAATTTTTCTGCGAATAACATTTTATGGAATTTTGTTATTATAAATAGCATGAGTGCAGTGTGTAGATCAAAATTTACAAGTTCATTGATTTTGAAGTATTTCTATGTACATAGTTAAAGTACCTTCATGCATATAACAACACACATTTAAGAATGTTGTAAAGATCTCATTCGAGATGGGATTTTTGTCTGCACTTTAACTGTTATTATGAGAAGATGGATTTTGTAACAATCTACTGCACATAATATACGAAGTTATATTTTTGACTTTGTTTTTAATTTGTGTTTCCCAATTAAATGTAAATATTTTGGAAAATGATTTTTAGACATTTTTTTTTTAAACAAGAACTGTCTCATTTCATCTGGAGGAACAATTTTTTAAAATATTCACTCCAATTAACGAAAACCCGATGGTAGGATTCAAATTCACTTTTTCCATAATCTGTGAAATCACTGGTATTGCGTTGAATGAATTCTAAAGCATATGAGTTAGCTTTTGCAACAACTCACTCAACTTGTTTAAAAAAATTTAATTTAGGATAAAATACATACAACCCCTATAGATATTCTTTTTTTTTTCAAAAATTCTTTTTAGAACATAGTTACCATTTTTATAATCAAAAAAAAAATTGGCAAAAAATTTTGACTGACAAAAAAAAACATTGATATTTGGAGACATTTAAAAACAAGTCATTTACACCATTGTGTCAGACTTTCAAGGTCATATTGCTAAAGAAGGCAATCGTTCAAAGAAATAGTACATCTTAGGAATTTTAGATCGTCTGCCAACAGAAGTCGAAGGGAATTCAAGAAAAATAAAGGCAATTCATTAAAAATATTACTGATATGATTAATTATATTAATGGTGGTTTGTGGACAGTTTTCTAAGCAGTGTTGCCGCTGAGGAATTTGAAAAGGTCGCATAAAAAAGTGTTACGAGATAAAAAAGGTCGCATTTTGAAATTTTTTCATAGATAGCAATTTTTTCATAGATAGCAAAATCAAACGAAATCCGTATAAATAAAACAAGTTTTTGAGTTATTTTAGTTTCATATTAAAAAAATTAACCAAGCAAAACAAATCAGTTTTCTGTTGATACTAAAAGTAAAATACATTTTTATTCAGATAATTATTGAATTATATTTATCTGTATATACTTAGTATGATTTATTATTGCATTTCAGTATCAAAAATATTTTTTAAACACGCAGATCGAGCAAAACTAAAGTTTATCTGAACATTTTTTTTTTTCTCAAGACAAATTTTGAAGGTGTTGAGATAAAAAAAAAATTCAAGTAGGGTATAGCTGAAAATATTTTTTAGGGTTTTGAAAAACTACACTGCTATATTAAATAAATCAGTACAAAAAAGGGTTTGCTGCCTTTACTGCGAGTATATGTTGTAATAGAAAAATAATTTCTATGAAAATTTAGTACCTATATTTTCATTCTTTGAAAAATGTCGCTGCACTAATATTTTGGCCCTCTTGAACCCATTCTTCCCCACTGACTTTGTGAAAACAGCTGTTTATAATCTATTTCCGTAAATTTCTTTCATGTTTTAATTCATGTTTTTTTGGTCATCATCCACATAACACCTTTCAATATTGGAAATGCTAAAACCAAAAATATGTTTTTGGTTGATAAAAACCGTGATATTCATGAAGCGTCAACATTTCGTCGCTACAATGCAGAACTAGTCTAAGTCCAAAATTTCAAAATCAGTTTTTTTTTTACTTCACAAGGAAATTTGTTGTGTTCCACTCACTTTCTACATATTTCGAATATTCCATCGTACAGTAGTTCCTTAAGAATTTAAATAATAGAATATAATCATGGTGTCGAAAGTCAGCATCTAACAGAATGAGGTTCTTTTTTTTAAATTTTGTAAATGTGACTTAGACTAGTTTTGCATTGTAGTGACGATTTGTCCAGCAAAATAATGCATCGAAAATTATTTGTCTTGGAAAAACTATGTGGAGAATTTTGCATAGTTTAAAAAAAAAAACTTGGATTTTGCGTTTGAACTGCGTACTGTCAAGAAAAATCCGAGACAAAATTTGTCCTAGGAAAAATTTTTTATGAGAAATAAAATTTTTCCCGAACTGCGTACTAGGCTATAAGTTCAATTAAAACAATATCCTAATTAATGGGACTTTTCAGACCCAAAGTTCAGGTTTATCAATGGGATCGTCATTTTCACCATTTGGAGCTGAGTTTACGGAGTCTGATTAACTTCCAAAAAGAAGTTTTAAACCAAGTTGATGAAAACATTCAGTTCACAAAAATCAAACCAGCCTTCTTTAGTGATAATACCCTACGGAAATACCTATATGTAACAATAAAATCAAAGGACGCACGGACACTTAAAAAAAAAAAGTGGCGTATACAAAATTAAAAGCAAAGAATGCGAGGGCATATATATTGGTAAAACAGCTAGGACCTTAAAGACAGGTTTAATCGAACACTCAATGTTATCGGACCCTTATTTAGGCCTCTCACGACATCTCAAAGACTATAGATATGTTTGTTCTATATCTATGATGTAGAACTCCTACACTTTTTACGTCACGGAAGCGTCTTTGACATGCACGAGATTCTTGAAATTAACAGACACAAAACACAAAATATTTTAAATTAAAAAAAAAAACGTAAAAAAAACATTGAACGTTAAATGTTATAATTCATTATTTTATTGTTTTTCTTTTTAATTTGTCTTCAAGTTGTGTTTTGTACAACTCTTGAGTTTTGTACAACTCTAATTTTAAATGTTGAACAAGTGACTTTAGGATGTCCTAACATGACGACACGTGTCGGACAAATTATTTAAATAAAATTAAAAGTGAAAAAAACACCCTGGAGTGAAAAAATAAAAAAAAAATCGAAAATAGTTATTGCAATGAAAGGGAGGAACTTGGAAAGATAATTTCAACAAAAAGGAGAACTAATCTGTGCTTTATATTTATTTATTTATTTTTCGTCTCAAATTATAAACTAGTGCAATACATGAATACATAAAAAAATGTATCTTAATAGTCCAATTAAGAAAATCCCTTAAAAATGTTTGAAAGTACCCAACGAAACTCGGGAATATGCAAAAAATGGATAAGATTTAATCGCATATAAATAATCTTTTCCACGCATTTTTCTAGAGATGGGGTCAGAAAAGTCGAAGGATTAAAAAAAAGGGTCAAAATATCCACTTTCTTAAAAGGTCGTATCATAGTCGCATGGGTCAAAAAGGGGTCGGCAGCACTGCTTCTAAGTAATGGAAGTAGTTCTTGTCAATATTTAGGATAATTCGCATATATAAGATTTGACAAAGGTAAGAACGTACCTATTAGGTTGGGTTTAGGTGCAAGGAAAATTATATTCATTCTTCTCAAAAACTAAATTTAAAAAATAATTAAATCAATTTAAACAAATTTTTTTTTAGTTTTTCTTGTCTTCAAAATTTTGGGTTTAAAAATTAATTTTTCGAAAACTGTCGACTAAAACAATTTGATATAAAATGGACATGAAAGAATGAATTTCTGACTTAAAAAAAATGCTCTAACACTTTATTGTAAGTGCTGCTGTTGTTTTTATAATTTTACGTCAGTTTTTAGAAAATCTCTCTTTCCACCTCAACGGGGGATATAAACCCCTCCTAACCAACGATATTTTCCTGTTTCGATGCAACTTACACGCTCTAGCTTTTTGTCGAAATGCGAACCACCATGTACAATGTACATAAATCAAGATGCTAGAATACAACTTTCACTTTCATAAAGTAGCATTCGACCAATAAGTACTCATATGGAATGGCTAATCGACCAATGACATATGTATACGAGTTTATATAATTTTTTTTTTTTTGTGGAAATTAAATAATTTTATTTTGGAAACATCAGGATATATTTAGATTTTAGTATATCTATGGGATTAGAACTTCAAAAACAAAAATTGATATGCCGAAACTAGTTATGCTGAATTGAGACACACTAACAATGCCCCTTTTGATCTCCGAAAACAAAATTTAATGAACTATTTTAATGCTCTTCTATAATATCAACACACGAAGTCATCATCCGCATTTTTGGGTATAGATATCATTTAAATTTAAATAAAGCTACTGTCACCATTCTCACCCCTGCTTATAGGTACCCTGCACACAAAAAACCCAACTGCTATAACAAATCGATATATTATACCCAAAGCCAAAGCTTGTTGTCATAAATATTCAATAAGCCAAAAGCATGCAAATATATGATAAAAAGACATCAATCTTCTTTTAGAAAAAAAAAGCATAGTATTTTAAAGCAATTTTAATGAAATTGAAAGCAGTGTGTCTGCGTCATGTTTTATTTATGCAGCCTTCAAATTTCGGCATTTTTTACCCCATAACAACATTGATTTTTCATTCAAAACACATTCAAAGCGAATTTGAACTGAATATAATTTTCAATACCTAAGTATAATGCTTTAATTCTGCATGCAAGTCCTTAAGAGGGAATTCGAATGTCGATTGTTGAGTGTAAAGTTTCAGATCTATAGCTTCACACAACCGATACAAAATTGAACAACTTCGATATAAAGATACACAATATGACCCCGGAACTTCTTCATAAGTACTCTCATTAATCATACATTGACCTCAGCAACATTTTTATAAAAAAAAACATACACGTCCAGCCAATTTTCAAGCCGATTTCGTTTTATAACGTATAGATAACTGAGGTAATTATTCCATCCATTTTGCCGGTGATGCGGCACGGCGGCATGGCATCGTCCGATACAATCTTCAGCTCTGTTTCCTTCATTGACATTCTGGTCTTGATGTTTGGACCATAATATGTGGCAGAGTCTTCTGGTATTCCATGCGGTACCTACCTTCATCAGCTTCATCGCGAAGTCTTGAAATGGTTTTTATTTGTCATCTCATTCAGTTGACGCCTTTAAGATGCCACTTGTAAAAAAAGAAGACAAACAAAAAAGTATCTTAGGTTAAAAAAAAGTGTAGGTTAAACGAATGAGTAAATCTTCAGTGTCACCGTATCTCATTACTCTCCACACAAGGTAAGGTGGTTGGTATAGGTATCGTGGCTGCAGACATCCTATACTCTCAGATGTAAAGTCTTCTGCTTCACAAAAACACCAACAACAACTCTATATACAATAAAATGCTATTGAAACAAACAGAAACAGAAACAGCCAACCAGACAGACAGACAGATAAATGTATCGCAGTAAAAATTTTATAACAAGAAAAGCGAATTTGAAAACAAATTCAAGGTGAAAACCGCAACAATGCATTATATCTACCTACATACCTCGCCTTCCCTCGCCACGCTTCGCCACGCATAAGAATGAAAATTTTTCAGTACTAAACTTGAAGTTGAAAGATTGTTCAGTTCATCCCCAACAAAAAAAATGTTTTCAATTTGTAATGATGCTGGGTTATCTTAAAGGATTGTGCAAGGAAGGTTAACAATATATTTTATTTTGTTGCAAGATAATGTACATGAAAATGAAGAAGTAATAAAAAGGTGTGTCCTTTCGTTGGTATTTTTATGCTCAGATAAAATAGATATGTATTTATAATCTGATGGAAATTTTCTAAAATTTATGAGTCACATAATATTTCATTGCAATAATTAAATTTTACAAATTATAATACTTTCAGCTTTAATGGGATACTGTAATCAAGGAAACACAAGATACACAAAAATACAAATCAATATATTTTTATAATAAATTTTTTGAAAGAAGCTAATTCGGGAGGCGACATTACAGTAAGATTCACTGAAAAAAAACGCAATATCAAAATAATATTTTTATAATATTAATTCCATATTTTTGGTGATTCATATCAAATTAACCACAAAACATGATAAATTTATGTTAAAAATGTTATTCTGATAGTTATTTTTGTTTTATTGAAATTCAAAATGTTACTTCGATGAGTTTGTTTTTAGCATTGTAATATCAATTTTCATTATCAAAACTAAGTTTATAAATTTTACTACTAGCATATAATACAAAAATATTAATTATTATTACTAACAAGTGATTTTTTAGCTGGTTTGGTTTTGGCAACACTGGTTTTGACAGCTGACGTGTGTTTAGTACCTTGTGTCACTGTTAAACAGCTTCAGTTTGGTTTGCAATTTAACCATGGATCGTCTTACAAATGAACAACGCTTGCAAATTATTGAATTTTACTATCAAAATTCGTGCTCGGTTCGAAATGTTCATCGCGCGCTGCTTCCATTTTATGGTCGGCATTCTCGACCTTCTGAGCAGTCTATTCGGAAGATTGTGACCAAATTTCGCACCAAATTTACTTTGTTGGACATTAAACCACCAACACGTTTACGTACTGTGCGTAGTGAAGAAAATATTGCGGCCGTATCAGCTAGTGTGACAGAAGACCGCGAAATGTCGATTCGGCGCCGTTCCCAGCAGTTAGGCCTTTGTTACAGCACTACGTGGAAAATTTTGCGGAAGGATTTGGGCGTAAAGCCTTTTAAGATACAGCTGGTGCAAGAACTAAAGCCAGCCGACCTACCACAACGCCGAATTTTTGGTGAATGGGCTCTTGGAAAGCTGGCCGAGGATCCGCTTTTTTATCGAAAAATTGTGTTCAGCGATGAGGCTCATTTTTGGTTGAATGGGTACGTAAATAAGCACAATTGCCGCATTTGGAGTGAAGATCAGCCAGAAGCATTGCAACAGCTACCAATGCATCCCGAAAAAGCCACTGTTTGGTGCGGTTTATGGGCCGGCGGCATTATTGGGCCATATTTCTTCAAAGATGATGCGAATCGCAGCGTTACTATCAATGGTGAACGCTACCGAGCGATGATAACAAACTTTTTTTTGCCCGAAATGGAAGTTCTTGACTTGCATGATATGTGGTTTCAACAAGACGGTGCCACATGCCACACAGCACGCGAAACAATGGCGCAATTGCGAGGCGAGTTTGGTGGACAGTTAATTTCACGTTTCGGGCCGGTCAATTGGCCGCCTAGATCGTGCGATTTGACACCATTAGACTATTTTTTGTAGGGGTATGTCAAGGCTAATGTCTATAGGGACAAGCCCGCTTCGATTGACGCACTGGAAGCCAACATCCATGCATTCATTCGTGAGATACCGGCCGATATGTGTGAAAGAGTATGCCAAAATTGGACTCAGCGGATGGGCTACCTGAGACGCAGCCGCGGTCAACATTTGCATGAAATTATCTTTAAACATTAAATTGCAAGGTTCAAACTATTGATTCAAATAAATATTTCATTCATTTTTTCGAATTTTTTGTGTTTTTTTTTTAAAAAAAGTTCTAAACCTCTTAAAAAATCACCCGTTAGTACCTGGAAGACCGAGCTACGCTCGGTATCTTTAAAATTTATTTTGAGAATTTTTTTATTATTTTTTGGGTTTGACTTTATTTCATAAGAAAAATTTATTTTAAGTAGTGAAATAATAAGCAATATTAATTGTTTAAAAGTTTTACAACAGATATTTGTCCTAAAAATGTAAAAAATTCTAGTTTAAACATGGTCTAAGTTATTTACCTTTCACTTACGTACCTACTCTTATCATGGAAACATTAAGGCCATC
Organism: Epistrophe grossulariae; assembly: GCA_929447395.1. Lineage (NCBI taxonomy): Eukaryota > Metazoa > Arthropoda > Insecta > Diptera > Syrphidae > Epistrophe > Epistrophe grossulariae. The sequence continues at coordinate 126,885,949 of OV839567.1, forward strand.
GGATAATTATCCGAGATGTACTTATAGTTTGGTTCCAAACGTTTAAAAACTTGCTCCTCAAAGCCAAATTTATTGCGACTGCAGTGGTGTCAGTGGAGTGTTTGAGCATTATGTTTTTTTTTTTAAATAGGAATAACGATGCGAAATAAAATCCAATAAAAAAATATAGCCCTTGCAAGAAATAAGAAAAGTAGGCGTGAAAGTGGGCGATTTTTTATATATATAATTTTAAATTTTTTTCACATTCATAAGAAAAAATTCTGAAAATTTCTTGAAATTTTCGGAAACGAAGTACATAATAATAAAAATGGGCATGGCAGTGGGAGGATTTTAGTAAAACAATTTTTCAAATTTTTTCATAAGAATAAACTAAAACATTTATTCAAATCGTTTGAATTAATCCCGTCAAACTAAGAAAAAATAATAAAAGTGGGCGCGGCAGTAGGCAAATTATATCCAATTTGAAAATGGCTGTTTTTTTTATAACAATAAACTCTGAAAATTTCATCCAAGAGCCGTTTTCGAGAAACCAAAAACTAATAAAAATGGGCGTGGTAGTGGGCGGATTTATATTTTATTTTTTTTAATTTTATTCTTATTCCTTTAAATAAATTCTGAAAATTTGATTCATATAGTTTCAGTAGTTTCCAAAAAATAGAGGCATTTACGATCGTTTTCGATAAACTATGAAACAATAAAAGTTGGCGTGGCAGTGGACAGATGTTCCTAAAACCGTTTTCTGAATTTTTTGTTTTCTGAAACTCCCTGCAAATTTCATCCAAATCCTTATAGCCATTTCCGAAAATTAGCTATATTAGAAAAATGGGCGTGCCAGTGGGCGGATTTAACTAAAATTACTTTCAAATTTTTTGACTCGGTGACCTGAACGAACTGTGTAAATATCATCCAAATCGTAGGAGCCTTTTCCGAAAACCAAAAAACAAAAAAAGTGGGCGTGGCAGTGGGTGGATTTTCTCAAAATTATTTTCAAATTTTTTTTGTCATTCATCAGTATACTCCCAGCTAATTTCATCCGAATCGTTACAGCCATTTCTGAGATCCCATTATAAAAAAAAAGTGGGAGTGGTAGAGGGCGGAGTTATTACAAACTAATTAAAAAATTTTTTCTCGTTGATCTTAATAATCTCTGCAAATTTCATCAAAATCGTTAGAACCGTTTCTGAAAAACGAAGAAACATTAAAAGTGGGCGTGACAGTAGGTGGATTTTACAGAATTATTTTTCTTAATTTTAACCTCATTCTTCAAAACAAACTTTGAAAATTTCATTCAAATCATTTGGGTCGTTTCCGAGAAAAAGAGATGTTTCCGACCAATTCCGAGAAACTAAGAAATAGGAAAAGAGGGCGTGGTAGTAGGCGGATTTTACAAAATGAAAATTTTAAAATTTTTTCTCATTCATTGAAATAAACTGTGAAATTTTCATCCAAATCGTTGGAGCCGTTTTCGAGAAACCAATAATATATATATATATATATATACAAGAATTGCTCGTTTAAAGTAATAAGATAATTTGATGTCTTCAATGTTGAATTGATAAGAAACATTATGTTTTCTTTAGTTTAATATAAAATTGATATGTGCAGAAATGTTAATTGAAAAAAAACGGAATGTCATTTCAATATTTTTCTAATATCAAATATCTACAATGATTCAAAATGTTGTATTTATGACAATAAAAATATCACACCAATATTTTTAAGATCAGATTGATATTAAAAATTTAAAATTAACAATTATTTTTGATATTGTAATATCAATTTATCATTTAAAAACTTGGTTGGCATTGAACCATTATTCATAAAGTTATCAATTTTCAACACATTCGTTCCATTCGAATTGACCCAGTGGAAGTGTTTTGGGCTCGTAAGCGGAAGGTTCAAGGTTCAATCCCAGAAAAACCAAGTGAGTAATTTATAAGTTTTTTTTCAAATAAAATAAAATTGTTACATTTTCAGAATAAAAAATTTACAGATTTCACTCATAGAGTAACTATGGGGACATTGAAAATGACTTGTGTTAGCTCGATAAAATAAAAACATGAATAATCTTGGTGATTTCTAATTTGTATCCTATAGTTGCACCAAAACTTCTAAAGATGTCTAAGAAACCATTCTTCAGTCTGAAATTACAATATGTAGATATTTTTAATGTTGAATCCCAGTTGGCGGTTAAATTAATGTTGTTCAGTTCAGTTTATTTAATCACGGCGTTGATGTTGAAGAAATTTAAATATTTGCTCAATTTTGCTCAAATGGATTTACAAGTCTCTCAACTTATTGAACTATTTATATATCGGCAAGTTATTTGATTTACTGTTAAAGTAAACCCTTTTTAACGCGAGACCAAATTTATAAATAATTTGATGTGTAGCTCAAACTCAATGCAATCCTGATTTACCTAATTGTTTTTAGGTATTCTATAATATTATGCATTTTGAACTCATCTTTTAAAAATTTAATAAACTCGAGTCGTTTAATTTCTTAAGACAATATTAATGGTTTTGACAGTTAAGCAGTATTCTTTTATCTGAGTATATGAAAAGCAAAGCACCAATTAAGTTAACAGCTGAGTTGACAACCAAATTGAATCTTTTTTTTTTCATTTGAGGACCTTAAGGTAGAACTGTAATAGTCGGCAGTTGTTGGAAGAAAATTCTCTCAGTTCACTTACGCATGGAGCGGTCGGTGAGCGCTCTTCACTTCCGAAAGCAAAAGTAAAAAATTGGTCGAAACGAAGCAAAACTCAATTATGGGCACGTCATATGAATTCTTTGTATTCGTTTCGTTTCGTACGACCACTTAGGTCGGCATCCGACTATTATAGTTCTACCTTTAACCTTGAACATCTGAACATTAGAACTAAATCTATATAAGTTTATTAAAGAAGTTCAATTATATTGCAGTAGGTACCTATGAATATTCTAATCGCAGGTAAAGTTTTGTAAAATAAATTTATAGCCTGAGATTTTACTTGAATTCTAAGACCTTAACCTCAAAGATCCGATAATTAGAACAGAAAATAAAAGCTTACCAAGCTTACCAAATAAACCCTTTTCGATATTTATATTTAAGTTGCTTAGGTAAGTTAATCCTACCTCTAGACTGATTAACGTTAACTTAAATACCTTAACCTTCAACAACTTAGAACTAATGTTGTAAGTTTATTAAAGAGAAACGCAAGTAGGTACCTTTGCATATTTCAGGCTTAAAAATAACATTGGTTTGGACGTAGGTCAAGTTTAAAAATCGCATTGGCTTAGACGTTGGTCAAGCTCAAAAATCGAATTGGTTTAGACGTATAGTTCAAGTTACAAAATCACATTGGCTTAGACGTATGTCAAGTTCAAAAATCGCATTGGCTTAGACTTAGGTAAAGTTTTGTGACATAAATTTATAGCCTTAGATTTTACCTTAATTTTAAGACCTTAACCTCAAAGATCCGATAGTTAGAACAGAAAATAAAAGCTTACCAAGTCAACCCTTTTCGATTACTACATTTAAGTTGCTTCGCTAAGTTAATCCTACCTCTAGGCTTATTAATGTTAATTTAAATACCTTAACCTTCAACAACTGGCCCTTAGAGCTAATGTTTTAAGTTTATTAAAGAGATTCACAAGTAGGTATCTTTGCATATTTTAGGTTCAAAAATCGCATTGGTTTGGACGTAGGTCAAGTTCAAAAATCGCATTGGCTTAGACGTAAGTCAAGTCCAAAAATCGCATTGGCTTAGACGTTGGTCAAGCTCAAAAATCGAATTGGTTTAGACGTATAGTTCAAGTTAAAAAATCACATTGGCTTAGACGTAGGTCAAGTTCAAAAGTCGCATTGGTTTAGACGTTGGTCAAGTTCAAAAAACGCATTGGTTTAGATGTTGTTTTGTCACATAAATTTGTAGCCTGAGATTTTACCATAGTTCTAAGACATTAACCTCAAAGATCGGATAATTAGAACAGAAGATACCAAATCAACCCTTTTCGATTAGGTATTATATTTAAGTTGCTTCGCTAGGTTAATCCTACCTCTAGCCTGGTTAACCTTAATTTAAATACCTTAACCTTCAACATCTGGCCCTTATAGAACTAAAGTTATAAGTTATAGTCAAAGAGGTTCAAGTATAGGTCTCTGTACATATTCTAGGTTCAACAATCGAATTGATTAAGAATGAAGTCAAGTTTTGTCCCACAAAATTTTGAAGCCTATTATTTAACTTATTTCAAAACCTTAATCTTTAAGATCCGATTATTAGTACAGAAGTAAAAAGGCAACCGCAGAACAACTAAATCAATCCTTTTATATAAATGTACGAACATAATGTCATACTAAGGGCTCAAACCTCTTACGTCTCTGAGCCATTCTGAGATATTCCAAACCATTTACATCCACATGTCCAACGAGTTATGGTAACAAAACGGCGCACTCTAGCGCTAATTGGGTCAACGAGCTAGGTTGCTCGTGATCGCCATTTCTACCTAACTACCTACCTACATACATAATGTATGTACCTAAGATACGTAGGTATATGAATTTTGTTGGCGAAGCCCATTTTGTTATTCAATTTTTCAATTTTTGCAATTATGTATTTATATTGGTGAATTAAACCTAAACGTTTTTCACCTACACTTTTATGATATTTCAATTATTTTTTAACTGAATAAATTAGTTTGATATTTTACCTTCATTTTAAGACCTTTATTTTAAATATCCGATTGTTAGAACAGAAGTTATAAGCCAACCAAACCAACCTAATCGTACCATTACGAATAATATTTTCAAAATACCTACAACAATTTAATCAACATAACATGTTACAGACATACCTAACCTACTTAATAATGTAGCTATGTATGTATATCATTTTTGTTCCCGATGGGAAGCCAAATTGTGTCTGCCACCAGCCACAGTGCAGTGGTGGTTTTTTATTGCACACATTCCACTCCAACCAACGTCTTGCCAAAACCCTTACAGCAATGTATATTCTTTGTGGGTACGTTTTTTTCTTTTTCTTTTTGTTTTCTTGTTCCTCACGTCATGTCATTTGGCGTGATGAAATTAGTTCTCAAAAGCCAATCTTTCACGTTTTTAGTATGAAATTTTGTAAGCTTTTGCAAATATTTTGATGCTGATTTGTAGCCTGTCATTTTATCTTTAATTATCTATCTTAATATTAAGCATCCGATAATTATAACCTGAGTAAAAGGCTTCTAAGTGCGCTCAAATCGAGTGATTTTAAAATTTCATACAAATTCAACTATCCTCCACTGAAGCTCGTCGGTTGGCGACGATCAACGTGTAGGTACGATTCATCGCTTGTGTATTTAGTTCATTTTGGTATTTTCTTTGGTAACACCAACCAAAAATTCGATCCTGAGCCCCCTATACGCTAGAGTTCATTTCGTTCATTTGTTATATATTCATTTGTTCATTTAATCATTTTGGTAACACCATATTTTTCTCAAAACGACCCTATAAACATCTTCAATGTTAAAATAATTAGCTATGTTTACCATCATTATGGGAAAAACAAAATAATGAATTAAATTGTAAAACTATAACAGAATATCACAATGATATTATGATCAGAATATCAATATTAATATTTGCCATATTCACTTTTATAACCGAAAAATGTTAATTTTATGGTGGTTTTTACAATATTTTTTCTGTCGGTATACTTATCTCAGAATGGATGTTGAATAAGAGGATACCAATCGGTATTCGGTAGCTTTAGTTTTTTTTATACACCGTCAGATCTTTGTCGCAGAGAGCTTAAAGCAATAACTTGCAACCAAGAATTTGCCAACACATTTGGCGCCTTTAGACATGGGCCGAGTGGGCCAGAGTCCCGCAATTTTGGGGGCCCCCTAATACAGCTCACAAAGAAGGGATTTTTTGAAATTTGAATTTTAAGTAGATTAAAATAGATTAACTGGTCAAGGGCCCAAAAACTAACTTCTAAACAGAAGGTCGTTGAGTATTTATTTATTTTTTATCGATAAATATTAAAAATTCCAGAATTTAACTGATCTAAAAAAAATCTATAAAATCTAAAAAGCGAGATATAAATTTTTGAAAGTACAAAATTGAAAAATTGGAAAATTCCTAAAAATCAGGATCAAGTCCGATTGAAATAAGATTTAAACCTCTGGAAAGGTAATCAAATAGCGTTTTGTTTTTTTTGGCTCTGAACAGAGGCTGAGCGATCAGAGCAAAGCTCTGAGGAGATTATGATCAGAGCCCTCAGATTTAATTATTTAATTATATCATACATAACTTACATCAATCTCGGAAAAATTGAAAAAAATGGGTATTTGTCATTCATAATAATAATAAATGAAGAAGTCATAGAACTAAATCTTGTATAATATCGGCTTTTATGATACAAATCTATTTATTAAAAGTACTTATCTTTAGTACTTATCTTTGTAACATTTATTTATTGGAAGTTTTTGCTCTTTTCAATATTTTCAGCTCATCGGTAGTTTTAGACTTGGAATATTGTTTAAAATTTTGGTCCAATTGCTTTTCACTTAGAAACTAAAATCATTTGTGTGTGATGTTATTAAAAAAAAAGTAGTTTTATAGAAGTTAGTAACGCCCATATTATTCACTCAATACATCCAGATTAAAACTAAAATCCAGACATAAAGTATACAAATTCAATGTAAATACATGCGGATTTAAGTTTCAATCTGGATGTATCCAGTGAATAATATGGGCGTAGGTAAATTTGCACATGCGAGTTAAAGGTTCATGCAATTGCAATCCGTAATTAGTTTGATGGTGGGGTAAATTCATGGCTCTGGTTTAAATTTAAACCATTCTTAAGTCACCATATAAAAAATTATTAATATCCTTTTGCAGAAGTTAAGGACAATTACTGACAGATGCAATACCTTTAAAAAATTTCATTTCATCTGCAAAAATAAGGATTTCACTGTAACAAATACTACATAAACCAACATAATTTATAACTAACATAAAATAAAGGGGCCCTAAGTGACACTTGTGAGGAACTCCAAACTTACCAATTAAAAAGTAAGTTCAAAACTTTGCAAAGCTTATTTTTCAGGTTGTTTCTGTTAGCTAGGGATTTCTTAATATATATATGAGGTATTAAATGAAAGCTTAGATACATATGTCCTCTTTAGTAAATCTGTTGTTGGACCGACCTTTGTTGGTTGATGACGCGAGTTTAAAAAAAATTATCTCTTTTTTTTTTTTAAAAAAGGAAATAGTAAATTTAATAGTAATAAATAGTAAAAAGGACTCGCTTCAATAGCCAATCAAAGTCTGTTTGAACATTAGTTTGGTAAAGAAAATAGTTTATGCCTTAATTTAATATTCCATTTATACTTAGCTCAAAATGCAACCATCGCCTAAAATCCTGAGCTCACTGCTTCCAATTATCTAGATCAAGCGGTTGGGCCTCTGCGGTGACTTGGTCCCTAAAACGAGGAAATTGTTATTTTGCCACCTTGAATTTGGGGGCTAGAGTTCAAAAACTCCCTTGGCTAGAACATTGCTGTTCATTTGATTTATGATGCTGAGACTATTTAACTGACGTATTTTGATTTCAAGACAAGACAATTCATAGAGTTCGCAGTTGTATCTTCTCTGCCTTCCATACATCTGGAATGCAGGACCAAATACCCATAGAAGTATTTTTCTTTCAAAAAAAATCACAGTATCAGTTCTTCCTTTCTCGGCACAGTAAATCGGTACTGGCAGTGTGAGAGTTTTTGGCAGAGTTCAATATTACATGTAAAGAGTTTTGAACATATTTGATTCGCCAAACAAAGTAGCAGCAGTTTCCCAAGTTAATTCATCGTTCGATATAATTCGTGGAGTTCATTTTTATTACTCCAAGGTAAATGAACTTCTAAACTACCTCGAAGTTGCTGCTATCAATAATGACGTTTTAAGGTAGAACTATTCTTATAGTCGGAAGCTGTTGGAAGAAAATCCAAATCAGAACGAAAAGTTACCTTCCAAAACGTCAAATGCACAAGTCACCTATAATCGAAGATACTTAATATAAAAATTCCAAACCTTCTCTGTAAGTTGATAATTTACTATTTCTCATAAGAAATGAGAAGGAATGTGTAAAACAACGCACACATAGATATTTTGTATCGGCTCACTCCTTAAATTTGTTGTTCTGTTTCACATGGCCATCCATGTACAGGAATTGAAATTACAAAAGTTGTAAGCAAATGGCTTTTGGAGGGTAAAAAAAGCTTTGATACGTCTCACAGTTCTCTCAATTGACTTACGCATGGAGAGATCGGTGAGCGCTCTTCACTTCCAAAAGCAAAAGCTAACGTAGATTGGACGAAAGGAAGCAAACCTGAATTCTTTGTATTCGTTTCGTTTCGTACGACCACTTACGTAGCGGCTTTCGACTATTATATGTAGTTCTACCTTTATTCTAGGGGCTGGACATTTAAAAAACAAAAATTGGTGATGAAACGTCTTGGGGAAAACTAAATACTAGAGACCGCTTACAACTCTCAACCATTTCTGTCAGCGAATGATATCACCAAGAATGGAATGGACCTTCAATTTTCTGCTGAATCGGAATAGCAGACACACTTTTTTATGAAAAGATATAATCTTGGTTAATTTGTCCATTCCTCACAAGATCTAGCACCCGTGAAAAAAAACTTTCTGGTTTAAGGTGGCAAGGGGTGGACTTCGATCCCCTGAATTGTACTTTTTTTGTTGAAAGTAAGAACTTTGTCTTATCTTCATTTCCTTTAAACCCACCAAGTTTCGCTTGTTCTTTCATCGGCTTGAGCGATCGATGATGGAATATCGTCTACATTAAGCTACCCGCAATACGACGCGATGGCGGTGGCGATCACGTAAAAAATGTGGATGCCGCACATATAAATCAAAGGAAAGGCACACATCAATCACGTAGATATGTGCCTCTCCCTTGATTCATATGTGCGGTATCCACATTTTTATCGTGATCGCCACCGCCAACGCGCCGGTTTGCGCGTAGCTTAACTCAGCTCAGTAGTTAGAGAGGTTTGTTGAAGAAAGTGCCTTCCATGCTAACGCTTGCCCTACGCAGTATCTGTTACAGAACGAGATTGAAGAATTCACTCGATAGTGACCCTATAATTGCCATAGTATGTTTTCATATTCCACACGGGACAAGGCGGCCATCGCGATATTATGTACAGCTCCTGACAATGAATGCTAATGAAAATATGGTGGGTCTCCATTTCAATTTAAATTTTTGGTGTTTTTCGAATTTTGAGACGGTGCTGTGCACCGGATGTTTGTGTCTCTGAAATTTCACAACATTTTTTATGAAAATAATGATTTGGTTTTAATCGTCTGTAAACGTATGTATGGTATACATTATAAGATTTGACAGCTTTTAACTTATAATGCCACTCCTAATAAATATAAAATAACGAGTATAGCTCTATATATGTATATCCCACTCAAGTCTCTTCTTACAACCCACAAGAATTAAGCTGTCTTCCTTTTCATCATGTTAAAATAAAGTCAAGGTAAATTCCAGATGTAAACTCATTATTCTAATGATTCACAGTTCAGTAATTTACCTTATAGCCCCCACTTCAATTGTAAACAATAAAATGAGAGGAAATTTAATTGAAGCAAAAAAAAAAAAACAAAAGCATGTACCGACTTATACATACCATACCCCGCCGCGCCGCGCCGCGCCGTGCGTCACCCAGGCACTGCCGTATGCATATACGATGTATTGTTCATTGTACAAGTAAAGTAATATTTATATTTACATGTCAGTAAACACCATACTCAGCACATATAATTGCGTTTTGTCAGCATCATGATATAACTGAGTATAAAGCAAGCAGACGGGGCACGGGCCGCAATGCAAAACAAATCAACAACAATAAGTAGGCTAATTTTATTTCCACCTATAGGTAGCTCGGGTTGTCTATATAGCATTTTTTTTTGTTGTTGTGAAGGTGGCGGTTGTTTTTGGCGTCTGGCACTGGCAGTGGTGGATTGGATCGACTCGCCTTCTATTTACAAACAATTTGCTGCTGTTTCATTGAAAAATTACCGTGATTGCAACGATGCACCGTGTACTCAAATAACCTCTTCAAGTCATTATTATGGGAAATTGGGAAACAAAAGATCGTACCAAAGCTGGCACACAATGTTATGAACTCTTACCCCAACTAACGCTTCTATACAATTCCGTTAAAATAGTAGCTGACTATAATAACGGAATAGGTAGATATAAATAATTGTATTATACTATATAGAAGTGGTGGATTTTTTTAGGACAAAATATCCAAAAAAAAAACTAAGGAATTTATTGAAAGAAATAATTAGATGCATCTTAAGCTAAAATTACTTGGCGCAAAATTTTAAACAACCTATTGTTAAGGGCTTAACATTTTACTAGTTAGCAAATTGCTAAATTATTTAGTAATTTACTAGCTCTTCCAAAATTGTAATCCTTTTTTTCGTTTTACTAACTGGTAAATTACTAATTCCCTTTTATTAAAATAGGGGCATCTAAACACGTCCAAACAATGACAGTTCATAAAGAAAAACAAAGCAAACAAACCTAAACTTAGGGAACGGACCTAATATTTGGAATGTCAGCAGTCAAAGTTACAACCTACAATTTATTTTGCTATTTTTTTATTTGTGAAAACTATTTTCTTATTTTATTTTGTTTATGTGCTTTTCCCATCGTTGCAGTTGGGAAGATTTAATAGTTTTTTTTTTAGTTTAAACTCACGGGAAGAAAGAATGTCTGAGGATTTATTAAAACGAATTTTAAGTTTTGGCCACAGCAATCGATTCTGCAATTGGTAATGATAAAGTAAGATATTGTAAAGTTGTCATAGTCAAACCAAAGAAATCATTTAATATAACTTAAAAATTTGATAGGTTCACTATAGCCGGCTAACCATTTAAAGATGCCAACATGGAGATCTTTAGTTCAAAACAGTGTGGAAAAGTTGGTTAAATAAGTGAATACACATGGAAATTTAATTTGAAAAGAATTAGCACACGAAAAAAAACACAATTTTCTTTCACATAAAATTGCCAAGAAATTATTTTCGAGGAAAATGACAGATTTCATATGGATTTAGCAAGTTACTAAAATTTAAAGTAGCCATTTTCTGATTTTAACTTTAGTAAAATGTTAAGAGTTAGTAAATTGCTAAAATCGTTTAAAATTACCAAAATCTTATTTTTAACTTAGTAAATTACTAAAATGGCTTTAACATTTTACTAAATCGTTTAAAATTTTGCGCCAAGGAAAAGTACGGCAATTGATATGCCTCTTTACTTTAAACCAAAAGCATTTGCACATAAATGAGTTCCAAAGGAATATAAAATAGGTACTCCATTTGGCTTAATTCTTTCTAGGTGGTCATCCGTCATTAATCAACATTATATGAACATAATGAACTTGATAGGAACTCTCTTAAGTGCTATTTAGATGGGTCAAGGCATGGGATGGGTCAAGACAAGAAAAATCGTTGCACTGAAAAAAAAAACTGTTTGTAATATCAATAAACACCGTTTATTGACTGTTCACCGTCTCAAAAAAATTCTTGTTGATATTGCGAACAATTTTTGTTTTAAAAATGTCTGTTCAATAAACGATTTGTTGGCTCAGTTTAACTGCTAGTATTAATAAACTTTTTTTGTAACAGTAAATTCATACATTGCGCAAAACAATTTTTAACATTAGAAATGTTTAAGCGGAGGCATACCTACCTAAACAATATGAAAAAATCAACAGAATTTCAAAAAAGTGTAACGCCGAGTAGAGAAAGAGGGCGAAACGTTAGGGGAATAGACAAAATTATTGCGTTCATGCTATGTTCTAACCAAAGATACTGAATTATAAAGATTGGGATCCTCGGCTGTCATTCTGCTACAAGCTAAACAAAATGGCGGACAGTGGTGAATTCATATTTTTGCACTAGTGTTCATGTTTTAACGCACACTAGTGCAAAAATATGAATTCACCACTGCATAAATTGTTGTTGCAATTCACATCTATTCATCGACACGAGATGAAATTACAAGAACAACAATGTAAACAAATGGTTTTTGGGTTTCAAATATCAAATGATCTGTCAGTTGTAACTTTGAAGCTTGAATTTTGAGTTAAAATGTTCAAATTTTTATTGAAATTTTATTATTTCTCTAAATTTACTTTGTATGTAGATGAAAACGTAACAATTTGTAGAAAATAAGACGTGTAGTTTATTGAATTAACTACGCGTAGTTAATGATGTAGAAAATGAAGTGTAGTTATCAAAGTCTTAAAATACATAAATGCTTTTTTCATTTTTAATGTACCTCAGCTATGCTGGAATGGCAAATCGGGTAAATTTTTTATAAAACTACTTTTTTACTTTTACCAACTCTTATGAGAATTGCACAGAATCAACATACTGTGAATTCTATAACAGTCAACTATAATTTGAATAAAAAACGTTTACCCTTATAAACACTTTATTAGGGACATTAAATAGTTTATTGGGCCAATACAAAGTTTATTACGATGATATAAAAATGCACAATTATATATTTTCGACACTATGCCTTTTTGAGACAGCAAGTTGATTAACTTTTTTGTAGTGATAACTGTGATAAGTTGGGGTCAGAATACCGAAAGCCAAAATCCTAAAATAAATAAAAATCAAAATCCTAAAAAACCAAAATCCAGAAAACTTATAATCGAGAAAACCAAAAATAAAACACACAACACAATCCAGAAAACACCAAATTCATAATATAAAAAACACAAAATCTCGAAAACCCATTTATCATTATCAAATAGGTACTTTTCGATATTTCGATTTCGAATGGATTTTTTTGAAGATATTACGTATGTTTCCCAAAAAAAAACATTTTAAATGTAAACGAAATTTACAGATTATGGGTTTTCTGGACTTTGGAATCTAATCTTTCTGGATTTTGGGTTCTTGTGAAATTGTGTTTTTGTGATTTTGGGTTTTCGGGATTGAATTTCTGGATTTGAGGTCTCTGTGTTTTTGGGATAAGATTTATGGATCTTCGAAATTTTGTATTTTGGGTGTTACGAATTTAAGATTTTGGGATTTTGTCAGAATCCCCACTGAAATGTTTTCACTGTATATAAAATATTGCAATAGGATAAGACAACTTCACCGCATTTAAGACTAAAAATTAAAAATCTAAATTTTTGGTTTTTGATCTCAAATTTAAAATAAAAATATCTTTAAAATTATATTGCTCTTAGAAAAAGTTAATATTTTTTTTTGCATAACACTCACCGTTTAGGAGTTATGTATGGATTAGTAATGTTAGCCTAAAAGCCATAATCCCAATATGGAAATTCTCAAAGGCAAAATCCCCAATTGAAAAACCTAGCAAAGACAAAATCCCGCTTGTAACAACATCGCATTTACATCTCGTAGCCAAAAACATCGCAAATATTAACCGAAATGTTGCAAGCTTAACTGGCTGAACACAATGGATACGGAGCTACAACTGGAAGCTGCAACTGAATAGCTGTCAAAATATTGAATACACACAAATCCAATGTTACGAACACAACGCAACGCAACTGCAGTCGGTGCTTCAAAGGTTCACCAACTTTTAACTTTTTCACGTGCAGCACTTCTGACGTTTCAATTTATATGAAGAAAAAAAGAGCCGGAAAAAAATATTGAAGTTTTTAGTGCTCATTTGTGTCGCGAAAAAAAGTATTAATTAATATTGGAAATAAAAAAATTGAATAATAAACTCGTGGTTGTTTTTTTTCCTTTAAATATATAAAAAGCTGTACAGTTCTTTGTGGGCAGACGTACGACATTTTTTTAAAGCAGTTGCAGCTGCAGCTCCGATTCCAGTTGCAGCAGGGCATTGTGTTCTACCAGTGAATCATGAAAACGATTGTTAAAGAGAACTGCTGACTGAACATATACACTAAACCGAGCAACGGAGTTCCATGAGCGGGACTAAGGATCCATTCCGAGATTGTAAAAGGTAAGATTTTGTTATTGGTAGATCTCAAAATGTTGAATACAGTTCCGTCGATGCTTTGCTGTCATGTATAACGACTTGTTCGATATAACAAAGAAAATGAGGAAAAATGAATAATATTACTTCTCAATTATTTATGTCATAAATGGGATACAAAAATGTTGCCGCTGGGTATTGTGATCAAATTTGTCTGGTTTCCTGACGATCTAATATAGCGTTAAAAATATTCACTTGATTTTTTTTTCCGCAGATTGACCAGTTTTTTTAAACTTTTTTTCGATGGGTTTTTACTTTCAAACACATATCATTATTAGGTGTGTTCCTTTACTTTAAAACTCTGTGCATTTGTGTGAATTTCTACGTCATTTTATTATTTTTATATGAACTTTGACAGACTTTGGTGGAGAAATTCACAGAAATGCACCAGAGTTTCAAAGTAAAGGAACTAGGCTATTATATTGTAGTTTTTCGAAAGTCTTTATACCAGGAAGAATCAATAAGTGAATTTTAATGACTCTTAAGAATTTTGCCTGTTGCCCTTCCAGCTGCATATTCGAAGCATTATTTTCATTTCTAATTCTGACTAATGCAATTTTTAAAAAGAATGTCTTTAAAAGATGAATGAATGAATGCATATTACCGCGACACATTGATGGACAAAAAGACCTTTTACACAAACATCACTCAAAACCAGCGAAGAAAAACGATGTTAAAATTTGTCACCACTCACCACCGCATATATACCTCATCAGCCATAGTTTCTCTGATGCTGATGCCTGTTTTGAATACATGGCTGAATGCTGCTTGCTGACGTTTCTGCAAGTCACTTTTAACTGCAGTAATCTATCTCAATCAAGTTTGAGTTAGACATCGAATTATTTTGCTTTTGCAACATCAGGCCCATAAAATACTTATACATTTTATGTATATCCACGATGATGTATAAGTACCTACCATGTACCTACCATCAGCTATATTCTATTCACCTATCTTTTCGTGTATCAAGTACAATCATTGGAGAATTGCACACTGCACAGTGGCCGTGGCGCTTCTTTAGAATATGACATACGATGATACGATGTGAAGATAAGTGCTGCCAAGTAACACTTAATAATATGACTATCTCTTACACTGCCAGTGTTGTTTCGCCTGTTTCAAACAGAAAGACAGAGAAAGATGGAAACAGTTGCTCACACAGAGCAATTCATTGCCAGGTAATTTCTTTTGTGAAATAATTTCAGTACAGAAATGGCGCCCAACGTGATAATGTTCTCGAGGTCTTTTAATTTACAATTTTTGATGATACAAAATATGAATAAGCTTAATTTCTAATATTGTAAACTTTAATTTCACTCCAATAAAAGGCGTATTTTTTCAAGCTCGGTGGGAATTGAATGAAAAAAACGACGTGGTGCTAAGCAATTTACACGATAAATGCAACAACAATTAAATATGTGCCGGCTTAGCTGAACCCAGAGAATTTTCGGGGCTTAACTTAAGCGCACAGAAAAACTGTATTACCGGCATGAATTTCATAGTTGTTATCGATAATTTATATGAAAACTCCATTTTGTTTCTTTTATGGCATCGCCAATCACTGTTGTCGTTTTTTTCAACTAATTTCCTCCGATCTTGCAAAACAACACGCCTAAAGTCATTTATAATCGGGGAGGAAACTTTTTTGAAAAAGTGAAACGTCATAATTTATGGCTTTCCATCTACTGAGCAATATCTATAGCTATAGCTATTTGTTCTTCAAATATTTATTTCATTTATTTATTTCTTCAAATATCATCTACTCATGATGATGGCAATGCCATGGTCGTTTTCAAAGAAGCATGAACAACGGCTCAAAATCCACACCAAGCAGTGATTTTCTGTGGATGTATTGGGAGCTGTTGAACCTCGTATGGATTGGCATCTTACTTCCCAAATCGGGCAATTTTTCTTGTGGACGTATAAATTCATCCGGAAATGGTCTCCGTTGCTGAAAATGATTTTTTTCTGAAAACGGGATCCGCGTCCAACTGCTCCAGGGACCAGCACCCAGTGTCAGTCAGCGAACACACTTTGCGGCACGCCCGCGTTGTCTATGGAAGCAGTAACTTGCATTAGTGATTTGACATTAGGGCTTGAAAAAATAACAAATACAAACCAACATGGCTACCATGAACTGTCAAAACATACACGTCACTTTATATTCTACAAATTGTTTACATTATTCCTTATGCAGACAGTTTTGTTTTTGTTTATGTCAAATTATTTAATTCGTCAAAGGAATGACATTTCACAGTAATTCATCCAAACGAAGCACTGTTTTTATATCCGCTTTACTCATAAGCGTGAGGGTTTACCAACTCTATCTTAAGCAGATGGGGTTCATCGTTCTTATTGCAATTTATATTCAAATTATTTTTTAAGAGGATATCTGCGTGCAAAAAAAACACCCACTATTGCTGAATAATTTCTACATAGATACACTACGGTTCACTTGAATAAAGGCAACAATTTTATTGATCTAAAATGGGAATTATGTCACTATAATTCGTTATATGGCTTTAATTAGTAAAGGGAACAATATAGTTTGAGAATCTCTCAAGGGAACAACATACTAAAATCGCTTTACTGTACAAACTAACGGGGCTTTAACGAAGTTTGTAAACAGAGTCGGAAATTCAAGCAATAAAATCGGTTCACTTGAAAAAAGGCAGTTACGAAATTAACTGCATTTGTAAATATTTGATAAGGAAATTTGTGTTATGTGATTGTTGAGTAAAGTAAATTAATTTTGTGCAGTTTTTACCAAAAATGGGAAAATGAAATGCTTTAAATAGGAAATGGAAAGCTTAAATAAAAGTTTACCACTCGGAAAGGTATTTCAATCGCAAAAAACTTTAGACGAAGTGCATTTTTTGTCGACTACAGTGGTTTCAACAGATGATAGGCGGGAAATCATTAGGTGTGCTTCGAATCACAGTCGTTAAATACCAAAAATCAAGTTCGAAGCCGGATTAAACGCCAGCAAATCTACTGTTTAGCAAGTAATTTTTTGTTCTAAGAAACTAAAGCAGTTAATTAAAGCTGGTCAAAAAGCCTTCTCTTATCGACGTCCGTAGGCAACTTCGACTAGAATTTGCAAAAAAAAAACATGGTTTTTAAGGGGACAGAGTCAAGTTGAAAACGCAATATTCACCTCACTTTAAAGTTGTAGAAAATGTTTGAGGATGGCCAACCCGAAAATTATAGCTCCTTTCTATGGGCCATCAAAGTTCAAAAATAATAAATAACTTATCGGGTAGGCTGACCAGACGTCCTCTTTTAAGAGGATATGTCCTCTTTTAGACCTAATAAACTTTTGTCCGGTATCTTTTTGAAAAAATAAGCAATTTTTCCACTTTTTTAGGTAAACAAAAACAACGAAACAATAATAAAAAATTTATTTTAATGTGAACACCGTCTTAAAAATATTTTCAAAACTAAAAAAATGAAAATTGATCAATGGAAAATTGAAAAATTGAAGTCAATCATTCCAAAATCAAAACAAAATATGTCTTGTATTGCATTTTACAAATTATACAACTAAATTTTAAAGAGAACAGACATTTTAATTAAAATAAGATCCAATAACTTTGTCCCAAAAATTCACACAAGAAATAACTTTGATAGAAAATATGGGCTTTTATATGTATATTTTGTATTGATTCATTAAACATGCAATATAGGGTTATACTTCTGGAATAGAATACTGGGAAAGTGGAGGAGGCTTTGCTGGAACATGCACCTTTTTGTTTTGTTTATATTTTTCATGACCGTTCCGCATAAATATGATTCAATATATTTGATACAGCGCTCTATTTTCAAAATCCACACCAAGCATTGAAATGTTGTGGATGCATTTGTTTTTCAACAATCATTTGTGTATTTTCTGAACGCCAAATATGACAACTTTGAAGGTTAACGAGCCATCAAGACGAAAATGAGCTTCAACGCTGAAAATGATTTTATTCGAAAAATCACCGACAAACCCTAATTGTTTTTTGAAACTGCTGGTTAATAATGAAAACACGGTGTTTTTTTCGTCCATTTTCTCCATGTCCATTTTCAAATGTCAAGCTCTTTTTTTTTATTGGCAACACCTTGCTTGAATTTTGGGACACCTTTTACAATCAAAGGGAAGATGGTTCAATAGTTCTTGGAAAAAAATATTTATATATATATAAAATTTTCGGATGTCCTCTTTTCATTGAGGATAGATCTGGTCAGCCTAATCGGGGGGAAATAAGTCAACCTAGACCGAAATTTTCCTTAACTTCTTAAAATTATTGTAGGACTCGCTTCCATTTCGTTGATGTATTCTCTTGAGAGATTCTGAAACTATTTCTCCACTGACTTATTATAGTCATGTTACAACTTATAGGGACATAATTCTCGTTTTATTCAATAAAGTTGTTGCCTTTATTCAAGCGAACCGTAGTGTATACTATATCAGCTTCAAAGTTCACAGCAATATTACCTACATGTATATAAGAGCGCTAAAAGCATGGTATTTTTTTTTTTTTTTTTTATATTGTAAGCATTGGCAACCCTATCGAGGATAATCCTCTGCCATATAATATGATGCCTGCTGTCAGTAGCAGAGATACAAATAATATGCGTTACCAACAACAGGTTTAAAAGAGTAACGGCTGTCACGTTCGTCGCATCGCATCGGTCGTCGTCATAGTTTCTTCTTCGTCGACGCAATCGATTTAGGTTTTAAAAATTTCCATTTTTTTTTTTATTTTTATTAACTTTATTGCACAACCTGTTAACATCTCTTTTGTGCCAAAAAAAAAAAAAAAAAAACGAAATATGGAAGGTTTTAAGCTGCATAATATAGGAATGGCAAAATATTTGGATTGAATAGATAGCTTGAAGCGTTGAAATGATGTGAGCCAGACGTTTCAAAATTATGTTTGTTATTTTTCTGTTGGAATTTGATGTTTATTTTGATGTTTTTTGGTTTTTTTTTTTTATTTAATATTTTTTTATTATTGAAAACATACATATTAAATGACAAATGAGAGACATTTGCAATGCATTTGGAAAATGCCTTTGGAATAACAATAGAGGAAACAACCTGACACACACAAACACACAGTGGGCGCTGCTGTGATGTGCTTTGTGAATTTAACAGAGCAATTTTAGTGTGTCAATGATGGCAACGATGTGGTTGGTGATGTGTTTGTTATAGTTGTTGCCAAGCCAAGTGAAGCGAAGGTGGTGAGACGAAGTGAATTGAATACTCTGATTGGAACGTGTTGTCCTCCCAAATAGGATTTGATTTTTTGCTTTTGAGAGTCTGAGCACGTTTGCTTCATAAAAATAGTGGCATGATGTCAGATCCATTAGGAAAAGGATGGCCAACAAATCGATGAGATCAAAATAATATGTGTATATGTATTGCATATTATATGGATATTCTATTTTATTAGTAGTGCCAGTGCGTTTTTATAGTAATTGCAACAAAATTCAATAATAATGGTTTTGTTTTGCTTTCAAATTTGAAAACAATTTCATTTGATATATCAGAATAAAAAGACAAGAATATGCATGGTAGTGAATGTTTAATTAATTTTTATATCTACATTCTAGGTATGTACATAGATAGGTACTATCTAGGTATTTATTGCAAATACATATTCTATACACATCCTTATTTTTTATTTGTTTTTTAAACAAACTATAAATTAAAATACTAAAATATATTAAATTCAATTATATTGTTCAAGGAAATCGTATGCGGATAGACGACTATATTAACATACACATTGTACATAATAGGATCGTTTTATCATCTACGGATCTGGATCGGGATCATCCCATGAAAATAAAACTATACGGATCCTAATGACAACAGTGTTGTATGCTCATCTCTTTTTTTCTTATGTTTGTTTATTTTTCATGTAGATACTGGCTTTTTTCTTTATACTACAATTTGTACTCCCTGCCGAGTGAAAATCCACCAGAGTAAGATCAATTATTTTTGGATCTTTAAAATATGAGATGCAAAGCAGGATCCCATTCCCAAGTTGTTGTTTTATTATGTCTTAAAAAATGATCCAGATCCGTAGATAATAAATAATCTTAAAGATCCTTATAGAATTTTTTAAAGGACCATGGGCAACTTTGTATGGAGTTTGGGCCCACTTTCAACATTGCTCAACAGTGATGAAACTTATGTAATATGGAAGCGTATGGAGAGCACCTTTTTTCAATATATGGCAGCTAAATTGAAATCGAGCGCAAAAGTTGTGTTTTGGCACATTTTATAAAAAAGTATTTATAATGCAAAAAAACATATTTAAAAAAATGGCAACATTGTCTAAAAATTGTTTCTGAAAGCCTGAAAGTCTGTTCTTTCATTTTATTTTTAAATAAACTTATTCTATGGTAGTTTCCATCACAATAACCAGATAGATTAAGAAAATGCACAAGCAGATTCAAATGTTCAGAAAATCATCACAAGAAGAGCCTGTCTTCAGGGAGGGGTAGACTATCAGTATCACCCTTGCTTTGGAGAGTTGACGAATTGCTAGAAAATCCTACTTCCCGATGTATAAACCATGACTAGGAAGGCCTGTATAGCTTTCTATGCCTGTAGTAAAACATTTGGCAAAAAGTGGGGTCTCCAATCGAAGATGATACTGTGGACGTACACAGCGGTGGTACGACCGATCCTCACGTATGGCTCGATTGTTTGGTGGCCCGCCCTTAGTAAAGCCTATAACATAGTCAAGCTTAAAAAGGTGCAAAGAACAGCTAGCGTTGGCACTACAATGGCACTACGATCCTGCCCAACGGATGCCTTAAGCGTCTTTCTCCACCTTCTACCTCTTGATCTTCATATTAAATACCTAGTTTGTTGCAGCACGATAAGAGTAAAGGAATCCAATCTTTGGTTTGCCAAAGCATATGGTCATGGCAATATCGCTACTCTTATTCCCATAGACATTCTTTCAACAACTACTGACTGCTGCGCTCCTACTGTGTGCCTCAGTAAGGATTTTAAAGTCGTTTTCCCATCCAGGCAGGACTGGCAAGATAACGTCGTGACGAAAGACTTCGACACAACTATTTTTACTGATGGTTCAAAGATGGAGTGTGGTGTTGGTTCAGGAATATTTTCCGAATCCCTTAATATCTGTAGATCTGACTACCCAATTTCAAGCTGAATTACTGGCAATTAGGGAGGCATGTAAGATACTCAAACAAGACCCTAACCAGTACCGAAATACTGCTATCCTGACATACAGTCAGGCAGCTGTTAAAGCTATTAGCTCAGCTGCATCTTCTTCTAAATTAGTGCAGCAATACCGTGATGAGCTCGCCGGCCTAGACAGGAATCTCAAGGTGACACTTATTTGGGTTCCGGTTCACTGTGGCATTGAGGGAAACGAACGGGCTGACGAACTGGCCAGGCAAGGTTCAGCCCTTCATGACTCACTTTCGGAACGAGTCAACATTCCGCTTGGAGTCATGAAGGGCAATATATTCTCTATTCTTCTTACTGAATCCAATCGCAGGTGGGGCAATTTGTCAAACTGCATCATTTCTAGGAAGGTATGGCCAACCTATAGTAAATCCCGAACAAATGACTTAATTTGCAGACCCAGGCCAGACATAGCCAGGGTCGTTACGAAATGTACAGGACACTGGCCAATCGGAGAGCATGCAGCGAAGCTATGGTATCCCCCACAATGACCATTGTCGTAATAGTTGCGGGGACCAGCAGGAGAGGGAAACAGTCGTCCATTTCCTCTGTAAATGCCCCGCATTGGCCAGGAAAAGAGCTCAATCATTTGGTAGAGCTTTTTTCAGTGACCTACACGAACTCTCTGAAGCGAAGATCCCTAGAATGAAGGCAAAGTAGTAGCATGGGGGGGAAAGAAGTTAATAGAAGCTTAAGGTCTGAGCGTGGGGTGGCTTTCTGAACCGCATCGCATTGAATTCTGAATGAATTTTCGAATGTTCTTTAATGACAAAAACGAGATGTCACCAAGGTTGTCGAAAAAGTATTCTCCGAGGGCTGTCTTAATGGTTCTTGCTAGGCTGGACAATGGACACTCACAAAGGAAGTGAAAGGAGCCCTCCTCGTCCTTCTTCATCCTGACACCCTCCGCATAAGTCAGATGTGCTTATGCACATTCTGCTCATGTGGGTTCCCACTGAGTTGTGACCCATTAGGATTCCAACTAATTGAGAGACAGTTAAGGCCTGCTATGCTCCGGTAAGTAGTCTGTTATTGTTTTTTTTTAGAAAGATGCGGTCATAGATTCCACGAGACCCGACAAGTTAGTGTCAATTCCTGACCATGCGTCGTTTACTAGTTTATGTGAAGAAAGGGTATTTGTAGACTCAAAATTGCAAGCCCTTCCGCATGAAAAAAAACTGTAGAAATTTGGAAGAATTATTGAAATATTCAGAAGTGGGTTTTCTGAAAAAATGCCCCAACCGACACATGTTGTATGAGGCACACAAGACTATCACTATTACATCAAAAAAAAACCTCAGGTTCAAATCTGTGTATAGACCCCTAAAGAACAACAATAAACTTTACAAAGAACAAAAAGTATTTAATTAACTTAAGGGCGATTCCGCTATAGACGATTATGGACAGTTTAAGGTGATGATTTACATTTAAGACTATGTGACAAATGTCATATAATCTTTTCCACTAAAAAAAATTTAAGAATTTTGTATTACTTTTTTAGCATTATTGATTGCAAATAGCCATTGTCAGATTGTTGCACCCGCGATACAAAAGATATAAAAGTTTGCTTTTTTGACAGAAATAAACTGCTAACGTTTTGAAACTTTGTTAAAGTAAGAAGAAACGCAAAACAAAGTTAAATCATTCGTAATTAAGAGTAAACAGCTGTAAGTTGAATGGAAAAAACGCTTATTCAAATTGGTTGCACCCGCGATCGCGATATTAGGATCGCGTATGCGACTACTAACATTATAACTTGATTTATCATGTTTCATTGATAAAATATGTCTTGAATAATAATTTCTGCTATTTAAGATTGTTGTATTTAACTAGCTATTTAATATAATATTTTGTTCTTTATTTATAAAAATATCAGGTTAAATGGGAGGGAAACAGGGAAAAGAGGCTGCTTCACAGAAATACACTGACACTATACCCTTTTTACAGCAACAAACTCAAGCGATTTTCGACTCCCTTCTAATATTTGCTAAGCTGACCAAACACAGGGCCTTCACCAAATTTAATTCAATCCACAAAAGGAAAAAATAAAATATTTGAAGGTTTCCATATAGGAGACGTGGTATCCGCCCATTTTCTAAAAATTAGTATCATTTACATATGTGGAGCACTTCCGATTGCTGTAGAAGGATTAATTTTATCAGAGCGGTTGGGTTTGAAGTGGATACAAATGAAAAACAAAATATTAGAAGTTTTCTTTTCAGGTGGCGTGGTATTCGCCTAATTTTCTCAGTATTACTATCAATTAAATGTACGACTTCTGATTATTGTAGAATGACTCCTTATACTGTCCTACACTTCTATAGTGGATGTATCTTTCCAAATTTGTATCTGGCAAAAAAATTTAAATCTTTGCAAAAAGGAGTGAGGTCAGAACAAAACATACATTTTTAAAAGAAAGCCAAGTTTTTCTATATAAAAACCTGTATTCAACAAAACAGCCGTGAAAAGTAGTGCGATCTTAAAGTACGCCAAGTTCTTCCTTTATGAAGGTTTAATATCAAATATTTAAAGTAGAGTATAATATTGAAATTACTGCAAATTTTGAGGGAAATTTATTATTATTTAATAATTACTTTCTAAAATTCGGTGAGATTATACCTATCCTTGGAAAATTTTTTTTTATTACTCACAATTCAAAAAGTTTTGAAAATTTGGCCAGTGAACAATGATATATTACAATTTTTGAAGAAAATTCATGGCCGACGTTTCACCAAAAAAAATGACATACGGGCATACCAGATGTGCAATTTGAAGACATATTTGTAAAGTTGGATGCGCCAGAGAAAAAGATTGAAGACAATAATATATATGCACGAAATTTTCGAAAAATATTGACGTACATATTTGAAGAATAATAATTAATAGAGAAGGGTACTGACTAGAAAACTACATCATTCGATCTCTTATCCAGTTTTTTTTTATCGTTTTCTGGTATTAATATTCATTAAAGTTAGACGCGTTGCACTCGCGATAATTTGATGTTGCACCCGCGATTGCTTTAAAAGTGAATAATTCATTGTTTACATTTATTTTCCATCTTTATTTTTATTTCTATAGTTGATTGAATCAACGCCTTTCAATATATGCAAAAATAGCACGATAAATGTTTCACAATTAACTGATTTTGTATTTTTTGTACTATGATCTTGAAAGGTTAGGCCAATTCTGTTGCACCCGCGATCGCACTTTAAAACGTTTTTTCTGACCATTTATTTATTTCATTTGAGTTTTATAAACGAATCCAAAGAGAATAATTGAAAATGTAGCCCTTCATGTAATAATTTCATTAAAATAGTTTTTTTATTTTGACATAAATATACTTCAAATGCGTCTAAACGATGCACCCGCTATAATGGAATCGCCCTTAAGTCTATTGTGATTTTCTGTTTGGAGATATTTTTTAAAGATTCTGTTTTGGGAATTTTTTTTTTTCTAGTTTATGTTCGTTTCATAATGTTGATTTTGGATTTTGATTTCCTAACGACACAAACCATCACTTATCCCGAAAACCAAGCTGTATAACTTATACCTAATTGTTTAGCTGCTCTCATCCTGAATAAAGCAAGAAAGATCCCCTAGTGTGATTTAGTTCTTATCTGTATAGTTTCATTCCCAATCTATGTACATATATCCAACCTGGTTTTAGAGTTCATTTTGCTTTTTATGATCAGTTTATTGAAAAATCAGAAGTTACAGAAATTTTGAGTTAGGTCACTTTCATTCTAAGAGTGCGATATATCCCTTATGCATAAATAATTCTACAAAACTATCCTTTGTAGTAAACAAAGTTAGGATATCATTTAAAAATAGTTTAACAAAATCCAGGATGGCTTCCTTGATTAAATTCCTATTATAGGGTTGTCGTTTTAGTTATGTGCAACCGATCAACTTCGATGGACATAAATCAGCTTCAGATGTAGAAAAAACAAAATCCTTCAATTTTGTTTTCAGCAATTAATGATTAATTGTTGAAAAATATTTGGACTAAAAAAAAATAAACAAACCTATTTTTAAATACCTAAAACAAAACAAACTAAGCTAATAGGGTAAAATATAATAATTAAAATAAAATATCTATACATATATTAAAAAATTAGATATAACTTTTTTTTCAAACATTTTTTGCAGCCAATTTACATAACCACCATAAACTATAAATCCGATAAAAAAAAACACTTATAACATCCACACTAATGAACGTATAATAAATAGTTAAATTTAAATGTATTTACATAATTGAAAAAAATGGCATTCAATTAAAATCATTACACACATTAAATATTAGATATAATTAAAATACAATTGAGCTCACAAACCTAAAATATCTAATATAATTTGTTAATTGGTTTAAACTATATCAACTCAAATATTATCTGTATATATTCTACATATTATACTCCGTGGTTTCATTTATTGGCTAAACATTATACCAAAGTCAAACTAGTTAATGCATTTGAAATAAGCACATTAATCTAACTCCCATTTGTCTCTTAAACAAAAACTCTATTTGTCAATCAATGTGACATTTTGCCAAAATCCACAGACAATTGCAAATTCCAACCTAATTCCCATTGTCTATATCAGACACAAAATTTCCCAATGTGACAGCAGTTGGCAGCAGCAGCGCAGTTAATGCTATTGTTATTGTTGTAACTGTTTAATTTTAACAATGAATCGAGCAATTAATTTGCAATTAAGACTAAAACTGAACTGACCCACGCCTGCCGCAGCCGAAACTACTATTAAACAACGATTACAAATTATTTTTTTGTTCTGCGTAACTCTTTAAAGGTCATATACTCACTATCGATTTGAATATATGGACTTTCTTTTGAGAAATAAAAATAAACAAAAATTATTTTGAGGAAAACCACAGACAAACAATAAATCAGGTTTAACATTTACGTATCATATAGTAAGTAATCGGAATAAAGTATCTACTGTTTTTTTTTTTTTTTTTTAACTAGTAAATAATAGATACACATTTTTGTTTACAAATCATTGAAAATCACTGTAAAAATTCACACATCAATATTATCGATTTATTATTTTTAATGTACAGGGTGTTTAGGGAGATGGTAACAACCTCTGCATAAATATATTGGCACTCTACTTGAAGTTAAATTATTATCCAATCATATGCTGGTTTTATTATTTATAAAAATTCAATTAACATACCATTAAATGGTCACATCATATTTTATAGTATTTCTGTTTATTCTTATACCTACAGTTGATTTTGAGTTGAAATTAAAGAGAAACTAGCACACCCTATAGGTTAATCACTTAAGCCAACAACTTCATTCACTTGCGAATGAAAAAAAATAAAAGATATAAATATTAAATACCAGTCTTAAGGTAAGACATTAGCATAAACTGTCATGTTATAAGTTTGATCCGCCAGTGTTTTATTGATGCCTGTGTGGGTAAATATTAGCCTTAACTGACATAATCGTCATTGACGGCATGTTATGTCAAAATGTCTTTTTCTGACTTAAAAGACCATTGAACCCATATAGGTGGCATAACTCTACATATCTTTAATTCTGCAAAAGAAAGACATTTAAAATTCAAGACTATGTTGCTTGCATTTGCTCCAATAATTCAGGGCTATATTAAGAACCATTTTCTGAACCGATATTTAAGTGCAACTTAAGCGCTTTTGCGAGACAGTTTACGCAAAGGAAAATGTATATTCTAAGCGTTGAAGTAGAATGTTGCGTATCAACAAACGAGTCTAATTGGTTAAGGAAGGTAAAAAGAAGGGAAAATGTGAAAAAAATTGAAAAGTCATTCCGACAAAAGAATTTGCAAATTAACACTAACGCAAAATATTTGGAAACCGAGGAACAGAAATGATTTTTAATAAAACTTGAAGTATCCATACCCGTTTAGAAACAGCTTCTAGTTTCTGATAACCTTGAATTATATAAATTTCGCATAGCTAAAATCTCGCAATTGGTATCGATATCTCGCTATTAAAAAATGTCGCACTACCAAAATTCCACATTATAAAAGTATCGCATTATGTAAAAATATCTCGCAATTTTAAGATTTCGCCCAAATTTGGCTTTATTAAAATTTTGTATTATTAAAAACTAGTATTCGAAATCCATATCTCGCAATTTCAAAATGTGGCATTATGAAAATTTCGCATTATAAAATTCTCGCATAAGGTATAGATATCTTGCTGTTCAATAATTTCGAAAATTGAAATCTCGCAATTGGTATCGATATCTCGCTATTGCAAAATCTCGCACTACCAAAATTCTGCATTATAAAAATATCGCATTATGTAAAAATATCTCGTAATTTCAAGATTTCGCAATCCAAAAAACTAGTATTGAAAATCCATATCTCGCAATTTCAAAATGTCACATTATGAAAATTTCGCAATATAAAAATCTCGCATAGGTTAGCAATATCTCGCAATTACAAAATATCACATACTGAAATTTCGCGTTGAAAAATTCTGATCGCGAAATGAAAAAAAAAATCGAATATGAGAATCTCTCATTATCGAAATTGCTCACTGTACAAAACCAGCATAAGGTATTGATATCTCGCAATTACAAAATCTTACACTATGAACATTTCTCATGCTACAAATTTAGCACTAGGTATCGATACTTCGCTACTTAAAGTTTTCGCATATTGAAATCTCGGATTATAGTATCGATATCTCACAGTTGTCAAATTTCGCTTTATTAAAATGTGACATTATAAAATTTTCGCATATTGAAATTTCGCACTATCTAACTGTAACAATATAAAAATCTCGTAACAGATATCGATATCTCACAAAATCAAAATTTTGGACTCTACAAATATCGAATTTTTGCATTTTTAAAATCATGGTATCGATATCTCGCAATTGCAATTCTTATATTATCTAAATCTCGCACTACCAAAGAGTTTCACTTTAATAATTTCGCAACTATAAAATTTCAAAATTATGAAAATTTAACTCTATAAGAATCTCGCATAAGGAACCTTGATATATCCCGTAATAACAAAATTTCCAATATCGAAATTTCGCATTATTGAAATGTTGATTCAAAAAATCTCGCATAAAGTATACCGATACCTAGAAATTTAAAAAAAAAATCGCATACCTATATTTCAGACTAAGTATACAAATATAACATAAGGTATATCGATGTATCGAAACTACAAAATTTTACAATACTAATTGCAAAATATCTGTTATGAAAAATTTAACATAGTCGAAATTTTGCATAATAAAAATTTCGCGACAGGACGTATCGATTACAAAAATTCGCATTATCAAATTTTTGCACTACACAATTCTCGCATATGGTAGGTATCAAAATCTCGCAATTGCAAAATTTTGCATATTGAAATCTAGCATTATATCAAAATGTTGCATTTTTAATCTCGCACATGGTACCTATAGGTATCAAACTCGCAACTACAAAACTTGGCATTATCAAAATTTAGCACTTTAAGAATCTCGCATAAAGTATACCGGGTTATCTCGCAATTACAAAATTTCGCATACATATATCGAAATAAAAATCTCGCATTAGATATTGATATTTCGCAATAACAAAATTACGCTTATTAAAATTTCGCAATATTAAAATCTTGCAAACTTAAATCTCGAAAGTTATAATCTATAACATTGAAATAAAATATTTTTTTAATTCGCACGCCAAAACCAATACTTACCCAATAGAGCTGGCAAAAACCATAGTGAATTGATTGAACGTTTGCTTCAACGTCGAACAGCGTTACTAACCAATCACAAATAGCTACATATTATTATAATGCACCTTAATGAATGTTTGCAACAATTTCTGATTTAATTCAAGGACTACAAGGTTATTGCATCATTTTTGTTTTTTTTTTTTTTACTTTTTCATGAATTGCCTCACAAACGCAGGGGGTGCGGGGCAAAGGGGTTGGAGAGTGAAAGCAGTAATTAAAAATTCAACGTCCTTGTCCATTTTATTGGCAAAAAGCTAGTTTCGATTTTTAAACTAACGGGTGTGTTAAATATATATTTAGATGTGATGTTCAAATAGCTATGAATGTGTATTTGCTCCAAATTTTATTTGAATTTTATTCTCCTTTTCTTATGCCAAAAGGAAAATGAAACCCAAAACCATGCGGGGCCCGCTGCCGCCTCATCTCACCGCACCAGCATCACATCACTGCTTTTGTTGTCGATAAATTCAATTAATTCGCTTTCAGATCGCTTACACACATTATCGCTGCAGCCAGTCTATATTATACTATTGCTTTAATTTCTTCTTTATTTTGTTGTTTTTGTTTTCGTTTTCGTTTTTTGTTTTTGTTGTTGTTGGTTGTTGTTGTATTTTTATTTCTTTTTCCGGATTTTTATTTGGAATGAAATCGAATTTCATTCTTTTGAATTGGATGCTGGATGCTGCTGCTGCTCATGCTGCTGTACCTACTCGCATATATGTAGGTATGAGTATAACTGTGTGATCGATGATGAGAGTGGATTTTTATCGATTGTGTTAATTGAATTATGTAGATTTCCATTCAGAGTTTGAGCGTGTGGTTATATCACTTTAAGC
This sequence comes from Epistrophe grossulariae, assembly GCA_929447395.1. Classification (NCBI taxonomy): domain Eukaryota; kingdom Metazoa; phylum Arthropoda; class Insecta; order Diptera; family Syrphidae; genus Epistrophe; species Epistrophe grossulariae. Next base: position 126,915,823 of record OV839567.1, read on the forward strand.
CATACACACAACACAACACAACACAAGAATTGTAAACGAGTTGGAGATTTATGGTTAATTTCATTAATCCATGTGTGGTAATCGTGATTATTTTGTTTGAGAAATGATAATTTAGTCAAGATTTGTATTTAATTTCTTATGAAACATCAATATAGGGAGGATTATTGGTTTTGCTATTTGATTGAATTTCTCATTAATAAGTCAACAATATACAAAATAATGTAATCAGCTAAACAACTTATACTGATAAGATGATATTGATTGAAATGTTTGAGACGTTTGAGAGGAACATGAACTTTGAACATGGCGAGACGGATGTTAGATTTTGGGAAATGGCATTTAAAATCAATTTATCGGTATTATCTTCTTGTTTTTTGTTTACTTTCGTTGTTTTAACTCGTTATACCAATCTCATAACCCAACAGCTGTGGGCGTTTAAGTACTTGGGTATCCAAAGCTATATTTATACTTTCTAGTATTCAAAAATTTCTCAGCACTTTGTTTTCATAATAATTATCATTCCGATAATGGAATTCACAATACTGGATTAAAAGTGATTCGCAGTGGAGCGCTCACTTTTTTGTTCACTGCAAATGAGTCAAGAGGAAAGAGAGCGCTGGACTGTGAATCCAGTAATGCGAGTTCATTTATAATTCCGTTAACTTTTGTAAGTTTTTAAATACTAGGCGTGTTTTTTTGCAAGCCCGGGGGTAATTGGTTGAAAAAAACGACAGCGGGGATTAGCGACGCCATGACAGTAAAAAACATGGAGTTTTCATACAAACTATCAATAACATGTATGCCATTCATGCCGGTAACACAGTTTTTCGGTGCGCTTAAGTGAAACCCCGAGAATTCTCCGGGATTAGTTGTTGTTGCATTTAACATGTTAATTGTTTAGCACCGACGTCGTTTTTTTCATCCAATTCCCCCCGGGCTTGCAAAAAAACACGGCCACTATTAATGTTTACATATTAAGGCGCCAGTTATAGCTTTCATTGAAACTCATCATTGAAAATTTTAATTGTAAATTTTGAGGCCCTTAAAAAGTGAAATCAGTGATAATTTTAATGCAAATAAAAAGCTGATAACTCAATTATTATTTCTAGTCAAAAAAATATTTCATTTTGGCCCAGCCTATCGCAGGAAATGAATTTCTATGATTGAACTTATCATTGATCATTGAATTTTTAGAAATCATTTTATGTGAAAGGTAGGGCCAAAATGAAATATTTTTTTGACTAGAGATAATAATCGGGTCCTCAGCTTTTTATTGGCATCAAAATAATCACTGATATCGCTTTTTTAGAGCCTCAAAAATGAAAATTAAAATTTTCAATGATGAATTTCAATGAAAGCTATAACTGGCTCCTCGTACCTAATTGTTGGTTCTTTAATTGTATAGAAAAATTATTTTACCTAATCCTTTTTTTTTGGTATATACGAGTGATAGAAAATAGAATATTAAAACAAACAACTGATATTTTGATTAACTCGCGCTTTTTTATAATTAACACGCACTCAAAAGGCGTTATGACTACCCTTAATATAATTGACACAATGCGAGTAATTAAGAAAGTGAAAAGTATGAAATAAGACATAGCGATGTACATTGGTTTTGAATTTCTGAACAATGAAATAGAAGGGAAAAATAAACCTAGTTAAATTGTTCCACATTCGTGAAGTGGAGCTAAAGAAAATATCTCTGTATTTATTTGTTAGTAAAGTCTGAAATTGGCCTGAAGAGGTAACTTAAATGATATACATTCTTAGAAGTGGCGAGCAGTGTTGTTCAAATCCATGTTAAAAACTATTTTTCTACGTAAAGGTACGAGGTAAAAACGCGTAAACAAGTGTAAAAAACGTAAAAATCAAGTAAAAAACTCGTAAAAAAGGTAAAGAAGAGGTGAAGAAGAGGTAAACAAAGTAAATAACTATGTAAATAAGATGTGAAAACATACGTAACGTGAATCACAATCACAGAATCACAATCACGATCACAAGATACGTTACGTTTTTTTTCACCCTACCGCCAGTATAGATGTTTACACATCAAAAATGATAGGCTTCTGTCAAAATTTAAGTAAATAAAGAAAATTTGGCGGACGTTCAAAAATATCGAAAGAACAAATAAATAATTGAAGTATTTTATATTGAAAAACTTGGACTGAAAAAGATTAGAGAATCTGTTTTTTAATCATTTTGACGAAAATAAAATAAAAACCCAATAGTTTTTCTACCAACTGTCATCTTCAGTCTTGAAGGTAACCAATTTTTATTAATTTTCGCGTTTTTTTTTACTTTTTTTACCTTTTTTACGTTTTTTACATAAGCATAATTAAAATACAGCAAGTAAAAAATTAATGTAAAAACTGTTGATTTGACATTGGAGATTTTTAACGTGTTTTTTCATTAAATAAATAAAAGATATTATTTTAAATAACTTAAAAACACTTATTTTATTTATTTATTTACTTAAATGCATTTCGGAAGCTATGCTTCCATCGTCAGTAAGTTTTAAATAAATAATAATACAAACAAAATTTTTTGATATACATATTAAATACAAATAACTCATTACAAACAAAAAAGTAAAAAGTCGAGTGTAGCACAACACATGCTGGAGAATAACCATAATTTTAGCTTACAAAATTTGAAATTAATTCGCAATGTAAATAATCATTATGAATTGGATCTCTTTACATTTTCAAAAATAGAAATAATTTAATGAATAGTGACGATGGACCATTAAAAGATCCAATTTTCAAAAAAATTTATAATAGATCTTAAATTCACTAGAAATTTTTTGTGTAGTTTGTTTTTGTTTGTAATGAGTTATTTGTATTTAATATATCAAAAAATTTATTTTTATTATTTTATTTATATAAAACTTACTGACGATGGTAGCATAGTTTCCGAAATGCATTTAAGTAAATAAATAAATAAAATAAGTATTTTCAAGTTATTTAAAATAATATCTTTTATTTATAAAAACTGTGTTAAAAACGTAAAGTAAAAACTCGAACAACACTGGTGGCGAGTAGATATTACTTTACGCGAATCACGATATGTTGAAGTAGCACTTCCCCAGATTTTGTGAAGGGAAACACGTATGTAGCTCGTGGAGTAATGATTAGTGTGTAGGGCTGTTGCGCCGATAGAAAAGTGTTTTATGCCACCTAAAAAAAACAGTTTTTTTTGTTTACTACCTCTTGGGAGGAATTGACACATTCGGTAGAAAATTGTAGGCCCCATCCATTCCTTCCAATAAAACGTTGAGAGTTTTAAGTCACTATGCCCTGGTTCTACACGAGTTGTTGCGTCACCCAATTTATTTATTTATTTATTTAAACAAATTTCTTGCGTAGAGACCTAAGAATGTTCGTAAAATATGTAGGGTCGTTCTACAAAAGTTTGTCAGTAAATTTATATATATCTACACCGATAGTAAAATGCTGATCAGTTTCTTCGATGCAAGTATAATTCATTGAAAATTACATAAAGGGAGTAATTTCCGGTTTAACGAAAATAACTAGCATTGAGTTTTCAAACCAATTCTTCGCTATTTCTTAAGGACAATGCTGTAAAGATCGGAATTTAAAGAGCTTATCTAATCATTCGATGCCGCTGGAGCTCCACAACCTAAAAACAAAATTATGAATCTAAAAAGCTGAAGTCATAACATTGTTGTCTACAAAACACTATATTAAAAGTTTCAGAAATGAAATAAATATGATAAAGAAATTCGGTGACAAAACGGAACCCTGCAGTACACCGTCCTTTATTTTGTGAATTTCCGTTTCAAGAGAATACATTTTTGCTCTGATTTTGATGATTAATCAGAGTTTGAATAAATTTGGAAAGAAGTAGCGTAAGTTCAATTGGACAATTTCTCATATTTTTTTATAAATAACCAAAAATATTTACTATTGTAAATTCTACAGTTTAACAGTGTAACCAAATCTCATGATTTATCAAAATTTTCCTTTCACACCCTCATCCCATGAATTCATCAAAAATTTAATATTTTTTTGGGCTTACTTAAAATTAAAAAAAAAAAACAAAGCGAATATTCTAAAATGACGAAGAAGAATTCTGGCAATATGTAGACAAAATTCAACTGGCCGACGACACACAAGAGCTTGGCTTATATCCAATTTAGACGAAATTCGTTTTTGAAATCTTTCCGATGCCACATTCTTCAGCCAATACTGAGCGAATTTTTTCAAAGGTTACCAAAATAAGAAACCAACTTGACATCGAATCAGCGTTTATTCATTCGAATTACAAATGACGAAAAATCAACTGTTTTGTATGTGTATAAAGTTACTAAGCCCTTGATTGACAAATATTTTAGCAATGTTTACAATCAGTATAAACTTATTCTTATTTACCTATATATACATAATTCTACGTTTGTTGTTCGCACGAAATTTTAAAAGCAGCTCTTGTGAGTTTCGCCTGAAGGAAATTTCGTTCACCTATTCAAAATATGTGAAAATTTAAGCTTTCAATGGCGTTTCATTCCGCTCGAAATAAATGTTCACAATAAGGGGAATTTTCGAACAAGAAATTTGGGGTGAAACTCACAATAGGCGAAAAATAAATGTAAAATTTTTCGGGTGGAATGTATTTTGGGTGAAACTCACAATAAGGCTGCATATGCTGTGCCTTAATTTTTTGTCATTCAAAAATTTGTTGAAAATATGATCCTTACAGTTTTTTCTAGCTTGTCTGAACTTTTGCCGTTTTTTTTGTCAGTGAAGTTAGTGTTGAAATAATAATAATAATTTTAACTATATGTCTGTAAGACCTAAGGTCTTTTTAATTGCAACCTCAATTGCACGGCACTAGAATAGAAGAATAGGAAAGAATTTTTGTTAGTACAGTGGACTGAGGAATTTTGTGTTAATTATTCTTATTAAATCCCACGGGTGGCGTTCAGTTGAAATTGAGGGAATAAATAAAAGAATGCTGCCTAGAGTGGGGCTCGAACCCACACCTCTAAGTAAGCAATCAAGCACTACATCCACTGCGCCATTGCCATCCAATATAATTTCGGAAGTTTTTTTTTTCGGCCTCTTTTGATAGCTCGAATAAATAATGAGTTACTGCCCTTCAATCAAGTTTAAAAGAGTGCATGATGTCTAAAACAAAGTAAGACTTCTAAGACATTTGTATACTTTGCACCATATTAGTGTTCTGTTGAACAAAACTCTTAGATTACTTTTTTCTTCGATAAGCCAAACTCTCCAAAGCTAAGTTCTCGAAATCTGAAAAAAAAAAACTCCCATATATTTTATATGCCACTGCACTTAAGCATTAACATCTTGTTATGAAGCTCAAATAGGTCTCAAAGGCCTTTTTATTTTAAGAGTTGAAGATTTTTCTCTCTTTAAAATACTTAAATCTTATAGTTAAATCAATTTTTCTTCTTGGATAAAATAAATAAAAAAATTGTTTTATTCTCTCTGAAAAAAGTGCTTAATGAGAATGATATATTATATATTTTTTTAAAATTCGTAAACTTTGTAATCTGTTCTCTTTTGAGTAAATCTCATTGGAAGATACATTGTCATATGGCGTTTTTCTTTTTTGGCTCTGAGCAAAGCTCTGAGCAGAGGCTGAGCGATCAGAGTAATGCTCTGAGGAGATTATAATCAGAGTCCTCAGATTTAATTATGAAACACACTTGAGCACTGAACTGTCAAATGCTTAGTAATCTGTCAAATTACATAAAAATTGTATGAAGTTGGCTTCGCTCAGCGTTTTGCCCCATTTGCTTGGTCATTTTATTCTGAGCATACAGATCATGCTCCGAGCTAGCTCGGATGGAAAAAAGAAACACGACTTATGTGCTCTGATATGTCTGAGGTAAAAAAGAAACATAGAATTTATTTTTGACAGCTCAGTGATCTGCTCTGAGGTAAAAAAGAAAAACACCAATAGCAAGACTTAGTTGAAGTGAGAGCCTCCCATAACTAGGCCATTTAACGCCTTTAACAGTGCCAGAATTCTTCAAGATTACTTTAGCTTTGGAACATCTTATGAGAGCTAAACAAAAGTTTATTTTTATAAACAAGGAAACATCTCGATTTTTTAAGGTTTTAATTGCAAATTGTTTTCTTCAGCCCGATCCACAATATTTTGCAGCTTATCAACACCATCTTCAATCGATCTAATTTTTAAGAAGAAAATGAATCTATGCCGACGTGCGTCAGTATACATTACATAAATATGATGATTCACTTCTTTAAAGGTAAATTATTAATAAATATTGTAAAAAGCAATTGCCCTAACATGGATCCCTGTGGGACTCCACTCCACCTTAAATATTTTTTAAGTTGTGATCTAAATTATATTACCTCACAGACATTGAATGTTTTCTTCCAAATAGATAAGATTCTATAATTTTTTTTTTAATTTAAAGGTGGTTTTTATTTTTGATCCTAAAACATGTATCCACCCGCATCAAATGCCTTGGATAAGTTACTAATTTATTACTCAGACTCACTAAAATTGCAGTATAGATATCATCAGAAATAAAGTTTCAACAATGCTGATACGCAACTAGATATATCTTTATGTTTGACATCATCCGCAGACCGCAAGTCACAATTTAGTACCAAAATATCTCACCCCACGGTGCTCGAGGTCAGCTATTAAAATCTACCTGCAACAAAAGTTCCTATTGAATTAACTTTTGTTTCTTATTACCTGCTCCTTTTAAATTAATTATTCATTGACTCTATAGAATTTTAAGTAGCTTTTAACACAATTTTTGTTTTTATTTATTTATGGACTAATCATTAAAATATTTGAAATGCGTATGCTTCAATGCAATGAAGTCACTATCTCAACAATAATATGTATTTTTTTCTTTTAACCTGAAAGTGCGTGTCTATATCTTCAACTAGATACATATAGGTATCCACAAAAAGCCTTAAGCCATATACACATTGCCAGACTGAACACTGGACATTCCCCTTTCGAAATTCGAAATAATTTTTTTTTTTTAATAAAACGAAACTACTTTCAATGTTTTCCTACCTAAATTGCCTTGCATTAGAATCAAATCACTTTGAAAACCCGCTTTATATATCGTTAATCTATAACTTTATAATAATTTTATTCCATCCAATGACCCAGATTAAAAATACAAAAAATATATACATGTCTCTATATATTTCTGTATAAGTACGTCAAAATACAAAACTATGAATAGAAAAGACAAGACAACCCACCACTCCTTGGAGCATTGTCTATCCTCAATAATGCCGTTATAACAAATGCCTGTGATGAAATAAGTCAATGGGCATTCCGCTTTTTCGCAGAATTGCACTAATTTGCCTCAATCCTCCACTCGCTCGTCGTCGTGCAGTGCGATCATTACCAGGCAATCTAGTTCCTTTGTGGGACTAATAGGTATATCTCTATATACTTAAAAAAAAACTTGATTGGAGCTAGTTGCTTACTCATAGGTCGGCAACACGTTCAAAAACCAAAAGCGACAGTGGACAGTGAAGGTAGAAATTTAAGGGTGCACACAGATGGAGACACACGCAGATACGAAAATATAAAACACGTCTCCCCATGTGACTTACGCTGTTCAACCAGCACCGCTCCAATCACTCATTCTAGAGGTCTCATTGGTCAGTAAATAATATCGTATACGTTTACCTGTACATATACTTCAGCATAAGGCCCCACAGTCTTGTTATATAGTATATGGACCCGTTCTGAGTACTGGTAGTGTATATAGCCACCTTGAAAACCCGTTGTTGCAATTTTTTGTTTTTTGTTTTCTTTTTCCTCTTGACAGACCAAATAATGACACAATGCCGTTGCTGACATTCCTCTCATAATTCTCTGAAAATACCGCAGACATCGTTGAAGCATCTTGTTAAGCCGGTCGGTCGTCGGACGAAGTTTAGAGACCACGCCATGCCACGGGTAGGTTAGGTTAGGTAGATAAGCTGAGGAGAAAGCTCCAGAAGTGAATTCTTTGGGATTGTTCTTGATATGCAAATATTAGATAGGTTCGACATTTGGCACAATAATCAAATAAACCGGGTTCGTACAACATTATTATTTCAGCAAATGCACAACATGGTCAACCGGCTTGTAGTAGAGAGAGAGAGGAGAGACAGACTGCCATAAGTCGCATTTACCTACCTATTCGTTTGGTTTGTTGTTTTACGCTGATGGGGAATTAATCAACAACCATCAATATCGTGGTCATTACACCAACAATGGAACCTAACGAAACCAAACTCCACTCCGTGATGTTTGCCCTGAGTGAGCATTTAGTTATTTATCGTTCGGTCCAGGTTGGTCGGTTGGTTGGTTGTTTGGTTGGTTGGCTAGGTTTGTTATGCGTTCATATATTGCATTTAAGTGATTCAAGGTTTCGGTATGCAGGAAGAGCATTGCATGAGCTCTGACTGAGGCTGCGGCTGAGGCTTAAGTCTCAAAAGCTTGTTTTTAAGTGTGAAATGCATTAAGAAGGGAGTGGCACAAAAAACGAAGAAATGTACATACAACCCACCTACCTTGTCAGAGTCCGTTTTTTTTTTTTTTTTTTTTTTTTTTAACGTTGCTGCCACCAGAACATTGAGACTGACGACAACGCAACGGACGGTAGATGTCTGTGATGCAGTTGTGCGGAATGTAGGTGACCATAACGTTAAAAACTTACCTCTACTATCCCAAGTGCTTGTTGGTTGTTATTCGTACGAATACGCAAACGCATACTTTTATAGACGCTTTTATAAATACACATAGACTTGAGATCATATATTTACCCACCTAGCAGCTTGCTCCAGTTTGGGTTAAATTATTTCAAAATAAAGAAATCGTTAACTGGTTTTATCCGCATGCTAAATCTATGGGGAACTCCATATTAAAATACACTGAACAAATAGCTTATACATGTTTTATTGAAAGTTTTTGTTAGTATCTACTCGCATAATCATCCTGTTTAAGCCACAAGAAGTTGTTTTACATCAATTCGCAGAGCTCGACGTTGACGCGTTATGACAATGTCAGTTTAGGTTTGGAAGTTGATTTTGATGATTCTACCGGACCAAAATCCACACTATCAAGAGATACATATATCGGAATCAGTAGCGTCCTAAACTGGCAATTTAGGTGGTTCAAAAATAAGCCTGGTTGATAGTGACATTTTGTCCGAAATGTCTTTATGCTGGCTGTAAAGTACTTTCCATCCTTCCTTCAAAACCGTACTGATAATAACCAAAGTCATTGCAGATGAAGGATTTTGCTATCATCGTCTTGGAAAAATAATTCAATCTGCTTTGTGCTGGTCTTTGTGACCATTGATTGGTTTTCAGAATCAAAAAGTCAATATTCTGATCACCAACCGACTTCTAAAATATTTCCTTCGTCATCATCTAAAATACAGGTGGTGAATCGGCCAAGCTGATAGTTGATTTCCAATTTTTTGATTATTGTTTTTTCCACTTCTATAGGCAGAGATAGATAAAGAGAGAGAGAGAGTGAGCTATCGTCAAAACAAAAATCGTTAAATTGAGCGATCGTTTCAGAATTTAGACTCAAGCGATAAGGGCCCAGTTTCTCTGTTCAGCTTTTGGCGGCATTTTGTGTTTTTTATTGATTTTTTGTTTAAGGAGCTTTAAGTTTAAGAGCTTTTTACTTTTAACTTTGCTTTCCTGGAACTAATTAATTTTTACTGCAAAATTTGACGTAAAATTTTTGGGTAACATTACGTAGTCTCGAAACAACAATACCTCAATCGGATGAAATCCCCAAAAAAAAATGCAATCCAACAAGGAAAAATTCTCATAAAGAAAGACGCCGCACCATGCCGACGCACCGCAGCATGGGGCCAAATGGAGTTTGGCGTCTCAAAAATCTATAACTTTTTTGTCTCTTGAAATAATAAGGTCAAATTGGGAATATATTACCTTTGAAATATAATGAATCATTAAATATACTTATTTTCAAAATCCATATTGATTTTAAAATGTATAGTTTATTCAAAGTTAAAAAATTATAATTTTGACTAATAAAAATATGGATGTTCATTGTAAATTTTCAATTATCTGAAACACTAGAAGATATTTAAGCATCTGGCTTTTAATGCTTAACTGAAAATAGATCAGAGCATTGAATATTAACGACCAAAATTTTATTTAATAACGTAAAATTTTGTAAAAAATAGTTTGAAAAATTTTTTTTTCAAAATTTTGATTTTGAAAATTTATTTTTCCAAAACTATTCAATGAAATAATTTAATTTAAAAACTGAATTATTAGATGGATTTTTGGGTTTAAGAAAAGGTATAACATGAAACTGCAAGTGTTGCCGTTGATTTTAAATAATTTTTTTTATTATTCAAGTTGATTTTTTAGAAAATTGTCCCTTCTGGCTAAACGGGGGGAAAAAGACCCCACCTCTTTAACAATTTTTTTCTCGTGTTGACCTAACCTAACCATATGCATACCTGATTCAGCTGTGTTAGATCTCAAAAAGAACTGAACAAGAGTTGTTATACAAAACTATTAAGTCTATTTAATGCTGAAAATGATGATGATACCAATGATTTTGTTTACTGAACATTTAAAACTATAATTATTTTAAAAAAAGACGTACTATTATATATTCTATTTTATTATTAAAAAAAAATAAAAAAAAAATATTTATTAAAATTTTGGTCCGTTTACTTTTTTCCTACACTGTCTCACATAAAATTCAAATCACTTAAACAGAAATCACTTAAAAGATATATTGATGAGCCACAAAATGAAAAAAAAAAAAAAACTGCTTTAATACTTGCTAAAAACATCAAATATTGGTTCGTTAATTTCATGCATCCGCTTTTGTAAAAAAAATATTTTGGAACACAATTAAATAGGCGTAGGCATTTTTTGTTACAAAATCCATAAAACTGTTTTTAACTGTTTTTTAAAGTTTTTCTTTAATGCTTTTTTCAAAGAAAATTTTACTTCAGTCTAGGATTTAGAAAAAACCTGTGAAGCAATTTTCTTAAAAACCACAATTTTTATAGCCTTTAAAAAGAAGAAAACAAAAATATAGCGATAACTTTATGCGTTAAAAAGTTATGATTTTTGCAACCAAAAAAGTCATTTGGATTTTGTCTAGTTGAAATGTATTTTTTTTTTGGGATTTCATCCGATTGAGATTTTGGTTTTTAAGGATTACGTACCATTCTCATTAGTCATTACTTTCAACTCCCGATTAAACGCCCTTAAAATCAATACATATGTAAAATGTCAATATGTCAATATGTCAATATACATATCTACTTCCGATCTACATTTCAAACAAAATATTCAATGGAAAAATGGTCTTCTTGAATTTTCTATTTCACTACCATACTTATAGTTATTTAAGATTTTACAATTTTTTTTTGTTCAGTGTATTTAATCATACGGAAAGTCAACTACAAAAGATCGGAGGTGATGCCAAAGGGTTTGAAATAATGCATAAATCGAAGTTTTGTCAAATGACTGCCCGCTGAGGCTGACTCAGATATACTTAAGAGATAGACTCCAAAAGCCATAAATATGTATATCTATACCAATATATGATGACATTATATTACATATATAAAAACAGTAGGTCATTGTTTATAAGCTTATAAGTTGCAGCTGCAACCGAATGTTTTTGGCGCGGATTTTTCTCGCATTACACCAAAAAGCTACTTACATGCGTTCATACTCCAATTTTGTATATAAACTGATCTGATTTGTGTAAACATTTTTGTGCTACTGCTGCTGATGTTGACTGCTTCCTTGATCATAACCAGACTTTGGTTTGGGTGTAAATCAATGGTGCATGACTTTCCAAAATAGAGAAAATTATTTTATTACAAAAGAAAAGAGGTTTTTGACTTTTTCATGAAAATTATATATTTGATATGAATTTTATGTACCGATTAATTTTTGTTGGTACATTCGATAATAATTAATCATCATTAAAATAAAAGTAAAGTGAATTTTATATTTTCAATATTATGTATATATGAATGCATAGATGTTATATCAAGGTTGAGAAAGTAGTTTTTGTTAATCATCACTTTCTAAGCATTTATTATATTGTATTTTCACTTGTCTTAAGCCTTGGTAAATAAAATTCAGTGAAAAATGATACCAGAAGGTATTTTTTTTATAAACATAAACACATAAGAAATTGTGTTAATAGTCAAATTGGAAGCTCTTTAGAAATCAGACTATAGGCTATAGGCAAAACTATTTTTTTGACAATAATTGATATTAATAAATGCCATTAAAAAATTAATTATAATTTCCTACCAAGTAACCTAGTGAGTTCTTAAAAAACCGCTTTGAGATCCGGATCACTGATACTTGAACAGACATTTTAAATAGACAAGTTTTATCTATACAACTATGCCATATAATCCGACCTAACAAAGAAAACTATAAAATATTTAGGAAATTAAACTTTATTTCCTAACTGCACCAGATTTAGCATCTTCATTGTTGCGCACAGCTTTTTCAGGTCCAAATCAACTGTTTTTGAAATGACTAACTTGTTTGCGAGCTAACGGATTTTCGTTTTACTGTCATCAATACTAAGAAAGGAGACCCTATGAACTGCGCCAACTACAGAGGCATCAGTCTGCTTAACATCTTCTACAAGATCGGTTTGTCGTGTGGCTTTAGGCCAGAAAAGTGCACCAACGTCCAAATATTCACACTACGGCAGATCTAGGAAAAAACCCAGGAACTTCAAATCGATATCCCACCACCTTTTTATTGATTTCAAGGACGCATATCAAAGCATCTATAGAGACGAGCCATCTAGAGTAGTGTATAGTTTTGGCATCCCTGCCAAACTCGTTCATTTATGCAGGATTATACGAAGGAGAACTCATGCTGCTCCGTCGAGGTCGGGAAAGACCTCACCGATACCTTTGATGCCAAAAACCGATTTAGACAAGGCGATGCGCTGTCATGCAACATCAGTTTGGTTTTAGAAGTAAGCACACGACAATAATTGACAGGTGCATAGAATCACTGATGTCATCGAGAAAGCTTTTGAAGAAAAGAAAATTTGCTTTGCAGTCTTCTTAGACGTGTCGCAAGCCTTTGACAAGGTCTGGAACGAAGACCTTAAATTCAAATTAAGACAAGTTTTGCCTGATGGACTTTACACGTTTTTTTAAAGAATATCTGGAAAATAGAATCTTTCGTGTGAGACATGGAAATGAGTTTTCGGATTTCAAGGAAATAGTGGCGGGGGTACCACAAGGTAGTGTTCTAGGTCCAATTGTGTACCTTTTACTTACCCATGATATACCTCAAACAGAAGACACTATTGTAGCCACGTTTGCTGATGACACTGCAATACTAGCTAGCAGTGGGCAAAACGATCAACGAAGCTACAATAAAATTACAAAACGCGCTTAATAATGTCAATGGACAAAAACATGGCGAATAGCGCTCAACGAATTTAAATCAGTCCATGTGGACTTTACGTATAAGAAAATCGACAGATTACCTGTATTTGTAAATACAACTCCGGTTCCATTCGCAAATGAAGCTAAATATCTCGGTATGACTTTAGACGCGAAATTAAAATGGAAGCCGCATGTTAACAAGAAATGCGAAGAATTAAACATTAAATTCAGAGAAATGTACTGGTTACTCGGGAAACACTCTAAGCTTAATATAGAAAACAAGCTGATTTTATACAGGCAGGTACTTAAGCCCGTCTGGACTTATGGTATTCAACTCTGGGGTTGTACTCACGATTCTAATTTAAATATTGTACAATCTTTTGAAAATAAATTGCTAAGACCATTTGTTAATGCGCTGTGGTATATTAGAAACGACGTCCTACACAGGGTTCTTGGGATCCACAGGGTAAGAAATGAAATAAAACATTTTGCGCGAAAGCATAGAAAACGACTTTTAGAATACGCTAACAGAACTATTATTGACATTCTTGACGAGACAAATTTAGTACGCCGCTTGCGAAGGACTAAACATTCTGACTTGGTGCGGTAAACGGAAAACCGCTATCGCCGGATAGTTACCTGCAACACGTTTTATAACTTCGTTAAAAATGGATTGCTAGATAAGTTTCAATTTTAGTGAAGTAAGAATCTCACACTCCTATGAGCACGCGTTTTTCGGTCCTCATAGAGCCTTTTGAAGGTTTTAACACCTACCCACGAAAAAAAAAAATGCGACTTCTTTAACAACATTCTTGTAAGAATAGTGCAAAACTCTGCCGTCAACCTTAGAGGCACAATTTTTCAAAGGTCCGTACATACGCCGACGATATTGACATATAATAGAAAGAACAAAGCGTGATATCAATAGACCTTTTGTAACTATTGAAGCGGAGGCGAAGAAAATGGATTTAACTGTCAATGAAGGCAAGACCAAGGTTATCCTTTCGTCAAAAATACCTAATACCGACGCACGTCTTGAAAAAAAACTATAACTTTGAGGTAGTTAAGGGACTTTGTCTACCGCTATCAACTCAGACAACGATACCAGTGCTGAGGTCAAACGGAGAAATCTCTTGCCAATCTATAATTCTTGAGGCTAAGAAGACAGTTGAGTGGCAAAGTCCTATCTCGAGTAACTAAAGTTTCCATGTATAAGACGCTTACCATTCCGGTCCTGCTATATGGTGCAGAGCCGGATCTTAGGTTGTTTTGAAAGGAAAATTCTCCAGGTGATTTTTGATCCCGTCCGGAGATAGGTAAAAAGTCAACGGCTGAGGTGGCTAAGTCATTTAGGCCAAAGCTCGGGCCCTAAATTTCTGAATCAAAAACCGAGGACGGGACGAGTGACAATAGAGAACCACGACTCAGATGGCGCACGCAAGTGTAAGGGGACATCAACCAACTTGGCGTATGCACAACTGGAGACAGTTAGCTAGGGACCGAAACACAATACCATACTTTATTAATGATAAGATTGACAGTTTTTCTTTTGCAAGAAATAAAAACTGTCATAAACTTCTAAAAATTGTTGACAAATATTTTACATCGGGAACATCTCGAGAACGAATTGAACTCCTAATAATTTCGAAGATCTTGAACTTGGAAATTTCTTATTGCAAAAAAAACTTCGGGTCACTCATTTAAAAGGGCACCAATTTGAGTCGTATCCAACCTTTTTTAAAGATATTCGAATGTAAAAGATCAAAACGCTACTTTTTGGGGATTATAACCAAAAATCATTAGGGGTATTCATGCAACGTCGGAAACTTTACGAATTTCGTAAAATCGTAAAGATTCTGATACAAGTTACACCTAAGAACATTTTGCGTAATGGTAAACAAATCAGCTGTTCGTTTAACTGTTTGACGTTAAAATATTTAATTAATTTCAACATTCGTAAAATTTGTCATCCGCAATTTAAAAATTTCCAAAATAGGCCAAAAAAGTAAATTAATACAATTATATGAACAAAATGCTTTCAATGATATTCTTGAGTTATTTGATTATAATTATGTTTATTGTTGTGATCATAAGTGTAATTATTTAAAATAAAAACTTTTCACTCGCGTAAAACAATATCAAGAAAAATGGAAAAGATTTCCCATACAAATTATGACAGTTCGTTTACGGCCGACTTCGTAAACTTTAAGACGTTTACCACGTTTACGATGCTTTTCCGACGTTGCATGAATACTCTTATTATGTCTTCTGAAAGTACTATTTTTTCCTACAAAATACAATGTCCAATTTTTGTATACTTTTATGTATGAGCTTTTCAAGATTAAAAGTAGCATAATTAAGAAACGTTAAAAATAATAAGAATGTTATCCATACTCTTAAGTACTGTAATGTAGACAAATTATTTCGTCATGTAACATAATACCCGAATTAACCCAAAGATCATTTTTAATTTTAAATTCGAATAACTTGAAAATTTGAGTTAATTTAGCAATTATGTATTCGGATGATATAGGTATCTCCAAATAATTGTTTACATTTTAATTAAGTTCACAAAAAATCGAGATGCGTATATACTTTTATATGGACTATCCCTATTATATAAAGCATTCCATGCATTAACTTAATCTCGAAATATTTTAAACTATAATTTTCATATACAAGGGAGCGGTCTAAATATAGTTGGTAGGTAGAGTTAGGTATACCTATATAATATATTATCAACATTAAACCTACCTACTCACAATTCACAAAACACATAACAAAATCAGGTCTCAAGTTTCCCTATATGAATTTAAGCGGTAAAAATTTGTATTTATTTTTATAAAATAAAAATTTTAAACTTAAAACCACATAAGTCTAACTATGCCACACCGCATAAAACAACTTCACGATTAAAAGAAGATGAACCCACCAAAATTTATATCTATCATCACAAACATAAGCCAAAGTTAGATAGGAAGGCATTCGACAAAAAAAACTCTCTTAAATAAAAAAAAAAAAAAATAAAACAAACATCCACCTATATGCAACCAACATAAAACTTTTAGCCCACGACTTTAGGTTAAACCCGTTAAACTCCCCGGAATTGCATAAACCTTTTTTGGCACGAGCTGCAAACACCGTTGTAAAAAAATATAAAAAAAAAACAAAAAATGAATTTTGTTTTTTTTTTTTACTTCTTCTATATGGCGCACACACCTCCTTCGTCGTTCTCCAAACATGGATTATATGGTTATATAGGATTCTGCTACTGCTGCAATTGCACCCACAATACACCCCTCGAACCATACCAACTATACCAACCGCCATCCAATCCATCCACACCGCCAAAAACAGACCTAAACAAAGATTGAAATTCATTTGAAAGCAATTCCACACATACCGCATTCTCGTACACGTTGAGTCGAGTATAAGCCCCCCACAAACAAGATCTGATCAATTTTACAATATTCTACTACAACTATCTATATCTAGTAGGTAAGGTATCTTTAAGTCTGAGTTTCGTCGTACCTAACTATAATTACTAATGCCATTCCGTTTGAATATAAATTTATTAAGAAAAAAGGAGCGACAATATTATCACATAACTGGAAATGGTTAGTATGAGTATGTAGTAGGTAGGTATGGATAATGCCACATCTACCTGTTGATTGTTAGTCACAGGTCGAACTCAGTGCATATTTACGACCTAAGCATGGCCAAATTTTTTAATTTTTTCTGTACCACTAATAAGATGCAAGCCCGAATTAAAAAAAAAAACTATCTTCATATCTATCTATGTATGTATCTGTGACTTGATTTGACAATAATATTGTTATAATATCAACAATATATCTAAAACGAAAGAAAGCCAGAAAATACATTAGTTACAGAGTGTATATAGGTACTTAATTAAGATACCAATAAAGTCTTAAAACCAT
The DNA here is from genome assembly GCA_929447395.1 of Epistrophe grossulariae. Lineage (NCBI taxonomy): Eukaryota > Metazoa > Arthropoda > Insecta > Diptera > Syrphidae > Epistrophe > Epistrophe grossulariae. The sequence goes on from OV839567.1 coordinate 126,933,190, forward strand.
CATTGTAATCAACTTAGGCTTAAAGAATAATGAGGAATATGAAATGCACAACACACAAAGAGAGAGGTGTATCTATCTGCTGAAAGATACTCGTAGGTACTCGTATACCGTTGAGAGACAGACAGAAAAAAAAAAAATTATATTGAACACGTACCAAACCAACTATACCTACCAACATTTTTATAAAAATAGTGGTCTTTGTCGTCGTCATCGTCATCATCGTATAAGTTGTTAGCAGTTTCTACTATACCTATACTCTACCCCCGCCACAAAATTCAAGAAGTAGAAAAATATACAACAACAACCAACAACAACAAAAAAAGCCTGAAAATAAAACGGCAAAATTTTTGAGGCACATAACACAGTTTTACACCTCTTGGCCTGGTATAAAAAGCGAATGTAAGACCTCCAACCACACACAGTCGGTTTAAGCGTTTTGTAGTCGAAAGAGCCTTTTTGATTTTGTCTCTTTTTTTTTCTTAAATAATTTTTTTTTAAAAATCCATCTATCTATATTTTTAAATTTAAAAATGAATAAGTGTATGATTGTTTTTGTTGCCCTCTTTGGAGCCGGTATGTATCTGAAAATAAAAAAAAAAAAAAAAGTGCCATCACTATCATCATCATCGTTTACGAAAAATATTTAATGGGATTATCCTTGAAGAAGGAATATACTCTATAACTGGAATAAAATAATATTTTCAAGTGATTTTGAATTAAAAAAAATTTTTAATATAAACATGAATGTGAACAAGAAATCAGTGAATTCCCTCGAACTGTATGAACAAATTTTATAAAGTCTGTTGAAATGTGATAGTGTTTCTGTACTTGTATTTAAATTTCAAATATCCACGTCTTGAATTATGGAATATATCCTGATAAATGCCTAGAAAGTTCTGCACAAATATACCTACTTGTGTTAATAACTTAATTATATTTCCTGGGTTTATTAAATCACCGTACTATTTTTATATGTTTGAAAATTTTAATAAATTGTATCCTCAAGGAATCATCGAGAGAAAGTGTTAATGTTACAATAGATAGAATATTTTTAGGAATTAATTTAAATACAAGAAGATCAATTTTGTTATTTAAAAAAAAAAAAAAAAAAAAAAAAACAGAAAAACAGAAAAACAGAAAAATAGCCAATAAGTGATTAAATTTCAAAAATAAAATAAAATCATCTTATAGCTTAGAAATTCGAAAGAGTGTGTTAAAAATTTACATTCGCATAGAATTATATCTAGAAAAATTTAGAACTATCTAGAAAGTGATTTAAAAAAATTAATAAAATATGGGAAATGTTTTTTTTTATACCTACTTACAAATTTTTAATCTTACATAAATGCTTGCATACGTGTTCAATTTTAATCACTTGGTATTACATTTCGAGTTATGACTTAAAAGTATTTGTCATAAAATCGTGAATTAGAAATCCCTACTCAAAAATTTTAATATTATAAAACAATTGTTGCAATAAAAAAGAATATTTAAATTAAAAACAAATTCAAAATTCCCCCATTTTATGGATTTGTTTTGTTTTTGTTTTTATTATTATTTTATTTTATTTGAATTTATTTTTCTTTAAAACTTTAAAGAATTATTTATTTTTCTTTAAAACTTTAAAGAATTATTTATTTTTCTTTAAAAATTTAAAGAATTATTTATTTTTCTTTAAAACTTTAAAGAATTATTTATTAACTTAATATCCATAGTTGAATGTTGATAAACTTCGACTTAATTTATTTTCTGAATAAAATTCTTCCATTCCAAATGATAGAAGTTAAAAATACAAAAATAAATACAAATTTAAAAATTAAAAATTAAAAATTAAAATCATTTCAATTGATTTGTTTTTAAATTTATTTAAATATAATAAACTGTTTTAAAATTAATTACTGCTCCCAAGAATATATCATTCACTTAATGCCATATCAATTTATTTCGATTTATTACAGTCGTGTTTTGATGGAAGTGTTTAGCCAGCTCAGCAAAACATTTTTAACACATAAACAATAACAAAAAAAGTTATTAGATATACTTTACTATTGTTTTTTTGCTTTTTTTACTAAGTTACTTTACACTTTCACCAAAACACGGCTTATATAAACATTATACACTTTTTACACAATATTCAGTTAAATTTAATAAAATTATAATATTTTAAAAATATTTAATTTTCTTACAGTTAAGATATAACTTCTTAATACATATCTATCTATTTTTATTGAAGATGGCGTATGGTTGATTTCTTACGTTTAAAAAAAATGGAAATTATATGTCTGTCTGTATGGATTGTCTGTAATTTACGTATATCTACTTAATGTATCTTATATGGTGTATTATACCTATGTACCACAATTTCATTACTGCTGCAGATATTTTTTGTATTTTTTTTTTATTTTTTTTTTTGCATTTTCGAGGACGTGTTTTGTATCTGCTGAACGCATTTCGCAAGTGGCAATGTTATTTTTTTTTTAGATATGTATATGATAGAAAGTGATTGTGAAATCTGATTGAATTTTTTATCGATAGGTTGGTGGACCAATAAAATGTTTATTTGAATTTATGAGGATAGTTTAAATCATGATATTCAAGTTTTGTTTAAAGTTTACATTGTAAATTTTTGGTATAGGCTCTGTATAAGTAAATTGTTAAATTTAAAAATAAATAAAAAAAAAGTGAAGGTGTATAGCGGCTTATAGAAATTTCATGATCTTGTTACTGAAAAAAAACAAAAAATGGAGGCTAACATCTTTTTGATATCAAAACTGAAACAAAAATTGTTTCGCTTAGATCAAGGTTTTTATAAAAAGTATTTGCAAATAAGTTCAGATTTTTTCTTCTTTATACTTCTCATACATATCTAGTTTTATTATATACAAAATTCCAAAAAAATGTTAAGTCATCATTATAAATTAACATCTAGGTGATAAAAATTACAAAATTAACATATTACGTCTTCACAATTTTTTGTATTGTTTTAAACTTAAAACAATAAAAATGAGCAAAAAAACTCAATATATCATGTTACACACATGTTCTTACTTTATATGTATGTATATATAAGTTGTAATAATATAAATTTATATGGAATCATACAATTTACCCCATATCTGCCGGTTTAAAATCCTGATATTGGTGACATTGGCATACTTATATTATAAAAACCTGAAATAAAAAAAAAAAAAAAAAAAAACTGGAAATGATCTATAAAAAAAAATTAAAATCCCCGTAGCAACGAGTAATTTTTTTTTTCAACGCACTCATCCATATAGACCATGACCAAGTGTCCCGATGTTAAACATGATGTTAAATTGGTGCCTTACGTTACAAATTTGTATGAGATTTCAACAAGATATTTTTTTTTTATTTTTCTTTACGTTCTGGTAAGTTTTGTACCTTAGTTTTTTTTTTGGAACTTACTATTTAGTCTAGTCTACGGACTCAAATTACATGTCCCTATAGCAAATCGTGCTTTTAAACTCAACTATTTCGAGTTCTACACACCTGACACCAATAAAGGTCGAAGTCGCTCCCTTTACTTCGTAAGAAATGCGCCACTATATAAACTAAGAGGCTTGCTACGTTACTTTAATATTATTAACATCAACAATAAAATCAAGTATATGTATATATAATTAAAAATTTTAAAGAAACAATTTTTGAAAAAGTACCTACCGATAATGGTATTGACTTCAAAGTTGGCTGATGTTTCTTGAAGAACTTTTTTAAAAGAGCCTTCATGGTAACACCTTGTCAATATATCATGTCTTACAGATTTCTCGACATCCAACCTATATAATGTAGTTGGCGTAGTGATATACGGAATGTCTCCTTTGTTGTGATAGGGGGCATGCACACCATATAGTCAAGATTTCATTCATGGGCAAACCATCTGACCAAATTTAACTAATAAGTTGGTTTATGTTTCGTAAACAAAGAGTGGTTTATCTCTTCTTTGAATAACTCAGCCGGTAAGCACTCTGAGCTAAGAGGTTTGTATAGAACTTACATTTAAAGATTTCTATTTTCATTTCTTGTCGGCCGACAGGACGAATATTTTGACAATAATAATTTACCAAGTTAAATATATTGTTTTGTATATCAGCGGATGGTTGGCTGTTTGGGGTTAAACCGTCTGGAAAAATGATCTTTATATACCGATCGATCCTTTTACTACCTTAGCCACTAATTCTGGTGGATTTAAATATTGTTATTAACTTTTATTTTTTTCATTTTCATTTAATGTATTAACGATTATTATTTTTAGGAGGGTTTTTTTAATAATACAAATTCTATATACTATTCTACTGAAATACATCAGCCAAGTAGAAGACTTAGCACTATTTTAATGGACTTTGTTGAATTATTGATTCAAAATAGCTTTTAACGGCCTTTAAGTCCTACAAATTATTATTTTTATCAATTATTATAATAATAATTATAGGATTCTATGTTTTTTTATTTAAGTTTGTATCTTCTCTAGTAATATTCTTCAAATTAACAAGTTTAAACAAAGTTCTACTACTTATTTTCCTTTTATTATAATTTATTTTAATTAATTTCTATTATTATACTAAAAGTATTATTTACTTTTAGATACATGCTATGTACATATGTACAGTAATTTAATCTTAAGTTATTAATTATTATTAATTTTAAAATTTCACGAAAAAGGAATTAATTCATATACACCTTTACTTATAGGTACCTACTATATACACTTTCTAAACTTCTTTAAATTCGGTTATCATAATATTTATATTAACATATACCATTTAACTTTTGTACTTTTGCATCGTGTTAGCTTTATTTGATGCAGTTTCCCCTTTTTTCAATTCATTTTCTAACTTTTTAACAACTCCTTAGAAGGCCACCATAACAAAAATCTATTTTTTTACTCTTTGTCTTTTGTCCACTACTAAATAAATCATAACTTATTTAATTATACTAAAATTTAACTTATACATACTTTTACTATTTATATACCAAATTCCAAGTTGTTCTCAATTTTAGTTAAATAATAATTCACTTATTATTTGTGTTTTTCTTCATCTTTTTTCTTCTTCTTAATTTAAGATATTTTTAATTTGCTATATAATTTTCTATTTTTAGACTTTTTTTCTTCCATTATATTCTTCTTTTTATTTTTTTATTTAAAAATATTAACAATAAATTAAAATCTATTATTAAAAGAGCAGTACCATCTATTACTTTCAGTTAAATTTTTTTTTTTTTTTTAATTACAAATTTAAATGAAGCTTGTTCAAATATTGGTTTGAACTAATATTTTTCTTTACATTGATTTCCTTGATATTGCTATTTTTTTCTTTTTTTTTTATCTTTCGTCCTACCATACCAAATAAATAGCTAAATAGTTTTCAGTAGAGATCTAGACGAGCAAAACTTGTCGAAAACTGGTAAGGCTGGGAAAAACTTGTAAAGTTTTTCTTTCCCATCAGAATTATATCATTGGGTATCTTATCGGACTGATAATTCCTAGAGTAAAATTAACCATTTTTTTAGTTTTACTGTGTGTTAAGGCAAAATAGCATATAACTTGCAAGAGTCTAGCTAATTTCGATCCAAAACTTTCTATATAGGGCCTTATCAAAAAATGGATTGTTTTTCCAAGCGGATTGTAACAATTTGTCGCCATTTAAAGTATAACATATACAATATGAATATAAAGTAGGTACCTATCAGTAATCAGAACTGTTATAAATTGTCATTGGTTTTAGTCAACTTCCTTATTTTTAATCTTTAAGTACAAAATATGTTTAAGACAATGCGAATGCATCTTAAAAATTCACCATCATTAATTTTTAAAATTTCTTTTTATTTCACAAAATAAAAATAATATACAATTCCATAATTTTCTAAAAAAAAAATTGTCCATGCATGGAATTTAAAATACCAGTCTCTTACGTATTCAAACTAAATATGATCTCAATCAGTCACATTTAATTTTTATGTCTGCGCACGTAAATAATTTCAGATTACCACCGTCTGGAATTAAAAAAAAAAAATCTTAAGTGAAAGGTATGCACATAAAAGCAATGCACTGCACGTGCACACCCACAAAAGGCCTTTTACCCCATTTGAAAAAAAAGTTAAAATAAAAAAAAAAACTGTATTATTACAGTCAATTTCCTAAAATACTTATTTGATAATTCATCACTGTCACCAATTCCTTATATCTTTTGCTGAACATCTCTTGCATACAAACAAAAAAACAAACGTATATGTACATATATATTTAAGTAAGTCGTGATTTAAATAGGGATTTACTTTTTAACTATGTTATAGGTACATATAATATTTTTTATCTTAAATTTTTTTTTCTAAACAACACAATCTCTCAGATAAAAATGAAGACCCGTTGACGTAGAGTCTGAGATTCATATTACATCTATCCTCATGACATCTCCTTTTCGATTACATAAGTCATGATTTATAGATAAACCTTCAGTTTCAGCACAAGCCAACAAAATTTCAACACAAAACCTTCAGCATCATCACATAAACAAAATTCAAAAAAAAAAAGAAAGCCCAACTTGCATCGTGCATCGAGATGAAGCTAGACATACATTAAGTTTTCTGCCTCTTTTCCTCTCTCTCTCTCTCTCTCTCTCTCTCTCTCTATCTCTCTATCATTAGTTAAGAGAGCATCACTTTTACTTTTCACGAATCGCTCGATCTGTTTTTATAGTCAAAAAATATAAAAAAAAATATCTGATAGCTTGATCTAAATAATCTATCTTACCACACACCGCATCACTACAGTTCAATATACTTTTATAGAGCGTGTATTTCCAACGATCAAATGAAGCAAGTTCAATGATTTCTGTTTGTTTGTTTGTTTGTTTGTTTTGTTTTGTTGAGCTTTTCGGTTGAGTGGTAAACAAAATCATATAAAAACAAAACACGCTAACCACATAATAACAAATGAACTATACATAATTGTGATGTTGTTATGTATTTGGTTTAAAGAAAACAACAACAAAAAAAATTATAATTTTTTGTATTGTTATTAATATTATACAACACATTAATGAACTTGACTGTGGCATTCCACATATGAGCAAGAAAATATTATAACGCATTAACTTTAATATTGTGAAATTTTACTATTTTTTTTTTTTTTTGAAAAATCATTACAAGCAGATTTTTTTTCTTTTTTTTTGATAAATTTTTGCATAAAACTCATTTCCTTAATTCATGAATAGTAATTACATGGAGAGAAGACTATTTGGTGTAACACATGAACCCTGTAGAAAGATGAGTATGTATAAATACAAAATGAGAAGAAAAAAGTGTACAATTTGGTCGCAGGTAGTTGCTCTACATTACGTAAATGTACATAGATATGAACAAGGTGTAAACTTTGAATAAATACAAATTTTAACAAAAAAAAAAGTTTGTTTGTTTTCCATGGGAAAGAATATTCATTGTAACTACCAAATACTTTGGTCGATTATTCATTTTAATTTGAATTTTGTTTTTTTTTGTCTAGTGAACCACCACTACCACGCCCACTTTTCTTGCCTATATACGAATTTTATCCTTATAAAACGTCCTTAGAGAGTTAAAAATAATAATTTAATAATAATAAATCTTTCTTGAGCCAAAAACCATGAGATCTGTTGTTTATTTATAAAACAGATCCGCCCACTACTATGCCCACTTTTTGTATATCTGCGATTCTTTCTTACATAATATCTCTGGAAAGTTAAAATTTTGAAATTAAAATCTTCCGAGCTAAACCATAACATGGGTAATTTTTTTTAAATACGCACGCTCACGCCCACTGCCACGCCCACTTTTCTCAAAATGGAATTGCATTCTTTTATAACAATCATTAGAATGAAGTTTTGTTTGAAAGTTAAAATTTTGTTGTTTTGACAAATGTTCAATAGGTGGCATTGTATCGCAGGGCTCCATATGTTTTACATAAAACAAATTTTTTGTTATACTGTTGAAAGAGTTTTATTTTGATTTTTTTTAAACAAAATTGTGTGTAAATGTATTCGACCCAATTTTACCCATTTATTTTTCCTTTGTACAAATCTGCCTAAAGTATTTGACATTATATTATTTTTATAAATCCATTATCACACCCATAAAGCTTATACTGCATATGTTGCAAAACAAAAATGCATCCAACGATATATTTATTCGACACGGTAAAAGCACACCAGAGATCAGAAATTTCTTTATACTTTGTTGGTGTATGTTATATGTATGTATGTAAATGAACAGTAATTACTTTTACTTTTAATTGAAATGCAATGAGCGCTAGGACGCGTGTAACAACATTTTCACTTTATTTTATCTCTCAGTTATTTATATTTTTTTTGTTTTTTTTTTTTTTTGCCTGAAATATTACTCAATGCATTCAAGTTTATTATTAAGAATAAAAAAAACACACAGTTCCATGTTGCTACAGTGTGAAAAGTAAAAAAAAAAAAAAAACTACATATATATACCATAAACCTTAAACAAAAATTAAGGAATAAAAAATTAAATAAATGAAAGCAAATATTTTGTATATTATCCGTAAAGGGTAATTCAATGTTGCAGATTCTTTTGTATAAGGTTCAAGTTTTTTGTTAAAAAGTTGTTATTATACTACAAATATGTGGATTAAGTTTTTAAGTAATATTTCTTACGTAGTATATCTTATACCTTTTTGAAATCACGTTTTTCGTGAATACAGTTTATATTTTTTAAATAAGGATTGTTTTTGAATTTTTGACGTTTCAAAAATGTCTACATTGTTCTTTTAAATCTCATTTATATTTGAAGTATTTTTAAGTATGTTTGTATTTTCATTTATAATAACTTCCTTTATCATCAATTAACAAATAATTATTTTGTATTATATCGTTGGGCGCCATTTCTCTGAAAATATTAAATTTTATATTAAATGCAGCTCAATTTTTTTTTGTGAAAAGCAACCCTTTCACCGAAGAAGATGATCTCATAAAAAAGCCACTTTATATTTGTTATATATACATATTTATATATTTATTTTTATATTTATTTTTCATTAAAATGTATATCCTGAATTGGTATGTAGAGCGGAATAGATTCATTGAAATCAAAGTGAAATAATTCGGATTATCGTATTTCAAGGTAATCTACAGTACTTATACTACACTTCATAAGGTTAAAAATCGTAATCCAATTTAATAAGACTGTGAAATGATTCATCAGCATAATATGTTCTCTGATAATCATCATTGCATAGATCAATCGAATATTTTTTTTTTTTTTTTTTTTTCAAATTGTGTACATTACTAAATATCACCTCTATGAAGATATTATAATGTTCCTATCACCTTATAATCATATCATTTATTTATGTACAAGTACATGACTTTATGTAACTTTTTGCTTCAAAAGTTTTAAGTTAAATGAATGAACTTTCAAAATTCAATTTAAATTAAATTTAATTTCTCGCGTTGGGCGCCATTTATTTAGATTTTATGAAAATTAAACTGAAATTCTATTGTTGTCTTGAAATAAAATAATTCTAATGATAAAATTTATTTATTTTTAGAATAATATTTATTTAAGTAGTTATTACACTACTCAGATGCGGGTTTTAAAATGTAAAAACAAAGACCGGTAGAAAGCATACATTTTGATTTTTGAAATTATAAGGTTGCTTGTCATAAGTCCACATACCAAAAAGTAATATAATTTGCATTTATAACCTATTACAAGTCGTCAATAAACAATTGTAAGTTTTTCTCCTGTGGACTTATGACCCTATGGCAGTATTTATGTGTCAATTAACTAATCAGAACTTTACTCAGACGTTGTGAAACAAGCTTTTAGCAAACTATATCTATATAGAAAAACATTGAGTGACATTTTAGTTAAGAATAATTTAAGTTTTATATTCAAAATCCTAAATATTTTCACAACAAAAAACTTTCTAATTTCAAAATAGAAAAATAAATATGTATGTACATATGTTCTCAGATACCCTGAAATGTATATAAGATTTATTTTAAAAGTTTAAAAAACTAAACTAAACATCATATATACATACTACAGAAGATCAGAAGTATAATAATTTTCATAAAACCTTGTTGTTTTTATTTTATTTATTTTTTTTTTTTTTCAAATGAATATTTCATAATTTTGCCTTATAACAGAATGAACTTTTAAAACTGGATCAAACTATTATAGTAATTTAAATTAATATGACATTAAACAAAAAAACTATCTCTATTAACTGGAAAGACCTGAGATACATATTATACATAAAATGTATATGTGTATAAAAATGTTCAACTCAATTTCAATTTAAATTTCATAAGCACCACACAAAATGTCAATTAATTCTCTTTCGTGTTATAGGCAGATTTAGAATTATTATTATATGAAAAACTGGTTTTTTGGAAGAATTTGATTATATAGAACAAAGCTTCCGGTTCTCTTAACGTTGAATAATTTAGTAATTTAGTTCAACTTTACTTAACTTTATTTGTTATTGCAATGAGATTTTCACTGAACTTGTTTGATTTTATGCATAATCAACAAATAGTCACTCACTCAGATATACCTTAGCTTGATGTTTATAATAATGATGATGATGGAGCAACATGTATTATTCAAATGAATAAATCGTTTAAAGAAAATTGCTTAATTAACTTTTAATTAATGTACCTACATATTATGTATGTGTATCATCGCACTCCGATGAAAACAAAATAATAATATAATATGATTATTTATAATTTTCCGTTGATATATTCACATGAAGATGCTAAATCAAGCATTCGTGGTTTGGTATAAATTTTAAGGTTTAAAAAAAAAAAAGAATTTGAAATTTAAATCATTTCAGAAAATTCGAACAAATATTTCAAATCTCTGTAAACATTTCAAATTTCCTGTTGATTGATAATCAGTTGGTATAACTTTTTTCGTAAAAGTCAGTGCAGTGATACCAAAACCCATCACGTTAATAACACCAAACGTTAATTTTTTTTTTTTTTTTTTAAATCACTAATAACATTGTGAATAAGAAGATACATAATAACATATGTATATGATGATTAATTTGATTTTCAACTTTATCAAGGTCAGCTATACTTGAACTTTCATCATACCAGGATTCCTTTTTATAATATAGTCAACAATTAAAAAAGTATCTCTGCCTCCATTTCGAATACATTTTGAGTGCATTATAATACAGACAGAATCTAATAAAAATAGTTTTTGAATGACAAAAATATACATGTGTATAGATTTGATTTATTTTTTATTCAAAAGAATTGTATATAGGTCCCACATGACACTTCATAATATAGAGAAGCACCATTATTCAAATAATGCTCCTTCGTTTAGATTTCATGCTACAACAAATAGAAGTGAAGTATGAAACAGAAAAGTCTATAATATACATATACATATACATATGATTTACATTTTTGCAAAGATACATATATAAAAATAGATACATTTACACGTACATAGATACATGAACACAGAGTACGCTTCAATGTCTCTCAATTGAAGCAATACTGCTTCATTGAAATCCGTTTTCAACATTTCCATCATCATCATCATCATCTTCCTCGTCGTCGTCGTAGTCGTCGTCGTTGTCGACATCATCAACATAGTTGAAAATTGATTGCTTTGGCCCATCTGTTATATTAAACAAAGATGATGGTACTTCCTTTATTCATTTTTAGCTTTTTTTTATTTTTTGCATTTTTATAACCTATCTACACACAATTCCATTGAAGAAATGAAAGTAAAATGTAAACAAATAAATATGTATATATACTTACATAGATATGTATATGTATGCACACTCTTTTGACGAACACATGTTCTACTCACTATACATACATACATACCTATCTAGATATATTTATGTTGTTGACTATTTCAACTGGTATACTACTATACTCTATTCGTACTTTATACGACAAGATAAGTAAGATGGAATTCAATTTGGATTTTATTTCGTACTTCATCGAGTTATACAGAAATATATATTATGCTGCTTCAACAGCAACAACAACAACAACAACTAGGTATACCTAGGCACAATATGATGCTGTAAAAGGTGGATCATGTCAAATGAATTGGGTCTTTCAATTCATTTTCATTTTTTTTCCTTCTATACTACAATTTTTTATGGTTTTTTATTGATAGAAAATTAAATAAAATGAAAGGATATAATATGTAATTTAAAGACTGCAAAATTGAAAATATCTATATTGAAACCATATGAGTATGTATGTATATGTGCACTGAAGACGAATTTTGATTGCTTTCTGCAAAATACCAATGAACATATAAAAAAAAGAGATTGCCTTTTGTATACATATATTTATGAAGGTGTAGTTGTAAAATTAGAAGGTATTATTGTAAAATTTAATAAAATAATACTATTAATTGAATAAAAAATAAAGTATATTTTTAGGTGAAATTTTATTAAAAAAAAACTGTTAATCAAAAACTTTGAATTTTAAAGCAACATTGGTCAAAGTCGATACTTTTTAGCCTTCAACCCCCCGCGCTTATATCGATGAGGAATTTTGAAAGTTTCTTGAGAACACCATGTAGAAGCTGTATACCAAAATCCAGCTTTGCGCCGATTATTTCCGAATTTCGCTGTTTTTATGGCTTCATTGGACTATAATTTATTTATTTATTTCGAAATTTTGTCATCAGTTTTCTTGAACAAAAGTTTCAAAAATTATAACTTCCACATCTATCCTGCTCACGTAAATCAGTTGCTCCGCTAAGGGTTTATTTATCAAGCCAGTCGGTAGTATGTCTGTTTACTTATACAGTACCTTGGGTGGTCCGCTTACCAAATGCATGCAATCCTAATAGTCCAATATAAATTACGAAAACAAAACATTGCTCATTACCAACGTTAGTGAAAAATTCTAAGTTTTGTCCGTAAATAATCCTAGAAACTCCACATTTCCTGGTTTATATTGACGCATACATATTTATTCTTATTTATCAATGCATTCATATAGAATTCAATTTTTTGTTTTTATCATCATTGATGTTCTCCATCTGTTCGTAATATATTCAAAAAATGGCGCCCAATGTAAAAACTAAAACCAAGATTATATTTCTTTTAAATTATAGTTTCCCCCAGAAGACGTCATTTATATTTTTCCATTTTTTTAATGCGTTTGTAAATTATGTATATTGAAAAATTGTCTCATGTTGGGCGCCACTTTCTGTTTTTTTTTTAAACGTTGATTTAAGAAAAGAAACACAGATTTTTTCCTAAAAAACAATGTTTTCTGAACATATTTTAAATAACAGGAAGCTTATTGTATCTACTATTTAATGGGCGGAGCACTAATCGCCATTTTATGGTAAAGGACAAATTTTAAATTTTACAGTAATAAATATTAAATTTTTCTAATCATCTTAAAACCCAATTGGAACTTTTGTCAGCATTAACTTATAGTATATACCTATTTTATTAATATAATACAAATATTAAATTGTGACATTTGGCCGGATTGGTGTGAATGCTAAGAAGAAACCAAAAGAATGTAATCCCTAAATAATTTTTATTTTAATGACACATTAAAAAGTTGTTGGCTTTATGTTATATAAAATATTTTTAGGAAAAATTATTTGTAGAAAAAAATCTGTCTCTTTTCTTAAATGAACGTTTTAAAATATTTAAATGGGCGCCCAACATGAGTCTATTTTCTTTAATAATTTCTAAACTTATTAAAAAAGGAAACATTGATTGGTGGAACTTATTAGTGTTTCTTTTCTTAAATTAATGTTTAAAAATAAAAAAAAAGCAATCAAAATGGCGCCCAACATGAGTCTATTTTTTTAAATAATTTGCCAATGCATTTTATTTTAGTTTAAAAATGAAAAATAATTACTTAAATTGATGATGCAGTATATACATTCCAAAGATACTTATCTACCTATGTATAAGCTACACCAGTATAAGTAACTTGCAACTAAAAGTTTAATGAAAATATTTAATTGAAAACCACTCAACCTTTTGCCTCCTTAAGTGCCTTTTTTTTTAAATCAATATTATAAATAAAAAAAAAAAACTAATTTTAATGGTAGGTATTCAGTGCAATGTCCTTGCATTGGGTGCCATTTTATTTTATTGTTTTTAATGATAATTTTAAAAAAATTTCTCTTTTGAAGTAAATATTTAATAAAATCACAACAGTGATATATAAAAGATCAAATTTTCACCATAAATGAATTTAATTTGTAATAATTATATTGTTGCTCATAAGGAAAACTAATTGATATTCATTAAACTTACCCATAATTTTCCTTTAAACTGCAACAAACTTTAATAATATAAGCAATGCTATTTCCTCACACCATCATTTTACCTATATTACTTCAATAGATGCCACTACAACATTTGTTTTTTACTTTATAACTCACAAAGCAATTTTACGGTAATTTATGTACGTATAGATAAAATGCTAAACGTCAACGACCACATTTCTATTTATATCTACAAGTAGTATAGTGTCGATAGGGAAATGAGAAATATTGCATTGCACTCACACGTCTAGCGATATTTATGTATGTATATATATTTATATGCAACTCAAACGGTATATGATATGTTTTTGTTCAGATAGGTAGATACCTTTACCTTTTGATTGGAAAAATTAAATGCTTGGCATTTTTCGAATGTACACACCTCAATAAAAATAAAAAATAAAATTATTGTTAAACTCAAATGTCAAACGAAATTATAACCTTTCCAAATTGAAAATTGACACAAATGATAATTAATTTTTAAATACCTACATATTCATATTATTCGCATTTGATAGTTCTCGTATGTTGATGATGATGAAAATTGTCGAAATTTTACTTATGTATATACATACATCCTCGTATAAATATGAATAAATAAAATTAAAAACAAAAATAAAATAAAACATAAAAAATGTGAGCATTATAATTAATATTTAAATTGAATATAATGCACATTGAAAACTGAGAATCACATGTCCTGCTGTCAAATAAATGATGCATAACAGTTGTTTAACATTTTTTTTGTCCTCGGTCTCTCTCTTTCTCTATTTGACAGTTTATAACTCGGTATACGCCTTGTATTCGTTTTTTTTTGTTGGACTCTGATAGGTTTTTTTTTTGTATTTGAAGTTATATTTATATTTCAATTGAATCTACTAATTAAATCATGTTTTATTCAAAATCAACAAACTGACAGAAATATAACATAATTATGGTCATAGCTTATTAAAAATGCGGCTAAATTATTAATTTTAAATACGAGTAGATAAAACAAAAATATATATAGATGACATTCACTTGACAGAAATTGATAAATCTCCCCATCAACAAGAATGTGTCGTAATATGTTTATATACACACATTTCTTTTAAAGGTAAACAACTTCAACTTTTACTACGTGTTTTTTTTAATTGCAAGTTATTTAAAAAAAAAAAATGTGAAATTTTTTTCCGCGTGAATTCTTTTCAAGAAAAGGTCAAATGTTGTGTGTGATACTAAAAATACAAAACCGGCATATTATAATGACAACATTATATTGGCAACTTTGTTGCATAACAAGATATAGGTATACCGGTGTTAATAAATTAAGTTAAAATCAAAAGGTACGTGTTAATTTCAACAATTTGTTACGTCGCGTCGTCATGTCATTCGGAATTGTCATGGCAGCCGAAATTGAGAGTATGTAGCATATTTCTGGGTTAGTAAGTCAAGAGATAACGAGTTTTTATTTATGTTTTTTTTTTTTATTCGGAGTTCATCTTCAGTGTATCATATATCAAGACCTATACCTGGGTTTTTCATAGATGGTGTATCTCAGGTATGTAACATTAAGCCGACTATCTGCGTATTTTTTTATTGATTTTATTCAATTTGTTTGGATTTTTTTTTTGATTATGTAACATGGCCAAAACAAAAAACCGGTAACACCACCACTGACTATTGGTAGAAACCAAGTAGTTTCTGAATATATAGTACGTTACATTTTTTTTGTGTAAAGCTGTTTCACTTTCAATTTAAGGTTTTTTTTTATTATTTTTTTTTGTGCTCCCTGCGTTTACAAATGAAATTGAAAAAGAACAAAATTTTCAATTAAATAAAAACCATTACATAAGCAAAGAAGTAAACTTATTTAGCGCCTGCAAAAAAAAAAACAAAAAAAAAAGACTTACAAATCAAACTGCTTTGAGTTTGATGTGTGGTTGTTTACATTGAACAGTTTATAAGAGAGTTAGTTCCATCAGGAGGGAATTCGCAGCAGCATTGTAAAGCTATGGAGTGGACGGAAATGGTAGCAACCAGGCACACCTTATTTTTTCGTCAGTTGTTATAATGTTGGGTGTATAACTTTGATTGGATTGTGTTGTGGTAGGTATGTATGTACCTACCACTATACTGTTGGTTTTTATGCTTTGAAAACAGAGCCAACCATCTGAAACAATATTTATCCAAGCTTAGTTCATTTTTATTTCGTATATAGGTACATGAGACCAAGTTACTGCAGTTGTAGTTCCTATACTTTGTTTTTTTCTTACGATTGTTTTTTTTTTTTTACGGTTTCTTGTAACGGTTTTAATGCTCATTTTATACTTATAGTAAATATATTTCTTGTTTGTAATTTTACACCAAACCGATGCTTTTGGAGTGTGTGTGCAGTGCACTCTGATGGAATGAATGAAAAATGGAGGGCATGAGTATAAGTAAAAGAAACTTTCATTTTTCATGCAAACGACAACTACAACTTAGTATGTACATATATAGCTCTCGGGGAGGAAAGATTATAATGATGGTGCCGCGCCACATCAGATGCTATTATCCGATGCATTTGCGTAAGTCAGAGGCCTTGTTTGGGTTTTCATTGTCATGTTGGGATCAGTTTTAATTTTTTTTATTATTTTTTTTATGTACTATGAGGCGTTGGTAGTGGCCTTTGTTATTCAAGTAGGATTATGTATTATTTTTTTATTTTTATTTTTTGACATTGAAGTTTAAAAGTGATGCGTATAAAATTATGACTTAAGACTTTTGATAAAAAAATTTCTAATTGGCATTTATCAAAAATGCTATGAATATGTTAGGTAATAAGTATGTTCGCCTGATGAAAATATTATTCTGTGTTAGGCTAGAATATGTTAGGATTTTAACTCATTCAAAGTGAACTTTGTCAATTCAAGTTCTGAAGGTATAAAATGTATAAAGAAAAAATAGGTATACCTACCACATTCAACTTTTTTAGACATGGACATAATTCATTACTCAAAAAATAAATTGGCCGATTTTTATCATTTTTGGGAAAACAATTTTAATCTTCTCAAAAAATTATTCCAAGAATATTATTTTGAATGGGAGGCTAAAACTTCAACAAAATGTCAATTATTAATCACAAGTTGATTACACAGAAATTTGGCTAACTTGTCATTTATTTTAAATATTTAAAAAGTTGAATTAAGACACCTTACCTTTTGAGTAAAAAATTATTAATAACAGAAAACAGTAGTGGTGGTTCGTTATATCGAAACTTCATTGTGATAAATTAAAAATAAATAACAAAAATGTTGTTTATTTAACTTTTGTTCGTTTATTCATTAAAAGAGGAGAAATTTTTGAGAAGTTTCTTACTCAAGACCTTAATTCTTAATGAAAGACAAATACCTACTTATATACATAATCAGTAGGTATTGGGGTACAGTGGCGTGGGAAATTTGTTATTCTTACGGTAATAGATGCAATATACCACGATGTTGTAATATCTTTTTATTTTGCCAGTTTCTTTAAGATTTTTAGTAGATACTTACTTCTAAATAACTTATATTTCATAACACATAAAGTTAAACAAACAATTTTACAGTTATGCACAACATTCAGCATATCTTGACTTGATGAAAATGAAACAAAATTACTTAGACAATAAATAAGTGACATTCTCTCTTCCTCCCCCTGCTTCCTCTCGATCAGGACATGGTTTGTTTCTTTTCCTTTAGATATGACAGTAAAAGTACTTTATTTAGCCGAAACACGTTCAACTTGGAATTTTTAACATTTCCTGTCGGAGTTTAAGCACTCATAAATAAGTGGCCGAAAAGATAGAGTTCTCGTTCTCCTAGTTTCAAAAAACTAAAAAAAAAATAAAAACTGAGAACTTTTCAACTTACTAACCTCCTGCCCATTAATTCTAAAGAGTTCGGCTCGAAAATTTTTCTTTCCGACAAAAATATTAATCGAAATTGAGAAATGGGAGGGAAGTGATAGAGATGAGGGAAAATTTGTTTATGTGCTTTAGAATATGAGGAATAATAAAACTTACAGTTCAAGATTGTTAGAAAATTTCTGTGCATGCGGGATATGCACACAAGAAAATAATTTTAAAAAAAGTACGTATACGCCATACAACCTCGAATTTTAAGACAATTTAATTGTTTTGTTTTAATCATATTACAAACAAACTGGTCCACAAGGTTTCGCAAGGGTTTTTTCATAAATTTTAACATTTCAAAAATTGAAAATAAAATATTTAAAAGATCAAATAAGCGTTACTGATGAATTTTTTGGCACGCTCCAATCACTTTTTTTTACTCACAAATGTATTAGTCTGAGGATGTGACGTGATTCTGTGGGCGATTCCAGTTTTTTGAGGGACAACATAAGCAAATTGTCAATTCCGTAGTGTTTGTCATTCCTCAGATTCCTTCTCATATACAAAATGGAATTTTCATATATATCGCCACCAACCATTCCAAAAAATATGCAATTTTGGGTTTCACGATTTTACAATTTTTTTTTCGGCCGAAATTTCCAATTTTCTGTTCCCTAGTGTGTTATGACCTTTTATGTTGGACATTATAACGGTTTCAATTTTTATTGTTATTAAATCTTTTTGCCCAACGTCATCAACACCCTTTAAAAGAAATTTCAAAATGCCTAAAAACTGACATGACGTACACTGCCCAGACTTTCACGAAAAAAGCGTGACAAAGTCCAAATTTAACTTCAATGTTAAATGCCTTAGGGCCAGTTTGTTCACAGTAGGTTAAATCTGAACGATGACTTTCACTGCTTCTAACTTAATGGCAATAATCAAGCAAAATTGGCTGATTAGCGATTTCCATGATTAACAACTTAAATTATGGATTCCTTAAAAAAACATTTGATTAGCATGCTCATTCGATGATTTGTCAGTTCCGATAATCCTTGATTAATGATGATCAGCGGTGAACAAACTGGCCCTAAATCTAAAAATATAAATCAAAAAACTTGGTTTAACCATGGTTTTAGATTTTAACTCTGGTAAAAGCTCGTGAGGTGGAGGCACGTCAGCTTGAACCCATATTTTAACATTTATTATATGAGGTAGTAGCCTAGTATAGAATTGGTAACATTAAAACCAAAATTTAACTTTCGACTTCAATATTTCAATTTAATTGATTTTTTTAACTTAACTTGTTTAACTTAACTTGTTTCTTTAATTTTCATAATTTATTTTGAATATTTTAGTTCTTTTTCGTATACTTAAGTAATAAGTTGAATTTAAAATAATTATTTTCTATTTAAAAAAAAAAAAAAAATATCAACACCCAATCTGGAAATTCACTCAAGTGTAACACTTCCCGTATATCTCCATGGCTTGGCTATATGCGGTGTCCATTGATTGAAAAACCATTTCAAA
This sequence comes from Epistrophe grossulariae, assembly GCA_929447395.1. Taxonomy (NCBI): domain Eukaryota; kingdom Metazoa; phylum Arthropoda; class Insecta; order Diptera; family Syrphidae; genus Epistrophe; species Epistrophe grossulariae. The sequence goes on from OV839567.1 coordinate 126,952,892, forward strand.
TTTATCAGATTTATTACATTCCTGCCCGAGGGACATTATATACCTGCAATCAGCTACATACATGTACATACCTACATATGTAGTTATAGACATTTTCTAATAAATGTTATAAATATATGTTGTGCATATAATGGTGGTATATCCGCGTTCCAAAGACCACAAAATGGTGCCACAAAGTGCGCTCTGTAAAATGTTTAATTAAAATACCAAGTACTATATGTACATTTAAATATATATATACAAATATGGTCCAGGACGCACCTACTCACTCTCCGTCTCCTTTTTTTATTTTTTTTTTTTTTTTTATTTATTTTATGCTGTCCTCCAAGTTTTGCCTTGTTACTATTGCTGAATTGCTCTGGAAGTATTTTAGCAATGCAAATCAAAAAAAAAAAAAAAACTCTGATACTATAGTATCTGACTCGATAATATTGTATACAAGCGCATAAATGACGAGTTTGGTATCTGGAACAAGGGGTTTAAATGCCATATATGTACAAAGACATCTATATAACACTGAAAATGCTGCTGGCAAAAAAACGAAAGCTACAACTCCATCAATCAGTGCGGTTATGCAATTAGATTCTGCAAACGTATTCACAAAATGCGATTCAGATTCGAATTAAGGTTTGGGGTTGAAGTTGGCAATGACGGTGGCGTTGGCATTTGATGTTTGGGGGTCCTTGTTTTTCTATATATATGTGTGTAGGTAGTTGTTATTATGTTGCAACTATATACACGACTATAATGCCACTGCCGCTGCCATTGCAAGCCACCACGCCAACATCCACAGGCGTCGATGATGTTCATTTTATTATCTCGCAGTTCTAGTGGCCGGCAGCTCATCAACAGTCCCAATTCCACACATACTCGTTTATAAAGATATAATACAACAGAAATTGGCGGTTGCAGTTCAAAATACCTTTTTTTGCTCGTTCTCTCTCTCTCCCTCTATCTATATGAACTGAAAAACACAAAAATCCTTTTTTGAGTAGAGCAATTTAAAATTTATTTATTTTCTTGTGTTGAACATTAATAATAGATTTTTCTATATTTTTATTTCTGTATACAAATAATACACAAACCAAAAAAAAAAAAAAATTAACACATAACAAATAATTGTAAGCTACAATTATTTTCGAAATGGTGCAGGTTTTTTTGGAAAAAGTCAACCATGCGGGATATAAAAACCGAATATTATATTATTTTAATGAAATACGATATTTATTATTTTTTATTTTTTTTTTTCATTTTTAGTTTTTTGTTTATGCAAAAAAAAAATACTATAAATTGTGTGTGTAAGTGAATGAGGTTTTCATCAAGTTTTCTTCTTTTTTTTAACTTTATGCAAGGACATTTTAATCTAGTTTTGTATATGGTATTTCATGCGGGAGCTTTCACTCTTGATGATCTGAATGTGAGGAAATACAGGATGCAATAAAGTGTAAAAACAACATACTCGTACATATATCATTGGTGAATAAAAAGTAAATTTTTTTATTTTTATTTTCCACATCATCATGTCCACCTTGAGATACATTTTGTATCTGGTTTATTCTATATCTTTACCACACACACACACAAATAATCTTTTGCACGCTGATGGTTTGCATCATTAATAAAAAAAAATAAATCTTCACCGCATTGCTGTTACTGACTTATGGTGAGGTGCAGTGCGGTGCGATGTGGTGTGTTGTGTGGTGTTGATGTTCAATCTTTTGTCCGATGTATGGTTGTTAAACTCATCTTAATTTGTAGAATGTACCTTGAATTATGCAAAATTATCACACGATGAAAGGCGATACAATTTTTTTTTTTTGTGCAGAGCACATAGCAGATAAATTTTTTGTATTTTCTTGTAACTGCTGTATAGGTTTGGTATTTGTGCCATGTAATTTAAGATAATGATCATCAAGGGCATTTGGATGTACCAAGGTACCTTATACCTATACCTACCTGTGATGTAAGAATACAAAAGAGTAAAATAAATTTTAAAAAAAGTCTTTTATTCATGCGAAGGTGACCTGATACAAGATATAAATAGAGTGAAAGCAATTTAATTTTTAATCTTTTTTAATAAATTTCTTAATTATGGTTGAATTTTTTTTTGTTTTTAATTTTTCTGCTTGAGAAGGTTAGGTTCATGGGATTTTATGAAATATGTTGGTGTTCTTTTGATAGAGGAAAAATTTAACTATCTTATCGTGAAAAGGTTTTGTTTAAGTAAGCTTTCAAATATTCTTCTAGATAACTCTTTTGTTATTAATTATATTTTCTCATTAATTATTTTGCATAGGATTATTTAATTTAATATTATTTTTTTTTAATATTTCAATTCTTCTCCCCATACCTACTTCCTTGGAAAAGTTTTTTTTTATAGAATTTAATAAAATTTGTTTTAAACATCGATTATTTGAAATAAATCTTGTGTGATTTTGTCACAGCTTGGTCTTTGAGCTTATGAGAAAGAGTTGATTTTTCTATTTTTTTTCCACAACATTCCAAAACGCAAACTTTGCATTTCCTATTTAATTGATGATATTTTTTCGCTTTTTGCCATCAGTAAAAATACTACTCCCATGATATTGGTATTGTTTTATAGCTTCTTTACTATCTCCTACTTTTTCAAAAATATCAACGAGAATAGGTGATAAAATTCCAAGGCTGATTCAGTAATTTTTTTTTTTTGAAAATACGCCTGCTACCACTCCCACTTTTCTCAAATCTGGATTTCCTCTTTAATTTAAATCACTATAGAGAAATAAAATTTTCCAGTTAAAATTTTTGAAATTTTTGAATTTTTGAGGGATAAATATGGCCATAAATTCTGCAACGCACTCAAACAATACAGAAAACTAAGCACTAAATCATGACACTTTTATTTTTGTTTTAAAGTCCGCCTACTGCCACACCCACTTTTCTTATATTTGTGTTTTTTTTTTTTTTTCTTAATAACAGTTTTCCTTGTAAGTTAAGTTTGGCTAATTTTCAAAAGATGGTGCTGCGAAGCGTGTTAGGGGTCAGCAAGTTAAAAATATGAGTTAACGAACAAAAAGCTTTACACAGGAAGTTGCAGTGCGAAATTTTGCTTATTAATTATCGATTGAGTATTCAACATTTTTGTTTTTATATTAAGGTGGCACTAAAGAGTTTCAGTCTTTTGTCTTAAAATATTTAACAAAGTGCACGTTTCAAAAAATAAGGAAAGGATTTAGTAAAACATAGAGGTGCACTTTCATTACATTAATTTTGAAGTTCTGAATATTTAAATGGGAAAATAATGCCAAATAAAACATTCCACATTCGTATTGTACGGCTAAAGAACGAACCTCTGAACATTCACTCTGGCAGTTTGTCTGAAGTTCAAATTAAAGCGTGAGTTTTACCCGCATGAAAAATTGGCAAGTTTATACCAAGTTTAGTCAAGGCCCTGCTAAACTTTTTTAGTAAATGAGGCAAACTTTTCAAATACTCGTAAGGCTCTTGTTACTAAGAACTTGTTGGGGTAGAATGAAGTATAGTAGCTTATGTTTCAATCTTGGCTCACAGAGCGAATATTAATTGTCAAGTTTTTGCCAAGTTTAGTCAAAACCCTGGAAAATTTTTCAGTATAAGAAAAATCTTAACGAAAATGGCAAGTTTTTGCCAAGTTTAGTCAAAACCCTGGAAAATATTTTAGTATAGGAAAAATCTAAACGAGAAAAACTTGTTAAATACTCGTAAGGCCCTTACTAGTAAAAAAAAGTTTGGTCTTAAAGCTCTTATAATAGTATCATTGATATTTATTTTGTATATCGACAGATCTGTAAACAAGTTTTCTACTCATTAAATATACATACATATGTCAATTCTACAAAACAATAGCGTAACACATATAGATTTTGGAGAGAATTTAATTGAAAATAGCAACGTTATATACAATAGCATCACTAATGGCAACTGTGCGTGGTGCCTTGAATCATTGAACTATTGCTTTTGCCAACTAAATATAATCTCTGATATATGTACCTATACAATATACAATAGCAGTTCAAAGTTCATGTGTTATATGATGCTCTTTATTCGAACAAAAGCAAAATTCAATACGAGCAAGAACTTTTGTTTAGAATTTCAGGATATAATGTTTAACATAAATGCTATAGATGCAGTCGTTTCGGCATAGATATAGTTAAATATGAACGGATACCAGAACTATAGATACTTGTGACGGCAAATATTTTAATAGTTCATTTTGGAGTTTTTCGCACTTAATGTCGGATGTATGTACCGAAAAGTTATCAGCTCAATGCGTTTCCAATAACATACCAGTAGATTTTAACTAACCAACTGAATTTTGGGGAGACGGGGTCTTGGCATAGTTGCACTCTTGTCTCTAAAACAATTATTATAATTGATCCTTTGTTTGAATTCAAATGGATATATATATATATATATATATAATATGAATTTGTCATCATGGTTGGAAAATTCTAATCTGTGCAAAGCATTTTGAATATAATCAACAAAAGGATGTATAGTTTCTATATGAATTTTAGGAATTCCACATGGTCATTATTATGATGTGCAAAAGCGATGAAACAATTATTAATATATTTCACCAAAAAACCGTCAGAGAAATACTGATTTTAGCATTGGCATTTAAATATGTGGAACTGTTTTCAAAAGCGCGCGATAATAATAACTAAAATAATGTGGTGATGTCGTGATGATGATGATATTGATTTGGAAAAATATATTCATATTATATTGAATTGATAAAATGTCGATTAATTTAAATTGAGTATATACATAAATGTTATATTATAATATGACTGTTTTTTTTTTCTTTTTTATAGCTCTGGCCCAGGATTCATTTAAATGTCCTGATGATTTTGGCTTTTATCCACATGAAAAATCCTGTGACAAATACTGGAAATGTGACAATAGTGTTTCTGAATTAAAAACCTGCGGAAATGGTTTGGCTTTTGATGCTACCGATGAGAAATTTTTGGCTGAGAACTGTGATTACTTGCATAATGTTGATTGTGGAGATCGTTCACAATTGGGTGAGTAAAATTTATATTTTTTTAATTATTTTTTTGTTAACCTTTTTTGTAAATTTAAATAAAGCTTTTCTTAGTTTATCCTTAAAAAAAATTATAAAGCTTAATTAAGTTGAAAAGTCTCCATTTCGTAACTTATAAAGCTAAATTAAGTTGAAAAGTCTCCATTTCGTAGAAAGATACAAACAAATATATAATTGCTAACTGATTCATATTTGGAAGACTCATTTGAGACATAAATGACACTTCAAAATCGTTCACAATGTGTGTTTGAAGTTTGAAAAACAAAAAACTTCAAAAATATTTCCAACCTTTAAACCTGGTAGGTTGCAGATGAAATTCTTTCGTGGTCTCCAACCATACATCAAAATGCCGACAAAAATACAGCGGAGAAAAATATCCAATTTTAAACAACAACAAAAATAGAAAAATCACACACCATGAAGAAAATCATGAAAAAAAAAAAACAAACCAAATAAGTCTCCAACATGAAAAATGAGTGGAGAATTTTCTAAATAATCTGCTACATTTATCAATTTTATATAGGATAGCGTACTATCACTATCAGGACTGTCACTTATATGTCACAATTTAATTGACAAATTAATTGTTCGCACATTGATTGTGACACATTCTGGTATTCATAGATTTTGTGTGAACTTTGCATTATGGAAATAAAAATCGAAATGAAGGAATATTTGAAACAAATGATGTATTTCAGCGAAAGAAAAGAATTTGATTAAATGGTTGAATGTATTTTTTTCTCAAAGAACAGCTGTGACATATTCTCCAAAGCGCTTTTGTGTCCAAATTGAGCTAGCTACGTTCTCTATCAATTGGAGAGAAAAGTATAGAAGCTAAAAATTTGCAACATTTTCTCATGTTTTTTCTTTTTATTATAAATAAGTTTTTTTCAAAATTTACAGCTGGTAAAGCTGTAGGGAGACTAGCTATATGAAAAATCATAATTCCAGAAAAAGAAACGCATTTTAACGTTTTTTATAATCTTTTTCTTAATATTTATGCATGAATATACAAGAGAAAGTAAAATATCCACTAATAGTTCAACTTTTTCACTGTTGAGAAAAAGTCTCCAAAGCAAGCGCACTCCGAGTCACTCATACTTTTAATGTTTTTTGTTATATAATTTAAAAACATGATTTCATCACCGTCTATGAGAAGGTACGAAACAGAATGTAAATTATTCACTAATAGTTCAAGTTTTTCATTTTTGAAAAAGAAAAAGTCTCCAAAACAAGCCACTCATATTTTGAATGTTTTATTTGTCATAATTTGATAACATGATTTCAGCGCCATCTATAAAAATTAAATTATTCACTAAAAATTAATCTTTTTCACTATTGGTAAAAAGTCTCCAAAGCAAGCGCACTACAAGTGCCTCCTTAGCTATCCTTTTTTAATTCCGGCATACAAATCCCTGAAGCAGGCCAACCAAGGTGCTATCTTGTTTAAGAAAACAAAAGTCTGAAATAAATTATTATGAAAACAAAAACTTTGGGACATTTACCAATGTTCCTGAAAATTTCCAGTAAATTCTAGACATTCCACATTTCAGAGTTTTGTAGAAACATTTCAATCATTATGAATTCACGCGCTTGATACTTGGACATCTTCTTTTTCAGATATTTTTTTAAGAGATTTTATCTTAGAATTTTTTTTAAGAGATTTTCTCTTGGGAACTTAACTAGGTTTTTGACTTGGGGATTTTGGGATTTATGTAGGGATTATTTCAAACATCACTTCAACCCAGTAGTGATCCTCCACGTCTCGAATTTAAACTTTACTCTTTTTTTTTGAATAAAGGTTAACAAAAAAAATTTTTCTTCTATGCAAAAAAATTATTTATAAGATTTTCTTATGGACTCACAATCTTGACTCATATTTTAAACGATATTTCATTTTATTTTTATAGAACCACCAATTTCCTCTCCTCACTGTTCCCGATTGTATGGTATCTTCCCCGATGAACAAAAATGTGATGTCTTCTGGAATTGTTGGAATGGTGAACCCTCAAGATACCAATGTTCTCCCGGTCTTGCTTACGATCGTGATTCTCGTGTGTGTATGTGGGCTGATCAAGTTCCAGAATGTAGAAACGAAGGTTTGTTTTTTTTTTTTTTTTTTATAAATAGAAATAAAAATAAAATAATAAATAAATAATTTTAACCTTAACAGAAGTTGCAAATGGATTCTCATGTCCTGCTGCTGGTGAAATCTCAAATTCAGGCTCATTCTCTCGTCATGCTCATCCAGAAGATTGCCGTAAATATTATATCTGTTTAGATGGTGTTGCCCGTGAATATGGTTGCCCAATTGGTACAGTCTTCAAAATTGGTGATGGTGAAGGTACCGGAAACTGTGAAGATCCCGAAGATGTTCCCGGATGGTAAGTTAAATTATAAAACTATATAAAATCATTCATAAAAAGCATTTTCTATATACATATGTATGTTGCACGCTAAATACTTTATTTTAAATACCTATCTATCTATATATGTATGAACATTTGTGGTGATATGGCTTTATATAAAAAATTTTTTGCTCGCTCTATATACATCTCTATCCATATACCATGCCTCTCTTATAAAAATAGTAACATTTGCTAATTTTGTATAAGCTTTCTTGCTTATAAAAATCTGATCCAAATCTGGCGCTATAGGTAGATAATTAGTTGATATATTTTAAAATGCCTGCTAAAAATCGATGCACATTAAAAACAAAAATCAGTCTCATATCGAATAAGAAAAAAAAAAAAACAAGAAATCCAAACTCGAACCATAAAAACCAAAACCATCCATTCTAAAAATTACAGCGAAGACTACTACGGTGACTTGGATCTGAAGAGCATTCGTAAAAGTGAACTCTTAGCCGGATTACACACACCGGAAGCACGAAACAAAGCACCAAAAAAACCCGCCCCTGCCAAGGATGCGTAAATAATTAGTGTTTCAACTTTAACAATTATATAACTTAAAAAAAAAAAAAAAAACTACTAAAAACAAAAAAAAAACAAATTTCTACAGAGATAAAACATGAATCCTTCATTTTAATTTTGTTTGTTATTTTTATTTTATTTTTGATTATCCATTTTAATTTTATTTAATTTTTTATTTTATTTTTCTATTTTTGTTTTAATTTGTTTTAAATTATAAGCAAAAAAGGATATATAAGTCTTATTCGAATCAAATACTATTGTTAAGTTAAATCAAAATTCTTTTTTAATTTTCCTATAAACAAGCAGGATAGGGTGGTGTCCGTCAATGACACCAAATTGTTAAGTTAATCATAAACAACAACAAAAAAATGTTTCTTATGAACTTATAATAGTAGATATTCATATATAAATTTTAATTTTATATAAATTCTTCTTATCAAATGAGAGACTGCTATTAGAAACACGAAGATGTAAACAAAAAAATAAATCAGTTCAATTTTATTAGCTGATTTAGAAAGAGATTAACGTAATGTTAAAGTTATCGGTTTTCGTTACGTTAAAAAAAAAAAAACATGAGATTACAATAACAACAAAAACAAAAAAAAACGCAAAGCCACAAAATATACCGATAAAATGTAAGAACCTTTTTTTGTAAAAAGAAATGTAAATCGATTTTTTTCTGAATTAAAGAAAGAGAAAAGAAAATTAAAAAAAAAATTAAATCTTTTATTTTTATTTACGTATAATAAAAAACTCTGACTCTGCTTAACAAACTTTACGAATATATTATTGACTTTTTTGATTTTTAACCGAAAACCTAACAAAGTGTTTTTTAAACTGTTAATAACCAAACGCATTTTTATTATTTTTTACTAAAAAAACAAAAATCTATTGGAATGTTTTTAATAATTTAGTCTTTATTGCATACCTATGGTGGAATATCTATTCGATGTTGTATGAAAACTATTTGAAGATATACACATCAGCCCTTTATTTATTTCTGCAAGTTTCATTATTTCTATAAAAAAATATTCAAAATTATTCTCAGCTTATTCTTCAACAATTTTCTGATTTTGATTGCTCTTTATAATAATTCCTTATTATTTCTTTAACATTTTGTTTATTAAAACTTTTTCGACTTCTTCAAATTACATATTTAAGCCCATATAAAACAATTCTTCTTCTCTTGTACAAATGTATATTTCTCAATATCACTGTAAAATTATTGTAAGGAGTTTTTTACATTAAGGGTATTCACGCAACGTCGTAAGTTTACAAATTTTGTAAGTTTACACAAAAGTTAGCATGAACGCCCTTTTAATTCATTTGGTTAAATGCTGTGTAATTGAACCAGCTGTTCGTTAAACGTCAAATATTAAACTTCGAAAAATATATATACAAATAAGCGTGTTCAGATTTCGGATTTATTTTTAAATGGATAACCTCTCCCAAACTAACTTGAAATCGGACCCGAATGTTTCGGAACGGAAAAAAATGTAAGATATAGGAAAAAATTCAGGTTTTTTATCAATCCTGACAAGACGGGAATTAGATGAGAAAACAATTTCGGGGTTAAATGTTGAACTGTAATAGTCACAAACGCATGGCAGTGATCCATCGAAAATGAGCGAATGCAAGAAAAATCATTTGTGTAGATTAACAATGCTGATCAATAACATAAACTAGGTTTTTATACACAACTTTTATCGCCAACTAATCACAATGCGATAGTTACAGAACAAAGGCAGAGTTTTTTTTAATTCTCTGAGATACCAAATGTATCATATTTCTGAACACGCCTAATTCCTAAAGTCACAATGACGTTTGGTTAAGTTTACCAACAAAATTTGGTTAATTTTATCCAGCAAAATGCTTGGAGAATTTTAACCAAACTGTGTAAATCATTTCTCATTCAAAATTTGACAGTTCATTAACCAAATGGTAAACTTAACCAAATCGTAAACTTATCCAATGTTTTACATCATTGCGTGAATACCCTTATTTAATTTAAAAGTTCAGCCATACGTTATTTAAAATATCATTTTTGACGCAGATTCAAAAGTCCACAAAGGTCTTTTTATTCCATTGCCCCGAAATGGGCAAACCTAAGGAATCCATATTTTTTTCTGATCGATTGTCATTTGTTTATCAATAAACAACATTTGTCGCAAATCAATCAACGACAAATTTAGAAAACCTAAGTTGCATCGGATATCATAAGTTGTGTCTTCATATAGTACTAAAAAAAAGATATCCATATAGTTTCGGTTGCAGTAGTTTTTAAAGCGAGTATTATTTTGATGTACGATCGACTTTTATCGCAACGGAGATAAAACGATAATCGCAAAAAAGACATATTTCAAAGAAAATTTTATACAGCGGGAAGACAACAATCTATGGGTCGAAGGACCATTAGACTTCCATGTTGGAAGCGCTATAGAAACTTATGTATAATGAGAGGAATCAAATGCTGGAAATGGGCATTATATAAAAGAGAACAATAGCTCTTGGCTTTACTCGATTGTCTGGGTTAAAAAAAAACAGGAAAAAATCGTTTGGTTTTCTCGGAAAGTCAATAAATGTTTAAAAAAAGACTTAATATACATTTCAATAAATCGAAGCACTGCTAAGTCGAGTTCAGATACTCACTTTATTTATAGTTTAGATCTGAAGCACGACTTCTGGTAGTTCGCACTGGAGAAGTCGTATCGAGAAAAGATTAAGTTTTCGTTGTACCAATTTATGGTTACACCATTTGAGTTGATGGTGAACCTCAAGGATGTGTCGAATTATAGAAAAATGGTGCCACAGAAGTTAAGACCAAAGTTGGACGAACTTCTGAGCATTTCGAGCTCAATTGGACATACTAAAAGAATTATATAGCTGAGTTCTAATGAAAAGCTGGCCTCACGATAAACTTGGCAAAATCAAATTTCTGTGTTAAACATCTCAAGTTTCTTGGTTACATAGTAAGAGAGGCATTTCTCAAACTTGATCCCGACAATGTTGGGGTAATCCAGGACACTCCTGACCTAAAGACAGCTGGGCGAGTTCATCGTTTCCTAGGATTACCCGCTTGATTAAAGAGGTTTATTAAAGATTATTCTGCCATTGCTATAACGATTACGGACACTCTTAAAAATGAAAAGGGGACATCATTTGATTTTGAACCAGAAACCATTGAGGTATTTGAAGAATTCAAACGTGCTCTTACTTAAGACCCCGTTCTGATAAACCCAAACATTTCAAAACCCTTGAGATTTAATACGAATGATGTCGAATCTTTCAAGGTTCAACCATTCAGATTCGTTTTTTTTTTAAATCTGAAAAAAGAATTCAACTGCACGATCTTCAGGTGGCAGAATTTGTTTACAAGAAGGTACAATTCACTATTCAGTAGGTTTAAGGAATTCTAAAAAGGGTGACCAAATATGAAAACTATGATGGATGCCTTCGACATAGGTGCTCCACTTGGTCAATTTGGTTGAAAAAACGCCATGTATTGCATGAGCTAGGTAGTTTAAACGAAACAGCTCGTCTCTAGTTTTAAATACAGTAGAAATTGGATCAATGGCAAACTGATCATGAAAGCAGTTGTTGACACCGAGATTGTGTTGGAGAAGTTTGTACGTGCTTCTGGTCTCACTCTATTGGGCCAGCTCCGTAAAATTTGAGAAATTTGTCTGTCAGCAATACTTTGAAATTCTCTTCCCAAGTCTTCCACCCTCTCTCAACTAGTTGAACGTTGTGTTGCAGTTGCAACCATTCCGCAAAGAATTTAGATTTTCGTCGAAGTAGTTGCCTCGCAATTATGTTAGGCAGCCGATGATTTTCACGAGTCATCACTTTTTTAATATAATAGTTAAGATGTTATTTCAGCGAAAACATATAGATCGGTGAACCACCAGTCTCTAAATGCAGCATATGTATATGTCGGGGTGTTTTCCGGGAGTCTAAATATTTGGTTTGTTAAAGTTACGCAATAACTTTTTAACCACCTCATATTGGTGATATCTCCATACTTTATCCAGCATATAGCACATGGACGATCTCATAACTGCTTCGAAAAGCTTAAATTTTGTGCTGGTAGTGACGTAGTATAAATTTTTTTGCAGCGGATAACTCCAAAGTCTTAAAGATTTCAATCACTTTTAGAACAAAACAAATAGTGTCTTTCCAATCCGTTAGCATTACAATTTTCTGAAATATATCTTTGACTCTATGGTACCCAACCAGAAGTAAATTTTCAAAAACTTTGCCATCTTCATGTTAACAGAGTTCGTGGATGCAATAGGTACTCAAGGATTAAATAGAAACTGTCTTAGCAATTTAAAACCGTAATCTGTCAAAGTTCATTTTAAAAAAACAATAAAATGGTAGATATTTTGCAGTTTTGTACAAATAAACAATCAGGCTGACTGTCTCAGAAGATATGTACTCCACCGACCCCATCACCACTTTTTCAACTATATCAGTGTAGAAATTTTTTGATTTTTTTTGACAAATTGTAATTGTGAGTACCTAATCCGGATATTCTTCAGAATAACAAAATGTCTATGCTGTATCAAAAGTTTTCCAAAAAATCTGCACAACTTTAGTTTTGGTGCCCTCTATATCCGCCCATCTTCTTACCTTATTAAGAGCATATTCTGATAGAGAGATAGTGTGATGCTTTTTTTGATTCGACAATAGCAATTTTATCCGAATGAGCAGTCGACTTTTTAGTTCATCAATTCCAGTCATATCAGCACTGATCTCTATAATACACTGGATAGTGATAATAGCCTATAGTGTATAACAGTTTTTGTGAGGCAAGATTTTTAAAGGTTACCGGCCACGACCTCATATCTCGCTCTATACAAACGAAGAAAGAGATATGAAGATATTTGCCGAAATTGAACATTTATTTGATATCAGTTGATGTCAACAAGCATTGCGGCTGTAAATATTGAAAAAAATAAAAGAAATGCAGGTCCAGTAGCGTCCATTCCGCTGGCCCAGCTGTTATACTGTTATATGAGGGTACCGGCCACGACTATATTTTTGCCTCAAAAATTTTGTATGAATACACTATCCAGTGTATATAGAGATCAGTGCATATCAGCAGTTCGCGCACTATCAACTATAGTCTTAAGATCTTCTAAATTCTAATAGGTATATTTATTAAATTTTGTACTGGTAAGACAGTCTATATTGATAAACCGAAGTAGTTGAAAATATGCTTTATTTGACTAATTAAATGTTACATTAGCCAAGGTTTAGAAAGCTGAGTCCGTTGTCTAAGTTTATATATATAGTAGTGTGCATTGTGTCTCTTCAAAAGTATTTTTTTTATCGTATTATCTTCTCCGTTTTCATACATTTAAAATATTATCTATATACATACCTACGTATACCTATTTTCATTTTGTTAACTTTTGTTAGCTTAAAACTTTTCAAAAGACAAACATGAAATGTCCAATTAAAACTTTATTTTTTACTGACAGAGCACTTTGCTGATATGAAACAAAATACAAAAAATAAAAATAAAATGCAATTTATCAAACCTTCTATCATGTTGTTATAATATTTAGTAACTGTATTTTTCTTATCTGCATACTGTTTGCCTAAGACCACGCGATTTAAAGGGAATTGTTATGTTGCCAAAAGTTGAGTTCTTGTCCAAAATCAACAATAATAGGATTAACTATACATATTCACAATCTTGTTTCGGTTTTTTTTTTTTACTTCCTTTAGAATGTAGCAATATGTGATATATTGCCACCCCACAACTATTAGATATTATAGAGAATATGAGAAAAATTAATATTAAAAGTGGTTGCAGCCTCCAATAATAATGATATGAATGATATGATTATATGTATACAATGAATATACCACGTTGTCTTTGGAATGATAATTTAAGGAAGATTATTAAGTGCTGCGAACTAAGGCCATATGAACTAACGCCATAATGGCCGTAGTTTACTTTCAAATGTGAATTAAAGCCAAATTGCATTTATGGCTTAAATTCACATTTGAATGAGAACTAAAGTCACTACAAGCAGAGGGGGTTCCAGGGGGGCAGCACACATACCTCACTGTGAATTTAGTTCGTTGGGACTTATTTCATAATGAACTAAGTCCCAAATAAACTAACTCCCAAATGTATGAAATAAGTCCCAACGAAAATTTGGAGGGAGTTAATTCATGTTGGCTTTTGGGAGTGAACTAAAACCATATGGCGTTGGTTCTCATTTAATTGATTGCGTTAGTTCTCACTCAAATGTGAATTTAAGCCATAACAGGAATATGGCGTTCATTCACATTTGAAAGTGAACTACAACCATTATGGCGTAGGTTCATATGGCCTTAGTTCACTGCACCGATCATTATAAATTATACGTCTAGTATAACCTGCTGTTCATGTGTTAATGTTATACATCTCCTAGGGTTAAATTACTATAGTTGCGTTTTCGCACATTTTCAAAAAAAAATGTAAACCTAATTTTTGTGTTTAAAAATTTAATTTCCAATAATTATATTGGAATATACGTTAAACTAGAAGAAAATTGCGCGATTTTTGTCAGCTATTCTGTTGCCTTATAAGCATTACTAAATTTTGTGCTGAATGGAACATGAAAATACATATGCAAGACCACAAAAGAGAATGGCTGAAAAAATCATGCATTCCCCACCTTGAAGTATGCAATTGCTTGGTTCAAAATAGGCGGGTTTTGCAAGCTCTAAGTCCTCGATTAGCGGATTCTTATAACTCTTTTTGAGAAAAACAATGATGTTTAAGCAAAATGATATAAGGCACTTAAATATTTTACAAAAAAATGAAATTAAACATCAAAATTAATGTTGGGGTCATATATTTCATTATGAAATAAGGCCTCAGAAAAAAATTACATAAGGCCCAAAAAATTAAATAACACCCTAAAATTTTGGGAATTTTAGTTTTTATTGTTTTCTATGCAAAGTTTTAGGGCATTAAAGGTTTTTATCAAACTTTAAGATAACGATGATGCAAATTCCAGCAGGAGTTTTTGTTGTCAACTTTTTTTTTTTTTTTTAAATTTACATCCTGGAAAATACGTTATCATTTTTTGTGAAAATAAGGCTGTTGTACATTTTATTTAAAATTATGTTTCATACTCGCAGGAATAACTTCACTTCCCAAACAAGACCACGGTAATATTTCGTTACACCTTCTGTAAACTCTCATAGTCGTATTTATTAGATTTGTGTCTACTTGGACACTGTCTGTTTAATAAAAAATAAATATCACTATACTCTTGTGTCTAAGTTAGGCAGATATAAGACAACAATAAACAAGGTTTTTGAACTCATTTTTCAAAGTTGGACAGTTCTCTAAAGTAAGACAACATTTATGAATATGACCATCATCAGGGTCTAAAATACTATCATATTCTTTAAGGAATTCAAAAACATTATATTCACATGACAACGATATAAGCATAATTATTTGTAAGATTGTGTATAAATATCTAAATATAAGAGAACTTCTTCTTTTAATTTTTTTTCTTTTTTTTTGCATTCTTAATTATGTGTCCTTTAAACAATCAAACAACATCAACTAACATTTATTTCAAATTTCTAGCGTGGACTATTATGGTGATGTAGATCTGAAGGCTTTGAAAAAAATAGGCTATTAAGGATGCAGTTTTTATGTATAATGTTCTCCCCAACATGGCTGTATGAATTGAAAAAACAAGAAGAAAAATCAATGAAATAAAGCAACGATGATGACATAGTAGACATTTAAGACTGAATGAATACAAAAAACAAAAAATAAAAAAATTTATTAATCGTGAGAAACACTATAAATTTTAAAATATTTTATTTTATAATTTGAAAAAAGAAAACAATCCTTAAAAGTAGTTTTTTCTTTATTTTATTAATTTTATATATTTATTGCTGATTGTTTGCGATTAAAAAAAAAAATAAATAAATGTCTACACAAATAAATTGAATTAAGCTTTGTAAATAGTAAAAGTCAAGTCTTCTTAAATAGAATAAAAATAAATGAGAAAAATACTTAAAAAAAAAAACTATTTTGTTTTATTTTTATAAATAAGGGTAAGTTGGTAAATAAAAAAAATGTATTTGAAAAAATCTAAAGTTTTTTCTCCTATTTTACATTTTTACGCATATTTTAATTTGTATTAAAAAACTATTTAAGGCAAGTATTGAATAAAAATGGCAAATTTGCTTATCCTAAGAAGCTTATCCCTTTTTTTTTGTATTATGTGATCTCTAAAAGGATGGAAATTTATATCAATTGAATTTATGGGAATACATTATTGTATGAACATTTTTAGGAGCTGTCAAAATACAAGATAAATTTTGTACGTCCACAATCATTTATAAAGAAATAAAATAAAATTAACTGAAGATTAAATTAAAGAAAATTAAGCGAAGATATTTTCCGCATCACAACAGGAGTGAAGTGATCCTGGCAATCCTATTTAAAAAAAACACGCTAGAAAATACACAATCTAAGACCGGATCGTGATTCAATGAGCATTCACTGGGAATTAAAGTAAAAGATAAAGTCACAAAAAATTAATTAATTTTGATTCTATTTTTCCTTAAATAAAAAACGTACAAAATTTATTGAAATACAAAAAGTGCACATACGCCCGAGTGTACCAAAAAGCCACAATTATGTAAAAGAAAAAATGTTTATCATTCGCAATAGGCATATTCATGAACGAAATTTTGTAAAACTCTTTTACAAATATTTAGCTGGGTATGTACATTGTACATATCGCACCCTTAGAATGAAAGTGACCTATAACTCAAAATTTTTGTAACTTCAGATTTTTCAATAAACTGACTTTAAAAAGCGAAATGAACTCTAAAATCAGGTGGTAAAAAAGATGCCGAATTTTTTAGTTAGGTCACTTTCATTCTTAGGGTGCGATATGTATGAGCATAATAGCCTTTTCACACCAAACCCAAAACCGGGTTTTCGGCAAAAAGTTTTCGAAAACTCGAAAAGCGTTCACACCGAACATTTACACGTTTTCATTTGACATTTCACAAAAACCCTCCTGCTGAACCTTATCTGTCAAAATTGAAATTCACGTAGAGGGTCGATTTATTTTTTGTTGTTTGTTGTTGATCGCAAGGCGCTCAAATCCCTTGAGAGCCCGTAGTGCAAAATTATTTTACTTAATTTATATATGTGGAATAAGAGACAAAGCTTACATATTAAATAAAAAAAATGTACACTGCTAAATTATGAACATTTCTTACAGGATTTAACGCAACACGGCAAATTTTTTTTGATCAAGTGTTGCATTTATTCAAAAATATACTAAATCTGATTCTACCACTTTTTCTCAGCTCAATCTACGGGTCATTCATTTCGTGGTTTCAAATTCGCAACAGGTGGCATTTGATACCTGTCAAACTCAGCTGTCATTTGAAGTATCATAATATTTAGGCCTATTCTGCCACATCTGTTATTCTGCTATGAATATTCTGCTATGAATCATAAAAGATTTTCACCATAAAAGATTTTTTATAATTAGTATTCCGAAGTTCGATCTTTTATAAAATTCTGTTATGAAACTTCGAAAACGAAATATGCAAGCAAACAGAACTAAAATCTGTTTTCAATCGGCTCTAAAAAAATTCAGTACTGACACAAATTAAAGTGGCTGTTCCGTGTTCGCGAATTGGAATTATTTTTTTTAATTTGTATTTGTAATATAGTTTGTTTAAATTAGAGAAACCAGATCAGTGTTAAAGTTATCGATTTTCGCCGAATATAAGAATTATAAAAAATCAAAATGTTAATTCCAAGTACACATCTGGTTTGGAGTTGATTCTCTTCCAATTCCAAACATGTCCGTTATGTTGTTAAATTCGGGCTTATTGAGATTTCATGGGCATCTCATATTCAGTGGTTGAAGTTGATATATGTATTATGTCAGGACTTAAACTGGTCAGAGTATAAAAAAGTTCCAATGGCTTTAGTACGTCGCTCGCAAAAATGGAAAATACGTCCAGTTGACCGATTCGAGCACAATCATCTCGGTTCTGGCTTCGTAATGTTTAAGAGACGTTACGGACTCTCGGACGATGTTCATTCGCATATCTATGAAGCATTGGACAAGTGGACGGATGAATTGAAGTAAAGCAAGAATCGCACATTGGGAAGACAAAAGGAACGTTTTACATCTTAGCTCCAACAAAAGGTGTTCTCGTCCTGTGGTTTCATCAAAAAATAAATTTAATTTTAAATTACTTATTGATCTATGAATTTATTTATTTAAATGCTATTTTCTTACATTTGTTTCATATAAAGAACATTTTGTAGTCGAAATAAAATATAAATATTCATTACTTTTTATTTTTATTAAAATCTTTTATGATAAAAGTCACAACAAATTTTCTTTTATTATTTTAAGATTTGTAAAAGATTTTATAAAAGATTTTGGCATGCTGAATACGAAAAATGTGGTTTCTAAAAGATTTTTTGACATGTTCAAATTTTTACAGTTCATAACAGATCCTGATAGCAGATTTCATCACAGATTTGACATGCCGAATACCAAAATTATAATTCGTAAAAGATTTTTTGACAGCTCACACTTTTGTATGGAAAATTATAACAGAATAGCAGAATAAAAGAATAAAAGATCTCGCCGAATAGGCCTAATTAGTTGAATATTTGCCATTTACGACAATGGATCGCTTAACAATCGAACAACGCGTTAAAATTATTAAAACTTACTAGAAAAGTGGTATTTGGAACAACAAACAATAAACACCGATTTTTCGAACAACATTTTCTTCAGCGATGAGGCACATATCTCACTCGGTGGGTATGTAAATAAACAAAAATGCCGCATATGGGGCTCAGATAACCCACAAGTGATCGAAGAGGTGCATGCCGTTGCATCCAGACAAAGTGACTGTTTGGTGTGCTCTATGGTCGAAAGGTATCATTGGACTGTATTTCTTCGAATATGCCAATGGGCAGACGGAGCGATAAGGTCGAATGATAACCAATTTTTTTTTTTGCCGGCTATTGAAGATTATGATTTGGACGATATATGGTTCCAACAAGACGGGGCAACAAGCCACATGTTATGTATTACTGAAATCAATACGAACAAACATCTTTCAAAAGATGTTCTTTAAAAGTGTATACCATAGACCTTCAGAGTCACTTGCCACTAATAACGAACTTCTCAAAAGCAAAAAAGTGCTTTCAAACTCAATGAATTAGCTGCAAATGAGCTCGAGTTTAGCTCTAAATGTGCTTCTGGAGCTCATTGTTAAAAATTTGAGCTTTAAGATTAGCTCTTGAAGCACTGTTAAAGCCTTTAAAGGGCCGGGTTGGCCGAATTAACTACACTACATTTTCTACATCATTAACTACGCGTAGTTAATTTAATAAACTACACGTCAATTATTTTCTACAAATTGTTACGTTTTCATATACATACAAAGTAAATTTAGAGAAATAATAAAATTTCAATAAAAACTTGAACATTTTAACTCAAAATTCAGCCTTCTAAGTTACAACTGACAGATCATTTGATATTTTAAACTAAGTTTGCTACAATTTGTTTCATTAACTACATTTAACTACGTTTAACTACATAAACTACGTAGTAAATGAGAAAAATGTAGTGGCCATCCCTGCCTACGAACACTTCTCCTTTTTTTGGTGTCCGTTTTATCATCTTCTTCGTATTCTGTTTTCTCAGACCAGTAAGAACATAGCATGAACGAATTCGCAATAATTTTGTCTATTCCCCTGACGTTTCGCCCTCTTTCTCTACTCGGCGTTACACTTTTTTGCAATTCTGCTGATTTTTTCACATTTTCCGCTTAAACATTTCTAATGTTAAAACCCTTTATAACCACGGTTTTAAATTTGAAAATAACTATTCTATTCTTTTCTCTTATAGAGAATTTCATCTGACAGATTACCATTTTTCCTTCGATAAAGTACACGAACGAACCTTTTTGGGCTACTAAGTATGTTATCTCGCTTTTACTTCTTGGTTATAAAGAAAAAAACCAAGTAAGGCAGGATTTTTATTTTTTTTAAATGATTTGAAGGAGTGAGCCCTTTGTAAAAACCGCCCGGAAAATGCATAGAAGCATTAGTAAACATTAAACACGAATATTTAGGGACTCATCTTTTAAGTCTTCTTAATAGGGATTTTATAAAACATATTCCAAAGAAAAGTTGGTTCCTCCTCATTATGTAAGTCATCATTCGGCGTTTTTCTTTTTTACCTCAGAGCAGATCACCGAGCTGTCAAAAATTAATTCTGTGTTTCTTTTTTACCTCAGACAAATCAGAGCACATAAGTCGTGTTTCTTTTTTCCATCTGAGCTAGCTCGGAGCATGATCTGTATGCTCAGAATAAAATGACCGAGCAAATCGAGCAAAACGCTGAGCGAAGCCAACTTTATACAATTTTTATGTAATTTGACAGATTACTATGTATAAGACATGTTCAGTGCTCAAGTGTGTTTCATAATAAAATCTGAGGGCTCTGATCATAATCTTCTCAGAGCTTTGCTCTGATCGCTCAACCTCTGCTCAGAGCTTTGCTCATAGCCAAAAAAGAAAAACGCCAATTAAATGAACTTTCTTTTCAACCTTTTATCATTGTGTCTAATTTCGTGAAACACAATAAATATGTCGTGCATATAAAAATGGTGTGCTAAGCGATTTACACATCATTTATTTTAGAGCCAAAACTTTAATTCTCCTTTGATAATTTCATTTTAAAGTCACAAACAAATTCTGTTCAACTACATAATACACATACATACATATATAAATGTTTTAGTCAAGGCTGAATATAACTCGACCTGTTTTGATTCTAATCAGCGAACTGTTATACGTGCACCAGTAAATGTGCATCCTTTATACCTATATTTGAGCACAATACACAAAGTGCATTATGCAAGTTGTGTTTGTTTGTTTCTTTGCCTTTTAAGAAAATAAAAATATAAAAATTCAACTTTTTTTTTGTTGTTGTTGTTGTGTCATTATAAAGGCCACGCGCACTTACACTGTCATTAGGAACTTTCACGGAAAAGGGCAAATGGCTTAAATTGAATTAAATTGTGTCAGTGGGTTACTTTCAACTAAAAGAGTGGCTGTGCATATGAGAGTCATTTTTATTATTACCACCCTTCTATCCTGGTGTTTCTCTCCCGGCTTAATGTTTTACACACACGCACTAGAAATTCTTAATAGACGGAAAATTTGTATGCAAAACCAGCCGGGTCGGGTATAGTACCTATACATAGAGTAGAGTCTAGTTGAATTGGGTGGTTGGGTTGGGTTGGGTTATGCTGGGTTAAAACGAAAGAACGAAGTATGAAGCACTTACAGTTTTACAGAGGATAACACTGTGCAAAAAGATAAACGAAGTGAGAATGAGTAAAAGCTTTCGTAATGAATGTGAACATAAGCGTGGCATTCTTATCCTCTCAGCGAAGTTATTTTTTTATTTTGCCCATTTTTCTACTTAAGCATTCACCTAAAACTCTGTTGCCAGTTGGCATTGCCATATTATATGAGTGAAAACTGAAAAGTGGCTTTTGTCCAATGGTATTCCATTTGATGTTTTTTTTGTTTTAGGGTGGAAGGATTTTAAAAACTTACACGGCACGGGGGCAAAGACTAAACTATAGGTATACTCGTAGTTATAATTCAAAAAGGATTTGAAAGAAACTTCTTATAACAATAGAACTAGATATTAAACAATGATACATTAGTGGCAACTGTGGTTTGGTTTGGTTTTGGTTAGGACAAGAAGTTGCAATCTCGGTTTTAGTTAATTCAGTGCCCCAAAAAATAATACTCTGAGATTAGGTTTAAAATCTGGTGTTTTTTTATGGATTCATTCTGCAAGATGTGGGACGGGTATAGCTAATTAAAAGTTTCTTCGGATTTTGGTACGATGTTAATTTAAATATTATTTCATTATATCTACTTTAGTTTTAGTACAAAAAACAATGTAATTCTTCTAATGAAATGTAGGTACATAAAAATATTTATTAAAAATTGGTTCACCAACTCCGTTATCGGAAAATTCATCAAATTTTTTCGAGCTTAATTTGTTTTAGAAATTAAATCGAGAAAAAAAAATAAGTTTAAGTAAAAGACAGCGCCACTTTCAAGCACACTTTTATTGTTGTCTAAGTTATCGGAAACGGCTTTAACGATTTAGATAAAATTTTCAAGGGTTAGTTATAAAAATATTTCGAAATTAGTTTTTGTACAATCCGCTTACTGCCACGCCTTCTTTTATTGTTTCTTTGTTTTTTTTTTTCCTGAAACCGCTTTAAAGATTGAGATGAAATTTTTGGGGTTTGTTCTTTGAATGAGACAAAACTTTGAAATTAGTTTTTTTTTAATTGCCCCCTGACACGCCCATTATTATTGTTTCTTGAGTTATTTTTTTGAGTTTGTTCATATGAATGAGAAAAAATATTTAATTAGTTTTAGTAAAAACCACCCGCTACCACACCCACTTTTATTGTTTCTTTGTTATTTTCGGAAACTGATCTACCAATTTGGATGAAATTTGCAGGGTTTTTTCTTATGAGTGAGACAAATACATATTTTTAAATCAGTTTTAATACAATCCGCCCACTGACACGCCCTCTTTTATTATTTCTTTGTTTTTTTTCCGAAACCGCTTTAAAGATTGAGATGAAAATTTTTGGTTTTGGTTTTGAGTATACAAAACTTTGAAATTATTTTTTGTAAAAATTGCCTCTGACACGCCCATTATTATAATTGTTTCTTGGGTTATTGGAAACGACTCTAACGATTTAGATTTAATTAGTTTTTAGTAAAATCCGCCCGCTGCAACACCCACTTTTATTGTTTCTTTGTTTTTTTTTTCGAAACCGCTCTAAAGATTGGGATGAAATTTTTGCAGTTTGTTCTTTGAGTAAAAAAAATTTTGGAATTAGTTTTCATAAAAATTGTCCCTGTTACACCTTCTTTTACTGTTTATTGGTTTTTCAGAAAGGAAATGAAAAAATTATGAAATTTGTTGAAGCATAATCCGCCGACTTCCATGCTCATTTTTCTTTTATCTAATTGTTTCCTCGGAAACGGCTCGTACAATATGAATTAAATATTGGGCGCATACAATATTTTATATGTACCTATAAGGGATTTTGTGTGATAACACACTTGCAGTTAGGCTGCCAAGCTTTCTCATCATCATATTAATATTGAAGGTTTGAATAAACAACAATACTTGAGTGAGCAACCACCAAGTATTTATAGGCTGGAGTTATAACTATTTCACGACTGCCAAGCCGATCATCAATCAGACTCCTTTTAGTGGTTATTGGTCTTTATTCAATTTTAATTGAAAAATCTTTCTATGTCCAGCTGGGACTTGAACTGGGACCAAGCTCGCTCAGAGCCATATGCATACGAATTGCGCTACCGAGGTCACTTGCAGATCAAGTCGATCTAAATTTTAGGTTTTTATTGTTTTGACAATTGCATTTTACTAGTCACACACAAGCTGTTGTTGTATATTCAGTTGTACATTCGATTCTAAGGGAGCTTGGTCCGAGTTCGAGTCCCAGCTGGACTCTTCAATAATAAGATTGCATTCATTGAGTTCACTTTGATTTCAAAAGAGTGAAAAAGAATGCATTCAAATGTGAATGATGATTGCATAATTTGACGACTGAAGTCTTAAAGTAAAGTCAATGATTCATTTTTGACAACTGAAAATCAAAATAAATAATTAATAAATAATTAATTATTTCCTAATTGGGCTGGTTTTTTAGCTTTATTGACTGGACTATTTATAATAATGCACAATCACGGAGTGAAAAAAGGAGGAACCACCATATTTTATAAAAATAAAAAAATTCAATTTGAAATTAAAGTACCTACTTGCAACCTTCGTTAAAATTATTATAAACAACAATCATTCCTGCCTGAATCAAATCCCGTTCTTCTGCTAAGCCGCACCGCACCACGCCGCATATCCTTGTTCATTTTAATCCTGAATCCTTTCTGATGGCTTTTGTAAATTTGGTTTTTATTTTTCTTATTTTCTGTCCTGATATATTTGTCCATGCTTCACCGCTTCTTCAAGGAAGTTAAATTGTGAAAATTGGAAAAGTTTAGATATTTTATAAAATAAGCAAGTGAGAGTTGTTGGCGGTAGAAAAAAGAAATATTCGAAATCGAACGACAGCAATGGCAAAAACAGAAATCAAAAAAGGATCAAGCTATATACGTATATAGCAATATAACTATATGTACGAAGTCTCTCACTTTGCAAAGAAGAAACATTTTATTTTTGTGGTGTTGCATATTTGCATCTTTTCTTATTTTCTTGTTCTGTTCTGTTCTTTTATTTTTTATTTTGTTTTTGATTTCATCCACTTACAAATAGTTAACAGTTGAATTCCTTTTTATATATATCTCTGCGAGATTGGAACTCAGCGTGTTGTCTTTATGCATACAAAAATACTTCAAAAGGGCTCTAAAAACAGGGGCAGATAGCAGCTACCTACTTCAGTAGATATTGAAGTTACTTCCTTCTAGTTTTAGTTGTAGAATGGATAACGAATACAACAAACCAACAACTCGACCTATAAGAGTGAAGAAAAACAAAAAAAAATAAAAGACAAAATATTGGAAACTGGAAAAGTTGAAACTGTCTATGCTAAAAGGATATTTGACACTGACAGCTCGGACAAGAAAAAGAAGTACAAAAATAACAATAACAACAAGTATACCCATCTCCTCATGATTTTTGTATCTTATAACTTGGCTAAATGGTTGGTTGTACATATATATAGTTGGGGTTGGCTAGGTCTGGTCTTTTTATTGGACAAAAGCAGATTGGTTAAAAGTTTAAGTTGTGTTTTGGTGCGGAGACCAATTTTGTTTGCCGGCTGGCTGAACTGCCTTGAATGAGAAAATATTTACGAAACAGTTTACAATTAAAAAGTTTTACAATTTCCCATATACATTATATATACGAAATAGATTTTAATTTGATTGTTTGAAAGTGATGGCTCTGAAGATAAATGAATAATTAAAAACTATAAACACTATTGTTGGAAAAATGGGTGCTTCTGACATTGACTTCCTCTCCAATCCGACATAATGCTCTCATTTTTTACTTAAATTGAACTAACTTCAGAAATCTTAAAAAAAACAGATTTTGAATCATTCCATATTTATGTGCTGTAAAATGTTTTCTTCGTAGGAATACCGCATAAACAGTTTCCTCTTCAATCAAGAAAGACTTAGGGCCAGTTTCACAGTAAAGTAAGTGTCACTTAAGTGCCAGATATGGAAAAATAATGCCCAATGTCACTGTGTAAACTTATCGGAATAAGTGAAACTTATATGTCCCCCATATTGCCAACTTAAGTTCCACTTACTCAGACAGTAAAAAACGTCTAAAGTCCATGTATGGGAAAATTAAGTGCCACTTATTTTGTTAAGTGTGCACTGTGAAACTGGCCCTTATACTCATGAAGTATAGGTAACATATACCAAGTGAAATTTTGGTCTTAAATGGGCCTCATCATTTTAGTAAAAGAATATTTGTTGACTTTTTGTGTTAGGGCTTGTGTCAAATAAAGTTCCAAAAAGAGGAAATTTATAACGTTTTACTTCCAAAACTGGCAAACCAATCTCAGCTGTTCGTGCAAAAAAAAAGAAATTCAAACATTACGCTACCCTAATATCTATGTATTGTGTTGTTGTGTGTGAGTTAAAGTGACATTTGTTTTTATGTTTTATAAATACGTTTTTCACAGAAATGAGGTATTATAATTTATAAGAAGTTATAACTTTATGCACTCGCTATAATGCGTTTATAAATTAAAAAACGAGATTTACTTACATGAAGTGAAGGGAAGAAATCTGATTTCAATCCAAGTACGCCCACCGTTTTCTTAAAAAATAAGAGAAGATTATCGGTATAGAAATCTAAATCCAGTATATGTACAGTACATAGCGGTATAACGAGAGGGGAATAACGATATTGCCGAAAACGGTTCTTTTTAGGACATCTTCTTCTACACTGGTACATGAATGCACCCACCAGGGTTCGGACTTAGGTTTTGAATTTTCGAAGTAAATACGGAAAAAAACTAAAGTAGATCCAAAATTTTCGGAGTAGTTTTGGGAGATTAAACAAAAATTTCGAATTAAATTCTTAACAAAAGTTTATTCAGTATTATTTGATTATTTTTCATTAATAAATAAATAATTAATTGCGAACAAGTAACTATAAGGTATACAAGAAAGTCAAACTTAAAATAAAAAAAAATACAACTATTGACTTCAATAGAAACAAATTAAACATAGATATTAAATCAGCACCTTGAATTTTAGTTGGGTTTAAATATTGTATTAAGCAAAGTTTACTGTCTTCAAATTCAAATCTTGATTTGTTTTGAGTACACAAAGCAATATAATATTTTAAAATGTTTTGTTGACCAGCGTTGTCCTTAAATTTGTTGGTTAAGAATTTTTTCAAAAAGAAGCAAATTCTAAAAAAGAGGAGTAGAGAAGTAGATTAAATTTTTTTCTCAAAATCGAAGTAGATCTACTTTGATCGAAGTAAAGTCCGAACCCTGGCACCCACTAAACAACCTGAAGCTATAAACTGAAATTTGCTGCAAACTTGTTCTCTGCCCTTCTAATTAAAAAAAAATAAGAAAATCGTAAGTCGATAAACTTTCGAATTATACGGATTTTTATATGTCTTGTTGTTATATTTTCTACTAAGAAGAAGTGTGAATTGTAAAGGTTCCAAAAAAAAAAATGATGAAGTGAATTGAGTTTAAGTGTGTTTCTTTGGGCCTTGCAAAGTACTTTTTAGTACTTCGCAGTAGATGATGAATGGAACGATTTAATTTTTGCCAAAAGAAAAATCTAACCTCAATGTAGACGAAAGCTTTGTTGTTTGTATTTGTATTTTATTTTAAATTATGGAAAACATCAACAACAATAATTTACTATGTAATTTCTTCTACTGAAGGTGTCGCTTTCTTGCGTGAATTCATTTCGTTACTACATTATTGAAGTGCTTTGCACTACTTTGACCATAGAGTAGGGATGAGCGATATTGAAAAAACATCGATGTTAACATCGATGTCAACATCGAAGACACAACATCGATGTCAATACTTATCGAACTAGAAACATCTATGTTTTTTAACATCGATGTTTTTTAATTTTTTTCTTATCAATTTTTTTTTTGTCTAAATATGTTTAATTCATTATATTGTTGTGAAGTTTTAGCGTATTTCTGACACCAAATAGAGTAGAGGTAGTTGAAAGCAGCCAGAAGTACTTGGCAGTAGATGCTGCAGCCCAAAGGAACACGCCTTTTAATAGAGGCATCGAAAAAATAATTTGACAGAGTTTTCTTCTAAAATCTGGTTCGAATTTCAATACTAAATCAGTCGTAGATTTTATTTCTTTTTTTTCCGGTTGTTTTTACTCATTGTCATTAATGGCTTAAATGTGTTCAAATTTATACATACCGCACAGTTTCTACACTTTTTTTTATTTTGTATGGAAAACAAATCAATTTAACGCAATATAGGTATATTTATCATTAAAATATTAAAAATCTATGACACATAACACGTTTGCCGTCTCTTTTCGCAATTAAAATTACAATTTTTTTAGAACATATTTACGGAAGTAACTCAGCAATTACTAGCTTATGTATGTTTAAAATTAATTTTTTTAAGTTGTAATAATAACTCAATATCTATGAATACAAAATAAAAAACGTTTTTTTTTTTAATGAAAAGTTTCAAATGACATTTTCGCACTAATCCAACACACTAGCAACCAATTAACTTATTGTTCAAAACAATTGCATAATAATATCCAACCTACTTCGATATTAATTTGAAACCCATAATTCCCATCAATTGGATTGATAAAAATAATTCACATAGTCAACGAGCAATACATATCATGTTACTCCTGATAGCAAACTCAGCGAATGAAGGCAGACTTATAAAAAGAAATATATACCTACATTAAATAATAATGAATTGAGTGCACGACCACAGGTCATTTGCTTATGACAGTAAATGTGTTGAACAAGTATCATATTATGAGCAAATTCATAGTGTGTTAAGTTTAATTTTGTGTTAAAGTTACTTACAAAAATTAATTGATTCATCTGCAAAAAGTAGTAATGTATATAATATGGTATAGCTTAGAAGTTGTTAATGAATTCTTAATGATGAGATGGTGTAGGTAGTACAAGTTACAGTTCATTCAAGGTATGTAATAGGCTTGAGATGGTAAATTTTGAAATAAAAAATTATTTTTAGTTGATTTCAATGAACGTAACATGCTATATATAGCAGTTGCTTGGCACGAACTGAAAGTTAGTGGAAACTTGTTCAACAAAAAGAACCCATCTTGCCTACCCCAACGAAATATAAATTCTGCCAAGAGAAATTGATGAACTAGTTAGTTTCGAAGTTTAGCAGTCGTTACCACTAGAGGGCGCTTTGGTATTTTAAATTAGAATTTCTCATCAGTAAAATTCTGGGTGCAGAAATGCTTAGAAATGAATAGCTCTCAGTTCATATTTTTCTCAAGCGTACGAGAAATTATCAAAAACTCATAAGCGTAAGTGTGAGCAAACGTTAAATAAGGATATACTCATTACTGTGCAAATTTTAAAAGAGCATATTATATAACTCGTTAGCGAGACATGACTCACGAGCACGAGCAGAATTAATGAGCAACTCATTACCAATGGTGAGTATGTAAATGGTTTGTTCAATACCATAACAATCATTGCATTTATTGTCGAGTGGAAAGGTACACATTTCTTATCCCATCGACTAAGTGCAAAATATTATTAATAAAAAAAATTTCTGATGTTTACTAAGCTAAACCACCAATTTATTCTTGAATATCTTTAATAAAAATAATAATGTCTAATAGCTTTATCGAGTTCGCAGTTTTTTTGCATTTCAATACCGAATTTTGCAGTCCATCAAATATTAGGTGGAACTGCAAAAAGAATTATTGCAAATTTAGAGCCATACTGCAATTTCCTAGCTTACGTGGTTGCTAAGAAAAGGACTTTTATACTAAATTAACATTGAAGCCGCCGCAGTAAGGAGCATTTAGCCTTCAAAAACCGGACAAAAGTAAAAAAAAAAAAATATATAGTGGAATGTAGTCAACACTTTGTTCTATCAGAAACCGGTTTTTAAATGATTCGTACCCCCGCCACTTCGCCCTGCAGGTTGTCGAAAGATAGACTTCTTTGTGTTCTTGAATAATTTGGTGGAAATTTTTGTTGTTTTTTTTTTTTAAGTTTTAGCGTATGCAAGATTAATATAAAAGTTAAATGCACAAAAAAAATTATGGATCTTGAAGGACATGGCATGTACTTAATTTATATGTTATTTGTTACATTATGTCAAATATTTTTTTCATTTTCTGGTGAAAACATTAACATCAACAAACAAAATTTTTTTTTTTGTTTTTGGTTTTTTTACAAGTGAGTGTTTTTGTTTATGTTCCGGGGGTGACCGAGTTGAATTTCTTATATCCTAGTAAAATATAGATATTATAGATATTGTAACTGCAAAAATATTTTTATTTAAAGTTGAAAAGTTTTTGAGAAATTAAAAAATTAAAAGTACTTTTTTCCAAAAAAAAACACTTTTTTGGTTTTCCCAAGTGAGATTCGCTCAGGTCAGTTATTAAACTAGCGGATTATCCCTTTTTTTATTTTTTTTGTATGCAGTTACCAAATATTAACAAAAAAAATTAGATTTCACCTTTTTGGAAAAAAGTACTTTTTGGAAAAAAGTACTTTTTGGAAAAAAGTACTTTTTTAATTTCTCAAAAATTAACAAACATTTTAGCATCCGGTTTCCTGTTTTTTATTGAAAATTAATAAGAGCATTGATTTTTTAAAACAAAAATTATGCTCCATAGAATTTTGAGAAAAATTAGTTAAAAATTTTTTTTTAATATTTTTTTTCAAAAATTATATACTAACACAACTTAATTTAAAATGAAAATTAAGTAAAAGATTTCTGGCTTTCTAAAAAAGCGTAGTATGGAATTGTAAGTTTAACCGTTGTTGTAAATTTTTTCCGTTTTAAGTCAATTTTTTAGAAAATTGCCCCTCCCGCCTAAAAGGGGAGAAATAGACCCCCTCTCCCATACAATTTTTTTCTTGTCTTAACCCACCCTACTCACTCTGACTTTTTGGTGAACCTTATACCAATCACCCTGTATATATGTATGTAAATTTTATTTTTATTAAGTTTATATTAAGTTAACAAAGGTCCTTAAAAAAAATACTATAATTCATTTTTACATTCATTCATGTGTTTTAAGCTATTTCCAAACAAAAAATCGTTTAAAATAATTTTGTCCGGTTTTTGAGGCTAAATGCTCCTTAGTGCGCCGCGCCGCCGCCCGTTGCAATATGAATTTTTTTAATTTTTTTTTTTTTAACGAAGACTTCAAAATTTTAGTAATTTTTTTTCTCTAACTGCAAAAAAATTTGGAGCCTTATTTAAAATTTATAGCTTGTTTGGTTGTTGAAAAAATAGCATGTTCTCCTAACTTCACAGTTCACAGTGAAAACCAGTAACAAAAAAAGAAACAACACAAACATTTGAAAAATGATAACATGTGATTTTGACAGAAACACTATATTAACAAGAGATTTCTAATATTTTTGGGAACGTGAGCTTTATTAGACCAAAAACATAAATGTTAAAAATAGAGCCAAGATCTTCTATACAAAAACCTGTAGGTTAAAAGTCAGCCGTGAAAAGTAGTGAGATCTAAAAGCACGCCATAAGTTCTTACTTTATGAAGGTTTAATACATATTATCAAATATTTGAAGTAGTGTAATAGTGAAACAACTCCAAATTATGAAAAAAATTTATTATTAAAGCCTAGTATTCAATTTGAGTGAAAATGAAATTTTCATACAAAAGTGATGCCTAGTTCACTTGTATGCATTTTGTACCAAAATATGAAAGTGGAATATGAACCGGAAACATTATAAAATACTTGTTTATTTTATCTAGCACTTTGTTTAATATTGTTTTTTAGTTTGTTTATGTTTATATTTCAAAATGTTTTTATAAATTAATTATTCTGATTTTGAACCTTGTAGAAATAAGTTGTTCATGATATATTAAATTATATTCAAATTTCCAATTGGTTATGGGCCCAGAAACGCTGAGGAAGAATTTAACAGGAAATTAATTGGAATATATTTTAAAGAAAAAATTGAAAGATTATGGCATCTTCAACAATACCAGGGTTGGAAAAACTTAAAGGAAGGGAAAATTATGAAGATTGGAAATTTGCTGTCGAGAATTTTCTAATTCATGAAGACCTGTGGGATTGTATATCTGGGGTCGAGACGGATTTAAAGAAAATAGCAAAAGCCAAATCAAAAATAATTTTATTGATTGAGCCTATCAATTATGTCCACGTTAAAGAAGCAACAACTGCAAAACAAGTGTGGGATCGACTGGCAGCAGCATTTGCTGGTAATGGTTTAACAAGACGTGTTGGTTTGCTAAAATCATTTCTAAGCATCAATTTAAAGACTTGTGGTTCTGTCGAAACATATGTTAACCAAATGATTTCAACAGCTCACAAACTGAATTCTATTGGTATGAAGGTATCTGACGAATGGGTTGGTTCTTTACTACTGGCTGGGCTTGATGATCGATATAAGCCGATGATAATAGGTATTGAAAGTTCAGGGATACAAATAACAGCTGATGCAATAAAGATGAAGTTATTGCCAGATGTTAAGGATGAGGATGGTGAATCTGGGGGTGACGGAATGGTTTTCTATGGTCGACATAATAAAAAAAAAAACATCTTCATAAAGACAATCGTTCGTTGACGGGTCCTAAATGCTACGGATGTGAAGAACTTGGACACATCGCTAAAAATTGTCCCACAAGTCGTAAAGTAATAGAGGGAAAATTCAATAATCGAAAACATGGAAAACAAGTTCTTTTCACATCACTTATGGCAAGAATCAATTCGGCAAATATCACTGATTGGTTTATAGATTCAGGAGCATCAGAACATATGACTTTTTGTAAAGCATGGATGAAGAATCTGTCAGAAGTAAACCGAGAGGAGGTCACAGTTGCTGATAATTTCAACTTAAATGTCGAAGCTAGAGGAAACGTTGAACTGGAAATTTATGTTTATATTTCAAATATGTTTTAATAAATTAATTATTCTGATTTTGAACCTTATAGAAATAAGTTGTTCATGATATATTAAATTATATTCAAATTTCCAATTCATTCCTCAAAATATAAATTCTGAAATAAAAAAATATTTTTTTTCTGATTCGCCTAGCGTATTTCATCAAGGAAAAAAACACGGAAACAGGCAGCCATTCAAGTTAATATATTTTTGCAGGTGATTGTTCTGTGCGGTATCTAAAAAACTATTGGGTGTTTTATTTTGTTTTTTTTTTTTGTTTATTTTGTTCAAGTTTTGCATTGTAAAATGCTTCAATTTTTTATTTGTTCTTGCGATATACGTCTGCCAAATTTTGTTTTTCATTTTCTCTTTTTTTTTCTCAGTATTTACTTTTTTTACCTCATCTTAATCTTTTTTACGATTTTTTTACGTATTTACGCATTTTTTACCTACTTTAACGTAGAAAAGGTAAAAAATAGTTTTTCTTACATGGATTTGAACAACACTGCTGTATCATAAATTCAATGTAAAACATTAACTATGGATTGATATTGAATTTCAACATGTATTTTCAAATATTTTTTTTTTTATTTCATATACTTTAAAGACTAATATTGGAAAGATATACTAGTGAAGTTATAAGTGTGGGACTCATTCTACAGCAATCGGAAGTGCTACATTTAATTGATCGCAATTCTGAAGAAGTGGGCGGATACCACGTCCCATGAATGGAAAACCTCGAATTTTATATTTTTTCTATTGTGTGCACTTCAAGACCTACCGCTCTACAAAATTTCATCATTCTACAAGAATCGGAAGTTTTCCATATTATTGATTACCTTTCTGATGAAGTAGGTGGATACCACGCCCCTTAATTGGAAATCCTCAAATATTCTATTTTTTTCTTTATATGCACCATGTGCTGTGTGAAATCAGAAGATTCTGCGATGTCGGGAAGTGCTCCATAATTTTTATGGTCTGTCAGTCAGTCAGTCAGTTACAGTTTTTGCGATTTTTGAAGTCTTATATATCAGTAACCACTCATTGTAAGGATTTGAAATTTTGTGAGGCATCTATGGTTGGCCCAGAAATTACTCCGAATTTTAAGTTTCTGACATTATTGGTACTGTAGTTAGAGGGGGGTCGCCTGAGTTTGTTACTATAAAAAGGGTGTAATGCCAGAACTCGGCTGGGCACTACCGTGCCCTTGATTTTTGCTTTTACAATTTATCACAATTTTCTGTCAACACCCATACAAATAAAACCCAAGTTTGCGAAAGTTGGTGAAATTTGCAAGTTACCAAATAGACATTTTACTTATTGTTGGAGATTTTCTTAAGGGATTTTTGGTAAACTTCACTTTTCATTCCAAGAACATTCTATTTTTATAAATGGACAATTTTAATGGTTTAGTAAACCGGTAAGGTTGAATATGCGATATTAATATTAAAAGGACTGTAAAGGATTGTTTTCTTACAATTAGAATATGCGAAACGTTTTACATAAATGAAATAAAAATATATTTATATTTTAAAAATTACGTATTTTTAAAATTTATTTTTGTCCTCGTATACCAAGAAAATTATGATTTTAATAAATCTTAACTTGAATAAGAATCAATAAAGGAAAATTCCTTGAATCTTTTTTTGATCTTAGAAAAATAAAGAAAATAATATCTACTATGTATTTAGTATATGAATCGCATTTTCTATGCTTTAACTTTCATTTGATTCAAACATAAGCATAAGGTATAGGTAAAATAAATACATATTTAATCATAAGGATTTTATAAAAGAATCTTAAATAAAATACCTTTAAATCTCATAAATAGAGTATCTTTCTTTCAGTACCATTTATATAAATATACGAGTTTGTTATAGCTATGTAGTATAGTTTAAATACATATATGCAAACTATCCTCCTTCTTATGTGGTCAAATGTTTATATGTACCTATGTATAGTTTAGGTATCTAGATACCAAACAAAATGACCACAATAATGCCTCAGAATATTTATCATCATTTTCTTACCTTTTTTCCCATATATCTAGATATAAGAAAACGTATATATGGATTTCCAAGAACAAGATAGAAAAAATAAATAAATTAATTGGCTTTGATATGAAGGCCTTCAGATATTCTATCCTCAACATCCATCATCATCATCAACAACAATAACAACAACTTCATCATCATCATCATCTTCATCATCATGATCGTCTTCATCGAGTAAACCGCAAAAGTGAAAGGCTTCTTGGTCTTTTAATAATATCCTGAGTCCTGACACCCCTTTCTCTACCTCATCTTTTTTGGTTGCGGTGTGGTCATCTGATGGAATTACCACAAAACTCTTCCTCCTCCGGCTTAATCCCCGTCCGGGTAGTCCGGGCCGAGATATAAAAAGACATACAAAGCACACACACATATTTCCCATATTATCCTTGTTCTGATTGGAGTTGCAGTCGAGCAAGGATCTATATCCGGTGAAACGATACGAAGACGAAGCAAAAGAACGAGATAAAGGAAATTTGAAGACAATATGTGTGCTGTGTTTGGTCTACTGAGAGTCTGAGATGTCGGTAAAGTGAGTTGCCACAGTGTTTTTTTTAAAATGAAATTTGAAACTTGCCACAGACAAAAATCGGTCAATTTAAATTCAAACTTTAACATTTACAAAAACCCCTGCACTCTGGTGTTGTGATAAGTTTTTTTTTCATATTTCTTTGGTGAGACAGACACTTTCGGTTGGATTTTTGACATACACATATATTTACACGGATATTTATTACACGGATTCTATATATACACGGAATGGTTTTTGATTTTTATCTTTTCGAGGGGTGGGCTTACAAGCTCAAAATTTTGAGGGATAATGGATATTATAGATTTTTATTTTTGGTGATTTTCAAAAAAAAAAAATCGATTTTTAAAGAAAAAATTAAATAATTCTAAATTTAAATCAACTGATTAGACCAAGTCGTTGTCGTATTTTTATTAAAAAAATCCCATAAATTTGGCCATCTCCAGTGATGATTGGATTATTTAAAATACACGGATCTTCGGATACACGGACACACGGACGCACGGATGCACGGATACACCAAATACACGGATTCAAATCCGGATATTATAAGAACACGTGTATCCGTGTTTTTAAATATCCGTGTAAAAGGGAGCTCTAGTGTATACCAAACCTTTACCATTTTACATATAGGTAAGGAATTTATATATTATGGTGTACCGAAAATGAAAGCTAAGATGTACCCTTTGAAAAACTAAAGTTTGTGCTGCTATAATTCAATCTCACAAATAATGATTTTAAAATCACTTTGATTCTTATAATTCGATAGAAAGGATTATCATAAGTCAACTTAAGATGTTTTGCCTTTTTTTTAATAAACCATGTTACTAATACAGAGGAGCACAATTCTATCATATCCACATTCTTCTATCTCACGTCTTTTCCTTTTTATTAAGGAAAACAATGCATCTTATGTACAAAAAAAGGCACGTGGCACAAGGTAAAATATCTTAAGTATATTTTAATAAAATTATAACATTTTAAGTAGACTTAAAATTATTTTACCTCGAGAGTTTGTAATAATTGTAATAAGGTAACCCATATTAAGTTGACTTAAGATACTTTATCAAGTACAAACCAAATCACTCTTAAGTCGATTTAAGATAAAATACCTCAACAAATTCTGGAAAAGTGAGAAAAGAATAATTATCTTATGTTGACATAAGATGTTTTCATGGTTTTTGGGGGTTCACATTGTCAAGTTTTCAAAACGGTTTGAATTGTGCGTAATAAAAAGAAAACAAATTTTAGTCAGAATTGAATAAATAATAAATTTCTCTCATAACTTGGTGTTGGGGCGGATACCACGCCCCCTGAATTGAAAACCTCAAATATTACATTTTTTTCTTTATATGCATTTCAAGTCCTATGGCTCTACCAAATTCCATCATTTTACAGCAATCGGAAGTGCTCCATTTAATTGATTGCAATTCTGAGAAAGTAGGTGGATACCACGCCCCCTGAATGGAAAACCTAAAATTTTTTCCTTTGTATGCACCACTAGACCTACCGCTGTGCGAAATAACAAGATTCTGCGGTGTCGGGAAGTGCTCCATAATTTAGATGATCTGTCAGTGAGTGAGTGAGTCAGTCAGTTAGTCCGTCAGTCAGTTATTGTTTTTTCGATTTGTGACGTCTCATATCTCTGGAACCACCTAAGCTAAGGAGTTGAAATTTGGTGTGTTGCTTGTGCTTGGCTAGCCTACCTAATATTCCTAATTTGAAGTTCCTGACTTTATTGGTACTGAAGTTAGTGGGTCGAAAATCGCCTGAGTTTGTTCCTGTAAAAAGGGTGTAGTGCCAGAGCCCAGAACTTGGCTGGGCACTACAGTGGCCCTTTGATTTGCTTTCTTTTAATGAACCCTATTACCAACACCGAGGCGCACAGTTCTGTGTTACCCGAATTCATCTATCTCACTCCGTTTCCTTTTTATAAAGGAAAACAAATCATCTTATGTTGGAAATAGCATATTGACACAAGGTAAAATATCTTAAGTCCACATAAGATGTTGTGTTGAAGCGAATTTAAAAATTTTAAGTATACTTAAGGTTAAATCATCTTAAGAGTTTGTTATAATTGTGAATAGGTAAAACATCTTAAGTAGACTTAAGATACTTTATCGGGTGCAAACCAAAAATAAATCACCCTTAAGTCGACTTAAGATTTT
The DNA here is from genome assembly GCA_929447395.1 of Epistrophe grossulariae. NCBI lineage: Eukaryota > Metazoa > Arthropoda > Insecta > Diptera > Syrphidae > Epistrophe > Epistrophe grossulariae. The sequence goes on from OV839567.1 coordinate 126,989,901, forward strand.
TGAAAACAATATAATTTAAAACAAATTATAAAAAGGTAAAATATCTTAAGTCATAATTTGCCCTATAGCTCAATAAACATTAAAAATATCTTTTTACAATAAATTAAAAAAAAAAAGTCCATTAAATTTGACCTATAAAAAGTTTATTCTAAGAAGTCTATGTTCAAAAGGGTTTTTGGGAAGCTTCATTCGAAAGGTTTTTTGCTCTCCTGAAAAATGTTCAAAATTGACTAAAGATACTTTAGCTTTTCAGTCGAGATATAGTAACGAAAATTTCGTTTCAGGTTTTAAGCAAAAAAAAATTCTCATAACTGAAATAAAGTTTTTGGTGTTATTTGTTTATAACTCCAGTATATATCTTTTTAATTGCTATACCGATTTTGTTAAGATTTGTCAAACTGGAGCTTCTTAGTAGTTCAAACAATTTTATCCATTTAAAAAGATATAAATAATGTTTTTTTAAGCAAAACCAAATGAAAAAATAAATCCTATTCTAGTACTTTTGACTTTTTTCACATTTTCTCTATTGCGATATAATCATAACGTCATTGAACAATTCCCATAAATTTGTAATATCTTATGTCTAAAAGCCTCATGGCATATTATTATTGTTTTAGACCACAAAGAGCTAGTTTGTACGATCCAGTCGTGACATTCGAGAATAAATAGTATAGGTATGAAATACAAAGATTCTTACTTGAGCCGCATGTAAAATATAATTATGTGTAGATTGCTATTTGAAGGGCTTTGTTCTTACTTTCTGATAATAAAATCGTAAAAATTGTCACTTCAAAATCCCAACCCATCACGCAAGCTGAGAAAAAACTTGCCAGAGACAAGTTCCATCGTTTTCGTTTTATACGTAATGAGGCCCCAGATTATTTTATTCGATATCAAGAAGTTTAATTCCATGTACCCAAAACCATTGATTACTAGGCTATATTAGTGCCTGATTACACGGTCGTTTTACTGAAAGTCGTTATACTGAAAGCGTGAAGAAAAAATCCTTTCAGTTCAAACAATTTCCATCTCTATAATCAATTTGTGTATCTCTCCCTCATACAATAAAAAGTCTTTAATGCTGAATCCGAGAATATTACTTGAATATGGCGCATCTGTGGATTTTGGGTATAAGAATCTACCTTTTCTTGTTTCTTGATATATACAATCGCACTGTCTCACTGGGATGCGCCATACAGTAAAACGACCGTATAAACAGGGTTTTTGTTCTTTATCGATGTGCATCAACTACAAGAATGGAGCTTTTTTAAAATACCATTGAGCGTTGGTACTTAAAACATACCAAAAAGTCATATTTATCATAGATTTTCTTAAAATTATAAGTAAAGTTTGCTTAAATATTTAATTGGCGTTTATAAATAACTTTACTTAAATCGATCTTGTATTGGTACTTAATTAAACCATCGTAATGTAATGTAACGGAAAAAAATTTTCACAAATCTGCTACAATTTAAATGCATTTCTAGTACATTTTATCATTTTATATCATATCGGCTGTTTTTTTTTTGACAGTTTTCAAAAAAAAAAAGCAAACACGAAGCAGAGCCCATCATTATTAATAAGAGAGAAAGAGAAGCAAATGAAAAAAACTTTTTTTCAATCACAAAATATAGAACACCGTCTAAAATCTTGAAAACAATATGAATTTATGCAACAAAAATTTCAAAAAATATTAGAGTGATTTTCTTAAAAAATTAAATTTTATAAATAAAATTTCTTTTACAATTTAAAATAATAAGAATTGGCATTTTTTTATTAATAAATGGATATTTGTGAAAAATTTTTGTATATGTAGATATATTAATAACCCGTTTTCTTAAAAAAATAAAAATGCAAAACATATCTACCAACAGTAATACGCACACTAATTTTTTATCAAACCTCGGTTGTATGGCACTTACCGTTATTTTGGGTGCCAACAAAAATTTCAATTTCATTGTGTATAGAGAATCACCTATAAATCTTAATTGTTTCAAGTTTTGAGAAAATCGCTTCAGTGGCTAAGACGGTAGGTCGAAGAAAATAGGTGTCATGAATCTAGTACAATTTTCTTCATTTGAGAATAAATAAAAATTTGCAGTTGAAACCACCGTTTTGCACATTTAAATTGAAAATCAACATTCTATACATTTTTAGAAATAAATTGAATAGTTTTGACTCCAACGCAATGTACGCCATTTGATTTCTTTAATAAATCTTAATTTTTTAGAAAATAGTTTAAGCGGTTTCTTAAAAAAAAATTATGTATGTGCTATGTATATATTTCTGTAAATATTTGTAAAGAAATTTGAGTATGTACTATTAATCTGGAGTCAAAAATTTAATTTCGAAAAAAATCATCAGGTAGCCATTTAAGAAATATCGTTTTTAAACAAATATCTAAATTGTTAATTTTGTTAAAAATCAAAACATTTTTTTTTTTAAATATCAATTGTTATAGGGACCAATTATTTTTCAAATCCATATGCAGTGTGTTGCATTTCAAATTTTGAAAATTTATTCATTAATCTAACTTAGGCGGCAATCCTGGTCAAAAATCTCGATGGGCTCATGTCCAAAAGGACCAGTCGTGTGTGATAGGGTAACAGAAGAAAAACAGTTTAAATCATGTACACACATAATATTGGCCTTTGATACGGATCCATATCCGGATTATTCTTACCATCCCTTTGGTATTAAAGTCAACGAAGCAAAAGATAAAATCTGTTTATAAAATAAACAAAATGATTTAGGAGGCCAGAGCAATAGAAAAGCGGAAGACGGTTCCTTTATCTTACAAAAAAAAAAAAAAAAAAAAAATGATATTAAAAAAAAATCCATGGACGACGACGACGATGATGATGATGACGAGAGAATATGATATCGTTCAGAAGGAAAATCTTCTTTCGTGTTTCTGTCCATCCATCGGCCAATAAAGGAGTTAAGTTGATGGGTTTTCTAAATGTATATAGGTATATGTGAGTGTTTATGTTTGTAACGGTTGGATTGGAGCTCAGAATGAAATAATGCTTCAGAAGATTACTTTTAATTCGAACATAAAAAGCGGAAATAATATCGTGTACATAAAGAGTATCTACAGCAGATACTCCGCCAAGACACCAACGACGACCAACCGACGATTCGAAGAAACAAAACCCACTTCTGAACTTACTTATCTTTCTGCCGGTAAGAGTATAAGAGCTGAGAAAATAGATCATCATCGCTATACTGATGGTGCTGGTGCTGGTCTGATGGTAGCCGTTTAATACTCGTGCGGTTTGAAGGCCAAACGTTAGACGGGTCAAATAAAGAAAAACCAACTTTCGTTTCCACTTAACTCAACTTAACTCTCTCAAAGACAAAGACCGCCCGACTCGACGCAAGAGATGGTAACTGGGAACGAACCAGTACACTATATACATACATATATACGATGTTCTGGATATCTGGTTAGCAAATCTGGCCCACTCAAAGAAAGTTAATTAGGAAACTAAAGCAAAGATATTATCCTTAGTATCCTGTTGCTCCTTTGTTTGCTCCCTCGTATTCCTTTATAGTAAATTCGTTTTATTTATTTTTCTTTTCTACCTATATATCTATGTACTTTATTTCCTCTCCAATATGGTAATAGCTATGGCCTTCAGAAAATACTTTTTCCTCTATACTTATGTACGTTTATATAAAATGAAGTTCTATTTGGATTTCTTGGTTTGTTTTGAAAGCGATTTTCAATGCGATAGATAACAAAAAAAAAAACAAAGAAAAATACCGGGATATGAACTTTAATTTGTAATTGCTTTTGCTGATTTCCGGGGCAGAGTTATCCTCAACTTTGGAAAAAACTGATAAATAAAATGTTTGTCTGTTTTTTTTTTTTGTGATTGAAGCAAACTTAAATGCTGGCTAACAGCAAATAGAAATCAATCAATTTAATTGAAAATTATTTGCTTTTTATTTTAAATTATGGTAGAATTTTAGATTAAATGGGTGGCGGGAGTTTGAAAAAAAAATCATTTCGTAAATTTTACTCCGAAAATTACAAAATAAATTGTATCTAGTTATAGTAAGTTTAGACCGTTCGCAGCGTGAAAGGAAAGCAACCGATATTTATATCATCCATCCAGTCCTGGGGAAGGTGATAACGAATACGTTCGTCTGCTAGACGTTATAGTGGCAGCGTTTCCGGGTAAAAGTGCATCAAAAGTATAACTTTTCTGAAAATAGAAATAGTGAGGGAAACCACTTCAAATGGATCGCATCCCAACGCCCTCGATTCCCTGATTACAAATATGGTTTAGACAGACGTCTATGTGGCTGCAAAACCACCGACAGACGTCGCGCCGCCAAAAAAGCATTTTTTTTTTTGCGTTTTTAGACTTTTGGGAAACCATTTGCAATCGATAGCATCCGAAAGTCTTCGACTCCCTGAGTGCGAACAACGACAGACGTCTAAGTGGCCGCCAAAACCCCCGACAGACGTCACCAAAAATGCATTTTTTTTTTGCATTTTCGGAATTTTGGGAAACCACCTGAACTGTATCTCAAATGAAAGGTTTAGACCCTCTGAATGCAAATATGTACACGACAGACGTCTAAGTGGCCGCAACCCCGCGACAGAAGCGATTAAAAGCGCGGATTTTTTATTAAAATTTTTGTATAACTGATAAAACAGCATTGCAATCGGTAGGTCTTGCTAACAGGAGTATATAAATATGTAACGGGTGATTTTTTAGCTGGTTTGGTTTTGGCAACACTGGTTTTGACAGCTGACGTGTGTTTAGTACCTTGTGTCACTGTCAAACAGCTTCAGTTTGGTTTGCAATTTAACCATGGATCGTCTTACAAATGAACAACGCTTATTATTAATTATTGAATTTTACTATCAAAATTCGTGCTCGGTTCGAAATGTTCATCGCGCGCTGCTTCCATTTTATGGTCGGCTCATTTTGGGTTGAATGGGTACGTAAATAAGCACAATTGCCGCATTTGGAGTGAAGATCAGCCAGAAGCATTGCAACAGCTACCAATGCATCCCGAAAAAGCCACTGTTTGGTGCGGTTTATGGGCCGGTGGCATTATTGGGCCATATTTCTTCAAAGATGATGCGAATCGCAGCGTTACTGTCAATGGTGAACGCTACCGAGCGATGATAACAAACTTTTTTTTGCCCGAAATGGAAGTTCTTGACTTGCATGATATGTGGTTTCAACAAGACGGTGCCACATGCCACACAGCACGCGAAACAATGGCGCAATTGCGAGGCGAGTTTGGTGAACAGTTAATTTCACGTTTCGGGCCGGTCAATTGGCCGCCTAGATCGTGCGAGTTGACACCATTAGACTATTTTTTGTGGGGGTATGTCAAGGCTTATGTCTATAGGGACAAGCCCGCTTCGATTGACGCACTGGAAGCCAACATCCATGCATTCATTCGTGAGATACCGGCCGATATGTGTGAAAGAGTATGCCAAAATTGGACTCAGCGGATGGGCTACCTGAGACGCAGCCGCGGTCAACATTTGCATGAAATTATCTTTAAACATTAAATTGCAAGGTTCAAACTATCGATTCAAATAAATATTTCATTCATTTTTTCGAATTTTTTGTGTTTTTTTTTTTTAAAGTTCTAAACCTCTTAAAAAATCACCCTTTATAATAAAGATGTTTTGGGTTGCACCCAACAGCTGGAAAGAGCGATAAAAATTTCGGATTTTTTAAATTTAATTTTTTTAATGGGCTTTTAGAGGAAACCACTTGACATTAATCTTAAATGTAAGGTATTGACTTCATAAAAAATTAAAAAATAAGAGACAAACGTTTGGGTGACGACAGTCGCGATAAAAGTCACGGATGTTATTTGGTCTGTGGTAACGTGAAATTTCATGCGAATTTGCACAAATTTTCACAAAATTTCACAATTTGCTGTCAAAACCCATAGAAAAAAAACTTAGTTTTTGGTAAATTTGTTGAAAAAAAAGTTACCAAACAAGGCATATTATTATTTTTTCAGTTCAATTTTAGTGGTAACGTTTTCAAAATTAGATCAATCAAAAGGTTTTGACTCCCCAAAAAAGAAAATGTCAGTGACTGACGTTTTGAGTTACGCTAAACTATTTAAATCCGCGAAATAAGACGCGTATATATTATTATTGTGTTTTTATTTTTTTTTAATCAATTTTTATGTTAACTGATTGAAATATTATGTCTCAATTGAAAGGTTTTGACCTTCTAAAAGGAAAATTTAAGCGACCAACGTTTTGGATGACGACAAATATCGTTTGGTTTCCTCAGTGTGTGACCACTCAATCACCATATACGATCATGAATGAAAGAATACAAGACTACGACACTTCTTTCTTTTTTTGTTTTTCTGCATACGTCATTGGAGACAAAATGAAATATCAACAAATGTGGCAGCCTTGTAATTTGTTTAGTTTTTTTGGTTTTAGTTTAGGTTTGCGTTCAGTTTAATGAATTTAATATCCGAAAAAAGTTTTCATTTAAAAGCAAAACATAAATAAAAATCCAATTAATATATTTAATTTAATATGAAGTTATTTTTAATTGAAATGAATCGGTTGTTATACCTTTGTTTATTTTCTTTTATTTTAATTTTTCTAATTCTAATTATAAAAAATAATATGCTCGGAAAAATAGTTCAATACATATTTATAAATCTAAGGGGTTTTTTTGAAAGTCAGGACTTTTCACGAAGTCCTCTCCATTTAAAGATTTGAAAATAATTTCCAACCACATTAAGTTGGTCATCATAATTGATTACAACTTCGATATACCACCTTTACTTAGTTAGTCTACCCATGAATACGATTCAGGTAAACTTTGGGGTATTTATTATTCAGCCCGTCGTTTTCAAAAATGGTTAGCTCTTCATTTTCCTGGTTGAGACCTAAGTTTTCCTTTTGGAATCTGGAACCTGTTGTTGGAATATGTGGCATTTTCTACAGCAACTGCCTTGTCGAAGTCCTCTGGTGGTTTCGAAGGTTTCGGTTGAATCTCTTCCAATTTTGACGGAGAAGAGAGCAAGGGCTTATCAGCTTGGTAGGGATACCAAAACTCGATATGGCACGGTATAGTTCATCCCTGTTAACTCTGTCATAAACTGCTTTGAAATCGATTAGAAGGTGGTGAGTGTCGATATTAAATTATTGGTTCTTCTCCAAGAGTTGGCGTAATGTGAAGATTTGGTCGATGGTAGACTTTCCAGGCCTGAAACCACACTGATAAAAGCCAATCAGTTCGTCAGCAAATGCGGCTTCGGGCGTTCGCTTGATCTTGTAGGCGATTTTGAAAACACTTATGCCTCTATAGTTGGTACATAGAAGGGGATCACCTTTTTTATGTATCGGGCAAATGGCACCACTTTCCGGGCATACTTTCCTCTAACCAAATTTTAATTACGAGTTGGCGTATATGCTCTTTAACCGATCATCTCCAGCGAGCTTGAGATCAATAATAACCAATAACCAAATTTCATTCAGAATGAAGTACAAGTTTATAGAATTATTCGACTTCAAAAATTGGAATATTATAGAATGCAACTAAATCTACTATTAATTTAGTAAAAGTTTAAAATTGGCTTCATAAAAATACTCCCCAAAATAAAATGTCTACACCGAAATTCTTTGAAAAACAAATTTTCAAATACAAAATAAAAATAAAAATAAAAACCGAGGATAATTTAATACGTCTTTGGTGGTTTTTCTCTATATATTTATTATACTTTAATACCCCTCTTTTGCGGCCACACTTATATTTACATCAACCACAAATCACACCTAATCTCCTTTTTCTGCAAAAATGGAATCTAAATTCAATGTCCATTTCGGATATTTTATTACATATAACCGGAACCGACCAATGGGGCCATTAAATATTTTATTAGTCCTAGGAGAACTATATTTTCAGCGTTATAATCTTTTATACTGTGAAAACTCCTCCTGATATGCTGCCCACACTTTTTGATAATGTTTGTGTGTGTGTGTGTTTGTTTGTTTGTTTTTTTTTTTATATGAAACATACATTTATAGATATACACATATATAGGTATGTACTTTTTTTTTCAAAACCTCACAGTAGGTATTCATTTCTATAAGCTTTATGCCCCGGAAAGCAATGTTGGCTTTTCGACCAAATCCAACCGCACCTGGTTGGTTGCTCTAGAAGCCCGGAAACGATATTTTTATTGCCATTTTGGTTGGGCCCTTTATTCTGCCAACCAGTGTGTGATAGAGTTTAAACATAAATAAATGTGAATCACTAATTAAGTACTCTTTTGTAATAACTATGATACTTTCCTATGGACTTGCTTTAAGATTAAACGAAAAATATATTATCTGTGGCAACAAAACAAGGCAAGGCACACTTGGGTTTTTGACTAGTAGGAGTAAAGTATACACGTCTCAGAGACTCAACAGGCAGATACATATACAGGGACTCCATGTTTGTTCATATAATATATACTCACTATTTTATACTGCCTAGAAAACTGGTCACAGAATCAGTTCTAATGGATTACAAAAGCCCCTTTAGTAAATTATAATTAAGTTCTGCTGAACGCATTTGAGTTATATTGCTTGGGAGATTGGCCATTACTTTGGGTTTTTGTCTTAAGGGCCAGCGATATGAAGTTGCAGGATAAATTTGTTACCAGGTCAGTGGTGCACATGATGGATGGTGAATTCTTGTTTTAAAATTAACATGACACCCTAAATAAATTGGATTGGTGTTCATATAATATTGTCCTCGCTGCTTCTTTATACTTCTCTTGATGCTCAATTGTTTATGTTTATTTTGTAAAGAGCATAAATGAGAACAGCTTGGTTAAAAGGGACAACTTTCATAATGTCCTTAGCATTGGCGTTTGAAAGAATTTAAGTTTTTAATGTAACCTATACAGTATGGATGGTAAGGTGAATTTTGCCAGGATTTAACAATATGTTGAATTAAAATTGTTTCAAAATTAAATGTATATGGAATTAAATAATAAAAAGGAGCCTTGTATCGAAAGGGGGAAAATTGTTTGTTATTAAATTCATTTAAAAGATTACCCACTTACATTCATTGACTTCAATTTTAGAACTTAAATTATGCAATCACCATTTACATGAATCAAAAAGATTGCAATAATTTTGTTCCCATTCATTTTTCAACAATCAATTGAATGCAATCTTTTGGGAATTCAAGCATCCTTTGCATTCTTTGCTAGCAAAAGAGTGCAAAAATTGCAAAAGAATGCGAAGAATGCAAACGAATATAATTTGAAGTCTGAAGTCTCAAAGTAAAATCAATGAATGTAATCTTATTATTGAAGTCATAAACGATTGCATTGACAATCAATTCACAATCAATACAAGCTGCTTACAAAAACACATGTGACATGAAAACTTGTAATCTTTATAATACCTTCAACAAGTAAACATGAATATCTGTATATAAATTAAATTGGTATCCTATTAAACCGACATTTTTAACATTTGGATGGAGAAGGCCCCACCCAAGACGTCAATTTTCATTCCTGTTTTATTAAATATGTTAAAGTTGATATACTGTTTAACTGGGCTTTCGGAAAAAAACCCATTTTCAATGCATCATTACAAAAATGGTGGCTACTAGTTCAGGAAAATTAGACATACATTTTTATAGATATACCATTTTTTTTTTCGCTAATTGCAGCCAGAATTAAAAAAAGTGTGAGTGCCGGGACTCATGGTTAAGATGTGTAAACATCAAAATTCGTCCGAACGCCTCACAGACCGAGAGCCTACATCAAATTTAGGGTGTGGATGATAGCAAAAATTTACTGGTATTTTTATATAGATCTTAACTTTTCATAAGCAAATTTGAAATCGGTAATGATGCATGGAAAATGCGTTTTTTAGTTTACCGACAAGGCCCCAACCACGCTTATAAAAAGTTAAGATCTATCTTAACATACCAGTGAATTTTTGCGATCACTCTCACCCACAAAGAGCAGTGGGCTCTTAGCCAATCATTAAAATTATATGATAAAAGCGCAGTCCATGTACTATATGGTCTAAGCAACCAACCACATTTCAACCCAAACTGAACTCGACTTCGTATATAAACACTCAGCGTTTAGTTACTGAGCGTACATAGCGTTGAACGCACTCAATTTTCGTGAAGCTCGGAACAGAGATTATGGATAATTCGTAAGTTTGCTATTACACGATGAATCCAGTTGCATGCGCCTTCTTCAAATTTTTCTTTGTTATTTCGTCCGCTGTTTCAAGCGCTATTACACGTTGACACCAAAGTCATGAATCTAATTTGACAGTTCTCTTTATTTTTCATTTTCGTGATGGGCTGTGCTCAAGCAATAAAAAAACTTTTTCTGTTTTTACGCCAATTTTTGTAGGACTTAAAGGCCGTTAAAAGCTATTTTGAATCAATAATTCAACAAAGTCCATTAAAATAGTGCTAAGTCTTCTACTTGGCTGATGTATTTCAGTAACATAGTATATAGAATTTGTATTATTAAAAAAACCCTCTTATATAAACTAGCCAGGCCCTGGGCTAAATACAAAAACAAAAACTTCCAATTTAATGATTAGGAATTCTAGTGTTGTTGGATGTATTTTCACACTAGGTATTCGTCACGAAATCTATGTAAGATGAACTGACCTTAGCAAAAATTGCGTATTGACAAAGGCCCTCACTATAGTCAACTGATGAGTCCAAGTGAGTTCGCCGGGACGAAACGCCAATTTTTGTAGGACTTAAAGGCCGTTAAAAGCTATTTTGAATCAATAATTTATTTTATTTATGTTGTTTTTAAAGATGAATTTCTCATTTCTGGAAAGCCTATAAGGCTATCAATAACAGTGCGTTGCATCGAAATTTACTCTTTGAACAACAAAACTAATGAAGCAGAATAGTAAAAAAACAGACAAGAGAAAAGAGAAACGTCAAATAGTTGCACTGAAAATTTTACCCACGCGACACCGGTCACTTTTTTTCCGTCTCATCTTTTTGATTTTTTTTTTTCTCTTTTGCACTTACGTAGTTCGAAAAGTCGCATGCGTCTAGATGCATCGTGTAATAGCAGACTAATCTCTGGCACAGAATCAAAATCTCGACCATGGCTACAAGATAAGAATCAGGACTACAAGATACGTTACGTTTTTTTTCACCCTACCCCCAGTATAGATGTTTACACATCAAAAATCTCTGCAACTGAAAGGAAAACAAAGTAAAAAAACCGCTCTGGTCTCAAAGCAGTCATGTAATTGAAAAAAAGTAATGTAAAGAAAATACGGATAATGCTAAAGAAGCGTCAAAAAGAGTCTCGTAAAACTTGGCCCACGACTCACAGGGCAACTGGTCTTCCGTCTTATTTTTTTTCTATTTCGCACTCATTATGTTCGAATAGTCAAACGCAAAGAATCATCGTGTAATAGGGGCTTAATATATCGTCTAAGCAGCCAACCAAATTTCAACCCGAACTGAACTCGACCTATCGATTTCGTATATAAATACTTTATTTACTGAACGTACATATTGTTGAACGCACTCAATTTTCGTGAAGCTCAGAATCACGATCACGACCACGATCACGATTACAACGTTACGTTACGTTTTCTTTTCACCCTACCGCCAGTATAGATGTTTACACATCAAAAATACCCCAAAATCATGTGCCATAAAATTCAATTAAATTATTTTTTCATTTTCGAATACCCCCGACCACAAAAACCACTACAATAGATATTTTTGAGTTCTCTTTCACATGGAAAGTGAAACATTTTCGCAAAGCTTACTATTGATAAAACTATTGTGATAGTTTTTTGTTATATGAACCCACTTCACATTATAACTTTTTAGGCTTTCGCGGTTGTTTATTGACATTATTAAGCCTCAACTACATAGCTAAGCCAAAAAAGTGAAAAAGTGCAAAAGTGAAAATTTTTAAATTGATTTTGTGATAGTTTTTCTGACTAGAAAACTTATAAAAATGATGCAGAAAGCTTAAATTTTGGTTTAAAAACAAATTTGTGTATTCTTTTTCACAAAACAACGGCGGTAGCGGTAAAAAAAATATTTTTACTTTTGAACTTCAGTACTTTTTGGCTTATGTAGTTAAGCCTTTATGGAATTTCGGATAAGCCGCGTGATTAAATAATTAAAGAGTGTACTTTTGTACTCAGCCCGAACGTTTCGCATCAAGTTTCATTGAGCGTGGTCACGGGAAACTGCGGTGCGTAGGTGATGTTGTTGTTGTTGAGGTGCATGTTGTTGGGAACAAACAATACCTACTTATTGCATCGCAGGGTGTTTTAAGTTTGATCTGGGACAACCCTTAGGTGTTAATGACAGGATCCCATGATCGGGATTCGGGAAAGCTTAAAACTATCGTCCCGATTGAAGTTCTGGTGGCGTTTTATTTCAATCGCCTCGCGGACCAGTCGTGGAATGTAATATTTTGTTTGCGCTTAAACTTTAGCTTGGTCGAAATGAATCCAGTGATGTTCATCTTCACATAAGAAGACCCACATCTACAAGATACAGCGTATACGCCTGGCGTTTGTAGGGAGAAGTGGTCCTTTGGTGACTGAACAAAAATTTTCAAAATTTTTTTCTTTGAGATTTTTCAAAAAAAGTATAAATTTTTTGTTTTGAAAATTCAATACATATTTTGAAAATGACTTGGTCTATTTTTACTAAACTTGGAACCAAGTAATTTTTTAAAAATTATGTAGCAGATTTTAAACAAACATAATTGTTTTAATAGCCGTAATTAATGGTATCTATATTCCATATATATACAAATGTTTAAAAATCGTAAAAAAAAAAAAATCGTATTTTTATTAAAAATGCGACCCCAACGATTTTGATTAAAATTTTATGTATGTGCTAATATTAGAACCTGAAAATTTTACATTAAGTCATTACATAAGAGTATCGCTAATAGAAACATTTTTTTTTATTCTCAACCAAATTAAATTATTTTTTTTTTCGAAATTCAATTCCTCATAAATAAAAATGTTTACAAAATTTAACAGCCATCATTAGTGTGTATCTCAATAAAAAACCGAAGAATATATAAATATTTTAATTTGCATCCAGTTTGGATTCTTATAATGGTCTCACCGCCTATATTCAATGACATATAAAATGCTGGTGAAATTTGTTTACGAATTTGGGTTGTCCTTTTCCAATCCATCCTTGGGTGGTGTTCTGGCAAATTTCTTGCCTTATGCATATAAATATAAAAGCTTAACTAAGCAACTTTAAAACTTTCATTCTGGTCCTTCAAGAATGTTTTTTTTTTTTTTTTTTCTTTCTTTTTATTTGTTATTGTTAGTTAGCTCCTCTGTGCGAAAAGTTAATTAGACTAACTTTTCTGTGATATGCTCCATTAACTTACAGCTACTTTCAGTTGCAGGACTCTATACTAAACTCGTCCTAGTGCAGTAGGTAGGTACTAGTATAGCAACGTAGCATATAGCAATATTATGAGGCTCCTTGCACGAGTTGAAAAGCTTATGCGATGGTGTTCTCGCTAATGTTACAGTTACTTTACTCGAGGAATGTAATTTCATAATGAAATAAGGAACATAAGTGAATGACGTGGTTTTTTGAAAAGGATTTTCACGTCACTTTCTGTACTTGATGGGTTTTCTGTGTGTTAAACACTCTTTTGCTGCAGTTTTCTTAATGGAGAAAGCACTCAAAAAACTGAAATTATAGCATAGCAAAGGAAGTGTCCCCTTTGTATGTATACAGAAATTTCACTTTGGCAACTTAAAAGACTTTCTATATGCGTTCAACAACAATTGAAAATTTATCATAGATATTTATTTATTTTTATATATACATAAATAAACGTTTGACTAATTGTGCGAACATAAAGATTAACATTTCGCTCTGATGCAGTTTTTTTGTGATTAGCTGCGCGGGTGTTTTTAGTAATGAATGAACTTTTTGATGAACATCACGTATGAAAGAAAATAAAAACAAAATTCCGAAGATAAAATAAGCACAAAATAATATAGGTACATACGAATCGAAGTTCAATATACGATGACAAAACTATCTTGTACTTGTTTTAGAATTGGCTAAGTCAGTATTTGCAAACGGTAGACAGTTTTGTTGATAAATATAAAATGTGTCATCACGTTTAGTCTCAGTTTTTTTTTGATAACAATAGAACTCAAAAGATGGCATTTTAAGAATTCACCTATTTATACTTTTCGTTTTTTTTTTTTTTATTTGTTCTCGTAATAGTAAGATAGTTACTTAGTTATAAGTTTAGTTTAATACCTATTTACTGTTAATAGCAAAGGTATACGAATCTCAATGTTTTTTTTTGGCTGAGATAAATCGTTTGTTCCCAACCCAAGCTTCTAACATTTTTCCTCTCATAAAATGCTACAAGAGCTTAACTGACTAACTTATGGGGCACCTAAAAGTATAATCTTGAAGAAAACTACTAGATTATTATAACACTGTTAAAAGTGTTAAATGGGCCTAGTCATGCGCCGTAGCAACGTAGGGGCTTGTGGGACTTAGCCCCCGCTGGCGTTTGCATTGCCCCCCCTAGGCGTTTCCATTTTGCCACTCTAGTTTTTCACTCATATGAAACCTATACTAGAAAAAAAGGACACAAAAATTATAAGATAATGTGAACTGCGCTCACAATTTTTATGTTTTTTTTTTAACAATAGCATTTATTTATTCTTTTTTAAATAATCGCACTTTGCGATTTTTTAGTGCACTGAATCTTAAAATAACCATGTCCAGGTCTAACAAGTCACTTGTTCTCGAATCCCAGAAAAGATAAATTATTTAGGGCCAGTTTCACAGTACACACTTAATAAAATAAGTGGCACTTAATTTTTCCATTTTGGCACTTAAGCCGCAGTTTTACTACCTGAGTAAGTGGAACTTAAGTGGCCACCATCGGAGACTTAAGTGTCAAATATTCCGATAAGTTTACACTGTGAAATTGGGAATTAGTTTTCCATATTCGGCACTTAAGTGACACTTACTTCACTGTGAAACTGGCCCTTAGTCTCTCCGTCGACATGCTAATGTCGTTTTCCATTGGTTTCACTCAGGGATTCACTCATTCTTAAATCCAATGGAACAATACTAACTATACTTCTACTCAACTTAGAAATGTTGTCATTATATTGGTGAATCATCGTGAACATTTCACGTTATCGAACAGGCATACTATCAAACAGAGTCCGATGTTTACTTTTGACATTTGAGTGAGTTTGTTTTGAAGTTATAGCTTAAATGTCTTAGGGCTTCTTGAGTGGATTCTGATTTCAAATCGAGAAGCGAAATTTTCTTCTGAGAAGCGTCGGTTGACCGTTTTTTTTTGCCAATGGAATGGTTTCAGAAGAGTTCTTTTTGATTCTGGACGCTTCCAAACGTCCAATGGAAAACGACATAATACGTTGAGGCCGCATGGTTGTATTCGAGTGTAGGCATTGACTTAATATATATGTACTGCTAGTAACTTGTCACTTCCATACATTTTTTGCAAGAAAAATGTTCCAAGAAATCTCAGCGCTTTTGGGGCTGAGCGGCCACATTCGTTACTAAATAGACGCCAAACACTAAAAAAAAATCGTTACAATTCAAATATTTAAGAAGAACCGACAGTAGATGGCATTTGAAAATGTTCGTTTTTTTATTTAAATTGAATAAAAGATATCTTTGTTTTAGTTTTTGTCGGTTTATTGGCCAACGAATTGAACAATTTTTTAAATTTTGATAGAAATCACTTTTTCTGATCTTTCCCATTGGTTTTTTAGGCAATATAGTGCATTATTACCTTACAATATACATCAATAATAGTGTATATTTGGCTGCTCGTAATGGCGAGTTTCATGGTATGACCACCAAGACCCAAGAGCGCTGCTTTAAACTGGAAGACGAGTGAAGTTGGTTACTAGCAGTCCATATATATTACGTCAATGAGTGTTATCTGAAGGTACTACCGAATGTGCTGGCGAATGACAATTTTTTTAAGAAATAGACGTTAAATTTGTAAAATTTCTTTGCCCCCCCCCCCCCCCCTAACAAAACAGAGTAGCTACGGCACTGGGCCTAGTTTTGGGAGACTCTAACACAGTGTTGTCACTTTCAAATTTAAAACCGTTGTAGATTGAGCCAAAAAATAGTGATGATAGAAATGATTCTAAATTCAATCACACATTTCATCACATTTTTATTGAGGTTAAATTAAACTGTTGTGTGTGGTCAAAAAATGAAAAGTGATTTCTCTCCCACAGATTTGGCAGTAGCATAGAATTCTTTCCGACTTCCAATTTGACATGTTTTAATACCCAGTGGGATGGCTTTTATATAAATATCAACCATTAAGATTTCTGTGAATTATTTTTTTTTGTTATGTCATTTATGAGGCGACGTGAGATAAGGCCCAACGAAATAAAGCCAAATTTTAAAAATTTGGCCTTATTTTTAAAATGGAAATAACGCCAAATTTTCAATTTGGCTTTATTTCGCTTTTAAAAACGAAATAGGGCCAGTTTGGCTTTATTTCGTTTTTATGTTTTTTTTTTTCTTTTCAAAAAAGTGCAGAACTATGATTCATATAACCCAGCGTATAAATTGCACCTGCAGTGAGGCCAATTTGGCCTTATTTCCATTTTCAAAACGAAGCCAAATTTGAGATTTGATCTTATTTGGTTGGGCCCTATATTTCACGTCACCCATTTATGATACTTATTTATGAAATAATAAGTTTTAATTTTGCATTATTACCAAGGTTCTGTTCTTTTAATCATTGTAATATAAATTTGTAAAAGGGAAAATTTTTTACGAATGGATTTTATTAATCTAGCATTCTGTTTCTTGAGCTCCTATACGATTTAGCATTATGGAATTTGAAATCTAGCATAATGAAATTTGAGTTTATGGCAACACCGATCGTATACTTGAAGCTAAGGGAAAAATGGGGAAAAAGTGGAAGTCACCGTAACCGATTTTTAAAATCAAATTCAGTCTGGCTTGATGAACAATATGCGATGCCTGAAAACACAGGTATAGTCTACAAATAGCCGGAAGAAACCCAAAAAAAACTTTGATTCAGTCATAATAAGATTCAACCGATCATAAGGTAGTTATTAAAACTATACTGAGATAATTGTGTTTCGCAAAATGGGAAAACGCGAATCAGCCAAAATTAATTGTAAAAGATTTATCGGAAGCCTCAGCTAGTAAGGTTACACGGAAAGGTTTTGTACAAGATTAAGCTTGGAGTCTGCGCCTATACTGGGTATTTCTTCTGATTGATGCTTATTTTTCGAAACATCAGTAAAATGTTATACGACAAAAAGTCAACAACAAATTCAAAAATTTATTTCCCTATTATACTAATGTTTAAAAGGCTAAAAGGAAATGCTATCCATTGGAAATTGAAATCACCGAAGAAAATGCATAAAAGTCACTTCCAGTCTTTGAATAATCATAGGTACCATTGAAAAAATTTTTTTACGAGTTCAAGGTGTGATAACTAATGTAGTGCGTTTCTTATAATCCTTCGATAGCCTTGAGGATGTATCTTTCATCCATGGATATGAAAGCGAATAAATTAAAATCATTATTTCTATGTACAAATACATATTTTAAAATCTACATTTAGTTATATCAAGCAAATTAAAATGTAGAAAACAATCATTATTAAATACTCAATAAAGTCTCCCTCAAACGAATACAAATTATTTTCTCTGACTCTTTTCCGCAAAATAGTCACTTCATAAATTTATTTACCATGCATTTTTAAAAAAATTTAATCTATATATATAATTTACACCTATAAATAATTCTCGAAGTAAAAAATACTAAACACAAAAATTTCAAAACTTAAAAATGTCTTTTTTCCCAACAGTGAATAAAGCTGATTTGTTTGGCTCCTTTTTTTTACTTTCAATCTTTTAAAATAAAATCTTCTATTTTTATCTATACTCATTTACTAACAAATGTAACTGGTATTTTTTTAAGACTTTTTCGGAGTTGGTCTTTTTTACAGCCGTCACTTGATTTATGCTCAGTTTGGTTTGCCATTTCATAATGAATAGGAGGATGTTGATGTGGACGACCTTTGGTTCCAATAAGACGGCGCTACATGCCATACAGCCAACGAAACAATCAATTTATTGAAGGAAACTTTTGGTGAGCGCATTATCTCGCGTCGTGGGCCTGTGGCGTGGCCTCCAAAATCGTGCGATTTAACACCGTTGAACTATTTTTTGTGGGGTTATGTGAAGTCGCTTGTCTTCGCAGATAAGCCCGAGACGATTGACGCCTTGAAAGAGAATATTCGGCGCGTTATTGCTGACATACGGCCCCAATTGCTGCAAAAAGTGGTCGAAAATTGGGCCTCTCGGCTGGAATTTATTCGAGCAAGCCGCGGCGGCCACTTGCCCGAAATAATTTTTAAAATATAATGGCAAACCCTTAACTTTAAAATAAAGCTAAATTCTTGGCCATAACATTAAATGCGTTTTTTCTTCTTGAAAACCACACGTCTAAAAAAACACACTTTATAAGTAACAGACTTAAGGCTTAACATGATTTTATAACTTTGTTCAGCTAAATTTGCGATTCACCACACTGTGCGCTGGGAATGCCCATCAGTTTACCCTTAAGCCCAACGGACGTACTGTTAAGTATACAGAGATTCTTTCATTAGCCGCACTACACAAATGTGGAATGGTTTACCCGACTCAATTTTTCCTACAAATTTCGATGTACAGACATTCGAAACCAATATGCCTCGGTATCTCCTTTTAAATCCTATCCCATTTCGATTAATTAAGGGTATTGATATATCCTCTCTAGTGCGGACGACATAATATAAAAAAAAAACTTCAAGAGTTTAAATCCTAAAAATTTTTATATGAATATTATGTTTTCGAGTTTAAAGTTTAAAGGAATTCGAAAGATCCGTTTAGGGTGTAACCCCTGTAATTCTGAACAGACAGGCAGAATTGCGAAACCCAGTATTTTCGTTTTTTCTTTCATCGTATATATACTGTCAAATTTGACCAAAATCTAGAGTTCGATTATTATACGAATCCATAATAGGTACGTACACTTCTCTGCCCCCTCCCTTCATTTTGTTATAAAGATTGTTAAATATTTGAATTCAAAACACATCTATGTATGATCTCATATCAAATTACAACAGCAACAAAAAAAATCAGCTAATCATTCTTTGTTGATACTGCAGAAATTAAAAAAACATCCCCATTTGTTGTAAACAAAATTTCTAAAAGTTTTTGGGTAAAATTCCCAAATCAATTCAAAGGTCTTATTTAACTTAGAACATAACATATGTATAGGACGTATAGGTAGGTAGGTACTGTTGCTTCACCTTGTGGGCATTGATTTTCATTCACTATTTGTTAAATACATTCCAGTTACCTATAACCTAAACTAATCAAAGTTATTTACCCATCAATTCATCCTCGATACAAATCCCCAATCAATCAAATCCACCCTCTCTTTATACATTTAACACACATTGAACTCTCTCTCTCTCTGCCAAATAGACTTTTATATAATATCTACTCGTGTCTTATTTAACCCTTTTAGCCTACTTTCTGTTTTTTTTTATTCTTAAGTCAACATGTCCTTTAATCTTACATGAGTGCCTGGGGCTGAGCAGAAAAAATCTTAGAGCATTCATCCCCATCACCCCCTCCGAATCAACAGCAAGAGCATCAGTTATAGCTCCTGCTATAGGTACAACCACAGTCCTTCATCTGGAAACAGTCCGAATTGATTTACCCCTGGATTGACAGCGCACATAGGATATAATATAGATTTTCAATCCCATTCACAGGCAAGAAAAGTCCAAACCGAAATAGAATCTCAATGGGAAAATATAAAGCACATAATATATATATATATGTATATGTAATTTGTAGTGTAACTTCTAATATATGTATACAGAGGCCCGAACCCGACCATGTAGGTAAAATTGACTGTTTACAAAGCCCTATCAATGTTTACCAATTTTCCAAATTAGCTAAAACTAGCCTAAATATCCTGCAAATTATTTGATAAGAGTCCTGGAGGATTCGTGTGGAATCAATCAGCTTCCAATAACCCTTCCCCATTTGTTCAATAAGCGTCCGCCATTAGCGGACGAATCTGAGATACATATATGAGGAGGGCGAAGGCGAGGGCGAAGGCGAGGGCGGGGGCGGGGAGGTGCGTGTATTATGGTACCGCACCACTATGTAACCATGTCCCACGGGTTGCGAGTTGCCAACTGCTGCCGGTTACGCATATCCTCGTGCATTAAACATTTTTAATCTCTCTAGGGAAATCGAATAGATTCGATATTCAATTGAATAAAATGTTCGTTGAATCGACGACGACGACAACAACGAAAACGACTACGAAGGTGAATTGGAATGGGGTTTGGTGTCAGAGTTGGAACTTTTGAGTATAAAGCAAGGAGCAGTCAGCAGTGTTAGGTTAGGAGGAATCGTTTTCGTTTTACCACCGACGACGACGACGACGACGCAGACGAGATATTTTTTATTCATTCGACACTTTTAACTGGAGAACTAACTGGTGACGCTGCCGCCGCGCCATGCCGCATCACACGCCATGTGAGTTTGTTTTACAGCTCTGTCTACATTGCCCCAAATGGAATTTCAGTGGTACAAGCAAAGGGCAGAGAAGCGACCATATTATAGTCAGCGAGTAGCGACAGCGAGCGCTGCGCCTAGGAGCGCGCTCTGCTGTTCTGTGCTGTTAAACTCTGGGAAAAGGATTTGAAATTTCATTTTAATTTATTTTGACTAGATTTATGGTCGTGCACATTGGGGGCGCTTGATGGCGTTGGGTTTCCAGGTTTTCACTCTGCAGCACGCAAGTGTTGGTACTGATAAAACGAGAACCTTCGGCTTCCAGCTCCTAGATTGAGAACAACAAGAACGTTGACAAGGACGAAGGCGACGTGACGTATAGAGGAGGCTGGTTGTGTTGTGAACGAACAATGACTGGGACGACTCGTCGGCGACTACCTATATAGGACGACCGACCACGAATGGCAACGTTGCCGACAGCGAATATGCTAAGTGCTATATAAGAGTGCCGTGCCGCAGAGAGACCGATACTGATATTGACATTTTGCCGCTTTTGTACAGCTATTCGGTTTCTGTGGGCCATGTGGTGCAGACGGGTGCTGATGACAGTGATGGCAACAGAACTAGGATCGGGAATAGCAAGCAATATAGGGATTTCGTCCCTCCAGTTGACATTGGTTAGTTGTGTGTAATGAGGAAAAAAGTAAAGTGTGTGGAACGGTGCCGCGGTGGTGGCGGAGAAGCAAGAGCGGAAAAGTGGCGTGATGGCAGAAACGCCCTGGTGCTGGTTGTGGCTCAATGCCGGAGCTGGTAATGGTGCCGAGTGGGTGTGCTTTAATTAAGCTTTTTTGAATTCACATAGTTGTAGTTAGGATGTGATTTGCATTAGCACCGTTGTACTGAACATCCTGGATGGATGGATGAAGTCTATTTTTTTTTTTTGCTTCTTTTTTACTTTTATCAATGTATGTTCCCATATATAACTACATTGTGTAAAAGTAAGCGAGGCCTTCAGATAAAGAACATGGCAGGAAGTATTTAGAAGCACAGGTTCTATACTCTACACACACACTCGAAATGATTTTAAAAGATTGGCTATTTTTAATTAATGCCTGAGTGATTGTGTGAATAGGTCAATGGATTTATGCAGTACGTACTCACATAAATGTTGGCGGCAAGGTTGGAGCTGTGCGTGTGAGATAGGAATATAATGAGCTTCAAATGTGCTTCAGGGAATCGATGTTCATTGTTCATGTTGACAGGAAGTTATATAGAGATGGAATGAATGTTGAGATAAATTTATGAGTACCTACCTACCTATACTCTACGAGCATACACATATTTTCTTTCTCTTGTGATGTGTGTTTGATTTAATATCGAAGCGATTCTTATATTTAAAAATATGAAGTTGTAAGTTCAATGTTGCACTTTTATGCCTAAAACATGCAATGCGAAACCACTTTTTCATGTTTCACGTTTATTATTATTTATTTTTGTTATATAGGTACTTAGTTGAAATATACTAGCTCCACCTATTTTACCTATATTTGTTGATCTTAAAAAATTTTACTTCCAAAGAAAACATTATAATGAAGTTAGGGGAGGACGGGGCACAAAGGATCACCGGGGATGTAGATGGTACGGAACTGCATTAAGAACAAGCCAGAGCCATGCTGCACATTTATGACAATAGAAAATGCAATATCAGTTATAAATTCAAAAGGAGTATCCATCAATGGAGCAGCGACCATCTAGGTCCTATGTGCCCCAACGATGGGGCGATGAAGAAAGTGTTTCAGATGTAAGTGGATTTTTCTATCAAGGGGGTTTTAATGTACATATATCTAACCTTTAAACTTGGAACAAAAAATCCTGGGCCATTCTTGGGGCCATTTCAAATTTCTTGGGGCCAATTAAGGATATTGGAGTAAAATAACACATTTCGAAATGATTTCTTGACGTTTGTCAATTTAATTTTTGTTGCTCAAAATATAAATTCTGAAATAAAGAAAAAATTATTTAGGATTAGATAAACGTCTAGCGTTTTTATTCTCATCAAGGAGAAAAAAAGAAGAAAACACGGAAATAAACCATCCTTTTAAGGTATCTACCTATTTAAGATTCTGAAGACAGTAATTCCAGTTAATAATTTTTTTCATTAAAAGTGAGTATTAGAATTTTCAAACTGAGTAGGTATCCAAATTTGAAGGCCCCCAAAATAAGTTTTTCAGAATAACTCCCGAGTGGTAAGTGGTACAAAAAAAATGCCGAAGACTAGTTTGAAGCTTGGAAAAAATTCCTAAAAAAACATTAGCACACTTTTTTCCATAAAAATAAACCAATCGGAAGAGTTAAGGGTTGGTTTTACTTTTTTATATAGTTGTAAGGCTTAGTTCAAAAATTGTGCACTTTGTGATATAAGCAACAACTTTTGTATTGTTGGTACATTATATGAACATGATTTTAAGATATCGGCGCACTCTATTTGTCCATCACTTTTGGTGGGAGGAGTAAATTTAAAAAAATATATATAACGGCATCGCTTACAATATCATGTTATAGCTTTTTTGAAGCCAGTGAAATGCTTTATTGACTGCACAATAAATTTTATACGGACATTTTTTGTTTACATGATTTCTCTAGTTGGAAACGATACACAACTAAAATGTTCATCTTGTAATAATGATCCTATAACACAAATCGAGTTTAAGTTTTCGTGACTTAGTTAGTTCCTTTTTTTTACGAACATCCGTTACAATTTAGAAAATCCATTTTGATTCAGCATTGGCATGAAGCAGTGCCATCACCTACTTAGCAAAACCTAATAAATTTGGAAACATAGTTTTCGCATTGAAATTTTGAGTATAACTAATTTTAATCCAGAATTCTACAACTTCTAACTTAGCTAAGTTGCTTTTATTCTTTTAAAAAAATAAAATTCGATAATCTTGCAAAAGTGGATAGATATCTTAAGAAAATTTCCAGGACGGAAGCTCAAAACGGAATTCAAATCTATCCAAATCCAACAATAATACAAAAATCCGAATTCTTTGAAGATGTTACCATTTCGAATGGGATCTCCTCTAAAGATGTTATATAAAAACTTTAGCTATCAAGCCTTAATTTATCAACAGCGAATTTCGGAATTGTTTTCAAAACCATGGTCACAACATGATATCGTCGTCGTTCTTTGAAAACTCTCTTAGTCTTTTTTTTCGAAACTGCGATACCTCTTTAAATACCCCACAGTTAATCAAATATCAAGTCGTTAATAACTATTATGTTATTCTCAACTTTAATGATTTTTTAATTCTTAATTCAAAACTACTCAAACACAAAAATGTTTGAATTGTTGTCAATAAAGATCCATAACTAGATAAAACGAAATGTTAAAAAAAAAACAAAAGGGAATTTTCATAGAACTCGACGATATGATCTTATATTAAAATTAACTTTATTTTAAAAAGAAAAATTATTTAGTAATAAAATTTTTAAAGTACCTATACGCTTTCATAGAAAATTCTCATATTGAAAAATCCTTCTTTTTTTCCCTATACGGTGTAGTTTTCAAACCGAAAATCCCTGTAGTGATTTTTCCCTTCGTGTGGCATCACTAGTTGAATATAATAGATTTTACCGTTATTGTGCAATTCTTAAGATGAAAAACGTGCTAAACGTGTAAAATTCAAAACGAATTTCCGCGAAACGTCAATTTACCAATAGTCCATTGAAATGTTATATATTGGCCTCGCATTTAGTATAGGACAAGGCGTTTTTTTTTTTAAGTGTGTAGAGTGCATCGGTGTCCGCCATATTTAAAAAGGGAGTAAGAGACCCCTTTTCACAATATCTTGAGAAATATAGGTCTGACAAAAAAAATTTTAGACCTATTTTGTAGAGAATTTAATTCTCTAAAATGTTGGTTACAAAAGACTTTTTGCCGTTAAATTGAAAATACTTTAAATAATAACTTATATAGCAGTTTTATTAAAAAACACTTCAGTTTTTTTTTGTAGATCATTTTGCGAACAATTTGGTATACCCAGTTTTTAAATTCTATTATTCTACAATGGGTTCACACTAAAAAGTAACAATTTTTTTTTTTTTTAAGGTTTTTTTTTATACAGAATGATCGGATCCAAAAAGTTGAAATCTTAAGTTAATCCAGTTTATTTTTTTTATTATTAGCTAAAAACCGGATTGTATGCCATAAAAAATAAAAACGGGATAATCCGCTTATTTCTTAATTGACCTGAGTGTTATTTATGGAAAAAAGTACTTTTCATTTTGTTTTATTTCTCAAAATCTGAGATACATTTTAGGATATGGTTTTCTGTTTTTTATTGAAAATTAATAAGAACATTGAATTTTGAAAACAAAAATTATAGTAGGTACTTATATAACATAAAATTTTGAAAACAAAGTAGTTTGAAACTTTTTTAAAATTTTTATTTCAAAATTTCGAGTTTAATTTTTCAAAAACTATTCACTAACACAATTTAATTTAAAATTAAAATTAAAGAAGAGACTTCTGGCTTTTCAAAAAGGTATAGCATGACATTGTAAGTTTAACCGTTGTAATTTTTTTGGAAAATTGCTCCTCCTGCCTAAACGGGGGGAAATAGACCCCCCTCCTATACGATTTTTTTCTTGCCTTAACTCAACCTACTTGCTCTAGCTTTTTGGTGCATTTTATACCGATCACCCTGTATAAAAAAAACAAAAACAATAAAAAAAATTGTTGCTTCTTGGTATGAACCCATTATAGAATGATGGAATTTAAAAACTAGTTATACCAATGAAATGCAATGAAATGATCTACAAAAATTTTTTGAATTGTTTTTTCAATAAAACTGCTAGAAAACAAGTTATAACCCTTTAAATTAAATTTTTTTTTGAAAATGTTCTTCAATATATATAGCTATATCTTTTTTATTTTCAATTTAACGGTATAAAAAGTCTCTATAATTGTTTGTTTTGTCAGACCTATATTTCTCAAAATATTGTGAAAAGGGTTTTTTTTTCCCCCTTTTTTCAATATGGCTGCCAAATTGGGTGGTTACAGCCCCGAAAATCATTACGTATACTCACCCTGATGCACCCTACACATTAAAAAAAAAACCTTGTACTATATATACTAAATGCGAGGTTCGGGCAAAATTTTGTTACATTTCAATGGACTACAAAGAGCTTTAGTGAAAAATATAGTTGTACCAATTATTAATTGTTCTCAATATTATTTCAATAACTGGTTTTTAATGAAAGAATCAAATTAACGAGTTGAATTTTTACGGAAATATATTCTATTTTTTGGTAAAAACTAACTAACATTTTTTGATTTTGACTTGAATAATTTTGGCAGATATACCTACTTCCAGTAATATTTGTCAATTGGATTTGCCAATTAACAAAGTCATTTTTGTTTGTATATCTTATTTGCCGATATGGCTTTTTTTCAAAAAGTTGGTTATACAGGGCCAAAATTAACTGATTTTTTTTAATTTTTTATTTTATTTTATTTTCTAATTGTTATCAATTACCTGACATTTTTATTTAATTTGTTGATGTACTATATATTTCAGACTGACGCATAGACTGTCTATAACTGGATACATAGTTACCTGCATTATGTGCCAAACATGCACGTGCAAGTAACTATAGATCATCAATAACCAAAAATATAAACCAAAATACTTGCCCCAGAACGTGTCAATATTCATTTGATAACAAATCGTCACGAAATACTAATTAATTTTTTTTTAGTTAAAAACTACCCCCGCAAAAACCATACATAAAAAATGCCAACATGCCCCGCCGATTAATAACAAATTTTATCAATTTCCGCACTTTTCTCAATAGATATATATGCATATATCTAAACTATGGTTGCAGAATACATTTCACAATTTAATAGCTGAGATATCTGAAATTCCCCAACGAAGTATATAAATGCTTGGTCAGCTGGAAGTTCTGCTAAGTTGCTCTTGGCTTTACTTTTAAGTTATGGCAAAGTTAATTGTTTATCCGTTTCTTAGTATTCTTTTGCTAATCAATGTGAATAAGTGTCATGGAACACATTGGGAGTTGTGTAAGGAGTCGGAATATCCTGTTTGTGCAACCGATGGAACTCAGTGGTATTTTTTCCAAACTATTTGTCGGTTAAAAAGTGAAAATATAGATCGTGAAGAAAGTGGTCTTGCAAGTGAGTGCTTATAATTTTTTTTTTATTGGAAAAATATTAACCACCTCTCATTTTAGAACTAAACATTGGAGATATATCAAATTGTTTTAAAAAATGTGATCAAATATGCACAGATGAATTCGCTCCAATTTGTGCTTCTACCGATGATGGTCAGAAAACGTTCCGAAATAGATGTGAATTTGATTTAGAGAATTGTAGGCATGGTAACATTTGGAAGATTCTTCATAAAGGCGAATGTCACACAGAACCTCTACTAAATTATCAGTCGAATGTATACCCAATTCCACAGGCACATATTCATTCAGTTCTAAATCATTATTCCCAATCAATTCTTGCTGCTAATTCGCATCCACCACAAATTAAGCAAATAACAGTTCCTCATTCAAATGAATATCCAATTTCACAGCCAAATAATATCACTAAATTATATCCCCAATCTATGGAATTTACACGCCCTGACCTAAACCCATTGCTTCATTTTCAGGAAGACTTCATTACTATTGGCAAGCCACACCCACAATATTACAAACAGGCACCAATTCAGATTCCACAGTCACAAATTCAACCTCATCAAAATTCCTATTCTGAAAACTATATACATAATTATCAAAACACACATCCAATTCCACAGCCACTTGAACAGACTCAACAAAATCCACAAACTCAAATATATCCACATCATAATGAACAAGCTGATCAGCCACATCTTCACACCCTGCCGATTCCTATGCGAAATGGAAATCAGACTCCACACCCATATGTTCAGCCTCAACTCAGTTCCCATTCTCAACAACATCCACATCATCACGAACAGGCTCATCCACATCATCATCAACAGGCTCATCCAATTCCACAGCCCCTTGTTCAGCATCAACGAAATTCCCGATCTCAACAACATCCACATCATCATGAACTGGCTCATCCACAGTCACAAGTTCACTACCAGACACTTCCTATCCCAAATGGAAATCACATTCCACACCCACATGTTCAGCCGCAACAATCTTCCCAATCTCAGCAC
The DNA here is from genome assembly GCA_929447395.1 of Epistrophe grossulariae. Taxonomy (NCBI): domain Eukaryota; kingdom Metazoa; phylum Arthropoda; class Insecta; order Diptera; family Syrphidae; genus Epistrophe; species Epistrophe grossulariae. The sequence goes on from OV839567.1 coordinate 127,017,744, forward strand.
CATCCACATCATGATGAACAGGCTCCTCCACAGCAACAAGTTCAATCCCTACCAATACCTGTGCCAAATGTAAATCAGAAACCACACCTACATGTTCAGCCTCAACAACATCCACATCATGATGAACAGGCTTATCCACAGCCACAAGTTCATTCCCTGCCAATTCCTATGCAAAAAGGAAATCACATTCCACACCCACATGTTCAGCCTCAAAAACATCCACATCATGATGAACGGGCTTATCCACAGCCACAAATTCACTCCCAGCCAATTCCTATGCCAAATGGAAATCACATTCCACACACACATGTTCAGACTCAACAAAATTCCCAATCACAACAACATCCACATCATGAAGAACAGGTTCATCCAGAGCCACAAGTTCACTCCCAACCAATTCCTATGACAAATGGAAATCACATTCCACACCCAAATGTTCAGCCTCAACAAAATTCCCAATCTCAACAACATCTACATCATGATGAACGGGCTTATCCACAGCCACAAGTTCACTCCCTACCAATTCCTATGCCAAATGTAAATCAGAAACCACACCCACATGTTCAGCCTCAACAACATCCACACCATCTTGAACAGGCTCATCCACAGCTAAAAGTTCACTCCCCGCCAATTCCTATGGCAACTGGAAATCACATTCCACACCCACATGTTCAGAATCAAAAAAATTCACAATCTCAACAACATCCACATAATGATGAACAAGGTCATTCACAGCCACAAATTCAGCCCCTACCGGTTCCTAAGCCAAATGAAAATCAGATTCCACACCCAAATGTTCAGCCTCAACAACATCCACATCATCATGAACAGGCTCATCCACAGCAACAAGTTCACTCCCTGCCAATTCCTATACCAAATGGAAAAAACATTCCACACCCTCATGTTCAGCCTCAACAAAACTCTCAATCCAAACAACATCCACATAATCATGAACAGGGTCATTCACAGCCACAAGTTCAGCCCCTACCGGTTCCTAAGCCGAATGAAAATCAGATTCCACATCCAAATGTTCAGCCTCAACAACATCCACATCATCAAGAACAGGCTCATCCAGAGCAACAAGTTCACTCCCTGCCAATTCTTATGCCAAATGAAAATCAAATTCCACACCCACATGTTCAGCCTCAACAACATCCACATCATCATGAACAATCTCCACCAAAGCCACAAGTTCACTCCCCGCCAATTCCTACGCCAAATGGAAACCACATTCCACACCCACATGTTCAGCCTCAACAAAATTCCCAATCTCAACAACATCAACATGAACAGGCTCATCCACAGCCAAAACTTCATTCTCTACCGATTCCTGAGCCAAATGAAAATCATACTCAACACCCAATTGTTCAGCTTCAACAACATCCACATCATGAAGAACGGGCTCATCCACAGCCACAAGTTCACTCCCAGCCAATTCCTATTCCAAATAGAAAACACATTACACATTCACATGTTCAGCCTCAAGAAAATTTCCAATTTCAACAACATCCATGTCATGATGAAGAGGCGCATCCACAGCCACAAGTTGACTCTCTGCCAATTCATATGCCAAATGGAAATCACATTCCACACCCTTATGATCAGCCTCAACAAGATTTCCAATCTCAACAACATCCATATAATCATGAACAGAGTCATCCACAGCCAAAAGTTCAGGCCCTACCGATTCCTAAGCCAAATGAAAATCAGATTCCTCACCCAAATGTTCAGCCTCAACAACATCCACATCATGATGAACGGGCTCATCCACAGCCACAAGTTCACTCCCTACCGATTCCTATGCCAAATGTTAATCAGAAACCACACCCACATGTTCAGCCTCAACAACATCCTCATCATCATGAACAGGCTCATCCGCAGCCACAAGTTCACTCCCTTCCTATTCCTATGCCAAATGGAAATCAGATTCCTCACCCAAATGTTCAGCCTCAACAACATCCAAATCATCATGAACAGGCTCATCCACAGCCACAAGTTCACTCCCTGCCAATTCCGATGCCAAATGGAAATCAGATTCCTCACCCAAATGTTCAGCCTCAACAACATCCAAATCATCATGAACAGGCTCATCCACAGCCCCAAGTTCACTCCCTGCCAATTCCGATGCCAAATGGAAATCAGATTCCTCACCCTATTGTTCAGCCTCAACAACATCCAAATAATCATGAACAGGCTCATCCACAGCCACAAGTTCACTCCCTGCCAATTCCGATGCCAAATGGAAATCAGATTCCTAACCCAAATGTTCATCCTCAACAACATCTACATCATGATGAACAGGCTCATCCACAGCCAAAAGTTCCGTCCCCACCGATTCCTAAACCAAATGAAAATCAGATTCCACACCCAAATGTTCAGCCTCCACAACATCCACATCATCAAGAACAGGTTCATCCACAGCAACAAGTTCACTCCCTGCCAATTCTTATGCCAAATGGAAATCATATTCCACACCCTCATGTTCAGCCTCAACAAAATTCCCAATCTCAACAACATCCACATAATCATGAACAGGGTCATTCACAGCCACAAATTCTGCCCCTACCGGTTCCTAAGACAAATGTAAATCAGATTCCACACCCAAATGTTAAGCCTCAACAACATCCAAATCATCATGAACAGGCTCATCCACAGCCACAAGTTCACTCCCTGCCAATTCCGATGCCAAATGGAAATCAGATTCCTCACCCAAATGTTCAGCCTCAACAACAACCAAATCATCATGAACAGGCTCATCCACAGCCACAAGTTCACTCTCTGCCAATTCCGATGCCAAATGGAAATCAGATTCCTCACCCAAATGTTCAGCCTCAACAACATCCAAATCATCATGAACAGGCTCATCCACAGCCACAAGTTCACTCCCTGCCAATTCCGATGCCAAATGGAAATCATATTCCTTACCCAAATGTTCAGCCTCCACAACATCCAAATCATCATGAACAGGCTCATCCACAGCCACAAGTTCACTCCCTGCCAATTCCGATGCCAAATGGAAATCAGATTCCTCACCCAAATGTTCATCCTCAACAACATCTACATCATGATGAACAGGCTCATCCACAGCCACAAGTTCACTCCCTGCCAATTCCTTTGCCGAATGGAAATCACATTCCACACCCTTATGATCAGCCTCAACAAGATTTCCAATCTCAACAACATCCATATAATCATGAACAGAGTCATCCACAGCCAAAAGTTCAGCCCCTACCGGTTCCTAAGCCAAATGAAAATCAGATTCCACACCCAAATGTTCAGCCTCAACAACATCCACATCTTCAAGAACAGGCTCATCCACAGCAACAAGTTCACTCCCTGCCAATTCCTATGCCAAATGGAAATCATATTCCACACCCTCATGTTCAGCCTCAACAAAATTCCCAATCTCAACAACATCCACATAATCATGAACAGGGTCATTCACAGCCACAAATTCTGCCCCTACCGGTTCCTAAGACAAATGTAAATCAGATTCCACAATCAAATGTTAAGCCTCAACAACATCATCATGAACAGGCTCATCCACAGCCACAAGTTCACTCACAGCTAATTCCTATGCCAAATGAAAATCACATTCCACACCCTCATGTTCAACCTCAACAAAATTCCCAATCTAAACAACATCCACATAATCATGAACAGGGTCATTCACAGCCACAAATTCTGCCCCTACCGGTTCCTAAGACAAATGTAAATCAGATTCCACACCCAAATGTTAAGCCTCAACAACATCATCATGAACAGGCTCATCCACAGCCAAAAGTTCACTCCCTGCCAATTCCTTTGCCGAATGGAAATCACGTTCCACACCCTCATGTTCAGCCTAAACAAAATTCCAAATCTAAACAACATCCACATAATCATGAACAAGGCCATTCACAGCCACAAATTCAGCCCCTACCGGTTCCTAAGCCAAACGAAAATCAGATTCCACATCAAAATGTTCAGCCTCAACAACATCCACATCATCAAGAACAGGCTCATCCACAGCTAAAAGTTCACTCCCCGCCAATTCCTATGGCAACTGGAAATCACATTCCACACCCACATGTTCAGAATCAAAAAAATTCACAATCTCAACAACATCCACACAATGATGAACAAGGTCATTTACAGCCACAAATTCTGCCCCTACCGGTTCCTAAGACAAATGTAAATCAGATTCCACACCCAAATGTTAAGCCTCAACAACATCATCATGAACAGGCTCATCCACAGCCAAAAGTTCACTCCCTGCCAATTCCTTTGCCGAATGGAAATCACGTTCCACACCCTCATGTTCAGCCTAAACAAAATTCCAAATCTAAACAACATCCACATAATCATGAACAAGGCCATTCACAGCCACAAATTCAGCCCCTACCGGTTCCTAAGCCAAACGAAAATCAGATTCCACATCAAAATGTTCAGCCTCAACAACATCCACATCATCAAGAACAGGCTCATCCACAGCCACAAGTTCACTCCCTGCCAATTCCTATACCAAAAGGAAATCACATTCCACACCCACATGTTCAGCCTCAAGAAAACTCTCAATCTCAACAACATCCACATCATCATGAACAGGCTCATCCACAGCCACAAGTTCATTCACATCCAATTTCTATGCCAAATGAAAATCACCTTCCACACCCTCATGTTCAGCCCCAACAAAATTCCAAATCTAAACAACATCCACATAATCATGAACAGGGTCATTCACAGCCACAAGTTCAGCCTCTACCGGTTCCTAAGCCAAATGAAAATCAGATTCCACATCCAAATGTTCAGCCTCAACAACATCCACATCATGATGAATGGGCTCATTCACAGCCACAAGTTCACTCCCTGCCAATTCCTATGCCAAATGGAAATCACATTCCACACCCACATGTTCAGCCTCAGCAAAATTCTCAATCTCAACAACATCCACATCATCATGAACAGAGTCATCCACAGCCAAAAGTTCAGTCCCTAACGGTTCCTAAGCCAAATGAAAATCAGATTCCACATCCAAATGTTCAGCCTCAACAACGTCCACATCATGATGAATGGGCTCATCCACAGCCACAAGTTCACTCCCTGCCAATTCCTATGCCAAATGGAAATCACATTCCACACCCACATATTCAGCCTCAGCAAAATTCTCAATCTCAACAACATCCACATCATCATGAACAGAGTCATCCACAGCCAAAAGTTCAGTCCCTACCGATTCCTAAGCCAAATGAAAATCAAATTCCACACCCACATGTTCAGCCTCAACAACATCCACATCATCATGAAGAAGGTCATCCACAGCCACAAGTTCACTCCCTGCCAATTCCTATGCCAAATGGAAATCACATTCCACACCCACATATTCAGCCTCAGCAAAATTCTCAATCTCAACAACATCCACATCATCATGAACAGAGTCATCCACAGCCAAAAGTTCAGTCCCTACCGATTCCTAAGCCAAATGAAAATCAGATCCCACACCCAAATGTTCAGCCTCAACAACATCCACATCATCAAGAAGAGGCTCATCCACAGCAACATGTTCACTCCCTGCCAATTCTTATGCCAAATGGAAATCATATTCCACACCCTCATGTTCAGCCTCAACAAAATTCCAAATCTAAACAACATCCACATAATCATGAACAGGGTTATTCACAGCCACAAGTTCATTCATATCCAATTTCTATGCCAAATGAAAATCACCTTCCACACCCTCATGTTCAGCCTCAACAAAATTCCGAATCTAAACAACATCCACATAATCATGAACAGGGTCATTCACAGCCACAAGTTCAGCCCCTACCGGTTCCTAAGCCAAATGAAAATCAGATTCCACATCCAAATGTTCAGCCTCAACAACATCCACATCATGATGAATGGGCTCATCCACAGCCACAAGTTCACTCCCTGCCAATTCCTATGCCAAATGGAAATCACATTCCACACCCACATGTTCAGCCTCAGCAAAATTCTCAATCTCAACAACATCCACATCATCATGAACAGAGTCATCCACAGCCAAAAGTTCAGTCCCTACCGGTTCCTAAGCCAAATGAAAATCAGATTCCACACCCACATCTTCAGCCTCAACAACATCCACATCATGATGAATGGGCTCATCCCGAGCCACAAGTTCACTCTATGCCAATTCCTATGCCAAATGAAAATCACATTCCACACCCACATGTTGAGCCTCAACGACATCCACATCATCATGAACAGGATTATCCACTGCCAAAAGTTCACTCCCTGCCAATTTCTATGGCAAATGGAAATCACATTCCACATCCAAATGTTCAGCCTCAACTAAATTCCCAATCTCAACAACATTCTCATCATCATGAACAGGTTCATCCACAGCCACAAGTTCACTACCTGCCAATTTCTATGCCAAATAGAAATCACATTCCACACCCAAATATTTGGCCTCAACAAAATTTCCAAATTCAGCATTATCCAAATCATCATGAACAAGCGCAATCACAGCCCCCAGTTCAGTCCCTACAAATTCCTATGCCAAATGAAGCACAGATCCCACAGTCAAATTTTCAGTCTCAACAAAATTACCAATCTCAACATTATTATCATCATCATGAATATCCATATGAACAGATACATGTTGGGCCTCATCATTATCGCCAATCTCAGCAAAATTCACATCCCCAACCAATTTCACAATTCCAGATCAGGCCATACTCAGACTCGCACTACCATGAACAGTCTCATCCGCAGCCACAAGTTCAGTCAATTTCTATGCAGCCACATATTAAACCAAATTCACATCACAATGCTTATCCTTATTATCAGTCGCACCCCCATTTTAGACCGCTTCTACATTCGCAAACCAGACCACTTCAATATGCTCAGTCCAGTTCAGCACCACAAAACCACCACAAAAACAACCAAATCCATGCACAACAGATTTCAAAGCCACATGGTCAGACTACGCAACACCATCATTTAGATTCTCGGCCACATCTACATAACAATACTAGGCCGCTTTCAGATCCCTTCGCACAAACTCATCCACAGCCACATTTTCAACCTTTACCGCTTGCTCATCCAAATAAATATCTTATTCCACAGCCACAGGCTCAGCCGTCACCACAACCATTTGTGCTTCAGGATCTTCCGCGTTCACAAGTACAAACTCGTCCACAGCTCCCACATTCTGATCTACGATCACATCCACTTATTATCAATCGTCGATGTCCCACACATTGCTCACTGGAATATGATCCTGTTTGTGCAACTTTCGGAGATATTGATCATACATTTGATAATCGATGCTTGATGAGGGCGGATATATGCGGATCAAAACGAGGTGAGTAAAAAAAATTACAAAAATATTTTTATTAATAATCAAACTAAATTAAATCTTTTCATTTTCTTAAGCATGGGTGGTTAAACACAACGGCGAATGCATTGAGCCAGAATCAGAACGATGCAATCGGAACTGTCCAAGAATTTATAGTCCTATGTGTGCTACATTTGATGGTCAAAATAAAACATTCAGCAATGAATGTGCCTTGGATCTAGAAATTTGCATTACTGGAAATCGTAAGGCATTTTTCTTCATAGATGGCAAACAAAATAATTTCTAACACTGCCTTATTTTAAGCTTGGGATATTTTATACAGCGGTGAATGCAGAAAATCAATTCAGAATTGTCCAACAATTTGCCCAAACGTTTATATCCCAGTATGTGCCAGCTACAATGGAATTCAAAGGGAATTCCCTAATCAATGTTTCGTCCTTATCGAAGCTTGTAGAACTAGAGAAGGTGAGTACTTAGTTTTCAAATTATATGTAGGTATGAACTTTATTTTAATTTCTTTTTAAATTTTAAAGACTGGAAGATTTTACATGCAGGCCAATGCAAGAATGAATATCACACACAACCCAAGGAAGCAATAGTATCCTTTTGCCCAGCGCATTATGAACCAATATGTGCAACGCTGAACGGATTGAGAAAAACTTTCACAAACAAATGCCAAATGGATTCGGAAATTTCAAAAACACATCATGGTACATAAAAACGTTAAAAAAACTTTAGCATGTAAAAAAAATCACTTAATTTTGTATTAATTTGCAGCATGGGAGATTCTAGGCTCAGGGCCATGTGAAAGACTGCCGCCAAATGCACAATCATCTCATAAATCGCAACCACTAATTCAACCACCTTTCAATCAACTCCCATCTGTTGTTTCGCAACCACTATCTGAACACCCAACACCATCAAACGCTTCAACTATGGCTTGTCCACTTTGCTCTGATACCTATAAGCCAGTTTGTGGCTTCTTCAATGGCCAACAACAAACATTCAATAATGAATGCCTCTTGCTGTCGGAAAATTGTTATTCAAATACGAGTGAGTATGACAGTGCCTAAAAATATCCATAAAACAAATCCCACATGGTGGGTGGATTTTGTGAATTCTTGAAGGATTTTTTTTCACAGGAATTATTTTTTTTTTTTTTAAGATAAGAACCTCTTTTCTGGTATTTCTTTTAGAATGGACTGTTGGATACGAAGGCAACTGCAATGCCGTGGCTACTCCTCGAAATTGTCCAAATTTTTGCCCATTGTATTATGATCCTGTATGCGCTACTTTCAATGGAATAAGACGAACTTTCCCTAACGAATGTGAACTTAATCACGAAGCATATAAAACCAATAACCGTAAGTTTATTTTAGTATAGACGATGGCCTTACTACAGTTTTTTTTATTTTATTGATTTTTTGTTTGATGCACAAAATTCAACAAAATAACTTGAAAACAGGTTTATTCAGTTGCTCCGTAAAAACCGAAAAAAAATCAGCACGAGGAAATATTATTAAATATCATTGTTGTTGTCACTTTTCAATTTTGGTAAATCAAATATGTTCAAGAGAATATTTTTTTATTTTGTCGGCTAACTGCCAGTCTGGCACTGTCTCAATCTTCACAGGAAAATTTAAATAAAATTGTTGCAGAGCTTCTGAATTACAAGAATAAGGAAAATTAGAATGAAATTTTTAAATATTCAGTTACACCCTGAATTTTCTATAAATCTCTTCTCTCTGGTTCTATGAAAACTTAAATTTCCTTCCAAGTGTTTAAACAAATAATAATAAAAACAATAATTTCAATAACTTGAAAGTGCATAGTAGTCAGTTCATTCCTGAGATTTTATTCCTGCCGCTGCCTATCATAAGAAACTTCAATACTTGTATTTCAAAACTAATCTCTACTAAACCTTTTCTCTACAAAAACTTTTATACAGAGTGGGTGATCCTTAACGTCGGAGAGTGTGACTACTGCCCGGTTTGCGCAGACGATGTTGCACCAGTTTGTGCTGAGTTTAAGGGTCGGACGCTTACATTTGATAACGCCTGCAAAGTGGAAGCCGAAAACTGCAGAACCAACAGTGGTAAGCTTTAAGCAATAAATCAAAACAAAATTATGAACCTAGAACTTGCTTACAAAAACTTTGATTAATTATTCAACATTCATTCTATCCGCGAAACAAAAAGAAGTCAATTAATGAGTTATGTTGTTGATATTGATACAAAACCTTCTTTCGATGGGAAGTAATTCTTCATCAAATGACAAGTTCCTACCTAACCTGTGTGCATAATGTCGAATGACTATTCAAGGTTTTCTTCCAGTTGATGGTTTTTCTATACTTACGCCCATATTATTCATTGGATACATCCAGATTGAAACTTGAATCCAGATATATTTACATTGAATTTGTATACTTTAAATCTGGATTAAAGTTTTAATCTGTACAGTGTAATAATCTTAAATCTACAGCGCTAGCATGCAAAGCTTTCTGCTGCGATTGATCGACTTCATATACATATATAATTTATTTTGTTACTAAAATTCTTCTCATATATTCTACTTCTATTTTTCTCTAAATTTTGCAGGATGGACGATAGTTTCAAAAACTTCTTGTGAAATCCATAACTGTCCTAAACTCTGTCCTAGAATTTATATTCCTATTTGTGGAATCAGCAATGGTGAGGCAAAAACTTTTGGCAATATCTGTGAGATGAGAAAAGAAGCTTGTAATACAAACACAGGTAAAGCTTTTATCCTTAACTGTTAAAAGCAAATTCATCTTAAACTTTTTTCACTTGCTTGTTTCAGCTTGGAATATAGCAAGCAAAGGAGAATGTCCCAATCCAAATGAAAACTGTCCACAATCATGTACCTTACAGTATAATCCGGTTTGTGCTGTTTACCAAGGAGTTTCCAAGGAATTCATCAGTGAATGCTTTTTGCGAGCAGAAAATTGCAGGACTCACAAAAGTATGAATTAACTGTTATTTTCTAAAACAAAAATAAAACGACAATTTTTTTTTTGTAGATTGGAAGTTTATCAATGCAGGCCCATGTGCTAATCATAAACAAAATCAATTACCAGTTCCTCAACCAATTAATCCAACTCCGATTGCTAAACCTGAATTGAATTGCCAGATTAATAAGTGCTTAGCTTTCCGTGATCCAGTTTGTGCAACTTTTGGTGGAGAAGAGAAAACTTTTTGGAACACTTGCTACTTACATAACCTTAAGTGTAAAACTGGCGAAGGTAAAACCGGCATTTCATATAAATTAATATATAACTCATAGTATATAATTTATTTTTTTAGATTGGAAAATAGTTAATCATGGCAGTTGCCGAAAAAGTAGAATTTTGTCCAAAGATGTGCAATAATAACCAAACTACATGATGTCTGCTTAATTTATTCTTTTTAAATATATTTAGGCATCAAAACAACCATTACAAGACTATTATATATGAATAGTTACTACATTTACAAACATATTCCAAAAAAGTTACTTATTTTATTACCATTTTTATTTTTTTTACATCGATATTTTAGTATATGTAAGCTTTTTTAATATACCTATCTACCTTTATACATACATATATACATATAACAATTCAAAATCGTTACGCTTACTTATAAATAAATAAAAATATAAACAACTAGAAACAATATTACTTCACTGTTACCTAAAAGAAAACAATACCAATTTTTAATTAAAAACAATATCACTTCAAATCACTTTTTTCATCTTTGGTCACCAAATGCACTGTGAATGTTTCAAAACCTCGAAAAATAATAACGTTTTTATCCAAGTGAATCGGTGATTGTTAAAACAACATAAGTAACACATATTTCGAAATCACTTTTATTATAGTTTTGCACTGCTTAGGGGTAGAGCTATAGGTTGAGAGCAAAACTAACAAGTAAATTTATACCTGAAACACACAGAAATTCAAGCGCGAAATCGGCATTATCAATGCGGCCGCGTACTAAAAATATAAGGTTTTTTGTCTCCTGTAAAAAAAAAATGTCACTTATGTTGTTTTAACAATCACCGATTCAAGTCCAAGTGAGATCGCTGGGACGAAGCGCCAAATTTTTGTAAGACTAAAGGCTGTTAAAAGCTATTTTGAATCAATAATTCAACATGTCCAAATAAAATAGTGCTAAGTCTTCTACTTGGATGATGTATTTCAGAAGATAGTATATAGAATTTGTATTATTAGAAAAACCTTCTTATAATTTTTAATTGCATTTTAACGGATTCTCCAGAAAAAAAAAAAACAAGTAAAAAGGGAAAAGCAAAACGACAACACTCCACATACTCAAAAGCTCCAAATTTTAGAAGTTCCTTATTAAAATCGAATGAAAAAGCACTTTCCTTACAATTGTGAATCGTAATGGTTGAGATGAGCCAAATTTCAAAACACACTTCGTGTCTATAGGGGGGTTCACATTATCAAATATGCTTGACAAGCATGGTTTGATTGAATCGAATTTGAAAATGTGAACGCTCCATCAAACGGCTTGTCAATCATGTTTGATGGATATCAAAATGTTTTGATATTTTGCTTGCTTGACAAACATATTTGAGAATATGAACGCATTCTTGTCAAACAAGGAGGAAATTTCATTCCAAAAAAAGTTGCCAACCTGTGCGCATCAAAAGATAAGAACAGCCAGTAAGCGGAAATTGTGAATTTTGGAGGGAATTCTTTGAAATATATTGAAGTTTACCAGAGACATGGCAAATTAAAAGTGAAGACTATAAAAACAAACCGAAAAAAAATTTGGACGCTTTTTTAACCATTCCTTTGTCCTTATTCGTTTCCTCTTATTTTGTTGACTTTTTTTTTCTTCTTGGTCTTCATCTTCTTAAATTTGATCTATTACAAGAGCCGCAACAAAACGTCCGCCATGGTTAAAATTCTAAAGAGAAATGATGTTTGATAGCCTGTTTGATAAATGTGAACGCAAAATGGCTTAAATCCATCAAACATCATCAAGCCATGCTTGTCAAACAAATTTGAGAATGTGAACCCCCCTTATGAATAGATTTGAAATTCGACAACAAAATAAAAAGGGGTGTGCGGATGCTATGTGTGAGGTTTTCACTGATACGCATACTATCTCATTTCTTATCCGCAATCTGACAATTGTAGCTTGTAGAGGCAAATTAAAATGGCTGCTAGGATTCACATCTTTATAATTCACTATCTTTGGTTATTAGTACAAGGTTGAAGGTGGTGGCTGTCAATGCGTTATGAGTTACAAGTTTTGCCTCTGCTTGGGAAGCCTGCTTGGGAACTACACTACTAAATCGTGCCTTGAGGATATCCTAAAGCAGTCCATAGACACTACACTTGTGTCTGCATGCATCGGTGTCGGTGTACGGAAATGTGTGCTGTAAAATCAAAAGTTTTTTGATTTTTGTCTAGGTGTTTCGATCGGTGTGGCGTGTGATTCGGAATGCCACACCTGTGCAGATACAAGTGTAGTTTCTATGGGCTGCTTGACGGTTCACGTACACTGAAACCGAATCATCGGCCGATTTTGGGTTGGAGCTATTGGGACGACTGTATCTGACGTTCGTCTGCATATACTACAGCCGTTCTCGTACGGTGACAATCTTGATTGTGTAATTAATTTTACAGTTTCAATTTTGTTGTTGTATGTTTCACCGGCAAACGGGCGACAAATCCAAACAATTTTGGATTCGTCGGTTGATCGGTAATACCCGGACGCTATCGGACGATGTTGGTTAAAGTGGTGTACAGAGAGTGCGTACACCACTTAAAAAAAACGTTGACAGCCCTTCCACACTATCCCACTGAGTATTAATGCATGTCAAAAAAGTGTGAAACAAATCATGTATAATAGTGTGGAAACAAAATATGATATTCCCAGCCTATACGAATTGACATGAGAATTTTTAGAAATGGTTCTAATTCTGTCACACATTTCATCACATTTTTATTGAGGTTAAATTAAACTGTTGTGTGTGGTCAAAAAATTAAAAGAAATTTCTCTATCACAAATTTGGCAGTAGAATGGAATTCTTTTCCACTTTGTATTAATACTCAGTGGGATAGTGTGGAAGGGCTTTAAGATCGATCGGTCGAGATACGCCGACGACCTCCGAACATACATCGACCGATGACGGATTATGTGTACGCGAGCCGTTAGAAGTCAAACGTGTCGGCTAAATGATTAAAATATATTAAAAAAATTAAATGTTTTAAATACCGTGCCCCGTGCAGCAAAAAAAGTGTTTATATTATATCTTTTATTCCAAGATATTGTTGATCCATTTTGTAGGCAATATCAATTTTGTATTGTTTTTAATTAACTAGATTAAGATTAAGGGCCATTTGCTGAAAAGAAACTTAAATATTTTAGAATAAGAAATGACGAAATAAGAAGACAAACAAATATAACTGACGAAATAAAAAAAAATTAAACAGGTGAAATTTAGCTGGACAGGACTAGAGAATACAATCCCGGGATCGCGGCTCATTTTTCAATCCCAAAAATCCCGCGATTAAAATGCTTCAATCCCGGGATTTCCGGGATCAGTGGCTTTATTATTCGCATACCTTAACTTATTTTTCTGCTTGCTTGTTCTATCTACTGACTGAATTAATTTTATTTTTTGTTTAGAGAATAAATATATTCCATTTAGGAATATATTTGCTTAAGCTATATAGACTAAGAGCCCACAGCTATTTTTGGGTGTGTGTGATAGCAAAAATTAACTGGTATTTTTAGATAGGTCTTTACTTTTCATATTCAAATATGAATGTCTTGCATTCATAACTAGATAAGCTGGTAGATAAGCGGCGGTTAATGCACCATTACCGACAAAGGCTACAATTAGAAATGAAAGACTTTCATATTTGCTTATGAAAACTAAAGACCTATCTAAAAATACCAGTGAATTTTTGCTATCATTCACACCCAAAATCTGCTGTGGGCTTTTTTTTTGTTTGTTTTTAAGAGTTTTAGTATTAATATTCAATGAATCATATTTTTTTTTTTATACTTAATACAAACTTGGTAAGAAGGTTTTTTTTAATAATACAAATTCTATATACTTTACTACTGAAATACATCAGCCAAGTAAAAGACTTAGCACTATTTTAATGGACTTTGTTGAATTATTGATTCAAAATAGCTTTTAACGGCCTTTAAGTCCTACAAAAATTGGCGTTTCGCCCCGGCAAAGGCCCTCACTACAAACTTGGTTGTTTTTTTTTATTGCCAAGCTGAAGCCAAATTAGGAACATAAGCTATCTGCTTAGGTAATATGTATAAGAGCGTTTTTAACTTGAGAAGTAATGAAATGAAAACTGAAATAACCTTTTATAAAATATTTTGGAAATCCCGGGATTATCCCGGGATTCAATTTTTTAAATCCCGAAATCCCGTGATTGGAAAAACATCCCGGGATTGCATTCTCTAGACAGGATACTTATCCAGTCCAGACTTCAAGACGAGAGATGGACCAATATTTTAACCAAACTAGACCAAGAGGAAGACCAAAAACGAGATGGATAGATGATTTAACCTTTTTCTGTCCGAACTGGAACAACAACGCCAAAAACAAGGATTTATGGGAAGCTATATGGGAGAGGCTTACGCCAATTAAAAATTGTGAAAAGAAATCAAAAAAATCAAAAACAAAACGCGAATATGAATGAACCTGTATACAAACATACATACATAATTTAAATTATTAAATTAATAATTTATTTCTCATTTTTATTTATTTATTTATTAATTTGTATAAAATTTGTTATGATATTTATTTGGAAAACAAAGAATGTAATTTTGAGTTGATCTATGGCCGAATAAAAAGCTTATGATAATAATAAGAGCTTATGCAACAGCAGTTTACGCTGAGAAAAAGGAAGAGCATTGAGCGTTTAAGTTGAAAATAAATATTTAAGTTTCATATTTTAGTTTTATTTCAAGAAAATAATATTTTTAAATATAACTTTAGTTTGACTATGACTAGGCTCTTTCTTAGCTTGACTTTACTTCACCGAATGAATCTTACAGCCCTATTCTGCTAAAAGTTCGCTTGTATTTTCGTATTCTGCTATCCGTCAGAGGAAAACGAATGTTTCAAAAAGCATTTAAATTGCGACAAAAATATAATTTTAGCAATTAAATTCTCTAAAGAACTTCGAAAGTAATTAGGTATTCATAGAGTTTTAAGAGTTTAGAAAATAATTTGTGACATAATTTGTAAGTGAAACATTCACGTGAATCAAAAAATTCAATCGAATCTGATAGAAAAATAGAGCTGTTAGTTACATTATAAGTTTTATCTTTACAAACATATTATATAGTATAATTTGTACATAAATTCTTTATATGAAAAATGGAATTATTTGGTAAAATAATTCAAAGTTAAAATAGTGTTAATGTTTGGTTTGAATTTGGATGTTTGGTATGTTGTAAAATGTATCCATCATATTATATTAATGGACCTCTTTATATGAAATTTTACTTCTTGAAGATGATGTTTTCCGGCAGCTGCCATGCTTAATTATTTTCCAAGCTAAAAAGTCGAAAAGTAAAATAATATTCTATAATTGATTTTGAAATATGTTTACGAAAAATGTCGGTTTTACCTTCGCCAGTTTTACACTTAAGGTTATGCAAGTAGCAAGCGTTAATAAAAGTTTTCTGTTCTCCATTCAAAATTGCACAAATTGGATCATGGGCAGTTAAGCACTTATCAATCTTACAATTCGATTCAGGTCTAGCGATCGGAGTTGGAGTAATTGGTTGAGTATCTGGTACTGGGTTTTTTTTATGATCAGCACATGGTCCAGCATTGATAAACTTCCAATCTATAAGAAAAAAGTTGTGTTTTTTTTTTTGTTTCTTTTTTTTTAGAAAATAACAAATTTAAATCATACTTTTTTGGGTCCTGCAAATTTCAGATCGCAAAAAACATTCATTGATGAATTCCTTCAAAACTCCTTGATGTACAGCACAAACAGGATTATACTTTAAGCTACATGATTTTGGACAGTTTTCTTTTGGATTGGGACATTCTCCTTTGCTGGATATATTCCAAGCTGAAACAAGATAATGAAAAAAGTATAAGATGCAAAATTACTTAAAAAATTTAAGGATGCAAACTTTACTTGTGTTTGTAGTACAAGCTTCTTTTCCCATCTCACAGATATTGTCAAAAGTTCTTAATTTACCATTGCTGATGGCACAAACAGGAATATAAATGCTTGGGCAATGTGTAGGACAGTTATGGATTTCACAAGAAGTTTTTGAAACTATCTTAAATCCTAAAAAAATTGAAAAGAACAATATAAGTATTTAGGGCCAGTTTCACAGTGCAGGCTTAACAAAATAAGTGGCACTTAATTTTCCCATTTTGGCACTTAAGCCACAGTTTTACTACCTGAGTAAGTGGAACTTAAGTGGCCAACATGGGGGACTCGAGTGTCACTTATTCCGATAAGTTTACACTGTGAAATTGGGAATTAGTTTTCCAAATTTGGCACTTAAGTGACACTTACTTCACTGTGAAACTGGCCCTTATAATATAAGAAGCATTTTATTACTTCAAAACTTTAAGAATAATTTATACATGGAGTCAGCTTAGCATTTTTTCATTTTAATCGCAAACCAAAATATCAACAAAATTGATTTATTGATTAAAGCTTACCCTTATTGGTTCTGCAGTTTTCAGCTTCCACTTTGCAGGCGTTATCAAATGTAAGCGTACGACCCTTAAACTCGGCGCAAACTGTTGCAACATCGTCTGAGCAAACCGGACAGTAGTCACACTCTCCGACGTTAAGGATCACCCACTCTGTTGAAAAGTTTTTGTAAAGAAAAGGTTTAATGAAGATTAGTTTTTAAATACAAGTACTGAAGTTTCTTATGATAAGCAGCGGCAGGAATAAAGGAAATAAATTCTAACGTAGATATTTCAATGTTGCCTTTAATTAATTGAATTTATTATTTACATTAAGGGTATTCATGCAAAGTTGTAAAACATTGGATAAGTTTACCACTTTGTATAAGAAGCAATCTTATTTATAAACCCATTACAATTAAGTTGTTGCCCAATTTCCTTATGACTAACTTTGGACAGCTGTCCAACTCCAAAACCTTCCATCGAGTGTCTAACTTATAGCGAGTTTCATTTGAATTTTAAAGATTTGCTCTCAAAATCAATGAATGAAACTCTCAATGAAACTTTTTCCAGTAGTTTGACATGCCTGCCATTTGCGATTCAGACAAAAACTCCAACAAATTTATGAAATCTAAATTATGAACTTCTTCCATAATTATTTTTTTTCTTCGACACAAGTAACAACAAAGTATTATTCATTTCACAGAAAAAGCTGTGTATTCAGATCGAATCTCTCACCCCATGAGAGAGCTCTTTTTTCGTGTTGAGAATTGATTTAGAATTGCTCTTTTTCTTTCAATGAAACTCTTAAAATAAGAAAAGGGCACATCTTTTGACAAAAAGTGCAAATCTTTTCGTGAATGAAACTCGCTATAAGACACTGCAATTGGCTGTCCAAACCTCTTCTAAAGTGGGAATGTTCAATGAACAAAAAATTGGAAATTATATGAAAAGTTCACTGAACGAAGCCAAATGTTTATGAAATTGACAGAATTCGACATTATATTTTTTTAACTGTTCGGAGATATTTCGGCTTCGATTTTAGGTTGGTTTGGGAGAGGTTCTCCATTTTTAAGTTTAATATTTGACGTTTAACGAACAGCTGATTCAATTACACATCATTTAACCAAATGAATGGGTGCGTTCAATCGATTACGTTTTACATCTGAATTTTCAGATTTCTGAATTTTTGGAGCTTCTGATTGGCCAGCTGTCATAAAAAGTTAGATGACTTTTAGTGACTTTTAGTTACGTTTCATCTGAATTTTCAGACAAGAAATTCTCATCTGAAAATTCAGATGAAAGTTGTTTGTGGGGAAGTGCCAAAAGCACACATAAAAGCTGAACTTTATAATTTTCGTCTTGTTTATAGTTGATTTTTTAGCTTTTGTCATGAAAATTCAATACTTATTTAAATGAACGAACTTTTTGTTTATTGTTTAGTGAATTTTTAAATCAACAATTTTTTAATTGATGTTTGGAAAGTTTTTCTATGTTATTGTAAGTCATACATATCAATAAAAGGACTTTTAATGAAGGTAATGAAACCTGTTGCTGATTTAGTTACATACATTTTCATCCTCACAACTACTCACTCTCAATGTTTAATTTACAAATGTAATAAAAGTTCTATTTTATTTCGCTTCAATGTAAATCCTTTAGGTAAATGCAGGAATTTGACACAATGACTTTCGACTGAAATTTCAGATTTTTTTTGCGTTCAACGACATAAATTCAGAAATCTGAAAATTCAGATGTTAAGCTATTTTTATTGAACCCGCCCAATTAAAAAGAACATTTATGCAAACTTTTGTTTAAAGCTATCATTTTACACAATTTGTAAACTTACGACGCGAACGTTGCATTGAATACCCTTATTATTATTTTGATTGATCACTTCAAACTTCAAAGGGAATTTAAGTTTTCGTCGAACCGGAGAGAAGAGATTTATAGAAAGTTCGTGGTGATTAATTTTATTTTTAAAATATTTCAAAATATTTTAACTTTTTTTTTTGCATACTTCAAAGTCGCCTGGCGGGGTGAATGCTGAAACGGAAACGTCTGGGACATATATTTTTGTAATCAGAAGAATTTTTCTGATTTTTTGGTATATAATTCATATGTGGTTATACCCTTTACACCAAAAGTTGATTTTCGTCCACTTTGGGTGACGTCTGGCAAAGGGAAGACCCAACCCTCTATTGTTTAAATATAAATTCAAGTAGTTATACCCTCTACACCAAAATCGGAAAATTGACCGTTTTCGAACGCCCACCGCCACTCCCGGCTGAAAAAAAAACCTGCCAGTTGGTTGGATTTCGTATAATGGTGCGTATACCTACACATACATGTGCTTAAATTTTGGTTATACCAAAACTACCAAAATTTGCTTCCGGCTCTTGGTCTATTTTGAATTAAAAAAAATTTTTTTTGGAAATTTGCTTCCTTTAAAATATTATTGGTTAAACATAATTTCGGGAGTGTTCAATTAAATTTCTTGAATTTTAGGCATCAAAAAAGAAGATTTTTTACAAAAATTAAAAGACAAAAAAAACACGAGTAAGGTATCATATAATTACTTACGGTTATTGGTTTTGTATGCTTCGTGATTAAGTTCACACTCGTTAGGGAAAGTTCGCCTTGTTCCATTGAAAGTAGCACATATAGGATCATAGTTTAATGGGCAAAGATTTGGGCAATTCCGAGGAGTAGCCACGGCATTGCACTTGCCTTCGTATCCAACAGTCCATTCTAAAAGAAATACAAGAATAAATAATAAACTTTATATTTTAAAAAAATCCTGACAATGGAAAATTATTTGAAAATTCACAAAATCCTCCCACCAGGCCAGATTTGTTTATACCTACTCACTTTTATTTGAATAACAATTTTCGGACAACAGGAGGCATTCATTATTGAATGTTTGTTGTTGGCCATTAAAGAAGCCACAAACTGGTTTATAGGAATCAGAGCAAATTGGGCAAGCCATAGTTAAAGCGTTTGGTGGTGTTGGTTGTTCAGATAGTGGTTGAGTTAGTGGTGGCGACTTATGTGACGGTTGTGCATTTAGCGGCAGTCTTTCACATGGTCCTGAGCCTAGAATTTCCTTGGGTTGTGTTTGATATTCGTTCTTGCATTTTCCTGAATGTACAATCTTCCAGTCTTTAAAATTTAAATAGAAATTAAAATTAAAAAACAGTTTCCACCGGAACTTGGCATTAGCGACTGAGGTAATCAAACTATGGTTTAGCTAGATATATTTACATATCACTCTGTTTGGTTACTTTTTTTTCAACAAATTTCCCAAAAACTGATTTTTTTTTTCTATGGGTATTGACAGCAAATTGTGAAATTATGTGAAAATTTTTGCAAATTCGCAAGAAATTTCACGCGTTACCAAACAGACCAATTATGTAGTTTGAAATTGAAAACCTAAAAGACAATGTAAGGAAACCTATTTCATTTCTTTTTTTAGATTATTCCATTTTGAGTGGAATTCCAAGATAGGATTTGTTAATGATGCACAACTTACTGCATTAACTTAATCATTAATAAAATTACAGTTTTGTAAGTTATGTACTTACCTCGTTTTGATCCGCATATATCAGCCCTCATGAAACATTGATTTTCAAATGTCTGATCAACACCTCTGAAAGTTGCACAAACAGGTTCATATTCCAGTGAGCAATGTGTGGGACATCGACGATTGACGATAGATGGATGTAGTTGTTTATAAGACTGTGGACGAGTTTGTTCTTGTGGATGCAGAAGATCCTGATACACGTATGTTTGTGGGTGAGCTACCGGTAAAAGATTATGAGGGTGTGGCCGAGAATCTGAATGGTGATGCGACAGAGTCTGAGTATGTGGCTGAGAAATCGGTTCATCATATTTATGTGGTTTGGTTTGAGAAGGTGGAAACGGTCTGGACTGAGAATAAGAATGTGAATGAGGCTGAACATTTGATTTAGGAATTGGATGTGGCAATGGATAAGCCTGTTCTTGTGGACTCGGCTCAACCTTTAGTAACAGATTTTCCTTGTTATGAGGCTCACCACGTGACTCTTGATATTCATAAGGTTTATGTATTCGGTGTACTTGTGGATGATTTTGAGTGTGATGTTGTGGAGAATTAGGATGTGGATAAGACATAATATGGGGATGTTGATTTGGATACTCATTTGGCTTAGGAATATAATGAATTTGTGGCTGTGCATGGGAATGTTCATGAGGCCGTGAATTTTCTTGAGAATGGGGATTTTCTTGAGGCTGAACATGTGTCTGTGGAATTGAATGAGTCTGTTCACGGTGATCTGAATGTTGTTGACAATCGAGATTCGGATGAGACTGAACATGTGGGTGTGGAATTAGGTGAGTCTGTTCATGATGATCTGGATGTTGTTCAGCATGGAGATTTGGATGAATCTGTTCATGATGTGGATTTAGTTGAGAATGGGTCTTTTGTTGAGTCTGAACATGTTGTTCTGAAATCGGAAGTTTGTTTGATGTAGAAATTGATAGAATTTTAACTGACGGCTGTGGATAACTCTGTTGATGGTGCTGCGTATTTAGTTGAGAATGGGAATTTCCATGAGACTGCACATTTGGCTGTGGAATCGGTAGCGGTTTAACTGGTGACAGTGGATGTGAATGTTGTTGAGAATGGGGATTTAGAACATGTTGTTGTGAATTTTGTTGAGAATGTGTGTTTTGTTGAGTCTGAACATGTTGGTCTGAAATCGGAATTTTGTTTGATGTAGTAATTCCTAGAATTTTATCTGACGACTGTGTATTTAGTTGAGAATGGGAATTTTCATGAGACTGCACATTTGGCTGTGGAATCGGTAGTGGTTGAACTGGGGACAGTGGCTGTGGATTTAGTTGAGAATGTGTATTTTGTTGAGTCTGAACATGTTGGTCTGAAATCGGAATTTTGTTTGATGTAGAAATTGCTAGAATTTTAACTGACGGCTGTGGATGACTCTGTTGATGGTGCTGCGTATTTAGTTGAGAATGGGAACTTTCATGAGACTGCACATTTGGCTGTGGAATCGGTAGCGGTTGAACTGGTGACAGTGGATGTGAATATTGTTGAGAATGTGGATTTAGATTTAGAACATGTTGTTGTGGATTTAGTTGAGAATGTGTGCTTTGTTGAGTCTGAACATGTTGGTCAGAAATCGGAATTTTGTTTGATGTAGAAATTGCTAGAATTTTAACTGACGACGGTGGATGACCCTGTTGATGGTGCTGTGTATTTATTTGAGAATAGGAACTTTCATGAGACTGAACATTTGGCTGTGGAATCGGTAGCGGTTGAACTGGTGACAGTGGATATGAATGTTGTTGAGAATGTGGATTTAGATTTAGAACATGTTGTTGTGAATTTTGTTGAGAATGTGTGTTTTGTTGAGTCTGAACATGTTGGTCTGAAATCGGAATTTTGTTTGATGTAGAAATTGCTAGAGTTTTAACTGACGACTGTGTATTTAGTTGAGAATGGGAATTTTCATGAGACTGCACATTTGGCTGTGGAATCGGTAGTGGTTGAACTGGGGACAGTGGCTGTGGATTTTGTTGAGAATGTGTGTTTTGTTGAGTCTGAACATGTTGGTCTAAAATCGGAATTTTGTTTGATGTAGAAATTGCTAGAATTTTAACTGAAGGCTGTGGATGACTCTGTTGATGGTGCTGTGTATTTAGTTGAGAATGGGAATTTTCATGAGACTGCACATTTGGCTGTGGAATCGGTAGTGGTTGAACTGGGGACAGTGGCTGTGGATTTTGTTGAGAATGTGTGTTTTGTTGAGTCTGAACATGTTGTTCTGAAATCGGAATTTTGTTTGATGTAGAAATTGCTAGAATTTTAACTGACGGCTGTGGATAACTCTGTTGATGGTGCTGCGTATTTATTTGAGAATGGGAACTTTCATGAGACTGAACATTTGGCTGTGGAATCGGTAGCGGTTGAACTGGTGACAGTGGATGTGAATGTTGTTGAGAATGTGGATTTTGTTGAGAATGTGTGTTTTGTTGAGTCTGAACATGTTGGTCTGAAATCGGAATTTTGTTTGATGTAGAAATTGATAGAATTTTAACTGACGGCTGTGGATAACTCTGTTGATGGTGCTGCGTATTTAGTTGAGAATGGGAATTTCCATGAGACTGCACATTTGGCTGTGGAATCGGTAGCGGTTTAACTGGTGACAGTGGATGTGAATGTTGTTGAGAATGGGGATTTAGAGCATGTTGTTGTGAATTTTGTTGAGAATGTGTGTTTTGTTGAGTCTGAACATGTTGGTCTGAAATCGGAATTTTGTTTGATGTAGTAATTGCTAGAATTTTATCTGACGACTGTGTATTTAGTTGAGAATGGGAATTTTCATGAGACTGCACATTTGGCTGTGGAATCGGTAGTGGTTGAACTGGGGACAGTGGCTGTGGATTTTGTTGAGAATGTGTGTTTTGTTGAGTCTGAACATGTTGGTCTGAAATCGGAACTTTGTTTGATGTAGAAATTGCTAGAATTTTAACTGACGGCTGTGGATGACTCTGTTGATGGTACTGTGTATTTATTTGAGAATAGGAACTTTCATGAGCCTGAACATTTGGCTGTGGAATCGGTAGCGGTTGAACTGGTGACAGTGGATATGAATGTTGTTGAGAATGTGGATTTAGATTTAGAACATGTTGTTGTGAATTTTGTTGAAAATGTGTGTTTTGTTGAGTCTGAACATGTTGGTCTGAAATCGGAATTTTGTTTGATGTAGAAATTGCTAGAATTTTAACTGACGACTGTGTATTTAGTTGAGAATGGGAATTTTCATGAGACTGCACATTTGGCTGTGGAATCGGTAGTGGTTGAACTGGGGACAGTGGCTGTGGATTTTGTTGAGAATGTGTGTTTTGTTGAGTCTGAACATGTTGGTCTAAAATCGGAATTTTGTTTGATGTAGAAATTGCTAGAATTTTAACTGACGGCTGTGGATGCCTCTGTTGATGGTGCTGTGTATTAACTCGAGAATGGGAATTTTCATGAGACTGCACATTTGGCTGCGGAATCGGTAGAGGTTGAACTGGTGACAGTGGCTGTGGATTTTGTTGAGAATGTGTGTTTTGTTGAGTCTGCACATTTTGCTCTGAAATCGGAATTTTGTTTGATGTTGAAATCGCTAAAATTTTAACGGACGGCTGTGGATGGCCCTGTTGATGGTGGTGCGGATTTTGTTGAGGCTGAACATGTGGCTGTAGAATCGAATTTTCATTATGTTTAGAAATAGTAAGAAACTGAACATGTGTCTCGGGATCAGCCTGTGTATGATGATTTGGATGTGGCTTGTCATGAGGATGTTGATGTGTTTGCGAGTCGGTATTTTGTTGGACAATGGAATGGAGATGAGGCTGATCTTGTGACTGTGAAATCGAGTTTTGATTAGACTTAGGAATTGATAGCGTATGAACGCTTGGTTGTGGAGCTGAAGTGTCATGAGAATGCGTATACTGTTGAGAATGAGAATATTCTTGAGTCTGAATATGTGGCTGTGTAATCGGGTGCTCTACATTATTTAGTACAGATTCAGTGTGACATTTGCCTTCATGAAGAATTTTCCAAATGTTTCCATATCTACAATTTTCTAAATCGAATTCACATCTGTTTAGGAACGTTTTCTGGTCATCATCGGTCGTAGCACAAATTGGAGCGAATTCATTTGTGCACATTTGATCACATTCTTTGAAACAATTCGATAAATCTGTAATGTTTAGTTCTAAAATGACAGGCGGTTATTATTTTTTCAAGTAAAAAAAAATCAAAAGCACTCACTTCCAAGGCCATTTTCCTCACGGTATTTATTTTCATTTTTTAATCGACAAATAGTTTTAAAAAAATACCAATTAGTTCCATTGCTTGCACAAACAGGATAATCTGATTCCATACATGACTGCGATTGTGTTCCACGACAATTATTCACATGGATCAGCAAAAAAATACTAAAAAACCAATAAACAATTAACTTTGCCATAACTTGAGTCAAGAGCAACTTAAATGAACTTCTAGCTGACCTACCATTTTATACTTTGTTTGTGAATTTCAAATATTAAATTCTTTTTGTAAAATGCATTCTATACGATTCTATACGATCTTAGTCTGTTGTGAAGAGTGCGGAAATCAGATTAATTGTTTATTGGCGGGGCAATAAATCTAAACATTGGGTTGCGTTTAAAGAAGAATGTTAATAAAAATAAAGAAATACGAAGCGAATCGATGATCAGCTGAGAACACCTGCGGGGGAAAGTTTTAATCTGATTGCAAGAAAATTAAGATTAATATTTAGTAACGATTTGTTATCTATTTAATATTCGCACGTTCGTTTGTTTGTAAATATATGTGTATGTATTTGTTTTGGTTTATTTTTGGATCGAACGATTAAATTGGAAAAAATATGTTATTTGAGCACGTAATGTAGGTTAGTACGTACGATCCAGTTGTAGATATACTTGGAAAAAATTATTAAACCCGCTTATCGAATTTGGTTAAATATACACGTACTTATTGAGGAAAGACATAGGTATGTACATAACACAAATCGGTTGAAAAACGTGTTTTCTAGTTTTTTTGTCACATAGAGTAAAATATGTTTTTCAATAGTGGAACCCGACGAACTTTGTGTTTCCCTAGAATTTATATTAAAAGAAATAGCAAATGTTTTCATGTCCATAGTTAAAACCATATACATAGATATACCCTGCGTGCGTCGCTCGCTAAGCTTTATAAATAAAATGCGAAAATGCAAATCTTGCTACTGTAGTTCAAACCTACTACCTACCTAGTGTTTTTTTTTTATTACAAAAAAATACCTGGGTAAAGTTCAACTAACGAAAGTTGAACTTTACCCACGTTGGCCCCACAGTACACATAGTATTAAAGGTAATATCATTAGCGTTTTCATTTTTGTTCAGTTCTGCGCATCTGTCAAAATCGAGGTATTATGGTGGTAAAATGGTGGATTCAGTGCCCCTTTCCTTGTCTAATTTCAATATTTTGTTGTTGTTTCTAATGATGCGCGTTGAGTTCATGTGGGCACTCGAACAGCCATTTTTAATTTTTTGACATTTCCAACTTTGACAACCTGCGCAATATATTACCTTTAATATGTGTACTGTGGGTTGGCCCAGGTTTTCTTGACAACCCCACGAATTGTCAAAAAAAAAACTCTGTTTTTCGGTTTCCAATAAACGCCAGAGGGCTTTAAATTATGTTGTTGTCATTAAACGCAAAAAACAAGAAGTTCTGTGCTCAATAATTAAATCATAAAATGTGTTTTAAATTGGTTTTAAAAATGAACTGAAACACCTTGAGCGTTTCATTTTTCTATTTCTATTTGTAATCTTTCAATTTTTCTTTTAATTTCTATTCAAAAAATAAGCATTACCTTCATAAAGTATTTCCACAACAAAATAACCTTTTTCGTTTACTTCCAAAACCTACCCATTTCTATTACTGTCAAAGTTTATATTAAAAAAATTAATCTGGCAGTTTCGGCAAAGTACGCGAACAGCCCTAATTTGTTGCCCGACAACTCATGTTACTTTGGCAGTTTATTCGTTAGTCCCCTTTCAAATGCGGAAACAAGTTGCCGGATTTTTTTTTGATGTTTTCTTTTAATTTTCTTATAAATCTCTTGTAATTACATATATACCTTTCACACGAAGAATCACAGTCGTAGAAGTTCTCTCTAGTTTACTTTTCAAGTAGCTTGGTTGAACACACTCTACTGTGTTAAAAAAATCTCCTCAAATCGTTGACCTGGGAGTTTTCATTTTCCCCTCTTACTTCGTGCCCTTCTTAGCTAAAACCTGAAAGTTGCTGGAAACTCAGTTTCCTCGTGTGAAAGGGGACTTACCTAAACTCGCCACAACAAAAAAACCTAGACCTTAGGACGGTGTTCACATCGGACTCCGACTTTTTTGACGTCTCTGTATTCATATCTCACTCCCACTCCATAGCAAGAAAGAGGAGGCCAAGAAAGGTATCTCTTTCTCGCCATGAAGTGGGAGTGAGAAAAAGTATAGACTTCTAAAAAAGTCGGCGGAGGCAGTCCAATGTGAACACCGTCCTAAGGTCTAAAAAAAAAACACAGAATTTTACTGTCAGGGTGACTTCAGCTTTAAAAAAAACACTTTAGGACGATGCAAGGGGCCAGGATGACTCCCAGGGCTCAACGAACAAACCTAATATTTGAACGCACAACCATTGTATATAAACTAAATAAATAAATATAATGTTTATATACAATGGGCGGGTTCAATAAAAATAGCTTAACATCTGAATTTTCAGATTTCTGAATTTATGTCGTTGAACGCAAAAAAAATCTGAAATTTCAGTCGAAAGTCATTGTGTCAAATTCCTGCATTTACCTAAGGGATTTACATTTAAGCGAAATAAAATAGAACTTTAATTACATTTGTAAATTAAACATTGAGAGTGAGTAGTTGTGAGGATGAAAAGATATGTAACTAAATCAGCAACAGGTTTCATTACCTTCATAAAAAGCTTTTATGTGTGCTTTTGGCACTTCCCCCACCACAAACAACTTTCATCTGAATTTTCAGATGAGAATTTCTTGTCTGAAAATTCAGATGAAACGTAACTAAACGTCACTAAAAGTCATCTAACTTTTTATGACAGCTGGCCAATCAGAAGCTCCAAAAATTCAGAAATCTGAAAATTCAGATGTAAAACGTAATCGATTGAACGCACCCAATGGCACAACATTCTTAGCTACCGACAAAACTTTGTGCTGGCAATATTTTTTAACATGCGATTCGCTAATTCTGAAGTTCTCCCATACGTCAATGTGACACAAGCAACAAAAAAAAAACCTTTTTGGGGGTAAAACAAACACTTTTTCAACGGGTCGACTGTAGTGTAAACATCGCGATTTGTCGTTGTATATGTAAATTTATTTGTTTGTATTGCATTGTTTTCCCCCCAAATAGAACTATCAAATCAGAAAGACATATGGTTTTGGGAAAAGCCCAATAGCATCGTGCATCCACTAATGTATCTACCCTAATTATCGTCGTCGGTCGTTCTGAATCACAGTACACATATTAAAGGTAATATATTGCGCAGGTTGTCAAAGTTGGAAATGTCGAAAAATTAAAAATGGCTGTTCGAGTGCCCACAGGAACTCAACGCGCATCATTAGAAACAACAACAAAATATTGAAATTAGACAAGGAGAGGGGCACTGAAAATTTTACCACCATAATACCTCGATTTTGACAGATGCGCAGAACTGAACAAAAATGAAAACGCTAAAGATATTACCTTTAATAGCTGCGTTTTATTTTCCCCCAGATCCAATCCAGATCAGATCAGGAAAATAAAACAACCCAGGATCTCCGTGGCATACGTTATATACCCAACTCTTTTTTTCCTTTGTTTTTTTTTATTCGTATACACCGTTTGCCTTTTTTCTTTACACTACTTACGACATTTACAAATTAAGGGTGTGTGTTCAAAATGGATTTGGAAATCCAAATTCAAAACAAAGTTGGATCTTGTGTTGTTTTTGTAATACATGTATTTTTGTAAGCAAATCCAATCTGGTTCGGATCTTGGGGAAAATAAAACACAGCTAATATGTGTACTGTGGTTCTGAATGTTTCGCGTTTATTTGGGAGAACCTTTTAGGTTCCCCCACACCAACGCGAATCTTTTGTGGCGACGACGAAAACAATAATAACAACATGTGGTTGTCAATGAAAACAACACGTTGTTATTATTAGCTGTGTTTTATTTTCCCCAAGATCCGAACCAGATTGGATTTGCTTACAAAAATACATGTATTACAAAAACAACACAAGATCCAACTTTGTTTTGAATTTGGATTTCCAAATCCATTTTGAACACACACCCTTAATTTGTAAATGTCGTCAGTAGTGTAAAGAAAAAAAGGCAAACGGTGTATACGAATAAAAAAAACAAAGGAAAAAAAGAGTTGGGTATGTAACGTATGTCACGGAGATCCTGGGTTGTTTTATTTTCCTGATCTGATCTGGATTGGATCTGGGGGAAAATAAAACGCAGCTATTGTTTTCGTCGTCGCCAGGAGAAATTCGCGTTGGTGGGGGGATCCTTTACTCCATGAAAATCTTAACATAGCGTTGTTATTATTGTTTTCGTCGTCTCTAGGAGAAATTCGCGTTGGTGGGGGGATCCTTTACTCCATGAAAATCTTAACATAGGTATAACGTGTTACACGAAAGCTTTCATCAAAAATTACTCCTATACATTTGTTCGATTATAGCGGTTTATTTGTAAAAGCTACATCTATCAAATGTATTGCTTTTTACCACAACCACAATATTCCTGTCTCGTTTATTCACAAACGTCTGAATTAATTTGGTGAAACTGACATTTGTTTAGTTGTTTTTGAAAGTAATGAATTAAAATAAATCGTAAGGAGTTTTTGTGTTATAACAGACTTGCAGAAAATAAATCATTTTGTACACTTTTTACGTTGACAGCTGAAGTTCATAAAGTTTCTTTTTTTCAATACCTAGATGTTCTATGGAATTTCGCAATGGAAGGTGTGCTTATATTTTATTTTCACTTCTGCCGAGCTTTGTATCAATGAAACAAACATAAATTCACACGAAAATGTAAGGGTGTAATTTCAGGCAGTTAAAAAATCCGTGGGGTAATGGTTAGTGTCTTGGACTGAAAATGCTGATCTCGATTTGTTAATTCATATTTCTCACTGAATCACCTGAATTGCCTTCATATAAACAAAAGTAAAAAAAAAAAACCTCAGAAAATGGGCGTGGGAAACAACTATGTACATATATAAAGCCGATTTTCATAAAATATATATTTAAACTACTAAAATATAACTCCCTGGATTTTTGACGACCATAATTATTATGCCTGAAAATTTCATCAATTTCAGTTAAGTGGTTCAGTTTTTATGTATTTTGTCCGTTCACCCTTACCAAGTGCACCACTGTGCGACCGACGATATACGTGCCATTCATTACACATCGCAACGGATGAGAACTGAGAAAGTATTTTGTTTTTAACATTTTTATTATACCTAAACCACTTTTTTCAAAACATGTAAGCGTTTCTCGATAAGCTAAGACGTGTGGCGCACGCACGCCACAGCTCTATACCACCTTTTTTCGTGTAGTCAGTTAAAAACAAAACACTATCAATTCCCAACTGATTCTATACATTGTTGTCACAAAATAAAAAGTTTTATAGGTATCTTTTGCTTTAAAATCACATGTGCTTTAAAATGCGAAGAAAATGAAAATTTTACAAAATACGCAATATTAGCCATTTTTGGAGCTTCATAGCGTCGCGTCGTTGGTAGGTATTGTTTGAGCTAAAATACTGCTAGGCGTATATTTGTAGGAAATTTTGTTTTCTACAAGTTGGAAATCACGAACATTTTCATTGGTTACCTGAGTTACGAAAAGCCATTTAAACAAAAGATAGTTTGTCATTTTAATTTTTATTAATTTATGAAGTTAGGTTTGCTTTTGTTAGTTTTTACACTAAAGGTAAGACCGCACTCGGCGGAACTGCACTTCAGCGGAACTGAACTTCACGACTTATTTGTATGATATTGTATGAGCTATATCGCACTTAGAAACAACTGCACTTCACGGCGCGACACTATGCGACAAAGTTGATAATCTGACCAACTGTGTCGCGACATGAAGTTTCGTTCAGTTTCGTGCGAAAGTGCGCAGGTTGTCGCTGAAGTGCAGTTCCGCCTAGTGCGGTTCTACCTTAATTCCTAACAACTTAAGGTAGAACTAGAGTAGGCGATAGCTGTCGGAAGCTAGTGTCAAAAACGAACGAAAAGTTGCCTTCCAAAACGTCAAATTCATAAGTCACCCATAATGCACTTGAGTGGTTGGAAGTGATTTTTTTGATTTTTGAAGCTAGCTGTCAGTCCACTTACGAAAGAGCGGTCGGACGTGAGAGCGCTCACCACTCTCACGTCCGACGGCAAAAGTTAACGAAAACTAAACGAAAAGTTCCAGATCGCAATTATGTGCGCGTCATATGAATTTCTTGTTTTCGCTCGGTTTCGTACGACCACGTACGTTGGCTTTCGCCTATTCTAGTTCTACCTTTATTTGGAATAATAATAGAGATTATTATTTATTTGCTGCAAGTCAACCAATCTAATTCCAAGTTTGGAATAAGTATTTAAAAAACTCCTTTTTAAAGTAGAATGTTGTTTTATGAGTTGCAAATTGACCATAAATTTTATTAAAAGGTTTGCTATAAGTTTTTAATTAACTCTACTTTTAGCTATCTTTATAACCCCAGTGATATTGCAACTCAAATCTAGCCATAATTTAACTCAACCAACAATTTTCCAAACATACACGTCATCCCATTCCATCAGCTGCAAACGTGAAACCACTCTGGTTTCTTGCGTTCGATACCAATTACCAGATAAGATTTTAAGTACAAAATGTCAACTTTATATGGATGTAAGTAACCTAAGGAGGAAGCTCAGATAAAAGAAAATAGTGGGCGTGGTAGTAGGCGGATTTCCAAAAGCATCCTAATTACCATATACTAAAAATTGGGCGATGGTAGTTGGTGGGAAAAAAATAACACATGTCATGCTTTATGTGTTGAAGTGAGCTTAATTACAAAATTTTAACTTTGTACAGACGTTCACTAAGAAAATGGAAGTTGGCACGACTGCACCATTTTTTTTTTAAATAATTAGGCAAAGGTATATTACAACCAAATAAACTTTTTTATACATATACACCTATGTTCATTAAGTGAATTGTTCTATGCGAAGGTCCAAATTATAATACATACCTATACTTTCATTTAATCGAACAGATTCAAAAAAGTTTTTGAAATTTGCTCTCAGAGGTTTAGGATGGCAGAATCCATTGAATCTTCCTTCATATGATAACAGGCTCAAGCTTATTGACCTACCTAGTCTAGAGAGTAGACGTTCTTATTTATGTTTTGTTTTTACTGTCAAACTCGAGTTAATTTTTATGTCAAACTCGAGTTAATTTTTATGTTCCAAAGCGAAATCTAAGAGGTCTATCTGACCCTATTTATATAACGCACTATCGTACCAACTACGATGAAAGTTCACCACTTAATAATATGTTGAAATTGTCTAACGTCAACCATAAATTATTAATTAATACTTCTGATGTATCAAATACCGTTTTTAAAAAGAATTTTTATAATGTATAATTTTAAGAAAAATATTGTTCGCTAGATATTAATTAGCTTGTTTCAAATAAATAAATAATCATATAAAACTATAATAGATTGCTAATAGCATTTCAATCCACTGAAAATATCTAGTTAAGTACTTATGTCTAATGGCAATTATACCTAGGTAGGTATATATAATTTAATACACATGTTCATCCATTGACTTATTAAATCAATGTGTTCATCGCTCATTCAAAATCGTTGCAGCAGAAACGAAAATTCCATACATTTTGAACTTTCTAAGGACATTATCGCCACCTGTGTTTATAGAAAAACACGTAAGTAACTAAGCAAATATACAAACCACAATGCATGCACTGCCATCTGTCGTATAACGATTATACTCGCACTGGTCATTCTTTGAACGCCAAATGTCAAATCAGATTTGTGTGATTTTTATAGTTTTTTTGTTGAGTATCGTATCGCTTAGGTATTCTGTTCGTCTTTTCCTAGTCAAATGTAGTTTTTTTGTGATTAAAATTAGTTGTATCAGTGTCTGAAGAAAAAAGTGCAATTTTAATGTCGAATTCAACGAATATGCCTTCAATACCACCCCCACCACCGGCGCTAGGTAATTTTACAAACAAAAAATGCTTCACGACCAGAGTCAAAGGCTGCGATATTGATGAGTGCAGTTGGGCGGATGCTTGGCCGGAACTACAAAAAGCGTGTTCTTTAAGTAAAGTCTGCACCTACACACCGCCGAAGGAATGCCGATATAACAATATACCGAGCATTCTCCAAAAAGGCCCAACCTGTGGACTGGCAGCGCTGAGTATGTTCTTGAATGGCACTCCATCGATAGAGGAACTCCTCAAAACAGCCAAACAACTTAACTACACCAACAACGGTGAAATGTTTAGTGCCAAGAATCTATTTAAATTGATTTGTGATAAAAGGATTGCCGGAACGGATGATGGAATGCCCCAATTCGAATGTCAAATGTACGAAGGTCAACTGAATTGTGCCAAGGTCAGAGATTGTTTACTCAACAGTGCGTGCGTTTTTGTTGCGTATCCTTTTTAAATTTACTGAATTCTATTTTAAACTGTATTTTATTTTCATAAGTATTTTTCTATTATCACATTTTACAAGAAATGGAAGTTGAAATCTAAACTTTTCAAAAAATTTACAAAATAATCTCATTAGTTTAGCCCATTATGGCACAGATGACAGATGATGTGAGTTCGCTTTTGAGTTCAAGACTCGACTTCAGATACTCTCGAGTCTCGATTCTCTTGACATGGTTTAAGTGTGCTAGTGCTGCCACTTCATTTTTATCAATAGCCGTGTTTTTTTGTAAGCTCGGGGGGAATTGGATGAAAAAAACGACGTCGGTGCTAAACAATTAACATGTTAAATGCAACAACAACTTATCCCGGGGCTTAACTTAAGAACACCGAAAAACTGTGTTACGGCATGAATTGCATACATGTTATCGATAGTTTGTATGAAAACTCCATGTTTTTTAATGTCATGGCGTCGCTAATCCCCGCTGTCGTTTTTTTCAACCAATTCCTCCCGGGCTTGCATTTAAAATATTTTAAATTTCAAATATCCTATCAAAAGTGAAATATTTTTTTTGAAGATATTTTCGTTAAAACTCGCTTTTATAATTTTACTGGAGGAAAATGGCATTTTAGTTTATTGGCTTTTTTATCGTCCTTTTAAAACAAAAATTGGTTAAATATTTGACTGTTAACAGTCGAATTGTTTTTTCCTGAACACCGTTTGTTTGTTTTAATAAATATGATTTAAAATCACGAAAATAAATATAAACTAGCATAAAAGTGTTCATATATGCGTTTCGCCCCGATGCAATGGTTGGGCTCATCAGAAGATGACCATTACATCTTGTCTTGACGCATATTTTCCCGAATAAATCGAGATTCCATATAATCCGAGCTACATAGAGCAACTGCGAATTATATAGTTGCTACAAGTCTTCAAAGAAGATAAATTGTAGCTATTTTTATTGCCTTGCTATGGGACTTTTAAAGAATAAATATTTGACTGTTAACAGTCGAATTGTTTTTTCCTGAACACCGTTTGTTTGTTTTAATAAATATGATTTAAAATCACGAAAATAAATATAAACTAGCATAAAAGTGTTCATATATGCGTTTCGCCCCGATGCAATGGTTGGGCTCATCAGAAGATGACCATTACATCTTGTCTTGACGCATATTTTCCCGAATAAATCGAGATTCCATATAATCCGAGCTACATAGAGCAACTGCGAATTATATAGTTGCTACAAGTCTTCAAAGAAGATAAATTGTAGCTATTTTTATTGCCTTGCTATGGGACTTTTAAAGAATATATAAGTGCAACTGATAAATGCCATTTTAAAGGTTCCCCCACACCAACGCGAATTTTCGGTGGCGACGACGAAAACAATAATAAGAACGTGTTGTTTTCGGACAACCACGTGTTGTTATTGTTGTTTTCGTCGTCGCCACCGAAAATTCGCCTTGGTGTGGGGGAACCTTAAAATTTAACGAAGCACTAAATATTTAAAAGCGTTTGGTGCAACTGGCCATAAGACCGCAATCGGCGGAACTGCACTTCAGCGGAACTGTACTTCACGACTTATCTGTAGGAACTTGTATGAACTATATAGCACTTAGCGACAACTGCACTTCACGGTGCGGTTCTACCTTTAAACTTTACGATGTCGTAAAATCGTAAAGTTTCCGACACACGTTTCATGAACGCAGCAAAAAATATTTTGCGTAAATGTGGTAAACGATATGGTAAACAGCTGTTCGTTAAACTTTAAACAGCTAAAAATATTTAATTTAATTTTAAGCCTAGTACGCAGTTCGGGAAAAATTTTATTTCTCATACAAATTTTTTCCCAGGACAAATTTTGTCTCGGATTTTTTTTAAGCAGTACGTACGCAGTTCAAATGCAAAATCCAAACTTTTTTTTCAAACTGTACATACCAAAGTCTCCACATAATTTTTCCCAGACAAATAATGTTCTAAGCATTATTTTGCTAGACAAATGTTGACGTTTCATGAATATCACGGTTTTTATCAACCAAAAACATATTTTCGTTTTAACATTTCCAATTTTGAAAAGTATTGTGTGAAAGATGACCAAAAAAACGTAAAATAAAACATGAAAGAAAGTTACGGGAATAAATTATATAAAACAGCTGTTTTCACACAGTCAGTGGCGTAGCTAATAGGAAAGGGTTCAAGAGGGCCAAATACTAGTGCGGCAACTTTTTTAATCTAAAAGCTTAACTACATAAGCCAAAAAGTACTGAAGTACAAAAGTAAAAATATTTTTTTTACCGCTAGCGCCATTGTTTTGTGAAAAAGAATAAACAAATTTGTTTTTAAACCAAAATTTAAGCTTTCTGCATCATTTTTATAAGTTTTCTAGTCAGAAAAACTATCACAAAATCAATTTAAAAATTTTCACTTTTGCACTTTTTCACTTTTTTGGCTTATGTAGTTGAGGCTTAAGAAAATATACTAAATTTTTATAGAAATGACTTTTGAATGACAACATAAACTTGCTGTAAAGGCTGCAAACCCTTTTTTGTACTGATTTTATTTGTTATATTAATATTGCAGGGTAGATTTACAAAACCCAAAAAATATTTTTATCTACGTTACTGTCCTCATTTAAATTTTATTTGTATCTCTACACCTTCAAAATTTGTCTTGAGAAAAAGAATGTAGAGATAAAATTTAGTTTGTCTCGATCTGCGTACTAGGCTTTAACATTCGTAAAATTTGTCATCCGCAATTTAAAAATGCCCAAAATAAGCCAAAAAAGTAAATTTATACAATTGTATGAACAAATTGCTTTCAATGATAATTATAATTGTGATCTACACATAAGTGCATGTGTGAATGCATTTGTGTTTGTGTTAAGGCTTAACTACATAAGCCAAAAAGTACTGAAGTACAAAAGTAAAAATATTTTTTTTACCGCTAGCGCCGTTGTTTTGTGAAAAAGAATACACAAATTTGTTTTTAAACCAAAATTTAAGCTTTCTGCATCATTTTTATAAGTTTTCTAGTCAGAAAAACTATCACAAAATCAATTTAAAAATTTTCACTTTTGCACTTTTTCACTTTTTTGGCTTATGTAGTTGAAGCTTAAAGGCTTAACTACATAAGCCAAAAAGTACTGAAGTACAAAAGTAAAAATATTTTTTTTACCGCTAGCGCCGTTGTTTTGTGAAAAAGAATACACAAATTTGTTTTTAAACCAAAATTTAAGCTTTCTGCATCATTTTTATAAGTTTTCTAGTCAGAAAAACTATCACAAAATCAATTTAAAAATTTTCACTTTTGCACTTTTTGACTTTTTTGGCTTATGTAGTTGAGGCTTTAAGGCTTAACTACATAAGCCAAAAAAGTGAAAAAGTAAAAAAGTGAAAATTTTCAAACTCATTTTAGGATAGTGTTTCTGACTGGAAAACTTATAAAAATGATGCAGAAAGCTTAAATTTTGGTTTAAAAACAAATTTGTGTATTCTTTTTCACAAAACAACGGCGCTAGCGGTAAAAAAAATATTTTTACTTTTGTACTTCAGTACTTTTTGGCTTATGTAGTTAAGCCTTAACTCACACTATTTTGAAAAAAAAACTCATTTTTCCTCGATATGCCCGTTTACCATGTTTACGATGTTTACCATCTTCGTTTAACCACACAAATTTGTGTCTTACACCCATATTATTCACTCGATACATCCAGACTGAAACTTAAATCCGGATGTATTTACATTGAATTTGTATACTTAGGGCCAGTTTCACAGTGCACACTTAACAAAATAAGTGGCACTTAATTTTGACATTTTGGCACTTTAGCCGCAGTTTTACTACCTGAGTAAGCGGAACTTAAGTGGCCATCATTGGAGACTTAAGTGTCACTTATTCCGATAAGTTTACACTGTGAAATTCGGAATTAGTTTTCCATATTTGTCACTTAAGTGTCACTTACTTCACTGTGAAACTGGCCCTTAACATCTGGATTTAAGTTTTAATCTGGATGTATCGAGTGAATAATGTGGGCGTTATACTACGTTTTCATTGGAGCCGAAATGAGGTAATTTCGTTTATTACAGAAAAGGTGTTTTCATTGCAAATTTGCTAATTTCGTTTGACAACTAATTTCATTTTGAATTTGATTCGGCAGTTAATAGCTTCTTTTTGTTGTGTTCTCTTTCTGTTTCTGTGTTCTATACACCAAATTTTGACAT
This sequence comes from Epistrophe grossulariae, assembly GCA_929447395.1. Lineage (NCBI taxonomy): Eukaryota > Metazoa > Arthropoda > Insecta > Diptera > Syrphidae > Epistrophe > Epistrophe grossulariae. The sequence continues at coordinate 127,055,253 of OV839567.1, forward strand.
TTTCAATAGTTTCCAATGGGTTCCGACTATGGATGCATTCCAATTGGGTGTGTTCATGAAGTTTTTACGTAATTTCAAACCAAATTTCGTGCAAATTTGGTTGAAATTACCTCATTTCGAAATGTGAATTTGTATGGGAAATGAGATAATTTGGAATCGAATTTGGAAATTTTCAACGAAATTACCTCATTTGGCCCAATGAAAACGTAGTAATAAAGTTTAAGATTTGTTTGAAAAGATTTCCCATACAAATTTTGACAGTTCGTTAACGACGTCGCAAACTTTAAGACGTTTACCACGTTTAGGATGCTTTTCCGACGTTGCATAAATATCCTTATAGTATAGTAGCCGTGTTTTTTTGCAAGCCCGGGGGGAATTAGATGAAAAAAACGACGTCGGTGCTAAACAATTAACATGTTAAATGCAACAACAACTAATCCCAGAGAATTCTCGGGGTTTAACTTAAGCGCACAGAAAAACTGTATTACCGGCATGAATTACATACATGTTATCGATGGTTTGTATGAAAACTCCATGTTTTTTAATGTCATGGCGTCGCTAATGCCCGCTGTCGTTTTTTTCAACCAATCCCCCCGGGCTCGCAAAAAAACACGCCTAGTATTATACTATGTTTTCTTTGTGCCAAATGAGGTAATTTCGTTAAAAATTTCCAAATTCGATTCCAAATTATCTCATTTCCCATACAAATTCACATTTCGAAATGATTTGGTTTGAAATTACGTACAAACTTTATGAACATACCCAAGTCGAATGCATCCGTAGTGGAAACCCGTTGGAAACCATTGAAAATATAAAAATTTGATGAATAGAACACAGAAACAGAAAGAGAACACAACAAAAAGAAGCCATTAACTGCCAAATCAATTTCAAAATAAAATTATCTGTCAAACGAAATTAGCAAATTTGCAATGAAAACACTTTTTCTGTAATAAACGAAACTACCTCATTTCGGCTCCAATGAAAACAATAGTACTATATTGTATTGTATTACAGTATTGTTCAAGAGTCTCGAATTTCATAAATTAAAAGTGGTATCACTGCATCGAAAGTGTTCCTGACAGATGACAGTTTAGTTTTTTTGTGAATTCAGAATTGTCATTTTTGTTTACATGCGGTGCGCTTCGCTTTGCCGATTTGTCTAATTTATTATTCATTGTTTAATATTTTGTTTTAAAATAAAATAATAATGGCAACTGAGGAAGAACAGGTAAATCTACAACAATAGCCAAGCAATTCGATTTAATTATAAATTTTCACCACAGATCCAAGTAATTCCAGTCAAAGAACCGCTTGACTTAATTCGTCTTAGTTTGGATGAGAAAATCTATGTAAAAATGCGTAATGAGCGGGAGCTTCGTGGAAGATTGCATGTAAAATAAATATTTATAATTCAAATAAATAGTTTTTTTTTATTATTATTAAATTACCATATTGATTGCAGGCCTTTGATCAACATTTAAATATGGTCCTGGGAGATGCTGAGGAGACCGTTACAACAGTTGAAATCGATGAAGAAACATATGAAGAAGTATACAAGACGGCTAAACGCACAATTCCTATGTTATTTGTTCGTGGGGATGGAGTTATTCTCGTTTCGCCACCGATGAGAGCTGGTTAATTATAACTTATTCAAATAAAGTAAATGATAACTGAATGTGTTTTAATTTTTAAGTGAAGCTTCTACAAGAATTTGACACAATGACTTGGCTGAAATTTCAGATTTTTTTTGCGTTCAACGACATAAATTCAGAAATCTGAAAATTCAGATGTTAAGCGATTTTTATTGAACCTGCTCATTTTTATTGAACCTGCCCATTGAATCCTTCGTGCTGCTTTAGTTTCATTTTCAATGAATTAAAAATGAGGAAAAAATGTAGTATTATACGGGCTTAAGCTGTTCTTATAATCAGGTGACGATTTGGTTTTGTTAGGAACATGTATGAATATATTACATACAAACTTTAAAATTCTCGTCCACTAGAACCCTCATGTTTGTGCAATCCAGTCGTGAATTTTATTTTTTCTTAACACCATGCCGTCAATCCAAAGAAAAAACTTACCCACTAGGTATGATGATGATAAAAAACAGTTCTTTAGAATTGATGCAATAATAAAATATCATATATATAATACGTACACACATCGTATTTTGTTACTCATGTTTTAATGATTGAATGGTTTAAAATTTATTCCGATATTTTCCTTAACTTTCTAATATCTAGGTATGATACGGACTTTAACAATTTACCATGTTTAAAATACGGCCACAAAGCTCACTGGGCTTTAATTATAGGATATTTGATAAACGAAATGGATGAGGTATTTTGATTGAATCCTTTAACATTTTATTTTCATTAAATCACTTTTTCTTTTCTTTTTTTGTAAGTTTTTCGTCATTACACGCCATGGAAAATCAAAAAATCTCGGAGTCTGGTCGCTAAAATCTTTGAGTGCCAGCAATTCTAATTTGGAGGAATTTTCACAACCTGTTGGCTATCCAAATTGTGATTTTCTTTTACCCAAAGATGGTATAGGAGGAAAACTTGGATTAAAAAATCAGGCAATCATTGTTAGCGGTTTAAATCAGGAAACGTTTATTGTAAGATAACGCCTAGTCGTTATTTGTGTAGATTAAACAAAATAGATAAATTTATTAAACAAGCAAAACATTTAAATATTTTTTATGTTCAGTTGGTACTTACAAATAAAAAGGCGATAAAATGACGAATTGAAAAAAAAAGTGGCTCACACTTTGTTGAGATGCTGATACAATGTAGGGATCAGGTATGTTCTTACCTATCAGCAAAAACGCATAAAGGATTTTCTTGATTCTGGTATAGTGGTATATGCTTCATAAATTGAAATATTAGCGTAAGAGTACCAAAATTACATTTTTGAGAGGAAAAAACAAATTTGTACTGATACTGACACCCCACCACTGATCTCTATATACACTGGATAGTGTATTCATACAAAATTTTTGAGGCAAAAATATAGTCGTGGCCGGTACCCTCATATAACAGTATAACAGCGGCGCCAGCAGAATGGACGCTACTGGACCTGCATTTTCTTATATTTTTTTCAATATTTACAGCCGCAATGCTTGTTGACATCAACTGATATCAAATAAATGCTCAATTTCGGCAAATATCTTCAATCTATTTCTTCGTTTGTATAGAGCGAGATAAGAGGTCGTGGTCGGTACCCTTTAAAAAACTTGCCTCACAAAAACTGTTATACACTATAGGCTATTCACTATCCAGTGTATTATAGAGATCACTGCACCCCACCCCTAATCAAATCCAAAAAAATCTCAAAAATACATACATAGATTGTTTTTTTTTTTGTGTGGTTTTTCTCAGGAATATCGATCCCTATGGTCATTTGTATAGAAAAAAAAGTGATAATTACTAATTTATATGTATCTACATATATAAAAAAATTTAATATAAACAAAATATAATGTTTATGGTTTTTTCATAAAAATTACCGTTTTCTCTTTAAGGGGCCAGTTATAGCTTTCATTGAAACTCATCATTTGAAATTTTAATTGTTAATTTTGGGGCACTTAAAAAGTGATTATTTTAATGCAAATAAAAAGCTGATAACTCAGTTATTATTTCTAGTCAAAAAATATTTCATTTTGGCCCAGCCTATCGCAGGAAATGAATTTCTTTATTTCAATGATTGAACTACCTTATCATTGATCATTGAAATCTTAAAAATAGTTTTATGTGAAAGGTAGGGCCAAAATCAAATATTTTTGTGACTAGAAATAATAGTCGATGACTCGAGCTTTTTATTGGCATCAAAATAATCACTGATATCGCTTTTTTAGGGCCTCAAAAATGAAAATTTAATTTTCAATGATGAGTTGAAAATTGAAATTGAAAATTTTAATTTTTAATTTTGAGGCACTTTTTTGTCAAATCAGTAATTATTTTAATGCAAATAAAAAGCTGATAACTCAATTATTATTTCTAGTCAAAAAAATATTTCAATTTGGCCCAGCCTATCGCAGGAAATGAATTTCTTTATTTCTATGACCTTATCATTGATCATTGAAATCTTAGAAATCGTTTTATGTGAAAGGGCCAAAATGAATAATTTTTTTGACTGGAAATAATAATTGAGTTATCAGCTTTTTACTGGAATCAAAATATTTACTGATTTTGCATTCAAAGTGTCTCAAAATAAGAAATTAAATTTTTCAATGATGATTTTTTTTTTTAAATAAATGGTCGCCCTGAAAAGCGCGAATTGATACGTTTAAAAAAAGACACAAAGTGCGAAATTATCGTGGCGACGACGAACACAATAATAACTACACGTGGTTGTCAAAGAAAACAACACGTTGTTATTATTGTTTTCGTCATCGTCATATACCTTATAAAAACTTTTTTATAGAACTAAGCATTTTCGAAATGCTTTAAGATTTACACTACAGCTTATGTGACTCAGTTTGGTTCAAACTCTATTTATTTTTAATGACTTATGTCGACATAAGCAGTAAAATGATTCAATACTGCATAAGTTTATAGTGCTTCGACTTATAAGCGATCATTTATTTTGATTTACACAAGAAACAGGAGCTTAGTCATGGCCATTTCAAAGATATTGTTCTTCGATTGGATCGATTTCGTCTCAAGAATCAAATTTGGCTCGTGGCCCTTTTTTACTACCTTTTCAAATTCTAAAGCTGAAAAACTGCTCCAACGTCAAATTAGGAAATATTTACATATGGCGTTTTTCTTTTTTGGCTCTGAGCAAAGCTCTGAGCAGAGGCTGAGCGACCAGAGCAAAGCTCTGAGGAGATTATAATCAGAGCCCTCAGATTTAATTATGAAACACACTTGAGCACTGAACATGTCATATGCATAGTAATCTGTCAAATTACATAAAAATTGTATGAAGTTGGCTTCGCTTAGCGTTTTGCTCCATTTGCTCGGTCATTTTATTCTGAGCATACAGATCATGCTCCGAGCTAGCTCCGATGGAAAAAAGAAACACGACTTATGTGCTCTGATATGTCTGAGGTAAAAAAGAAAAACACCAATAGATTTTTTTGCCACTGTATTGGTGTACTATCTTGTCTGTGCGGCATAGCTGTCAAATTTTCTTTCAAACTTGTTGTCTTTTGAAAAGTGTATGCAGTAAATTTCATATTAAACTGCTTCCATTTTTCAATATAGGATTGTATTTATTTAAACAATTTCAGCAAATTTTTCCCAAAACGAATAAATTTCAAATCAAAAACCACATTTGTCAAGCTGACAGCTTAAATTTGTATTGGTGTTAGTAAAATGAGGGGTTAATCTGCCGAAGAATTTATGTCGAATTCCTTTCAACAAAAGAATCGAATTTTTTTCTAAAAAGAATCGAATTTTTTCTGTCGTTGAAAGGAATACGAAAAGACAAAAAGAATCGATTTTTTTTTGTGATTGTGTGTGTGGCACTAGACAGCAGCAATTTTGAAGTAAAATTTCCAGAAAATATTCAATTTGGAAATTATTTTTATTATTATTTGAAAAGCAACGCACAAATATTTACTATAAAATTCACCGAAAATTCGTTGCAACCAAAAACAAAATTTGTTTTCATATTGACATTTTAGAAATTTCAAACCTTGCAAGTGTGTGTGAAAATCGGTGTAAATCTTTCTTGAATCTTGCAAAATTAGCAAGATTTGTTTTGACAGACAAAAGAAAAAAATCGATTCTTTTAGAACAAAATTCGATTCTTTTGTTGAAAGGAATTCGACATTAGATTTGCTAATTTGATTTAAAATCAAAAATATGTAAATCAATTAATTCTGCCCAATGGAAAGCAAAAAGAGGGGAAATTGTGTTTTTGACAGATCCAAATAAATTGATTTATTTTACCAATGGAAAACCCCATTAGGCAATATACATAAACCGAGAGCTCAGATACGAATAACTTAAAAATCAATTAGAATTCAGGACAAATCAATATTGGAAAATAAAAGACTAGTTATTTATGTACATAGGTGTTAGAATTTGTTTGTAAAGCGTTTCTCAAAATACAAAACAACTCATTTGTTAACCTTGATATCGATTGAATTATATAGACTTGCGTTCTTGCTTGAAAAAGTCAACGCTGGGATACGATGAAATAATAACAATTTAAAATTTTTTGTATTAAAAGTTTGTTTATTACGCGTTTTCTAGAGAAAATCGACCTCAAAGTCAAAAAAATACCATGGACAGGAAAAATGGAACAGGCTAGAAACAGGATATCTTAAGACTGAGACAAGATATCAACTTTATTTAAACGCAATTTTAAAGGTTAGTATTTATTCTACAAAAAACTAAACGAAGTTTCTACCACTAGAATTAGCAGAGCAATTTTTGTTAACATGGGTACACCAAAGTAAGCGTTTTCTTAAATCCACGATAAATGATGTGAAAATTGGAAATAGACCTTTACTGTGGAACTATTTTTTTTTAAAATATAACTAAGAACCACACCTTAAAATACCTCACACCAGGGACCTATTTCACCAAACACTTTTCACTTTTGTTTGCACCAAACGCAAATTTGCAAAGTGCAAAGTTCTTTCTACAAAGTGAAAAGTTTTGTTTATTTGCAAAGTATTTGTTCTTTTTGTTTCACCAAACAAATAAACTTTGAAACTTTGCAAATTATATTAAGAATTTATGAAATTTTAGTGGGAGTTAGTGTAGTCACTTTCTAGATTACGAACATCTATGCATTTTTTTAGTTTATTTTTTTGAAAGTTTTGAAAAAAAACTTTTTTTACCAACTTGTTTTTGAACTGGCACTTCCTAGATCACGAATATGCATTTTTGAAGTCGCTGGGTCGCTTAGTTAAGCCGCAAGTCAAGTTTAAAGGTGTCAACTTTGATGCCTCTAGCACATCTAGTTTAGCCGCAAATCGCATTTAAAGATAAAGTCGATTTTTCATATAATGCGATGCATCAATTGAAAGGTGGCACTTCCTAGATTACGAATATGCATTTTTTGAGTCGCTAGGACGCTTAAGCTAAGTACAGACGATTGTCAGATCTTACAATATTGTCAGAACCATCAATGGTCTGACAATAGCTAACAATTAGCTGACATCTGAACCAAAAAGGTACGTAGATACAATAAAAAAGTTTGTTGGGACAATAAATTTATTTATCAATTTTCGTCCAAGAAACTGGTTTATTGGGCCAATAAAAAGCGGTTTATTGGCTCAATAAATATTTATTGATACAAGCTAAATCTGTTTATTAACCCAATAAACGTTTATTGATACAAGCTAAATCTGTTTATTGTCCCAATAAACATTTGTTGATACAAGCAAAAGTGGTTTGTTGTCCCAATAAACGTTTATTGATACAAGAAAAAGTGGTTTATTGGCCCAATAAACGTTTGTTGAGACAAGAAATTGTTTATTGAATTATTTATCTTTTACAAAAATTATGAGATGGGGCAATGTACTTTTTGTATTGGCCCAACAACCTATTTATTGTCCCAATAAACTATTTATTGTCCCTATAAAATGTTAATAAGTTTAATTTTGTTTTTTAATTATATTTGACTGTTATAGAATTCACATTGTGTACATGCTGTGATTCTTATAAGAGTCGCTAAGAATAGCACATAATTTGCGTCTTAGAAGGGTGCGACAGCATTTTACAAAACGCATTTTGGAGTTGAAGTCACTTGAACTTTTAATTTTTATTCAAGTGACGTCAACTCCAGAATGCATTTCGTAATATTACTCGCACCCATCGAAGATGCAAATTATGGTTAATGCTTGCCGACTCTATATAAAAATCACAGCATGAACAGAATGTGAATTTTATTAGAATCAACCATAATTTGAAAAAAATAAAGTATTTAGCTACCCCTAAAAACTTTATTGGGACAATAAATAGTTTATTGAGGCAATATAGAGTTTATTGCGATGATAAACAAAAATGTTAAAATCTATTAAAATGTTTATTGACATTTAATAATTTGTTTATTGCGCCAATAAACGCATTTATCAAAGTAAAAAAAGAAGTTTTATAAAACAATTGTTTGGCGCAATGTATGAGTTTATTGTGCCAAAAAAAAAGTTTACTGATACTAGCAACCGTTTATTAATTTTTAAATTTTAATTTTCAATAAACGGAGTTTAATTGAGCCAACAAACCGTTTATTAAATGAAAATTTTTGAAACAATAAAAGTTCGTAGTATCAACAAAAAGTTTATTGAGACAATGAAAAAACTGTCAATAAACGGTGTTTATTGATATTACAAACGATTTTTTTTTCAGTGTGCAATTGACATATTTCATACAATGAAAAATTGTCCGTTCACACGGTTGGTAGATTTTTTCCCAATTTGACTGTCAGCTATTTTTGTATCTCTCTTTAACCAACTCATTGACATTTCGAACAATGAAGAAATTGTCAGCAATTGTAAGATGTTTTCAATTAAAATATCTGACAATGACCAATGAGTCTGACAATGTCCTAATCGACTGACAATGATAAAAATTGTGTGTTCAGACGATTGTAAGATACCTGACAATTTTTTGTCAAATTGTTGTCTGACAATGACGTGTCTGACAATATTTTCAGACAAAATTGTGTGTTCAGACGATTGTAAGACATTTGGAACAGTTTTTTCACTGACAGATCTGACAATATTGTATCATTTACACTAATTTGGTTCCTACTGTCAATCATTTTTTTTCAATGCATATTTGATCTTAATAGATACAATCTCAGATTTACTTTGCAACTTTGCAAAATACGAATTCAAATGCAAAGTTCTATTGAAAGTTGGTGAAACACTTTTACTTTACACTTTTCGAAAATAGTCTGAAAAATTGAAAAGTGAAAAGTCTTTGCACTTTGCAAATTTTGTGAAACATTTTGCACTTTTACTTTGCAGGAAATTATTTTTTTGCAAAGTTGCAAAGTGAAAAGTGTTTGATGAAATAGGCCCCAGGTCCGGAATACCCTGTGTAATAGAAATAAATTAGATGGCGTTTTTCTTTTTTGGCTCTGAGCAAAGCTCTGAGCAGAGGTTGAGCGATCAGAGCTAAGCTCTGAGGAGATTACGATCAGAGCCCTCAGATTTAATTATGAAACACACTTGAGCGCTGAACATGTCTTATGCATAGTAATCTGTCAAATTACATAAAAATTGTATGAAGTTGGCTTTGCTCAGCGTTTTGCTCGATTTGCTCGGTCATTTTATTCTGAGCATACAGATCATGCTCCGAGCTAGCTCAGATGGAAAAAAGAAACACGACTTATGTGCTCTGATTTGTCTGAGGTAAAAAAGAAACATAGAATAAATTTTTGACAGCTCGGTGATCTGCTCTGAGGTAAAAAAGAAAAACGCCAAGAGTTTAAAATAAATTTCGAATCGTAATTTCTGTAATTGACTCATACAAAGGAGGACCCATCTCACATACAATGTATGTGACGTTAAAAATGTCCCAGATGAGTGAGTGGAAATTTTAGACTTTTAAAAAATTAAGCCTTTACTAAGTTAACGCATAGTTTTTTTTTTTAATTCAAATGGTTCACTAAGTAACCATGGCGACTACTTTTAGGAACACAATGTATGCGTTGTAATTCTGTGAAATAGGTCCCTGGTTTGAGAAACACATTTAGTCATAAATATAAAAAAACTCAAAACTGATCAATGCAACTGAAACTGTTATGGCACGTGCTGGACAGAGCACGATTTGTTCGTGTATGATCATTTTCTTGTAGTACTTTCAGTTTGTGAGTAATTCGCGTGGTCCAACTTGGCCTGTGACCCTACCCTACCATACTGATATAAGCTGATATAAAAATTTAATCAAAATCGTAGGAGTCGTTTTTGAGAAAAATGAGATTTTCTATACTGGTTTTTAAACACTTGTATGGGAGCTACCGTTATTTTTGGTTAAAAGAATAATTTTCATTTAAAATCTGCTTTACTCTGTTCAATTTATATTTGCAGTGCAGGCCTTATGGGAGAGCTTTTTAAGAAACACTGGTGCCTAACACTGCTTGCACGGCACTGAGTTAAATTTACATTGTTTGTGTAATCCTCTTTGAGCTCACGTACAATGTACATCCCACCATGACCTATCTGCTCCCCAGGTGAAAGGAAAGGAGAGGAGACTGATCGCCAATTTGCAACCAACCCTTGTCCCTTATTGACGTTGTGATTATTAAAAATTATTTGAATCAGAGTTACATTTGCCCAGTTTCTTGGTTTTGTTCTTTGGTTTTTGCGTAAATGTTACTTTCAGGATTTAAGCTTTTTTAGAGCTTTTGATTGCAAGTATTTCTACTTTAAAGAAAAAGATGTTGAAGCTTGGTGTTTTTCTGTTTTCATGGTTTAGGTTTTCCTTTTACGTGTGGAAAAAGAAAGATTCAATTTATTTAGGTCATTATTGTTTTTGATTATAAAATATGCGTATATTAGGTGTGTTTTATTCATTGCTGCATAGCCAGCGCACCACAAGTCTGAATAAAACGATTACTCACTCTATACGTTCATTTCAATAATTCAAAGTTCTATCGCCAGCACATGCCATCTTTGTTTTTACTGACTTCTTTTTCGCCAGCAATCAAATTGTTTTTTGTTTGCCAAGGGAAACTTTGCTGCGCTGGATATGCAGCAATGAATTAAACACACCTATTAATAAATAGTTGGTAACTCTATAGATATTTTTGTGAGATTTGCGGCAATTTTAAATGCTCACTACGGCAAGCCTGTAAGAGTTTAAAATAAAGACAGCTTATTTAAATCCATAATGGTCAGACTGAAAGGCACATATCCTATCTTCCCAGTACTGCAAATATAAATTCAACAGAGTATAGATAATATTAAAAAACAGCTTGGTGCCAAGTTTGATAAAAATCGACCAAGTCTCGTTTTCGAATTATTATAGGTTCTCAAAAAAAAAATTTTTTAAACAGTTTTTAAAAATCGAAAATCAAAAAAATGGTTCTATGGGAGGTACCTACCTACCATTTATAACCAATTTTTTTTAGATGCATTTCTTTTTTTACAAAGAGGCTACTTTGTAAAAAAATTAGGTACTGAATTTTTTTTTGTAAAGAAGTTGTGGCCATGTTTTTGATATAAATAAGATTTAAATTTTTTGCCAAAAAAAATTTGTACGGCAGCTACTGTTGGTTTTGGTCCTAAAAAAAATGAAAAAAACGTGTCGGGGGAATGTCCAAGAAAGGCTAGCTGCTAGGTACCAAGTTTAAAGAAAATAGATCCACCCGTTTAGGTTGCAGTCGAAAGGACAAGACAGACAAACAGACAGACAGTATTATATTTTTCGGCCGTTAAAGTTGGTGGGCCAAGCCCCGTTAATTTTTTGAAGTGGACTCTATGAGAAAAACGGTGGGATGGGAGTACAAACAAAACTAAAGGATGTAAGAACTTGTACAAACGTGAACAAACGATATACAAATGATTGCAATTTACAGTTTTGTGTAACGCAATTGTTTGTGGGCTAAATACATGCAACCGAACGAACTTGATGATTCGCTTTGGAAAAGTTATTAAAAATCAAAATTTCACGTTTCTTATGATTTTATTATTAAATTCAAAATTTTTTATACATTTAATTAAAATAATAATATTGTATTGCCTAGTTTCATAACATGTTTAAACAGCTGATTATAGCTACTATTACCTCCTTCCAGCTTTATTTGCTCTATGTTTTGTCAACTTAGCTGTTCCTGATAACTGAACCTGTTTCTTTGTTTTTTCTTTTGTTGCAGCTGTAGTTGTATCTGCAGCTGTGGTAGTTGTACCTGCAGCTGCTGTAGTTGTATCTGAAGCCTCTGTTGTGGTTGTATCTGGAGCTGCTGTAGTGTCATCTTGTGCCATAGTATTGGTAACCAATAAAATAACAAGAAGACCAAAGATTATACTTAGAATTGTTAACTTCATATTAAATGCGCTTGGTGTTTGATGTCTTAATCGACTGGATTTAATGTTAAACTTTCTACACTATTTATACTTTTTGAAAATAGGTTTGCGTACCTGATACTTTTCACATTTTTGCCAAATTTACTTAACTGCTTTATGTTATACACAATGGAAAAAATAGTCATGTGTTATTTCTTAAGTAATATTTACTTGTTAATTATGTTTGGCTTTTCTTTTTTTTTCATTTCAATACTCAATTAATATTGCGATAATATCTAGGTATAATTCTTATATTATTCTTGCTTTTACATTCATAAGTGTTGTTGCAAAACTGGTTTCTTTTTCGAGTGAAATATAACCCCTAATGGCAATGTGGAGGCGAATATTATTTCCCACGGAATGTGTAACTCCTCTATGAATTTAGTTATGTTTATTGTTAGTATAAGAAGGAAAATGGAAAGGAGTTTGTGGAAGCTTAGGTATGGGGTGTCTCCCTGAAGTATCAAGCATAAATAATACAAAACAAAAAAATTTTCTTCACATTACTTTATGTGAAATATGAAACACAGTCAGAACGTGGAATGAAAAAATTGTAAATTGTAGGGAAAGAGGGGGCACCTCTTTCATTTATTTCGTATTCTGCCATTTTGGAAGATGTTCTTTGCCGCAATTTAAATCATTTTAAATTAATATAACTTCGCCTTAAAAATTTTATCAAAAATGTTGTTTGCCCACCCCTGTGAAACATTTTTTGGGTGCCTACCTATGCCCCAGCCGATCCTGTCAATGCATTTGAAATTGTGTAACACACACTATTTTGAAAAAATCCTTACACAGATGCGGTGCATTGTGAATCAGACATCATACCTATATGTATTTTAATACAAATACAAAATAAAATACCACCAGAGGTAGGTATGTACGGAAAATTTAAAGTTAAATTTATAAAAAAAAGAAATTGAGAATCTGAGGAATATGAACCTTTGCTGCAAAAAAAGGTGCATTCATTTGGGCTTCAGTATCTAGGTACTGCCAAGTACTAATTGCTGCAGTCAACTTCTTCTACTTTCTGGTCGAGGTAGTCAACGTTCATGGGTTAGAATCCTGATTTTTTATTTTAAATTAAATTTTACTTCAAAATTTATTTTATTTTAATTATGTTATGTACATATCTTGATTCTTATTGAAACATCAAACTCTACCCCATTTTTTGCATAGAAAAACAACCATATTATGTACTTATATTGCAAAACTAATAAAAACGTGTTTATAAAACTAGGCATTTTCAAAATGTTTTAAGATTTACACTACAGGTTATGTGATGGTTTTGTAGCAATTAAAAAAAGTTAAATAGCTTATTATAGGACTTAAGCTGTTTTATAAAACTGAGTTTGGTTGGAAGTTTATTTATTTTTAGTGGCTTATGTCGACATAAGCAGTAAAATTATTCAATACTGCATAAGTTTATTTCCACAAGAAACAAGAGCTTATCTCATGACTTAAGCCATTTCAAAAATATTGTTTTTCGATTCCATCGATTTTGTCTCAAGAATCTAAATACTTAGACATAAGTTGTTTTGCAAATTCATTTTTTGTCCATAAATAAGCTCCTTTATTTTTTTTTTTTACCTACAGGTATACAAATAAATAAATAAAATATAACGGTTATTTTTTTCTCGTAGAGCAATATCTGGATCCCGACTAATTTAAAAATAAAGAAAATTTAAAACATGTAAAGTTAAAAGAAAGATTTTCGCTTAGTTCGACTAAAGCTCCTTTAACTTATTGGCACAAACATGGGTTCTACCTGATTAAAAATATGAAAAAAATAATTTAAACAGGCTCTGATTGATTAAGCCATATTATGTTTATATAACGAGATTTTCCAATGAGATTTTTTTCGCTCTTGACCCTTTTTGAGTACCTTTTCAAATTCTTTAGCGGCAAAACTGCACCAACGCCAAATTTTGTCGACTACAACGTCACCATTAGAGGGAGAATGATTTCTGTTCAATGAGAGTAGGTATACTATAGGTAGTGTTAATAAACGTCTGGGTTCGATTCCAGCCTATTACATCTAAAATGTTTTTTTTTTCAGGGTTACTGCTTCTTGAGAGGAAGTGACAAATCCCCCAAAAGTAGCTCTTATCATGATAATACAATTCTTTAATATAGTACATAGCCTCCTGAACGGAAATGAAAAATACTATATGGTACAATAATGACACAACGAAAGCTGAAACGAAAAATTTGGTAAATTTTTGCCTTTGTTTTTTTTTGCAATGCATGAACTATTTGTTCGCTGTTTTTCGTAAGTATTTCGCTGTCGTGACTCTTGTTAAAGACCACAGAAAATTTCTTTTCACTTCAGCAGAGTATATACAAAAAATTGCATAAGGGCGACCCAATCGTGAACTTTATTTAGACCATTGACCGTTGTAGCTTTTTTGTCGCGACTAATGCAAATATAGCCTTAAAATATATCTACACCCGTTTTGTCAAGAAAAGTATTTATAAATAAAAATAGATATGTACTTCATAGGTAGGTATCTACTACCTGTACTCATTAAAATAACTTCTATACGACAATTAGGAAATATTTACATAGGTGCCACTTCCAAAAACTTAGACAATATACATATAAACCAAGAACTCAGATATGAATAACGCAAAAATCAATTAGAATTCAGGCCAAATTAATATTGCAAAATAACAGTTTAATTATTTGTTTGCAGAGCGTTTCTCAACATTTGAACAAAACAACTTATTTATTAACCTTGATCCCGATTGAATTATAGACTTGCGTGCTTGCTTGAAAAAGTCAACACTTGGATGCGATGAAATAATAACATTTTAAAAAATGTTTTATTGTTGAAACAAAGTAGATTAATTATTTTTTTCATTTATTGTTTAGTTTTAAAGTAATTTTTTAATAAATAAAAACAAATTATTGTCGCAGCTGTTATAAATGAAATAATTACTAAAATAATACTAATACCAAAAGTTGAGATCATTAAATAAGGAATAATAAATTAAAAATCCAAGGGTTAAGTTCATTAAAAAAGGTTTGAATTACGAAACAAAAATAATTTAGTTAATAATCTGAGAGTTATAAAAATGATATATTACCCAGTAATTTTAATATAACTTTATGATAGTCCTTATCAGTTGAACTCATGAATTTAAACATATAGATTTCAAATATTTAGAAATGCAATTTTTTGAACTTATGTATGTATATAGATTTGATTTTTTTAAGTTGCGAAAAACCTTGAAGCCTAACATCTGAACTTAATTTTCTTTTTCGAGCTCTCATTGTTCTTCGCCCCATTGATGTTTTACATTGCGTATTCCAGCGAATAATAAACAATTCGTATTCAGGTTGCGAAAATTTCAACATTTTTAGAGAAGCAAAAGGAATTTCCTTATACCTATTCGAAACAAGTTTTCAAGTGACGTACAAGCCCAATGGGTGAAATATATTCATTCACTGAAAGAAAGATATTTCTCAATCTGACATGTGTGCGTTGTCAACTTCTTGCAAAGCTGAAGGCCATGGCAAGGACAACATCATTGTTATGTTCTCCAAAATGAGTTTTCAGGAAATATTGCATTCTGCGGAACGTACGAATCACTCCAAGTTTCGAGTTTTTTAATGTTTTGTTCCTTAAAAACTCTTTCCAAAATTTTAAATAACGCCGAAGTAATGTCATTGCCACTTCTGCCGCATGTATATTCAGTCCATAAACCGGAATTAATTTTGTCTGTTGTTGAAAGATGTGCGGTAACGTTCTAAATTTTGAATTTTGATTTGACATTCTCGATATCTTTTTTTTAGCCAAACCAGTAAAACCATTTTAAATTTGTGGGAATGGTATACTGTGGTGGAATCGGCTAAGGTGATAAATTATTGTCACATTAACCATATAGTCACATGCATGGTATAAGAATTACAAGATATATTTGACAGTTCAGGACGACTGAGTCGTGGCGTCATCGCGAGTGAATGTTTCAATTGTGAGAGAAGAAATAAATTGTTTAAGTAAAACGATAAAGTATTTTTGTTTTAAATATGTAATAGTTTTTATTTTTTTCGTATACCTATGTACGTTTTTCCCCTATTTTCGTTATTATTATTATTTAAAGCTTTTATTCTAAAATATTTTAGTATATATCGTCGACGTTCTGTGAAAAACTCCCTAAGCCCTTTTTTTTTTTTTTTTTAAACATTTGTATTAGTTATGGATATTTTACTGACAGCAACTCGAACAATTTTGTGTTTGAATAATTTTGAATTTAGAACTAAAACAACATTTAAGTTGAGACATGTGTACATAATCTAAACTCTTGATATTTGATTAACTGTGGCGTATTTAAGAAGAGGTACCTAGCACCGTTTTGAAAAAATGGATTAGGGATTTTTCATAGAACGACGACGATAGTTAATTTCACTAGCATCTTCGAGATCAAGTCGTTTGATTATTATATCCATTGCTAAGTTTTCCAATGCATTATAATATAGTAGTTTTTCAAATTCATCGGTGATCACAGTGGGTTCAATGGGAAAATTTTTTACAAAAATCTCAATTTATGAGAAAAAAAAATTGAAAAATCGTTGAAGCGGTTTTTTTAAAAAAATATTTTTTATATATAAAATTTTTAAAGTTTTTAGAATTTATTAATCCGGAGTTAAAAAATTAATTTTGAAAAAAAAATGTATTACCCATTTTCAAAATATCGAAAGTGAGATTTTATATACCGGTTTTTAAACACTTGTATGGGAGGTTCAGTTATTTTTTGTAAAAAGAATAATTTTTATTTAAAATCTCCTAAATAATGTTAAAAAACTGCTGGGTGCCAAGTTTGATAAAAATCGACCACGTCGTTTTCTAATTATTAAAAATCTTGAAACTGTTTTTAAAAATCGAAAAAAAAAATTGTGTTTAAATTTTGGTATATGTATACAAAACTTTTAAATTTTTTAAAAAATTCGCCATAAAAACTTGATCAAAATCAGTTGAACCATTTTTGAGAAAATCGAAAATCAAAAAATGGTTCCATGGGAGGTACCAATTTTCGGAAATTTTTTGTAATATGGTAAAAACTACCCGCTCTAGCCTCTTTTTGAAACAAAACACCTGGTATATTTTTAGTTTGTTTTAATTTTAATTTATAACCTTTCGATTTTTTTTCCACTATTTCACTTGTATAATCTATCACTGAAATACTTTTTTAATGCACTCTTTTATGTCAGAAAATAAAAATATAGGTACACTAATATTAAACAAAGAAAAATAACAAAAAGGGTTTATTTTTTCCCACTGTTCAGTTCATATTGGTTTGTTTTGTTTTCCCCCCTGTTTCTGTTTCACTCTAAAACACCCTGCTATTAATCTAAATCTATAACTTTTGACCTAGTTTGTGAAGTGAAATACAAACTACAGATGTCTAGCTTAAGTAAAAATTGTGAACGCCACTGTGCGGCGTTAATATTAAATTTTTTAAACATAACAATCATTGGTTCTAATCACTAAATAAAATTTTAATAGTTTATTATTTTTAAACCTTTAAAAATTCCAAAAAAAAACATTGTAGTATTTCAAAATAAAAAAAAACAGGATCATTGAAATTCATTCACTTATAACCGGGTTTTAAAGTACCTATAATTATTATAAAAACATGCAGGACTATTAATTTCTCCATTGATTGATTTTATTTCTCTGAAGACCACAGTTTCACCACATAAACTCTCGAGTCCCGACAGCTACTCACAAAATACGAGCAATGTTGGAATTCTGCAAGCTAATCTCCAATAGTAAATCACAACATGTGTCCACTTGCGAGTAACTATCAAAAATGTGAATGTCGAGAGTAAAAACTCAGCTCTCCGCGAGCCACTCTCAAACCTGTGTCCACTTGCAAGTTTGCTCTCGAGATTGAATTGAGATATCAGGCAAAGAATGAAAAGAATGCAAACAACGCAAAAGAATATATGAATTACCAAAAGATTGCATTCAATTGATTGCAGTAAAATTAATGGGAATAAAAATTATTGAAACCTTTTTGATTCAAGTGAATGGCAGGTGATTGTGTATTGTGTACTTTTCATTGCAGTTGAAATTGATATCAATATTAAAATATCAATTATTGGTATTTACATTTTACCAGATCAAGTCTTTACTTATAGGGAACTAGTCAACATTATCGAACAAGTGGATTTCCCCTATATACTAACAGGGGATGTGAATTTGTGGAGTTAGCTTTGGGGTCCGCTCATAACAAATAATAGAGGAATTGATCACTAAATCTGCCTTTAGTTGCCTTTTTTGCAGAAGGAAACTACCAACATGGCGTTGGAAAAGATTTTGAATGTACAATTGGCCAGTCGACTTTTTCCAATATTTTAAAGGAAACTGTAGATATAATGGAAGAGACCTTGTGCAGCAACTGGATATCTTTGCAGATGTCAGATGAAGAATGCCAACTGTCGAAAACATATTTCTTCGAAAAAACTGGTTTCCCTGGAGTGATTGGATGTGTGGATGGTACTCACGTCCAAATTAATGCACCAGTAGAAAACAAAAATCTGTTTTTGAATCGCAAGGGACATTTTAGTCTTAACGTTATGATTGTAAGATGCAAGTTTTGCCTATTAAGTACTATTTTTTTTTTCAATTTGTGTTTAATTTTTATTTTAGATTTCCGACTACAAAATGAGAATAAGAGCTGTTAATGCTAACTACCAGGGAGCAAATCACGACTCTCATGTTTGGGCTTTGAGTCGTGAACAATATTATTTTGAAAAAAATCATTTCCGTGGCTCAAGAAGTAGCTGGTTGCTAGGTAAAAATATTATTTTACAACAATATTGACCATCTGAATTTCGTTTTTTGTAGGTGATTCAGGATATCCGTTAGAGCCCTGGCTTATTACACCATTCAGGACTCCTACACCGCAAAGTGCAGAGAGCCGTTTTAATGCATCTCACAGAAAAGCTCGGAACATAGTTGAACGTTCCATAGGATTATTGAAAAGTAGATTTCGTTGCTTCTTAGGTGCAAGACAGTTGCACTATGCACCTTTGAAAGCTGCACAAATTGTTAATGTTTGTTGTTCTTTACACAACATATGTTTACACTTTGATTCAAGTTATGAAATTTTCGAACATGAAGATTTAAACAATATGGAAGAGGAACTGGAAATTCATGAAATTCAGACAAATTTGCTTCGAAGCCAGGCAGCTATAATTCGAAAAGAAATAGTTCAACTTAACTTTAATACATAAACTTTATTAAAAATAAATATATTAATTCAAAAACAAAAATATCACAAGCCTTCATGGTGTTTGTCTTTGGTTCTTAAAACTAATGTTTGAAAAGAAAATTACTGGCCTCCATGGCGGTTGTCTTAAAACTATTAAATCGTTCTTAAAACTAAAAAAAAAAATCACTTGCCTCCATGGCGTTAAAAATAAAAATAAGTAAAAGTAAGTAAAAATCAAATTTTTTTAAATCATTCCATCAAAATGTTGGTTTTCGCAATTTCGAATTCGAGTTTTTTTTTTTTTAACTCGAGCTTCTGAAAAGCTATTCGCCTCATTTCGGTGTTGTGAGTTTGTGTCTCTTTTAAATTTTCTTTTTCTATTTTTCCAAGATTGTCGAGTGAGCGATAAACCCTTTTTAAATTTTTTGTTGTGTCCTTATAAAAGTTTTCTTGGTTTTTTATTTGTTTTGTCAGCAACTGAATCGACGACATAGGTCTTCGGCGTCTGGTTCTCTCGGCTGTATTTAAATGTTGCATAGTTGATGGTCGATTTCCCTTTTTTTTGTTTTCTTCATCAACGTCAGCGGTATTTGATGTGGACGACTCCGCCAGGGGCACTTGGCGTGATATATTTCCCGCTCCAAAAGATTCTGCTACAATGCCACTTACAGAGCTGCCAATATTTGTAAGGGCTATCACAGCGTCCTCTAAAGGGGTGAAAGACTTTTGCCTGTATGGCCCTCCACCAGTGCCCGCAATTTCTTTCTTATTTGCCGAAAATTTTTTTTAATATAAGACTTACATATAGTCACTCCAAACTTGTTTTTTCGTTCTGCCTTAAAACAAAAAGTCCATTATAAATAACACAACTTATCGTAAATAAACATTATTTCTTTATTGCTTACATTTTAATTAACTATTTCTTAAAAAAAAACCAAAGCCACCACTTTCCGCAACAAGAACTTGTCGGAGGACTTCGGAGAATTTTTTTTTTGTATCTGTCAAAAATACAACCATTAGAAGTACTTCATCGCATATAGATGACATGCGTTGAATTTCGTTGGACAGAATTTCCGATCAGCTGATCGGAGAGATACCTCGAAGCAAAATGTCTCCGATTCGTAGGAAATCGGAGAAAATTCCGCTCCGACGGTTACCTCGATAGGGCCGACTATGTAATTTCTTCTACTGAAGGTGTCGCTTTCTTGCAGGGATTCATTTCGTTATTACATTATTGAAGTGCTTTGAACTACTTAATACTTTGACCATAGAGTATAGAAGTTATTGAAAGCCACAGTACACATATTAAAGGTAATATATTGCGCAGGTTGTCAAAGTTGGAAATGTCAAAAAATTAAAAATGGCTGTTCGAGTGCCCACAGGAACTCAACGCGCATCATTAAAAACAACAACAAAATATTGAAATTAGACAAGGGGCACTGAATCCACCATTTTACCACCATAATACCTCGATTTTGACAGATGCACAGAACTGAACAAAAATGAAAACGCTAATGATATTACCATTAATATGTGCACTGTGGTTGAAAGCAGCCATATGTACTTTGCAGTAGATGCTGCAGCTCAAAGGAACACGCCTATTATTATACGTAAAAGCCCTTCCACACTATCCCACTGAGTATTAATACAAAGTGGAAAAGAATTCCATGCTACTGCCAAATTTGTGAGAGAGAAATTTCTTTTCATTTTTTGACCACACACAACAGTTTAATTTAACCTCAATAAAAATGTTATTAAATGTGTGACAGAATTAGAACCATTTCTAAAAATTCTCATGTATTAACACATGTCAAATCGTGTAGGCTGGGAATATCATATTTTGTTTCCACACTATTATACATGATTTGTTCGACACTTTTTTGACATGTATTAATACTCAGTGGGATAGTGTGGAAGGGCTGTAAGTAAACCATCTATCTTAACGTATAGGTATTTGACATTTTTGCCTAAATGTCTTAGCTTACAAGAAAAGTAACCGAATTATTATAGATTGATTTGAGCATACACCATACACGATTCAACTTAGTTCTGGACTCATTTCGGTTGTTGATCAAATCAATCCGTGTGTTGGCTTTTTATTTGATCAATTTAACGGTTGATGTTATAGAAAATCAAAAGATTTTGAATTTGCTCAGATTGATTTACAAGTCTTCATTGAACTAATTGTGTGTGGCCAAACATGAATTTAGTTGACAGCTGAGTTGACAACCAAATTATTGAAGGTTCAGTGACATAAGGCCATGCTTCATAAGGCCATATTACAAAATATGGTCTACTGACGCATTAGCAAAGTGACATAAGGCCATATTCGAACAAATGGCAGCATGCCACCCCATATATCACTGTTTATACGCCGTAACTGAATTACAGTTAAAGTGTTGGACGCAAACATTTGGCACGACACCACTTTGTTATACCATGTTCAGGGGCTTACAGGTTTATTTATCAAACACAGAAAGACGGGTGAAAGTGAAATAAGGCCATATGGCCCAACTGGGATTCGTCATTAAAAATGTTTACATATTGTAATTTCAGACTGTAAAATGGTAGGTATATATATAGGATACAAATTAGAAATCACAAAGATTAGTCATGGTTTTATTTTATGGAGCTAACACAGGTCATTTTCAATGTCCCCATAGTTGCTCTATGAGTGAAATCTGAAAATTTTTGCCTAAAACCAAATTTTAAAAAACCCAACTTTCACTTGACCCCTTTTTCATAAAAAATAAATTAAACTCATTTTCGCTTAAAGGGGTCGAGTGCTGAATTTTTTACAGCTTTTCTATTTTTTTACATATGTATGTGTATTTCTATATTGTGTATTTATGGTAAGAAAAAGTTCATCTGAACATTCGGACATCAAACAAAATCATAAAAAAAATTTAATCAAAACAATAAAAAAAAAACCGAAACAGAAAACCCGCAAATCGGGTCAAAAAAATTTACTTAAAGTTTTCCAAGCCATTTAAAATTGTTCAAGTTTGATAATTGCCTATAGTTCCTTTACTTTGAAACTCTGTGCATTTCTGTGAATTTCTACACCAAAGTCTGTCAAAGTTCATATAAAAAAAATAAAATGACGTAGAAATTCACACAAGCGTTTACACAAAAAGTGGTTCTGGTGAATTTAAGGGACAAACACAATGTGCGATATCTTTTTTTAAGATTTTTAATTTCTGAAATTTTGAAATTGTAGTCTTTTACGAATAATCCCTTTGCGTTGCTTATGTAAGGTCCATCCTGGAATATTGCTGCGTAGTATGGAATCCTTATTATAATAACCATATAAGTAGAATCGAAAAAGTTCAAAAGAAATTTACAAGATTTGTAGTAAACAAACTAGGATGGAACATTGAAATGCCTTCTTATAGATCTATACGTTCCCTCTAGAGAGTTAAGAAGTTGTACCTTGTTTCGTGAAAGTTATAGGGTAAATTATGCCCTCAATGAGCCTATTACCCGCAGTGTTAGGGAAATTAATAATATATCAAATAACATTGATTTTAATCTTCATTTGATTAGAATCTCTTTTAAGAACATGTTAAGTTTATATTTTGTAGCTAATTCAGAAAATTAAAATTCTTGTTAATAGTAACATATATATAAACTTAACATGTTCTTAAAAGAGATTCTACTCAAATGAAGATTAAAATCAATGTTATACTATTTATCAAGTTTATATAATTCAATATAATTATTTCATTAGTCTATTTGAGTGTATAAGCTCTAATTGATGTAAATAAATAAATAAATATTTTGCGATTGTACGTAGTGACTTTTTTGGAAAAAAATGTTGTAAAAACGCCACAATTTTGGTAGGGGGAAAACACTGAAACCAACCCAACCAACCAAACCAACCAAACCAACCAAACCAACCAAACCAACCAAACCAACCAAACCAACCAAACCAACCAAACCAACCAAACCAACCAAACCAACCAAACCAACCAAACCAACCAAACCAACCAAACCAACCAAACCAACCAAACCAACCAAACCAACCAAACCAACCAAACCAACCAAACCAACCAAACCAACCAAACCAACCAAACCAACCAAACCAACCAAACCAACCAAACCAACCAAACCAACCAAACCAACCAAACCAACCAAACCAACCAAACCAACCAAACCAACCAAACCAACCAAACCAACCAAACCAACCAACCCAACCAACCAATCCAACCAAACCAACCAAACCAACCAAACCAACCAAACCAACCAAACCAACCAAACCAACCAAACCAACCAAACCAACCAAACCAACCAACCAAACCAACCAAACCAACCAACCAAACCAACCAAACCAACCAAACCAACCAAACCAACCAAACCAACCAAACCAACCAAACCAACCAAACCAACCAAACCAACCAAACCAACCAAACCAACCAAACCAACCAAACCAACCAAACCAACCAAACCAACCAAACCAACCAAACCAACCAAACCAACCAAACCAACCAAACCAACCAAACCAACCAAACCAACCAAACCAACCAAACCAACCAAACCAACCAAACCAACCAAACCAACCAAACCAACCAAACCAACCAAACCAACCAAACCAACCAAACCAACCAAACCAACCAAACCAACCAAACCAACCAAACCAACCAAACCAACCAAACCAACCAAACCAACCAAACCAACCAAACCAACCAAACCAACCAAACCAACCAAACCAACCAAACCAACCAAACCAACCAAACCAACCAAACCAACCAAACCAACCAAACCAACCAAACCAACCAAACAAACCAAACCAACCAAACCAACCAAACCAACCAAACCAACCAAACCAACCAAACCTACCAAACCAACCAAACCAACCAAACCAAACAAACCAACCAAACCAAACAAACCAACCAAACCAAACAAACCAACCAAACCAAACCAAACCAAACCAAACCAACCAAACCAACCAACCAAACCAACCAAACCAACCAAACCAACCAAACCAACCAAACCAACCAAACCAACCAAACCAACCAAACCAACCAAACCAACCAAACCAACCAAACCAACCAAACCAACCAAACCAACCAAACCAACCAAACCAACCAAACCAACCAAATCAACCAAATCAACCAAGCCAACCAAACCAAACCAAACCAACTAAACCAACCAAATCGGACATTAAGGGGCCAGTTATAGCTTTCATTGAAACTCATCATTGAAAATTTTAATTTCTTATTTTGAGACACTTTGAAAGAAAAATCTGTAAATATTTTGACGCCAGTAAAAAGCTGATAACTCAATTATTATTTCTAGTCAAAAAAATATTTCATTTTGGCCCAACCTTTCACATAAAATGAATTCTAAGATTTCAATGATCAATGGTAAAGTAGTTCAATCATTGAAATAAAGAAATTCATTTCACGTGTTAACTTGGGCCAAAACGATAATTCTTTTTGACAAAAAATAATAATTAAGTCTGTAGCTTTATATTGGCATCAAAATAATCGCTGATTTTGCTTTATAAATGTCTCAAAACTTAAAATTTAAATTTTCAATGATGAGTTTCAATGAAAGCTATAACTGGCCCCTAACTTATTATTGTAAAATACCTACCTAAAGAATGTTAAGTTTTTTAAAGAAAATTTAAACTTTATTGTATTCTATTACAATTTTTGTTTGTATATTAATGAATTATCTTTAATCTGTTAATTGTTAGTTATCACTTACCAGTAGACTGTTCACATGAGAGCGACCAACGACCGACGAATAAAAGAAGAAATGGGATTTAAACCATTTAAAATGCCTTAATTCTTCACAAAAACTAGACAAAATGGTAGAAAACTTATTTAAATTAATGTTAAGATACTAAAGTTTGCGTTTTAATTACTAATATAAGAAAAAATTGAGAAAATAAATTGGTCGTCGCGAATTGCAATCTGTGCCTACTTTCTGTAACTTTCGCATCGACAAAATTAGTCGAGAAACGATGAAATTTGAAACAAATCGTATGAGTTTTGTTCCATTTTTCACCGGTTCTCTTTTTAAATATTTTAAATCCCATTTGTTCTTTTATTTGTCGGTCGTTGGTCGCTCCCATTTGAACAGTCCTTAAGGTAGCATTATACCAAATATCTGTAAGTGCAATCTAGCTAGTTTCATTAAGAATATCATAAAAATTTGGCTACAATAAAATCTAATCTAAAATGTATTCAATTAATGTTTTATAAAACAAATTTTTTTTGAAAATACTTAAAATCGGACATATTTTAAAGTTTTGCACTTATTTTTTAAAGGACTCATTTATTTCAAAAATTCAGAAGGATTCATAAATAATATTGGCTGCGATAACACTGGTAAATAATGATGAGATGCCCACAATTTTACTTAAAAATTTAGGAGTGAAGTGTCAAGACGTGTTTTGTTTGAGGTGCAATAAGTTAAATTAAATTCTTTTTTAAGTAGAATATTTTCGGTATTTAACCATAAATTGTAGCTGAGTTTATTTAATAGGTTAGTAAAATAAGTTTAGTTTATGTTATATGTTAGATATTCCAGAGGCCTTAAGTTTTGGTTTTACACACATTTTTTTTTCTCAAAGTGAAGCGATGGGGCAGATTCATTCAGCAAGCCTGGGATACATTGTGATTGATGTGTTCTTGAAACGGAGGAATTTTCATCAGATCTTACACATCATCTGACGATTATGATTTTGATGAGGATCTTCATACACATCTGACTTCTGAAGATATATATACGCGAAACGCAATAACAAATTACACAATTTTTAGTTTAGTAAATCCAAAATTAATTTTTCGCGCACGCAAAAATAATAATCACAAATAATTTGCAATTTCTATTTGTTTTAATTAATTTTCATCAATGGCAGACAAGGTAACAGTAGCCGCCTTATTATTCACTCGATACACCCAGATTAAAACTTAAATCGATTTAAATAACATAAATTCAATGTAAATACATCTGGATTTAAGTTTTAATCTGGATGTATCGAGTGAATAATATGGGCGTAATTGTTTACAATGAAAAAAATAATAAGGGTATTCATGCAACGTCGGAAAAGCATCGTAAACGTGTTAAACGTCTTAAAGTTTAGGACGTCACAAACGAACTGTCAAAATTTGTATGGGAAATCTTTTCAAACAAATCTTAAACTTTAAGACACACATCTGTGTGTTAAACGAAGATGGTAAACATATGGTAAACATCGTAAACATGGTAAACTCTTGTAACCTTAGAAGAAGAAATAGAGGAACGGTCATTTCGAGGAAATGTGAGGTTTTTTTCAAAATACAGTAAAACCCGCTTAAGAAAACAAAATGTCACAGTCTTTCTTTCACTTAAGCGGGTTTTTCACTTAAACGAACCCCGCTTAAGTGAAAAAAAAATTCACTTAAGCGGAGTCCGGATAAGTGAAAAAAAATTGCACTTAAGCGGATTTAAAAATTTCCAAAAAAGGGTTTTAACATATCAGAAATTCAAACGTCATTTTCGTCATGAAAATTTGGTGGAGGTGAAAAATAAAAAAGAAGTAAAAGCGTTCAGCAAATTTTTTGTTCCGTTCTATTATTTTTTTTTTTCACTTAAGAGAGTTCTTTTCAATGAAAAATATTAAATTTAACTGAAAATATGTTTCAGGTATCCGGGTTTTTCACTTAAGCGAGTTTCACTTAAGCGGAGTGTTATAAAGGTAATTGTTCGACAAATACTTGGGGTTGAAAAAAGTGTTTCAGATAAGCGGGTTTTTCTCTTAAGCGGGTTTCTCTTAAACGGGTTTTACTGTAGTATGAGTTACACAAACACAAATGCACTTACGTGTTGATCACAACAATAAACATACTTACCATCATTTTCGCCAAAGAACTCAAGAATTAATAGATCATTGCAAGCTATTTGTTCATACAATTGTATAAATTTACTTTTTTTGCTTATTTTGGGCATTTTTAAATAGTGGATGACAAATTTTACGAATGTTAAAATTTAATTAAATGTTTTAAGCTGTTTGACGTTTAACGAACAGCTGATTTGTTTACCATATCGTTTACCACATTTACGCAAAATGTTTTTCGGTGCGTTCATGAAACGTGTGTCTGAAACTTTACGATTTTACGACATCGTAAAGTTTAAGACGTTGCATGAATACCCTTAATACAAAGTCTAAAGAAAAACAACCACCACCGACATAACAATCCACCAAAATTCACATCATCCGCAAACACAAAAAATGGCAGCTTATAATGCTTTTGTAAACCGGCTATTAACCATCCCAATGGATGAAACAGGTTACAGAGACGAGCTTAATACAATAAAACATATAGCAAAATCAAATGGGTACAGCCCTGAAATAATAGACAAAATTATCAACAAAAAGAAAGAAAAAATTAGAAAAATTAAACAAAGAACCGAACACACCAACACTCAACAATCAGAAACATCAAAATACATATCAACACAATACACTAAGGGCCAGTTGCACAGTGCACACTTAACAAAATAAGTGGCAGTTTTAACACCTGACAATGATGAAAATTGTGTGTTCAGACGATTGTAAGATACCTGACAGTTTTTTGTCAGATTGCCGTCTGACAATAGGCGTTTTTCTTTTTTAGCTCCGAGCGGGGCACAGAACGGACTCTGAGCGAATAAAGCTCACTCCGAACAGAGCGTGACCTGAGCGCACCGATCCATTTAAGAAACACAATTGAGCACTGAACTCTCATATCTGTCAAATAACATGAAAATTGTATGAAGTTAGCCGCGGTCAGCTTTGTGCTCGATGTGCTCGGTGATTTTTTTCCGAGCGAGCCCCGGTCGAGCTCTAAGCTAAAAAGAAATGCAAGTTGAGAGCTCGGAGCGCTCCGAGTTAAAAAGTAACATAATTTTCTTTTTGGCAGCTCAGTGCCACGCTCGGGGCTAAAAAAGAAAAACGCCTAATGACGTGTCTGACAATAGGCGTGTTTTTTTGCAAGCCCGGGGGTTATTGGACGAAAAAAACGACGGCGGGGCTTAACAATCACCATGTTAAATACAACAACAACTAATCCTCCTGCGGGATTAGCTTAAGCGTACAGAATTCTCGGTGCTAAACTCTTGGACAAGCTAAAAAATGTGCTACCAAATACAACTTTGGTTAAGTTATCGATAAATTGTATAGAAACGTCAAAACCGACGTTAATCAATTTTCGTTTTACAATTTACATAAAAAATAAAAATGTCTGAACACAAAGATGGCGATTCGAAAGGTAAGTTATACCTTTTTATTTGTAAAATATAAAAAATATTCTTGCTGATAAGCTAAATTTGTGTGCTCTTTGTGTAGTGTGTGCTGATGGAAGTATGCAACTACGATCTCTGCAGGACTTTAAACTCATCACCACCATTGAGGTCCCTAACGAGCAATTTGTCTCGGCTGCTTATTGTAAGACACTGGACAGACTATGTGGATGCACTAGAGTGGTTCTCTTATTTTCTATTCGCTGCACTATACCGATAATGAATCTGGCGATGAAACGGTAGATGATGAAAACGCAACGTTTGTGGAAATACGGATTTCTCACAGGGAAGTGGAGGTGCTGGCGATGGAGATTTGTCTGAAACGGATGGCCGAAATGGCTCTCGAGCATCGGGATGCAGTCGTAAACAGCAAAGCGAAGCTCCATCAACAGGTACAACACCAGGTCCTAGTACAAGTGAAAATCAATCATCGAATTCAATTGCACACAAAAGTGATTTATCCCTTGAAGACTTGCGCACCTTATGCGATTTAACGCAGTTTGATGAAGAGTCTGTCTAAAGACCCGACAGCGTACGCGAAATTAAGTGCTTCTCACTTCTATGCTTTTTTTGCTTGCTTACATAAATACAGTGCTAGCATCCAGCATTACGACGTACAAGCAACCCACCTGCTTGGGCATATCACTATAGGATTTGGGGTAGGTGCTTGCTTCATTGGGATGATTGAAACGGTTCTGAGTTCTTACTTAGGTCCTCTTACGTTATTTAAAATTCATTTTCAATTCTATCAAAAATTAAAAAAAATTTCTATCTAAAAGTAATTCTGTCATGATTTTTGAAAATTGAACAACGGCGGAATTACTTTTAGACAGAAAATTTTTTAAATTTTTGATAGAATTGAAAATGGATTTTGTGTAACGTAAGAGGACCTAAGTAAGAACTCAAAACCGTTTCAATCATCCCAATGAAGCAAGTAGTTTTCTGGTTACAGCATTTTTTATGTAACCGTCAAACAAATTTCGTATGATTTTCTATTGAAATTCTTGTAAGAGCTACATAAAAAATGCTGTTTTTTCAAAACTATTTGCTTCATTGGAATGATTAAAACGGTTTTGAGGTCTTATTTAGGTCCTCTTACGTTATACATAATTCATCTTCAATTCAATAAAAAAATTAAAAAAATTTCTATCTAAAAGTAATTCCGCCGTTGTTCAATTTTCAAAAATCATGGCAGAATTACTTTTAGATAGAAATTTTTTTAAATTTTTGATAGAATTGAAAATGAATTTTAAATAATGTAAGAGGACCTAAGTAAGAACTCTAAACCGTTTCAATCATCCCAATGAAGCAAGCACCTACCCCAAATCATTTTCGCGTACGCGCTGTCGGGTAGGTATTTAGACAGACTTTTCATCAAACTGCGTTAAATCGCATAAGGTGCGTTTTCTGAAGATTTCAAACTCTTTGTGCTCTTGCAAACCGAGTAAAAAAAAACTGATAAGAATCTAACGGGTGATTTTTTAGCTGGTTTGGTTTTGGCAACACTGGTTTTGACAGCTGACGTGTGTTTAGTACCTTGTGTCACTGTCAAACAGCTTCAGTTTGGTTTGCAATTTAACCATGGATCGTCTTACAAATGAACAACGCTTACAAATTATTGAATTTTACTA
The DNA here is from genome assembly GCA_929447395.1 of Epistrophe grossulariae. Classification (NCBI taxonomy): domain Eukaryota; kingdom Metazoa; phylum Arthropoda; class Insecta; order Diptera; family Syrphidae; genus Epistrophe; species Epistrophe grossulariae. Next base: position 127,085,358 of record OV839567.1, read on the forward strand.
TCAAAATTCGTGCTCGGTTCGAAATGTTCATCGCGCGCTGCTTCCATTTTATGGTCGGCATTCTCGACCTTCTGAGCAGTCTATTCGGAAGATTGTGACCAAATTTCGCACCAAATTTACTTTGTTGGACATTAAACCACCAACACGTTTACGTACTGTGCGTAGTGAAGAAAATATTGCGGCCGTATCAGCTAGTGTGACAGAAGACCGCGAAATGTCGATTCGGCGCCGTTCCCAGCAGTTAGGCCTTTGTTACAGCACTACATGGAAAATTTTGCGGAAGGATTTGGGCGTAAAGCCTTTTAAGATACAGCTGGTGCAAGAACTAAAGCCAGCCGACCTACCACAACGCCGAATTTTTGGTGAATGGGCTCTTGGAAAGCTGGCCGAGGATCCGCTTTTTTATCGAAAAATTGTGTTCAGCGATGAGGCTCATTTTTGGTTGAATGGGTACGTAAATAAGCACAATTGCCGCATTTGGAGTGAAGATCAGCCAGAAGCATTGCAACAGCTACCAATGCATCCCGAAAAAGCCACTGTTTGGTGCGGTTTATGGGCCGGCGGCATTATTGGGCCATATTTCTTCAAAGATGATGCGAATCGCAGCGTTACTGTCAATGGTGAACGCTACCGAGCGATGATAACAAACTTTTTTTTGCCCGAAATGGAAGTTCTTGACTTGCATGATATGTGGTTTCAACAAGACGGTGCCACATGCCACACAGCACGCGAAACAATGGCGCAATTGCGAGGCGAGTTTGGTGAACAGTTAATTTCACGTTTCGGGCCGGTCAATTGGCCGCCTAGATCGTGCGATTTGACACCATTAGACTATTTTTTGTGGGGGTATGTCAAGGCTAATGTCTATAGGGACAAGCCCGCTTCGATTGACGCACTGGAAGCCAACATCCATGCATTCATTCGTGAGATACCGGCCGATATGTGTGAAAGAGTATGCCAAAATTGGACTCAGCGGATGGGCTACCTGAGACGCAGCCGCGGTCAACATTTGCATGAAATTATCTTTAAACATTAAATTGCAAGGTTCAAACTATCGATTCAAATAAATATTTCATTCATTTTTTCGAATTTTTTGTGTTTTTTTTTTTTTAAAAGTTCTAAACCTCTTAAAAAATCACCCGTTACATGCTTCGCATTGAACTTATTAGGACCACCAGTTATTTTTTTTAGATAAAAAATGATTTTATTTTCTTATAAATATAACGTTAAGACATATATTTATGATTTCGTTTTTAGAAATAAATACATTAAATGCAAGGTTGTGTATTATATTTTTTTTTTTACATAAATTATAACTTTTTAAGTGCACTTAATTTCGATATATCTTCTTTCGCTTGCCTTTATATTTAGAACCATCAGTAGGTATTATTGATTTTTTAAATATACCTTACAATTTCGAAGCTGTTTTTTTCTATATGAAATTTCTTTGATGGACCATTAGCCATATCTAATAAAGTTTGAGCTGGTTTGAAAGGTGCATTATATAAATCAGAATATGATTGCATTTTGTTGACTAATTTTGATGCTGAATATTGATCAACCTAACGGAATGGACCACCGGTGAGTGGTGGGAATCCCAAACCAAATACAGCACCGATATCACCTTCCAATGGGCTATCGAGAATTTCCTCTCCCAAACAGAGAACAGCTTTGTAGATAAATCGAGAAACCATACGCAATTCTATATCTTCAACACTGCTATTGTTTGATGATTTCGAGAGCTTCCTGATTGACCTCTCGACCGTCCTTAGATTTTCATTCGTACAAAAATCATAATCCAGCTTTAACAAGATCTTGCCTCCACTGAAGCGTTCACCAAAAAGAAATTTAGTAAATGAAGTAGGATAATTTCTATGTTGTCAGAGTGTATACCTTTTATAAATCTACTGCGATATGGGATCCTACATCAATACTAACTTCTTCAGTTAAAGTTGCAGCTCCTACGTTGAATCCAAAAGTTTTGCTCATTTTATCCAAGTCCTTTGGACAACACCTTCTTGTAGAAGCCTAAATTTTTGTTACTCAACATTTTTTTTGTACTACTTTTAGACTTTCGAATACACGGCAAAGATAATTAAATTAATTTCGAGTTATTCTTAATAAAATAACCAATTTTGTGGTCAAAATTATTTAAGGAATTATTTTTTTTTTAATTCAAATTCTTCTGTCACTGTCAATCTGTCAGCTGATTTCGAAATGTCACTGCACATTACACGGTGCTGCCAAGTTTTTCATTAAGCCCCCTCGTCGTTTTTTTCGTCCAATAACCCCCGGGCTTGCAAAAAAACACGCCTAATATTGTCAGACAAAATTGTGTGTTCAGACGATTGTAAGACATTTGGAACAGTTTTTTCACTGACAGATCTGACAATATTGTAAGATCTTACAATCGTCTGTACTTGGCTTAACTCCAAGTCCAATTTTGCCATGCACCTGATGGAAAACAATCACAGCTATATCTACCGACTTTGAAGCAAACCTCATCCCCTTACACCACTGCAAAAAAGGCAAATTGCTTGACGCTTTCGAAGAGTATGAAATATACAAGGCAAGCAACAAGGAACAGGACAAACTACTCAACGACAAATTGACATTAAAAACAAACCAACTATATGACACTGCACTCAAACACACCAGGTAACAGAAAAAGACAACCACCACACATAATACGCGAAATATCTACAAACAACACCAAAACGCATGGATGGAACTTGTTTCCGAAACGCGTCGCTAATTTTAAATTTAAAGTTGTGTTAGTTAAAGTTATTAATAAAAAACATTTTAATAAATAATTTATTTTCTTTTATTTAGAGAATAATAGCCGTGTTTGTTTGCAAGCCCGGGGGGAATTGGATGAAAAAAACAACGTCGGTGCTAAACAATTAACATGTTAAATGCAACAACAACTAATCCCAGAGAATTCTCGGGGTTTAACTTAAGCGCACAGAAAAACTGTGTAACCGGCATGAATTACATGCATGTTATCGATAGTTTGTATGAAAACTCCATGTTTTTTACTGTCATGGCGTCGCTAATCCCCGCTGTCGTTTTTTTCAACCAATTCCCCCCGGGCTTGCAAAAAAAAACACGCCTATTATATTTACACTGCTTTAAACAAAAAGAATGCTTTCCAATTATTCTAGAAGGAATCTTAGCAACAAAAAAGTTTCTCCGGAATATTTTAGTAAATAAAGAAACAGACCCAGTATGTATTTATGCTTTTGCAAAAAATTTATGCAGATTAGTAGCTTGTCATAAGCGTGTTTTTTTCCAAGCCCAGAGGGAATTGGATGAAATAACGCTGTCGCATGTTAATTGCTACAACAACTAATCACCAATGGGCTTAGATAAACCCAGATAATTTTCGGGGCTTAACTTAAGCGCGCAAAACAACTGTGTTAGCGTCATGAATTATTTACTTGCTGTCGATAGTTTGTATGAAAACTCCATTTTGTTTCTGTGATGGCGTTGCTTTGTCTTTTTTTCAACCGATTCCCTTCGGGCTTGCAAAAAACACGCCTATTGTAGCTTAAATTATCTACCTTCATATTGAAAATCCGATAAATCCGAGTGTTTTTCCGTTTTTATACCAATTCAACAATCCAAAACTGAAGCTCGTCGGTTGCTGATGATCAACGTGTAGGTACGATTCATCTACTGTGTCATTTGTTCATGTAATCAATTTTGTAACACCATAATAAATATTCTCAGAAGGACCCTATAAACATTTTCAATGTTAATAGAAATAAAACAAACTTTATAAAACTAATTCCATGAAAAATCATTATAAATAACGTACAAACGATTGCATTTTTTCAAAATTTTATAAAATTTTTTGAAAAACAAATTGGGACATACAAAAACGAAAAAAAAGAAGACAAACGTGTAAAAAGGATTACCTATTGAACTGCATTTACAGATTTTTTGGCCGTTAAAGTTGGTGGGTCAAACTCCGTTCAATTCTTTTAAGTGTGTCTATAAGAAAAACGGCGAGAGTACAAACAAAAGTCCAGCAACTTGTTTCCTTATGTGAACAAGGAAACAAGTTGCTGGAGATTTTTTGACGTTTTCTTTTAATTTCCAATTCCCACCAATCGTAGACCGTTCATTCCTCTTACTTGGTGCCCTTCTCTCCTAAAAAATGAAAGTTTCTGGAAACTGAGTTTCCTTGTGTGAAAGGGGACAAACAAAATGTTACCAAAGGATTGCCATTTACAGCTTTACTTAGCTCAATAGTTGGTGGGCCAACTACATGCAACCGAACGAACGTGATGATTCGTTTTGGATTAGTTAATAAAAATCAAAATTTGACGTTTTTTTGTGATTTTATTATTAAATTCAAAATATTTTATACATTGAAATATATAATATTGTATTAGCTTCCGAAATGAGAAAAAGCTCTACATGTGTTTAAAGAGCTGATAAGATAATATTAACACCTCCTTTTTCTAGCATTATTCATAGTTTTAAATGCTTGTGGAAATTTTCTTCCTAGTCTTCTTATCGTTACTACTCCTGATAACTTTATTTTTTTCTTATTTTGTTTTTTTGTTGTAGCTGCTGCAGTGGTTGCAGCTGTAGTTGTATCATCTGCAGCTGCTGTTGTGGTTGCAGCTGTAGTTGTATCTGCAGCTGGTGTAGTGGGATCTTGTGCCATAGTATTGGTAACCAATAAAATAACAAGAAAACCAAAGATTATACTTAGAATTGTTAACTTCATATTAATTGCGTTTGGTGATTGATGTTGACTGGATTAAATGTTAAACTTTCTAAACTATTTATACCTTTTGAAAATGGGTTTACGTACCTGATACGTTTCACATTTTTGACAAATTTACTTAACTGCTTAATGTTATACCAAATGGAAAAACAATCATGTGTTATTTCTTAAATAATATTTACTTTGCTAATTTTGTTTGATTCAATTTTGTTTGGCTTTGCTATTTTCTTTTGTTTCAATACATAAGGCGTGTTCTTTTGCAAGCCCGGGGGGAATGGGATGAAAAAAACGACGTCAGTGCTAAACAATTTACATGTTAAATGCAACAACAACTAATCCCCTGCGGGCTTAGCTAATCCGAGAGAATTCCCGGGGCTTAACTTAAGCGTGCCGAAAAACTGTATTACCGGCGTGAATTACATACTTGTTATCGATAGTTTGTATGAAAACTCCTTTTTATTTCTGTGATGGCATCCTAATCCTCGTTGTCGTTTTTTTCATCAAATTCCCCCTGGGCTTGCAAAAAACACCATTCTTGCTTTTAAATTCATAAGTGTTGTTGCAAAAGGTTTCGCTTTCGTGTGAGTTAACAGGTGTTTTTTTGTATAGACGTGGGGAATTGGTTGAAAAAAAACGACAACGGGGATTAGCGATACGATCATAGAAACAAAAATGAAGTTTTCATACAAACTATCGATATCAAGTATGTAATTCATGCCGGTAACACAGTTTTTATGCGTGCCTAAGGTGCCAGTTATATAGCTATCAATGAAAAGTGAGGGCCTTTGTCAATCCCCATTTTTTTTATTAAGTTCAGTTCATCATACATAGATTTCGTGACGAATATCTAGTGTGAACTATATCCAACAATCAAAGAATTCCTAATCATTAAATTGGAAGTTTTTGTTTTTGTTTTTAGCCCAGGGCCTGGCTAGTTATATAAGAAGGTTTTTTTAATAATACAAATTCTATATACTTTACTACTGAAATACATCAGCCAAGTAGAAGAGTTAGCACTATTTGATTTGGACTTGTTGAATTATTGATTCAAAATACACTAGATATTAGTTACGAAATCTATGTATGATGAACTGAACTTAATAAAAAATTGCGTATTGACAAAGGCCCTCACTTTTCATTGATAGCTATATAACTGGCACCTTAGGCACGCATAAAAACTGTGTTACCGGCATGAATTACATACTTGATATCGATAGTTTGTATGAAAACTTCATTTTTGTTTCTATGATCGTATCGCTAATCCCCGTTGTCGTTTTTTTTTCAACCAATTCCCCACGTCTATACAAAAAAACACCTGTTAACTCACACGAAAGCGAAACCTTTTGCAACAACACTTATGAATTTAAAAGCAAGAATGGTGTTTTTTGCAAGCCCAGGGGGAATTTGATGAAAAAAACGACAACGAGGATTAGGATGCCATCACAGAAATAAAATGGAGTTTTCATACAAACTATCGATAACAAGTATGTAATTCACGCCGGTAATACAGTTTTTCGGCACGCTTAAGTTAAGCCCCGGGAATTCTCTCGGATTAGCTAAGCCCGCAGGGGATTAGTTGTTGTTGCATTTAACATGTAAATTGTTTAGCACTGACGTCGTTTTTTTCATCCCATTCCCCCCGGGCTTGCAAAAGAACACGCCTTATGTATTGAAACAAAAGAAAATAGCAAAGCCAAACAAAATTGAATCAAACAAAATTAGCAAAGTAAATATTATTTAAGAAATAACACATGATTGTTTTTCCATTTGGTATAACATTAAGCAGTTAAGTAAATTTGTCAAAAATGTGAAACGTATCAGGTACGTAAACCCATTTTCAAAAGGTATAAATAGTTTAGAAAGTTTAACATTTAATCCAGTCAACATCAATCACCAAACGCAATTAATATGAAGTTAACAATTCTAAGTATAATCTTTGGTTTTCTTGTTATTTTATTGGTTACCAATACTATGGCACAAGATCCCACTACACCAGCTGCAGATACAACTACAGCTGCAACCACAACAGCAGCTGCAGATGATACAACTACAGCTGCAACCACTGCAGCAACTACAACAAAAAAACAAAATAAGAAAAAAATAAAGTTATCAGGAGTAGTAACGATAAGAAGACTAGGAAGAAAATTTCCACAAGCATTTAAAACTATGAATAATGCTAGAAAAAGGAGGTGTTAATATTATCTTATCAGCTCTTTAAACACATGTAGAGCTTTTTCTCATTTCGGAAGCTAATACAATATTATATATTTCAATGTATAAAATATTTTGAATTTAATAATAAAATCACAAAAAAACGTCAAATTTTGATTTTTATTAACTAATCCAAAACGAATCATCACGTTCGTTCGGTTGCATGTAGTTGGCCCACCAACTATTGAGCTAAGTAAAGCTGTAAATGGCAATCCTTTGGTAACATTTTGTTTGTCCCCTTTCACACAAGGAAACTCAGTTTCCAGAAACTTTCATTTTTTAGGAGAGAAGGGCACCAAGTAAGAGGAATGAACGGTCTACGATTGGTGGGAATTGGAAATTAAAAGAAAACGTCAAAAAATCTCCAGCAACTTGTTTCCTTGTTCACACAAGGAAACAAGTTGCTGGACTTTTGTTTGTACTCTCGCCGTTTTTCTTATAGACACACTTAAAAGAATTGAACGGAGTTTGACCCACCAACTTTAACGGCCAAAAAATCTGTAAATGCAGTTCAATAGGTAATCCTTTTTACACGTTTGTCTTCTTTTTTTTCGTTTTTGTATGTCCCAATTTGTTTTTCAAAAAATTTTATAAAATTTTGAAAAAATGCAATCGTTTGTACGTTATTTATAATGATTTTTCATGGAATTAGTTTTATAAAGTTTGTTTTATTTCTATTAACATTGAAAATGTTTATAGGGTCCTTCTGAGAATATTTATTATGGTGTTACAAAATTGATTACATGAACAAATGACACAGTAGATGAATCGTACCTACACGTTGATCATCAGCAACCGATGAGCTTCAGTTTTGGATTGTTGAATTGGTATAAAAACGGAAAAACACTCGGATTTATCGGATTTTCAATATGAAGGTAGATAATTTAAGCTACAATAGGCGTGTTTTTTGCAAGCCCGAAGGGAATCGGTTGAAAAAAAGACAAAGCAACGCCATCACAGAAACAAAATGGAGTTTTCATACAAACTATCGACAGCAAGTAAATAATTCATGCCGCTAACACAGTTGTTTTGCGCGCTTAAGTTAAGCCCCGAAAATTATCTGGGTTTATCTAAGCCCATTGGTGATTAGTTGTTGTAGCAATTAACATGCGACAGCGTTATTTCATCCAATTCCCTCTGGGCTTGGAAAAAAACACGCTTATGACAAGCTACTAATCTGCATAAATTTTTTGCAAAAGCATAAATACATACTGGGTCTGTTTCTTTATTTACTAAAATATTCCGGAGAAACTTTTTTGTTGCTAAGATTCCTTCTAGAATAATTGGAAAGCATTCTTTTTGTTTAAAGCAGTGTAAATATAATAGGCGTGTTTTTTTTTGCAAGCCCGGGGGGAATTGGTTGAAAAAAACGACAGCGGGGATTAGCGACGCCATGACAGTAAAAAACATGGAGTTTTCATACAAACTATCGATAACATGCATGTAATTCATGCCGGTTACACAGTTTTTCTGTGCGCTTAAGTTAAACCCCGAGAATTCTCTGGGATTAGTTGTTGTTGCATTTAACATGTTAATTGTTTAGCACCGACGTTGTTTTTTTCATCCAATTCCCCCCGGGCTTGCAAACAAACACGGCTATTATTCTCTAAATAAAAGAAAATAAATTATTTATTAAAATGTTTTTTATTAATAACTTTAACTAACACAACTTTAAATTTAAAATTAGCGACGCGTTTCGGAAACAAGTTCCATCCATGCGTTTTGGTGTTGTTTGTAGATATTTCGCGTATTATGTGTGGTGGTTGTATTTTTCTGTTACCTGGTGTGTTTGAGTGCAGTGTCATATAGTTGGTTTGTTTTTAATGTCAATTTGTCGTTGAGTAGTTTGTCCTGTTCCTTGTTGCTTGCCTTGTATATTTCATACTCTTCGAAAGCGTCAAGCAATTTGCCTTTTTTGCAGTGGTGTAAGGGGGTGAGGTTTGCTTCAAAGTCGGTAGATATAGCTGTGATTGTTTTCCATCAGGTGCATGGCAAAATTGGATTTGGAGTTAAGCTAAGTACAGACGATTGTAAGATCTTACAATATTGTCAGATCTGTCAGTGAAAAAACTGTTCCAAATGTCTTACAATCGTCTGAACACACAATTTTGTCTGACAATATTGTCAGATACGTCGTTGTCAGATGGTAATCTGACAAAAAAACTGTCAGGTATCTTACAATCGTCTGAACACACAATTTTTATCATTGCAGTCAGTCGATTAGGACATTGTCAGACTCATTGGTCATTGTCAGATGTTTTAATTGAAAACATCTTACAATTGCTGACAATTTCTTCATTGTTCGAAATGTCAAAGATCTATCTATCGTTTACCACAACATACAACATACTTTATTTTTTCAAGAGCGAGAGCTGGTAATTTATTTTGTCTTCTTCAGCTTGGGCTTCCATTTTTAACTTTTTCTTTTGATCTTGAAGTTTTTTGATATCTTGTCTTTTTCTTTTAATGTCAACAGCATTCTCTTCTGTTTGTTGTTGCTTCTTTTTTTCTTCTAAATGTCTAATGTATCGACTGTGTGATGCTTTAATATTAGAAATTAATCTTGGTGTTATTTCTACATTTGCCACTTTTCCAGACTCTTTAACACCATCTAAAATTCGCCGCTGAGCAACAAGAGACTCTTCAAGGAAGTTGTCCACTAAAATAGTCTTGTTAATCAACGGATGCATTAGCATGCAATAATATTAAAACTAGTTTTGTTATTTTCCATAAGTCCTTATAATTTTGGTTCTTGCTCAAATTATTGAAATAAAAATGATCAACTCTTTGGGTTGTTTCATTCAAAACAAAATTTCTGGGGTTTAAACTCGATAAGTTCGCTACGAGATCATAACGAGATTCATTTGACGATCGCATGTTGTCACGTGGAATTAGAGGTCCATCACCTCCTGGATATGCACCGTACTGAGACAAATTTTATTCAGAGGTCGACTGTGCAGCAAGAGGGGAATTTCGAAGTTGGCCACTGCCGTACAGCACCATTTAGAATACCTACTCGCACTCAAAAACTTCGAAATATCGGAGACAACAAAAATATAGAGAAGACGCATCAAAATTAATCTTAAAAGAATAGTAGTAAAAATACAAAATGCTATTTTTATTTAGTATTAATGGTTGAAAAAAAATGAATTTTCCAAAACAAATCAAAACAACAATACCACTCGTAACAAATTTTTACATGTTAAAGTATTCAAAATTATCTTTTAGAAAAATGCATTAATTTTTTTAAGGGGTGTATAAATACTATGTTTCCTGACCCTTATGATCGTGTTGTTCTCTGAGATCCTGCCATGATTTCTAAAGTTAATTTTTTTTTCAAATTTGTTCCTTTTTCCTTTTAAATAATTTAAAATTTTTCCTTAAGATGTTACATTGGATAAAAAAAAATAAATGTTATTGTTCTATGTTTACACAAGATACCATGAACACATTTGTTGATTCCTCTTGAATCACCATTCAAAAAAATTAACTTTTGGAACATGCAAATTGGAACCTGTATGCGTATTTTAAGAGTGCTTTTTCTCATTGCAACTTTTGATTAAAATATTTTAATGCTACTTATAACATCAAAAGTTGTAATGAGAAAAAGGACTCTTAAAATACGCATACAGTTTCCAATATGCGAGTTCCAAAAGTAAATTTTTTTTAATGGAGATTCTTTTTCAACAAATTTTGATACTCGTTTCTAAAGCATCAATTGATGTTTCAAAAAGGTATCAACCATCGCTGTACGACTTACCGATGGTCAGATACACTGCAAAACGTTTTTGATTTTTCTTTATGATGGGGAAAAATCAAGAATATTGAAAAAGGTTTTGGAGTGTACTTCTTTCATTTCTGAAAGCTAACTGTCATTTCAGTCAGCTTTAAATTGAATAAAGATGTAAAGTTATCCGCTAGTTGAACACCAAAATTGGTGAGATAAGTTATCCGCTCATTGTCAAATGTCATTTGAGGGGAAAACACGTTTATTGTGTTGTTTCATATCTATTTTGTGATTATTAATAGGGCTGTTAGTATTTACAACAAAAATATGAAAACTACAAATATGACTTTTGGAACCTTAAAAACAACCTTTGGAACGTCAAAAACTACGTTAAGAGCCCACAAATTACGTTAAGAACGTCAAAAACTACATTTAGCTTCCAAAACCGCTCTGCTATTTTTAAAACCAGTGTGTTCAGTTTAAAATGGACCTGTTCTGTTTAAAACTGATCGACATATGAAAAGCGGTTTTGTGGTAATTCTAAGAAACAGTAACAAACTACCAATGAAAGTATGCACCCATGCACAAACAACACTCAAAACTCATGAGTTCGTCATTATCTAACTCCCTATACTTCTATATAACGTATATAGGTACCATCAACAGAAATCATCGAAAAACATACAAAACTATGTTCAGCTGCATTATCACAATATGTAGGTTCCAATAAGCAAGCTCAAGCATGTTACAAATCCACCAGTCAGTGAGTAGGCTGCCAATCAAGTTTTCCTGATTGAAATGCAAACGATTTTGTTTCCTTCTATACTAATCTGTCAGTGGAACAAGTAAAAAATGGAACGCAAATAATTGGAACGATTTGTTTCATTTTGATCGAAAAAACAATCTGCTGGTACGGAAAATGAAATTCAGCCACGAAAATAAATAAATATTAGTTCAATTGAAAATTTTATTGACACAAAAAAATATTTGAGTTATTTGCCATCGATTAGTGCATGAATTGCGTTACAAATCGAATGAAAACCTAGTAAATAATCTATTTGAAAGTTTTTCCTGTTTCGTTTTCCTGATCGCTATAACTGGCCCTTCAGTGTACACAAATTGAATTGACATTTATGTAGATATTTTTAATAAATTTGTTTACTCTGCTTCAAAGTATTTTCAATCTTAACGAACCATCAACCAATTAAAAACAACAAACTACAATGAGTCATAAAAAAAACAACATTAAAATATATAACACATAAATATTTCACATTTCAAATACTCAACTAACCATACATTAGCCATGCTATTGAGGACCTCCCGAACCATCACAAAGGGTGCCGGGCGCCGCGCCAGCATGCTTTTCCTATACCACTACGAGGAAGTATCAAATTACCGCTAAAAAATTCCCATTCCCAAGTTCTGTTCGTTACGAGTTACGACCAATTTATTTTCCCAAATTTCAATAAAGCCATAAAAACAGCCCAATTAGGAAATAATAGCCGGAAAGCAAGTCTTTACTCTTTAGTATATATATAGTTATGGTTGTAATCCCGGGGTTACCGAAAAAAAACATTTTTACTCCCAACCACAGGGAGTTTAATTGTAAACAAAGAATAGACATTTTTATATCTTTTGATTATTTGTTTATTCAAAACTTTTTAAACTTAAATAACTATTTCTTAGATTTAATAGTACGACACATAGAACCATATGAACAATACAATTACTTTTTATGACCGAAAGAACCGAAGGGTAATTATTAATTTATTGGGAGCTAAGGATAACTTATATCTTTGCGAGTCACTGAAGAACTAACTGATCTTTATTGAATCTGAAGTATCAAACATGAATGCATAAATAATGTTTTTATGATGTGACAAGATTTTAGGGTAATCTGACCTTTAAGTAAATATGCAATTAAACACTTGTTTACGTTATTGTCTTTTGGCATCGAGGCCAACGGATATTATTGTTTACCGTTTGGTCGACGGCTATATCCGGTCATCATGTCTAAGGGTAAAGTATCTAATGACATGGTTTTGGGTGATGTCTCCGACATAACTATATATACACTCGACTATTCTTCGAAATCTGTGAAATAGCTATATAACTCTAGTATCAATCCATGGTGGTATCACACTTGAGTTTTAGTTGTTTAATTCAACAAAAATTGTCAATGTTAATAATTGCCGTGTTTAATTATCTACGGATCTGTATTAGGATCATATTTTAACACGTAATGCAACAACAACAACTTTGGATCCAAATAGAAAGCAGGATCCAAAGTTGTTGTTGTATTACGTGTTGAAAAATGATTTTGAGCCAGATGGATAAGTACTAAAAAAATAACATGAAAAACCTGACTGAAAAGTGTTAATGATCAAAAAAGTCCTAGAATTAAACAAAAGAATTACAATGTTATTTATTGTTCCACTTCGTAAGAGTTATTAAAATCAACTGACACATAAAGCGCATAATTAAGAAATTAGTTCCATAGAAATACATTTGTAGATATATGTAGTTCGATGTTGATTCCAAATAAAAAAGATCTTGATAGTTTTTATATAAATCTATTTAATATAAAATTGATTTTAAAAACAATGATGTTGATTCGAGTTCAGAAATACAATCAATAAGGGTATTCACGCAATGATGTAAAACACTGGATAAGTTTACCATTTGGGTTAATGAACTGTCAAATGTATGAGAAATGATTTACACAATGTGGGTAAAATTCTTATAAATTACATCCGTACATTTGTCCTTGTAAGGTTTTGCCTTCAATTTGGTAAAAAGATTTGTCCAAGTGTTTGGTTAGACTTAAAAGCTAAACGCATATTTTAAAGATTTTTCGTGACTATCGCATTAAAGAATTCTTGGTTAAACTTTGTACATAAACAACACTTTTGAAGAAAACCTTCCGTAGCATAGTCGCATTGTTCGCGGGGGATTTTGTGGTTGTATTTTGAAATCAAACTCCGAATGGCTGTAGCAGGATACCCGTTATCATTCAAAATGTTGAATACTCTTTTTTGATTAGCGGAGTGGAATTTTTCATCACTCAACGTAAACACTTTAGCCGCGTTTAATTATTGCCAATAACCCATATGGTTAACCCCGATATAATCATCTCTTTTTTTCTTATGTTTCTTCATTTTTCATGAAGATACTTAGCCCTATCATGAATTCCATCGTAATCGGAAACTTTTCCGAATCCCGAAAAAAACTATCGCCGAATCCGTTCGTAATGACTTTTTGTATGAGATTTTTCACTACGATGGAATCTGTGATAGTTTTTTTCGGGATTCGTAACAAGTTTCCGATTACGATGGAATTCGTAATAGGGCTGAATATTTGTAATTCACGCCGGTAACAATTTTTCTTCGCGCTTATAAGTGAAGCCCACTAAATTTTCTGGGTTTAGCTTAGCCCTCAGAGGATTAGTTGTTGTTCCATTTAACATATAAATTGTTTAGCACCGACGCACGACCGACGTTGTTTTACTCATACAATTCTCCCCCGCGGGCTTGCAAAACAAAAAACAGGCTTAGTAACGAAAACCTCGATTTTGTTCACGAATCCAAAACATTCCCGAACGCTTTGCGGTGGCCTTGTAAGGCAATGACGAACAAAATAACTACTTCAATTCCCATTGAGTCATTAACACAAATTTGAGAAAACAAAAAATAATCCTATGCTGATGAATACTCATTAAATTCATATTAATATGAATGGTGACTTGTGTATTTGAATGGAAACGTAGTTCTTATCACATAAAATTCACGATTAACACAGTACACTTGGGCGCACAGACAAGCATACCGAATACCAATGCCAACTAATTTTATGGTGAAAACCCCTTTTCTGACTTCTCCATTTTCGTAATCTTAGATTTGATTAAAACAACAAAATTTCGTTTACTATAGTAAACCAATACTATATAGCCCTGCCCTATATAGAGCAACTAAAAAGTATGATAAATAAAACAAATATGTATGATAAACCCTATAATGTGTGTTTTTTCGTAAAAATTCTAATTACTACCGACAAAAAATTCTTTGGCTCAAACTCACAGAAAGGGTAAATTTTGTAATGTCTCCCGAGAATTTTCTTCCGCAAAATTTAAAAAAAATGCACAACTGGATCGTATGAACTTGCTTTTGTGGTGCTGGGCTATAGTGTGGCTAAATATTCTAATTTTTATGATAATGGTTCAATAACGTTACGATATTGACGGGAATAACCCAACAAAAGTAAAAGGAAATGTTTTTAAAAAACGTCAAAACCCTATTTCTGTTATGTAAATTTTTTTAACAAATACTTTAAACGCAGTTTTCATATGATCATCTTTGACTATTACAGGTACGATCCGTTTTGAAGACAATTTGAGAAAACTAAAATTGTTTTATATGGGGGCTTCCCGCTCTGGACGAGCTTAAACAAACAATCGAATTTCTCTCGACACGACGGACCCGATTTGAAGAAACCCACTGTTTTGACTTCTTTATAACTTTACACGAAACCAATATATGCCCCCTAAAGAACAAGTAAAACACGATTTTTTTATGTTGAATTTCTGAAATTTATTGGTACAAATTTAGAGTAGAGAAAAGGCGATAATATTATGATTTATGAACAGCCTTCAAAATAACGTCCGAAAGGTTGGGTGCAGTCAACAAAATTATTTTGGCTTCTATTACAGTAAAATTCTGCGTTCCCTCAATATTAACATTAATTTGGTTCTAACGTTTTGGTTGGAGTTTAAAAGAAGTGAAATTTTTGAAGTGAAAGTGATATGGGTCAGAAAAGTATAACTTATTTTTTGTTGGTATTGCTAATAATATTAACTTTTGTTGTGGAGAATCAAGCTCAAATATTGATGTGAGTTTTTATAATTTTTTTAAATCTTTTTCAGATGATAAAATAAAAAAATAAATGCATTGCAAACTTCTTTGATTAATTTAGACTTTTAAGTCGTATTCATAAACTTTTCTAACTTTAAACAGCTTAATGGCTCGGTAACTTTTTTAAACGTACTGTTATTTGGGACCATGTTCAAATGGTTATTGGAAAAGTATATGGTTCCCTACGCAGTCTCTCTCTCTATCAAAATATATTAGTCCTCAGAATATTCGGC
Source organism: Epistrophe grossulariae (assembly GCA_929447395.1). NCBI lineage: Eukaryota > Metazoa > Arthropoda > Insecta > Diptera > Syrphidae > Epistrophe > Epistrophe grossulariae. The sequence continues at coordinate 127,101,180 of OV839567.1, forward strand.
CGAACCTAGCAAAAACTTTAATCCTGCTAATAATAGCTCTAAATAATATGACTCGTTATACAATGAACAATTACTGGAGAACTTAATAATTTTGTATGAGTCTCCAATGAAGATTATACACCATACACAATATGGTGTATAATCTTCATTGGAGACTTATACAAAACTATTAAGTTCTAGCAACTGATTATGTAAAATATACAAAAATTACTGGAGATATGGTCAATGATCGTGTTTCTAACTTTACAAGGCCGATTCCGCTATAGACGATTTTCGACTTCAGTTTCTAAATTACAATATTTTTTTTTTATACAAAGAAAGAGGGCTTAATTTACTAACAAAAACTTAAAATGGGATCTAAATTAAGGAAAAGATATTATAGATAGATAGATAGTTATCATAACTGGTAACACACTTAACTTGTTAGACATGTGGTGACAAATGTCATTTAATCGTTTCCACAAAAACATGAAAGTATTTGTTAATAATTTTTCAGCATTGTTGATTGCAAATAGCCATTGTAAGTTTGTTGCACCCGCGATATAAAAGATATAAGATTTTTTTTTGTAGCAGAAATAAAGTGCTAACGTTTTAACTTTGTAAAAGTAAGAAGAAAAAATTAATTTGAATTAACAAAAAAAGTTGATTCAAATTGGTTCCACCCGTGTTCGCGATATTATATGCTATGGATAAAATATGCCTTGAATAATAATTTCTGATGTTTTATTGTTGTAACTATTAATAGGTTAAATGGCAGGGAAACAATGAAAAGAAATAGACTGGTACTACAACCCTTTTACAAGAACAAACTCAGGCGATTTTCGATCCCTCTCTTACTTCAATACCTACCAATAAAGTCAGAAACTTCAAATTCAGAATATATGTTAAGCTAAGCTAAGCAAAGCAAGCACAGAAGCTCCACCAAATTTTAAGTTCTTAACATAAGTGGTTCCTGATCACAGTACACAAATCTAAAGTAATATATATTGCGCAGGTTCTCAAAGTTGAAAGTGTCAAAATATTAAAAATGCCTGTTCGAATGCCCACAGGAACTCAGCACGCATCATTAGAAACAACAACAAAATTTTGAAATTAAACATGTAAAGATAAATAAAAAAGATGTATGGGTTATCATCATATCATCTTATAAAAAGATAACAAATAAAAAAAAAGGGGGGGCACTGGATCCACCATAATACCTCAGTTTTGACAGATGTGCAGAACTGAACAAAAATTAAAACGCTAAAGATATTACCTTTAATATGTGGTCTGTGGTTCCTGAGATATAAATATAGCCAAATGCCCATCCACACTATCCCACTGAGTATTAACACATGCCATAAAATCTCTCCCACAAATTTGGCAGTAGCTCGGAATTCTTTCCCATATATGTATGTACTTCAAATGAGTCTAAAGGTAGAACTAGAATAGGCGGAAGCCAACGTACGTGGTCGTACGAAACCGAGCGAAAACAAGAAATTAATATGACGCGCACATAATTGCGATCTGGAACTTCTTTTAGTTTTCGTTAACTTTTTCCGTCGGACGTGAGAGCGCTCACCGACCGCTCTTTCGTAAGTGGACTGACAGCTAGCTTCAAAAATCAAAAAAATTCACTTCCAACCACTCAAGTGCATTATGGGTGATTTATGAATTTGAAGTTTTGGAAAGCAACTTTTAGTTCGGTTTTGACACTAGCTTCCGACAGCTACCGCCTATTCTACTTCTACCTTAAGTTGTGATATCTACACATCCAAATCCATATTTTTCCATTTAAAAATATTTAACAAAATTTTAATCAACAAACAGCCAGCCTATCTGTTTGAAAAAATACAATTTGTGAACTCATCTCGATCATTTATGTTATTGCAACCGATATTTACTTGCAGAAACTCGGAATGTCAATTCTTGTATTTGTTCATGATGTCTGTATGGTAACTTGATAAGTTGTACGACGCGAGCGACGTACTATACGTAGCACAAATTGCTGTCAAATCCCACAAAAAAAAAATTGAAGTTAAGCAACTTCTAGCAAGAATTTGCAATTAACAAACAATTGTACAGGCTATGGGGATTAATTTTCATACCATCTGAGAAAAGTTTTGAAGTGGTCCAAGTTTGAATGCAGTACTGTAGGAGGGTTAATTTTGAGTAGGTATAAATCTGAAATTCCGGGGGTCCCGTTATCTTGAAAATAAGATTTTTTTGTGTTTTCCGTTTTTCTCCGTTTCTTAAAATATTTTCTAAAAAAAAAGTTTTTAATATTTTGTTTTTTTGAAGATGTAACGTATGCGAGCAATTCGAAAACCCAAATTTTTACTCTTTTTCATTTATAACTTCTAAGTTATTTTCTCTATATACATAAATGTTATATGTAGATAATATAATTTGCAACAAAAAATGTAGCACAAACCAAGGAAAACGAAAAAAAAACATCAATCTTATATTTTCAAGATAACGGAACCCCAACAAACCCAAATTTCTCGCAAATTCAGATTTATACTGAAAATCAACCCCCCTACAATACTGCATTCAAACATAGACCACTTCAAAACTTTTCTCAGATAATAATTCCCCATTGCTTGTTCTAAACAGACATATTGTTATAAAGCAGTGGAATAGTTTGCCATTTCTTATTAGTAGACCTTATTCAAATACTTGGCAGTAAATTTAAAATTATAAATTTAAATTAAGAAGTTCAAGAAAAAAAAAGAAGGAAAATCTGTAATTAAAGCTACGCGCAAACCGACGCACGCTATAATGGTGGCGATGGCGTTAAAGATGCGATCAAAACTCACATTAATGCGATATATTTACCTATGTCAAGTTAGCACTACACTTTTTGAAATTTAAAAAACTAAGTAAACAATTAATTGTAGCTTTTTTGTTGTAAATTAGTTGTGAAAAGAAAAAATTTGTAGCTCTACTATTTTTAACAAAAATGGTATGTAGTGCTAACTTGATATCAAGATAGCATTACACTTTTGAAAATTAAAAAAACTAAGTACGCTATTAATTGAAGCTTTTTTGTAGTAAATTAGTTACCTATGTCAAGTTAGCACTACACTTTTTGAAATTTAAAAAACTAAGTACGCTATTAATTGTAACTTTTTTGTTGTAAATTAGTTGTGAAGAGAAAAAAATTCTAAAAATTTTTTTGGCAAAATTAAAAAAAAAAAATCATGGTAGGTAGTGCTAACTTGACATTGTGAGTTCAGGCATTAAAAAGGGATATTCAAAAAACTAAGTACGCAATTATTTTTAACTTTTTTGTTGTAAATTAGTTGTGAAGAGAAAAAAATTCTAAAAATTTTTTTGGCAAAATTAAAAAAAAAAAAATCATGGTAGGTAGTGCTAACTTGACATTGTGAGTTCAGGCATTAAAAAGGGATATTCAAAAAACTAAGTACGCAATTATTTTTAACTTTTTTGTTGTAAATTAGTTGCGAAGAGAAAAAAATTCTAAAAATTTTTTTGGCAAAATTAAAAAAAAAAAAATCATGGTAGGTAGTGCTAACTTGACATTGTGAGTTCAGGCATTAAAAAGGGATATTCAAAAAACTAAGTACGCAATTATTTTTAACTTTTTTGTTGTAAATTAGTTGTGAAGAGAAAAAAATCCTAAAAATTTTTTTGGCAAAATTAAAAAAAAAAAAAATCATGGTAGGTAGTGCTAACTTGACATTGTGAGTTCAGGCATTAAAAAGGGATATTCAAAAAACTAAGTACGCAATTATTTTTAACTTTTTTGTTGTAAATTAGTTGCGAAGAGAAAAAAATTCTAAAAATTTTTTTGGCAAAATTAAAAAAAAAAAATCATGGTAGGTAGTGCTAACTTGACATTGTGAGTTCAGGCATTAAAAAGGGATATTCAAAAAACTAAGTACGCAATTATTTTTAACTTTTTTGTTGTAAATTAGTTGTGAAGAGAAAAAAATTCTAAAAATTTTTTTGGCAAAATTAAAAAAAAAAAAATCATGGTAGGTAGTGCTAACTTGACATTGTGAGTTCAGGCATTAAAAAGGGATATTCAAAAAACTAAGTACGCAATTATTTTTAACTTTTTTGTTGTAAATTAGTTGTGAAGAGAAAAAAATTCTAAAAATTTTTTTGGCAAAATTAAAAAAAAAAAAATCATGGTAGGTAGTGCTAACTTGACATTGTGAGTTCAGGCATTAAAAAGGGATATTCAAAAAACTAAGTACGCAATTATTTTTAACTTTTTTGTTGTAAATTAGTTGCGAAGAGAAAAAAATTCTAAAAATTTTGTTGGCAAAATTAAAAAAAAAAAAATCATGGTAGGTAGTGCTAACTTGACATTGTGAGTTCAGGCATTAAAAAGGGATATTCAAAAAACTAAGTACGCAATTATTTTTAACTTTTTTGTTGTAAATTAGTTGTGAAGAGAAAAAAATCCTAAAAATTTTTTTGGCAAAATTAAAAAAAAAAAAAATCATGGTAGGTAGTGCTAACTTGACATTGTGAGTTCAGGCATTAAAAAGGGATATTCAAAAAACTAAGTACGCAATTATTTTTAACTTTTTTGTTGTAAATTAGTTGCGAAGAGAAAAAAATTCTAAAAATTTTTTTGGCAAAATTAAAAAAAAAAAATCATGGTAGGTAGTGCTAACTTGACATTGTGAGTTCAGGCATTAAAAAGGGATATTCAAAAAACTAAGTACGCAATTATTTTTAACTTTTTTGTTGTAAATTAGTTGTGAAGAGAAAAAAATTCTAAAAATTTTTTTGGCAAAATTAAAAAAAAAAAAATCATGGTAGGTAGTGCTAACTTGACATTGTGAGTTCAGGCATTAAAAAGGGATATTCAAAAAACTAAGTACGCAATTATTTTTAACTTTTTTGTTGTAAATTAGTTGTGAAGAGAAAAAAATTCTAAAAATTTTTTTGGCAAAATTAAAAAAAAAAAAATCATGGTAGGTAGTGCTAACTTGACATTGTGAGTTCAGGCATTAAAAAGGGATATTCAAAAAACTAAGTACGCAATTATTTTTAACTTTTTTGTTGTAAATTAGTTGCGAAGAGAAAAAAATTCTAAAAATTTTTTTGGCAAAATTAAAAAAAAAAAATCATGGTAGGTAGTGCTAACTTGACATTGTGAGTTCAGGCATTAAAAAGGGATATTCAAAAAACTAAGTACGCAATTATTTTTAACTTTTTTGTTGTAAATTAGTTGTGAAGAGAAAAAAATTCTAAAAATTTTTTTGGCAAAATTAAAAAAAAAAAAATCATGGTAGGTAGTGCTAACTTGACATTGTGAGTTCAGGCATTAAAAAGGGATATTCAAAAAACTAAGTACGCAATTATTTTTAACTTTTTTGTTGTAAATTAGTTGTGAAGAGAAAAAAATCCTAAAAATTTTTTTGGCAAAATTAAAAAAAAAAAAAATCATGGTAGGTAGTGCTAACTTGACATTGTGAGTTCAGGCATTAAAAAGGGATATTCAAAAAACTAAGTACGCAATTATTTTTAACTTTTTTGTTGTAAATTAGTTGCGAAGAGAAAAAAATTCTAAAAATTTTTTTGGCAAAATTAAAAAAAAAAAATCATGGTAGGTAGTGCTAACTTGACATTGTGAGTTCAGGCATTAAAAAGGGATATTCAAAAAACTAAGTACGCAATTATTTTTAACTTTTTTGTTGTAAATTAGTTGTGAAGAGAAAAAAATTCTAAAAATTTTTTTGGCAAAATTAAAAAAAAAAAAATCATGGTAGGTAGTGCTAACTTGACATTGTGAGTTCAGGCATTAAAAAGGGATATTCAAAAAACTAAGTACGCAATTATTTTTAACTTTTTTGTTGTAAATTAGTTGTGAAGAGAAAAAAATTCTAAAAATTTTTTTGGCAAAATTAAAAAAAAAAAAATCATGGTAGGTAGTGCTAACTTGACATTGTGAGTTCAGGCATTAAAAAGGGATATTCAAAAAACTAAGTACGCAATTATTTTTAACTTTTTTGTTGTAAATTAGTTGCGAAGAGAAAAAAATTCTAAAAATTTTGTTGGCAAAATTAAAAAAAAAAAAATCATGGTAGGTAGTGCTAACTTGACATTGTGAGTTCAGGCATTAAAAAGGGATATTCAAAAAACTAAGTACGCAATTATTTTTAACTTTTTTGTTGTAAATTAGTTGTGAAGAGAAAAAAATCCTAAAAATTTTTTTGGCAAAATTAAAAAAAAAAAAAATCATGGTAGGTAGTGCTAACTTGACATTGTGAGTTCAGGCATTAAAAAGGGATATTCAAAAAACTAAGTACGCAATTATTTTTAACTTTTTTGTTGTAAATTAGTTGCGAAGAGAAAAAAATTCTAAAAATTTTTTTGGCAAAATTAAAAAAAAAAAATCATGGTAGGTAGTGCTAACTTGACATTGTGAGTTCAGGCATTAAAAAGGGATATTCAAAAAACTAAGTACGCAATTATTTTTAACTTTTTTGTTGTAAATTAGTTGTGAAGAGAAAAAAATTCTAAAAATTTTTTTGGCAAAATTAAAAAAAAAAAAATCATGGTAGGTAGTGCTAACTTGACATTGTGAGTTCAGGCATTAAAAAGGGATATTCAAAAAACTAAGTACGCAATTATTTTTAACTTTTTTGTTGTAAATTAGTTGTGAAGAGAAAAAAATTCTAAAAATTTTTTTGGCAAAATTAAAAAAAAAAAAATCATGGTAGGTAGTGCTAACTTGACATTGTGAGTTCAGGCATTAAAAAGGGATATTCAAAAAACTAAGTACGCAATTATTTTTAACTTTTTTGTTGTAAATTAGTTGCGAAGAGAAAAAAATTCTAAAAATTTTGTTGGCAAAATTAAAAAAAAAAAAATCATGGTAGGTAGTGCTAACTTGACATTGTGAGTTCAGGCATTAAAAAGGGATATTCAAAAAACTAAGTACGCAATTATTTTTAACTTTTTTGTTGTAAATTAGTTGTGAAGAGAAAAAAATCCTAAAAATTTTTTTGGCAAAATTAAAAAAAAAAAAAATCATGGTAGGTAGTGCTAACTTGACATTGTGAGTTCAGGCATTAAAAAGGGATATTCAAAAAACTAAGTACGCAATTATTTTTAACTTTTTTGTTGTAAATTAGTTGTGAAGAGAAAAAAATCCTAAAAATTTTTTTGGCAAAATTAAAAAAAAAAAAAATCATGGTAGGTAGTGCTAACTTGACATTGTGAGTTCAGGCATTAAAAAGGGATATTCAAAAAACTAAGTACGCAATTATTTTTAACTTTTTTGTTGTAAATTAGTTGCGAAGAGAAAAAAATTCTAAAAATTTTTTTGGCAAAATTAAAAAAAAAAAATCATGGTAGGTAGTGCTAACTTGACATTGTGAGTTCAGGCATTAAAAAGGGATATTCAAAAAACTAAGTACGCAATTATTTTTAACTTTTTTGTTGTAAATTAGTTGTGAAGAGAAAAAAATTCTAAAAATTTTTTTGGCAAAATTAAAAAAAAAAAAATCATGGTAGGTAGTGCTAACTTGACATTGTGAGTTCAGGCATTAAAAAGGGATATTCAAAAAACTAAGTACGCAATTATTTTTAACTTTTTTGTTGTAAATTAGTTGTGAAGAGAAAAAAATTCTAAAAATTTTTTTGGCAAAATTAAAAAAAAAAAAATCATGGTAGGTAGTGCTAACTTGACATTGTGAGTTCAGGCATTAAAAAGGGATATTCAAAAAACTAAGTACGCAATTATTTTTAACTTTTTTGTTGTAAATTAGTTGCGAAGAGAAAAAAATTCTAAAAATTTTGTTGGCAAAATTAAAAAAAAAAAAATCATGGTAGGTAGTGCTAACTTGACATTGTGAGTTCAGGCATTAAAAAGGGATATTCAAAAAACTAAGTACGCAATTATTTTTAACTTTTTTGTTGTAAATTAGTTGTGAAGAGAAAAAAATCCTAAAAATTTTTTTGGCAAAATTAAAAAAAAAAAAAATCATGGTAGGTAGTGCTAACTTGACATTGTGAGTTCAGGCATTAAAAAGGGATATTCAAAAAACTAAGTACGCAATTATTTTTAACTTTTTTGTTGTAAATTAGTTGCGAAGAGAAAAAAATTCTAAAAATTTTTTTGGCAAAATTAAAAAAAAAAAATCATGGTAGGTAGTGCTAACTTGACATTGTGAGTTCAGGCATTAAAAAGGGATATTCAAAAAACTAAGTACGCAATTATTTTTAACTTTTTTGTTGTAAATTAGTTGTGAAGAGAAAAAAATTCTAAAAATTTTTTTGGCAAAATTAAAAAAAAAAAAATCATGGTAGGTAGTGCTAACTTGACATTGTGAGTTCAGGCATTAAAAAGGGATATTCAAAAAACTAAGTACGCAATTATTTTTAACTTTTTTGTTGTAAATTAGTTGTGAAGAGAAAAAAATTCTAAAAATTTTTTTGGCAAAATTAAAAAAAAAAAAATCATGGTAGGTAGTGCTAACTTGACATTGTGAGTTCAGGCATTAAAAAGGGATATTCAAAAAACTAAGTACGCAATTATTTTTAACTTTTTTGTTGTAAATTAGTTGTGAAGAGAAAAAAATTCTAAAAATTTTTTTGGCAAAATTAAAAAAAAAAAAATCATGGTAGGTAGTGCTAACTTGACATTGTGAGTTCAGGCATTAAAAAGGGATATTCAAAAAACTAAGTACGCAATTATTTTTAACTTTTTTGTTGTAAATTAGTTGCGAAGAGAAAAAAATTCTAAAAATTTTTTTGGCAAAATTAAAAAAAAAAAAATCATGGTAGGTAGTGCTAACTTGACATTGTGAGTTCAGGCATTAAAAAGGGATATTCAAAAAACTAAGTACGCAATTATTTTTAACTTTTTTGTTGTAAATTAGTTGTGAAGAGAAAAAAATTCTAAAAATTTTTTTGGCAAAATTAAAAAAAAAAAAAATCATGGTAGGTAGTGCTAACTTGACATTGTGAGTTCAGGCATTAAAAAGGGATATTCAAAAAACTAAGTACGCAATTATTTTTAACTTTTTTGTTGTAAATTAGTTGCGAAGAGAAAAAAATTCTAAAAATTTTTTTGGCAAAATTAAAAAAAAAAAATCATGGTAGGTAGTGCTAACTTGACATTGTGAGTTCAGGCATTAAAAAGGGATATTCAAAAAACTAAGTACGCAATTATTTTTAACTTTTTTGTTGTAAATTAGTTGTGAAGAGAAAAAAATTCTAAAAATTTTTTTGGCAAAATTAAAAAAAAAAAAATCATGGTAGGTAGTGCTAACTTGACATTGTGAGTTCAGGCATTAAAAAGGGATATTCAAAAAACTAAGTACGCAATTATTTTTAACTTTTTTGTTGTAAATTAGTTGTGAAGAGAAAAAAATTCTATGATTCCATGATTTTTTTTTTTAATTTTGTCAAAAAAATTTTTAGAATTTTTTTCTTTTCACAACTAATTTACAACAAAAAAAGTTACAATTAATTGCGTACTTAGTTTTTTGAATATCCCTTTTTTATGCCTGAACTCACAATGTCAAGTTAGCACTACCTACCATGATTTTTTTTTTTTAATTTTGCCAACAAAATTTTTAGAATTTTTTTCTCTCCACAACTAATTTACAACAAAAAAGTTACAATTAATTGCTTACTTAGTTTTTTTAATTTCCAAAAGTGTAATGCTAACTTGATATCAAGTTAGCGCTACATACAATTTTTTTTTTTAATTAGAAAAAAAACAATGTAATTTTTTTTTTTTCATATTTTTTCTTTACGCAACTAATTTACTACAAAAAAGCTTCAATTAATAGCGTACTTAGTTTTTTTTAATTTTCAAAAGTGTAATGCTATCTTGATATCAAGTTAGCACTACATACCATTTTTGTTAAAAATAGTAGAGCTACAAATTTTTTCTTTTCACAACTAATTTACAACAAAAAAGCTACAATTAATTGTGTACTTAGTTTTTTAAATTTAAAAAAGTGTAGTGCTAACTTGACATAGGTCAAAAATTGTATATTTTAATTTGAATTTTTAAGATTAGGAAGTTGCATATATAATTCAAAGTATGTAATATTATTTATATATTTTATTATTTATTTTGTATTTCTCCAATCCAAAAAGAGTAAAGTTATAATTAGAGTGTTTATTATGTTTATGAGTGCAGTTTATTCAGGTGGTGCATGGGATTTCATTCCGTTTTATGGGTTTCTTTAAATGGAAAAAGAAAAAAAAATTAAATGTTTGAAATCGTTTTAGGACTTTAGCCTGATTGCAAAGGATTTTTTTTGAGTTTCTATGAATACTGAGCTTCATTTTAAATGTCAAATGTAGATTACGTGTGGTATGAACTAGTGATTTCATAAGGATATACAAACGTTTGCTTTTTTATATTAAAATTAAAGAATATTGTTAAACCTAAAATCTAACAAAAATAAAATTTGAACGAAAAAAATTAATAAAAATATACTTCGATATTATTATAAATAAATCTTAGCAATAAATGTAAATTTGCTTGGGGGGGCTCGAGGGAAAAAACGGCGTCGGTGTTAAAAAAAAATACATGTAAAATGCAACAACAACTAATCCCCTGCGGGCTTAGCTAATCCCAGAGAATTCTCGGGGCTTAACTTAAGCGAATTACATATATGTTATTGATAGTTTGTACGAAAACTCAATGTTTTTTTCTGTGAAGGCGTCGCTTATCCCCGTTGTCTTTTTTTTTCAACCAATTGCCACCGGGATTGCAATAAAACACTGCTAATGTTTCATTCGATGATAGGTAGAGTAGGATAGGTTGACGTTTCCATACAAACTATCGATACCAAAATGATAATTAGCGCCGGTGATACCTACAGTTTTTATCGGGACATAAGCTAAGTCAATATGGACTTAAGTTCTTGTATTTACGTGTAAAACTATGAGTTCCGGTGTCGTTTTTTTCGACAAATCCATATGGGCTTGTAGAGACCTGTATAGTAGAACTACTTACAATTTATTTAAATAATCAAGTAATTTTTTAGAACTATGTAATTAATTAAAATAATACAATATATTATATAAGTTTGTCTCATTAATTGGAGATTGTTACATTGGCGACGAGGTAAATATTAAATATATGTTTACAAAAAATAAAATAAAAGAATGGTGATTAAATTCACCCGATTAATTGCGAAAAGGTTTATAAAGAAATAAATATGTACATTTACAATTTTCCTTGTAAAAAAAAGTTTAAACAAGAGGAAATAAAGAAGTTTAATAAAACAAAAAAACGAAAATTAATTGAAAAAGGAAAGAATTAAAAAAAGGTATGATACAGATATTTGTTCGTATGGAAAAGAATGGTATGGTTATTTTAGATAATTCTAGAACAAAATATTGAAGAAAGAAAATATTTAATGAAACGGCCATAAAACCATTCCTCTGTGATACGATCGATAAGTCGTTAGTCCATCTAGAATGGGAGAAATGGTTAAGTTGTTATTCATTGTACTTGGAATCCGAAGAGATCAATAACGCACTATGATCCAATAAAAAAAATTTTTGGTTTTCATTTTTGTTTTTTTTTGTACAATTAAGAGATTAAAATTGCACAAAGAAAAGAAAACCCATAACAAAAAACACATAAACAAAGAACTTATCGTCGGCCTCATAGCAGACCTCGTAACTCCACCTTTTAGCAAAAATGAGTTTTGAATGCTATTTTATGGAAAATTCGTCACCGCAACAACCTAGAAAATTTCGTATCCCTGTTAAAACTCCAAATAAACTTAAATTTAAATTTTGTATAACAAATAACTTCACTACTACTACTACTCTGTGAGACATTTTAGTCTCTCCTGAAAATTTTTAAATATGTGAGTTACGAGGTTTGCTTATGAGGCCGACGTTATCTAAATGTTCAAAACGGTACTTTTCCAAATCCCAATAATAGGCGTTAAAAAATCAAAAGCCATATATGGCTTCTTGTGCAGTGGAGGGTTAAAAAGAAAAACGAACTTCTGCATTTAGGTGGACCACAATTACAAGAGGTAATATTTAGCTATCGGTCATTTTGCTAGGAAATTTCAAACGAAAATAGAAAAAAAGAAGAACACATTTCTAGAAAATTCAAACTTCAAGCGTCGTGCGTCGTTGATGGCCAAAAATGTCCATATGATTGTTTTCAAGTAACAAACAAAGTAGACGAGCACATGAGTGAGTTTATAGATTGTTTCATTGGAGGCGTTAAGCTGCCATATGATCATGGACTCTGGGTCTAGGTTTAATCTGATGGGAGAATCAGACTGGCAGGACCTTTGCCAAACGGCTATAATACTCGAAAATGTTGCAAAAAAAAACACGTCTAATAAGTATAAATTCGGCCGTTTAGGTAACGTTTAGGTATCGATAGCAAGTATGTAATTCACGCTGGTAATACAGTTTTTCTGCGCGCTTGAGTTGAGCCCCGAGAATTCTCTGGGATTAGCTAAGCAAGCCCGCAGGGGATGAATTGTTGTCGCATTTAACATGTAAATTGTTTAACATCGACGTCGTTTTTTTCATCCAATTCCCCCCGGGCTTGCAAAAAAACACGCCTATGGAATCACAAAGTTTGATGATACATATTTAATAAGCTGAGTCAAAATAATGATAATGATGAAAGATTGGAATGCTATACCGATAATTTATTACTAACTTGTTAAAAAACACTCGTATCGACTTATAATATGAGTGGAAAAACACTCGTGTTATTAGTCGATACGATTATTTTTTAGAAGTTAGTAATAAATTATTTATATATGTGGGTGACTAAAAATTGCAGCTATGTGAAGTCCGTATGACTTGTTACTTGATATGTTGCCTCTTTTTCATTTTCATTAAAACTTCTGTAGGTATATATGTCAGCAAAGCGAAAAAAAGTTTTTTTACATTCTCATCGCAGTCAACATCTTTTGCCAATTCAAGGAGATTTTTTGGTAACCACAACAAATGACGATGTCTTATCCGTTGAAGGATTTGAAAATTTGGTCCAAGACCGTCAAGTCATTCAACATTGTGGTAGATGGCTTAGACAAACCCCCTTCACTAAGGTGGTTCACCCATGAAAAGTATGCCAAATCAACATTTTTTTCAACTGGAATTTTGTGTTTGAGTTTATGGCATATTTACCCAGCCATATTCTCTAGCCCATCGCTCTCCAAAGTGGCCAATTCTTCATCGTCTTTGTTGGGGTCAGTGTCCTCTTCTTCTGGTTCCCAAGAAATGCTTTGAAATGGGGCTTCCAAATCTGGGGTATCGTCAGAGCTTAAATAACACCACCCCAGTATACTGTGAACTACATCCAACAAGACTAGAATTCCTAATCATTCAATTGGAAGTTTTTGTTTCTTTGTCCGCGGTGTGGCTAGTTTATATAAGAAGGTTGTTTTAATAATACTAGTTCTATATAAGGGGTTTTCCAATAAGGACGGGTTGATTTTGACAGCTCGTGGAGGCCATATTGTTTCTTTTACTTTCTGTAAAAATGTCGTCTTTTAATCAGTTACTAAAAACAAATCATCATGGCAAGTTACAGCTTCGAGCAGCACGTGCAAATGATAAAACTTTGGTTTTGGAGCAGTTGGAAGTTGATCCCAATTTTGGTCGAAAAATCAACTTTAGCGATGAGGCCCATATTTGGATGAATGGATACTTGAATAAGCAAAATTGCCGGATTTGGGACGACACCAATCCACGCGAGATTCACGAGGTGCCAATGCATCCAAATAAAGTTACAGTTTGGTGTGGATTTTGGGCTGGAGGCGTCATCGGTCCGTACTTCTTCGAAAATGATGCTGGCCAGGCCATCACGGTCAACGGCGATCACTATAGGTCGATGATCACCAACTTCTTGTGGCCTGAATTGGATGATATGGACACCGAAGACATATAGTTTCAACAGGATGGCGCTACGTGCCACACAGCTCAAGACACAATCGATATTCTGCACGAGCGGTTTAATGGTATGGTTATCTCGGGCCGAGGCGAAGTGAATTGTCCACCAAGATCGTGTGATTTGACCCCTTTCGACTTTTTCTTGTGGGGCTTTCTTAAGTCGCAGGTTTATGCGAATAAGCCGCAAACCACCGCGGCCCTCAAAGACAAAATAGTCGATGCCATCGGTCAAATTCAGCGTGATTTATGCGCCAAAGTCATCGAAAACTGGACCTTTCGAATCCGCGCCACCCAGCGAAGCTGCGACTGCCATTTGAACGATGTTTTATTTCACACATAATGTCATTGATAGGGCTCTCAAATAAAGATAAAACCTTATTGATATCTCATATACAACTTGTTTTATTCAATTTTAAAATCGACCCGCCCTTAATGGAAAACCCTTTACTACTGAAATACATCAGCCAAGTAGAAGACTTTGCACTATTTTACTTGGACTTTGTTGAATTTTTTATTCAAAATAACTTTTAATGGCCTTTAAAAATTAAAAAAAATAGTGCTGAGTCTTCTACTTGGCTGATGTATTTCAGTAGTACAGTAGAATCTCGAAAAGATGAACAGATATAAAACAGGGCCCGTTCATCTTTTCAAATTGTTCATCTTTTCGAGCATCAACGTATGTTTGAGGAAGAAATTATTTACATAACAAATTAAAACAAGCTCAAAAGTATTGTTCAGGAGGAACTAAAGGCAAAGAAGAAATAAAAAATTATGTTGGGAATAAAGTATTCATCTTTTCGAGTACAAAATTTTAACCCGTTCATCTTTTTGAACACTGAAAAGTGAAAATTTTTCGTTCATCTTTCCAAGGTGTTCATCTTTTAGAACCGTTCATCTTTCTGAGATTCTACTGTATATAGAATTTGTATTATTAAAATCACGTAACTTATATAAACACATTTAAGGTGAAAATAGTATTTATTAAATTATCAAATTATTTTTTTTTCAATGAAGCAAAGAATTAAACTATTTAGTACGATGTTAATAGCATTTTTAGTAAGTTTTTAATATTTTGCACTGTCATCATCTTAAAAAGTCACAAAAATCGGCAATGGTTTCTGATTGATTCTTAATCAGAATCCTTCAAGGTAAATTTAAAGCCTTATTTCATTGTACAACAGTAGGCGTGTTTTTTTGCAAGCCCGGGGGGAATCGGATGAAAAAAACGACGTCGGTGCTAAACAATTGACATTTTAAATGCAACAACATCTAATCCCCTGCGGGCTTAGCTAATCCCAGAGAATTCTCGGGGCTTAGTTTAAGCGCGCCGAAAAACTGTATTACCGGCGTAAATTACATACTTGTTATCGATAGTTTGTATGAAAACTCCATTTTTTTTCTGTGATGGTATCTCTAATCCCCGTTGTCGTTTTGTTCAATCAATTTCCCCCGGGATTGCAAAAAAACATGCCTAGTGTCCAGAAGTCAAATTATTCCTTTGCGAAAAAAAGAATACGATCAACAACAAATCGATTTTTTTTACAGTTTTGTCCATGCTTTTGAGAAATAAAAAACACATACCACTGTAATGACAGTTTGTACTTTTTGCAAATTATTCCGAAAACAACCAACACCGCAAATTATTCTGTGACCGTTAATTCAACTTTTTTAAGGATTCCTTTTTTGTCACGGAAATGACAATTTTGCTGGGGACAGTCACTTAAATCCAATTAATTTAGCTTTTTATACCTCTAAAAATAAGCTGGCTGGAAATAAGTCACAATTGTTTTTTTTACCTTAAAGCTACATACATTAATAATACATTTACAACTTTAAAATTAATATGCATTGGATAAGGGAAGGTACAGCTTGGGACATGCCATGGTAATAACATTTTTTTTTTTAAATAATATGTTTCATAAGCTTTTAACACCTGACCGCAGAATATAAACATTTTTTAATATTGAACCATATCAGTTACATATTAATTTATAAAATCGGTTTTTAACTATATTTCCAGATCTGCAGATAGAGACCAAACTCCTGTACACCAAAAGCCCCCAAGGTGGGTACACTCAATTTTTTATTTAAATATCAATTAATCAAAATTATTGACTACGTAATTTAAGTTTCCGTAAAACGGGGTTGCTTTACTCCACTTTTCGGACCGGTTTTAGAGATACTATTAAATCTATATTTTTGGTAATCCATGTAATGAACAAGATATCATATCATTCGTATATGTCATATGATATATGATATGACAACTATCGAGGACGGGGTTACTTTACTCCATTAGAAAATTTTTCTTACAGTTCCTTTATTTGAAGAGCTTGAGTAAAGTTTATTCTGTATTTGATTAACATTGATCCAAGGATCATATCTTTGAAAAAAAAATATCAAGAATAACGAACATACTTTTTTTAATCAAATAAACAAAAAATTTATATTTTATTTCATTAAAATCTTATAGTATATTACGAATTTAAAGAACAAAAAGTAAAAATAAAAAAAAATAAAATGAAATATTGAGTTTACCTCCTGTACGAAAAAGGTTCCTCTATTAGAACCAATTTTGATAGTTGAATGGAGCCTAAACTTCGCTCCCTTTCATATAGCCATTTTCTCAGTTATATCGCCATATTTTTCACTCGATTAGTCCAGTTAAAAACTTAAATCCGGATGTATTTACATTGTATTTATATTAATTTGAACCAGGATTTAAGTTTTAAAATGGATTAATCGAGTGAACAATATGGCGGTTAGAAATTTCCGCATCGAGTTAATTGCTACTATTTCTCCGGGGTATATTTGTCCGTCATATATGAATGCAACGAACTTACCTATCCTCTTGGACAACTTTCTCCAAAACGTTTTTCACATGAGATGCAGCAAGCATTATAGCAAGCAGATAAGCTTACAAATGCAGAATGCATGGTCACTCAAAAAAATCAAGAGACAAATTATTTTTGTCAATGGTGCAAGGTAACCCCGTTTTACGGTATTTGAACTAATTTTATTTTTAGAAAACTTTGAAAGTAAGGGGAGGGGCAGTGTTTTAGTTGCATTAAGAAACTGAGTTCAATTTGCTATTAGTTTGATATTTTATATAAGTATAATTTTTTTTTCTTTTTATTATAAAAGTTCAATATGTGTTCTTAAAAATACTTAACATTTTTGTACTTATAAAAATACATTTAAAATTATTAAAAAATAGAAGACGAAAAATAAAGGAAGTATGAATATTTTATGAAAGCGAATTAAAACCAATAAAAAACTACAGTGAGTGTTGAGTTTTGAATGTTCGAAAGGATAAAGTAAGAGTAAGACCGTTAAAAGATTTTTATTCATTTTAATTGGGTTTTCTTGATTTTCCTTTATTTTTCTTATTTATTTTTTTAATAATTTAAAATGTATTTTTAGGTCAAAGATGTTAAGTATTTTTAAGAACACATATTGGACTTTCATAATAAAAAGAAAAAAATTATACTTAATAACGTGTTTTTTAGAAAAAAATCATATCGAAGTCAAAAAAACAACCTTAACATTGATCTTATAAAAAGTGTTTGATAATAAATTGCGGGAAAACCGTTATCCACACAGAAAAAAGTTGTATGGCAGATACCAATTTCTAACTGTTTTTGTTTAAAAAATCGGTTGTAGTTTGGCAAAGTTAGAGCCAGTCAAAGGAAAAAAGAAAACAAATCATTAAAACCGTTATAAGTCGAAAACGAAGCATTACCTCATAAGTTTTTCGACTTGAAATTACCTCAGGAACTCGTGGTTTTCTTCTGAGGCGGTGATTTCGGGACACCCTGTATATTGAAAAACTAAAGGTTATAGGTTTGTAAACGTTTTTAAATGAAAACACACATTTTAATAGATAACCAATTTCAAAATGTTACATTATTTAATAGAACAAAGAATTTATTAAATCTATATAAAATCAGCGGATGGCAGCCGCGTGGCCCAAGTCACCCGCGTCGCCCGCACTGCTCCGGCAGTGTAACGCGCCAACCCCGATTAAACAATACCTATACATACATATTTATATATATTATTCAATTTTAATAACCCTCTCTATCCAAAATCCAAAAACAGGAAGGAGCAGAAAAAATATCATTCTGAACAGGACTAGGGATTCAATAGCATATTATTCAGCAATTTAACTAAACGAGAAAATTTTTGTAAACTTCTTGCTGTATTATTAGATCAAGAAAGACCAGTGATTTTTTGAAATCTTTGAATGGGTGTACCAACAACCAAAAAAACATATACGATCGTCATTTTGTCATAAACAAAACACTGAAAAACTAAGATGATATGTAACTATAAGAATTTCATTAGTCGACTTCTTTAACCAGCTGACTCAAAAAGAAACTTTTTTCATAACAACAAAGTCCTATGATTTTGATAAAGATGAATGATGTGTTTTGTGTATTATTAGGTTTTTGTATGATTTAAGAATCGGTATTTGTGCTTTTTTTTTGAAGCCTGTGTCGGTAATGGTGCATTGAAAATGCCTTTTTTCAAACGCCCAGACAAAAGATATAGCAACTAAAACATTATATTTAAAAGAAGACCTGAGAGATGTAGACATAAAAATGATGTCCAAGACGTCAAAGATGAATATGAAACCGATTTCTAAATAAATTGCGATAGCATTTAAAAATATTTTCTCACTGATAGAAGCTTCCCTCTGATAACAAATATGGTAATCCAAGACTTTCCATGGGCCCCTTGTCTGCCAGATGCACTGAAATAATGCAGCATTACCGACAAAGGCCCCAACCACGGCATGCAAGACTTTCATATTTGGATTATGAAAAGTTTAGATTATCTAAAAATACGAGTGAATTTTCTCTATCATTCACGCCCAAAAAAGCTGTGGGCTCTAACTTAGTTTTTATGAAATCTAGTTTATCTTTTCAACTTGAGTATTCAAATATATCCCTTGCAATTTTGCTTCCATCATTTCAATGTCTTCGTCTTGTGTTTTGATGTGGTAGTCGTCGGTAGTTTAGCTTCGTTTGAATATTTTTAATTGAAATGGACAAATATTTTTAACGAATATCCAGTAAACTGATTTCGACTACAGAGGAATAAATCTTGACTTTGAAAGTTTATTTTGGAAAATTGTTTGATCAATCAAAAGAAGAAATCAAAGTTAAGCGTTTCGATTCGATATTAACTTTACCAAATTCTTCAGCCAACATTGAGAGAAAAAACAGTAGTATTTATCAGGGTTGCCATGTCTTAAATTAGTTCGATAGCCCTATTTAAAAATGTTTACATCCCAAAATCGGTGCCGAAAAAGTAGACCAAATAGAAGCCCAATATACCAAAAAAAAAAAACTTTTCTCATAACTTCACACAATTTTTTTTATTTTAAAAAACAACGAAAAATAAAATGATTTTTATTAAACTCCCTGTTAACAAATTATTAACTTTACAACACAATAGCTTTCAATTACAATATTTTATTAACTTTAATATAAAAATGACTCAATGTCTTCACATTTCAAAAGATCACGATAAAAAGTGATGAAGTATGTATCAGTATTATATTTAATATTCCTAGTAAGCGCAGCCTACTCAGAATGATTTTTGTTTAGAACGGAACTCACAAGTCAACTGATGAGTCCAAGTGAGATCGCCGGGACGAAACGCCAAATTTTTGTAGGACTAAAGGCCGTTATAAGCTATTTTGAATCAATATTTGAAATAGCATAATTTTTGAGGAATTCAACAAATGACTTTGAGGTAAAAGCAGTCCTTCTGTCGGACACTACTCGACGTGGAGTGCCAAATAAGTTAAATACATCGGAGAGAAAATTTAGAACGGGCTTTGTCTGAGTGCCTTGATGACAACGTATTTTGTGAAAGCATCTACTAGCACAATTAAATATGTGTTACCTTTGGTTGACTTTACAAAAGATCCTAAATGGTCTATATGTGTAGTATCGAAGGGAACTGGAATTTTATAAATAACGTGGAGTTGACCTCTTGGCTGCACTTCCTTTTTGTTATAGGCACATACAACGCAGGCTTTGATATACTTTCTTACGAATTGTTTCATTCGTGGAAACCAGTATCTTGCTTTTTGTTTTCTTTTCAGAGAAATGTCCGATCAGATCATGACTAGTTCTCAACACCCGATTTCTGACTACTTTAGGTATAAACAACTGGTAACCAAAACCGATTCCTGAGGGAATCAAAAGTAAAGATATTTTGTAAACCAAAACTCCCAACTTAAATTCCACCACTGCTCACACTCAAGATTGTACAACATTAGATATATGAGAATCATATTTTGTACACCAAACTATAATTAACTTTATCTCTCTTGCCTCCATATACATAGTTATATTAATTTAACTTGAACAATTAATAGCACTTTGAATTTTCCAAGTATATATTAATTTTACTTGAACTTTGAATTTTACGGAGCAACGACTATTTGAATTTATACTTATATTTTAAAATTTTCTAATTCAATAATTAAAGACTTGTTAAAAATACTTAACTAGGTTTATCCCACTTCTGAATATATTAAACTCCCTGTTAACAAATTATTAACTTTACAAAACAATAGCTTTCAATTACAATATTTTATTAACTTTAATATAAAAATGACTCAATGTCTTCACATTTCAAAAGATCTGGATAAATTGATGAAGTATGTATCAGTATTATATTTTATATTCCCAGTAAGCGCAGCCTACTCAGAATGATTTTTTTTGAGAACGGAACATGAACTATCCTCATTGCCTACCAGGGTTGTTACATTTTTTTGTTTATAAAACAAAGAAGAGTTAAATATTTAACATATTCAACTGTTGAAAATATTTGGTATCCTCGATTCCCGGTGGAGGCAAAAAGTTGTTCATTAAATTGAACAAATATTACCTACACCGATTGCCGTAAACTCTCATTACCGCAACTGGCCTTCAAAATGTCTAACTTTAAAATGGACATAACAAAACTTTCAAAAACTCCGGCCTCCTCTTAAGCGAACAAATGATTCGGAAGAAATTCGTTGTTCGATCCAAGTTAAGAATCAAGATTCAGTGCCTTGCCTAGTTTTTCGTATAGAATGTGTTCCTATATCTGATCGAGTTACCAATCGTAGGCCTATTAAAGCTATTTCTAAGCCAAAGTCCATTTTTATTTATCGCTTTCGCTTAGAGCCAGATATTAGTCCAGATGATATCGTTTACCACTTAATCGCTAATAATAGCATTCCTACGAATTCTTCTATTAAGTGTACTAAAATTAGCAAAATTAATAGCTTTGTGTCATTTATTAAGATAGTAACACATTCGTCTTACTTTGAGTCGATTTTCAATAAAAGTATTTGGCCTCCTGAAGTTCTTATTAAAGAATTTTCTACTATACGTAAAATAGACTTAACCCTAACCTAACTTACCCAAAAACTCATCAGGATAAAACTAAATAGGATCAACCTCTTGTACCAAAATGTAAGAGGGCTCCGCAGTAAAACTTCTGAAATCTTCAGCAACTCTCAAGTGTTTTCTCATTATGTTTTTGTTTTGACTGAAACATGGCTGTATGCAAGTTTCTTATGTGGTGTTCCATTGGTAAAATAAATCAATTTATTTTTGATTTGGATCTGTCAAAAACACAATTTCCCCTCTTTTTGCTTTCCATTGGGCAAAATAAATTAATTTAAATTTAATTTAAAATTTGCAAATCTAAATTTTTCGGCAGATTTACCCCTCATTTTACAAACACCAATACAAATTTAAGCTGTCAGCTTGACAAATGTGATTTTTGATTTGAAATTTATTCGTTTTGCGAATAGCTTGCTGAAATTGTTTAAATAAATAAAATGCTATTGAAAAATGGAAGCAGTTTATTATGAATTTTACTGCATACACTTTTCAAAAGACAACAAGTTTGAATGAAAATTTGACAGCTATGCCACACTAGTTTCACAGACAAGAAAGTACACCAATACAATGGCAAAAAAAAATCAATTTGAATTGTGTTCCATTCGCGGAGAAAAAATCAATTTTTTTACTGAAATCTGAATTTACCAATGGAAAACCCCATTAGACGTTGAACTATTTAATCAAGTGTTCCTAGTTTACCGGAAAGATCGTCATGCTGATAAACCAAAAGTGATTGCTGTTCGCAATAAAATTATTTCTTCGTCTGTTGTATTCCCTTTCAGTCTATCTATTGAGTTAATTTGTATAATGATAACATTTGAGTCCAAATTCATTTATTTACTCAATATATTCCTCCCAAAAGTTCAGACGCAGTTTTTGTCGAACTTTCTATGGCCTTAGATTTTGTAATTGACTTGTCCTGCTCCAATAGCAACATTATACTTTTGGGAGATTTCAATCTACCGCATATTGAGTGGGTTCCTTCTGAAGATGAATCCTGTCAAGAAGCTTCTTTAACTTCGTTACAATCTGAGCTTCGTTTACTTGATAAAATTAGTTCTAATGACTTACGGCAAGTAAAAATCGAGCTAAAAACCCTCCGCAATAAAAGAAATAGAGCATTGAAAATATACCTAAGAACTCTCTCACCAGTTGACCACAGCTCCTACATTGCCCTTTTTGAAGAATTTAAAACTCTCTCAAAAACACTTAACACTAACCACTAACCAAAATGGGTAGTTCTCTAAAAGACGATCCTAAGGCATTCTGGGAGTTTGTTAGTTCGAAGAAAAACTCTTCTTTATAAAAAACCACTGACATTTGTAGCGCATATTTGCGAAAAACTTTCGTAATTATTTTGCTGACATGCATCTTGATGTTGACGAAAACTATTTTAAAAATGTACGTACTTATGCCCAAACCCCCTTTAATTTTTGTTTGAGTTTTCTATGAAATCGGCAAAATTTCCGTGCTTATGGAAAAACTCATTTCTCACTCCAATTTTTAAGAAGGGTGACAAAACTGATACATATTAGTAACAATAGACCTATATCCAAACTGGCTTGTATTCCTTACATTTTTGAACAAGTCGTATGTGAGACTTAAGCATTCCATACAAAGAATATTAGTTGTGAACAACAGCATGGGTTTATGAGGAGAAAATCAGCAGTGACAAACCTGAAACCTCTTGGCCTTCTTGCATAAATGTTCTAATGCATTAGAAAATGGTAGTGAAGTTGACTGCGTGTACACAGATTTTTCAAGGGTATTCGATCAACTAAGTCACAATTGTTTACAAACTAAAAGCTCTCGGTTTTCCTCCTTTCTTTATAGCATGGATAAAATCATACCTCGAAAATAGATGCTATCAGGTACTATTCCGAAATTCTATTTCGAACACCTTCACTGCTCACTCCGGTAGTCCGGTGTTCCTTGGCCCATTTTTATTCATTCTTGCTATAAAAGATGTAATATCATGTATACGTTCTAGTGAAATTCTCATATTTGCTGATGATATGAAGATTTTTAAGAGAATAAAGGCTTGCCATGGCCAGTGTTGTCACTTTACCACAATTGTGGTAGATCTACCTCTTTTCTCCAACATTTTCATAATCCACCACTTCTCCCCCGGAAGCAAAAAAATCTACCCCTTTTTGCTCGGCCAGAAAAAAAAAATAAAAACAATAAATAAAATATCTCCTTTGATTTTTGATAAAAAAAAATCTTTTTCTCTGCACTTTTTATGCTGTTTTACCTGAATACATTTATTGGCTTTATCTCACAATGCTTTTTTTTACTCAATGTGAATGCTTTCATCTGTCATTTTGCATATGCGTATCTGCCTATCGTTTTTTCTTTTTTCTGCATTAGGTATATACCTACGTTTATTTTGTAAAAAAAAAAGTTCTAGTCTGCTTAAGAAAAATAAGTATATCCTACTTCCTATTTTCTTACTCCTAAGATTGTGTGCCTTATTTTAGAAGAGTTATATTGTTTACTTTGATTTCGTACTAACGGTAATCAATTAAACGTTTATTGTTTTCGAAATTTTCTAGAGGAGTGGTCATTGGAAGTCAATTGCATTTCAAGTGAAAAAAAAAATTAAAATGTGAAAAATTTTATTTAAACCGTCTGAAAAGTAAGTTAAAAAGATTTGATTTTTCAAGCGATCATCTTAAACTTCTCCAATATTTAAATCCGGAAGAAATTCAAAAGGCCGGCAGCAAACAATTTTACCATTAATTAGAATTTTCCCATTCAATGACTTCATAGGACATAGTAAACAATGATAGGAGCCAGTACATGTGCAATTTAGCTTTCTTACCGCACAGTAGTGTTGCAGCGGAAAGAGTATTCTTTATATTTAATAAAAATAAAAACTAAAAGCTAAATTTGTTTCCCTCTTTATTTAAATTAAATCTACCACGGAAAATCTGAATCTACCACTTTTTTTTAGCTTTATCTACCACTTTTTTTAAATATGAAGTGACAACACTGGCCATGGCCATTGTAGTTAGTGTGAGAAAAACGGCCTGTCTCTCAAACCTTCCAAATGCCAAACAATTACTTTATCAAGAAAACGTGTTGTGAGTGCTTTTGATTATTCTATTTCGCAGTAGAAACTTTGCCGTGTTTTTAGCTTTAAGGACTTGGTTGTTCACTTCAGCTGCAATTAGAATTTAAAAATACTGCACTCTATGAAGTTCATAAAATCCGAATTGAAACAGTACAACACAAATTCATTCGCTTTGCTCTAAAAGGTCGTCCTTGGGCCGATCCATTTCCATTCAACCACCATATGAACACCGGATTCAGCTCCTGCAGCTCCAAACATTACAACAAAGGCCTGTTAACAGTGCTTTATTATTTCTTCACCAATTAATGAATGGTCAAATTGACGCTCCTCATTTGTTAGCCTGTATTGGCATAAACTACCGTAGAGGATCCCACCACCTGCGAAGATTTGAACTTTTTCATGTCGATTTTCATAGAACTAAATACGGCATACATGAGCCTTTCAACCGTATGAGCAGGGGGTCAATTTTCTAAACGATAATCGTCGACGAGATCGTCCATGATTTGCTTCACGCAACTCGTCACTATCGTCTCGTCTATCGTTCGTAATTCCAGAGCTTTTTATGTATCTCAGAAACCCTCAAACTGTAGTTGAAAAATCAAATTGGCTGTCAGAATTGTCAATAAAATAAATTTTTAGTGTTTTTTGTTTTTGTTTTGATTACGATGAAGATGATTTGAATACATATTCTATTGTATCCTCTGCATCAGCTTTTTTGACACTGCTTTTAAAAAGGAAGAAATATAATAATAATAATAATAATAATAATATATAATATGTGCGGGATAAACTTAAAGATTATTTTAATTCTTTATCTGGCTCAATTCCATGGCAAAATAAAGCTTCATTTATAGACTAAAAAATGCATTTTATTTCCCTTACAAATCGCACGAACTTGCTCTTATCTGCGATCACCTATGGTTTTTAAGGTTGCATATTATCATCTTATCTCTTATGTTAGTATGGAACCGTTATTGAGAAAAATAAGATTTTCTTAAACGGTTATAAAATTTAAACAGCTGTATGGAAGGTGTCGTTAAATTTGATTTTAACAATCATTTTTGTTAAAAATATTATAAATTTGTTTAAAAAACCACTTGGCCAAGTTTAATAAAAATCGACCAAGTCGTTTTCGTAATACAAGAGTTTTCAAAAAAGAAATTAAAACTTTTTAAAAATCCAAAAAATATTTTCTTCAAAATTTTGTTACACAATACTATTTCGTCTTTTTTGCGATGAAATAGGGGTTAAGAAAGACATACTGTCCGCGAATTCCCAATCAATTTCGTCCTCGACTATTTCTATTTCATCCAGGTTGTCCAGTGTTGAATCAGCTTGGCTTCCTGACTTGAACTTCTTCTTTGCTTTCGTGCGGTATCGCATACCGTCACGAAGTGACCGCCACATAGCTTTACATTCATCAACTAAAAATACAAAAATTAACACTTGATGAAGCTTCGACAATGTGGAACTTACCTGATTTATTCATATCCGTTGCAATTTGTATCCATGCAAGCTGGTCAATGCATTGTTATTTTTATGGAGCTTGTGGTCAAGCTGCCATATAGCTTCTTTGCATTTTACCAGCGAAGCCAATTGTTTTTTTCCTCCTTTGTGAATTCTGGTTTTGTTTTTCTTTTCTGTGTTTTTGTTTGTGGTGTTACTGCTGTTTCTGCTGTTATTTCTTTATTTTCAAATTCATTGTTTTCAAATTCTTCTAAAAAATCCAAAAATGGCTCTTCAAAATTATAATTATTTTTTTCCATATTTTTGTTGACCACAAATAAACAACAAACAAACAACAAATGTCAAATTTTCGTCAGCATTTGCTACGGACAGTTATTTTTGTGCGGAAAAAAAGTGGAGACTTGACTCAAGTAATCTACTACTTTTATCGTGATTTCGCTATGAACTGCGTACTGCAGAACAAAAACGAGAACGAAATTTTTCGTTTATGATTTCGTTAAGTCAATTTTTGTATGGAAATTTTCGTTTCGCTTCAGCTGCGTACTATGCTTAATATAATTTCAAATATGTACATACTTAATAGGGCAGTCACGCAACCTCAAATTGCTATTTTAACTTGCATTATGGAAGTGTGTGGAACTCTTAGCAATTACCTAAAATTCACAGATTGGGATCTGTCAAGCAAATAAGATGTAAGCCAAGCTATGAATTTTCCGCTAAACCCCAACTTACTCACTTTTTGGAGTTTGTTAAATGCTTGAAAATCTGTCAGACCAGAATTCGTTTGTTTTTATTTTTAAAAGAATTAATCAAAAACTCCACTAATTCCGTTAGGAAAGTGACAGTCGAACAACCTTAAGAAAGCCAATGTTTGTTCAATAAACGATTTTGTGTCAAAATTTAATGTATTGCAAAGAATTCGAAGAGTTTCGGAATAGCCGACAGGTTACCTATTGGGCGATTATTATCAATTTTATCCTTTCTTCCTTTTTTATGTAAGGATTGTTTTCATGCGAGAGCAAAATAACACAAAGACAGTGAACAGTTGGTTATTTTCCAACTTCTTCTTGGACTACAATACCTAAAAACTTCAAAATTAATTCAAGACGATACCAATTTAGCTATCGTCCAAACACTATCGCCCAAACGATATCGTCTGACGATAATCGAGTTACGGAATGACCCCCCAGGCTTTTCCATTTAAATGCTTCCTCTGTTCACTGTTGATTTTAACAAGAGTAAAATGGGATTAAAAAAAGCTTTTGGAACCAGTGCTCCACGGTCGTGATTGTTTTTATTTCTTGCCAATAGATATTTTGTTACTATAATATGTCTTATGTTTTATATTTTCATGTGTTATTAGTTTGCATTATTTTTACTAATTTACTAACTACTAACACATGCACTTATGATGAGCCTCAAATTGTAGTTTGTAGCTTGATCTAAGCTCACTTCAACAAAGAATCTGTAGTTAAAAAAAAAAAATGTCCGCAACCATAGATTTATAAACTAACTATATTCATTGTTACATCGTTCATAAACAGAAGTCTGTGAGAACCCTTACCTTCAAAGAATCTTATTTTTTATCTACAAATATTTTTGCAAAAGAAACACGTATGTTACTCAAAGGAACATTTGTTTAAAATAATTAAAAGAAAAAATAATGAAATTTTTTGACTCGGAGCAATCTTGACACCAATTCCAGCGATGCTCCCCGCACATGGAACGTTTACAGGAGTTGCACAAAAATCTGGTGTTACGCTTATATTTGAAATCGCTGAAAACACCATTTTGTTTCTGGGTTAATTTTCAGAGTTCACTGGAAACCGGGGTCTGTGAGACCCATGTTTATAAATCCAGGGTTAAAGGAGTCTGATGATTGGACTGGCAGCACAGCCGTAGCCAGGACCTTATGTATGGATGAGCTCCAAGTTTTTTTGGTTGAGCTGAATTTTTTTTTAAATGAAAGTCAAAATACATAGCCTAAAAAACTTAAATTTGTATTAAAACCCTATAGGTATCGGTAAGCAATATCACATTCTAGATTCATGTTATTTTTTTTAATTAGATACTAATTAAAAGTATACAACAAGTATAGGTTATACATGCATGGATAACTACAAATATCTATTTAGTATTAAACAATTTGTTTTCTCGGTTTTTTTTTCGGCAAATTTAAGCAAAATATCATTTATTTCAAACGAATTCAAACGTTTTTTTTTTTTTTGTCAAATGCTATAATAAAAGAAAGATTTCGCAGTCATGCACCAAATGTTTCGACAGCTTCAAAGAGGCAATAAGTTTTATGAAAAGCCGTCATTCTCTCCTACTCTTAAAAATATATACATAAATGTGCCCCGTATTTTGAAATTTTTAGTTTTTGTGCGCATATACGGACTCAGTGTTCAAAATAACTTTAAAAAAGAACTCTCCAAGTTTCAAGTCTCTATCTTAATCAGTGTTGCCATAATCTCAAATTTCATTATGCTAGATTTCAAATTCCATAATGCTAAATCGTATGGGAGCTCAAAAAACAGAATGCTAGATTTTAAAATCCATTCGTAGAAAATTTTCCCTCTTACAATCTTATATTTCAATGATTAAAAGAACAAAACTTTGTAATAATGCAAAATTAAAATTTATTATTTCATAAATAAGTATCATAAATGCTATAAAAAAAAGAAATCTTATTTAAATATATTGAAATAATATTATTTAAAAAAATATTTCTGTTTTTACGTTTAGGTATATGTTAGTATTTTAATTCAGTCAGACGTCATTTATATCACATTTTAAATTCATAGCTTTTGGAAATAAAAAAGGTACTTGATGCGTCAACCCAAAGGTCGTCATAGATATCTTCTTGACTTCTTTTCTCATAATTGACTGAGCCTCCGACTTCTTCGATTATATTTCTGGATATTTCATATTGTTACATTGACCTTGCATTTAGTATAGGACAACGTTTTTTTTTAAATGTGTAGAGTGCATTAGTTAGAGTATACGAAATCATTTTTGGGGCTGGACCCCCCCCCATTTGGCCGCTAACTTGAAAAAGGGGTAAGAAGCCCCTTTTCTCAATATCTTGAGAAATAAAAGTCTGACAAAAAAATGTTAGATTATTTTTGTAGACAATTTAATTCTCTACAATATTGGTTAAGACACTTTTTACCATTGAATTGAAAATAAAAAAGATATAGCCAATAATCGACGAACATTTACAAAAAAAAAAAATACTTTAAAGGGTTATAACTTTTTTTCTAGCAGTTTTATTGAAAAACATTCAAGATGTTTTTTGTAGATCATTTTTTTGCGAAAATATACTCAGTTTTTAAATTCCACCATTTTTTTTGTCTGAGTTCAATATGACATTATTAAGGTTAGATCACAATAATGCGCATATTTTGCAAACAAATTTTAAAATATATTATTTTGAAAATATTTTTTTTCATGTATATGAATCAATGATTGAAAATCAACTTTTGGCATTCAAGTATGCCAAAAAATGGCATTCAAGAATGCCAAAAAAAATCGGATAATGCTAAAAAAGCATTCGGCATAATTTTCAAATTTCATAATGCTTTTTACTCGTCTTTAATGCTAGATCTAGCATTAATAATGCCAACATGGCAACACTGATCTTAATATTAGCCCATTCTGACTTAATTTCTAATTATTCCATACACAATTATTATTCCAACAAAAATTCGCGCGAATTTCACTTATCCCTCAATTTTTTAAAAAGTTATTTAATTAATTCAAATTTCGTTTTCTAAATTCGTATAAGTTAATAACTTTTTGAAAATTGTAGGTACAAAGCAATTAAAAAAAAAGTGTGAATTTTGTTATTAATTTTCCTACTTTACGAAAAATATAGTATTAAAAGTTCTTGTTCGAACTTCTTTTTTTTAATAATGGTAATTAATTCTTAAAAATAATTGTGGACTTATGACACACATCTTCCGTCAAATTAGGGAATATTGGCCCACTTCATTATGAAATTTTGCGCCATTTGGATGGAATATAAGTCCACAATTGATTTATGGACTTATAACCCACCCAAGTGGGTCAAAATCCAACTATGGACTTTTAGACTGTGGACCCACTTGGTCCCAAATTAATTGTGAACTTATGGCTCACCCAAGTGGGACTTATGACCCTGCACCGGAACAAATTTTGGCCTGTGGACCCACTTGGTCCACAATTGAATTGTAAACTTATGGCTCACTTTTGGCATGTGGACTTATGACCCTTCAATCCAGAGCTATTTTCTTCATTGAGCAAACAATTTAAACGAAATTTTAAACTAAAATTTCTTCATGTGAGGGCAGTACAAAATTATATTTCGTCAATGGCTTTAAGTCGTTGTAATTAAAATTTTCACTCAAAAAGTCTGTAGCAGATTCGACAGCATTCAGTATATTATTATTATGCTCAAACCCTCCATTTATATCTGAAATAACTGAGTCGATAATTTCAAAACAAATTCGATTTAATGATGCTGTGTCATCCTCATTGTCACTTTCCCCAAGTCAAGACATAACAGCCGATTCGCATAATAGGGTAGAGTACATCATCTTTTCATTCTCCGTGATCTTAAAGAATCAACATATTCAACAGCATTTTGGTTTTCATCTGCTGTAAGCATTCAAAAACTGTTGAAAGGAGAATTTTAAAGTGAAATTCCCGACTTATTGGCAAAGGAAATTAATGTGTGGATTTAAACGGGAAAAATTAAACCACATTAACGCACTTTATAGAATTTGATACGAAAAACTATTTTCTCTCACAAGTTTAAAATGTGGAAAATGTTAAAATGTGTTAGCTAACCCAAGTGTTTGTTTTTTTCATTTAAACCTTCGATATTATTATTATGATATATTAAGCTTGCGAAAGCAGAAAAAGTTAAAAAATCATAGATTTTTAAGTTCTCTTTTTTACTTGCAATGCATTGGTACTATGTTATGCCAAGTTTTCCATTTTCGAAATTAATAACTCAATGTCCTGTTTATACAAATATTGATCGAAATCAGTTCAGCTGTTCATAAAGTCGAAAAACTAATAACAGTTCATGGTAATTTTTTGTTTCATTAAAATTTATAACATATACAAAAATACACACAAAATTTTGTATCAAAATCGTTAGAGCCGTTTTCGAGATAAATAATCTCTTTCATAAAGCCCGCATCACACGACGCTTGTTTTCCTGCTAGAAATGCTTGCTGGCTTTCGTGCTGGCTATTGAGCTGGAAAATGGCGTCACTGCTGGCTCTCTTGATAGAATCGCTGCTAGATTTCGAAGTTAGAACCGGTGCTATTTTTCTTGCTTGTTTTGCTGCTGGATTTTAGCAGACGTCAAAAGGTACATGTATTTTTTCAAATGTCATTTTTTCTATTTCCTTTTTATTTATTTTCTAATAGTTTTTTCAACTTCAAACAAAATTAAATGTGATTTCATAAATTTATATATTTAGTTCTATCAGATGTATGCATTTTTTGTGAAAATTTGTGTAGAAAAATATTGTGAAAATTTGTGCAAATTCGCAAGAAATTTCAAAAAACTCAGCGAATCCAGCCCCAAAACAATCATCGAGTGAAGCGGAAGAATTGAAACCAGCAAAACATCCAGCACCACACCATGCAACAAAACCAGCACGAAAGCCAGCAAGCATTTCTAGCAGGAAAACAAGCGTCGTGTGATGCGGGCTTAACAGTTGTATAGTATTCGATTTTGTCTTAAGGAAATCACCATAAAATCTTAAGTTCCAATTTGAAGAAAGAAGTATATTTCTGCCAATTTTGATCATCAAAACTTTGTTGATCCTTCAAATAAAAGGATTGAGTCTCTACTTTTATTCGTTCAATTTTGTCTTTCGCTACGCACTAATATCTATAATACGGGGAAGTGAATATGACTCTAGACATGCCAATTTATAATAGTTAGGTTAATAAGGTTGCCAGTAGCGACTTTAAGTTGATAGCCCAAGAAACTTTTAGGTTAAGCGCGCCCATGCAACTTTCACACATATTTCACATTAAATAAACAAACACAGACAATATTCAGGTATTTTATTTTTGTAAAGCGTAAAAGTATGCCCTTTGTTTTGCATTTGCTATTGTTTTATATTGGAATACAAAAGAAGAAGGAATATATTTTGTGTAAGTCCCCTTCCGCACGAGGAAACTGTACTGAGTTTCCTCCAGCGACTTTCAGATTGGTTTAGATTGGAAATTAAAAGAAAATGTCAAAAAATCTCCAGCAACTTGTTTCCTTGTGTGAAAGGGGACTATGTAAACAAATGTTCAAAACGACAAGCAGAATATTTTCTGTCTTCGCTGTTTATATCCCCGAATAATAGAAATTGATACCTATAATAAATTTGATAAAAAAAAATATATAATAATAAATGGGGTGGAGCGCTTAAAGGGGGAATTCGCCAAAGTGATTTCGTATGCTTTAAGGTTTCCCCACACCAACGCGAATTTTCGGTGGCGACGCACGACGAAAACAACAATAACAACACGTGGTTGTCAATGAAAAAAACACGTTGTTATTATTGTTTTCGTCGTCGCCACCGAAAATTAGCGTTGGTTTGGGGGAACCTTTAGACTTTGGGGAATAATAAAATGGACCTAGTCCAGTTTTTAATAAATTATTGACTGTATTCTATTAGGAGACATTATTTTAAGACAAAATGCAGAAATTCGTTTTATTAATACATTTATTCTTTTTTCTTAATTTAAAAAAATAGTGAATACAAAGAATGTACTAAACCCAAAACAACCGATTGCATAATTCTATGCAAATATAAAGGTCAACAAAACTGTGTGCAACCGAAATCAAATATCACGGAAGGGTATGTAAGAGTAATGTTACACATCATTATTTTGTATTTTATGAATTTATTTTTTTTTAAACAGATGCAATATACTACACTTTTTTTTTTTGCAAGCCTATTTAGGATTGGATGAACAAATAGCATCGATTTATATGTACATTCAGTATTAGGGTGCTCGTTAAAAAAAAGTTAATTTTGTATGGGTCTAAATCAGCTCCAAATGAAGAAAAAATAATTCCCTATAAAATTTTCGCACTGAATTAATTATACAGATTACAGACTGTTTATTGTGTCATGTGTGTTAATCATTTTTTTACATCATGGGTTTCTCTGATTTTTTGCGTTTATGTTTGATTTTATGTTTGGAATTAGTGAAACTCTCCAAGGATATTTTCCCTTGTGTTTTCGCAAGAGTTTCTTTGTCTGTTTGGAGATCACAGAAAAATTTCGTTTCGCATCGGCAGCATACTTGATACTAGGCTTTAAGAGTTAAGAATTCATACGGAAAAACCATACCTAAAGGGAGGTAAAAAACGGCAACAACAGAAATTGGTCGAATTCGTGTGACTCTGCGGCAAAAATTAGACAACGAGCTGTTGTCTGTACAAGTGGTTTAAAAGTCCTTAAAGTAATAAACAGTGCAAATCATCTAAAACGAATGACTGGCTGAACACAATGGATACGGAACAGAATAGCTGTCAAAATATTTAATACACACAAATCCAATGTTACGAACACAATGCAACGCAACTGCAGTCGGTGCTGCAGACGGTGTGCTGCAAAAGGTTCACCAACTTTTAACTTTTTCACGTGCAGCACTTTTGACGTTTCAATTTATATGAAGAAAAAAACAGCCGGAAAAAATATTGAAGTTTTTAGTGCTCATTTGTGTCGCAAAAAAAAAAAATATTAATTAAAAGAAAAATATTGGAAATAAAAAAAGTGAATAATAAACTCGTGTTGTTTTTTTTCCTTTAAAATATAGAATAGAAAATTGACTTTATTGATAAATAACAATATCGAATATACATATAATTAAATTTTATAAGTTTTTTTTTGACCTGGTTTTATAACCTTTAAAATATATAAAAAGCTGTACAGCTCATTGTGGGCAGATAAAAAAAACGACGTACGACATTTTTTTAAAGCAGTTGCAGCTGCAGCTCCGATTCCAGTTGCAGCAGGGCATTGTGTTCAGCCAGTGAACCTTCAAAAAAAAAAAAACACCACTAAAAGAGCAACGGAAAGGTATGTATACGCTTAGAATTCTCCAGACTCCATGAGTTGAAAAAATGAATGGCATCATGTGGTTTTTTCGGATGAAGAGAAGTTTAATTTTGATGGTCCTGATGGATTTAATTATTACTTCCACGATGTGACGAAAGAAGGACGTTTTTTTAGCGCGGGATCATAGTCGTGAGAAGGTGGTTTTATGGTATGGGGAGCAGTTAGTTACTATGGCACTGTTGAGCTTGAGTTTCTAACATCAAAAATGACTGCAATTACTTGGAAAGAAATTTTGTTAAATTTGCGGATATTTTTAACCTGACTGGACTTTTCAGCAGGACAACGCCTCCATTAACACGGCGCAGCGGCGCGCATTGTAAAAAATTGTATAGAGGAGCCGAATGTGGGATTGCTTCAATGGCCACCGTATTCCCCCGACTTGAACCTTATTTTTTTTTTGGGGAGTGTTAGTACAAAAAGTTTATGAGTCTGGCCGTCACACAGTGGTCTAGAATGAATATTTAGTGCGAAAAAATTCTAAACTTATGAAAAGGAAGGTTAATTGTGTATTGTAATATGGAAACAAATATTAAAAAAGAAGATTTCTTCAATCTCAGTTCTGTGTATTTACTATTTAGGAATTTAGTATACCACATTTGAGATTTCATAGATTATACACGTTGGGCAAAGTTTTCTGAAACACTTACTGATTTTACCTATATATACATATACTTAGAATTCCTTCAATAAAATCATTTTTATTGGAATCATTTTTATGATTCTGAAAAGGTTCATGAAATAATCGTTAAAATTAATATATAGAACCTGTAAAGTAAAGCTGAAAGCATAAAATACCAACTAAAGCTACCAACCAACCAATATCATGTTACACGGCTTTCAAGTAAAAGCTGATGCGATGGGAAATGATTTCCTTATTGCTTCCCACAAATCAAATTTAATTGTTAATATATATGCAATGTAATCAATAATCATATCAACTCCCTCAGCAGCATGAGACCACACGAAATGTGATCTTCATTAAAAGTTGAATGTGTTGCCTCACGCGCTCAATATGACATTTGAATTTCTGATATGTCAGAACTCAGAACCCTTTTTGGAATTTTTAAATCCGCTTATGTGTAGTTTTTTTTTTAAATTATCCGGACTCCGCTAAAGTGGAATTTTTTTTTCACTAAAGCGGGGTTAATTTAAGTGAAAAACCCTCTTAAGTGAAATAAAGACTGACATTTTGCAGTTTCTCTTAAGCGGATTTTACTGTATTTGTTATTATTTTAAACAACAATATTGGTATGTTTGGTAACGTGAAATTTCTTGCGAATTTGCACAAATTTTCAAAAAATTTCACAATTTGCTGTCAAAACCCATAGAAAAAAAAATCAGTTTTTGGGAAATTTGTTGAAAAAAAAAGTTACCAAACAGGCATTATATCTTTTTGTTACTCGTTATTACAGTAAAACTCGCTTAAGAGAAACTGCAAAAAGTCCCTGTTTTTCACTTAAACGAACCCCGCTTAAGTAAAAAAAAAAATTCACTTAAGCGGAGTCCGGATAAGTGAAAAAAAAATTGAACGTAAGCGGATTTAAAAATTCCAAAAAGGGTTCTGACACATCAAAAATTCAAATGTCATTTTCGTGATGAAAATTTGGTGGAGGTGAAAAGTAAAAAAGAAGTAACAGCGTTGAGCAAATTTTTTGTTCTGTTCTATTAATTTTTTTTTCACTGAAGAGTTTTTTTCAATGAAAAATATAAAATTTAACTGAAAATATGTTTCAGGTATCCGGGTTTTTCACTTAAGCGAGTTTCGCTTAAGCGGAGTGTTATAAAGGTGTTATAAAGGTCGACAAATACTCGGGAATGAAAAAAGTGTTTCAGATAAGCGGGTTGTTCTCTTAAGCGGGTTTTACTGTATTATCAATAAATAAAATTTGCATTGAGAAAATTGTGATTTTAATTTGTCGTGGAAACATTTTCATTGCACAAATTGTTGAACAGAACCCTTATTTACGTTCATTTAATGAATGAAATGAAATTGAAAACTTATTTCGACGCCGGCCGGGCTAATTTTATACTAAACACATAAAAACGTTATTAACAATAACTGATAAATTTTGTAAAAACATTCATTTGACAATAAAAAAAAAAAAAAAAAAACAAACAAAACTACCAAAAATTGTTCAAAAATGTGTTTCGTATCGAAGATCTCGAGAACATAGGCCCATTTTTGGACCTTACTTGATCGAATATTGAACACCCTACCCTGATAAGGTCTTCGAAGATTTTGAATTATGAATTTTCATATTATACAATAACTTTGGGTCTCTTGTTTCCAAGGACCAAGGGCACCGCAATGAGAAGTTTACAGTGTGGGCCGCAACCAGCCTGTTTTTGTAAAAACAAAATTGAAGAAAAGCCGGAAAAATCCATGTGAAAAGCAACAACAACAACAAAAAAAAAGTATTAAATTTTGTGAATTGAGGTGATTTTTCATGGTTTTGTTGCCTTGTTTTTTCTTTTTGAGGTAAAATTTCATTATTAGGTGCCAGTTATGTAGCTTTCATTGAAACTCATTCTTAAAAAATTTGATTCCTTATTTTGAGACACATTAAAAGCCAATATAAAGCTTATGACTCAATTATTATTTCTGCCCAAAAAACAATTTCATTTAGGCCCAACCTCTCACGCATACAATAACTTTTATGATTTCAATTTTATCAATGGTAAAGAAGTTCAATCATTGAAATAAAGAAATTCATTTCATATGAAAGGTTGGATCAAAATTATTTTTTTTTTCGCAAGAAGTATTAATTAAGTCATTAGCCATTATATTGGCATCAAAATAATCACTGATTTTGCTTTTTAAATGTCTCAAAATTAAAAAAGTGTGAGTGCCGGGACTCACGGTTAAGATGTGTAAACATCAACATTCGTCCGAATGCCTCATAGACCGAGACCCTACATCAAATTTAGGGTGCGGATGATAGCAAAAATTTACTGGTGTTTTTATATAGATCTTAACTTTTCATAAGCAAATTTGAAAATCGGTAATGATGCATGGAAAATGCGCTTTTTAGTTTACCGACAAAGGCCCCAAGTAAAAAGTTGAGATCTATCTAAACATACCAGTGAATTTTTGCGATCACTAACACCCACAAACAGCAGTGGGCTCTTAGCCAATCATTAAAATTATATTTAAAAATTATTTTCCAGTCAATGACCTTATTTCGTCTAATTTGCCGAAAAATGCAGCCTTCTATGTTAAAACCCTGCAGCCATGATGAAAGCGCAGTCCATGTACTATATGGTCTAAGCAACCAACCATATTTCAACCCAAACTGAACTCGACTTTTTGATTTCGTATATAAACACTCAGTGTTTAGTTACTGAACATCACTGATCTCTATATACACTGAATAGTGTATTCATACAAAATTTTTGAGGCAAAAGTATAGTCGTGGCCGGTACCTTCATATAACAGTATAACAGCGGCGCCAGCGGTATGGACGCTACTGGACCTGGATTTTCTTTTATTTTTTTTCAATATTTACAGCCGCAATGCTTGTCGGCATCAACTGACATCAAATAAATGCTTAATTACGGCAAATATCTTCCATTTCTTTTTTTTCGTTCGTATGGAGCGAGATATGAGGTCGTGGCCGGTACCCTTTCAAAAATTGGCTCACAAAAACTGTTATACACTATAGGCTATTCACTATCCAGTGTATTATAGAGAT
The DNA here is from genome assembly GCA_929447395.1 of Epistrophe grossulariae. Taxonomy (NCBI): domain Eukaryota; kingdom Metazoa; phylum Arthropoda; class Insecta; order Diptera; family Syrphidae; genus Epistrophe; species Epistrophe grossulariae. Next base: position 127,138,828 of record OV839567.1, read on the forward strand.
CAGTGCTGAGCGTACATAGCGTTGAACGCACTCAATTTTCGTGAAGCTCAGAACAGAGATTATGGATAATTCATAAGTCTGCTATTACACGATGAATCTCGTTGCATGCACCTTCTTCGAATTCTTCTTTATTATTTCGTCCGCTTTTTCAAGCGCTATTACACGTTGAAACCAAAGTCATGAATCTAATTTGACAGTTCTACTTATTTTTCATTTTCGTGTTGGGCTGTGCTCAAGCAATAAAAAACTTTTTCTGTTCTTATTTTTGTTTTCATTATTAGATAGATATATTGAAGAAAGAAAGGTTTGTGTGCCTTTAAATGAATATCAGTCAAGAAAAGCAATAATTTATTTTATTTATGCTGTTTTTAAAGATGAATTTCTCATTTCTGGAAAGCCTATAAGGCCATCAATAACAGTGCGTTGCATCGAAATTTACTCTTTGAACAACAAAACCATATGAAGCAGAATAGTAAAAAACGGACAAGAGAAAAGAGAAACGTCAAATAGGTGCATCGAAAATTTTACTCACGCGACACCGGTCACTTTTTTCCGTCTCATCTTTTCGATTTTTTTTCTCTTTTGCACTTACGTAGTTCAAAAAGTCGCATGCGTCTAGATGCATCGTGTAATAGCAAACTAATCTCTGGCTCAGAATCAAAATCACGACCACGGCTACAAGATAAGAATCCTTGCGTTCGGTAAACTATCAGATAAGCTATCCACGCATCCAAAAATTTTCAGATACGTTGAGTTGTTTTTGCATCAGCTGTTTTGTCACAAAAGATTACAACAACACAAACCTATCCGGATAGCTTTGGATTGATCCCCGAACGTGACCAATCACGACTACAAGATACGTAACGTTTTTTTTCACCATACCGCCAGTATAGATGTTTACATATCAAAAATCTCTGGAACTGAAAGGAAAACAAAATAGAAAAACCGATCTGGTCTCAAAGCAGTCATGTAATTGAAAAAAAGTACTGCAAAGAATACAAAATACAGATAACTCTAAAGAAGCGTCAAAAAGAGTCTCGTAAAACTTGGCCCACGACTCACAGGGCAACTGGTCTTCCGTCTTATCTTTTTTCTCTTTCGCACTCATTATGTTCGAATAGAGTCAGACGCAAAGAATCATCGTGTAATAGGGGCTTAATATATCCTCTAAGCAGCCAACCCACAGATCTCTATAATACACTGGATAGTGAATAGCCTATAGTGTATAACAGTTTTTGTGAGGCAAGTTTTTTAAAGGGTACCGGCCACGACCTCATATCTCGCTCTTTACAAACGAAGAAAGAGATTGAAGATATTTGCCGAAATTGAGCATTTATTTGATATCAGTTGATGCCAACAAGCATTGCGGCTGTAAACATTGAAAAAAATAAAAGAAAATGCAGGTCCAGTAGCTTCCATTCCGCTGGCGCCGCTGTTATACTGTTATATGAAGGTACCGGCCACGACTATATTTTTGCCTCAAAAATGTTGTATGAATACACTATCCAGTGTATATAGAGATCAGTGAGCCAACCAAATTTCAACCCGAACTGAACTCGACCTATCGATTTCAAATACTCAGCGTTTAGTTACTGAACGTACATATTGTTGAACGCACTCAATTTTCGTGAAGCTCAGAATTACGATCACGATTACAACGTTACGTTACGTTTTCTTTTCACCCTACCGCCAGTATAGATGTTTACACATCAAAAGTACAGAGACGTCAAAACAAGTCGACAGAAGAAGTCCAACGTGAAAACCGTCAATGAAATTTAATCGACAACCGAAAGCTCTTAAATGGTGGTTTTTATCTAGTGGCAACGTAGTCAACCTATAATGGGATTTGACACTTACTGGTTGAACAGATAAAGGATGAATTCCAAAATTAAGTTCGAACTGTCAACCAACTTCCAACACAAAAGAACTTCCAAAATATGGGAGATGAGTTCCAAAATGAAGTTCGAACATTTGAAAAGATATCTATACTAACTAACTATCTATATTTTGACGTACATGTAAAATTTATCTAGTCCCAAACTGACAGCGGAATCCTCTAAAATGACAGTTTTCATATTGGACTATCCTCCGCTGACATATTTTGACTTTTTTGTATATACCTTCCCATTTCGTGGTGAGAAATACTTGGCCAAGAAAGGCATCTCATTTTCGCTTTGAATTGGGAGATGCCGTTCTTAATCACCTCTTTCTCGCCATGAATTTCATTGACGGTGTTCACATTGGACTACTTCCGGCAACTTGTTTTGACGTCTTCTGTAAAGAGATGGCAAAGAAAGACATCTTCCACTTCATGGTAGGAAAGAGATGCCTTTCTTGGCCACCTCTTTCTCGACATGAAGTGGGAGTGAGCAAAAGTACAGAGACGTCAAAAGAAAGCAGCGGAAGTAGTCCAATGTGAACACCGTCAATGAAATTTAATCTAGTCCCAACTGACAGTAGAAAGTTCTAAAATTATGTTTTCAATCTATTGGCACCGTAGCGAACCTCTAATGGGATTTGACACTTATTTTCTAATCCGAACGAACCTGCAATGACAGTGTTGACATTAGACAGCCTCAACTGAAATTTTTTGACGTCTTTGTATACCTTTCTCATTCCTACTTCGTTGCGAGAAAGAGGTCAAGAAAGGCATCTCATTCTCACCATGAAGTGGAAATGTCTTTCTTGGCCATCGCTTTATCGCCATGAGATGGGAGTGAGAAAAAGTACAGACATCTCAAAACAAGTCGACGGAAGTAGTACAATGTGAACACCGTCATTGAAATTCATTTTTTGACGTCTTTGTATACCTTTCTCATTCCTACTTCGTTGCGAGAAAGAGTTGGTCAAAAAAGGCGTCTCTTTCTCACCATGAAGTGGAAATGTCATGAATTTCATTGACGGTGTTCACATTGGACTACTTCCGGCAACTTGTTTTGACGTCTCTTTATTCTTTCTCACTCCCACTTCATGGCGAAAAAGAGATGGCAAAGAAAGACATCTCCCACTTCATGGTGAAAAAGAGATGCCTTTCCTGTCCACCTCTTTCTCGGCATGAAGTGGTAGTGAGTAAAAGTACAGAGACGTCAAAAGAAAACAGCGGAAGTAGTCCAATGTGAACACCGTCAATGAAATTTAATTTAGTCCCAACTAACAGCAGAAAGTTCTAAAATTGTGTTTTCAATCTAGTGGCACCGTAGCCCTCTAATGGGATTTGACACTTATTTTCTAATCTGAACGAACCTGCAATGAAAATGTTGACATTAGACTGACTCAACTGAAATTTTTTGACGTCTTTGTATACCTTTCTCATTCCTTCTTCGTTGCGAGGAAGAGTTGGTCAAGAAAGGCATCTCTTTCTCACCATGGAGTGGAAATGTCATGAATTTCATTGACGGTGTTCACATTGGACTATTTCCGGCAACTTGTTTTGACGTATCTGTATTTTTGAGGCAAAAATATAGTCGTGGCCACTGATCTCTATATACACTGGATAGTGTATTCATACAAAATTTTTGAGGCAAAAATATTATCGTGGCCGGTACCCTCATATAACAGTATAACAGCGGCGCCAGCGGAATGGACGCTACTGGACCTGCATTTTCTTATATTTTTTTTAATATTTACAGCCGCAATGCTTGTTGACATCAACTGATATCAAATAAATGCTCAATTTCGGCAAATATCTTCAATCATTTTCTTCGTTTGTATAGAGCGAGATATGAGGTCGTGGCCGGTACCCTTTAAAAAACTTGCCTCACAAAAACTGTTATACACTATAGGCTATTCACTATCCAGTGTATTATAGAGATCAGTGGTCGTGGCCGGTACCTTCATATAACAGTATAACAGCGGTGCCAGCGGTATGGACGCTACTGGACCTGGATTTTCTTTTATTTTTTTTTCAATATTTACAGCCGCAATGCTTGTCGGCATCAACTGACATCAAATAAATGCTCAATTACGGCAAATATCTTCCATCTCTTTTTTTCGTTGGTATGGAGCGAGATATGAGGTCGTGGCTGGTACCCTTTCAAAAATTGGCTCACAAAAACTGTTATAAACTATAGGCTATTCACTATCCAGTGTATAGCGTACGTAGCGTTGAACGCATTCAATTTTCGTGAAGCTCAGAACAGAGATTATGGATAATTCATAAGTCTGCTATTACACGATGAATCTTTTTGTTATTTCGTCCGCTGTTTCAAGCGCTATTACACGTTGAAACCAAAGTCATGAATCTAATTTGACAGTTCTCTTTATTTTTCATTTTCGTGTTGGGCTGTGCTCAAGCAATAAAAAACTTTTTCTGTTCTTATTTTTGTTTTCATTATTAGATATATATATTGAAGAAAGAAAGGTTTGTGTGCCTTTAAATGAATATCAGTCAAGAAAAGCAATAATTTATTTTATTTATGTTTTTTTTAAAGATGAATTTCTCATTTCTGGAAAGCCTATAAGGCCATCAATAACAGTGCGTTGCATCGAAATTTACTCTTTGAACAACAAAACCATATGAAGCAGAATAGTAAAAAACGGACAAGAGAAAAGAGAAACGTCAAATAGTTGCATCGAAAATTTTACTCACGCGACACCGGTCACTTTTTTTCCGTCTCATCTTTTCGATTTTTTTTCTCTTTTGCACTTACGTAGTTCAAAAAGTCGCATGCGTCTAGATGCATCGTGTAATAGCAAACTAATCTCTGGCTCAGAATCAAAATCACGACCACGGCTACAAGATAAGAATCCCGACTACGAGATGAGTGGGCGTAAATTTAAATTTTTTTTTAAATTATGCGTTTTCTAAGTTTACGTAAAGTTTTTCAAAAAATTCAAAATTTACACTGAGCCATCTTTGGCGTCTACTTTAAGGTACATACATTCATACAATGTATGTTATGTATGTTCCGTGAAATAGGCCCCTGGACCCATGTTCTGTAACTCGGCGATAATTTTTCGCGTCGAGAAACGCCGTTTCTCGCGCGAAAAGTTATCGCTGAGTTACAGAACATGGGTCCTGGTCTCAAAGCAGTCATGTAATTGAAAAAAAGTAATGCAAAGAATACAAAATACGGATAAAGGTAGCTGCAAACAAACGCGATAGCGGTGGCGATCAATATAAAATTGTGGATGCCATACACATAAATCAAAGGAAAAGCACACATCTACACGATTGAAGTGTGCTTTGATTTTTATATGAGGCATCCCACATTTTTATCGTGATCGCCACCGCCATCGCAGTGGTTTGCGCGTAGCCTAATGCGAAAGAAGCGTTAAAAAGAGTTTCGTAAAACTTGGCCCACGACTCACAGGACAACTGGTCTTCCATCTTATCATTTTTCTCTTTCGCACTCATTATGTTCGAATAGAGTCAGACGCAAAGAATCATCGTGTAATAGTGGCTTAATATATCCTCTAAGCAGCCAACCAAATTTCAACCCAAACTGAACTCGACCTTTCGATTTCGTATATAAATACTCCACGTTTAGTTACTGAACGTACATATTGTTGAACGCACTCAATTTTCGTAAAGCTCAGAATCACGATCACGACCACGATCACGATTACAACGTTACGTTACGTTTTCTTTTTACCCTACCGCCAGTATAGATGTTTACACATCAAAAATTAACAATTAATGAAAATGAAAACTATAACTGGCACCAAAGTCGCGAAAATTATCTGGACTTAGCTAAGTCCATACACATAGACTTAAGTTGTTGTTGTTGCAAATATAAATATACGTGTAAATTGATTAGCTCCAATCCAATGTGGTTTTTTTTCGTGCAATTCTATGTGGACTTTCCAGAAAAATCACGTCTATTGTTTGTCATAAGAAATGGTAATTGGCATCAACACATTTGCTCTCTTTAAACAACCTATAATCTGTCGATACTGCAATCTGCATTGATAAAAAACATAGTCGTTAGGCCGCGTTAAACGCATCACGTTTTACATATTCATATCGATTATGGAATCCGCAATACTTGATCCGAAGTGATTCTCAGTGCAGTGTTCTCTTTTCTTTTCACGACAGATGGGTAAAGAGAAAAGAGAGCACTGCATTGCAGAGAATCACTGTGGATCCAATGCCGCGGGTTCTATAATCGAAATGATTATAAATATTCAAATTACGGAATTTTTCGATCTCCATTCTGATTGGTCAGCTGTTTTAAGAAGTTAGATGAATTTAAGTGAAATTTAGTAACATGTTTATTTGTTATACACTTATATATTTCTTTATATGACAGTTTTTTTTAAATTTATTTTAGGAAATCCACCAGACGAAGAAGAAAACTATAACAACAACCACAAAAACAAAAACTCAAACAACAATCCAGTAAACAATATAAAGAAATAAAAATGCATAGACTATAAATTTTGACACATACTATCGGAAAGGGTTGACGAACAAGATCACGTCCGCAACCGTACTACAACTACCTTATCGTGTTGTATAGAAGTTACTATAAAAATGTTCAGTATACTTAATACCTAATTTGTGAGTAACCGCCATATATTCACTTGATACATCCAGATTAAAACTTAAATCCGGATGTAAATTACCTATACAAATTCAATGTAAATACATCCGGCTTTAAGTTTTAATCTAGATTTATGGAGTGAATAATATGGGCATACAAATATACAGAGCCCGTCTAACCGGAGTAAATAGAAGCTAATTAGCTTATAATCGTAAGATTTAAAAAAAAAAAAAAAAAAAATATGGGCATAAGGATCGATATAATCGTTAGTTTTCTTTTCTTACAAAGTAACTGCAACAACCAAAACCACAGTAATTTTAAAGTAGTTTTCTTTTTAAGTACAGAACGCAGATTAAAGTCTCTTCCAAACCGGCCCGAAATATTCGCAACGAATATCCGACAATTGAAGAATGTTCAGAAATTCGCATTGCGAATCTAAAGCCGTATGTAAATTCATTTAAAATCAATGTAAATACATTGGGATTTAAGTTTTAAACTGGATTAATCGACTGAATTATTCACCATGTAAATCATCAATATAATAAAACGACAAACACTAATTTTGGGGTACCATTTACGCGGTCTACAAAAGCCGAAAGTATATAAATTATATGTCGATGGAAAGGTTTTTTTGCATAGAAGTGCACAAAGCAAACATTTATAAAATAATTTTACCACAAAGACTAAAAAACAATAAAGTAAAATTGCATTATAAGTGCGAGGAGAGCGAGAACCATAGCAAGAGCCAGAGCCAGAGCGAGACCGAGAATTTGTTCACAAACTTATTATATTTTCGTTAAATGCAATGGTTCGTGCATTTAATATATTCGTTAAGATGGTTAGTGAATTCGAGTGAGGGATTTTTTTGGGAAGAATTTTATTTCTGAGGATTTTTTTCTGTTGTGTTGGATTTTCGGCCATTGGTCGATTTAATGCAAGGAACCAGTGGTTCTTGGATCGGCTAAGCCCAACCCGGCAGCGCGGCGTTTAGTGCTGCAGGAAATAATAAAAAGTAGCTCATATAATAATAATTAGCTCAGTTTTTCTCCACGCTCAAGACTGCTTTTAAACGATGATATTATTCTTGCGATTTTGTACTTAATGTTGGAGTATCCACCTCCAAAAATCGTATGCATCGAAAAATAAAGTTTTCTGGAATTTCATGTGAATTACAATATATTTTCTAGAAGTTGTTTCTCAATTAGACGATAATGTTATTAGCACTCGAGTTTCGGGGGCTGGACGTACTAGTTAATTTAAAAGGGCCAAAATTTCGTTGTCGTTTCGAAGTATTCGGGTTGATTTGTAGAAGCTTATAATTACGAATTTGTAATATCAAAATGTAATAAAACTTTCATAAAAGCATTCCGATTTACATAAGTTTTTATTGTTTAAGACTGTAAACCTGCTTTTAAAAATTATTCTTAGTATTTATCAAATCTATGTATAAACTTTGTATTTTTCTAAATATTATTAATATTTCTTAAATCTATAAACTTTGTATTTTTATTTATGAATAAAATATCTACTGCGCTATTTTTCCCGTAACTTCTAATTTTACATTAATTTAACGCAGCGTTTTTGGCGACGTCGAATATGAGAACAAAAAGCTATTCTAATTCTTCAAAGCATCGTCATCAAAACAGTTTAATTGATTAAAAGTTTCAGATTGTAGATATTTGTTCATCAGTTCAGAGAGTCGGGGGCACACCAGTAGTTCAAAAGGTTATTTCTATTCCAACAGAAGAGAGATTCATCGATACTGTACTCAGAGAGAAAGAACTAATAGAGAGAGTCAAATTTCCTTGTCTCCGTCCTCTCGAAACCTTTTGTTTACATTTTTTATAACGTGTTGAATTCCTATCGGTGTGTACATGTTTTCACCTCGGGCATTGCAAAACAAAAAAAAAGGTGGTGAGCATGCACATCTTCTTGCATATGTATTTGTCCCCACATTTTTTTTATATGGAGTTAATAATTATACATATGCAAGATGGTGCGCAAGTCGCAGCTTGTAGGCTAAAAGAGAGCCACCGTCGAATTTGACTCTCTCTATTAGTTCCTTCTCTCTGGTATTGTACCTATGCTGATTGCTGTTTATAATAAGTGGGGAGTTACGCAATGAATCAAAAAGATAAGTACATATATACAATAAAAAAGTTTATTGGAACAGTAAATATTTTTATCAATATCAATATACTAGTATTGGACCAATATTATTGATACTCAAACAAAAGTTTATTTGAATAAATAAAATAAATATAAACGTTAAATTAAAAAATTTTGTTTTGTTTTTATTTATTAATATTAAAATTTATTTTCACAACTTTTAATTTTTAATAATTGAATTTATTTTTATTGCGACGCGTTTCGGACTTTGTCCATCTTTCTTGTTTGTGAGTTTCTTGCTGTGTTATGTTTGTCTCTTCTTTCTTTCGATAGTGTTTTTAATTGCTGTTTCGTATAGTGGATTCGTTTTAAATGTCAATTTGTCATTGAGTAATTTGTCTTGTTCTAATTTGTTCGCCTTGTATATTTCGAACTCCTCTATTGCGTCAAGTATTTTGCCTTTTTGGCACATGTGTAGAGGTTTTAAGTTCGTGTCGAAGTCTGTGTAGTTGTGGTTATTGTCAATAAGGTGTTAGGCAAATGTTGATTTTGTGTTTATTTTTGGTTTGTGTTCTTTGTATCGTTCGTAAAAAGTTCTGCCTGTTTGGCCATTGTAATATTACATCTACATGTCATATTATATACAATTGATTAACCTATTAATTAGAGACAGAGATAAAGAACTAATAGAGAGAGTCAAATTCGACTGCGGCTCTCTTTTAGCCTACAAGCACAGATAATAAACTATACAGATGTAGCATCCATATGGGAAAAAATCTCTATGAAAACGAAATTCGTCCTAAAAAAGAGCTTTCTTCAAAGTTCAACTTCTTAGAGAAGGGACAACATTTCAATTTATTTTCTCTACTACTCTAACACATGGGAGACCTACACACGGAAAAAAACGCACACTTTTGTTTTTGTTTTTTTATTATTTTTTCTCCTTCAAGAGTTAAGCCTAGTACGCTGCTGATGCGAAACGAAAAATCCCATACAAAAATGACACAACGAAATCAGAAACGGAAAATTTCGTTTTGCTTTTCGTTTTGCAGTACGCTGTTGGAAGAGCGAAATTTATAATTGTAGCAGATTATTTGGAGAAGTCTCCGCTCCTTTTTCGCACTGATTTAATTATACAGACTATTTATTGTGTGCGGAAAAATGACATTTGTGTTTTTTATTTGTTTATCATTTTCTTACATCATGGGTTTCTGCATTTATGTTTGATTTTGTTTTTGGAATTAGTGAAACTCTCCAAGGATATTTTCCGTTGTGTTTTCGCAAGCGTTTCGTTGTCTGTTTGGAGATCACATCAGGAGCGTACTAGGCTTTATGAAAAAAAAAAAAACGAACGGAAAAAAACCTGTTTGCTTCTCTCTTTTTAGGAATTGTGTGTTTATTGTTTTTTTTTCATGATCTTTACTCGCTATGTGCTACCGCAGGTCAAATTTGAGACTTCATTTTGAAAGTAAATAAAAATATCCGAGTCTGGTATGCGGTTTTCAAATCGAGGATGAAAATCGTCATCATCGTTAGATTTATATGTGTGCTTCATCATATACATATTTTGCTTGTGCGCTTCATGAATTTGTTCAGAAAAATATTGAAATTCATTTTTAAGAATTTTCGGAAAAAATTAATTGAAATAAAAATGAATTTCATTTAAGGAAATTTTATGTTAGTTTCCACAGAGAAGAGGTTTCTTGAATTATGTATTATGTACTTTAAATACATTTAATTAGGGTAGTTAAGTGGAAGAGCGCGAGTTACGTGCTATACTATAGTAGCAGCTCTACACAACAATCAATGGCACATGGCAGCACTGATTCAATCAATATAAAAAGTACCTACACAACATCGAAAGAGCGTATAACGTCAACCAGCCAGAATCTATTCATCATCAACTCAAACAGTTTCATATCTTCATTATCATCTGTAACAAAACAACTAACAAGCATCTTGTTGTCATCTTGTTCATCGTCATACATACATATCAATATCATCACTCTCTTAAAATTGATTTATCTCTCTTAAAACATTTATGCACATAGTAACAGGAATTCTTTATTTGTTGTAAAATCTAGCTTGTAAGAAAAGTTCAGTTATTATGTTAATCACTTCTTATTTGGATTTAGAGGAATAAACATATATTTTGTTATGAGCTCTGGTTTGATTATTTCAAGTATGGTTTATTGTTTATAACTCGCGCCGCCGCGCCGCGCCGCGCTGTCGGTCGTCGGCTAGCTGTTAATTTTGTATATACCTATGCAATTATTTTCTTCTATATTTGATGGAAGACCGAATAGTTTTTCCTTACTAGTGATGGCCTAAACAGTTATTTTTGAATAACAGTTATAACCGTTCCTGTTCTTTTATAGTAACAGTTATTCTTAGCAGTTATTGGGTAACGGTTACTTTGATCATTAAAATAGAAAAATTCTTCAAATTTCAGTAGATCGTAAAATGTTTCCGTTTTCAAATTCTGGATGTTAACTTTTAATCCTTAAATTCGCGGAATAACCTTGTTTTGAATTTGACGTTTGGAATTATTTTAAGTTTTTTTATACCCTAATTGAATCTCATGAAAAGCCACTGGACCAAAAATATTTTATTGTTCTTTTAAATTTAAGTTTGGTATAAGGACTATTTTTGCAGAAAATTAGAATTTTTCGAATTTTATTTGCTTATTTCGGAAAAAAAATATGTCCGTACAAAAATCAACTCCGAATCCAGATTTGATCCGGTACGAAAATCAGAACAGGGATAACTGTTTCAAATCAATAGAAAAAGACTTGTTTTTTTAGGTTTTGGCCACAAACTATTTAAGCTTATTTAAAAAAATAAATAAAATTACTCTTATCGGTTATAATCCTTCTAAAGCCTCAACTACATTGGCCATTTTTTGCAAAAGTTCAAAAGTAAAAATATTTTGTTTGGTTCTAGCGCAGTTGATTCGTAAAAAAGTGTATACAAATTGTTTTTTAAACCAAAATTTAAGCTTTCTGCATCATTTGTTTTTAGTTTTCTAGTCAGAAAAACTATCACAAAATCAATTTAAAAATTTTCACTTTTGCACTTTTTCACTTTTTTGGCTTATGTAGTTGAGGCTTAAGCTTAAGATCGATTTAAAAACAACAACAAGAAAAACAAACAAGTAGGAACATCAAAATCACAATAAATTAAATTAATATTTAGTTTTCAACAGCAAAAATGTTTATCCAAAAAAGGTTAAAAAGCTTAAAAAAAAAAAACGTTTATTTTTAATTTTCATTTAAAAAAACTTAGAACTCAAAACTAACACCGACCTGGAGTTAAAAACTTTTATAACCACGAACAATTTAAGGTTTTTAAAAAACTGCTGGGTGCCAAGTTTAATAAAAAATGACCGAGTCGTTTTCGAATTATTTAAACTTTTATTTTAAAAATCCAAACACATTTTTTTTTGGAAAATTTGGGGGTTTACATTGTCAAGTTTTCAAAACGTTTTGAATTGTGAGTAATTAAAAGAAAACTTGCCAAGTAACCCCCAAATTTAAGTCAGTAATCATTAAATAATAAATTTCTCTCATAACTTGGTGTTGTTTCAATATTACTCTTCTTAAAATATTTGATATTAAACCTTCGTAAAGTTAGAACTTGGCATACTTTTAGATCTCACTACTTTTCACGACTGAGTTGTTAAATATACAGATTTTTATATAGAAGAACTTGGCTGTTTTTTTAACATTTATGTTTTTTGGTGTGATCTCACTCCTTTTTGCAAAGATATTTATTTGTTGTCATGTAATACCTCGTAAGATACCTACTAATATAATTCTACAACAATCAGAAGTGCTTTATACAATTGATAAAAATTCTGTGAAAGTGGGCGGATACCACGCCCCCTGAATTGAAAACCTCAAGTATTCTATTTTTTTCTTTGTATGCACTTTAAGCCCTACCGCTCTACCAAATTTCATCATTCTACAGCAATCGGAAGTGCTCCATTTAATTGGCAGCAGTTTTGAGGAAGTAGGCGGATACCACGCCACTTGAATGAAAAACTTAAAATATAAAATTTGTTTCTTTTTATGCACTTCAAGCCCAAACGCTGTACCCAATTTCATCATTCTACAGCAATTGGAAATGCTCCTTGATAACTATTCTGAGAAAATGGGCGGATACCACGCCCCCTGAATGGAAAACTTCAAATATTCTATTTTTTTCTTTGTATGCATTCTAAGCCCTATCGTTCTACCAAATTTCATCATTTTACAACAATCGGAAGTGCTCCATTTAAATGATTGCAATTCTGAGAAAGAAGGCGGATACCACGCCGGAGTAAAAATATTTATATGAAAAATTTCGATTTTTCAGAGGAAAAATTCAGATTTTTCAGGGATTCTTCAATCTATCCTGCCTGACTGGGTCATCCCTTTCTCCCTTTCTCACCAAGAAGTGGGAGCGAGATAAAGTACAGAGACTTAAAAAAAAATCGGAGGAGTTAGTCCACACCTTCCCAGACAATACATCCTTCAATAGAATTTGAAAAAATCCTTAAATGCATTATTCCGGAGCAGAAATTCAAATCTGAAAAAATGGCAGGTCAGATTCTGATAGGCGTTGAACTTTGTGTTGACCTTAACATAAATATTTAATTTAATAAAATATGTAATATGACGGAAGCGCTTAACTTTTTTTTTCGATCTGTAAATTACGTCAAAATATCCAGGCTTTTCATCAATTGGAAATGAAAACAAAAATACTAAATCAAACGGCTTGTACTTTGTTTTACTAAAGATATTTATGTCTTTAAAATAATAATTAGTTTCAATAATATTAAAATTTTAAATAGCTCGAAACATTCAAAATGTATATCGACTATCGAGTAACTTTAAGAGATTTTTTGTTTACCAGTTATTGTAATAACTGGGAACTGATAAGTAGTAACTTTGATATTGGGTAAACTTTAGATAAGTTATTTGCTACCAGTTGCTGTAATAACTGGTAACTTTGATATCGAGTAACTGGTTATAACAGTTCCCAACGAATAACCGGTTGCTGGTAACAGTTATTGATATATCGTCCATCACTATTCCTTACATTCAATTCATTATTCGTCCTAGGTATAGGTATCATGGTTATATTTGGTTGAGCTAAAGGACAATGGGCAAACATGTATGGAGCGCTGGCCCAGCTCCAATAAGAACGATCTTTATATCATATTACCTATATAGGTTCGTATTTATATACATTATTTATCAGTTAACCGTTTGCCTAAATTCGCTGTGTGGCGGAAGTAATTTAATTTTTAGTAAACTGAGTTTCAGGTTTCCAAATCTCTGATTTCCTTTAATATATTGTGGTTTCTTTATGTTTACTTATGTAAACTAATAAATAAAACATTAATTAGTACATTATCAGTTAAGTTTAAGTCAAAATATATAATGTCAGTGTAATATTAATTTTTTAAATTGTACGAAAAAATTGATTTTGTTACACATTAACTCCTCCTCCTTATGTTTATTATTATCTGACCCAGATTATATGGTAGGTTTTAGTGATAAAACTAAAATATTATGTGAAAGGAAACTTTATTTAAAAATTTAAAAATACGTGATTTTTCTTAAATCGGAATTTCAGTAGGGTAAATTAGGGTAATTAAAAGAATTTTAAAAATATCGCCTTTTTGGTGGTACATCTCCAAATCTATTATCGTGTCGCCAAATGAAATTTCAAATCGCCTGTTTGGCGATAAATCGCACAATCTGACAACCCTGAAAGTATCTACAGCAATTAATTTAGCGTAGTTGCATTATATAGGTATGTAAGACACAATCGAAACATATTAAGATATTATAAAGATTTGCTGCAGTCGTAAAGTAGTACCATAGGTAATGAGCAGGTTCAATAAAAATCGCTTAACATATGAATTTTTAGGTTTCTGAATTTATGTCGTTGAACGCAAAAAAAAAATCTGAAATTTCAGCCGAAAGTCATTGTGTCAAATTCCTGCTTTTACCTGTAGGATTTACATCTAAGCGAAATAAAATAGAACTTTAATTACATTCGTATATTAAATATTAAGCGTGAATAGTTGTGAGGATGACATTGTATGTAACTAAATCAGCAACAGGTTTTATTATTTTCATAAAAAATTTTTTTATTGATATGTATGGCCTAAAATTATAAAGTTTAGCTTTTATGTGCAGTGCTTCAGCTGATTTGGAACATCCTCCACCACAAACAGCTTTCATCTGAATTTTCAGATGATAATTTCTTGTCTGAAAATTCAGATCAAACGTAACTAAAAGTCACTAAAAGTCATCTAACATTTTATGACATCTGGCCAATCAGAAGCTCTAAAAATTCTTTTTTAGTGAATTTTTATAGTGCATTACGTTTTTATATGAAAATTTTAAATGTGTAACTTTTAGCAACGTATACGTATATGTATATGTATTTAGAAAACAGCTGTTGACATTGGATATATAGGATAAATTAAAATTTTCTCTAAATCCAGATTCTTTAAATGCAAAAGAAACTTTGCATACACCAAACCTCGCACCTACCCCAAATCCTATAGTGTGACCAAGCAGGGGGGTTGCAGAGGGGCAGCATGCCCCCCCATACATACCTCACTGTTTATAAGCCGTAATGCTGGATGTTAGCACTGATGTATTTATGTAAGCAAGCAAAAAAACAAAACTCTCATAAAAAAGTAGTTTTAGTATTTTTCAATTTTCTCAAAAACTAGAAGACATAAAACCATTCGGTTTTTTTTGTTCGATTTAGAATTGATATTAACATTGACCACAAAAAGCCAATTTAGCACTTCATTTCATAATTTTGAAAACAATTGGTCTAAACTTTTTCTTTTTCATTTTTTTTTATCAAAATTTTGAGTTTGCATGCAATGCAATTTATGGGAAAAAAAAATTGAAAATCCTTATAGGAGCGGTTTTTTTTTGAAACAGTTTTTTATACAGGGTGTCCCGTAACTCAAAGTCAAGCGGGTAACGGGTGATAGGGTAGGTTGTACCTGTTCTGGAAAAAATAAGAAAAAAAATCTATCTCGCTTGCTTAAGTAATAATAGCAATATTTAGAAAAATAGTGAAAATCGATACCTAGACCGCATTTTTAGGTACTGTGGTCACAAATTTCCGAATTTTGACGTGTTTATTTTTTTTACGTAATTCTAAATAACCATGCTATTGATTTCAATCACAAATTTAAAAATAAATATTGTAAGTTTCGTAAGAAAAATAAAGTTTGACTGAGTCATGTTTCAAAAAAAAATTTTAAGCGAACTTTGACACTTCATATTTAAAAAAAAAATGTACTACACTACCTTGGCAAGTTTTTTAAAAAATTGGCGCGTTTCATCAAGATTTCAAAATGGTACAACACTTGCTACTTATTCATTCGTCAAAAATATTTTTCATTTTTTATTTGCAAAAAACACCTCAGTTCACTTCAATCACTTTTACGAGAATAATGCTTTTTTGTACTCAAAAATCAATTTTACCAAGGTGTACGTAACATAAACAGAGGCACTAGAATCAGACACTGTTTGCCATACATAAGAGTGAGACAGATCTACATTACGTAATATGGTACGCTACGATCTACGTTCGGTACGCTACGTTTCTGGTTTTACTCGCAACATCTCACAATCGTGCGCTTTTGTGATACCCTGGACTCGATTATTGTTGTAAAAATTGTGTCAGTTATTATCTAGTAATAGGAACTAAAAACTTCCATATTTTCCCCAACATTGTTCTGCAAATATCGACTCTGGGAGCGTTTAGTCACGAGGTAGCAAACTTTGTACACGTTGCAGATGGTACGGGTGGAAGTAGTTCTGTTTTAAAATTCGATGAGCAATGCTTTTCGGTATTCCAGTGGATCGAAAGGTACCCAATTGTGGGGCGTCACTCATGACCACCGGGTGTTCATCTATGGACACCTATCATACTCGCAAGGACGATTGCCTTTAGTACTCGTATGGCGGCGCTGCAGATGGGAGACCCCAACGACATAACGACGAAGGAGTTTAAAATTAAATTGAATTGAATGTGATCCCAGCGCTTGATCAGTGCGATTGAAAGATCCACTGGAATACCGAAAAGCATTGCTCATCGAATTTTAAATCAAAACAACTACCACCCGTGACCCGTAAACCATATGCAACGTGTATACAAAGTAACTATACGCTCTCAGAGTTGATATGTTGGTAAAAATTTGTGAAGTTTTTAGTACCTATTAATAGATAATAACTAACATAATTTCCACAACACTTTTCGAGTCCAGGGTAACAAAAGCGCACGATTGTGAGATGTTGCGAGTAAAACCAGAAACGTAGCGTACCGAACGTAGATCGTAGCGTACCATATTACGTAATGTAGATCTGTCTCACTCTTATTTATGGCAAACAGTGTCTGATTCTAGTGCCTCTGTTTATGTTACGTACACCTTGGTAAAATTGATTTTTGAGTACAAAAAAGCATTATTCTCGTAAAAGTGATTGAAGTGAACTGAGGTCCTTTTTGCAAATAAAAAATGAAAAATATTTTTAACGAATTAATAAGTAGCAAGTGTTGTACCATTTTGAAATCCTGATGAAACGCGCCAATTTTTTAAAAAACTTGCCAAGGTAGTGTAGTACATTTCTTTTTAATTATGAAGTGTCAAAGTTAGCTTAAAATTTTTTTTTGAAACATGACTCAGTCAAACTTTATTTTTCTTTCGAAACTTACAATATTTATTTCTAAATTTGTGATTGAAATCAATAGCATGGTTATTTAGAATTACGTAAAAAAATAAACACGTCAAAATTCGGAAATTTGTGACCACAGTACCTAAAAATGCGGTCTAGGGTATCGATTTTCACTATTTTTCTAAATATTGCTATTATTACTTAAGCAAGCGAGATAGATTTTTTTTCTTATTTTTTCCAGAACAGGTACAACCTACCCTATCACCCGTTACCCGCTTGACTTTGAGTTACGGGACACCCTGTATATGTAGGTATCAAATTTTGAAAAAATAAAAATAAAATGGTACGCAATTTTTGAGCCTTTATTGTTGTGGAATTAAAAAATTAATTAAAAAAAAATATCATCAACCCTTTTTCGAAATATGGAATTTTCAAAAAATACCTAACTAAAAATGATATACATATACCTAACTAAATATCAAAAAATGGTTCGATCTTATAAATCTAGAATAGAATACGAAAACTACAAACGCCACGCTCATTCATAATCTTTATTCATAAAAATCCTTAAACAAAAAAAAAGAAGACATTTTTTCCGTCATTAAAAAATACTCAAAAAAAATTTCTACCTACCCAGTACCCAATATCCATGGATCAATGCAAAGAAGAAAAAGAGTTCATATACTTTTTATTCTTTGTGATCAGCCTCAGACGACCTTAAAAAAAATCGTACATACAACACAGCAAAAAAAAAAAACATGCATCATCGTATTGTCTTACGTCTTCCTCTCGATCGTTGCTCACTGCATATTATTGCAGAAACAAAAAAACAGGTTTGTATTCAATTTTTTCCCCATTCATTTCATTCCTATATCTTGAGTAACAGAGCAAGAGAGAAAACATATGAGCGAGCCTGCAAGAGAGAACTTTTTGCAAAAGACAAACAGCTTTCTTTATGTGCTTTACTATGAACAGGCAAAGAGCTTTCTTGCCTGTTGATCGTCTGCGTGGTGTAAAAATAAATTGGGACATTTTTTTCTATGGGGATGCTACATCTGTATAGTTTATTATCTGTGATCGTAGCTTGAAGGCTAAAAGAGAGCCACTGTCGAATTTGACTCTCTCTATTAGTTTCTTCTCTCTGGTCCAACTGTCAAAAAAGTGGGAAACAAATCATGTATTCCAGCCTACACGATTTGACATGTGTTAATACATGGGAATTTTTAGAAATGGTTCTAATTCAATCACACATTTCATCACATTTTTATTGAGGTTAAATTAAACGGTTGTGTGTGGTCAAAAAATAAAAAGTCATTTCTCTCCCTCAAATTTGGCAGTAGCATGGAATTCTATCCCTGCACTTTCCATTTGAGATGTATTAATACTCAGTGGGATAGTTTGGACACGGTTGCCACTTTGGTCATTTGTGACCAAATTTGTTCATAATTTTTTAAATTAGTCACATGGTCACTTTTTATTCTATTTGGTCATTTTTTTTACGAAATGAAAAATGAAACCACAAAAAATTAATTCGGATCATCAGCAACACTATGCACTTGAAGCAGCAATATTTTCGCATGCATTACGACGATGCACAGGCCTTACGAAATCAGTAACGCTTCTTCACAATTTTACTGCTTGCTTGCGTAGTCGGTCGATTATGACGACCATAATCATCGCGTAATGCGCGAAAAGTTTCTACGTTTGCATCACCACTTTTGTAGTAAGTTTTAATAACTTTAACGCGTTGTTCTATTGTTAAGCGATCCATTATCGTAAATGGCAAACATTCAACTAATTGGTCTGTTTGTTAACGTGAAATTTCTTGCTTTCTTGAAATTCTTTGCAAAAATTTTCCCAAAATTTCACAATATGATGTCAAAACCATAGAAAAAAACTCAGTTTTCGGGAAATTTGTTGAAAAAAAAGTTACCAAACAGTCATATTATGACACTTCAAATGGCAACTGAGTTTGACAGCTGTCAAATGCCAGCGCTACCAACATGAAACCACTAAATTAATGACCCTGTATAACTAAATTCGGTGCTTCAGTTATTTGTCGAAATTACTTTCAATGGAGCTGAAATTGTGGCTTTTCAACTGGATTGCCTGAAACAAAACATTTTCACCACTTTTTATACATTTGATTTATCGTGTTCAGAAAATTAACAGAACTAATAATATTTTTATGTGTTTGACGGAAAAGTTATATAAGAAATATACCAAAAACAAAATTAGGTAGGTAAAGGGAATGGAAACATTTTTAAAATTAAAGAAAGCAAAAGCAAAAGTATTTTAAATATGCAGAGCATATCAGATTTTAGCAAATTCGTATATTTGCTGGACTTCCTTACCAATGCTTTACCCGAAATGAAACAAAAATTTACAATTCGCACCAATTTCAATTACCGTTTTGGTGGTTATCAAAAAGGAGTTGTTAAGGACTACGAAGTTGGTTTGCACAAAGCTCATTCAGTGTGGTTCTTTCCGAACTGTTAAAGGAGATCTTTTGGCCTTTTTTGGGTATCTAACGCTAAAACTGGATGAGCAGCGTAAAATTTCTCAAGATTTTTAATAATTATTATTATTATTATTATTATTATTATTATTATTATTATTATTATTATTATTATTATTATTATTATTATTATTATTATTATTATTATTATTATTATTATTATTATTATTATTATTATTATTATTATTATTATTATTATTATTATTATTATTATTATTATTATTATTATTATTATTATTATTATTATTATTATTATTATTATTATTATTATTATTATTATTATTATTATCTATATTGTTTTCATTATAAAAATTTACAAAATTAGAAATAAAGATTACAAGCATGGCTCATGGGCCGTCTGCCGGTATATTTTTCTTCACTTAACAATTTGTGAGAGAATGTACATTATGCTTATTAAAATTTATCAGAGTAAGTATACATAAAGAATTGGTTATATAAACACAATATTTCAGCAATTGAAAAAAGAATAATGCCAGAAGGAAAACAAATATTCAATATAATGGATTTAATGAATCTGAATCGTGTTTTAAGTTTTTATGACACAATATTTAATAATATTTATTGGACTATATCCGGCTTTTAGTTTAGCTAAAACAAAATTATTAAGTTTATAAAACAATCACTTTAAAAAGATGGCGAGTTGTCTTATACAATTGTTTTAAAAATTGATTCAAAGTGAAAAAGAATCCAATACTTTAATTGAGAAGTAAATAATATATTTGTATCTATCAAGGGCAAGTTAGGCTTTAACAAAAAAGATATCTTAAAGATTTTAAAGATTTGCAATTTCAGATGCGGTTCGGGCTTTTAGTTGAGCTACAACAAAAAAAAAAAAGAGATCTTTTGAGCTTTTAGTTTAGCTAAAACAAAACTGTAATAGAATCATTAGATACTAAAGAAACCGGACAAGTAGACGCCAACCATTATCTCCATTCAGAACACCTAGACATTCCTCAAGTGACAGAAAACTCTTGTTAAAATACAATCGACGAATTTCCTGCAAGATTGGGCACAACGCAACGAAGTGGAAAATGTTTTCGATTTGATTGAGGTTGCATAAAGTGCAGTTGGGATTATTATCTGTTCTGTGAGGACTGTAATTAAGCACTAGCATCTCCGTGCGAGCTTTAAATATGATACTCATTTCCAGTACCGTAAATTCATCTCTAAAATAATTAGAGGTCCCGAGACTGAGGTTAAGTTTACTGTAAAATGATCTCGACACAGACTCTCTCGCTCTATCTAGATAGCTTTGGAAAAAGTGATCATCAATGATAGATATACAGTCGTAGAAAGCGCGTCTCCACGAATCTAGGCTATCAACAGACAGATTCAGAGGAAAGTTGTGTGCAGAGGCTTAATCATACCAGTCTTTAAAATACACTAATAGAATCCTCTTTTGCAAATTGTTGATCGATCTTTGCATAACCTTCAGTATATAGTCTGCGTTTGCTTTTAAATTCATAATAAAAATTGGATCAAGTCCCGATTCAATCTGTATAGCATAGTTGGGTGTGTCAGTTGGGAGTCTAAAGATACGCTTGAAAAAGTACCTTTGGATAGCTTCGATTTCTTCCACTTGCTTGTATCCATAAACTTCATTGCCATAACACAAACAGCTTTTGATGGTGGCTTCAAACACTTTGAACTTAGACGCCGGGTCCACAAGTTTGTTATTAAAAAAATTTGACCACATACAATTTATTGCTGTTTTTGCAACACTCACTTTATCTTTTATGTGAACACCAACATTCAAGTTATGAGTTAATGTGTAACCTAAATATTTAAATTCTTTCACCACTTCTAAATTGGAACCATTGAGGGTCCAATTGCGGTCGGTTCTAGTGCTACGATGTTGGGACCTGAAAACCATAATTTTCGACTTCGAACTATTTATTTGGAGATCCCATAGATCACAAAATTGTTTTAATTTATTTATTTGAAGCTGAAGTGTGACCGCATTATCAGTTAAGATCACCAAGTCATCGGCGTAGAGCAAAACTTTAATAGATAGATCGCCAAAAGTAACACCACCAGGGATATGATCTTCAATGTCATTAATAAATAGTGAAAAGATTAGCGGACTTAAAATGCAGCCTTGAGGCACACCCGTGTTAGAACTAAACGGATTCGATTTGCTACTACCATTTGAAACTACAGTTTAATTAAAGTATAAGCTGCCAGGTGTTGTCGGATGCATTAACGGAACACATATCTGCAATATAATATCAACTGCATCTTGTTTATAATAATATCAAGGGAAACTGTAGCCTAAATTATTTGTTGGTGATTTTAATTTTTATATTCTATGCCATTCATTTTTGCGAAGTTAAAAGTCGAATTTATAAATGCATTATAAAGGGTACATAAAGTTATATAATTCTTATAATGTCTCTTAACGCGAAAAACGTATTTATATAACATATGCAAAGTCGAAAAGAGGCATTATAAGCTAAACGCATTTGAGGTTTGAATAGTGCCTTTATATGTAAGTTAAGTACATAGATAATTTAAATTTAGGACTGAAAAACGGATTTCTGGCTTTCAAAACCGATATAGTGTTGCCGTTGTATTTTAATATTTTTTGTTTTTCATTTTAAGTAATTTTTTTTTTCTAAATTGTCCCTACCTCCTAAACAGGACGAGATACCCCACTGTTTATACGCCGTAATGCTGGGTATTAGCACTGTTTTTCTGTAAGCAAGAAAAAAAAACAAAAATTTCATAAAAAAGTAGTTCTAGTAATTTTCAGTTTTCTCAAAAACTAGAAGACAAAAACCGTTCGGTTTTTTGTGTTCCATTCAAAATTGATATAAGCATTGACCTCAAAAAAACCAATTTAGCACGGACTTTATTTCACAACTTTGACAAAATGATCTAAACTTTTTTTTTTATTTTGTTTATAAAAATTTTGAGTGCATGCGAATTTTTCAAAAACTATTGACATAAATAATTTAGTTTGAATTTAGGATTAAAGAATAGATTTTTGGCTGTATAGTACTTTATTGTAGGTGTTGCCGTTGTTTTTTAATATTTTTTTTCTGTTCATTTAAGTCATTTTTTTCTAAAACTGCCCCTGCCTCATTAACGGTGGGAGATAGACCCTCCCTCCTCCCACAGTAAAAATGTTTGTTTTTGACGTACTCTCCCCTGGCGCTTATTTTGGCATTGTTTGAATTTCTTTTTTGTCCCCCCCTAAAAATGATTATTGTATACCTGTACCTACTGTAGGTACAATGTACATACAAACACGTTGTGCAATTTTTTTTTAAAGCGGATAACGTAGTAACGCGGAAGGTTAATTATAGGGATTGAATCCCAGCCTCTTTGCACCTTTAAAGTAAAAAAAAAGAAATATTTTTTTTATTGGAAACTACCTCTTCCGATGAATTAATTTTTGTAATTTATTAATGTGTACCAAATTTTTGATGACTTTTAGGGACTTCGAATTATTTTAGACATGGCAAACAAAAAACCACCCTAATAATAGGTATAACTTTCTTTTCAATAAAAACACCAGCGTGTAGAATGAATGAAATACACAATTCTTTTAATGAATCAATTAACATGAATTTTTTGTTCCAAAATATTTTACTTTATTAACAAACAACACAAAAATTACATACAAAACAATAATCTGAATAATATTAGGAGAAAATAAAAAGAATCCGATCGGCTCACTGTGGTCCAAAAAGCCAAAAGTCGCGTCAAAAATACAAAATCCGTTTTTTTTTTAATTTTTTGTTTTTATTTCTAATAGACATAGCTTCAAAAACAGCAAACAAATTATTTGTTTAAATTGTTTGGTTTATAAAGCTTTTCAAATTTGGCAAATTTTGTAATAGAGTAAAAACGAATTGCAAAAAAACGAATTTATTTATTTTCTTTATTGCAATTATGGCATATTTAATGAAAATATAACTTTTTTATTCGTGAGTAAATAAAAAAAAAAGTTTAATATTTTTAATAAATAAAACAAAAAACATGAGTTTTTTAGGTTTGAATAGAGCTACAAAAAAAGTCTCGCTTCATCCCGCTGAATAATTACCAGCACATATTAGCATGACTATTTGTTAAACCATATTTAAAATTGCAGCTGCAACTTTTTGCAATGTTTTGAGAAAATGTAATTTGTTGAAAAAAAAGCATGTTGCAGGTGCTAATATTCTAAAAAGCAAATTTACTTTTGGAATGTTTGAGTTATTTCCTTTCTCAAAAGAGCTGAGAAAGTGAAATGTTCTTCTTGCTTCAGTAAGAATACCTTACGTTTTGTTTTTATCTTGATAGTAAAAAAAATCCGCCCACTACCACGCCCCTTTTATTTAAATGGCAATTGTTAAAGAAATGAACTTACAATCCTGGGAACAAACGATTGTTATATTTAATATTTAATTTTTGCAATCCACCCAAAAAGAGTTTTTAAGAGATTTTGAAACTTAAAGTAGGTAAATAAAAATTAACTTTGACAATAAAGAAAATTATAATCCTTAATCCTATTTATGTTTTGAAACCTGCCAAAAGTAGGAGATTAATTTCTTTATTGCCATAATAATGCCAAAAAGTTGGAAGTAGGAGATTTATTTCATTTTTCCCTGCACCATAAAAATTTGAAAGAAGTATTAAATATTGATATTTATTTATTTATTTTATGATCCAATAAAATAGATAGCAAGAAATATTAAGTTACTATCGCTACCCCAAAAAAAGAGGTTATGAGCAATGTACCTACATTGGGTGGCAGGTAAAATATTCCTTGTACATACATATGTGTCGTTAACAATCAAAACGGTGCTAAAGGCACTTTTTTTTAAATATTGAGTTGGATATGCAAAAATTTGCGTATCAAAGAGAGTTGTTAGATGGCGGAAAAAGTTTGTTTCAAAACCGACTAATAAAGAAGTTATTACTATTTTAATTTTGAGTATGGGGTCAAAACATATAAACAAAAGAATTTTCAAAATGCCCATAACATTTTTTTAACGAACAAAAATGCCTTAAAAAAACATTCCACGAAAGAACGAATATAACAGGTCCATATATAATTTTTGTTAGTCAATCTAATAAAAAAAACTTCCATAAATCAAAGAAAATTCAATTATTTTGAATATTTTAGAAATTATATGTTTTCGCTTTTTACTCGGTTTCAGGTTCAATTTTTTTAGCCTCTGTTTGAATTTAGGATTAAAGAATAGATTTTTGGCTGTATAGTACTTTATTGTAGGTGTTGCCGTTGTTTTTTAATATTTTTTTTCTGTTCATTTAAGTCATTTTTTTCTAAAACTGCCCCTGCCTCATTAACGGTGGGAGATAGACCCCCCCTCCTCCCACAGTAAAAATGTTTGTTTTTGACGTACTCTCCCCTGGCGCTTATTTTGGCATTGTTTGAATTTCTTTTTTGTCCCCCCCTAAAAATGATTATTGTATACCTGTACCTACTGTAGGTACAATGTACATACAAACACGTTGTGCAATTTTTTTTTAAAGCGGATAACGTAGTAACGCGGAAGGTTAATTATAGGGATTGAATCCCAGCCTCTTTGCACCTTTAAAGTAAAAAAAAAGAAATATTTTTTTTATTGGAAACTACCTCTTCCGATGAATTAATTTTTGTAATTTATTAATGTGTACCAAATTTTTGATGACTTTTAGGGACTTCGAATTATTTTAGACATGGCAAACAAAAAACCACCCTAATAATAGGTATAACTTTCTTTTCAATAAAAACACCAGCGTGTAGAATGAATGAAATACACAATTCTTTTAATGAATCAATTAACATGAATTTTTTGTTCCAAAATATTTTACTTTATTAACAAACAACACAAAAATTACATACAAAACAATAATCTGAATAATATTAGGAGAAAATAAAAAGAATCCGATCGGCTCACTGTGGTCCAAAAAGCCAAAAGTCGCGTCAAAAATACAAAATCCGTTTTTTTTTTAATTTTTTGTTTTTATTTCTAATAGACATAGCTTCAAAAACAGCAAACAAATTATTTGTTTAAATTGTTTGGTTTATAAAGCTTTTCAAATTTGGCAAATTTTGTAATAGAGTAAAAACGAATTGCAAAAAAACGAATTTATTTATTTTCTTTATTGCAATTATGGCATATTTAATGAAAATATAACTTTTTTATTCGTGAGTAAATAAAAAAAAAAGTTTAATATTTTTAATAAATAAAACAAAAAACATGAGTTTTTTAGGTTTGAATAGAGCTACAAAAAAAGTCTCGCTTCATCCCGCTGAATAATTACCAGCACATATTAGCATGACTATTTGTTAAACCATATTTAAAATTGCAGCTGCAACTTTTTGCAATGTTTTGAGAAAATGTAATTTGTTGAAAAAAAAGCATGTTGCAGGTGCTAATATTCTAAAAAGCAAATTTACTTTTGGAATGTTTGAGTTATTTCCTTTCTCAAAAGAGCTGAGAAAGTGAAATGTTCTTCTTGCTTCAGTAAGAATACCTTACGTTTTGTTTTTATCTTGATAGTAAAAAAAATCCGCCCACTACCACGCCCCTTTTATTTAAATGGCAATTGTTAAAGAAATGAACTTACAATCCTGGGAACAAACGATTGTTATATTTAATATTTAATTTTTGCAATCCACCCAAAAAGAGTTTTTAAGAGATTTTGAAACTTAAAGTAGGTAAATAAAAATTAACTTTGACAATAAAGAAAATTATAATCCTTAATCCTATTTATGTTTTGAAACCTGCCAAAAGTAGGAGATTAATTTCTTTATTGCCATAATAATGCCAAAAAGTTGGAAGTAGGAGATTTATTTCATTTTTCCCTGCACCATAAAAATTTGAAAGAAGTATTAAATATTGATATTTATTTATTTATTTTATGATCCAATAAAATAGATAGCAAGAAATATTAAGTTACTATCGCTACCCCAAAAAAAGAGGTTATGAGCAATGTACCTACATTGGGTGGCAGGTAAAATATTCCTTGTACATACATATGTGTCGTTAACAATCAAAACGGTGCTAAAGGCACTTTTTTTTAAATATTGAGTTGGATATGCAAAAATTTGCGTATCAAAGAGAGTTGTTAGATGGCGGAAAAAGTTTGTTTCAAAACCGACTAATAAAGAAGTTATTACTATTTTAATTTTGAGTATGGGGTCAAAACATATAAACAAAAGAATTTTCAAAATGCCCATAACATTTTTTTAACGAACAAAAATGCCTTAAAAAAACATTCCACGAAAGAACGAATATAACAGGTCCATATATAATTTTTGTTAGTCAATCTAATAAAAAAAACTTCCATAAATCAAAGAAAATTCAATTATTTTGAATATTTTAGAAATTATATGTTTTCGCTTTTTACTCGGTTTCAGGTTCAATTTTTTTAGCCTCTGTTTGAATTTAGGATTAAAGAATAGATTTTTGGCTGTATAGTACTTTATTGTAGGTGTTGCCGTTGTTTTTTAATATTTTTTTTCTGTTCATTTAAGTCATTTTTTTCTAAAACTGCCCCTGCCTCATTAACGGTGGGAGATAGACCCCCCCTCCTCCCACAGTAAAAATGTTTGTTTTTGACGTACTCTCCCCTGGCGCTTATTTTGGCATTGTTTGAATTTCTTTTTTGTCCCCCCCTAAAAATGATTATTGTATACCTGTACCTACTGTAGGTACAATGTACATACAAACACGTTGTGCAATTTTTTTTTAAAGCGGATAACGTAGTAACGCGGAAGGTTAATTATAGGGATTGAATCCCAGCCTCTTTGCACCTTTAAAGTAAAAAAAAAGAAATATTTTTTTTATTGGAAACTACCTCTTCCGATGAATTAATTTTTGTAATTTATTAATGTGTACCAAATTTTTGATGACTTTTAGGGACTTCGAATTATTTTAGACATGGCAAACAAAAAACCACCCTAATAATAGGTATAACTTTCTTTTCAATAAAAACACCAGCGTGTAGAATGAATGAAATACACAATTCTTTTAATGAATCAATTAACATGAATTTTTTGTTCCAAAATATTTTACTTTATTAACAAACAACACAAAAATTACATACAAAACAATAATCTGAATAATATTAGGAGAAAATAAAAAGAATCCGATCGGCTCACTGTGGTCCAAAAAGCCAAAAGTCGCGTCAAAAATACAAAATCCGTTTTTTTTTTAATTTTTTGTTTTTATTTCTAATAGACATAGCTTCAAAAACAGCAAACAAATTATTTGTTTAAATTGTTTGGTTTATAAAGCTTTTCAAATTTGGCAAATTTTGTAATAGAGTAAAAACGAATTGCAAAAAAACGAATTTATTTATTTTCTTTATTGCAATTATGGCATATTTAATGAAAATATAACTTTTTTATTCGTGAGTAAATAAAAAAAAAAGTTTAATATTTTTAATAAATAAAACAAAAAACATGAGTTTTTTAGGTTTGAATAGAGCTACAAAAAAAGTCTCGCTTCATCCCGCTGAATAATTACCAGCACATATTAGCATGACTATTTGTTAAACCATATTTAAAATTGCAGCTGCAACTTTTTGCAATGTTTTGAGAAAATGTAATTTGTTGAAAAAAAAGCATGTTGCAGGTGCTAATATTCTAAAAAGCAAATTTACTTTTGGAATGTTTGAGTTATTTCCTTTCTCAAAAGAGCTGAGAAAGTGAAATGTTCTTCTTGCTTCAGTAAGAATACCTTACGTTTTGTTTTTATCTTGATAGTAAAAAAAATCCGCCCACTACCACGCCCCTTTTATTTAAATGGCAATTGTTAAAGAAATGAACTTACAATCCTGGGAACAAACGATTGTTATATTTAATATTTAATTTTTGCAATCCACCCAAAAAGAGTTTTTAAGAGATTTTGAAACTTAAAGTAGGTAAATAAAAATTAACTTTGACAATAAAGAAAATTATAATCCTTAATCCTATTTATGTTTTGAAACCTGCCAAAAGTAGGAGATTAATTTCTTTATTGCCATAATAATGCCAAAAAGTTGGAAGTAGGAGATTTATTTCATTTTTCCCTGCACCATAAAAATTTGAAAGAAGTATTAAATATTGATATTTATTTATTTATTTTATGATCCAATAAAATAGATAGCAAGAAATATTAAGTTACTATCGCTACCCCAAAAAAAGAGGTTATGAGCAATGTACCTACATTGGGTGGCAGGTAAAATATTCCTTGTACATACATATGTGTCGTTAACAATCAAAACGGTGCTAAAGGCACTTTTTTTTAAATATTGAGTTGGATATGCAAAAATTTGCGTATCAAAGAGAGTTGTTAGATGGCGGAAAAAGTTTGTTTCAAAACCGACTAATAAAGAAGTTATTACTATTTTAATTTTGAGTATGGGGTCAAAACATATAAACAAAAGAATTTTCAAAATGCCCATAACATTTTTTTAACGAACAAAAATGCCTTAAAAAAACATTCCACGAAAGAACGAATATAACAGGTCCATATATAATTTTTGTTAGTCAATCTAATAAAAAAAACTTCCATAAATCAAAGAAAATTCAATTATTTTGAATATTTTAGAAATTATATGTTTTCGCTTTTTACTCGGTTTCAGGTTCAATTTTTTTAGCCTCTGTTTGATTGTTAACGCCACATATATATATATATATATATAAAATATGGACTATGGATGAATGGAATTGGTTTTCAAAAGGTTTGACTCAAGAGGGGATCGTGCAACTTTAAACTTCAATATGAATATTTCAATCAAAATCCTTTTTGAACATTTTGTCATTGTTTCAAATTTTCAAGAATTCGAAGCATTTTTTCAAAACCAATACAAAGATACAAGTGCGAAGAAACCAAAATTAAACTAAAAAAATGATATAGTAAATTTAAAACAAAATGGAGTGACTGCAGTCAAACATCAAAATTTGGTTCGTCATTTTTATGCATCCACTGTTGTAAAAAAAATTATTTTGGAACACCCTGTGAATAATTAAATAGTCGCAGACTTTTTTTTTATAAAATTCCTTAAATTTTAACTGTTTTTTAAAGTTTTTCTTAAGTTCCTTTCCTTGTTTATTCCTTTTTTTAAAGAAAATCTTACTTCAGCCTTTGATTTAGAAACATCCTGTGAAGCAATTTTCTTAAAAATCACTATTTTGATAGCCTTTGAAATTTCTTTTAAGAAGAAATTGTAGCGATATCTTCATGCGTTCAAAAGTCATGATTTTTAGTTTTTACAACCAAAACTCAACAGAATTGTTTTTTTTTTTTATAATATGAACAGCTGAGATTGGTTTGTCAGTTTTGGAAGTAAAACGTGATAGATTACCTCTTTTTGGTACTTTATCTGACACAAGCCCTATAAACTACATATACAGGGTAGGGAAATGTTTTATAAATGGGAATTTATGCCACGTTACATAGAGGCTACATAAAACCTTATGCCAGTGTATAATTACTCATCTGTTTTTCGAAATCTAATAAATGAGACTGTAATTTATAGGTATGTGACGATTCCCTAAAAAATGGCTATACGTGCATCGATGGTACGCACCAAGGAGCTAAGAGCTTGCCACGATTCTTTTATTTGACACTTAAGTGAACTCATAGGAGCAAAATGGAACGTTAATATTTGCAGAAAAACACCAACGTTTGGCATGCTAAGTAATTATTAAAAAATAATTTTTAACTCAAACTTTAATTTACTGTTTTTTAGGAAGATGCTGGGTACCGCTTAGAACCCTGGCTTTTGACATCTTTCAGAACACCTGAGAGTGGTCACGTTCGGGGATCAATCCAAAGCTATCCGGATAGGTTTGTGTTGTTGTAATCCCTTGTGACAAAACAGCTGATGCAACAACAACCCAACGTATCTGAAAATTTTTGGATGCGTGGATAGCCTATCTGATAGTTTACCGAACGCAAGGAGTGAAAGTGACTTAGCTCCGCCTAATGAACTAATTCAGATCCATGAAATTAAAGTAATGGAATCCACAGAGGCAAGTCAAGTTGTAGTAACCTGACTGCAGGAGGACAGAGAATTAGCACGACCAAGGCCAACATCATTTGTTATCTTGGTTAACTACTTAACAAGATTTTTTAATTTCAAACCAATAAAACATTTCATTTAATATGAAAATTGCTTTTAAGTGGTTGGTTGGTTGCAGTTATTGCGAGATGCGGCTTCGATTTGAGGAGAAACGTACCTAAAAACCTCGTAGCTTCATCGTATTATTGGTTGCGTTATCGTCACATCCAATTTCAGCCAGCAAATATTCCAACCCAATTTTATTTTCCACATCCTGCCTTTTTATCTTTTGAGGTGAGCGTAATCCAAAGGAATGTGAAGCAACGACACCCTCGACTGCTTCCTTCATTCCAACAAGTTGGAAAACAACCTCTTCAGAAGGGAAAAATTTTTAAGTCTCATTTGGCCCAATTCCTGTTCCTCTTTCTTAAATTTTGTTTTGAGCAGCCTTTTTTCTCACGCAGCGTTTTTGGTCCATCCAAACATGATTGACAAAATATTTTTATTTTAATATTAAGTACACGCTGTGATTAAAGTTTATTTTTTTTCTTCCATTAGAAATCACTTTTTACTGGAGGCCCCGCGCTGTTCAATTAATCAGCTTCCAAAAAGTACATATCTTTTCTTTCGATTTTCAGGTTTTTCCTGCATTTTGCTAAGAAGTCTATCATTTTGCTTGTAATTAATTGATTTGCTCCTAAAAATTAACCGAAAAGGAGTTATTTCTTTTCTGTCTGGACCAAAATAAACGAATAATCTAATTTTGTGATATTTTTGTTTTGCTCCTGTTCGCCTAGCAAAAAACAAGTGATTTTTTTAGCTGCTGATCATGTTGCATTTCACCCGAATTGAGTGCTGCCATTAAGGGGAATTTTTCGACCGAAACTCATAATAGGGGAAAATAAAATAGGAAAATTTTTTGCGTGGAATGACGTTCTGGTAGTTTGAAAGACAAAAGTTAAGATACTGCAGCTGATACTAAGAGTACCGACCGTAAATAAGCAGAGACCTAGAAAACTATAGAAATTTCAAGTTAAATTTAAGTTTATATCTTCTTTTTCTTTATAACATAAAAAAAAAAACAATTTGGTGTAAATAATTTCGATAGCCAGCAACAATTTGGTATAAATGAGTTTGAAACGGGTTGGGTAGGATTGCTAGCATTTCATAATCTCGCATTATAAAAATCTCACATTTCGTATACCTACCGAAATTTCGAAATTTATAATCTCGCGCGAGATTTCTAATTGAGAGATATTTTCGTTATGCATGATTTATTCGAAAAGGGCGAGATGTCGTTATTTTTAGTCAATAAGAGTTTTGAAGAATATAAGACAGATTAAACTTAGGTCTCGCATTTCGTCTTCTTAATTATTGTAGTGTTCCAGGCGGAATTTTTAGCTTTTAAAGAAGCCGATATCATCAACGAAAATCCGCATCTTATCAGACAGCCAAGCTGGTATAAAATCTCTGGGCTCTGTTCCTATAAACTCTAAAACAACCCAAAACTGAAGATCATCTCTTGTTGCGATGGCGCATCAGTTCAACATTCACCACTGCCATAGCGATATTCCAGGAAACTGTAAATCTGATAAACTGGCTAAAAGTGGAACAACAAAAAAGTATTTTAACAGATAAGACAAATATTGGTATACGCATCGCTACATGTAAACTTAGGATTTGTACTGATTTGATTTGTACTGATGGGCTGCGATAAAAGATGCTATGAAGAACAACATCACCACTTGCTGGCTCAGAAGCGCTCTTAGCATTTGATATCTACGCCTTAGCTACGTAAAAGTTGTGATAACCGGACACTGTCTATTGAAAACTCATATAAATATAATATGCACATACTCAAGACTTCTAAGATGGTACCTGAAAACACCAAAACCATAAAATGTCGTTGTTCCTAAAAGAATAGATGAAACCAAATTTTGGGGAGTATGTACTTTTTTATCTTAGTTTGTTTTCTTTTGAAATGTATTTCTTTAAGTTACGTTAACAGTGAGTAACTATTTCATTTAGTTTTTTTTTTTTAAACATTATTATTATAATATTTTTATATTTCTACATATTATTTTAATTTAATCACAACAATAAGAGTAAGAAAGTTAGTGTATTTATCAGCTCTGTATGTAATGTTTTGCAATTTTCCTGTTCATCTTTGTTTCCTATTACATTTTATTCGTTATTTGTCACCAATTTATTTTGGAAATATCTGTGGGATTATTTTGAAAATATAATGTTTATATGGATGATATTAAGATAGTCAAGCTTTGCAAAATCATTGTGTTTAAAATTTTATTTGCTTTTGTAAATTACTTTTTCACTGGTAGTTTTATTTATTTTTATTGTGTCTACGTATTGTTTTTTCTCTTTTTGTTCAATACATAGTATATGTTTTATTTTTTTTTTATTGTGTATATTATTGTTTATATTAATTAATTTTTAAAACATTTTCGGTTTATATGACGTAATGTAATTATTATAATAATATTTTAAAATGACTAGGATAGCTCTGAACAGGACATTGGCGTATAACCAATTAGAGCAACTGGAAAATTTTTAACATGTGTTTGCCATTGTGATGATAATTGGAAGAACTTAACGCCAGTCCATTCGGTTCCATCGATGTAAACTGCAATAAATAATATTTTCATAAAATATGTATATATATGTAAATATTAACAGATACAAAAATTAATTTATAAATATTAACTATCCTTCCAAAATTTTCGTAATTACCTCTCAATGGAACTGGATGTGACTGTTTTGGTGAACAAATCAATCGTGCAACACCTTCAACACATTGTTCTTTTTCGAGATCGCGATCCTTCTCCTTTTTCTTACCTAAACGCATTACTGTAAATAAAATTAAAAAAAAAAAAACAATGTTTATGATTTATTTATTTGATACGAACTAAATAGTTAAAAGCAATTATATGAAAGTTTCCAATTTGTTGCCAATATGTATTTGTAAAGGTTGGAGTTATGTCTATTTCAAGGGGCCAACTCGATCCTCAGTCTCCGATATCAGCATAATATTGTTTGTTTTTTTTTTTAGTTAAAACTTTGACTGTTTCATTCGTGTTGTTTCTTTTCTATTTTGGATGAACTAAGTGTGTATGTTACTGTTAAATATAGAAATTCTAGAATTTACCGGTTAGACTTAGAATTTTTCAGCAACAATGGTAATAGTCCAATACAAAATTCCCAAACATCAATATCATAAGGTGATAAAGAAAAGCTTGGTCACCCATCCCATTTCCTGGTTAGACCGACTGGGTAGGGAGGTTTCTAATCATCGATATAAAGCATAAACCTGAACCAAATTAAAGGCGTGGCAGTCGTGAAATAGCTATATCTCAAGCATATACAAATTTGATGGTAGCTCACGCAATTGTTTGTTTTTTCATTCAATTCATTAAATGTTAATATGATTTCTAGAAAAAAGCACCAAATCTCATCAAAATGAACAACATTTTCAGATTTCGTAATCTAGTAGAATACTGCGAGATCTTCTCAAAATCTGGAACGGTATGAATGTGAAACAAACACACATAATTACTCAATTTTCTCTTCAGTATAACAGTTCAATCATAATAAAAGAGACGATGGAAAGAGTTTATTATATTTATTGAGTGTAATGTAATCAGGTAGTGGGATTTCATTTCCTTCCTTGCATGTTTTCAACAGAAAACGAGAGAAACAAAAGGAAAAGTGTGTTCTTGTTTTGCGATTTTTTCTTCAAGTTTCTATCAACACTGAAATTTGTTTGAAATGTCAAAAAATCTACTTTATGTGTGGTGTGAGCCGAAATCCCACTTTTTGGTCTGGTGTAAGAACCATATTACTATGAGTGTGTTATCAAACAAAAAAAAAAAAAAACCTTTCAATATTGAGTAATGGATTTTTTTTGTCGACTATAAACTTGAAGTTAAAAATAAACGTTGACCATAATATCAGTCACTTAGTCATTTCTACCAACTGGTAAGGATTTGGTACGGAAAATTTATGAAATCTTAATATAATGGCCTGGGCTTTCTCCAAAAACAATTTGAAAAACATGAGTTCTGGACAACCAATAAGTAATTAATATGTATATGTAGGTGAGTGAGTGAGGTATAATTATAGCTGTGTTTTATTTCCCCCCAGATACAATCCAGATCAGGGGCCTATTTCACCAAACACTTTTCATTTTGCACTTTGCAACTTTGCAAAAAAATAATTTCCGGCAAAACAAAATTGCAAAGTGTTTTACAAAATTTGCAAAGTGCGACTTTTTACTTTTAAATTTTACAGACTATTTCTGAAAAGTGACAAAATAAAAGTGTTTGACCATTTTTTAATAGAATTTTGCATTTGAATACGTATTTTGAAAAGTTGCAAAGCATAACTTAGATTGTTTCAATTAAGATCAAATAAAAACGACCGAAGACTAAAAGAACAAAAGGGATTTAAAACATTTAATAAGCCTCTTCACCAAAACTAGACAAAATGGTAGAAAACTTATTCAAATTAAATATGTTAAGATACTAACATTTGGGTTTTAATTACTAATAAAAGAGAAATTTTGAGAAAATAAGTTGGTCGTCACGAACAGATTGCAATTCGTGATGACATATATAGATTTTATAAATGCAAAAATTAATGTTACAGCAGGACAAAAAAATACACGTCTATTCGTTGACGTGCTATCTGTGTCAACTCGTTTTTAGTCCTTTGTCATCAACATGTTAAACTATGACGAATTTGGATAGAAATATTCAATATACGTCAAGATATAGTTTTTTGCCTATCTTTTAAGACATCAACTATCAAATTCCATCGAAGGATGGCTACGATGACGATGGATTAAAAAAAAACCTCTGAAAAATACGAAAAATTTATATATT
Organism: Epistrophe grossulariae; assembly: GCA_929447395.1. Taxonomy (NCBI): domain Eukaryota; kingdom Metazoa; phylum Arthropoda; class Insecta; order Diptera; family Syrphidae; genus Epistrophe; species Epistrophe grossulariae. Next base: position 127,174,547 of record OV839567.1, read on the forward strand.
TTTTCTGCTCCATAAAAATGCTTTTTTGGGCAATCCACTGACATTTGGAACGAAAATATAGGTTGTCACCTAAAACTTTTCACTTTGCACTTTGCAAATTTGTGTGTGGTGAAATGTATAATTTATACTCTTGGAAATTTGCGTTTGGTGAAATAAAATTTGTAAAGTCAAAGTGCAAAGTAGCTAAGTGAAAAGTGTTTGGTGAAATAGGTCCCAGTTCAAGAAATCAAGGATCTCAGTGACAACTTGTTATATACCCTACTCTTTTTTCTTTCCTTTCCTTTCCTTTCCTTTCCTTTTTTTTTTTTTTTTTTTTTATTTTTATACACAAGTTGTCTATTTTCTTTACACTATACTGACGACATTTATAAATTAAGGGTTTGTGATCAAAATAGATTTGGAAATCCAAATCCAAAACAAAGTTGGATCTTGTGTGCTCTGGATCCGAACCCCCCTAAAAAATTACCAAGTCTGGCCAGGATATGGGGTAGACGATCAATCTTTTCTTACCTAATAATTCTTACCTAATAACGCTGCGCACCATAAGCAAAATTTTCTTCATATCTATGGGTGGGAATTTTGTATTGCTGCCTCCCGCTCTATAAAGGAAAAATATTGACATTGGCGCTTGCCTGGTGACTGAACATAGCCTGAGCGGATAAACGGAGATGCGTGAGCTTGACAGTTGAATCAAAGAAGGAGTTGAAAAACTTGGAATCCAAGGTAATGTTGTCTAAGAGTTTCAAGATAAGTATATTTAAAATCCTAAAAAAAAGTTTACCCAAATGAGCCAAGTAATTATAGATGATCTCAACACAGTCGTACAAATATTCACAGGTCTAAACTAAAGTTTTATATGTAAAACAATTAAAATTAATACTGTTATTAACATTAAATAAATATGTCAGCCACGCTGTTATTTCGCCGTCTGTAAAGGTTTGAAAATCAAAACTTGAAAATATACATTTCCCAAAAGAAAGAATAAAAACTTTTTCTAATCATATTTGCGCATATTCAAAGTCATATTTTAAACCCAAGTATAACTGAACCGGAGTCTAAATTTAAGACCCCGGTAAGACACAGCTGCTATTCATAAAGAATTCGGCAGCTCTCTTTAGTTAGAAACAGGATATTCAAGTTTCTACTAGAATTTTAGAATAATTTCCTGACCACGAAATTGCAAGCATCTGTTGACTTGTTATTGATTGTAAAAAAAAAAAACATAATGAAAGTAAGAATCTTATAAACATGTTTTTGACACAAAAAACAACATTTTAACAAAATCGAATACAAAAATATATAATTGCAGATGAATTTTAGGTGTTTCTATATTCATCTATGTTAAAATCAAGTGACATTTCTTTTTTTTTATTAAAATCAATAAAATCAAATCGCTCGCGCTGAAAATTATGAATTTAATCTTTCTGTTCGACTATTTTTGAAGTTTGATAAACCTTTCTGTTATGTTTATTATTAGACTCCGGGTTATCGTTTAAAAATGGGTTTAAATTGTCTATGAATAACATAAACTGGAGTTAAGTTTAGCAAAGATAAAATCAGAACTTATCGAAGAACTATAAATACACTAACCGTCAGCTAACTAAAAATAACTAAATAACATTTTTTTAGCTTCAGAATTTCAGAATGTGTCATAAATTATTAATTTTCTATTGAAATTAACTTGAAATTATATAAATAATAGTGTTACTTACTTTTTTGTTTTTTCTCTTTCGTTGCAAAACTAACAGTCAGTCCATTTGAAATCTCACCAATTTGAGCATTTTGCGGTAACCGCCACACTTGTAGATTTCTAAATGTACTCTTGATACTATTTTTACCCTGATCCCCACCCTTTGATATGCTCTTTTCTTTTGCATCTAATGGCCGTATTATTGGCCAATAGTCAACTTGCAATTCAACTGATTCATGTGCAGATGCAGCTGTAGTTTGATTTGATGGTGGCGTTTGTAAGGGCGGTGAAACTCTTCCACTCAATGGAGGAGAACTTGATAGAAGGCCAGTTCCACTGTTATTACCAGCTGCTTGCTGTGCCAACTGTAGCGATTCTTCGAGATCTAATGAAACTTGTGGTCCATCGGTGTAACCAATGCGGACATCCTGCAAAAAAACATCATAGATTATTAAGTGATTAACATTTTTCTTTTGAATTATTGTTAAATACTTACACTGACAAATGGAACAAAGATCTGACAAGAGTCTTCATCCTTGTAGTTTACCATTGCTTCGGCGATAGGAATCTGCGTGCAAGGACCAGCTGCATGTAAGTACCTTTGTACTCGATTGATCAGTTCAACAATATCCGATTTGTTCATTGCCATCGGATCATTTAGTGATGAAGAGATTGATTGCGCATTCACTGTTGAAACGGCAGTAACAGCGGCCGCAGTAGCTGCGGCACGCTCACACAACTGATACCAGTGTTCGGTGCCGAACATTGCGCAATATGACTGGTCAACTGAGCTTAGATGACGTGATATGGTACTACTGCCGATAGGAACAATGTAAAATCGTAGGTGATTTACCCAGTCGGGCGGTCTCACTCCCAGCAATTCCACATAATGTCGTAATGCGGCCCCCTGCAACCAGTCACCTCCCAAAAGGAGTATTTTCACTGTAGTCGGAGGTTTGGCATTCGAGTTACAACTGAAATGGGCAGGTAGGTTTATTTTTTTTTTTTGTTTTTTACTAAAAAAGGAAATAAAACTTACTATTTCTGTATTTTCCCCATGAGTGCTTGAAGCACGGCTTTCACCTCCGCCGTATTTTGGGGTAAAAATGCTGGCTTAAATGTGTTCGAAAAAAGCTGCGTCAGCTTACTGGCCCAACTGATACTGACCAGAGCCTCCGGGGGACTTATTATTGTCACCACATCCGGAATAACGGATTCATCGGTTGCGAATACTCTACTCAATTGATCGAGGAGCATTTTCCTCGGCTCAACATTTGTTGGAGACAAACATGTCTCTAATACTGATCGCGGTTCAGCTGGCAGACTCAAGGATTGCTTTTTCTTGCCGCCGCCCGGAGTACTGCTAGAAGTCCGAAAAAGACGATTACGCTTCTCATTGGGCGGCGGCGGTTGGGAGAGAACTGTTACTGGAGGACCTGGCGTCACCGGTGTCATATTGAAAGCATTTTGCAGAAAGTCTTTTTCACGTGGTGGACTATTTTGGGGATCTGAGGTCTGGCCATCTGTGTTGCCTGCATTAGCTTCATTTCCAGAGCTATCATTACGGAATTCAGGACAGCGATCTTAAAAAAAAAATACAAGTTACATTTATTTTATTTCTTTAATTATTTTTTTTGTATTGAAGATTTAGAGAATTATACAAATATCTACCAAGTTGGATGCCACAATTGAAAAAGAATAACAAAGTAAAATAATAAAAAAAAAAACTAACTAAATGTATAAAAAGATGTGCATAAAGACTTACGATGATTGATGACATAAAATACATATGAAATTGTTGAGAATGGAATTGCTTCCTTTTAACTAAGTTTGTCTATTCTAATATAGAAGTCTCCTTTTTCTATTGGGTACACAAATTACCATTAACTACAGTTTTTTTTGACGGCGGATTTAACAGGCCTACCACGAAACAATTAAGGAAACTTACAGCGTTGTAGGTGCAAAAGGGGTCTTAGTCTTGATAATTCCAGTTCAGTTCCTATGGAGCTGTGGAATGAATTTTATCAAAGCTGGCAAAAATATATACTTAGGCATTTAAGGTTAAGAGTGAATGGAAACAAAACCTCAGATTTCTAGAATTTTACCTTGAGGGACGACGCGAAATGGGGACGCTTCGTTTATAAAATGGAGCGAAGAAGTCGAAGAAGAACTCAATCAACTGGAGCGCGAGTTACGCTAACTTATTTTATTACCTATTTCATTTCTAAATATTATATTACATTGTCGTCGTTCTGTGAAATTTCCCCTAGTCCATTTTTTTTAATTTTAAAACATTTCCATTTGTTATGAGTTTTTCATTGAAAACAACTTGAAATACCTTAAGTTTGAGGAATTTTGAATTTAGATTTAAAGCAACATAAGTATTAGAGACTTTTTTTATTTGGCGTGGAGTAATGCTTTTATCTCGAGCAATCAGAGAAATTTAGCTAAGGACCCATCAGGCAAACAAGGAGAAGTTCAGATTTAATTCCTTTAAAAAAAATTAAAAAATTGGAAATAACGCCCAAATCGAGAAAAAAAAAACAACAACAATTGTTCAGAATTTTTTTGAGCGATATTTCCAAATCGATTGGGGCGTTATTGCTCACAACGTAGTAAATATATAGTTTCTACACTTGAAATTTTTCAGTCACGTGTGTCGCTGCACTCTGATGGAATATCAGTGAATTGAAACATTTGATTCTGAGCACTACGAACCCTGAGTTTAAATATTAAATAAATAAGTAAGTAGTTGCAGAAATTGCAATTTTAATAATTAAATCTGCTTTAGGGTTGGAAAGTCTCAAGCCCTCGTTCAATTCACAAGTCAGAAATGGAGTCGTGAATTGGAAAAAAATTAATTCATAGATTAGTTGGGATTTGTGAATTGAAAAAAAAAATTAATTCATAAGCTAATGTGTGGTTATGAATAGGAAAATTTTCCATTCATAACTTAGCTTACGAAAATTTTCAATTCATAAGCTAGCTAGCTTAAGCTTAAGCTAGCTAGCTTAAGCTAGCTTATGAATTGAAAATTTTCCTACTCATAATCACCCAATAGCTTATAAATAAATTTTTTTTAAAGATAGACACCTCTTCCTTATATAGTTTGCCACTATTTTTCAAAATAAATTTCCTTGACTTTTCCTGACCAAATAAAAAAATAAAATAAAACAGTAACTCTTCAAAAACACATGTTAGGTGAAAAAAAATAAAATAAATAATAAAGGTTCCCCCACACCAACGCGAATTTCCGGTGACGACGACGAAAACAATAAAAACAAAGTGTTGTTTTCATTGACAACCACGTATTGTTATTGTTGTTTTCGTCGTCGCCACCGAAAATTCGCGTTGGTGTGGGGGAACCTTAATTAATACCTACTATTAAATCTAACTCAAAGAATTGTAAGCGTTTTTTAAGATCTCAAAGTCAGTTCTGTAGGCCTATTTTAAGGCGAAATTGGATTTTAAATAAGGAAGAAAACTTTGAACGTGATTCCTCAACATTTAGGAAAATAGCACAAACGTCGATATTGCACCAGAGGTACGATATGTGAAGTCAACAATTATGTCTTTCAAGTTAAAAGAACAAGTCAGCAGAACCAATTTTTTGTAACGTTGTTGCGCCCTACATTTAGTTAGTTCACTGTTCATAACCTGAGTTGAACCAATTCAGCCCATTGCACTGTGTCGGAAGAAGGTAAATCCCACTCAGTTGAAAAGGGTACATGCAGCTGGACATTTCTATCCAATCCAGGCGAGATCCAAACTGTGCTAAAAGATTTCCATAACTCGGCACTCGGTGGTCACCAACCTTTACCTTTTACCTTTTGATAAGGTAAATATGGATGTAGTTTGCGGTCTTCCCACATCCTATTTAGAGAATAGATACATTCTTACCTTTCAGGATGACCTGACAAAATTTATGGACTGCGCGGTCTTCCCAGATGCCGATGCACCCACAGTAGCACAGGTATTTTATGAACAAACACGTTACAGAATACCAAAAGTTCTTGTCACTGACAATGGTGCTAATTTTACTTTTTACTTTTTTTTCAGTTTACAAGACGCATCATTTTATTATAAATTATATTTCTTCATTAAAATCGTTAACGTTGCCACCTCAGCCACCATTCCAATTCCAAGATCTAACGTAGTTGATCACTTTACGAAATGAGCTTTCGGTACGATGAATAGCGAGGATTCGGCTGCTATTTAGAAACATCTGCGAATTTTGAGAGAAAACGACAAACAAACTCTCAACCTTATTCGGAAGCAGATTACAGTAATGAACTTGAATATTGATAGGCTGAACAAACCGGTGTAAAAGGTTATGACGGAGGCTGAGTAAATGGCGAATAATCTCAACAACATTGGTGCAGAATTCAACCAGTGTACTGGAGCCACAAATAATGAAATCGCTACTCTTCAAATCAAAACGAAAAAAAAACGAGTTAATTTTTTCCATTATATCCAAACTGTTTGAAATACGAAACCGGCAAATGACCGAACTATAAATTGTAAATGACCTTTTTCAGCAAAAATAACATATGTAGGTTCATCTCTGATACCAGTAATTTTGCTGTGATCCTGGATAAAATAAGACATACATCCAAATCTAAGACGGTTCTCCAAGATCTATCTGTACTGCATTAAGCAGCTACACTGTAGACTGTAGGATTCGCTAATATGGGTATCAATACCCTTGCCAGAAGTTAACATGTTTGACATCCGTAAAATTTACCCCATTGCCACAAGACTCAACACAAAATGGGATCTCATTCTTGAAGTACCTAAATGCTAAATACATTGCCGAAGATCAGGGGCTGTATGTGGATATGTCAAATGAAGAGTTCGAAAGATGCATTGATGTAACTTTAAATTCTTCATCTTCAGCGAAAATCTTCAAACACAACAAACCGACACATACCAGCGGCAGCTCAGAGTGTGTAGTGGAATTACTCCAACATGCCACAACATTATCAGAAATACGTCGCTATACCGGCCAGATAGCTTTTTATTCTAAGAGAACCTTTAGTGTTCAATTTCAACAGCGATGGTGCACACTATGCTCCAACCCGTCAAAATCTTGAGATTCTGGAGATTCGAAAATCCTGTGAGATGAGCACAAAGAACTTCGTATACCGTACGAAGAAGTATTGGAAACGGGCCTAGAAATTCAGCAGTTAAAAATAAATCACACTGATTTAATTGAAGCCTTTAAAATAAAACACAAAAGTTCGCCAATGGAGGCCCCCCACAAGCTACCACCGCTCAATAATAAATAAATAGTAACACAGCGTAGTTGGTGTTTCCGGTCCGACGAAAAAGCACTTTCGAATAGGATTGACTTTCAGAACGAAATACAGAGTAGGGCCCCTGAGTTAATTTACTCTATTAAAAATTCAGTGCTCAAAGCTTTCGAAATTCCCTGACTTTCGCTGACCAAATTCACGTTCCCTGACTCTCCCTGACTTTCCAGTTGATGTAAAATAAAAAACCTGAACAGCCCTGAGCTCTTTCATAATTGATTGACATTCCCCTGGTCGCCCTGGGGCAGAGAACATCGAACAAACCTATTAATTCAAATAAAGCGAAAATACAGGGTACACCATCTTTTATGTCGGTATGTGTAAACTAGTGTTAAACCTGTTGTAATAGGTCTTTTTGACACAGTCCTGTCAAAACCCATAGGAAAAAAAAAAACAATTTTGTTCCAAAAAAATAGCCAAACAGGCATATTATTATTTAGGTACGTTAATTCTTTACTTTTAGATTAGAATAACTCGAATATGCTTTTTTGGGAATATAATTGAGTGCAATTCATTCGTGTTAACTAGTGTATTGTGTATGTTTATAAATTTTTTAGTGTAATGATGTTTTGATAAATGTGATGGCAATTCAAGATAAGCAATTAGAAACATTTCTGATACAAACAAAATAATGCAAATTTCTTAAGAACTAATAAAACCACATTCAGGAGAGTTTTGTTAAAAAGAAAAACAATAAAAAGAAAAAGAAAAAAAAAAAAACAAAAACAGTGACAATACAGCAAGAATTGTGACTTTCTATATAGGACTAATATTATAGCAACAAAATTATTTTCCAATTAAATTAAAAACAATACAAAATAAAATTTAGTAGGTACAAAATAAAGAAAATCATAATTAATGTTGTGGAATGATTAATCGAAGTGAAAAAAAAAATTAATTTTTATCTAAAAAAAAAAAAAAAAAAAAAATTGAAAATTTTGTTGAAAAATTTGATTGATCACATCACCTGGTGTCGAGGCCAAATTGTTATTATTAAAAGTATTGTTTTTCTTATTATCATAATTAATCGATGTTGGATCACTTTTGTCTGAGGACCTTCTCTCCAAGTTGCCTGCAAAAGAAATCATCAAGCCATGCACAAGAAGAAACAAAAACAAACAAAATGGAACCAAAAAAAAAAAAAAAAACAACAACAAAATATATTATGTAATATAAAAGTTGTATCGTATATATATGTTTATGTATTAGGTATATGTTGTAATTTTATAATTATAAATGTAGTATTTTTTTCTAATTTATATATGTAGATATAAGATTTTAAATTAATGACTATCAAAAAAAAATCTTTAAAAACATAAGAAGGTTTTAATTTATAATTTTTAAATTTTGAAAATTGTAAAAAGAAAAGCGTTCAATTGAAAGCAACCTACAAATTTAATATAAAAAAAAATAAGAACTAAATGCTTAGTTGTGCCAATAAAGAAATCAACAGAAGGAAAGAAAAATTGAGACGTGTACCTACATCAATTAATTGCAGTTAGATTCTGGATTGCATGGATGCATTGCAAAACGATTTAACATTTTCTTTTGGGTGAAAATTTGCTTTTATTGTTTTTGGTTTTGTTTTAAGGTGTGGTGAACACTTGCGTTAGTTCTTACAAAGGACGTTTAACTTTAAAGTCTCAGTGAGTTTTTCTAAATAAAATTGAATAAATAGAGACCAAGCGTCACGGAATGAGTCTCATGATTGGCGTGGCAGTCATGAAATAGCTATAACTCCAGCCTATAAAAACTTGGTGGTAGCTCACCCAAGTGTTGTGGTTTCATTCAAACCTTCAACCAGTGTTGTCACTTTGAAATTTAAAACCGTGGTAGAGATTGAGCTAGTAAAAGTAGTAGATTCAGATTCTGCCTGATACCTAGATTGGGAAATACAATTTTCAGCTGTTGCTTTGGTATTAATACCTAACATTTATATAAACGAAAAATGTTGTCTAATTTAACATACAAATTAAATATTTTTGTGGTACTTAGCCAAAAACCCGATTTCTACTTATATATCTACTTAATTTTGTTAATTTTTTTAGGATACGATTTACGATATTTTGTTTAAAAAAAAATTGAATTTAAAATTTCGTTGAAAAAAATAAATATTTTGTCTTATTCGTCGAATATTTTAACGTTAGTTAAGAAGTTTTTATAAAAAAAATATACAAATGTATATGCTCTTTTTTTTCATGTTTTAGTAAATTAAAAATAAAACTAGACCGGAACGAAAAATGTATAACGTCCTACTTAAAATTCCTATATGAGTAAATGCCTGCACATTAAACCATTTAATGTGAAAATGTCAAAAAAAAAAACGTGATTCGATTTACATTTTTCAGATCTTAGCATTTTTTTTTCGACATTTCAGCTTTTAAAATGAATATAATATATTTCAAAAACATTAGAAATTAGTTTTTAAGAAAGTATATGCATTTTGGATTTTGTTTTGTGTGCCGTTAATAAAAATTTATTAAATATAACAGCATTAGAAGAAAAAGCAAGAGAAGGATCATTAAAAGAAAACAAAAAAGAAATATATTTTGAAATAATTTTGACAGTCAATATTGGTTTTTTTGGCAGAAAAGTTTGATTTGAATAGACTCAACCGCGCCAGTGCAGCGGGCGGCGCGGCCGGCTGGCAACGTTTGAAAATTGTTCAAATTTATTTTGAAAAACATAGTTTAATTCGAGGAACTCACGGGGCATTTTATGATATGATGCTCACAGTGAAGCACACTTTTGCTAAATGACCTACCGTTTGGAGCGCTTAATGGGCCGATGGATTCGTTACAGACACGTCGTTACAAGATAGGCAGCATAAATTAAAAAAATATATTAACCTTTTTGGAAGGTTTAAAATTGTAATTTTTTTCTATGATTTTTCCTTGAATTTTAAGTAGTCTTGACGTAGACGCTCAATAATTACCAGTAAGCAAATAAAGACATTTTATTATTGATTAAATGGAAAAAATACGGGCAACCTAAAATTTGGTAGGTCGTTTTCGGTATAAGAAACTAACTTAAATTTTAGTTTTCGAAAACACTTTTCTGTATATCATTGATTTTCGGAAACGGTTTTTACGACTTTGATGAAATTTTTGGAGTTTGTTCTTATTTGCAAGGAAATGGTTAAGGTAAAATCCAGTATCCACCTACGGTGACACAAATTTTTCTAATATCTTGGTTTCTTGGAAATTACTCTAACGATGTGGATACTATTTTCAAAAGAGAGTTGTCTAATATCTTTATGCGATCAAAGCAGTTTATACTTCATTTTTCCGCCCTAATTCCGAACACTCTTCAGTCGTATTGGAACTATAATCTATGCACATGACTAGAAATAAAAAGAAAATAAACGCTAATGACACATAACAAACTGTTATTCACAAGCTCAAATGAGAAAGTTTATTGTGCATCAGATCAGATTTTGTGAGAAACTGCATAATACTCTTTGCGACAACAGCAGAGTTCTTGTTGAATGTTTTACAATCTCGTTAAAAATTTACTTCTTAACGTGAATAAGTAATTAATTGTTAATTTATAAATATTTTATTTTTTTGAATACATTTTTTTCAACCTTTTAGGGAGGTTTGCTGATAGATACTACACATTAAAGTTGAACTTAATTTCTTAAGTATCACTTCATGACATGGAAAAAGTACCCCTTAAGAATTTAAGTTCAACCTAAATCTTTATGTGTAGTATCAGCAAACGGGCCTTAGTTTGTGATTTATAAGATAATGAAGCATTTTTTTATTTATAGAGGTGTTAGTGTTCTTTTTTTTTAAATAACAACATTTATAGTAGTATGAACACAAAGTTAGTTAGTAGGCTTAAGGAATTATGAGTAATAGATAAATCAAAAGTGAATTGGTATATTTCCATTCAAACTTTGCACTTAATATTACAAAAAAAGCTTTTGGTGATTAACTAATTACTTCCCCCCATCATAGTCTCCCTGTCGACGAGACAATTATTTATGCTCTCATGCGCGAAGATAAAACTGTTGGATAAATTTCAATTTCACTCTGTTTAATTGAAGAACAAGGAACATTAAAAACAACTTAAAATGTAACGACAGTGATTTATTGTAGCACAAGATAAGTTAAGCATCAATGCCTGGGTCGAGTCGAGCACAAGAAAAGTTTAGCATAGCATCAATGCCTGGGTCGACTGGAATGTATTCTATAATAATAGGGATTTTTTTTTATTTTTAAAATCTTTTTCACGGCACTTTAATTGGAAAGTTCAATGTGTTTAAAATATTTGCTCCGATGCATCTAACATTCCCGTCCCCCGTCCCCCCAAAAAAAAAACAACGCATGCGTTCACCATCACCAAAACAAATAACATATTGTTCTGAATATCGTTTTCATTATTTGTGAAATTTTAATTATCATTTTAAAATTTTCTTAAAAGAGTCAGATTTATTATTGATTATGTATCTATAGGCATGTTCAGGAAAATGAGATCTCGGATATCTCAGCAACCTAAGTTAACTGAACAGGATTCCTCAGCAAAATTTCTCAGCTTTGCTGTCAAAACTCTGAGGAAAAAAAATCTTGGATTCGCTTGCTCACTTTTTGAGTGAGAAAATTCTCTGAGATCTCATTTTTCTGAACACACCATATGTATCTATATTAATAAACTCAAATCAAACCTGAATTATTTTTAATCTTTGAAGTAAGTACAAAATATTACCAATAGAACAAACAAAAAAGTTTGATCCATGTTAATTAGCTAAGATAAAAAGGAAACAAACGCTAGTCACACCATAAGCTCAAATGAAAAAGTTCACATCGCATTTGTGAGAAAGTTTGTGTGTATAAACTAAATAATACTCTGGCGACAGCAGAGTTTTTGTTGAATGTATCAGATTTACGTTAAGATTTGCTATTCAACGTGAATTTTAGCAGTTCATTGTTTTTATGAACAAATACTTTAAATTAATTTTTGATCAATTTGTATATTTATTTGTGACTTAGAAGATAATTAAACATTTTTTTTATTAATCGTTGTTTTTTCAATTTGTACAAAGTCTACCGAAAGGTCGAAACAAGAATCAGAAAAGAAGTGTATTATAAGAAGGTATATTTTTAAGAAATTATAGCACAGTTCTTATAAAGATAATCTAAATAAGATTAGATTTAAATTCACCGCGACTTTATTTTTGAATCATTTTTTTCCTTAAACAAGAAACTCAAAAGAAAATCCAAGGAACAAAAAAAAAATACTTTTAATCACAAAACTAAATTTTAACTCTAATCTAAAAGTATTATTAATTATGTAATTTATTAAAATTATTTACCTGCATTTGAATCATGTAGCATTATTCGGGAATTCGTAAAGAATGGCCTTAAAGATGGCTTTGGTGTAGAACCAATTGACAAACTGTCCATATCTGGTCCAGAGTCATCTCCTTCACAACACGATAGAGATTCCAATTCCTGAAATAGGGCATCCAAATCACGTTCGCCACGCAACGATGATGGTCCACGTGTCACACCACCATCTAATTCTTCAGAGACCTTAAATCGTTTAAGCAGAGCAACAATTTTTTGCTTGAAGTTACGTTGCTGCAATGAAATTGTCTATAATTAAAGAAAAGGTGTTAATTTAAAAAAACAAATTTTATTCTTTTAAGTATTTAAGGTAGGCACTATAAGGTACATATCGAAATCGACCGACGGTTAAAGTGCAGGACCTCATAAGTCGCAAAATTGAACAAAAATATTACTTATGCAAAATAATCAACAAAATCAAAGCCACCTTTTGGCAATTTCACTGTAACAATGTTGTTCTGAACGGGTGCGTATCAGAATCCCAGTTTTTAAAATATAGTTTTTCAAAATTCCCGAAAAAAAATTTTACAATCCCGTAAAACTGGAGTTTTATTTAAAAAAAATGGGGGATTTTTTAAAATAAAACAGCTACTTTTGATTCCAAAAGCGGGATAATAAGAAACGGGATTATAAAAAACGGGATTGTAAGAGACGGATAAAAAGCGAAATTTTAAAAAACCGGGATTATAAAAAGCGATATTTTAAAATCATAGAAGAAGCATATTTGCCGTTTTTCGGGAAAATAGAGCTGGAGCTTAAGCCGCCATCTTCGAATTTTCTTATATGTTGAGATGATAGATGGCGCTAAATTTGGTTGGAGGAAAATATTCGTTTCTCTAAAGTTTGTACACTTTTTGACTTGAGAATGGGATGTGTTCTAAAATGCATCCAGATTAAAAAAATGGCCTCAGACATACGTATTATGTTAAGGCATTTCATTTCGAAATAAAAATAAATTTTTAAAAGTTGTTCAATTTCTAAGGTATCTATATGTATTTTATGATTTATATGCAGCTAGCTAGCAGCTTTAAGCATAATAAACTTTATACAAAACTTAACAGATTTTTGCTTGAAATATAGGCAATTGAGATTATTTCTTACGAATAAACTGTATTTTGACGTCTGTAGAATATTTCGTTACAAAAGTCATCCGAAAGCTCTAAAATTGCAGTTTTCCGGAGCATTTATAGCATTTGAAACGTATTCTAGGATAACGTATTTACCCAAAACACACCTCTTAACATTACTATATGAGTAATATTAGACACAATCAGCCCGTGAAATGAAAAAAATGTAAACTCCATATTTAGGATTTAACGCAGCACAGCATGTTGTTTTATATTTTTTTAAGTAAACTATTGCAAGTATTCACTATTTTAACTTTTATTTCACTTTTTTATTAAGTTTTTTTTCACTTTTTTAACGTTTTAAAATATCGAAACATTTTCCTATCGCCCGGCAAAATGACAGATGCAAATTTTTGTTTGCTTTTTTTTTTATTGAATTTATAACGATTACCAACTTGGAAATAAAAAAGAAAAGTTAATATAAAAATGACTATAATCGTTTTGTTCAGATTTCATTACTGCGCTGGCTATAATTTTCACCAAAACACGGCTAATATGATTTCCCGTAAATTTCAATTTTACTACTTGGATTAATTGGTTAATTCAATTTTGCATATACATAGTTTTTTTTTACATTAGTTTACCTGATGAACTTAACCTGGACCTATTTCACTCAACACTTTTCACTATTACTTTGCAAATTTCGTTTCACCAAACGGAAATAAATTTCCATAGAGGAAATTTATTGAAACGAAAACTTGAAAAGTTTTCCTCTTTGCAAAATTCGTATTTCACCAAACGCAAATTTTCAAAGTGAAAAGTCTTTTCTGCAAAGTGAAATTTTTTGTTAGTTTAGAAAGTTTTTGTTCTTCTCGATTCACCAAACAAATAATCTTTGCAAATTATATTTAGAATTTTGAAAAATTTTTCAGTAATATGTAACGAGAAATTTTCATTTTGTTGTGAAAATTTGTCCAAAAATAATTTAAAAAATTTGAAAATGAAATAACATGAAGTTTAGGGTCAACGCGTTGATATTTTTGTTTGACAGAATTTTCTAAAACGCATTTTTCCGGAGCAAAACAATCTATCTTAAAATTTTGATGTTTTTTAATCTATTCTATCTATCAACATTGTAGGCATCTTCAGGGAAATTTGAGAGTTTATAGCTTGACCAATTTAATATTTTACGTTGTGTGATCGTCCAAAGTGAAAAATGGTTGATTTTTGCTCTTGTCAATTGGGCGTCAAAGTTCGAAGTGTTCAAATATTGTAAAGTCGTGTGATAATAATAGTTTGACATGTCAACGCGTTGACACACAAAAATTTACCCGATTTGCCATTCCAGCATAGTTGAGGTACATTAGAAATGAAAAAAGCATTTATGTATTTTAAAACTTTGAATAAATTCTTTTTTAAATTTGCTCTTCTTCACATACAAATCTGGAAAGCCTTCGAACAGGGTTGGCCGAATTAACTACACTACATTTTCTACATCATAAACTACGCGTAGTTAATTTAATAAACTACACGTTTTATTTTCTACAAATTGTTACGTTTTCATATACATACAAAGTAAATTTAGATAAATAATAAAATTTCAATACAAATTTGAACATTTTAACTCAAAATTCAAGCTTCAAAGTTCCAACTGACAGATCATTTGATATTTGAAACTAAGTTTGCTACAATTTGTTTCATTAACTACATTTAACTACGTTTAACTACATAAACTACGTAGCAAATGTGAAAAATGTAGTGGCCATCCCTGCCTACGAACACTTCTCCTTTTTTGGTGTCCGTTTTATCATCTACTTCGTATTCTGTTTCCTCAGACCAGTAAGAACATAGCATGAACGCAATAATTTTGTCTATTCCCCTGACGTTTCGCCCTCTTTCTCTACTCGGCGTTACTTTTTTTTGAAATTCTGTTGTTAATGTTCACATTGTTAGTAGGTATGCCTCCGCTTAAACATTTCTAATGTTAAAAAACAGAGAACACGTCAAGGCGTTTTGGGAAAATATTGAACGACTGGTGTCACTCGTGTGATCGTCAACGTTGACAGTATATTTATGATATTTTTGGTTACGTTAAGGAGTCAATGCATTAACGTTGACCGCTATTTCTTAACTTAATTGATCTAAATTGATACAATCTAAGTTTTACTTTGTAGAATACGAATTCCAATACAAAGTTCTATTGAAAATTGGTGGAACACTTTTACCTTTAAAAAACAGTCTGAAAAATTGAAAAGTGAAAAGTCACTTAACAAATTTTGTGAATAACTTCGCGCACTTTTACTTGCAGGAAATTGTTTTTTTTTTTTGCAAAGTGAAAAGTCTGTTTTGTGAAATAGACCCCTGGTATATAATTAGTGTCATTCAAACAAGAACAAGCGACTTGGGAATCGATTTCTTGGACCTTCGCATAATGGTTAACTTTGTATAAGAAACAGCAGGTCATATGTATATCCCTAGAATCTGAACCACTGAATGGAATTAGAATACATTTTGAACGTAGTAAAAGAAATTATCACATACAATTTCCAACCACTGCCACGCCCCTTATTTAAAAAAAGAAAATTCATCTAATCTTCAAGGACTATACAAATCAACAAATCAAGAGTTGTGTTGTTTGAAAAATTAAAAGAAAAATTTTCTCAAAAACCTTCTAAACCTTATTTCCGTAATGCGAATTTTGTTGGCAAAAACTTTGAAGTTGAGTTTTCTTACAATTACATTTCATTTGTGTATTTTAATCAAAAACTGTACAACAGTTTTTGAGAACATTTGGCAAAAAAAAAGAATCCTTGTACCTATGGCTGCAGTTATACTCCGTTTTAGATGAGCTATAACAAAAATTCGAGTTTCCGCTCCAGGGAATTACATAGAAATGGTATGTGCAAAATTTGAGCAAATAATTTTATTTTACCTATTTAAACTCAATTTTAACTGTTCCATATGTAGCCTAGCTATGTATAAGAGCCCTCTAGTGCAGGTGACACGTGAAAACGTGTATCTGTTTTACACGTGTATTAACATATTGAATATTCATGTATGAACACATGTATTTATATTTACACGTGTATATTTAATGTTACACGTGTATTTAATCAATACAATCGTATTCAACCAACTAAATCGCATACATATCCTGTTTTATGGTTCAAAAGACGTTAAAAAAAATAAATACAATGCCGTGTGACAAACATAATATCAAGTTGTATCTAAAAACCGTTCTTTTAAATTGTAAAAATATCTTAAAATAGCTTCACCACGGTAATTTACAAAAAAAAAAAAAAGTAACGCATTTATAATTACTTGTATTTTTGTTTTACACGTGTATTTAGAACATACACGTGTTGAATTTTTTTCTAGTACACGTGTTATTATATACACGCTTAAACTAGACAGCTCTACTATGTATATACTAATTTTGTACAAATGTATTATCTCTATATTTTCTTTATTATTTCTAGTTGTTATATAAATTATTCAATTGAAATCCTTTTTTTTGACATGACGTCAAACTATTTTGTCAGCCGCTAATCTTTAAAACGCTACTCAATGACATACGATATGTCCTGTCCTTGTCAACAAATAAATAATTTGATTTCATGCGTTCAATGACACATTACTCCTATAATAATGTATCGATAAAGCCGCATGTGAACCGTTACACATGTATTTTTCTATTTATATACATATGTATAGTATAATATGTATGTTCGCTTTCAAATAATGCGGCTGTGTTCATTCAGAATGTTATTGAATTTTATTGAATTAACTTTTTCCCAATGAAAGTTTCATTGAGAAAGTAAAAGTAAAACAAAACAGAATGAATGTTCAAATAAGCAAATTTTTTTTTAAAGCTCATATTATGTTATACTTAATCCGCGATAGAAGACTTTATTGAATTTACGGATTTCGGTTTCATGGTTACAAAATTATATGTACAGGGTCTTTCATTAAGCGCTTCCTATCTTTAAATTTAAATAAAACAAAGTGTATGTTAGATATCAGAAGCCATTGTGTATGGAATATAACATTGTTCAAATGTCCGCGGCCGCTTCTCTGGATGGCGTGCATCCAAAATGTTCAATTTTCCACGAATCTGGCGTATAAATCAGGCTGAGTTTAACAGACAAGGCATGGGTTATGTTGGCTTTGAGGGTCGCTGTTTGTTTGTGGATTATTCGCATAGACCTGTGATTTCAGAAAACATCACCAGAAAAAATTTAACGGGGTCAAATCACACGATCTCGGTGGGCAGTTCACTTCGACTCCAGGACCCATGTTCTTTAACTCGGCGATAACTTTTCGCGGCGAGAAACGGCGAAAAATGGAACAAAAAAGGAGTAAAACTCATAGGAATCCTATGGGTTTTGTTCCATTTTTCACCGTTTCTCGCCGCGCGAAAAGTTATCGCCGAGTTACAGAACATGGGTCCAGGTAAGATAACCATGCCCTCTAATCGGTCGTTCAAAATTGCTAATGTGGCGTGAGCTGTGTGGCACGTAGCGCCGTCCATATCATCCAACTCAGGCCAACAGAAGTTGTAATCATCAACCTATAGCAATCGCCGTTGACGATGATGGCCTGGCAAATGTCATTCTCAAAGAAATATGGACCGATGACGCCGCGGCCGCCAGCCCAAATACCACACCAAACAGTGACTTTTTCGGGTTGCATTGTGGACGCTCTTGGATCTCTGTCTGACGAACCCATTCATTCCGAAGTGGGCCTCATCGATGAAGATGATTGTTCGATAAAAATTAGGGTCAGTTTCCAACTGCTCCAGAGGCTAAGAGCCCATTCAGCGAACACACGTCGTTGTCTATGGTCGTTTAACTTAAGCTCCTATGGGTAAATTCAATTTTGTACGGATGCAGGCCCAAGTCACGATCGCCAAGTTGTGATCTGCGAAAGGCCGAGTATTTGTGAGCGACGCAGAGTCGACTGCTTCTGATTCTCTTGCACACTCTCACGAACAGCGGCGATGTTTTCGGCAGATCTTGCATTTACGTAAAACCATTTTAATAAAACAATTTTATCATTTGCACGTGTTGTTGAACTCATGGTGACTGAATAAATGACAGCCAATTTGACAGATGTAGCTTTAACGATATGGCCGCTTTCAACTATCAAAGTAGTTGTAGAATCACGTTGTCAGCGCAACGTTTGCAAATTGTTAAAATTTATTTTGAAAAACATTGTGGTTCAATTTGAGTCGGACATAGGTATATAAGTTGCTAATCTATTTCGGGACTTTTGTCGCACCCGCACAGGAAATAAGTTAAAAAAAATAAAAACGTTGGGACTAATTTCCTATTTAACATTTTTCTATACAAATGCTACTAATAGCGTTTTTTTGCAAGCCCCGGAGAAATTGGACGAAAAAACGACGTCAGGGCTAAACAATCACCATGTTAAATTCAACAACAACTAAAATCAGCGAATTGTATTCTCGGGGCTTAACTTAAGCACACTGTATTACCGGCATGAGTTACATATACTTGTAATCAATAGTTTGTATGAAAACTCTATTTTGTTTCTGTGATGGCGTCGCTGAACCCCGTTGTGGTTTTTTTTCAACCAATTGTCCCCGGGATTACAAAAAAACACTTAAGTTACATTAAAAATCCTAAATGTGGAAATTCTAGAATTTAACAAAGTTTTGTCAAAAGTGACCCCCTTACCAAATGTATGGAGGTAAAATTTCGAAATAAATTACAAAAACATAACATTTCGCACTTTTGACTTACATATTTTCTGCATTCGATGAAGAAAAAACTGGAAAAATATCCCGAAATAGTTTTGGCACTTATTATGGACAAATGTGCCTAATTCAAGACCTACAACCCTGTTCCCTAAATGGCACGCAACCGATTATTACTTAGTATTTTACATTTTTTGGGCATTTGCGATAACCAAAATAGGAATTAACTGTTGGGCCAATATACAAGATGTGATATCCTTTTGTTTGCAATTTTTTTTGTTTTAAGTTTAACTTGGCCCATGTAATTCCTAAAAACTGTACTTAGTATCTATTACCAGAATTAAATAACGTAAGCCCTCTATTTTTAATGGACGAATCGAATCGAAACATGTAAAAACCCCATGGAGAAGTACCGATATATGTGCATGTATCTTGTTATTTTTTTAAAGTGAATTTATTTAGCATGCTAGCTGTAGTATAGCTATGAGACATTTGTGTAAACAATTTCACAAAGTATAAAGTTTGCTTTCCATTTGCGATGCTGCATTAATATACATTGATGTCTTCAACAAACATCGAACATTGACACAATAAAGACCATTAGCCTTCTGGCCTCTGTTTGGACTTTTACTTTATAAATTTAAGTACATGCATATATCTACGTTTACACAGGCACACACATTAGCTTTATGAAATTACTAAAGTAGTTGACAGGTTTCACATTTTTCTTTTTCTACTATTTTTCATATAATATCTAGTTTGTATGTGTTATACAGGTATATGTATGTATGTGATTAGCGTTGCTTCTTCATTTAAATGCAACTCATGAGTCATTTTCTGCCGGGCGCCATTTATTTCAAGGCACGACGATATTTTATTATTTGTCTGTTTATTTATTTTTTTCATTTTTTTAGTTGTTGTTGCTTTTATTGAATTAAGAATTTTTTAAATTTTATTTACTAACAATGCGAAATAATGCAGCGCAATATATGTTATATTATTTATGAGTTTTACCATTAATTATTGGGGTAAATTTATTTTGTATATAAACTTTTTATTATCTTAAATCTATATAGAAAATTACTTATTAATGAGATGGTGGGTGGAAGTATACATACCCCCCTTGTACAATCTAATAATAAGTTGCGTTAAGACAAATCGACCGTTTTTAAAATTATAATAGTTTAATGGAGGGAAAAAACACATTTAAGTCTGTGCGTCCATATATGTGAGGGGTGTTTTGCTTTTAAGACGTATATTTATGACTTTAAAATTAAATATCATCGAATACACACAAAATATACATGTCTAGATCCAAAAAACTTGCTCTTTTGGTTATTAACTTTAAAGTAGCTTTATTTTAAGGAAGAAATGTTAAAACAAGTCAAAAGTATGTACTGATAAAATGGATTTTTTTTTTAATTATTTTGAAAATTTTTAAATGTTAGTGTTTAAATTATTAAGAAGCACTAAATTGCAAAATAATAACAAAAGCATTAAAAACCTATGAATGACTTAAAAATATGGCAATTTTCTTTAAAAAAAACCTAAAAATTCTACTAACCCATAAATGCGATTTTTGTATATAAATAAAATAAATAAACTTACAACTCTCAACCATTCCTGTGTGTGTTATTGGCAGAACGGATAAAGATAGAAGCATTTTTTTCATGACAAGAGCAACTCTTGCAAGATTTGTCAATTCTTCGCAAAAAAAAAACATTTCTTTTCTTTTTTAGGTAAGAATTGAGCCTTCGGCGTAACAGTAGCCGCGTTTTATTATCTACGTTATCTTTTAACACGTTTGGATCTAGGTTTCTATCGGGGTTTGCTTTATGGAACCAGAAATAAGTTCTTACTCTGGCGGGTAGACGGCTCTTCAGTCGGTAGAGAGTACAAACTGCAGTGCGAGGAAAAAAGACAGTATCTACATGAAAAATAAACAAACATAAGACAACATACAACAATGTTTTCATTAGGATCCGTATCGTTTTATTATATCGGGGTGAACCATATGGGTTATTGGCGATAGTAAAACGCGGCTAGTGCTACGCGCTAACCATTACTCCACAGGATACTATTATTTTTAAAATACAGTTGCTCAAATCTTACATGAAGCTTTAAAACTGAATTATATATATGTACAAATGTAAGGTGACGTGAGCACTTGTAAATTCGTTTCTACCGATTTTATCTTTTCGGACATATAGATACCCATTGAAAATGATTTTTGAAAAGAACTCAGGAAATACACTGCAGGCTAAAAGTTTGATTTCCCTCTCATTTTTCGAAGGAAAACCAAATTCTTGCACCGAAACAAACTTTTTTATATTTATGAGGAACATATGTACATAAAAACAAAATAAAAGCCCTTCCACACTATCCCACTGAGTATTAACACATGCCTAAAAAGTGGAAAACAAATCATATACAGTAATACCTGCTTAAGAGAAACTGCAAAATGTCACAGTCTTTCTTTCACTTAAGCGGGTTTTTCACTTAAACGAACCCCGCTTAAGTGAAAAAAAATTTTACTTAAGCGGAGTCCGGATAAGTGAAACAAAAATTGCACTTAAGCGGATTTAAAAATTCCAAAAAGGGTTCTGACATATCAGAAATTCCAATGTCATTTTCGTGATGAAAATTTGGTGGAGGTGAAAAATAAAAAAGATGTAAAAGCGTTCAGCAAATTTTTTGTTCTGTTTTATTAAATTTTTTTTCATTTAAGAGAGTTTTTTTCAAGGAAAAATATTAAATTTAACTGAAAATATGTTTCAGGCATCAGGTTTTTTTCACTTAAGCAAGTTTCGCTTAAGCGGAGTGTTATAAAGGTAATTGGTCGACAAATACTCGGGGATGAAAAAAGTGTTTCAGATAAGCGGGTTTTTCTCTTAAGCGGGTTTTACTGTAGCATGGAATTCTTTCCCACTTTCAATTTAACATGTATTTATACTCAGTGGGATAGTGTGGAAGGGCTTTAAGGAGACAAATATTTCCATTTTGCCACAATCGTCCTACCGAGAGGACTATTCCCAGTGTGGAGGATAAATTTGAGTACACTAATTCAGTAAACGAAACGCACGATCTGCCGAAAACATCGCCGCTGTACGTAAGAGTGTGCAGGAGGATCCGAGGCAGTCGACTTCGCGTCGCCCACAAGAACTCGGCATTTCGCAGACCACAACTTGACGAATTTTGCGTCGTGACTTGGGCATGCATCCGTACAAAATTCAACTCACCCAGGAGCTGAAGGTAAACGACCATATAGACAACGACGTGTGTTCGCTGAATGGGCCCTGGAGCAGTTGAGAAACTGACCCTAATTTTAATGGAATTTGGGTCGATTTCAACGGCGGGCGCGGCGGTATCCGTGCCACACAGCTCACTGCTTGAGCGATTCGAAGGCATAGTCATCTCACATGAAGGTTATATGAACTGAACTGGATTTAACCCCGTTAGACGTTTTCTTGTGATATTTTCTGAAGTCGCAGTTCTATGCGAATAAGCCACAAAGAACAGCCACCCTTAAAGCCAACATAACCCATGCCGTGTCGGTAAAATTCAGCCTGATTTATGCGCCAGAGTCATGGAAAATTGGACATTTTGGATGCGCGCCATCCAGGGACGCAGCGGCGGGCATTTAACGATATCTCACACACACTTTGTTTTATTTAAATTTAAAGATATGAAAGACCCTGTATAAATTGTCAAGGCAAACAACGAAAATGTATTTTGGTGAAAGTGTATACTATAACAATTCACCAAACAAATAATTTTGTGTAAAAGCAATAATAAAGCATACATGTAAATATTTATAATCAGTTTTTGTTTGTTGGTTCTCACCAAGAGGTGCATAAAACCCAGTATTTTTGCCAACAAAAAAAATATCACAATTCCTATACCTAATTAGGTACCTACCATTTTTTTTTTGTTGATATT
Source organism: Epistrophe grossulariae (assembly GCA_929447395.1). Lineage (NCBI taxonomy): Eukaryota > Metazoa > Arthropoda > Insecta > Diptera > Syrphidae > Epistrophe > Epistrophe grossulariae. The sequence goes on from OV839567.1 coordinate 127,197,625, forward strand.
TTTAAGCCAAATTTTGAAAACTTTTTCACTAAAATCACTTTCACGTGATGGCACATCTGTTAAGGTACCTACTACCTATATGAAAAAACAAAACAAAATGAATCAATGATTGACAGATAAAGAGTGACAGAACACCTTTGTTTATACACTTGGCCTTAATTTTATTTTATTCACCATGGTGGTGTCTAATTATTCTCTTCTATATAATGCCTATTATAAAGTGTTACCTACATATATCTATGTATCTTATATTTTTGTTTTGTTATATTCTTATAGAGACTCAAGATTTTGCACTAAACATTACTTATGGTACCTACGTTATAATATTATTTACAAATAAATTGCAATGTGTTTAAATTAACCAGCGACTTTTAGATAAATTTTTCATCAAATATAATTGTTCTTATGTAAAATAAATTTAATTCTATACCTAATTTGTTTTTTAAAATGATGCCAAAATCCTTAAAATCGACCAATCAACAATTTGTTTTCCTAGTGTCACACCCCAAAAATGAATAAAAATAAACCATCGAATATAGCTAGCCAGCGAGACTATTATCTTTTTTTGTTTTTTTTTATCAACACTTTCTGAGTATGATGCGCAAATTGTACATAATAAGTTTGAAATAATATCTCTTTAATTAGGTACTCATATATTGTTGCACAGGTAGGTATAAGTACAATTATTTCTTTGTTAAACAAAACACCTTTTTGTCACCAAATCAAATCTCAAATCTCATATCTACATAAATCTTTCTTAAATAAACAATAATGTGACAGCTTTTTCTATGCATTAGGTTAGAAGTAGACTAAATTGTTTTTTTTTTAAACAAATAATAGGTTTACGATGCAGAAATACAGTAAAACTGCGATGTAATCCTAGTTATTTGCAACCAATAGAAAATCCAATTTTAAGATTCAAAAGGAATTTCAAAACACCCTCTAAAATGTACGAAGAACATTTTGAGAAGCATTCAAATACAGAATTTAAATTCGAGCGGAAAAGACATTAAGTAAATGATGTTCAATCAACCGGGAACTATTGATATTTTATTGAGAGTTGACAACTAGATTTTGTCTCTTAAAAACCCCAAAAGTCAATAAAATTCAAAGCTGTCATCTTGTCACAAATATTAATATATTCATGATACCATCACAGACTGGTTGGCAAATAAAATAAAAAAAAAAATTAATAAAAATAATAAAGATTTCACACTTACCCGGCTGATTTTCGCCCTTGATGAACTTTTATCCTTCATTTCGAATTCACTATCACTATCCACTGGATTTGTACCTAATGCAACATCCTCCACTTCTGATCTCTGTAATTTACGATATTTTCGCATATCATGCTTCGATTGGCCATAATCACGCTTCGGATCATAACCGGTTATTCCCAAATCATTGGCATCATCATTAAATTCGCCCGAACTGAATTCGCCTTCTTCGTCCTCGTCTGAGTATTCTGCGACACGATCTGAAAGTTTTAATTTATACGGAAATGACATATGAACGCAATTTTTTTTTTTATATTTTTCTACTATTTTGTCTTTATTTTCGATTGAATATATGTAGGAAGGTCTAGATATGTAAATATGGATTGTCACGGAACTTTTTTTTTTTATAGGTAGGTATGTCTTGAAAATATTTGTTTAGTAGCGATCTGTAGCACGACCGAATATCAACTGACTACAATCAAACTGCAGAGGGATGGCTTCAACCCCAAGCAAAGATGATTTTCTTTGTGATGAAAGTGTATAATAGTGTACAAGTATTTGTACGGAATATACAAGTGGAAATCAATAAATACCGAATGCTGCTACTATAGCTCTATATCGCCTGCCACCGCCGCCGTCGCGGTCGCTGGCCCACAGGCTACAACCCCATATCCCCGTCTTTGCCGTTAGAATATCAAACTGCTTGCTAAGTGAATTATAATTCTAAAGACACCCCAAGTTGCCAACAAAGAGAAAGAGAGAGAAAGAGAAATTAGGAAAAAGAGAGTATGTTAACAACAACCTTATGAATAGGTTACGTATACGTAACGTTACACATCATGTTCGGGGTTACTGTGTAGGAGAACCCCTTGTCTACGTACACGTAGTACAACCTAATTTTTTTTGTTTTATTTTAATGAGTCTTGGTTTTAAAATAACTTTACACGCATGATTTGCTCTTGTGAGTTAAATCTAGTAAATGTAGTAGTGTAGTAGAAATTCTAATTATCTCTTTTTTTTGTATTTGATTCAAGAGTGGGAAAGAATTAAAAAAAATCAGATGCAGGTTGTTGCATCCCCTATAGCTATCTATCTAGAAGACAAGCTGATTTAGGTTTTTTATATGATGAATAATTTTTTTTCTCCTTATATTTTTTTGGCAGATCTTTGCGAAAAAGATTTTAATGAATCATTCCTTAAGTTAAGACGGAATGGTGTCTTGTTCTTTAGCGAAATCATGTCGAATTAATGGGAAAATTTCTTACGAAAATTTAAATAAAATAGAAGATGATTAATTTTGCCATTTAATTGGGATTTTCTTATGACGAAATTATTTGTTTGTTTTAATTTTCTGTCCTTAATAATAAAATTAATTCAAATATATTTTCTATTATTGTTCTCAAATGTTGAAAAAATTGATAACCAAGTACCTAGGTTAGGTTAGGTTAGACGGGGTGATAAGCGGCAAGCCGCAGTTATCTTACTCGGATCTCAATGGAACCATTGTGCTCCCCAAAAGGTATGTGTCAGGTAGGAATAAGGAGAGGTAGGGAATGAATTTCAGAATATTCTTTAGTGGCAAAAACGAGATCTCGCACAGATCTTCGAAGAAGTATTCTCCGAGGACTGTTTTCCTGATTCTTACCAAACTGGGGCATTCACAAAGAAAGTGATAAGAGCCCTCCTCCGCCTCTTCATCCTGACAACCTCTGCATAAGTCAGATGAGCTAATGCCCATTCTGCTCATGTGGGTTCTCATTGAGTTGTGACCCGTTAGGATTCCAACCAAGAGGGACAATTGAGGCCTGCTTAGCTTTAGTAAGTATTCTGTTTTTTTCCTTGAAAAATCCGGCCATAGATTCCTCGAGACCCGACAAGTGTCAATTGATGACCATCTGTAATTTGCGGATTTGAGGAAGACCTGACGAATTCTATTCTTTTCATCTTCAAGCGGTATAAGAACCGAAATTTCTGTTTGGCTCGGATCAAGAGAAGACCCGATTTTGGCCAACTCATCTGCCTTTTCATTCCCTCGAATATCACGGTGCCCAGGGACCCAATGAAGGGTAACTGTGTTTGTTTCGCTCAGTAATTTTAGCTCACTGCGACATCTGTCCACTAGTTTTGACTTTGTGACGAACGAGGAGATAGTTTTTACTGCCGCTTGGCTATCAATGAAGATATTAATATCACTATTTATTAGTTCGTGTGCAGTGAGGTTCTTTGCAGCCTCACACACTGCAAGCACCAAGTACCTAGTTTTTATGTAATTTAACGGGCCTTGGCATATTTGTGGCAAAAAAAGAATAAATAGAATTAGAAGATGACTAATTTATCTAAAGATTATAACACTGATTGAATTTTATTTTGTTATCAATTTTAAGCAGCGTTAGAACCTTACTCCAATCAGAGTAAATTTACTCCAATTTTGAGAATGAAAACGAATTAACTCCACCAATTCGATTTCCGATTTCTTGGGATCTACTCCTTTTTTTCTACCACTGAAGAATTTAAAAATTCTTAAGACAAACCACAATAAAGAAATTGACAGCACTATATTCAATTTTTTTTACCAACTCTGAATGTTTCTGTTCGAATGGAAATTCTGTTTTTTTTTTTTTTTTTTGAAAATTATATTTTATTGAAAACTCCGGAAATTTTCAATTTAATCCACTTTTTTTTACAAATCTGCTTCGAAATATAGTAAACTGAGGTTCTAAACCTAAAGTATAGTATAGTATATCTCTGTAGAATAATGGTTTATACGGTACGGCGCGGCGCGGCGGCCGTGGCGTACTGTCACGTTGGAGTTTCATAAAGCCCATCCCATTACAATAATTTTGTTTAGAGTCACCTATCTAATTTATCTTGCAAGGAAATGAAAAAATTCTTTATGAAAAGTACCTCTCATCTAAGACGATTCGGTAGAAAATTGTAGGTCCTTTCCATTCTCTCCAAGTATACAACACACACCCATTATAGGAGTTGTGAATCACTAAAATGTTCTGTAGCATAGGCGAAACCAATTTAGGTTTAATATTTTGCTGGCGGAAAGTATATATTTTTTAAAAATAGTTCGGGCAGTACAGATAACAAATACTTTTACATAAGAAAGTATATGATTGCCAAGTAATTGCATATTATACATTAGACATATGATACTGAAGTCGGTATAAGCTGATACAAAAATCTAAGTATTTCACCATGAGGGTGGGATGCACATTGTACACACAGACCTAGGGAACATTTTTTCTTTTAATGAAAATATTTTTTGTTTTCTAAAATTTTTTGGTTTTACTTTTTGATGGTTATAACACATCGTGTAAATTAATTAATTAAGCTTATATTGTTTTAAAAGATATTGGCATAACATTTAAAAATATTAAATAAAATTTTAAAGCCATTTTAGTAAGTTAATAAGATAAAAAGAAGATTTAGGTAATTTTAAATAATTTTAAACGTTTTAAGCAATTTACTATGACTTAACATTTAACTAAAGTTAAAATTACAAAATGGCTACTTTAACTTTTAGAGCTGTGTGAAGTCAGAACCCCGAGCTCAAAATTTTGGGTCCAAATATATCAGAATCGTTTGTCCATCGTTTGTCCACGTTTGTCCAGGCAAAATTTTCGTTTGTCCACCCCCAGGAAAAAAGTTATTAAGCTTTTCTTTTTTATAGGAACACCCCCACAAATTAAAAATTGACCTCATGCCCGCAAATGATAACTTATATGGGTGGGACATGGTGCATTCGTTTGTCCAGCAGCCGATACTGATTGTCCACCAAAAATTTTTACTTTCCCACCCTTAGCTCAAAAGTTATTCAACATTTCTTTTTTATAGGAACACCCCCACAAATTTAAAAGTCGTCTACCACCCACAATTCACAACTTAGGAGTATGGGACCAATTGCATTCGTTTGTCCACCGGCTGATTATGATTGTCCACCAAAAATTTTCGTTTGTCCACCCTTAGTTCAAAAGTTATTTAACATTTCTTTTTTATAGCAACTATCACAACCCTAAAAACCTTAAAAGTCGTCTACCACCCACAATTTTCAACTTAGAACGTTGAAACAAAAAGCCTTCGTTTGTCCAGCGGCTCATACTGATTGTCCACCAAAAATTTTCGTTTGTCCACCCTTAGGTCAAAAATTATTCAACTTTTCTATTTTATGGCACCCAACCCCAAAATTGAAAATTTCACTTAGCCGAATCGAACCTTTTGCAATCGTTTGTCCATCGTTTGTCCAGGCTAGAAAAAAAATAAAAAAATTTTTCGACCCCCCCTTCAAAAGTTATTCAACTTTTCTATTTTATAGCAACACCCCCAAAACTAAAAATTGACCGCATTCCCACAATTTTCAACTTAGAACGTCGAAACAAAAAGCCTTCGTTTGTCCAGCGGCCCATACTGATTGTCCACCAAAAATTTTCGTTTGTCCACCCTTAGGTCAAAAATTATTCAACTTTTCTATTTTATGGCACCCAACCCCAAAATTGAAAATTTCACTTAGCCGAATCGAACCTTTTGCAATCGTTTGTCCATCGTTTGTCCAGGCTAGAAAAAAAATAAAAAAAATTTTTCGACCCCCCCTTCAAAAGTTATTCAACTTTTCTATTTTATAGCAACACCCCCAAAACTAAAAATTGACCGCATTCCCACAATTTTCAACTTAGAACGTCGAAACAAAAAGCCTTCGTTTGTCCAGCGGCCCATACTGATTGTCCACCAAAAATTTTCGTTTGTCCACCCTTAGGTCAAAAATTATTCAACTTTTCTATTTTATGGCACCCAACCCCAAAATTGAAAATTTCACTTAGCCGAATCGAACCTTTTGCAATCGTTTGTCCATCGTTTGTCCAGGCTAGAAAAAAAATAAAAAAAATTTTTCGACCCCCCCTTCAAAAGTTATTCAACTTTTCTATTTTATAGCAACACCCCCAAAACTAAAAATTGACCGCATTCCCACAATTTTCAACTTAGAACGTCGAAACAAAAAGCCTTCGTTTGTCCAGCGGCCCATACTGATTGTCCACCAAAAATTTTCGTTTGTCCACCCTTAGGTCAAAAATTATTCAACTTTTCTATTTTATGGCACCCAACCCCAAAATTGAAAATTTCACTTAGCCGAATCGAACCTTTTGCAATCGTTTGTCCATCGTTTGTCCAGGCTAGAAAAAAAATAAAAAACATTTTTCGACCCCCCCTTCAAAAGTTATTCAACTTTTCTATTTTATAGCAACACCCCCAAAACTAAAAATTGACCGCATTCCCACAATTTTCAACTTAGAACGTCGAAACAAAAAGCCTTCGTTTGTCCAGCGGCCCATACTGATTGTCCACCAAAAATTTTCGTTTGTCCACCCTTAGGTCAAAAATTATTCAACTTTTCTATTTTATGGCACCCAACCCCAAAATTGAAAATTTCACTTAGCCGAATCGAACCTTTTGCAATCGTTTGTCCATCGTTTGTCCAGGCTAGAAAAAAAATAAAAAAAATTTTTCGACCCCCCCTTCAAAAGTTATTCAACTTTTCTATTTTATAGCAACACCCCCAAAACTAAAAATTGACCGCATTCCCACAATTTTCAACTTAGAACGTCGAAACAAAAAGCCTTCGTTTGTCCAGCGGCCCATACTGATTGTCCACCAAAAATTTTCGTTTGTCCACCCTTAGGTCAAAAATTATTCAACTTTTCTATTTTATGGCACCCAACCCCAAAATTGAAAATTTCACTTAGCCGAATCGAACCTTTTGCAATCGTTTGTCCATCGTTTGTCCAGGCTAGAAAAAAAATAAAAAACATTTTTCGACCCCCCCTTCAAAAGTTATTCAACTTTTCTATTTTATAGCAACACCCCCAAAACTAAAAATTGACCGCATTCCCACAATTTTCAACTTAGAACGTCGAAACAAAAAGCCTTCGTTTGTCCAGCGGCCCATACTGATTGTCCACCAAAAATTTTCGTTTGTCCACCCTTAGGTCAAAAATTATTCAACTTTTCTATTTTATGGCACCCAACCCCAAAATTGAAAATTTCACTTAGCCGAATCGAACCTTTTGCAATCGTTTGTCCATCGTTTGTCCAGGCTAGAAAAAAAATAAAAAAAATTTTTCGACCCCCCCTTCAAAAGTTATTCAACTTTTCTATTTTATAGCAACACCCCCAAAACTAAAAATTGACCGCATTCCCACAATTTTCAACTTAGAACGTCGAAACAAAAAGCCTTCGTTTGTCCAGCGGCCCATACTGATTGTCCACCAAAAATTTTCGTTTGTCCACCCTTAGGTCAAAAATTATTCAACTTTTCTATTTTATGGCACCCAACCCCAAAATTGAAAATTTCACTTAGCCGAATCGAACCTTTTGCAATCGTTTGTCCATCGTTTGTCCAGGCTAGAAAAAAAATAAAAAAAATTTTTCGACCCCCCCTTCAAAAGTTATTCAACTTTTCTATTTTATAGCAACACCCCCAAAACTAAAAATTGACCGCATTCACACAATTTTCAACTTAGAACGTCGAAACAAAAAGCCTTCGTTTGTCCAGCGGCCCATACTGATTGTCCACCAAAAATTTTCGTTTGTCCACCCCAATGTCAAAAATTATTCAACCTTTTTATTTTATTATTAAGATTTTAGTTCAGACACAAACCATTTCATATAGTTCGCACATTTAATGCAAAAAATTTTCGAATTAAATTTCCATTTTATTAATGCAAAAAATGTTCGAACAAAGTTTGCATTTTTTTTTTTCAACACAAAAAATGTTCGAACGAAAGGACCATGATGTTTGGGCCCACTATCCAACATTGCTCAACAATGATGAAACTTATGTCATATGAAAGCATATGGAGAGCACTTTATCTATAATCTATATCTATATCTATAACATTATATAAAGACGAAACGATTATTTAGTTTGTCACGCGAAATCTCAGAAACTATTTACCTGATTAACTTGAAATTTTTTCTACAATATTCTTTATCTTTAGAAGATTGTAATAAGATAGTTTTTGTTTATCTAATTCGTTTGTTTAATACTAAAATTAATTTTTTTAAATTGATAGTCAACTTTTTTCTTGATTTTGACTTACATATTCACTTATAAATACGAAACTAATTGATAATTGAAAAAAACAAAAATTATTTCATAAAGTACATTTTTGTATGCAAATTTTAAGCCCTAAATCTTTTCTTAATTATGCATACAACCTGAGAAATAAATATAAACAAATCTCTAAGTCACTTACTTTTTCTATTTTTTTAAATCCAGGAATTTAAATCAATAGCATTCATGAGGTCGCTGCTTTGTTTCATTTCATATCATTTCCACCCTCTTACAGTTTTTCCACCCTTACGTTTTTTTATTTATGTTGTGCAGGTTTCTCTTTGTTTACTCTTTTTCCACTCAATTTTTTTTCTCACATTCTTTTGTTTTGTTTCGCTTTGAGTATAACGCTGCAGGCAGGGATGGCCGAACTAACGCTTTTTGGAATAAACTACATTTTTTACATTTGCTACGTAGTTTAGATATATAGTAAACTTTGAAGATTGTATTTGAGTTGAACTGTTTTTATTGAAATTTTATTATTTACCTAGCTTTACTATGTATGTAGCAAACGTAACATTTTGTAGTATATAAGGCGTGTAGTTTATTTAATTAGCTATGCGTAGTTAATCATGTAGAAAATGAAGTGTAGTTAATTCGGCCAACCCTGGTTGCAGGTAGTCAGGCAAGAAGAAGATGTTTACTTGGGTGCGAAGTATTATATGTATATTTGTATATGCAATAAGAAAATCAACGGGAGATAAAGATTCTGTTTATGTGTCAAACATGAACCTACTTAACATACAAATAGGTAAACCATTTTTTAAGAACTCACATTTATCAAAACGTATAAGTGTATAATGTATAAACTTTTTGTTAATAAGATGAAATAGAAATTAGGTACGGGTAGCGGTAGCCCTATTTAGTACTATCGGTATATATGTAGGTATGTTAATATTAATTCTTATTTTTGCGAAGCAAGGCGAGCACGGGTCTACTAGTTTAATTATATGGCAGCTAAATTGAAATCGAGCGCAAAAGTTGTGTTTTGGCACATTTTATAAAAAAGTATTTAAATTGCAAAAAAAATTATTTGAAAAAAATGGCAACACTTACTAAAAAGTGTTTCACCTTTTCTGAAAGCCTGAAGTCTGTTCTTTCATTTTATTTTTAAATCAACTTTTTTGTGTAAATAGTTTTCCAAAAAATTACTATCAAACTCAAAAAAAATTTATTTTTATTTATTTAACAAGCCTGTTTGTTTGAGTTAAAATTCTTATAACTTTTAATCGAAGACTGTCATTGGTGAGTTTTATACCTTTTAAGAAACTTCAATATCATGGCAAATTTTTAAATCTAATAATCAGTGTTGAGTCACATGATTTGTTTTCAGGATACTCTTTTAAAAACTGAAGTAAGAAAAAGGTTTGATCAAAATGTCGAATAATCAATTAATTTTGAGCAAAATGGTGCAGGATATCAAAAATATTTTAATGCAGAAAATTAATCTTGCTATCATACAATATTTATGTGAAACAAATTAAGAAAACCAAAAATCAGTTATGGATAGGGTAACCAAATAACTGGTTCAAAGTATGGGTTTTTCAAAATTTCCAAAAAACTGCCGTTATTCGAAAACCGTTATGATGGGGTACGGACAAGTTAAATTCTGAATAGTCATGACCTGCCCTATCACCAGTTTCAGTTTGGACCATTGTTTATGGGACACCCTTTATACAGAAAAGCAGTACCGTCAACCCGGGTGATTGTGGCCTGGTTGAGTTGCTTTGGCTTTTGAATGGATACTTTTAAAAAAAAAATTTAAATATGAAGGAGTTGTTTAATTTTTTTCAAACTTCTTTGTAAATTTGTATAATTCAATGAATTAAAAAATGATCATACTAGCTTTATTTAATTAAAATTAGTAAATAAAATATAATAAAAATTATTTTTTCTTAAAAATATTAAAAAAATCACCTGAAAATGTTGGATGGTTTTAATATGTTGCAGAAATATGATTGTAAAATGATTTTAACTCCGATATATGTATTTTTTTTAAATTTAATTCCCTTTATTCTACCCTTTGTAACTATTTTATAAACAATAAATTTTATTTCAAAAAAAATATTAAAAACAGACCAGATAGAGTAAACTAATAACAAAAAATATTTAATATATAAAAAAATTCTCTTCTTTCACTTGGGTTGGGTGAGATTGACTTGCTGCCTGTAGTTCATCTGAAAATGAGGAAAACGTCCGTCCGGCCAAATTCACCCTAAATGGGGTGGTGACTTTGGCCACCCATATTTTAGCATACATATATAAAACTGTTCTGTTTACCTGAGCGAAGTAGGTAAAATGGCTGAAATCTCCTTTTAAAAAAAAAAATTATTGCAAAAGTTATTCACATTTTAATTTGAAAAAGTGCCAAAGTGACCCGGGTTGACAGTAACTTTCTTTTTCAGCTTTTTGAGTTTGAAAGAAAATAAAATGTTTGCATTAATAAAATGGAAATTTAATTCGAAAATTTTTTGCATTAAATGTGCGAACTATATGAAATGGTTTGTGTCTGAACTAAAATCTTAATAATAAAATAAAAAGGTTGAATAATTTTTGACATTGGGGTGGACAAACGAAAATTTTTGGTGGACAATCAGTATGGGCCGCTGGACAAACGAAGGCTTTTTGTTTCGACGTTCTAAGTTGAAAATTGTGGGAATGCGGTCAATTTTTAGTTTTGGGGGTGTTGCTATAAAATAGAAAAGTTGAATAACTTTTGAAGGGGGGGTCGAAAAATTTTTTTTATTTTTTTTCTAGCCTGGACAAACGATGGACAAACGATTGCAAAAGGTTCGATTCGGCTAAGTGAAATTTTCAATTTTGGGGTTGGGTGCCATAAAATAGAAAAGTTGAATAATTTTTGACCTAAGGGTGGACAAACGAAAATTTTTGGTGGACAATCAGTATGGGCCGCTGGACAAACGAAGGCTTTTTGTTTCGACGTTCTAAGTTGAAAATTGTGGGAATGCGGTCAATTTTTAGTTTTGGGGGTGTTGCTATAAAATAGAAAAGTTGAATAACTTTTGAAGGGGGGGTCGAAAAATTTTTTTTATTTTTTTTCTAGCCTGGACAAACGATGGACAAACGATTGCAAAAGGTTCGATTCGGCTAAGTGAAATTTTCAATTTTGGGGTTGGGTGCCATAAAATAGAAAAGTTGAATAATTTTTGACCTAAGGGTGGACAAACGAAAATTTTTGGTGGACAATCAGTATGGGCCGCTGGACAAACGAAGGCTTTTTGTTTCGACGTTCTAAGTTGAAAATTGTGGGAATGCGGTCAATTTTTAGTTTTGGGGGTGTTGCTATAAAATAGAAAAGTTGAATAACTTTTGAAGGGGGGGTCGAAAAATGTTTTTTATTTTTTTTCTAGCCTGGACAAACGATGGACAAACGATTGCAAAAGGTTCGATTCGGCTAAGTGAAATTTTCAATTTTGGGGTTGGGTGCCATAAAATAGAAAAGTTGAATAATTTTTGACCTAAGGGTGGACAAACGAAAATTTTTGGTGGACAATCAGTATGGGCCGCTGGACAAACGAAGGCTTTTTGTTTCGACGTTCTAAGTTGAAAATTGTGGGAATGCGGTCAATTTTTAGTTTTGGGGGTGTTGCTATAAAATAGAAAAGTTGAATAACTTTTGAAGGGGGGGTCGAAAATTTTTTTTATTTTTTTTCTAGCCTGGACAAACGATGGACAAACGATTGCAAAAGGTTCGATTCGGCTAAGTGAAATTTTCAATTTTGGGGTTGGGTGCCATAAAATAGAAAAGTTGAATAATTTTTGACCTAAGGGTGGACAAACGAAAATTTTTGGTGGACAATCAGTATGGGCCGCTGGACAAACGAAGGCTTTTTGTTTCGACGTTCTAAGTTGAAAATTGTGGGAATGCGGTCAATTTTTAGTTTTGGGGGTGTTGCTATAAAATAGAAAAGTTGAATAACTTTTGAAGGGGGGGTCGAAAAATTTTTTTTATTTTTTTTCTAGCCTGGACAAACGATGGACAAACGATTGCAAAAGGTTCGATTCGGCTAAGTGAAATTTTCAATTTTGGGGTTGGGTGCCATAAAATAGAAAAGTTGAATAATTTTTGACCTAAGGGTGGACAAACGAAAATTTTTGGTGGACAATCAGTATGGGCCGCTGGACAAACGAAGGCTTTTTGTTTCGACGTTCTAAGTTGAAAATTGTGGGAATGCGGTCAATTTTTAGTTTTGGGGGTGTTGCTATAAAATAGAAAAGTTGAATAACTTTTGAAGGGGGGGTCGAAAAATTTTTTTTATTTTTTTTCTAGCCTGGACAAACGATGGACAAACGATTGCAAAAGGTTCGATTCGGCTAAGTGAAATTTTCAATTTTGGGGTTGGGTGCCATAAAATAGAAAAGTTGAATAATTTTTGACCTAAGGGTGGACAAACGAAAATTTTTGGTGGACAATCAGTATGGGCCGCTGGACAAACGAAGGCTTTTTGTTTCGACGTTCTAAGTTGAAAATTGTGGGAATGCGGTCAATTTTTAGTTTTGGGGGTGTTGCTATAAAATAGAAAAGTTGAATAACTTTTGAAGGGGGGGTCGAAAAATTTTTTTTATTTTTTTTCTAGCCTGGACAAACGATGGACAAACGATTGCAAAAGGTTCGATTCGGCTAAGTGAAATTTTCAATTTTGGGGTTGGGTGCCATAAAATAGAAAAGTTGAATAATTTTTGACCTAAGGGTGGACAAACGAAAATTTTTGGTGGACAATCAGTATGGGCCGCTGGACAAACGAAGGCTTTTTGTTTCGACGTTCTAAGTTGAAAATTGTGGGAATGCGGTCAATTTTTAGTTTTGGGGGTGTTGCTATAAAATAGAAAAGTTGAATAACTTTTGAAGGGGGGGTCGAAAAATTTTTTTTATTTTTTTTCTAGCCTGGACAAACGATGGACAAACGATTGCAAAAGGTTCGATTCGGCTAAGTGAAATTTTCAATTTTGGGGTTGGGTGCCATAAAATAGAAAAGTTGAATAATTTTTGACCTAAGGGTGGACAAACGAAAATTTTTGGTGGACAATCAGTATGGGCCGCTGGACAAACGAAGGCTTTTTGTTTCGACGTTCTAAGTTGAAAATTGTGGGAATGCGGTCAATTTTTAGTTTTGGGGGTGTTGCTATAAAATAGAAAAGTTGAATAACTTTTGAAGGGGGGGTCGAAAAATTTTTTTTATTTTTTTTCTAGCCTGGACAAACGATGGACAAACGATTGCAAAAGGTTCGATTCGGCTAAGTGAAATTTTCAATTTTGGGGTTGGGTGCCATAAAATAGAAAAGTTGAATAATTTTTGACCTAAGGGTGGACAAACGAAAATTTTTGGTGGACAATCAGTATGGGCCGCTGGACAAACGAAGGCTTTTTGTTTCGACGTTCTAAGTTGAAAATTGTGGGAATGCGGTCAATTTTTAGTTTTGGGGGTGTTGCTATAAAATAGAAAAGTTGAATAACTTTTGAAGGGGGGGTCGAAAAATTTTTTTTATTTTTTTTCTAGCCTGGACAAACGATGGACAAACGATTGCAAAAGGTTCGATTCGGCTAAGTGAAATTTTCAATTTTGGGGTTGGGTGCCATAAAATAGAAAAGTTGAATAATTTTTGACCTAAGGGTGGACAAACGAAAATTTTTGGTGGACAATCAGTATGGGCCGCTGGACAAACGAAGGCTTTTTGTTTCGACGTTCTAAGTTGAAAATTGTGGGAATGCGGTCAATTTTTAGTTTTGGGGGTGTTGCTATAAAATAGAAAAGTTGAATAACTTTTGAAGGGGGGGTCGAAAAATTTTTTTTATTTTTTTTCTAGCCTGGACAAACGATGGACAAACGATTGCAAAAGGTTCGATTCGGCTAAGTGAAATTTTCAATTTTGGGGTTGGGTGCCATAAAATAGAAAAGTTGAATAATTTTTGACCTAAGGGTGGACAAACGAAAATTTTTGGTGGACAATCAGTATGGGCCGCTGGACAAACGAAGGCTTTTTGTTTCGACGTTCTAAGTTGAAAATTGTGGGAATGCGGTCAATTTTTAGTTTTGGGGGTGTTGCTATAAAATAGAAAAGTTGAATAACTTTTGAAGGGGGGTCGAAAAATTTTTTTTATTTTTTTTCTAGCCTGGACAAACGATGGACAAACGATTGCAAAAGGTTCGATTCGGCTAAGTGAAATTTTCAATTTTGGGGTTGGGTGCCATAAAATAGAAAAGTTGAATAATTTTTGACCTAAGGGTGGACAAACGAAAATTTTTGGTGGACAATCAGTATGGGCCGCTGGACAAACGAAGGCTTTTTGTTTCGACGTTCTAAGTTGAAAATTGTGGGAATGCGGTCAATTTTTAGTTTTGGGGGTGTTGCTATAAAATAGAAAAGTTGAATAACTTTTGAAGGGGGGGTCGAAAAATGTTTTTTATTTTTTTTCTAGCCTGGACAAACGATGGACAAACGATTGCAAAAGGTTCGATTCGGCTAAGTGAAATTTTCAATTTTGGGGTTGGGTGCCATAAAATAGAAAAGTTGAATAATTTTTGACCTAAGGGTGGACAAACGAAAATTTTTGGTGGACAATCAGTATGGGCCGCTGGACAAACGAAGGCTTTTTGTTTCGACGTTCTAAGTTGAAAATTGTGGGAATGCGGTCAATTTTTAGTTTTGGGGGTGTTGCTATAAAATAGAAAAGTTGAATAACTTTTGAAGGGGGGGTCGAAAAATTTTTTTTATTTTTTTTCTAGCCTGGACAAACGATGGACAAACGATTGCAAAAGGTTCGATTCGGCTAAGTGAAATTTTCAATTTTGGGGTTGGGTGCCATAAAATAGAAAAGTTGAATAATTTTTGACCTAAGGGTGGACAAACGAAAATTTTTGGTGGACAATCAGTATGGGCCGCTGGACAAACGAAGGCTTTTTGTTTCGACGTTCTAAGTTGAAAATTGTGGGAATGCGGTCAATTTTTAGTTTTGGGGGTGTTGCTATAAAATAGAAAAGTTGAATAACTTTTGAAGGGGGGGTCGAAAAATTTTTTTTATTTTTTTTCTAGCCTGGACAAACGATGGACAAACGATTGCAAAAGGTTCGATTCGGCTAAGTGAAATTTTCAATTTTGGGGTTGGGTGCCATAAAATAGAAAAGTTGAATAATTTTTGACCTAAGGGTGGACAAACGAAAATTTTTGGTGGACAATCAGTATGGGCCGCTGGACAAACGAAGGCTTTTTGTTTCGACGTTCTAAGTTGAAAATTGTGGGAATGCGGTCAATTTTTAGTTTTGGGGGTGTTGCTATAAAATAGAAAAGTTGAATAACTTTTGAAGGGGGGGTCGAAAAATGTTTTTTATTTTTTTTCTAGCCTGGACAAACGATGGACAAACGATTGCAAAAGGTTCGATTCGGCTAAGTGAAATTTTCAATTTTGGGGTTGGGTGCCATAAAATAGAAAAGTTGAATAATTTTTGACCTAAGGGTGGACAAACGAAAATTTTTGGTGGACAATCAGTATGGGCCGCTGGACAAACGAAGGCTTTTTGTTTCGACGTTCTAAGTTGAAAATTGTGGGAATGCGGTCAATTTTTAGTTTTGGGGGTGTTGCTATAAAATAGAAAAGTTGAATAACTTTTGAAGGGGGGGTCGAAAAATTTTTTTTATTTTTTTTCTAGCCTGGACAAACGATGGACAAACGATTGCAAAAGGTTCGATTCGGCTAAGTGAAATTTTCAATTTTGGGGTTGGGTGCCATAAAATAGAAAAGTTGAATAATTTTTGACCTAAGGGTGGACAAACGAAAATTTTTGGTGGACAATCAGTATGGGCCGCTGGACAAACGAAGGCTTTTTGTTTCGACGTTCTAAGTTGAAAATTGTGGGAATGCGGTCAATTTTTAGTTTTGGGGGTGTTGCTATAAAATAGAAAAGTTGAATAACTTTTGAAGGGGGGGTCGAAAAATTTTTTTTATTTTTTTTCTAGCCTGGACAAACGATGGACAAACGATTGCAAAAGGTTCGATTCGGCTAAGTGAAATTTTCAATTTTGGGGTTGGGTGCCATAAAATAGAAAAGTTGAATAATTTTTGACCTAAGGGTGGACAAACGAAAATTTTTGGTGGACAATCAGTATGGGCCGCTGGACAAACGAAGGCTTTTTGTTTCGACGTTCTAAGTTGAAAATTGTGGGAATGCGGTCAATTTTTAGTTTTGGGGGTGTTGCTATAAAATAGAAAAGTTGAATAACTTTTGAAGGGGGGGTCGAAAAATGTTTTTTATTTTTTTTCTAGCCTGGACAAACGATGGACAAACGATTGCAAAAGGTTCGATTCGGCTAAGTGAAATTTTCAATTTTGGGGTTGGGTGCCATAAAATAGAAAAGTTGAATAATTTTTGACCTAAGGGTGGACAAACGAAAATTTTTGGTGGACAATCAGTATGGGCCGCTGGACAAACGAAGGCTTTTTGTTTCGACGTTCTAAGTTGAAAATTGTGGGAATGCGGTCAATTTTTAGTTTTGGGGGTGTTGCTATAAAATAGAAAAGTTGAATAACTTTTGAAGGGGGGGTCGAAAAATTTTTTTTATTTTTTTTCTAGCCTGGACAAACGATGGACAAACGATTGCAAAAGGTTCGATTCGGCTAAGTGAAATTTTCAATTTTGGGGTTGGGTGCCATAAAATAGAAAAGTTGAATAATTTTTGACCTAAGGGTGGACAAACGAAAATTTTTGGTGGACAATCAGTATGGGCCGCTGGACAAACGAAGGCTTTTTGTTTCGACGTTCTAAGTTGAAAATTGTGGGAATGCGGTCAATTTTTAGTTTTGGGGGTGTTGCTATAAAATAGAAAAGTTGAATAACTTTTGAAGGGGGGGTCGAAAAATTTTTTTTATTTTTTTTCTAGCCTGGACAAACGATGGACAAACGATTGCAAAAGGTTCGATTCGGCTAAGTGAAATTTTCAATTTTGGGGTTGGGTGCCATAAAATAGAAAAGTTGAATAATTTTTGACCTAAGGGTGGACAAACGAAAATTTTTGGTGGACAATCAGTATGGGCCGCTGGACAAACGAAGGCTTTTTGTTTCGACGTTCTAAGTTGAAAATTGTGGGAATGCGGTCAATTTTTAGTTTTGGGGGTGTTGCTATAAAATAGAAAAGTTGAATAACTTTTGAAGGGGGGGTCGAAAAATGTTTTTTATTTTTTTTCTAGCCTGGACAAACGATGGACAAACGATTGCAAAAGGTTCGATTCGGCTAAGTGAAATTTTCAATTTTGGGGTTGGGTGCCATAAAATAGAAAAGTTGAATAATTTTTGACCTAAGGGTGGACAAACGAAAATTTTTGGTGGACAATCAGTATGGGCCGCTGGACAAACGAAGGCTTTTTGTTTCGACGTTCTAAGTTGAAAATTGTGGGAATGCGGTCAATTTTTAGTTTTGGGGGTGTTGCTATAAAATAGAAAAGTTGAATAACTTTTGAAGGGGGGGTCGAAAAATTTTTTTTATTTTTTTTCTAGCCTGGACAAACGATGGACAAACGATTGCAAAAGGTTCGATTCGGCTAAGTGAAATTTTCAATTTTGGGGTTGGGTGCCATAAAATAGAAAAGTTGAATAATTTTTGACCTAAGGGTGGACAAACGAAAATTTTTGGTGGACAATCGGTATGGGCCGCTGGACAAACGAAGGCTTTTTGTTTCGACGTTCTAAGTTGAAAATTGTGGGAATGCGGTCAATTTTTAGTTTTGGGGGTGTTGCTATAAAATAGAAAAGTTGAATAACTTTTGAAGGGGGGGTCGAAAAATTTTTTTTATTTTTTTTCTAGCCTGGACAAACGATGGACAAACGATTGCAAAAGGTTCGATTCGGCTAAGTGAAATTTTCAATTTTGGGGTTGGGTGCCATAAAATAGAAAAGTTGAATAATTTTTGACCTAAGGGTGGACAAACGAAAATTTTTGGTGGACAATCAGTATGGGCCGCTGGACAAACGAAGGCTTTTTGTTTCAACGTTCTAAGTTGAAAATTGTGGGTGGTAGACGACTTTTAAGGTTTTTAGGGTTGTGATAGTTGCTATAAAAAAGAAATGTTAAATAACTTTTGAACTAAGGGTGGACAAACGAAAATTTTTGGTGGACAATCATAATCAGCCGGTGGACAAACGAATGCAATTGGTCCCATACTCCTAAGTTGTGAATTGTGGGTGGTAGACGACTTTTAAATTTGTGGGGGTGTTCCTATAAAAAAGAAATGTTGAATAACTTTTGAACTAAGGGTGGGAAAGTAAAAATTTTTGGTGGACAATCAGTATCGGCTGCTGGACAAACGAATGCACCATGTCCCATCCATATAAGTTATCATTTGCGGGCATGAGGTCAATTTTTAATTTGTGGGGGTGTTCCTATAAAAAAGAAAAGCTTAATAACTTTTTTCCTGGGGGTGGACAAACGAAAATTTTGCCTGGACAAACGTGGACAAACGATGGACAAACGATGGACAAACGATGGACAAACGATTCTGATACATTTGGACCCAAAATTTTGAGCTCGGGGTTCTGGCTTCACACAGCTAACTTTTAGTAACTTGCTAAATCCTCACTTTATTATTGTATTCTTCTTCTGTTCCCTTCTTCTCTGCCTTTCGTGAAAAGGAGATTATTATTTTTAAAAGGGAAATTGAAATAATATTATAAAATAAATACAAACCTACAATTATTTGAACAGCAACTAGGCAAAATAAAATAACAAAATAAATTGTAGGTTGTCACTTTGACTTCTGACATTTAAAATTATTAGGTCTGTTCCCTAGATTTAGGTCTGTTTGCTTTGTTTTACTTTCACGAACTGTCATTGTTTGAACGTGTTTGGATGCACCGTTTTTAATAAAATGGAATTAGTAGGATTACAGTTTTTCGAAGAGCTAGTAAATTACTAACAGCCAAATTAATAAAAAACGCTTATTCCACCTTTATTCCACGAGTTAACTAATGCAGGGAATAAGAGTTAAGCTATGGGTTAAAAATTTCCATGAATAAAACCAAAATGTTCGTGGAATAGTAAATTGACGTTTACCTTAAGAAAATCTATTACAATAAATAAGATGCCTGTTTGGTAACTTGAAAATTTTCCCAAGTTTCGCAAACTTGGGTATTTTTCGTATGGGTTCTGACAGAAAATTATAATAATTTGTAAAAAAAAAAGCTCAAGTTACCAAACACAGCTAGAAATTCTCTTGTTAATATATTTCTGTCAACATTGTTGCGTTGTGTCTGTTTTCTGTTTTGTTTTTATTTATTTAAATGGAATGTATCTGAGCACTTCCATTATAGATCATATACATGTATTTTTGTATAGTTTTCTTTTTATGGTGGTTGAGCGCTGATTGTCCAGTAATTAGAATTAATGGTTTAAAAACTCGATAAATCTAGCAGACATTATTAATTTTATTCAAAGTTAAATTAGCAATTTTAACTTAGGTATTTTTGTTTATTTCAGAATAAGTTTGACATATCTGGTTCTTATTCCTTCTCCGGTGGTTTAACTTAGTACACGTCAATTTTTAGATATTTTCTTTTATTCATAACATTTTGCACTTAGTCCACGGAATAAGACCTAACCTTTCTCTGTTCCACGTTTATTAATTTGGCTGTAAATGATTAGCAAATTGCTAACTAGTAGTATGCTAAGCCCTTAACAATACGTTGTTTAAAATTTTGCGCGAGTGTATCTTCTTATGTATGTATACATAAGTCTATATGAATAATTTTGAATTATGAAACTTAAAAAAAAAAGTATAATAAGATTAAGTTGAAGAGGACAAGTTTTTTTTCTATACTTAATGTTTCATAAATATTTTAATTGCAATTACTTAGGTATATTATATGTTAATTGTACATACGTGAAGAAAATCAAATTGTTAATCCTAACTAATCTGGTTTTATGAGCATAAAGAACTAGAACAGAGGTGGCCTGGAAATTCTCTATGTTTAGAATACAAAGAACAAATAACACAATAACATTTTTTGTTTTTAGATATTAGCGCATTAATTGGTTTCCTTTAAATGGGTTCATTGATTTTAATGAAATTTTGAAGTAAACACGTATACATATGTACCTAACCTAGATATACTCGATAAGTATTCTATTTTATTGTTTTTTGTTCCATGCTTTTGAGAAAGAATAAAACTATGTTAAGTTGTTTTTTTTTACGGAAATATGAATGAGATAGCATATAAATATGTAAATATACGAACATCAAACAAGAGTACAACAACAAGATGCGACTTTGATTTTTTTGAAATATATTTATATTTAGGTTCCAGCAATTTCAATGGAATCCCAAGATCTCAGACTGTAATTGAGTGAGGTCAGATATCTAATGACTGATATAGTGATTTAGAGAAGTCTCAGTGAATCAAGTCGGTAATTAAGCGATTTCTGATATCTCAGACAGTAATTAAGTGAGTTCTGATATTTCAGACTGTAATTTATTGAGGTATGATATCTCAGACTGTAATTTATTGAGGTGTGATATCTCAGACTATAATTTAGTGAGGTATAATATCTCTGACTGTAATTTATTAAGGTATGATATCTGATACTGTAATTTAGTGAAATAAATCTCAGACTGTAATTTAGTGAGATCTCAGACTGTAATTTAGTGAGATCTCAGAATGTAATTTAATGAAGTCTGACAACTGAATGAGTGATTTAGTGAAGACCCATTCTGTATAATGAGTGATGTCTGCTATTCTAAGACAGTAATTTAGTGAAGTCTTAGTGAATTGCAATCTTTATTTTGGTGCTGTCTGCTATCTCAGACTGTAATTAAAGAAGTCTTCTATCTCATGACTGTAGTTAAGTGACGTATACAAATTCAGCCTGTAATTTAGTGAGGTCCCCCTTCGTAGACATTTTGAAAGCAATGTTCCTCAAAGTTATTGCTTCAACTCTCTTCGATAACAGAAAAACGAAATTACATATATACTAAGTGCTTAATGAAACTGAAAAACCAGTAGGTTGATGCACTTTTATGAAATGAAAATTTTTATCTAACTCTGCGGCAATCACCATAACTAGGACAATGGTCCAAACTGGTAATGGACCAAGGCATGACCACTCAGAATTTAGTAACTTGTCCGTATACCGAATTATATCGGTTTTCGAATAACGTCTGTTTTTATGAAATTTCGAAAAAAACCCTACTTTGAACCAAGTTTTTGGTCACCCTGTTCATAATTGATTATTGGTTTTCCTAATTCTTTGACCCGAATATTGTATGATAGTAAGAGCCAGTTTGTTCACAGTGCGGATTAAATCTGAACGATGACTTTCACAGCTTCTAAGTAAATGGCGCTAATCAACCAAAATCGGCTGATTAGCGGTTTCCATGATTAACAACTTAAATTATGGATTCCTTGAAAAAAAAAAAAAAAATTGATTACCATATGCACATTCAATGATCTACCAGTTGCAATAATCCTTGATAAAAGATGAACAGCTGTGAACAAACTGGCCCTAAGACCAGATCAAACTTCAACTGCTTCAATTTTTAAAAGAGCATCCTGGAAAAAAAATCGTATGACTCAACACTGGTTTTTAGTTTGTTTTCCTTTCGATACAATAGATTACAATTCGGGAAGCACAAGACAGTCGAGTTGAAAAATTAGAAAAAAAAACAGAAATCAATTATGGACACGGTGACCAAAAACCTGGTTAAAAGTAGGGGTTTTTCGATATTGAAAAAAAAAAACAAAAAAAAACAACAGCCCTTATTCCAAAACCGTTATGATTCGGTTCGGACAAGTTACTAAATTCTGAGTGTTCATATGACCTAGCCTATCACCAGTTTCAGTTTGCACCATTGATTATGGGACACCCTGTATGTTTGAGGTTATGTAACATCACGAATTTGTCTTTAGGTACATTTTTTTGTTTTCAAAATTTAGAGTTGAAAATGAATTTTAGAAATTTAGAGATTGAAAATTAATTTCTCTACATTTTAAATTTGAAAATAAATTTTTCAAAATTTTGAGATTGAAAATTATTTGTTTAGGAAAATTTTACAAAAACCAATCCTTTTTTTTAGGTACCTACCGTTAAACCGTGATTTTTGATCAAAAAACATACTGGATCTTGAATATTAGTGTTTCTAAAAGTATTAAAAATTAAATACCCAATTACCTTCCATAAATCTTCTCCATATTTAATCGTTTTGTTGACAAAAAAAAACAAAACCATTTAATTGATATAATTTAACGTCACTTTAGAAAAATTAAATTTTGTTTTCAAGATTTGTTGAACCAAATGCAAGATATGTGTCTTGAAAATTTTTACAATCATTCATTTTGCTCCTAAAAGTATAAGAGAATTAAAAAAAAAATGTTATGCTCGGCGGAAAAATGGCAAGTTTTTCTCATAAGTTTAGTTGTCAAGGGATAATTGTGGGATAATTATCAGAAAGATGTGGGATAAAAGGGAATTTTTGAGTATTGATGTGGGAAAACCTGCTCTCAAGCCTGGCATCACTGGTTTCAATTCGATAGTTCTTTCCACAATAATTCATATTAACTGTAACATGAATTAGCTTCAAAAAAAGTGGCAGTTGGAATTATTATGCAATACCATAAGATAGAATAGTTTTTAATAAAATCTCTAAGAAACTAATCACCTTATATGACATAAAAAAAAGAAGTTATTTCCACGCAGTGGCGCTCTTAATAATAATTATATAAATATGTCATTGAAACTGGAAGCTCTTTACATCATTTCTGTACCTCAAAACCCCATGCCACACGATATGCACATATTTAATTTTTTTTTTTTTTTACATTTTTATTCTTTTAAGGGTGAGGTTTTTCGTATTCATATCACGTTTAAGCCATATTCAGCATCTATTTTGAACAAACCAAAAAAAACACGCCTGGCTAGGAGAGCATGAAAAACCGCAGTTGCCGTCATCATTGTTGTTGCATCAACAGAACAGAACAGAATCAAGTGACACATTATTCCACCTGCGCTTGTTTTTGTGTTGAAAAAAACTTTTGGTTACAGATATCCAAACACACATACACACACCCAAACATATACAGTAACTAGTAGTGATGATGCATGCGGTTTGATGCACTTCACATGGAACATGAAGGCTTGACACTGCTCGTGTAATTCTGGGCCCTGGGTATCACTTTATGTATATAAATAAATAAATGTAGGTACATCATATAACGAGAAGTATGTTAATCGATTTTTGGAAATGTCAACATTAATTATTATATAAGGACATTACTTCAAACTATTTTGTCGTCCTCTGCATGCTTTACCTATATAGCCCAATGCTACCAACATACATATACGATAAGTGGGTCTAGTTCTTTTAATAGTTTCATTATTTGGCAATGTGCCAAGGGCTTCCCTACTTTTTAAAACATTATACCTACCTATACAATATATGTACACACCTATTACATATTTCCCTTGAACTTCGCATAATCACTTTTGAGGGTCATGCATAACATGGAGGAGTGGAGCTATTATTGCGTCAATAAATGTAACTGGGTCCTCTTGAGTGTTGTATAAGGAAAATTCTGTGTAAATTTATGGTAAGATCGTTTGGTTGTGGAACTTTTATTTTGTCCTTGGCACGTGTGGTGTAGGTATGTAAATTTTACATGTTAAATAAAATGTGGAACAATTTTGTGTGTTCTTTTTTTTAGGAAGAATTTATGAGATAGAAAAGCAACAATGTGATCAAAATTAAACAGAAATATTAACAATGAAATACTATTTCAGTCAAAAAAGTTAAGGGTTTTTACTTGCGATATATACATACATACATACTACATAGGTACTATGTACATATATTGCATGTTATAGAATTGATCTCGAGATTTCTATCAAACTTGACATTACAATGATAGCGAAGTCGAAAAAAGTGGATCTCTGTCTGTCATGTCCTTTCGGCTGTAGCCTAAAAGGGTGGGTTGATTTTCTTTAAACTTGATACCTACCATTTTTTGGGCATCCCCGGCCCCGTTTTTTAAAAAAATTTTAGGACCAAAAACAACGGTAGGTACCTGTCGTACAAATATTTTTATCAAATAATGAAAATCGTATTTTTCGCACGACTTTTTCTAGAAAAAAAAAATTGTAGGTAATTTCATTAACAAAAGGCTACCATTTTATAAATTTGGAAAAATGGTTTTAAATGGTAGGTACCTCCCATAGAACCGTTTTTTTGATTTTCAATTTTGAAACAGTTTTTGATTAATTTTTTATGAAGAATATTTTAAAAAGTTTGAAAAATTTTGTAAAGGTAGGTACCTAAATTTTTAATTTTGATTTTTAAAAAAGTTAAAATTTTTTTTTTTTTTGAGAAATAAATTGTTCGAAAACTACTTGGTCGATTTTTATTTAACTTGCCACCCAGTTGTGTTTTTACATTATCTGGCCGATTTCAAATATAAGTTATTCTTATAACCAAAAATAACGGTACCTCCCATACAAGTGTTTAAAAACCGCTAAGGAAAATTTCATTTTTCTAAAAAACAGCTTCTACGATTTTGATTAAAATTTGTATGTCAGGTAATATCAGTACGATATACCATATTATTGGAAACAAAATTTATCTATCGTTTATTAACGGTAGATATCTCTCATAAGACCATTTTTGTTGGTTTTCGTCTATCTCATTATCTGTCAAACCAATTTTAAAGAAATTTTGTACACAAGAGCTTCTAATAATTTTGAATGATATTCAATACCAAAATTTTCATAAAAACAAATTTTAGATTTAAAAAAAAACAATATTTTTTGAAAAATCTAAATTTCGAAAATGGGTAGGTGGACGATTTTTTTCAAAATTAATTTTTTAACTTCGCATTAATTGCAAATGATAAAAAATTGCGTACCAATTTTTGTTCTTAAAATTAATGTTTACAAAATTTTATGTGTAAAAAACATTATTTTTTTTAAAACACTGGCACCCCTTCAACGATTTTTTTTTTCAAAAATAAAGATCTAGTATAGAAATCGGATGTGTACATCGCCTTGGTATCAAAACAATTTCAGAAGTTTTTTATTGATTTATTCCTTATTGATATTGATTTGTTAACATTTCTTTCGGTTCAAACAGTAAGTTTCATTTCCATGCATGCATACTTATGACACTCACATAAATTCTACATTTACCTAAACTGAGTTTTTAGCAAAGACTCCCATAACTAATTTATTTCTTTTAAAATCAAAGTAATAGATCTATAAACTATTCAGACTAAAAAAACAGTGAGATCACACATAAGAGCAAGCTCGTGCGACCCAGTAGTGCATTTTATTTTATTTTCCTCTGAACAGAAACATTTTGAAAACATGAATCAACTTTGCAATTAACATATTTTTTTTATCGTTTAAGGTTTTCACGGGTGTAAGATTATTAGACATGATGCGGCTAATCCGAAAAAAAGTAATAATATTAGATGGGGTTTTGGGTGATAACACACTTTCTGTACGGCTGCCAAGCTTTCGCACCATCATATTAATATTGAAGAGTCATATTAATATTGAAGAGAGTTTTTATAGGCTGGAGTTATAGCTATTTATAATATATTATTAATTGTAGATAAGACCGGTTATTTTTTTGATTACCATTTTCATGAATACTGAACATTTAATTTCAATGAAATTTCGTGACACGAATGACACAAATTATAAATTAAAGTAAACCATTTTATTAATTTAAAAAAAATTCTAACAGAACCAATATACTTTTTATTTTAAAAATTATTTATACGTAGGGATTAAAAATGACATTTAAAAAGGATTGTATATATACATAACTAGATACCCAACAACATCACATTGAAAAGTGAAGCCAATCCTCCATTATTTAGTAAAATGCAAAATAATTATAATAAGTTATTTCTGTGAATGGTGATTTGTGAAATTTATTCTTTTTAAATTATTTTTTTTTATCTTAAGTATAGTTTTGTAAAAATATACAAGATAAAAATCATACCTTTTAAAATTCCCAGTTCGTGTAGTTGCACAAAAAGATACAAAGTTCTATTTGTAGCTATCATTGAAAACCATTATTAAAAATTATTTTAATTTGTAATTCTGAGACGTTTAGAAAGCAAAATCGGTGATAATTTGATGCCAAATTAAAGCTTTTAGCTTAGTAAGTAAAACACTATCGGTTTTTATACTAATTTCTATTCACTTTAAAGATTAGGTACATATAATAATATTTACTATAACAACTTTTATACACAACATTTTTAGCCTAAAGTTCAAAGCTCAATTCTAAGATAATAGCAAAATATTTAACCTTGTTTTTATTTAAACAAGTTGATAAAATAACGAGTTAATATAAAATAGAAATAATATAGGCCGCCAGAGTGAACCTTGAGGCATATCTCTCCTTTTATGTTAACTCTTTTTGGGTTCTGTCATGCACATAAATGTTTTTCATGGGTTACTGCCTCTTGTGAGGAATTTAAAAATCCTCCAAGAGTATCTTTTGTCATGAAGAAGTACATCACACCTTAGCCCTTTGGATTCAGCAGAAAATCGTAGGTCTCCTCCATTCCATCCAATAACACGCACACAGGAATAGTTGAGAGTTGTAAGCCACTAGGCCCTGTTTCTACATGAGCTGTCACGCTACCCAACTTATTTATTAAGATACATAAAACTTTGAAAATCAACACAATATAATTTGTCTAAGAGAACACTGTGCTTTATATTGTCAAACACTGTGGTTATGTCTACAAAGAGACCGGCACAATTTGGTTCTATCATCCAATGATCTGTAAATTTAAGAACAGAACTCAGAGAGGGGATCTTCCATAGCCTCACTTAAACTTAAACTGTGACCTGAACTAAAAAACTTTTTTTTTTTGCTAGGTATTCTTGCATTCTTCAACTAAAAGATCTGGTAGAATTAAAAGACTTTATATGATAACAGAATAAGGCCTAGTTTGTCAGTGTGAGATTATTCGAGTTTGGTGCGTTAACTCTGGGTTAACTAAATATATTTTTATGACAGAACTAAAATAGAGAGGGCGACACTATTGCAAAGTGTCACCCTCTCTGTTTCGATAGTGAAAGTGAACTTTTATTTCGATATAAATTTTTGAAGTAAAATTTAATTCTACACAGAAAAACTAAGTTCGATTTATTTGCAGGATTAGGCAACAGTATCAACACTGAAAAACTGACCATTAAATCAAAAATCTACATATAATGTATATGTTCTGAAAGACATTAAAAATAGAATTGCCTTCGTTGGGAATAAAATAATAAAAAAAAACTCAGACACAAAGTATTGAAGAAAAAACGTAGGGAAAAAGTATAAGATAACTTTCGTTTTTTATTTGCTTATAAAGAAGTTAATGACCAAAAAAGCACGATTTTGCATAAAAATACCAATATCATTTGAATTATTGATCAAATAAATTTTTATTCAAATGTTGTTATAGTTTAAAAAATTTTTTTAACTAGAATCATACCTAACCTATTTTCTTATAGATTAAATATATTTTTTTCAAAAGAAAATGTCCAAAATCTGTCAAACCTTGAAAGAAGAAGAAAACTTGTAAAAAGTTAACAAACGCACTGCATCACTTTTTGTATAAAAAGTCACATCTGTGTACAAGAGGTTAAATGATGAAAATCATTTTGAATCTTGAAATTTTTAAATTGAAAAATTATTTTTAATACTGAAAAATGCCGAACGAAAATGTAGCACTTTACTACTTATCTGAATTTGAAGACGATCTGAATGAATATTTTGTAAATTCCTAGCCGACATCAAATGACAGACACTAACAGCTACCTTATTTATTTGACAGTTTTTACCATACTTGCACACAGAAATTTGCAAATTATCCTATGGAGGCAAAATTATTTGTTGCGCTCTATCGTTTGCACCTTTTTTGAGTTAACAAACAGGAATTTTGAAAGAAATTTCACGTTACCAAACAGTGATATAATAAACTCCAACTGAACACGCCTAAAACAGTGACAACTCATGCGAAAAAAGTAAGCAAACATGCAATTTTTCCATTTGTAGTGACGTTTGAAGTTAGTATTATACTCAAAGGATTAAAGAGGCATTATTGGTTAATAAAATACATATTACAAAGATATTAGGATTCGTTTAAAATTTCGAAAATCCTGTTGTTATATAGCATCATACTAAAAATATATTAACATCGTACTCAATGGTCTAAAATTTTGCGAATCTATCATTAATGCTTATACTATGGGCTTTGTGGTTGGATTGTTGCTTTTAAGATCAAAATGATTATTTAAATCAAACAGAGCATAAGTCATTTTCAGTTTGAAAAGAATAATAAAGGAAACAAGTCAATACATCTTCTAGTTGTATCAATTGAATTGATTGTTCTAACTTAAACAATAGAAAAGAAATTGAAAACGAAAGTATTTTTCACAACTAAATGCAGAGAAAAAAAAAAAACAACAAAATAATACTCAATAAGCTACAAGTTTTGAAAAAAGCATTCAATGAAAGATGAAATTCATCCAACCACTATAGCACGCTATTAAAAGCCGTAAGTATACTCGCTACGAGCTAACCTTGAAGCTATAATAGACACACATCCCCATATACACTGTAAAATTATAGTTCTTGTACTATGACTGGAATAAGAATCCATTAATAGATCGTTTCACTTAAATCAAAGACAAGCACATTAAGTAGCCCATGAATACTTAATATGGAAACAGAAGAAAAAAGAAGAGAAAAAAAACAAGACATGGTTGAATGCAATTTTAATTATGGAACACCCTAACGTTTATTGTGAATACGAAAACAAACCGGAAACTGATTATTTCTGGCAGTGAGACTGTTTAGAAAATGGAAAGTGTCAAATCTGTGCCGGTTGTTTAAACATAATTGTATATATGTTCATAATATGTACATAATTGAATAATTGAAGATATTTTGACAACTAACAGTTTTTATTTTTTATTAGTGGGTGGTTTTGTTGCTCGTGTGATTTAAAGCGGAATTTTTTTTCTTTTCAACCAAAAAGTAGGTCGTTTTTTATTATTATTGACAAATAATGTGTGGTTATCATTTGCACCCACTTGTTTGTCGTTTAACCAAGGTTATTTATGTGATTTTAGATCCAGTTTAGAAATAGTAGGAAGCAAAATAAAATTATGTCTTAACGGTCGATTTATAAGTAGGTATGTATGTACATATGTATGTATATGTTTTCGCTCATGTTTTTGTATTCTTTTTATTTTGAATTCACATGACGAATTTGGTTATTTTTTTTTCAACTCGTTCGAAATACTAATTGCGAATTGCAATTTCGAAAATGAAAATTGAGATTTTTCACGCAAAATGTTGCTTCTTATTTGGTCTCTATGAGTTTCGGTTCCTTTTTTTTTTTCCCTTAAGCCAATAATATATTGCTTTCATTTTCATCCACAATGTAATTTCACTATTCAAAACAATTAAAAATGAATACTCTTATTCAATTTTGACAGTTCGAAGTAATTGCAAAATTTTCGATATCGAACATAGAATTTTATTTCAAGTGAAAGTGTAAAATCCATTTGAGTTCGAAGAGTGAAATTTGAATTCGATTTCGTTCGAAATTTCAGAACATAGGCGTTAATGTAGTTTTTAGAACTGATTAAACGAATTATAGTTTAAATCAATTCCTGTTAATCTGGGGCCTATTTCACGAAACATACATCACATACATTGTATGAGAGCGCATTAACTGAGGAGCAAACGCATCCAAGTTTGTTTCTCGGCTTTCATTTGACAATTTGAAGTTTGAACTGAAAGTTAAACAAAAATATGTATTTTAAAGCTGAAAAAAAAAAATGCGTTCCGAAAAGTCAAACAGCAAACTGAAGAAAAGTAAAATGAACGCATAGCATCCGGGATGCGTTCCAAATGAGCATGAAAAGTGTAAGGGAACCGCACTAAAAATGTTTGTTTAACGTTTTGGGGAATGGGCACCTCGCCCAAACACCAGCTGTTGCCGCCCTCTGCATTGTAACCAGCATTAAAAAGCCAGCTCGACTAAACTTAACATGGAACCACTGCTCCTACGGGTCTGGGGGAGGGATGATTCTACCCTGTGGGGTAAAGAAAGGGAACAGGCCCAGGAATAGACATTGGCGCGTTAACCTCTCCTCACCCAAGTGATTATGCCGACTAGCACTTCTTTAGCAACTTCGGGCTACAGCTCGCTGAAACTATACCCACACCCTTAACGGGCTCTGTCATAGGACTTTTACCATAGGTTTTTCTCTAGGGTAACACAATGGATCTACATTGATCTAAGTGTGACGGTAAGAAGACCAACCGTCAGTCCACTAACCTAACCTAACATAACGTTCTGGGACTCAGCCTTACTCTTGTCGTCTTAAAGTGCCACTCATTTTATTCCTTCGGACTCAGCAGAAAACTGATAGATCCAGGGCACAGCCCACAGTGGTACACTTTGTATGGGAGTTTGGATAAATTGCCGTAAAAACTGAATTAATTCCCGAATTTTATGAAAACTCTTAATTTCAAAATACATTTCCAACTTATTTGTTCTTGAAGAAATTCTATATACCTAACAACGAAAAAATCACATTGATTCTGATTTAAAAACCAATTTACAATCAAGGAGATGGAGTTTTGAGGGTAGGTATTTCGAGGCGTCTGTTTATGTGTAGCTTACAAAAAAAACAGCTTGAGTTAATATCTATAAGGATTTTAATTATTAGTCAAAAAAACTAAAATACAAAAATTCCTACAATACCATACATTCAATCGATAAAAATGGGTTGTGGAGTTTTCTTATATACTTGCATAAAATAAAGTTTATAACTTACCTGCTAACATTACACTATTATTATTTTTATTGTCATGATCAACTGGAATGGATGAAACACGTTCGGCTCTTAAACTGGCTACAGACATACCCGGTCGTCCGTTCTTTCCCGATGCAATCAATTCAACTGTCATGTCCATGGATTTCTGTAATACAGCATCCATGCGTATGATACCCTCTGCTAGAGTCTTGTAGCCCAGTATTGTGCGTGATTTATATTTCTTACGACGTTGCAATAATATCACCAACCTAAGTAGGTATAAAAAAAAGACAAAACCTTTGAACATGGCTAAAAATAATAATGACAATATTATAATCTTACCTATTTCCATCTCGTTTAATAAAATGTGGATATTGTAGACTGAAGTGCAAATCAAGTTCGGTCTCGGCTAGTGGAACACTCATGATATTGTTCATATTGCCAAGATTACAGCCAGAGCTTGAATTCGAATTGCCACCTCCACAGCCTGATCCACCATTATTGCTAAGTCCATGGTGTGATGAATTGATCTGACCACTTCCACCGCCAGGGCCACTGCCACTACCAATAGCACCACTCGAGCCACCACTCCCCATGGAATTCATTTGATTATTTCCTTGTTGCTGTTGTTGTTGTTGCTGCTGTTGCTGTTGCATTGATACACCACCGGATCCTCCTCCACCTGAGCCAGTCACATTATTACCCAATTGAGATCCACTGAGGTTTTGAGTTATTGGAATTTCATGAGAGCGTAAAGTACGCTTGGAGCTTTGCATTTTGACAGCCAATGACAATGATGTCATGTCCCCTGGCAAGGGTGTCAATATTGATAATCTCGTTATTGTCAACGAACAGAGTCTGCAATAAGAAAAAAATAAATACACACATAAAACAAAATACTACTCCTATTATGTAGGTTTATTGTGAGGGAACATTAAAATACCACCACAAAAGACAAAACCGTATAGATATATATTTAAACATATTAAGGACATGCTAGCGCTAAGGGATTACACGAGTAATGTAGGTCGTGCTAACAATGGTATTAAGTCAAACAATGATTGCTGTTTCATATAAGGATGCGCGGTGCTATTGACAACTATAGCTAAACGTAGGATGGCGATGATGAGGGGAGAATTACAAATTAAAAAAAATAAGAAGAATTTTATGAGACACGTTTGAAGCAGCAGCAGTAGGCTATTGCCATGAGATTATGATTTGTATGATTCATTGATTTTATTTTTCCATTTTAATTGGACCAAATGCCATAAACTCATGAATTCCATAAAAAAATATCATAATGATTTATCTGAAATCGAAAATTCAGCCAAAGTACAATATTAAGAAAACAAAGGGAAAAGAATTTTAAAGATTAACTATAAAAGATGTTTAACCGGATGAGAGTCGACTTGAAAATTCAAGTTCTTTGAACTTTAAAACAAAAAAAGAACAATTTATTAAAGAATTTCGAGTGCTTTCTGTTAAAGCTTAATTAAACACTAACAAATGTGTCTTCTCCCCGAAAAGTGCAAGCCTTTTTTTTTATGGAGACAGTCTTTTAGTTTGAAATTTAAGACATTTTCAGGCAAAATAAAGAAGAGTATAAGAAATGATAGCCGAATACTTTCGCCCACTGATGAACTCCCACTTTAGAAAAAAAAAAAAAATATTTCATTACCTATACAGTGAAGGTTGATAAGAACTCGGGCTGTTTTTTAGACAAAAAAATATTTTTTCGAAAAAGAGCTAGTTCGAAATTTCTTTATTTTTGAGGTTATGTACCAACGCTATTTTTTTTTTTTCAATAAAATTTACTAGATAAAAATAAATTTGTTGATAACTGACAGCTCGTGTAGAACAAGGGCCAGGTGACTTAAAATTTTCTATAAGACCTATGTGAGAGGCACTTTTGCATGACAAGAGATATAGAGATACCTATTCTTGGAGGATTTGTCAATTCCTCGCAAGACGCAATAAAATTAAATAAATTGGGTGGCACAGCTCGTGCAAAACCAAGCCTAGCAACTTACAACTCTCAACCATTATTGTGTGCGTATTATAAGCTGTAATGAAGGTCACCTACAATTTTCTGCCAAACCCGAACGACTAAGATGAGAAGTTAGATAAAACAACAAATGTTGGCAAACTAAGCAAGGTCCAACTGTCAGCTTGTCGATGCATGGGTGGAGTACTCCGTACGACCCCTGCCGCTGCATTGGATATTCTGTTCCATCTCACACCTCTCGATATATTCTGCAAACAAACGGCGGCAAGCACAGCTATACGTCTTAAAGCCTCCTCACAATGGTCCAACTATAATATTGGCCACTCGATCATTCTGAACTCATTCAGATTACTCCCAAGTATCACAGATTACACCACCCCACATCTACAGTTCCATAAAAACTTTCAGGTTACCATTCCTTCCAGATCTCTCTAGGAGGACCTGACCTTCCTGGAAGATGAATCGATCCACTTCTATACTGACGGTTCTAAAACTGAGGACGGGGTTGGTGGAGGTGTATACTCAGATAGGCTGAAACTAAGTCTCTCCTTCCGTCTTCCCAATCACTGTAGCGTGTTCCAGGCGGAACTTTTGACGATAAAGAAAGTCCTGTCTTGGCTCAAAAAAAACGTGATATCAACTACAGATATCCGTATTTTCTCGGATAGCCAAGCAGCCATTAAATCTCTGGAATCTGTCTCTACAAATTCAAAAACTGCCCTTAATTGCCGATCATCTCTCTTGGAGATGGCACAGCAGTTCAACATTCACCTTTGCTGGGTGCCAGGTCATAGGGACATTCCAGGCAATTCCAAAGCAGACGAACTCGCCAAAAGTGGAACTTTACTACCTATACCGTCAAATCGGACAAATACTGGTATACCCATCGCTACCTGTAAACTTTTGCTAAAGCAAGATGCAATAGAGAGAACAAACCTTAGGTGGAGTAATATTGCCACATGTCAGGCCACAAAACAGATCTGGCCTGTGCTGGATCTGAAGCGCTCTAGGAACTTGTTATCTCTAAGCAGACTGCACATTAGCTCTGTCATAGGTGTCATTACTGGACACTGTCTAATAGGCTAGCATGCAACAAGGCTTGGTGTATTTTCTAACGACTTCTGCAGGAGTTGTATGGACGAAGAAGAGGAAGAATCGATTCCTCAGCTTCTCTGTACATGCCCTGCTCTATCTCAACGATGTAGGCTCCACTTAGGAGAATTTTACTACAATGATCCTAGTGATCTGGCAAGATCAAAGCACATTAATAGTTTCGCTCGCTTCGTAAGAAGCTCTAAATTGTTCAACGAGTAGGAATAAAGTTTCCTAGATTCCTGTGGTATCACAATTTGCCAACCAATGGTCTAAGTGTGTCCAGCGTGCTGCTTGACAACCACATAAACCTAACCTAACCTAACCTAAGATGAGAAGTACTTTTTCATGAAAAGAAACAAGAGACACTGGCAATGACCAGTGAAAACAAAATTTTAGGTGCCATACGCTGAGTATTTGTAAACATGTGTTGTTGGCAGTTGTCGGACTACCAATTCGGTATCATCGTCAAAACCATACAAGGCAATGTAAATAGGGTAAAGTAAAACTAAGGACACCAGCGACCCGAACAAAATTATAACATTATTTTTGGCATTTTTACAGCTTCTGCACCACTGTGTATCGCGGGACTTACGTAAACCACGATCACACGTTCCACGTTACATTATTTATGTATATTGGGTACATTTATTAACAAAAATTGCATGTTGATATATACTGGCTCGAAATATCGAGTTGGGTAAAGGTTGAAATTAGGTTGACGATTCGAAGTAAAACCTCCCATCAACACAGGTGGGCAATACTCATAGGTGCCCGCGACGTTCTGTAATATCGAACCAGCCCTATAATATTCTATTTTCATCAAAATATATTTCTTTCCCTATCTGTCAAACAATTAAGTGTCAAATTTCATTGGAGATTGGCTACGGTGTCAATGGATTTAAGTGATTTTCATTGACAAATATGTAGAACTTAATATTCCTATACTTACGCTAAAATATTTGTTTGTTATATTTTGAAACAAAAAGTGTCAAATTTCATTGGAGGTTCATTCAAAAACAAAAATCTAGAAAATTTTTTCGTCCCCTAGCTGTCAAACGATTAATGCCGAATTCATTTCAACCAAAGGATTGGATTTTTTTTCCTAAAAGAATCGAATTTTTTCTGTCAAAACAAATCTTGCTAGCAAGATTGAAGAGAGATTTTACAGTGATCTGCAAGATTTGATATTTCTAAAATTTCAAATTGAATGTCGCGGTGTTTTAAGAAAACAAGTTGTATTTTTTGATTGCAACGGATTTTCGGTAAATTTTATATTGAATATTTGTGCGTTGTTTTTCAATTATGTTATAATAATAAATAAATAACTGACTTTCTAATAATTTCCGAATTGAATATTTTTTTGACGTTTTACTTCCAAATTGCTGCTGTCAAGTCTCACACACACAACCGCAAAGAAAAATCGATTCTTTTCGTATTCCTTTCAACGACAGAAAAAATTCGATTCTTTTTAGAAAAAAATTCGATTCTTTTTAGAAAAAAAATTCGATTCTTTAGTTGAAAGGAATTCGACATAACTATCAAATTCCATTGGAGTTTGGCTGCATTGACAATGGATTAAAATCTCGATTTAAGTGATTTTCGTTGACAGTTAGAACTTAATATTATGTTTATACCTTTCATTGGAGGTTCGTTCAGCAAAAAAAAGAACTGAAAATTAATGTCTGAGTTATTGTCTAAATCGGCGGACGATACAATAGCTTGTACAACTGGAGTTGAGCCGATATCAGCACATACATTGTATGTAACACACTATACAATTCACTGACAATTTGCTGCCGACTCACAAACCTCCTCACAATCAGAGCACGCAATTGGCGGTAAAACTCGTTCGAAAAAGCGATATCGGCACAATACAATACAGTTGTACGGTTTTACAATATCTGAACGAAGATTGTATCGTCTAAGGCCGTTTAAGTTTATAATATATACAGGATCCATAGATCGAATTGAAACAATGTTGGTTGACAGTTCGAACTAAATGTTATAATTCGTCTCCTATCTGTCAAACCATTAGGTGTCAAATTTCATTGAAGGATGTCTATGATATCACTGGATTTAAAACGTTTTATTTTTTACTAAGAAAACCCCTCTTGTTCTTTCCTCTGTCATTTCGAACTAAGTACTCTATATTCTTCAAAATATAGTTCGTATTCTATCTGTCAAACCACAAAACTTCAAACTTTATTCGAGAATGGCTTACACTCTTTTTTCTCATAATACGCGATTATCATAAAAATATGGCAGAAATAATAAATGCCATTTTGATAGTCGTATAAATTCACTAAATTTGATTTGATTGACGGTAGAAATGAATTTTTCAAGAAAAAATTTCTTCTGACAATCTAGAAACATATGGCAGTTTAAAAAATATCACATATAATTCATCCATTAAATTATTTGCCCACTGTAAGTCAAATTATGTCATTGTAAATGCATGAACACATGTGTTGTGTATAATACGTGCAATAAACTATAATAAAATACAAAGTTCATTAACCCTTTGTAAATGAATTTAATAAATATTCCCTCTGAATAAGCAATTGGTACATATGTAAAAGAAAAACAATTTTCTGATTTACGACATTTTTATTCATTGACAATTCAAATAACATCAGGCAAGAAAATAAAACTGAGAACACTCATTTCGTTTAATTCCTTGATGTTCACAATGACAAATAGGGTCTCAAGACTCCTCCAGTAAGCCCCCAAACCACACCATATATAAAGACGACACGACAGAGTAAAACATCTGCGAGGAGGAAAATAAAAATCAATTGAAATCGTGAATATTTTATTATTTTATAAGCAAGACCAAGACTCCCTTTCCTCAGTGTGGCTGCAGAGCTTCACGTTTTTGAAGAGAAATGGCATTAATTGAGTTGACTTGGCCAAAGTGAATGAACCACCGCCGACTGCGACGGCTGGTTTGCCGGCCGGCGGCGCAGTATATACAATCGACAGTAATTGACATTCGACTTTAATCAAAAATTACTTAGCTCGAACAATCAAATGTATAATAATATGTACCTACTCGTACGTACATATAGTTGATCCAATATTAGCTTATGTCCTCAGTTATTATTTCATGATATAGATATATGTATATTTAGAAGTATTCTGGCGCAGTTATTACCAGTGAGGATTGGTTTTTTTCCCTTGATTCTGGACAAACTGTTGTTTCACAAGTTAATTTTCTGATCAATTATTCAGTAATGGGTTATGTCTTTCAGAGAATTAAATTTGACATTTAGTTTTTTTTTCTTTAAATATTTTTTTATAATTTTGGTCAAAAAGATAAAAAATTGGTTTTGGTAATTAGATAATTGCTGGCCCCCGCATAAAAAAAAGAGTATGTAAAAGACTGTTTTGATTTATTCGACTTTGTTATAAAGAATAACGAGATACGCAAAATATTTATAGGTACGATGAAAAACCAAAAGAAATGGAATTTTTTTTCATTTTGTGTCAATTATTGTATTTTTTGTTTGCTATATGAATGTCCATAGGGAATGCCAAGATAAGTTTTGAGAAATATAAACACTAACTTGAACTTTTAAACACAATGAAAGTGTTAAGCTCAATTCAGCCCCAGTCATCCAATAAATAGCTTTATTTTTTGAAAAATATCCATTTCTAAAAAGATCCGCTTTAATGCCCAACGGGGGGCACTGTTTTTAATAAATCATACCTTAGACCTGTGTACTTGGCACTCAGTGTCACTTTTCAAATCAAATTTTAACGTATATTTTACCCTGTACCATGCCAAATAGACATGCATACACATAAATTTATAGTATTTTGGTATACACAAAAAGGCATTTGAATAATTTGAGTTGATAGTGATTTTGAAAAAAAAAAAATCCATAGTTTGAAACGTTAATTATCGAATTTGATAGTCAGCCAATTCAATCAGAACCTTCATTACAGATTGTATCTACTCTGAACAAACGGCCCTAAGTCTAAAAAAAACACGTTTTGATGTGTATTCAACGTGTTTGACTTCCAAAATTAAAAAGAAAGAAAACATCGATGTTTCTGGTTCGTTAAATGTTTTCATCGATTATTCACCGAATATTTTAATTGCCCATCTCTAAAATCAAAGCATTTTGCGAGGAACTTATAAACTTTTAATTTCGTGTTGTAGAACAGTTTTTATACTTACTTTTGCAATAAATTCACCGCAAAGTTTTTTGAACCTAAAAAAAAAACGAAAGAGTCTTCACGAATGTAAAAAGGAATCATGTAATCACGATGATAAGTGCCTGTCAAAAAGAAGAAAGACGAAACGAACGAAAAAAGGAATCGTGTAATCAGCAGCGTCCAAATTGATGACAAATGTCAAAACACAAATGTCAGTACAGATTCTAATCTGTGGCAATTAAAAATTGTTTTCAAAGAAATTTGTGTTGTTTCTTTTTTGTTTATTCATTTTCAAATCATCATCATCATCAATATAATAAAACGACAAACACGAATTTTGGGGTACCATTTACGCGGTCTACAAAAGCCGAAAGTATATAAATTATATATCGATGGAAAGGTTTTTTTGCACAGAAGTGCACAAAGCAAAAATTTATTAAATAATTTTACCACAAAGACTAAAAAACAATAAAGTAAAATTGCATTATAAGTGCGAGGAGAGCGAGAACCATAGCAAGAGCCAGAGCGAGACCGAGTAATTGTTCAGAAAACTTATTATATTTTCGTTAAATGCAATGGTTCGTGCATTTAATATATATTCGTTAAGATGGTTAGTGAATTCGAGTGAGGGATTTTTGTGGGAAGAATTTTATTTCTAAGGATTTTTTTCTGTTCTGTTGTGTTGGATTTTCGGCCATTGGTCGATTTAATGCGAGGAAGCATAAATTATGTATAGTTGTAGGTATGTTGGTTTTGCATGGAAATATTCTCTCGCTCATTGAGTGTTGTTTTTTAAATTGAAATAAAATGTGAGCAAAAAAGGAAGAATGTTTTTAATTTGTAGATGTAGTGTGAGGGATGTTTAAGCTGAGGCGTGGAACGTATGGAATGTATTCGACGAGTTTTATTTTCGATATAAATTTAATTGGTCTTTATGACTACTTCCGGGATGGTCTTGGGACCAGTGGTTCTGGGATCGGCTAAACCCAACCCGGCAGCGTTCAGTGCTGCAGGAAATAATAATAAGTAGCTCATATAAAATAACTAGCTCAGTTTTTCTCCACGCTCAAGACTGCTTTTAAACGATGGAATTATTCTTGCGATTTTTTACTTAATGTTGGAGTATCTACATCCAAAAATCGTATGCATCGAAAAATAAAGTTTTCTAGAATTTCATGTGAATTACAATATATTTTCTAGAAGTTGTTTTTCAATTAGACGATAATGTTATTAGCACTCGAGTTTCGGGGGCTGGACGTACTAGTATTATTTAAATATTTTAAAGAATTTACAGCCAAACACAAAACCACTAAAGAAAATTTTTGTTGTTGTTTCATTCAAACCTTCAATAATAATATGATGGGGGAATGGTGCGAAAGCCTGCCAACCTAACTATGCCATTGTCTTATTACACAAAAACACCTTATAAATTAATACATTATAGTCTAAAAGCGATTAAGGGCCATTTTATTCACTATTGCTCAACTTGAGTCAAACTATCAAGTTAGCCAACTTGAGAGTTGACTTTAAATCGAGAGTTAAAAGTTAAAACGGAAGTTGAAATTTCTTTTTATTCACTAATTGTATTCTCAACTCTCCAGTTGAAGATCTAAAGTTGGCCAACTTCGAGTTTTAAAAATATCCCTGGGATATTTGTGAAATATAAAACATAAACTGTCATTTTTAAATTTAAATTGAAATCTGTCAATTATATCTGACTATTTTCTGGTTTTTGTGTAAAATTGTGAATAAATAGGTCTGTTTGGTATCTTTTTTAAGAAAAAAGTGTAAAACCTGTCAAACTTCGAAAGATGAAAAAATTACTCTCAGAGAGGGAGAACTTGTCCAAAAGTTAACAAACGCACTGAACCACTTTTTGTATAAAATGTCACTTTTGTTTTGACTTTTGCATTGACAAATCATTTTGAACCTTGTAATTTTTAAATTGTAAGATAATTTTTATACTTAAAAATATCGAACGAAAATGTAACACCGGTTTTGATGGACGTAATCTTCATCAAGTGAATGAAGACAATCTGAATCAATATTTTGTAAATTCCTAGCCGACGCGACGTAAAGTAACAGACACTGACAGCTGTGTATTTGACATATTTTACACTCCTTGCAGATAAAAATTTGTGTAGCTGAAAATGGCAAGTTATCCATATGAGGCGAAATAATTTGCTCTCTCATTGTGCTCCCTCGTTGCAACTTTTTTGAGTTAACAAACAGGAATTTGTGAAATTTGTGCAATTTTGCAAGAAATTTCACGTTGCCAAACAGAGCTAATAATTGAAAAATAATGGTTAAACAAAAATTTCACTGCTCAAAGGAAAATAATTACTTCGGGACATAGGTAAGTATTTTTTTAATATATTTTTTTGTCATTACTAAAGCCAACACAAACAAAACAAAAATAAACAAAAAAAAACTTTTGTACGTAAAACCTCAAGTTTGCTCGGTCAACTTCTACTTTTTCCGGGAGTTGACTAATCTAAAGTTGATCAACTCTACAGTTGAAAATCGAAAGTTGAAATCGTAATCTTTGACAGCCTTATTTATTAGATTTCACTAATACTCGTTTCAACCTCGGAATAGTTAAACCGAGTCGAAGCACTTACTCCGTCATAACGCCACGTCAAACGGTTTTAGCTACACCCTCCTTATATGTCAAACATATTATCAAAAAAAAAACAATCTCTCTGGTTATAATAATATGGAATTAAACAAGTTTTGTACTGCAACATTTATAAATTCAAAATAACTATCCATTTTGCCTTACAATTAGTAACAAACGGATACAAAAAACTTCTTCTACACTCGTTTTTAGTTACTAAATTTCATGTCATTTAGATCCTAAAACGGCTTTACTACGGCTTTAATCCTACTATGTACCAGTTTTAGCTTACTCCGCCTCTAATCATCGTTTATTTTTTTTTAAATAAGTTTTTCAGGATTAGAGGCGAAGTAAAGTCGGAGTAAATTTACTCCGTCGCTAAAATGACTTAATAAATAAGAATTTGTTTGACGTGGCGTAAAGACGGAGTAAGTGCTTCGACTCAGTTTAACTATTCCGAGGTTGAAACGAGTATTAGTGAAATCTAATAAATAAGGCTGTCAGTGAATAAAAAGAAATTCACAAGTTGAAAATAAAAATCCTCAAGTTGTGTTCAATTTTAAGTGAATTAAATCGGCCTTAAAGTACTCTTCTCCTTTATTTTGATATTTGATCGAATTAGTAAATTTTTAGAGTTTTTTAAAAGAGACTTCCAGGAATCAATAGTTCTACCTAATGGATATTGAAATTCAAAATTATTTGAATTACTTCTAACGACCTCAATACATGGCATGAGGAAATATCAACTCTTTTTATGTGTAACTTCTCCCACGATATACTTTGTTTTTTGGTATTGTTTTGTTTCCCCATACAAATATAATAAAAAAAAAAAACTAATTAAAGGATATATTATACGCCTTCAAGGCTTCGGATTACAGATGATGGAAATTACACATTACATTTAAAAGGGTTATATACATCAAGATTGGGAAGCCATTATCTTCATTGGATTTGGAATTCTTGTATGTATGTTTTATAAACGGTGACGAGTTGAAAAATATTTAAGTTGTTGTTATTTAAGCTGTATACGTATAATTCTCTAAGAAATCAAACAGGCAAAGGCTGGGAATATCGATTTATCCCACGACATTTGGCACCACTGGCCGCACAGCTAAATCCTATTTTTTAAATAAAAATATACCATAAGTTCAATGAACTTGTTTTTGGTACTTTTCCATAAATCTGATTGTGAATATACAAAACAATTCCCATTATTAGTCATATGTATATAAAATTCAAATAATTTAATATGCATCGCAGTAGTGTATAGAAAATAAACACTATAACCATGGCCTTTCCGGTGTTAATATAATGTTATGCATTCCATTTATAGATACAACAAGTTAAGCTTGTGCTCCATATCAAATTATTTATACTCTTGCGGGGCAGTATAAGTAATCATATTTAAGAGCCTTAAAACTAGACCCACAGCATTGCATTCCTCTATTTATGATATACATAATATACTATAGAAAATCTACATAATACAGCATTCATATATACGCAAAACAAAAAACATTCCAATCTTCTTGAATTTCAATTTAATACGCTGTTGTGCGGTTAAGAGTCGCGTATCCGTATACGAGTGTATGAGATATAAATGGTATATTTTGCGTAAATACCAAAGTGAATCTACATAGCGATATGGGAGGTTTCCTGCTAAGCGTTTGTTATTATTATTGCAAAGATCTCCATGTTAATAATCTTGCATTGGAATCAATCGTTTTTGAAATTAAAAACATGCATTCCATAAATATGAATCATAGAAAAAAAATACCTGTGACATATTTGACATAGCTTTACAAAAACAACCATAGGTAGGTTGATTCAATTAAGTGTAATTGCAACAAAGAAAGTTTGTAGCTTAAAATGGATATAGGTATATGTATTGAAAGTGTGAAAAATTAGACCTATGTACCTATCAGCCCTATTCAACTATTCATCAGGGGAAAATTTTTCTAGACTTTTCACTTATCACTATACTGCTATTCATTCGAAGTGAATCTATATTAAAGTCGTAGTCGTAAAGTGTAAGCAAAAACTAATTTATTATGATTAATAAGGAATATTTGTTTGTAAATAATAGATTATTAACATTTTTAGGGGCAGAACGACGAACAAAGACCACTTTATTGTAATAATTTCTGGGGCCTATTTCACAGAACATACTAACATTTCTCCGAAGCTCTCTGTTCGATGATTCTATTATATTCTATACTGCTTACAATTCTAAAAAAAAAAGTCCAATTCCGACCATTTCCAAATTTAATTACGAAGATGAAACAAATTAAAAAATTACGGAGTGATTGAATTAAATTTTTTATAAAATCAAAACAATTTTTCCAAGATTTTCACATGAACAGCTGTTTACGTGAATGTAAAATTGGTTTGGGATAATGTAGTTCATCCGACGGATAGCAGAATTCAAAGGCAGTGTGAATCGAATATACGATCCATGTGAATAGCAGAATAGGGCTGTATGTTACAATTCTATGTGGAAAAAAAAGAAAATAGGGAACATTTTAATCGATGGCCCCTTATAGTTATAGTATATTTTTTTTAGTTTTGTTTAAACTATTTACTAGGCGTTTTTTATTGGCAACTATTTACTATAGGCGTTTTTTATTGGGAACCTTTAACTAGCACAGCAATGCAAGTCCGAATAAAATATTATAATCACTATTATATCCACTTTTTGCAAAGTTGGTATGCGTGTCAAAATCAGTTGTCACCGAAATTACAAATAACATAATAAGGCTATTCATGCAACGTCGGAAAAGCATCGTAAACGTGTTAAAGTTTATGAAGTTGTCAAAATTTGTATGGGAAATGTTTTCAAACAAATCTTAAACTTTAAGACACAAATTTGTGTGTTAAACGAAGATGGTAAAAAACATCGTAAACATGGTAAACTCTTGTAACCTTAGAAGAAGAAATAGAGGCATATGGAGGAAAAAGTGAGGTTTTTTTTTCAAAATAGTGAGTTTTCGCCAAATAACTCATGAATTAATTTTCGCAAATGTTTTTTGGTGCGTTCATGAAACGTGTGTCGGAAACTTTACGATTTTACGACATCGTAAATTTTCCGACGTTGCATGAATATCCAATATTTGAATATATCCATTTTATAATAATTTTGGATCCTTACTGGGTGTATTATTTCCAAAACAATTTCAAAATACCTAAGTACTTATAATTAATTCACTTTTTTAAAAGTTAAGGGATGTGTTGGAAAAATATTGTCTTTTTGATGTCAAATTAAATTATATTAAGTTTTCATTGGGGCAAATGATGTAATTTCGTTGAAAATTTTCAACTTCAATTCAAAATTGTCTCATTTCCCATACAAATTCACATTTTGAAATGAAGTAATTTCAATCAAATTTGCACGAAATTTGGTTGGAAATTACGTAAAAACTTCATGAACACACCTAAATGGAATGCATCCATAAGGAAAACCCATTAAAAACTACTAAAAATTTCAAAATTTGATGTATAGAAAATAGAAACAGAAATAGAACATAACAAAAAGAAGCTATTAACTGCCAAATCAAATTCAAAATGAAATTAACAATCAAACGAAATTAGCAAATTTGCAATGAAAACACTTT
The DNA here is from genome assembly GCA_929447395.1 of Epistrophe grossulariae. Taxonomy (NCBI): domain Eukaryota; kingdom Metazoa; phylum Arthropoda; class Insecta; order Diptera; family Syrphidae; genus Epistrophe; species Epistrophe grossulariae. Next base: position 127,242,278 of record OV839567.1, read on the forward strand.
TTTTGTAATTTACGAAATTACCTTATTTCGGCTGCAATGAAAACGTAGTATGTATTAGAGAGAATTATTATATGCACGTTGAGTTAGATTAGCGTTGATTTATTGTAGAAATATTGAAATAACAGAAAATAATGCATCTCTTTTTTCCATATATAATAAGACTAACTTATGCTTCTAGAAGCTAAAAATAATGACGCAAAATTTTAAATATTTTAACGCGGCTCTAAATCTACTTTAAAAAGGGAGTCGGCTCTTAATAATAACTTTAATATGAGAGTCGGCTCTTTGTAAATTTTAAACAACATAAAGTATACTTTAGCGTTAAAGAGGTCTTCTAACTTTAAAACCAGCAAAACGCTTCTCTATCTTTTTAAAGTAGGCTTTATCTGTGGGAAATTATCACTGTGAGTGTGAGTTACACAAACACAAATGCATTCACACAAGGAATTGGCGTGCAGTTAGACAGCTAAATGCTGGGGCACCCAAAGGAATTTTGATCTGTTTTATTTTAGGATTGTTTTGAAATTTTAAATCGTTAAAATAGTAAAAAAGCTTAGTAAAATAAAGAAACAAGTGATACAAAAGTAATTAAAGTTATTACATGCAATACACAAATGTACAAAAATAGGGAACTACACTACAAAAAATAAAGCTACCCTGGACGAGAATTTGAATTTTCATAGATCGGGTTCAGCTTATTCTCATGATTGAAGTGTACTTTTATTTTCAAACAATTTGCTTTTTTATAGCAAAATACTACGAAATATCAATTGAAAAGTATTCTCACTTTATGTGGAATATGAGACACAATCAGCCCGTGAAAAAAATTTTAAACTCCATATTATAGGTGTTTTTACACAGTTTAACGCAGCACCTTATGTTGTTTTATGTTTTTTTTTTATAAAATATTGCAAGTGTTCACTATGTTAACTTTTATTTCACTTTTTTATTTAGTATTTTCACTATTTTAACGTTTTAAAATCTCGAAACACTTTCTTATAGCTCGGCAAAATTACAGATTGAGTTCTTTTTGTTTTTTTTTTTATTTTTCGTTCTGTTTGATTTATTCAGCTGTCAAAATTAGGCGTGTTTCACAAAAGTTTTGTTAAACAGGTTCATTAGTTAGAAGAGTTGTTTAAAGTGTTTAAAATTAAGAAAAATTTATACAAGAATTTTTAAATAAAGGACTGTTTTAACTAGAGTCGGGTTTATTGCTTAAACGAGAACTGTTTAAAATTTTGCGCCAATATTTTTAAAAACTTAAAATTGCTTGCGCTATAAATACAACTAAAAATTGTAAACTTAATCAAAACAGAAACAGATGGTTTGTCTTTGATGCTGGATCCACACGACGCGACTGTCCAATCTTCTGTCCCAAAATAAAGAACGACATTTGTTTACAAGAATTATTCAAAAAACATGAAGAAGATTATTCTCACAATATTAATACGACGCGAGGCCAGTGTTATGTACGTATATTATTCGTCAGTTGCACCTGTCAGTTTTTATGACAGGTATTTTATACCATTAACACGATGAAATAATAAATCTTAAAAAAAGGGGGGGAAATTATGAAAAATTGTCAGTCGTATAAATCTGCATTTAGTGTTTTCTTTGCGGAATGACATTTAAGACATTTCTGTCTATCTTATTTCGACATTTAATAGAATAAGAACATCGTTCAATCAGCTTTACTTGACTGATAGGGGACGAACTTTTAACGTGTATATAAAGTATTTTTGTTCAAAATACCACCGTAATGCGCTTAATTTACAAAGCGAAATATAAAATATCAATTTCGTTTGGTTTTCCAGTTATAGGTAGCCATCCTTCATCCTTCGATAATAATTACCATCCCTTACTTGAAAGAAAGGGAACGAACTGCATAATTATCTCGCTTTTATTCAATTCAAAAATGAAATCGAAAACGCTTAAATTTAAGAACCGGTTCTGATAACATGTCAACGCAGCTAGGAACAACATTGTGTGTACTGATGATTTTTTGTGACACCAAGGAATCAACGCATTGAATATTTACTCTGACTGTCTAACTGTAGTTTAATTATCCAATCCAAATCATTTTAGTTTTATTGAAAACAAAGAAAAAATCAACGAACGCATCCTTCTTAAATGCCAACCTTCACCAAAAAATATTTTTCTGCAATCCCATTGATTGTCAAACTATTCCAGACCCTCCAAGATTTTATCTCAACTATTATTGTTCTCTATTTTTATTGACTAAGTAATCGTTGTTATTGTTGTCTACTGTGTAAAATTTTACTGCGCTGCCTATAGAATTCCCAATAAAAACAGATATTATCAAAAAATTTAATAGTTTGAATTTTGTACAACGATTTATTGAAGATATTTCAGACTTTCACAGGTATCCGATCTAAAGATGAGCTGAAAACAAGTTTATATATTCCCTCAAGCCGAATCACATACAAATGCTTTGTACCAAATTTGAAGTAAATCAGCCAACTTGTTAGGCTCTAGCTTAAATTACAGTTGACGCACAGACAAACAGACCGATAGACAATAGGCATGACGTAAACCACATTTTCGGACTTCTCGACCGTCGTTGTTAGTTATTTGTGATTGTAATCTCAAATATTTAATTTTAGACAAAACAAATACTTGATTTATAGAGTAATAAGTATAAATTTATATGCGGGGCATGGACATGAACTTTGACCGAAGACTTCAGATATAAATATCGATTCAATCAAAATGGTTAGTTGTAAGTATAAAAGTAACTAAGTGAAATTAAAAAAAAAACTGGAAACAAGATATTTCCAAAAAACCATATTTTATGACCATTTTCCCCATCGATTGCAACACTACTTCACAGACTATAAAGTGAATTTAATTTACATTCGAGATGCTTTCACCCTTGCATTTTGTTTTTGTTCATTTCCCCTTTCAAAACTAATTACGAAAGTGTTTATTTGATTACCTACTATTTTCTCAGGTGGTCCTTCTCTTCGAGCAAGCTATAAAGACATTGAGTGCGAAAAATAATGTAACAGTAAAACAAGAAAACGACTTGATATACATAATTTCTTCGAGTATATATTACTCTGCAATTTTGTTATATATTTAACGGGTGATTTTTTAGCTGGTTTGGTTTTGGCAACACTGGTTTTGACAGCTGACGTGTGTTTAGTACCTTGTGTCACTGTCAAACAGCTTCAGTTTGGTTTGCAATTTAACCATGGATCGTCTTACAAATGAACAACGCTTGCAAATTATTGAATTTTACTATCAAAATTCGTGCTCGGTTCGAAATGTTCGAAAATGAAAAATTGTGTTCAGCGATGAGGCTCATTTTTGGTTGAATGGGTACGTAAATAAGCACAATTGCCGCATTTGGAGTGAAGATCAGCCAGAAGCATTGCAACAGCTACCAATGCATCCCGAAAAAGCCACTGTTTGGTGCGGTTTATGGGCCGGCGGCATTATTGGGCCATATTTCTTCAAAGATGATGCGAATCGCAGCGTTACTGTCAATGGTGAACGCTACCGAGCGATGATAACAAACTTTTTTTTGCCCGAAATGGAAGTTCTTGACTTGCATGATATGTGGTTTCAACAAGACGGTGCCACATGCCACACAGCACGCGAAACAATGGCGCAATTGCGAGGCGAGTTTGGTGAACAGTTAATTTCACGTTTCGGGCCGGTCAATTGGCCGCCTAGATCGTGCGATTTGACACCATTAGACTATTTTTTGTGGGGGTATGTCAAGGCTAATGTCTATAGGGACAAGCCCGCTTCGATTGACGCACTGGAAGCCAACATCCATGCATTCATTCGTGAGATACCGGCCGATATGTGTGAAAGAGTATGCCAAAATTGGACTCAGCGGATGGGCTACCTGAGACGCAGCCGCGGTCAACATGTGCATGAAATTATCTTTAAACATTAAATTGCAAGGTTCAAACTATCGATTCAAATAAATATTTCATTCATTTTTTCGAATTTTTTGTGTTTTTTTTTTAAAAAAAGTTCTAAACCTCTTAAAAAATCACCCGTTACTTGCAAGACCATGAGCCTTTCGTTAAAAAGTTTTCAATTTTAAATGTGGGTATAAATAAATTAAATAAGGAAATTTTGCTAGCATGGCTTCAAACTAAAGACATCACAATACCTTTATAAAAGAATAATGAAATTGAATTTAACGGGTATTTATTCGTGAAAAAATTCGTTATTAAATATAAAATTCAATTAATTCTTCATCTTTGTACCTTTACTATGCATAAGAGCTTGAAGGAACTAATTAAATAGCTATATTTTAATAGAAAGTTTAATGCAACTTCTTACACTTACAGAACTAGGATTGATGATAGATAAGTCAGTAATTAAAGAGTTTTGAAATAAAGATGGCGCTAAATTCTGTTGTTTGTAAAGGAGCTGTGGCGAGAGTTCGAACAAATCAAATTACAAATCATGTTAAAAAATATTTGAAGGGGTTAGCAACAATGAATGTTTTGCACAAAAGTACCTTCATATAGGGATGTTTGACATTTCTTATACAAAAATTAATGATTTCAGTTTTCAGCTTCCACAAGGATATCAACATATCCGAAAATTTTGACATTTAATTTTAATCGGACGGACAAGAATGATTTTAGTGCTTTCCGGTGACAGCTCGAACTATAAACAGAATGAGTAGAACACCAAACATAAAGATTTGATTCGGTAATATTACACTATTCATGCGCATTTGGAACGCATCCCGGATGTTTTGGATACATTTTACTTAGCATCAGTTTGACTTTTCAGAACGCATTTTATGCAGCTTGAAATGAAAGAGGTTAGATGACATTGACAACCGTATTAAGTGTAAATAACAAACCATAATTTACTAAAAAAAAAATACAATGTAGAAAAATAAGCTTCCTTCACTCAAGATGTTTCACTTTTAGTTCAAACGTCAAATTGTCAAATGAAAGCATCCAAACAAAATTGGATCGCTGATGTTTGGTATGTGTCTAGAAACTTGTTTTTGACTTTCAGAACTAATTAATTTTGCAACAAATGCGTTTTGGAGCCCAGCCATACTCATTATACGTCATCATATAGTTTGTTTCCGAAAGCCACCAGAGACGTGGTATCTGCGGATCTGACGCCACTTGGGGAATTATTATGGCTCCCCCAAACCAACGCGAAACTGTCGCGTGGTTTGGTTGAAATGAAAAAAAAACGTTGTTATTATTGTTTACGCCGTGCGTCGCCACGACAGATTCGCATTGGTTAGGGGAAACCTGTAAACCTGCTGATGGCGAGCAAAATCTTGACTGGAACATAAAATGACATTGCCGCCGTGATAACGGCAAAAGACACCGAAAGTGCACATTGAAAGCCGAACCATGTCATGCGTCGAGTTTACCATTAGATGAATGAACACTGCAGTATTAGCCTGGCCACAAGAAAAAGGATCACAACTTTTATCGACTTCTATATTGGACATGCTAAAAGTAAGGTGTAAAGTATTTAGGTCTGACCTTAAATACGAAACTAACATTCTGGGAACAGATCAAAGTACCACATCGCTTAGTAGACTGATGACCAACTTTAGTGGTTCAACAGCCAGCAAGAGAAAAGTGGTGAGGTGAGTTCTTTGCGGGCACACTCCTGCCGGAGAAGTACCGGAAACTGCGTGTGGCCAGTTCTTACCGAACGGTGACGGAACCAGGTGTGACTCCCATTGCCCTCTTACTAGCGTAATACCCTCTTACTTACGTCTACGACACAAAAAGCGGAAATCGGTATTGTAGCGGCAACTTATCAGTGGCAAAAGCGTTGGAACTCAGAAAGCAATGGATGGTGGACAGCGAAACTAATCAGGAACGCGGCTAAGTGGAACTACTATTTCACCCAGTTTCTCGCCGGTCAAGGATATTTTAACGTCTTCCCTCACAAGATTGGCAAAGCGAACAGTCCAGCCTGTCAATACGGCGACTCTGCAATAGACGATGCACATCATAATTTCTTGTCCTGCAACAGATGGGAAAATGAGCGACGAGATCTGGAAAGAACTGTTGGTTTCATCGATACGGAAAACACAAAACTGACAAAATGTTTCACCTACGTAGAAAATAATTTCAGAAGGAAAAAAAAGAGAAGAATATTTTAGGGAATCAGTTGAGCCCTTAAGAAGATCTCGCAAGGGAAATATGATAACCCACCTGGAGGCAGGTCAGAAACCAAAAAGATTTGGAGGAGTTTTTGTCGGTATTGGCTACGCTAGTGCGACACACGGGGACAGTCAATGGATCAACGCCGTAAAGATTTTTTTATGGTACATGAAGATATTCTCCCGTCTTTCCCTAAAGGCAAAACAAAACATAAAAGTTTTCTTTTAATTTTTAGTATTTTATTTCGATTAGAAATATTGTATGTAGTAGACTCCCTTTTGCAAAGTGAATAGAAGAGTAATTAAATAGCGTTTGATTGGAATTGGCTTTATAGTGACCTACCATCATACAATAATTAATACCAATAATACACGCCTTATTTATTTTAATCTCATAACGACATTTCGGACAAACCTATAATGACACACGTGTCGTGTGTGTTTCACTCACTATCCTATATCAATTTCTGATTTCATAAATCATAAAAAGAAACAATATTATCACGCGAATATTACAGTAATAATATAGTTAAAACCACAAGACAATGGGAATGGGTCACCTACTACTATTTTCTAATGAAATACCGACAATGTCACCTGTCATCCGCAAACAGGTTAACCACAACATAGAGTGCTCGTATAAACAATACTTTCGTATATGGTTTGATATCTGTTTAATTTTTTTAACTACAGATTGGCATGACGAGAAGTATAATATTAGATGACATTTTATCATGCTCGTGAGGAAAGTGTTCTATGTAATCTAAGAAAAAAAAAATATAAATGCATGACAGGGGTGATAATTACATATTTCAACTAATAACTCCAGTGAATTGTTACAATTTAATATTTTTGTTTTGTAGAGTTTTAGTTATTTATTAAATTTATAGTGAAACTTAAGATATATGTTATTCTACAGAATTTAAAACCAAATACAAAAAATGGTTGATTAAAATTATCTATTTCTATGAAATGAGCTGCAACTGTCAGTAGTTCAGTGCTTCAGTTAAGTCTGAGTTAAAATAGAGTTAGTTGATTCTGCAAATAAATTGAACCCATGTTAATTTAGAAGCAGTTTTTCATTGAAGTATTAAATTTAACTTTTAGTTGTTCTCAAAATTCTACGGAAATCATAGTGCAATACTATGGAAATGTCAATTCTCTATCGACAAATAGAGGGCGACACTATGCAGGAAAGTGTGATTTTCATAGTGTCACCGTCTATATTTCGAGATTGTTTTGAAACACTTCTGTCAAAAATATATATTCAGTTAATGCAGGTTTTACTCACCAAATTATATGGGCCCTACCAATAACAAACTTTAGAGACGACTTAAATATTTAAGTTAAATGGACCATAATGGTATGTTTAAGTAGACCCTAAATAATGAATATTACATGACACGGTTCATTATTTATAGTCCATACAATTATGATTCATTTTAATTGAATATTTAAGTCGTCTTTAAATTTGGTTATTGGTAAGGCCCTATGAGTTAAATCGGGATCTAAATTGATTGAAAAACGTTGTTCAGGAGTTAACTGATATGATCTGGCACTCAAAAAAATTACCTAAGGGTCCTGGATGCGTTTGAATTAAACAAAAAACAAAACTGTTTTCTATATCCAGTAGAGATATCACAGTTTTATCCTCTATATTGCCCTAAAGAGCAAGTTAAATGAAGATGCAAATTGCCAGAATTACCTATACCCTTTCAAACTTACCTAATCATTTTTGTATGCTTTTCTGTGCTGTTTATGCTCGTGGGTTTCATTTTTTCTTACAATGCTTTTATACTTAATGACAAATTTTCTACTCGCGAAATAAATTGAAGTCGAGAGTTTGGTGAAACAAGAATCTGGGACGAGCTCTAGCGGTGGGAATGTGTAACATGTTGTTGTTTCGGTTTTTCGTGATAATTTTAGAAATTGTTTGTTTTATCAAAAAATAATCTGAGACAAAACTTATGATAACCAAATTTCTCGTATCTTTCATAGTTATAAAGTTATTTTGCGTCCAAAATTGGAATTTTTTTTTTTGAATTGCCTTAAAGGTGGAATGAAATTATTAGGCTTAAGCGATCGTATTTCTAAACGTTGTCCAACTTTGGAAAGTCGTCCAAGTTATAAATAAACAATTTTTGTTGATGTTTAAGAGTTATCTTACTTAGCCAATGGACTCGGTTGTCTAAGCCCTGGTTAATTTTTAATTTTTTAGAATCAAATAAAGCATATCGTCGGCTAAATACGTAAAACTGCTAAGTCAACTTTTTCAAATTTTACAGGAGAGCGAAAAAAACAAAAAGAATTATATGAGGCTCGATATAAAAACTGATTTTCTCTTAAGGATTCTGAAAAAAACTGAGATACATTGGACAAAAATGATTAAGCCAATTTGTGCAAAATTTGTTTCTTAAGAAAATGGCATCAAAATCTCAATTATGGTCAAAAGTGGACTTAGCATTTGGAACTGTCAAAAAACTAATAAATATGCCCGTAGGGCAACTTTTTCTACCGTGTGAACTGAACATTTTTTTATTTTAAGGTATACTAATTACTGTAAATGTGGATTTGTCCAAATATGTCAATTCCAACTTAGCAAACTTTCCAAAATCAATGACTTTGGACTGCAATAGCACAACATCTTCAAAAATATAGCAAAATGTTCGAAATTCTTTGTCGTATAATTTGTATAATGAGAACAATTTAAGTACCTAATCGTAGGGAACGAGAAAAATAAAATAAATTATAAAAATAAAATAACATAAGTTATCTGAAAAATATTGCCAGCGCAGAAAAAATGTACACTAAAAAAAAAAAATTATTTCACTGTCGACAACTTTGAACTTAGCAAGTTTCAAGCTAAAACTAATACTTTTGGAGATATTCATCAATTCCATTTGTCCAAAATGGCAAATTGCACCAGCAAGGGTGGAATCGTGTAAGGAGATTTGCGATAAGTGAAAATCACATTCAACAAATTCAGTATGTGTAAGACGATATCACATTTGATGACTAACGACCTATCACATCAAAAATGTGATTATTATTTTCTAACAAATTTGACGTACCTACCGCAGTACGACTAGAATTACCATCAGCCTAGAAAAGTTGTACAACTTTCTGAGTTTTTTTTTTTTTTACCATTCATACAAAGAAAAATAAACATTCTTGTAAACAAAAAAATTTAATTCCATTTCGAAAAAAGAAGAAAATATTGGAATTGTATCGCAAAGACGTCTTTTGAAAGCGCATCACAAACATTTGAAACATTCACCATGGCAACCATGTTTTTGACAAATGTCATTGGAAAGTATTCAATTGAATTGAATTGAGTTGAGTTGAATAACCTTAGCCCAGACGGAAAATTAAATGACACTCACATGTGACTATTGTTGATGTTACAATCACACATCACATTAGCGGATTTCACCCCAGGGTTATGGCGTCCCAAAAAAAAACAGAAGAACATATGACATTTCCAATAGCTCTTCTTTAGTTATGAACAAATTAGCCTTCCTAATTCCAATATTTCGTCCCACGAAAAAGTCTATCTTTCCATGTTAATAATATAAGGAAATATTATGCGAGTAAACAAATGTAAACAATAATGCAACGTGTTTCATTTCCATTAACAAATAAAATATCTTTTTTTATATTCCTTGGTTTGGCAATATCAAACGAACCGCAGCACCCCGTATCTTTCATATTTTTCTATTTAATCTTTTAGCGTTCAATCAATTTCTGATTCTTAAAACAATAATAAGAAAAAATAAAATTGCATTTGTATTCGAGCTACAACCCAATTAACAAGAAACATAAATGTCGGGCCGTTTGATAATGGTTTTTTTTTTATTTTCTTGTGTAAACATCTAGATCCCCATTAGACTGTGTGAGTATATCGAGGAACCTGCTTTCGCATTGATCAATTCTTATGATAAGAACTTATTATTAAATTGTCCGGTTAAATTCACTTCATTCCACATTCAATGTCTGACTATGACGTTTTTGAACAGCCAATCACATATTATACCGTTGATTTGCTTAAAATACACTACGGTTCGATTAGTTAAACACATACAAAGTTATTTTGCTAAAAAGTCGCAACAATTGACCGAGTTGTCCATTCTTTTTTAGAGGAAGTTGAAGCTTTTTATAAGCCTGGCAATCTGTTGGTTTGGATGGTATTTTTTCCGAATTTCTCTTATATAGTGAATTTCAAAAGCTGACCGCACATAGGTACCGAATACGGTAATCTTTCCCAACTTAAACTAAAACTAAAGTCATCTTCTTGCTTTAACCCAGGAAACTCATAGTCAAACGAGAAAGTTACCGGCCCTTTGTGAACTGCTTAGCGTTTTATACAAGCTTTTCTCCCAATTCATGAAGATATCCAGAGAAGACCTCTATCTCGCCTTAAATCTGGACAGCCAAATCTAAACCCAAAAAATAAACAGTTCGAGCTTCGAAGCAATGGAGCATCGGAGAAAAAAGTGACACACTTGTTCTACTTACAATTTGTTCTGTATCCAAGACCCGACAACCATGCCTGCACGGAAAGACCTTCTTCGGAGAATGTGGATAAGCCTGAAATAAGTTCCGATCTACTGAATGTACTGAATAACTTGGTGTACTAAATTCAAACCGACTTCAGAATTTAATTTCAAGATCTCTATTATGTTATAACGCGAGAAATTTTATTCAACGAAATTTTTAACATTAGGACTCAGGAGACCAGCGTTAGAACCTTACTCTAATCGGAGTAAATTTACTCCAATTTTATTAAGGAAAACTAAATTACTCCGCCACTCCGCTGTTTTGAGATCTACTCCTATTTTTCCACACTGAAAATTTTCAGCCATACGACATGAAAGGAAATGACAGTACATACTCCGTTATTCAATTTTCTAACCAACTTTTATTATGAATGTTTGAATTTTAAATTCTATTATTTTCTGACAAGAATGGAATTTATGGGATTTATTTTTTTTTGTTAAAAAATATTTAATTTTGTATTATTTTTTTTGTTAAAAATACAATTTTTAAAAACTTGAGTTTTTTTTTCGTTTTAAAATCTACTCCGGAAATTTTCGATTTACTTTATTTTTTTTTACAAATCTGCTCCGAAGTTTTACTATTGAGTTTCTAACCCTGGATATTACTTATTTTCTTCTTCAAAATCTTCGAATTTGGCATTGATAATTACAAAAAAAATGTGAAGAATATTTTTTGAGATAACTGGTTAAATGTACAACAAGCTGTTATGCTGCTCGATTTTTAGTTTTTATTATAGCGTACAGCAAAAAATCTAATTAATTCTAATCAATAAAAAGAATCACAATTCAATGAAGGCTTTCAATTTAAATTTAATTTGAAAAGAAAAATAATTATTAAAATATCATTTATTTTATTTTATTGAAATGTATTTAACCAAGTGAACCGCACTGTATATCGGTGCGGTGTTGTACAAAACTAAAATTAGTGCACTTATGATTTATTTTTGAACTGTTGAAGTTTTTATAGTAGATTGTGCCCTGCCCCTGTTCAGAAGCGAATTAATGAAGCTTGGCATAGCGGTAGCGTCTAGTTTAGTTTTTTTTTTTGTTTTTTGTTTTGTCTCTCTCTCTTTTAGCTCTCGTTTGTTAAGTAACAAAAACAAAATGCCTTAACGGTTTTTGTTTTTTCAAGGGGAAACCCCCACATCATCGATAGTCGATACCATGACAGGGCATGTCCGCTGACCGCTACCACCGTCCACTGTCCAGTTCCAGTTCGACCGACATGGTGTAATTGAGTTGATAATTCGTTATAATTAAGCGATGCATTTTGAATTTTATTATAATACGCTCAACAATTATATTTATTTATTATCGGCGCTAAGTGCTTGAATGTCGATTGATTGATTAAGCACAATCTTTTGAGGTGCGTTGACGTTGTTTTGTTTGGCAATTTATTATTGCGTAGTTCATGCTCTAAATAATATTATGTCCAAAAACAATGGTCCTATAGGATATTCATATCGTATACGAGTATATATAACCAAGTATTTGGTTTAGTATGAATTTTATAATGGCGAATGTTTGATTTATATCTTTTTGATTTCGGCAATAAGCCCTTAAGACATGTATATTGTATACCTACTGTGTACGTGTAGGTAGCTCTAGGTAAGGTTTCACTTTTATGTTTTTTTTTTGTGATTCTTTTTTTGTTGTTGTTAACATTTTATAGTTTGTTTGTTTTGATATAGTTTCTTTGCTGTTTAACAACTTAGTATAAAATTTATTAATCAAGCAATAATTTGGTGTGAGAAAACATGCGACATTTGCGTTAAGGGCGTATATTTTTTTTTGTTTTTAAGAGGTAGTGGTTTGTCATCAAGTTACGTAATAGAATTTGGATCATATACTCGTATATACTAGTACGAAATTCAATAAAATTCTATTTCCCTTTAATTATTAAAAAAAAAAATCGAGAAAGTTGGAAGTTTTCTTTTGTAGATAGTCAGCCTTATCGCCAACTTAATGGGAACTTTTTTTTCCCCGGAAAACAAAAAATACCGGGGAAAGAATCTTTCCAATCGCGAATCTTCCACGAAATAATTTTTACCCGAGAACTTACTTGGAAAAATTTGTAAGGTTAATATTTTCGGCTAAACACGCAACATTTGGATGTGCTTTCGAAAGAGGCTGCATTTCTGTGGAATCTATACAAACAATGCCGAGAATATTCGGAGTCATTTACGAAAAACAAATGTGATGTCAAAGTTGCTATGCGGTAACGGGTTCAACACATAGAATTGGTTGTATCGGCCACATTGAATAGGCAGATTTGCCCATCATTTGAAATTGTAGTGTCTATTTACGAGATTTTGTACAAAATATTCTTAAGTTTGTACACAATAAATAGTGCATATTTTAATTATGGTGAATTTACGTATGTATAGCATTTTAATTTAATTTCACACAATTTAACTCTTTCAAATAAAATTGCCAAGAAAATTTTTTTTGAGGACAATGACAGATTTTATATGGATTTAGCAAGTTACTAAAAGATAAAGTAGCCATTTTGTGATTTTTACTTTATTAGATAAAATGTTAAGGCAAAGTAAGTTTCTAAAATCGTTTGAAATTAGCAAAATCTTCTTTTTAACTTATGGCTTTAATATTTTACTAAATCGTTTAAAATTTTGCGCCTTTATCATTTAATAGTTTGTTTTTTATATGCCTTAATATCTATTCATAGTTTAAACAAAATTATGCATAAGAATCGCAAATAAATTCTTTTTTTTCTGCTTCTTCAAATGTTTTAATACAAAGCTTGGTGCAAGACAAATGATACCGCTTGCTACAGAGATCACACCCAATGTTTTTCATGCCATCATCCTAGGAGCCCGCGTTCAACTCATCTTCAAACTGTCCATAAGTTTCCTTATTACGACATTAATTGCTAGCTTTGAATTTTAACAAGTATTTGTTTGACTAAATTTTTTTAGACATTTGGCAATATAGACAAGCGCCAGTCAACTATTCTCCTTTATTTCAATCTGTCAAAACACTTGGTGGTCCAGGCCTTTGAACCTTATCCAGTGCTCTACCCTTGATTCGGTCATGAAGAGATTTTAAGGGAACATTGAACTCTCTACTAGCAGGTCGTATGGTCATAGAAATGTTTCTTAACACTCAGCAGCTTCTAACAAGGCCTCATCGTATTTTCTTTGTCGATTGGTTTTAGTGACCTATGATATGAGAATCACATAATATTATGCTGTTCGAAAATAGGAAACCATATATAAAAACTGCTGTTTCCCATTTTCGAACACTATAAATTAAGCTGTTCGAAAATAGGAACAACAGGCAGGGATGGCCACTACATTTTTCACATTTACATACGTAGTAAATGTAGTTAAACGTAGTTAAATGTAGGTAATGAAACAAATTGTAGTAAACGTTTAAAATATCAAACGATCTATGAGTTGTAACTTTGAAGCTTGAATTTTGAGTTAAAATTTTCAAATTTTTATTGAAATTTTATTATTTCTCTAAATTTATCATGTATGCATATGAAAACGTAACAATTTGTAGAAAATAAGACGTGTAAATTATTAAATTAACTACGCGTAGATAATGATGTAGAAAATGTAGTGTAGTTAATTGGGCCAACCCTGTTCGTATAGGCTTTCAAGATTTACATGTGAAGAAGAGCAAATTTAAAAAAGAATTTATTCAAAGTTTTAAAATGCATATGTAAATGCTTTTTTCATTTCTAATGTACCTCAACTATGCTGGAATGCTAAATCGGGTAATTTTTTTTTTTAACTTAAATTTAACTATGAGCTCAGAATAAAATAACTGAGCAGACCGAGTTGAATGCTGAACACAAGCATTTGACAGGTGAGATTGAACAAAAAAAAAATCTCAAACAATTAAAACGGAGCAAGAAAATACTCAATGTAGTGCAGAGGGTAAGTTTATAAAAGAAATAACTGATAAAATATATTCTTTTAAGGCTTGTTTTTATTTCAGGAGGCTTGAAATGGACGAGAAACGTGTCATCATTTCAGGTGTTCAGGTGTGTTTCAAAAATAATTCTGAGCGCTCAGAACTCGCTTTGTTCAGAGGATGTTCAGAGCATGCTCGATATGCTCGGGCTCTGTTCGGAACTCTATTCTGAGCTAAAAAAAAAAGAAAAACCCCTAATATAACTATCTGATTTGTTAGTGCCTACTGGTTGTTGGATTTTATTTCGCTTTCTTTCATTTCTTCAGAAAATAGCAATATTTTGACGGAGTAATTTAATTATTTCGATTCGACCTATCATTCCTTTGGATGTCAACAGACAGTAAAATACAGTAATTTGTTTTCATCACCATATTGCCTTCACCGATATCTACCAGAATTAAGGTTGATTTTACTCCTCAGAAGAAGAAGAATTAGCTATAGATACTTACTCGTAGGTACTTCTAAAGAAGTAATTTATATTCTCGTATTACCTGTAACGAAAAAAAAGAAGAAAATCCATTAGAACTTTTATGTATAGGGTTAAGAGAGTGTACATAAATACATAGGGTAATTGCGGGAGAGATGCCGCGCTTTTATAAAACTATCAATTTTTTGTTGTGTTATTAAAAAAAAACAATTTATTTTTTTGACAAAAATTAAAAATGGATTTGTATTCTACCATAAAAAAAGACTTAACAGAAAAAAAAATTATTGTTTAAATAATAAATAATTAAAAATAAATTATATTGAATTCTGGTCTCTCCCAACAATTGAGGGAGAGATGCCGCAGTGTAAGATCTTTAACAACAAAAAAAAGTGTGAGTGCCGGGACTCACGGTTAAGATGTGTAAACATCAACATTCGTCCGAATGCCCCATAGACCGAGAGCCTACATCAAATTTAGGGTGTGGATGATAGCAAAAATTTACTGGTATTTTTATATAGATCTTAAATTTTCATAAGAAAATTTGAAAATCGGTAATGATGCATGGAAAATGCGTTTTTTAGTTTACCGACAAAGGCCCCAACCACGCTTATAAAAAGTTAAGATCTATCTAAACATACCAGTGAATTTTTTCGATCACTCACACCCACATACAGCAGTGGGCTCTTAGCCAATCATTAAAATTATATTTAAAAATATTTTCCAGTCAATGACCTTATTTCGTCTAATTTGCCAAAAAAGGCGGCCTTCTATGTTAAAACCCTGCAGCCATGATGAAAGCGCAGTCCATGTACTATATGGTCTAAGCAACCAACCACATTTCAACCCAAACTGAACTCGACTTTTTGATTTCGTATATAAACACTCAGCGTTTAGTTACTGAGGGTACATAGCGTTGAACGCACTCAATTTTCGTGAAGCTCAGAACAGAGATTATGGATAATTCATAAGTCTGCTATTACACGATGAATCTAGTTGCATGCGCCTTCTTCGAATTCTTCTTTGTTATTTCGTCCGCTGTTTCAAGCGCTATTACACGTTGCTCTTACTCTTACTTTTTATTTTTCATTTTCGTGTTGGGCTGTGCTCAAGCAATAAAAAAACTTTTTCTGTTTTTATTTTTGTTTTCATTATTTGATACATTGAAGAAAGAAAGGTTTGTGTGCCTTTAAATGAATATCAGTCAAGAAAAGCAATAATTTATTTTATTTATGTTGTTTTTAAAGATGAATTTCTCATTTCTGGAAAGCCTATAAGGCTATCAATAACAGTGCGTTGCATCGAAATTTACTCTTTGAACAACAAAACCATATGAAGCAGAATAGTAAAAAACGGACAAGAGAAAAGAGAAACGTCAAATAGTTGCATCGAAAATTTTACTCACGCGACACCGGTCACTTTTTTTCCGTCTCATCTTTTCGATTTTTTTTCTCTTTTGCACTTACGTAGTTCGAAAAGTCGCATGCGTCTAGATGCATCGTGTAATAGCAGACTAATCTCTGGCTACAAGATAAGAATCACGACTACGAGATGAGTGGGCGTAAATTTTAATTTTTTTTTTAAATTATGCGTTTTCTAAGTTGACGCAAAGTTTTCCATCTTTGGCGTCTACTTTAAGGCACATACATTCATACAATGTATGTGATGTATGTTCCGTGAAATAGGCCCCTGGTCTCAAAGCAGTCATGTAATTGAAAAAAAGTAATGCAAAGAATAGAAAATACGGATAAAGGTAGCTGCAAACAAACGCGATAGCGGTGGCGATCACGATAAAATTGTGGATGCCATACACATAAGTCCAAGGAAAGGCACACATCTACACGATTGAAGTGTGCTTTGATTTTTATATGAGGCATCCACATTTTTATCGTGATCGCCACCGCCATCGCGTTGGTTTGCGGGTAGCTTAATGCTAAAGAAGCGTTAAAAGAGTCTCGTAAAACTTGGCCCACGACTCACAGGGCAACTGGTCTTCCATCTTATCTTTTTTCTCTTTCGCACTCATTATGTTCGAATAGAGTCAGACGCAAAGAATCATCGTGTAATAGGGGCTTAATATATCCTGTAAGCAACCAACCAAATTTCAACCCGAACTGAACTCGACCTATCGATTTCGTATATAAATACTCAGCGTTTAGTAACTGAACGTACATATTGTTGAACGCAATCAACGTTACGTTACGTTTTCTTTTCACCCTACCGCCAGTATAGATGTTTACACATCAAAAAATGTATTTCATCTAAAATGTATGTTTTTACGTTCTTCTTGATCAACAGTCAGTACAAAAGACAAATTTGTCATTTTTTTAAACTGTATACAATTTTCATGCAACCATTTCTAGAAATTGGTGCATTTTACCCAATCTTCTTTTTTTTTATTGAAAAATAGTTTTTCTAGAATTCTGCACTGAAATTTGGATCAACAACCGACTCAATCTACCTCTTATCAACTTTTTTTTTAAGTTACAGTTTCTGTGTCTCAGCGAACTGTTTCTTTCTAGTATTAAAGGGCACCGGAATTTTGGTTAACGGGGTTGCGGCATCTTACCTTGCAAAAAGTGCGGCATCTCTCCCCTAAGTGAGGGAGAGATGCCGCCCAGTAACAGACAAATTAAAAAAAAAAGAAAAAGTAAAAAAAGTCACTTGAGCATCTTCATTCAAAACCCCTCAATCACCTAAAATACTTACTTCGAACTGAAAAATTTCCAGGCTACGAACGAGAATGAAAACCAAAACAGATCGCAATAACTCACGTTAACTTTAATAAGCAACCTTTTTTATTTCTCTCGTTTATGTTTTTAAACCAAATGAACAAAAAACTAAAAAATATTTTTGGCAGGGTCGACTACAAATCTGACTTTTGGGCTATGCGGCATCTCTCCCGCAATTACCCTACACAAATAATACATATCTCATTGTAACTAAAATACATATATTATTTCGCTTCAGTGAAGTGATTCCTATGACTTATTTAAAAATACTTGTAATATATAATATGTAGCCAATTTACTATTTATATTTAACAAATCTCTTCAATCTCAAAACTTAATGAAGGAAAGTAACTTTTCCTAATAAATCCTAACAACCCCAACAAATCAAAGCAAAAGAAATGCCCTTTTTAGGTTAAACATACTTGATGCCGTATAAGTGCTGATAAATTTTTTCATCTACATATTTGTAAGCTTTTGTCATCAACACAAAAACAAAAATATCGAAGAAAAACTATAAAATGTCAAAATTCCAACTTGTAGACTTTTGGTACCAATACAAAAAAAAAAAACACAACAAACAAAAAACTATAAAATGTCAAAGTTTCAACAAAACTTACATTCATTTGCCCTATAAGTATTCTTTATTCTAAAGTCATTACACATTGTTTATACCTAAAGGTTGTGACTCTTTTAAACAGTAGGTACACATTCCTCCTCCTTTGTTTTGTTAGAGCTCAGAATTCATGGTTGGCAGAATGTGTGGTTCGTCATACTGTTTTTGTGTTTTACTGTCCATCACTTTACTTTTATATATGTATATAAAACCACCTTAATACCGTATAGCTGCTTGTCACTTAAGCTGCCTTACCCTAAGACATTAAGTCGAATATCAGTAGGTAGTATACCTGTATATATTTTATAATATAAAAGAGTAATAAACGCTCCTAGAGCCCGCACACGTTAACAGATTACAGCAGTAGACTTTGCGCCTCAGGAACCCATCATCATTTAAAGAAAGGTATATATGTATAGAATCGATAAAACGCATATCTATATACAATATACTTAGGTATACATATACACTTAAGGTAACCCGATGATTAAGGATTTTCATGCAGCCTTCTTTATTTTTGTTTTTGTTCGTTTCACCTTTATAAATTCTTCTTCGCTGGTTTTGTTGTACACCAGTCATCGGATGATAATCGGAAGGACCTCTTATACTGGAGGTAATTCGATTCGAAATGGAACTGTTCAAAGTATTTTATTTGATTACTAGCGATTTCCACCTCAGGATGGTTTCATAAAATAGAGAATTGTGCCTATTATAGAATGTATATATGTATGTATATTATAAGGAGGACTGCTTAAGATTTGGAGGATCAATAAAGGTAGGAATAATAGATGTTTTTTTTTTTTTTTATTTCGAAATTGGACACAAAGTTTTATGGCTCTAGATTTTGTTAAAAAGATAGAAAAAAATTTGCATTGAAGGGGTTCGTTGAACCGATTAAAAGTTTCTTTGATGTGAATTTCTTAATTTATATTCATACATAATACTTAAAGCTTATATTATATAATATACTGAAGTAGAAGAAGCACAACAAGAAATCTCAACTAATACCTAAAAGATACATAATCACTCCTATTATGGTTGCCAATTATCAATTGATAGTGGATAAATTTTAAAAATCGATACTAAACAATCAAATTGATACAATTTTTGATCATTGAAGATTGTGTAAATTGATATAATTAAGTTTTTATGTAAAAAATTTAAACTTTAATCAAATAGAAAGGTTTGAGAGCATGCCACGTGTCCAGTAGCGCATAAAAGTTGTCCGTGGATTTTCTCAGTTTATTTTAAATATAACCACAGTTCCTTTTGAAAAATTTTTATATAATAAGCTTCCGACTTTTAAAGTCAATTGTATTTGCTATTTCTGAGTTAATTAATTATTATACAACCAAAAACCTACTATAAGATTTGAGATTTGTGTGTAAAATAATATAAATAAAAATGTCAAGAGCTACGAGAGGACAGAAATCTAAAGTAAACTCTCTGAGAACCTCTTCTCTGAGTAATCCAACAAACATTGCGGATCAACAGCTGTGGTGTAAAATGGAAAAAAGGCTACAGACTTGGGGGGATGAGCTTGTTAAAATCATGGAAACAAAATTATCTGCACATGAGCAATTGTTTAATGAAATGGTAAACAAAGTCACTGTTGAGCTAGAACAACAAATATATGACATCACCAAAGAACAAAAACGCCTAGAAATTATTGTTGATGAAATGGAAAGAGATTAACTGAAATTAGATGTTATCTTATACGGCATTCCTTCTCAAACTGATGAAAATCTCACTGAAGTCTACCAAAAGATCTGTCACGTGGTGAACACCCCCGCCCGCACATTGTCTAATGTAATTAGAGTTAAACCTAGAAGGAGAGAATCTAATACCGATGCGTGCATTGTACTTAAATTTGCTCAAGTCAAAGACAAACAAAGCTTGCTGAGAGCTGCTGCTTCACATCGCAAAAACACGAAGACTGCACTAAAACTGTGTGACAATGGTATCAACTCCCAAAAAAGTTTTCATCTGAACGAGAGTCTAACTAAACGGACATACCAACTTCAAAGACAGGCTCTAAAATTAAAACAACGCTCACTCATCATGTCTGTACACACTTTCAATGGAAATCTCTTCATACGAACAACAACCGATCGATCTCCAATACCCATCAATTCAACAGAAGAACTGAGAAATGCCATCGATACATCATTAAATGATAGTGATAACTAGGGCTGGGATTTTCATGCACTAAAAAATGGAAAATATGCACTTAAAAAACATTATTTTACCTTATTTTTTCTAAAAATAAGAATAAAACAAAACATTTTTCATTCAGTTTTTTTATAAAGAATTCAGTCTTTTATTTAACAGAAATAAAGATAAGATTACATTAAAAGTTAACAAAATAACAATAAATATTTTTATTTAAGACGAAACAAGTATCTATATACGTATATCTTTCAAAATATAACTGAAACTTACATAATATTTTCATATATTTTGTTCACATAAATAATGAAACTTTATTTAAAGTTTTCAAACACAAAACTTTGCCTGTTTGGCCTTTGAAAAGAGAAAAAGAAAGTTCTACATCAACTGAAGTAAGAGGAGCGTTTTTTAAACAACAAATTTCATCAGTTGTAAGATTATTAAAAAAGCTTTCGTAAAGCCCGCATCACATGACGCTTGTTTTCCTGCTAGAAATGCTTGCTGGCTTTCGTGCTGGTTTTGTTGCATGGTGTGGTGCTGGATGTTTTGGTGGTTTGAATTCTTTGGCTTCACTCGATGATTGTTTTGGAGCTGGATTCGCTGATGGTTTTTTGACATTTCTTGACGTTTGCTAAATCAAAAGAACACAGTACACAATATTTTTCTAAACAAATTTTCACAAAAAATTCATAAATCTGATAGAACTAAATATACAAATTCATGAAATCACATTTAATTTTGTTTAAAGTTGAAAAAACTATTAGAAAATAAATAAAAACTATAAATAGA
This sequence comes from Epistrophe grossulariae, assembly GCA_929447395.1. Taxonomy (NCBI): domain Eukaryota; kingdom Metazoa; phylum Arthropoda; class Insecta; order Diptera; family Syrphidae; genus Epistrophe; species Epistrophe grossulariae. The sequence goes on from OV839567.1 coordinate 127,263,642, forward strand.
AAAAATGACATTTGAAAATATACATGTACCTTTTGACGTCTGCTTAAATCCAGCAGCAAAACAAGCAAGAAAAATAGCACCGGTTCTAACTTTGAAATCTAGTAGCGATTCTATCAAGAGAGCCAGCAGTGACGCCATTTTCCAGCTCAATATCCAGCACGAAAGCCAGCAAGCATTTCTAGCAGGAAAACAAGCGTCGTGTGATGCGGGCTTTATTGTTGCTAGACAAATTGGAAGTTTTCCAAACTATCAACAGTTCAAAGAAAGTGAGAAGGGTATTTGGTTCAATGGACGCGTTCACTTTGTCGACTATTACAACATTTACATTCAGGATCTAAATATCGAGTTGGAATAGGGTCGGTGCACATAATGCATTATTGATGTGTAAACATCTATACTGGCGGTAGGGTGAAAAGAAAACGTAACGTAACGTTGTAATCGTGATCGTGGTCGTGATCGTGATTCTGAGCTTTACGAAAATTGAGTGCGTTCAACAAAATGTACGTTCAGTAATTAAACGTTGAGTATTTATATACGAAATCGAAAGGTCGAGTTCAGTTCGGGTTGAAATTTGGTTGGCTGCTTAGAGGATATATAAAGCCCCTATTACACGATGATTCTTTGCTTCTGACTCTATTCGAACATAATGAGTGCGAAAGAGAAAAAAGATAAGACGGAAGACCAGTTGCCCTGTGAGTCGTGGGCCAAGTTTCACGAGACTCTTTTTGACGCTTCTTTAGCATTATCCGTATTTTGTATTCTTTGCAGTACTTTTTTTCAATAACATGACTGCTTTGAGACCAGAGCGGTTTTTCTATTTTGTTTTCCACACACAAACCTTTCTTTCTTCAATGTATCAAATAATGAAAACAAAACACGAAAATGAAAAATAAAGAGAACTGTCAAATTAGATTCATGACTTTGGTTTCAACGTATAATAGCGCTTGAAACAGCGGACGAAATAAAGAAGAATTCGAAGAAGGCGCATGCAACTAGATTCATCGTGTAATAGCAGACTTATGAATTATAAATAATCTCTGTTCTGAGCTTCACGAAAATTGAGTGCGTTCAACGCTATGTACGCTCAGTAACTAAACGCTGAGTGTTTATATACGAAATCAAAAAGTCGAGTTCAGTTTGGGTAGAAATGTGGTTGGTTGCTTAGACCATATAGTAGCCGTGTTTTTTTGCAAGCCCGGGGGGAATTGGAGAAAAAAACGACGTCGATGCTAAACAATTAACCTGTTAAATGCAACAACAACTAATCCCGGAGAATTCTCAGGGTTTAACTTAAGCGCACCGAAAAACTGTGTTACCGGCATGAATTGCATACATGTTATCGATAGTTTGTATGAAAACTCCATGTTTTTTACTGTCATGGCGTCGCTAATCCCCGCTGTCGTTTTTTTCAACCAATTCCCCCCGGGCTTGCAAAAAAACACGCCTAGTACATGGACTGCGCTTTCATCATGTTTTAACATAGAAGGCCGCCTTTTTTGGCAAATTAGACTGCAAAATATTTTTAAATATAATTTTAATGATTGGCTAAGAGCCCACTGCTGTTTGTGGGTGTGAGTGATCGCAAAAATTCACTGGTATGTTTAGATAGATCTTAACTTTTTATAAGCGTGGTTGGGGCCTTTGTCGGTAAACTAAAAAGCGCATTTTCCATGCATCATTACCGATTTTCAAATTTGCTTATGAAAAGTTAAGATCTATATAAAAATACCAGTAAATTTTTGCTATCATCCACACCCTAAATTTGATGTAGGCTCTCGGTCTATGAGGCATTCGGACGAATGTTGATGTTTACACATCTTAACCGTGAGTCCCGGCACTCACACTTTTTTATTAAACCAACTTCTCGACCCAGGATTTCGACTCGACATCTTACGAAAAATATGAAAATATGCACTTAAAATGTGCATTTATTATGAAATTATGCATTTATTATGAAAATATGCATTTTGCATAAAATATGCAAAATATGCACTAACGATTAAATGCCATTTTAAAGGAAATTTTATTATTCGTAAAGATAATTTGGTCTTAGGCTTCCAAATGTAGTGACATAAAACATGCATTTGCATGGAAATCCCAGCCTTAGTGATAACATTAACACAACATAAGTTTTCTCTTAAAAGCACCTCTCTCTTTTACTTTTTTCTCTGCTTTTTATTCTACAGGGTGGCGCACGAATCGTGCTACAAAAATAAAACGTAATAATATTTTTTCCTTGTGAGTAATCGGCTTATTTTTTTTTTATTTTGTAGGTTACTATTTAGATTTATAAAAATGGATGCTTGGGATACGGAGAAAAGAATTTGGATAGTGCAACGGTACCATGCTTTGCAGTCCGTCATTTCCGTCCAAAGGGAATTTAGGCGGGAGTTTGGCGGTAATCCCCCGAGTAGATGGACCATTATGAGGTTTGTAAACATGTTTGCCGAATCTGCAAGCATCGCACGAAGGCCGTACCATCGAGATGCCAATGTTCGGGTTCAGGATACAATCGCAGCAGTAGCATCTGCAATACAGGCCAATCCGAACGTTTCGACCCGAAACTTATCGGGGCAAATTGGAATTAGTAGACGGTCATTACAACGGATACTTCATGACGATTTAAACTTGTTTCCGTACAAAGTCCAAATTACTAGCAAGTTAAACCCTCAGGATTTGCCTGTTCGCCTGGAATTTTGCCAAAAAATGATATCAATGGCCGAAGCAGACAACACATTGATCAATTGTTTGTTCATGTCTGATGAGGCCCATTTTGATCTTAACGGCAATGTAAACAAGCAAAATTGCCGTATATGGAATGAGTCTAATCCAGAAATGCTCCATGAGACGGAACTGCACCCAGAACGAGTCACTGTGTGGTGCGCAGTTTCATCAAGGTGTATTGTCGGGCCGTACTTCTTTGAAGAAAACGGTGTAACCGTTACTGTCAATGGGGACCGTTATTTAAAGATGTTGAAGGAGTTTTTTTACCCAGAACTGCGCCGAAGACGTATACCATTCAACAGCGTTTGGTTTCAGCAAGATGGAGCAACTGCACATATAGCCAGACCAGTTATGGCGGAGCTAAACAAAAAAATCGCAAACAAATTAATTTCTAGGAACTCCACTCTTCGCTGGCCTCCAAGGTCACCTGACCTGACTGCACCAGACTTCTTTTTATGGGGTTATGTCAAGCAAGAGGTGTATAAAACGAAGCCCAGGAATTTAACTGAATTAAAGCAGTCCATAACGACAATAATTGAGGCGATCCCAACTTCAACTCTTCAGGCCGCAATGAATAATTTTTTGACCAGGTGCCGCATATGCGTGGGACAGCGTGGAGGTCATTTGCGGTCTATAATCTTTAAAAACAACTAACTATTTAAAATAAAATTTAATTTTCTAACCAATAAAAAAAAATAAATGAAATACATCGATTAAAAAAAAAGTTATTTGAATTTCTTATTGTAGCACAATTGGTGCGCCACCCTGTATAATATCTTATTCTTTTAATTTTTTTGTTTACTTACTTAAATATTATAATTGTAAGAGAATGTTCCGATGGTTCTTTTTTGTACTAACAATTTCATTTTTTTATTTTTTTTTTTTTTTGTTTCTTTAACTGTTTTTGTTAAATTTTTTTTTTCTCTTTATATATATTTTCATTTAATAATGATGATTAATAGCCACAGCAGTAATGAATGTCTGGGCTCGCTAGTTAACGTATTTTGCAGACAACTATCAGGTCTTCATATTTGCCATTTAAATGCCCAAAGTCTCAACAGCAAAATTGACGAGTTGAGACAAATTTTTGTAATGAGTGAAGTCTGCTCCCGTCTTTTCTATTATCGGGAGAAATGAATACTGTCAATCAATTGAAAACATTAAAAATTCCATTAAGACTTAGTTCGGGGTTCTATCGAAGGAGGATTGTTGTGGTTCGTTTTTTAAGAAAGTGTGATTGATCTTGGATCCGAGTTTTTGAAATTAATGAAATTTTCTGAGCTATGACGATATGGCAACCCCGAACCGTTTAGAACTTGTAAGTTGTAACATACATCTCGTGTAGAGCATATACCGATGTATGAGAGAAGAGAATTTAATATATTTATAAATATTTGAAAAATGATTCTGAAATTGAGTTCTCATATAAATTTGAAAAAATTAATATTATTAAAATATAAAATTTTATCTATTTAACTGACTGAATGTCTGTTTTAAACAACAATAAACATGATATTGCGTATGATACTTTTATCAATTTATTAAAAGAGGCAATTGATATTTACACCAAAGTTTGCTTCAAAAACTCAAAGAAAAACATTAAGGGCTTGTTGCACAATGTCTGAGTAAAGGTCTGATTAGTAACTTGACACATAAATATTGAAACAAGGTAATAAGTCCACAAACCAAGAAATAATATTTTTGCATTTATAACCTTTTCAAGTTGTGAAAAGCTAATTGTAAGTTTTTCTCCTGTAGACTTAGGACCCTGTGCCAATATTTATGTGTCGGGTAACTAATCAGAACTTTACTCAGATATTGTAAAACAGCCCCTAAATATTTTTTTTTTGGAAATTTATAAGTGGTAAAAAACGAAACTCTTGCATTTCAGATTCTGCTCATTACTAATCATGCAATTTTACTTACAAAACTAAACCAGTAACATGTATTTTAAAATGGTTTGGTTCATACCTTGATGGTAGAACGCAACATATTCGAATTAAAATATATTCTTTCAGAACCTTTCGTAATTACTTCCGGGGTCCCTCAATTCAAGGTAGTCATTTAAGACCGCTTTTATTTTTAATCTTTATAAATGAAATTCCAAAACTTTTAAGTTATTGTAAGTGCAGTTGATGAACTGAAACTTTATCTCTGCAGTATAGAAATTAAACTCTTGATTGCATTAATCTTCAGGAAGACTTATTTCGTTTATCAATTTGTTGTAAAGATGCATGTCTTTTTACAGAAAGTCATATCACATTTTATTTTATTTATAATATAACTGAATCTCCTTTAGCTATTTATTATTATATTTATATTTACTGAAAAAAAAGGATCTCGGGGTGATTTTCGTCATAAAACTGACTTTCTCCAGCCACATCGACTACGCGTGACTCTAAAGATTTTACAGATCCTTATACGCTAATTAGCTAAACTTACTTCTGCTTCGTTCGGTTGGTTTTGGAATACTGTTGTGTCATATGTAACTCAATCGATACTATTCATTCGCTACGTATTAGAAGGATCCAAACACGCTTTACGAGAATGCGTTGGAATATCGAGATGCTCTCGTATAACTCGAGATGTTTGTTGTTGGAAATCCAATCTTTGGAAACTAGAAGATCTTATTTGGATATAATGTTTGTTAGAGGCATCATTGACTTCAAAATCAATTGCCTTTTCTAGCATTCGTTGGTATTTTCTTCTGGGTCTCCTTTCAAGCCTTTTTCACAGAATAACAATGAGCTGCTGACATGTTGTTTAAAGCAGGCAAACTCAGTTTGTAATTTTCTTGGTTTAAAAATGTAAAGGGTTATTAATTTTTCGGTTTCAAAAGTAAACCTAAATAAAACTCGCACAGCGACACATTTTTGATGAAAATTTTATTTCATTAAAAAGCTTGGACTTTGCCATTAAGTGTGGAAAACAATATCATTCAAATGGCCGCCTCGGGAAGATTCGCAGCATGCGATTCTTCTGAGATAATTTTTAACCACTTTTTCGCACATTTCGGGCGGTATCTCGGCCATAACTTGAGTAATAATGGTTTTCAATGCGTCTAGAGTTCGGGGATTATTCGCGGAAACACGTTTTTTTTCGTAGCCCCGCACAGAAAAAAATCTAATGGTATCAAATCGCATGATCTTGGTGGTCAATTGACGTCACCAAAACATGAAATTACGCGACCAGGAAACTTCTTACGCAATAAAGCCATAATTGGTCGTGTTGTGTGGCCCGTCTTATTGGAACCACATGTCGTCCAAGTCATGAACTTCAATCGCCGGGCATAATGAGGTGTACAACACGTTCAATTGCTGCGATCATCAGCAACACTTGCACTTGTAGCAGCAATATTTTCGACTGAGCGTGCATTACGATGATGCAGAGACCTTACGACATCAGTAACAATTCCACTCTTTTCAAATTTCTTCACAATTTTAAGGATTGCTAGCTTCGCGTCGGTCGGTCAATTATGACGACCATAATCATCGCGTAGTGCGCGAAAGATGGCTACGTTTGAATCACCACTTTTGTAGTTAGTTTTAATAATTTTAACGCGTTGTTAGTTCGTAAATGGCAAACATTCCACTCATAATATGACACTTCAAATAACAGCTGTTTTTAAGAGGTACGCTACGAACTTGAAACCACGAAATGAATGAGAATGTTTCAAAAAAATATTTTTTAACTCGTGTTGTTAATACTTATGTAAGTACTCAATTATTGTTATTCTGTAGTAAAGAAGAGATTAATTTGTTCTGTTTGATAAAATAAATAAATAAATAAAAAGAATTGCCCGGGCAATAAGTATTTTCTCTTCATATAGGTCTCCCGGGCTAAATGGTATGATATTGTCAATATCATCCTCCAATAACTGCAAGAAATTCATCAGTTCCTTGGATGGAGAAGATTTTTAAAAGATCCCTATCCCTAAATTATGTGCATGAGTCATGGAGACATGTTAGAATAGTTTTCATAACGAAGGACAACAGACCACGGCATGATTCTGTGAAGGATTTTCAACCAATGGGCTTAGCCTCTTTCGTGTTTATAACATATTAGAGACATCCTAAATGGAGGTCCCTTAGCAAATGATCAACACATACATGAAAGATAACTCAACAGTCAACTGATACTGAAGAAATAATTAACTTAAAAAAATTCACTCTTACCACATTCTTAGACATAGAAGGTGCTTCAACAATGACCTAATCGTCTCTATTCTTGAAACTCTATTGTTGACTTAGATGTAGAGAACAACATTAGGAAATGGATAAAATCCATGCTATAACTGCTATAAGGGGAAAGAAAGATTCAATCCACGTTCGGAAATATAAATTCAACCCAACAAGTCACCAGGGGAAGACCTCAAGGTGGTGTCATGTCCCCTGTTCTATGGATTTAAGTCGTGAATAAAAATTCTCGGTAAGTTGGAGAGTTATGAAGTGAAGGCGGTTGGGTATGTGGATGACTTAGTACTGTTGGTATCAGGTAAGTTCACACAAGTGATCCAATAAATAAAAAAAAATCACAGAGATAGCTTTGAACCTTGCCTGGCCAGTTCGTCAGCTCTCTCGTTTTCCTCAATGACACAGTGACCTGGAACCCAGATAAGAGTAACTTTAAGGTTTTCATTCAAATTTTCATTCGAGCTCAAACCGACATTGCTGAATCAGTTTAGATGACGCTGTAGCCGAATTAATTGCTTTAACAGCTGCCTGACTGTCTGCCAGGATAGCGGTATTACGGTTTTGGTTAGAGTCTTCTTTGAGTAACTTACATGCTTCCATTATTGCCAGTAATTTAGCTTGAAAAACACTTACAAAGTTGGTTAGCCGAAAGGATTTTGAGATATTTAAAGATCCAGAAAAGATTCCTAAGCCAACACCATACTTCATTTTTGAACCGTCAGTAAAAATAGTTGTGCCGAAGTATCTCGTCACGATGTCGTCTTCCCAGCCATTTCTTGATGAAAAAAAAAAACCTTAAAATCCTTACCTAGGCCCAAATCAGGGGTGCCAGCATGTAACTTGATACAATCGAGTTGAGTCGATACAATTGAGCATAGACTATTCTTAATTTTGTTCAATCGAATCGAAAACAGTCGACCGAGTTAAATTAGGAACTGCCTATCCTCGATTGTATCAATGAACTCGATTGTATCAAAGTTACGTGCTAGACCCCCAGGAGTCAGTTGTTATAGAAAACATCTCATTAGAAATCAGGTTTTGTTATATTACAATATGTCCGTATGGTTAACCAGAGATTCGATTCTTTCAGTCTAATCGCGCTGCAAGATACTAGATATTTAATATGTAGATCCAGTGGTGAAAGGTGTAAAAAAACGCTTAAGGCATCCGTCGCGTCGGGAAGGATCGCAAGGCCTCCGTAGTGCCAACGCTAGCTGTTCTTAGGACCTTCCTGAGTTTGTTAATGTTATACGCTTTGTTAAGTGCGGCCGACCAGACAATCGAGCGATATGTACATAATGATCGGTCGTACCACGGCTGTGTACGTCCACAGTATCATTTTCTATTGGAGTCCCCACTTTCTACCGATTGTTTTACTACAGGCATAGAAGGCTATGCAGGCCTTTCTAACCCGTTCTTCAATATTCAGTTTCCAGTTTAGTTTAGGGTCGAGAACTACGCCCATATAAGTCGTTAAGAGTTAATATGTTCACGCCAAAGAAGATGTTCGTCTATGGTAACTCCAAGACACTTTCGATTTGTGGTTTTGGATTGACAGCGGACAGCGATCGTTATGGTGATTTATGTTGAAAGTTTCCTTCCGCTTAACTGTATGGCGTGTGTCCATAACTTTTGTTTTGGTAGCATTTATAATCAGTTCATGGTCATGGCACTACTTGGATACATTCTGAAATTGTTCTTGAAGTATTTTTACTGCTAAATCCATGCTTTTTTGTTTGACTATGATGGCTATATCGTCTACATATGCATAGGCTGAATTGTTTTTAAATAATCGTAGAAGTTCATTAGTGTAAGGAATAAAGAAAACAGGTCCCAGTTTGGAGCCTTGTGGAACGCCGCACCACCCGTAAGGTAGCTTTTGAGCCAGTCTGACGAATATCCTCTCATACTTATTCTGTTTTCTAAAAGTTTTTCCGGACTGAGGATGTCAAAGTTTTTTGCTGAAGTCTATGAACAGATTACAGAACAACAATTTGGTAATTACGATTAAGGACTGCATTAAAAGCTTTTCTGTAATCTTTCTTTCTTTGAAATTCGGATTGGTATGAACGCAAGATTTGATGTTTGTTAATAAATAAATTAAGTCAATTGGCAATTACTTCTTCCAAGCATTTTGTCCACGGTTGATATGATTGCGATTGTTCTATAGATTCCGGCAAATTAGAAAATTTTTGTTGATTTCTTTGCTCTTGGAAAGAGTACTGTAAGCACTAGTGTCATAATTTTGTTTGGTTCATAATTAATAGAAGCGGTGTTTATCAGAGGGCGTACATCCCTCATGATAACCTTCGTGAAAGTACTTATCACATATGCACATAAATACTATAAGATAGGAAAATGTACCGCAATTTTACAAGAGTTTAACGCCACTATTAATGCATTCTATTGATTACATCCTGTGCTATATTTATACGATAAACAAAACCAATCCAAGGTGAGTATAACGAACTCCAATGCAACGGAATTTATTTCGACCGTAAATATTCTAAATTAAACAAAACAAAAAAAAAAAACACTTGTCAGCCGGTATAACAATCGGATTCTATACATATATGAAGATATGTAACTATAAATAGTCTCTTACACCCACAATCAACAATTTATCAAGCTTTTTTCAAAACAAACAAAACCGTGTTGCAGTGGAAAAAGGGGTGGGGCAAAATATCTCACGTCTAATTTACGAAAAGCAAACAAAATTAAAAAAAAAAAAGAAGAAAAAGATAAACACTTGTTTCTAGCTATGATGATGGTGACCGTGCATTCGATTCGATTTAATTGTTTGCCAAGAATTGTTTGTAAACAACAACTATTGATATAACAAATACCAGAAATAGGGGGTGGTATAGGTACATAGGTACTACGCAGAGTCACGAGTCACATCGCACAACTTACAGTCACAGTCCACAGATGTCTCGGGAAACAGAGGTGAACTCGTATACGAGTATGAGTATATAGCATACTCTGTTCGGAGAACCTATTTTTAGGGAAACCGAATAAACTGTCAGAAGAAGAAGTGCGGCACTGTAGCACCAAGCAGCAGCAGCAGCAGCAGATTAAGAAAAAAAAAAAAAAAAACTCGGCGCGGCGCAGCGGCACGAGATAATTATTTGGAATGTAAACAAAGCCAGGGAACCGCACATTTTAATGATTATTTTCTGGGGTCGTGCTGGGGACTTTGATGTATGGTGGTGTGAATGGAAGCACGGCGCGGCGGCGTGCTTTCTCAATGAATGTCTGCAAAGTGCGATTCCCACTACTTTATACATACTTGATGGAGAACGCTTAAGGAAACATAAATCGGAGGAAAAATGGAAAAGTATTAATTGCCACTGAATTATTGTCAGTTCTATTTTTGGATTACTTTATTATGAGTGTTTATTTAAGGAAATAATAATAATTGTCGGATGAAGTTTTTTTCTTTTTTTTTTTTTTAATTTGTATTGCAAGATATGCATACTTGAGATTGAGAATTATAGTATTTTTTCATGCTATTTTAGGATTGATTGTAAATCATGCACAAGAATTTTTTTTGAAGGAATTCCTTATCAGGTGAGCAATATCACACTTAACCTTAATTAGCTTTGAGATATTAATTCAAAGTAAATTTAGAATAATCTTATGATTAAATCGTTGGAGCCTTGACATAGATTAGGTACAAGTAATTACATACATTCATATATCGATAAAGCATCAACTGTGAACTATATGCATAGTCTGAATTTTTGTTCTTCAGAGGAAATGGCAATTTTTTTGACAAAGCATACAAATTTAAAATATCCATCGTTACTGCAAACACAACGAATAATATTTTTTTTAAAACTTAATTTATGGACAAATCTACCTACATAAATACAAACATACATACCTATATAGTTATATTAAATCATTACAAATTTTTTCCCATTTACCAGAGTGCGATTTCTTTTAGCCACAACAATTCTGATGAGCAATTTGTTCGCACTCGTTGAGACATTTTTATATCCCACGCGCGGCAAACCATTTTGGGTGCTTCGAAAAAAAGAACCAAACAAATAAACATGGATTCCAACGTGCAGAATAAACGTGCATTCTATTTTCACTCACTTCAAGTAATATAAATCTATGTGAGTACCACCTACATGTAAAATAGTAAATATGTATATTATACAAAAAAACAGGCTATCCTAGAACCGAGGAACTTTTCGTGTTAAGAAAATCCGCAGCTCATGGGCAACAATAAAAATTTGATTTTATTAAAATTTCAAAATCTACCACATACTTATTAAAAGGGTTGTAATAGGTAATAACCAGTTCAAATATAAAATAACTGTAAAGTTAGCGAAGCAAATTTTTGTCTTTTTCTCTTAATTAAAATCAAAACATAGACAACATTGCAGGACAAAATTGAAATTGAACATACAATTTAAAAGTTTTACTAACGACGAATTATATTAAACAATAAACCATTACATTTAATAAGGTTTTAGCCCTTTCAAAGGCGATGATATGCTGACTTCATATTAAATTAGCAAAAAAGAAAAACAAAAACATAGAAAACATCGAACGAAAAAAATTAAATTGTTAGAACTCATTAAAGACTAATGAAAGGTAAGTTTTTAAGCAATAAATTTAATAAGGTTTTAACTTGATATCAACTTAGATGATAAAATAAAACATAGAAAACATCGAAAAACCAAATACGAAATTGTCAAAACTAGTTAACTGTAAATTATTCACCAGTAAAACCTTAACTACTATAACAAGTTTGTATCGCGTTTAAAGGGGTTGCCTTCGCTAACTTGATCAGCTTAGCAACTTAACAAAAAAAAAAACAACTAAAAACATAGAAAACTTCCAACAAATAATTAAAGACCAATGGAAGGTATATTATTTAGCAATACATTTCAAATCAACTTAGCAAATCGACAAACAAAAACATCGAAACACCAAATTGTCCCTGTTGTTTCGCCTTTTTCACTTCGCATTTTTGTTGTTTCGTTTTTCTTATATTTCGTTTATTTCATAATACCTTACAGTCGTTTCGCATTTTTTTTCTCTCTTTTTACTCGTTTTGCATTTTCGTTAAAAGTGCAGAGTTATTTGGATCAAGGTGATTTCGCCAACGGTTTATTTCGCACTAGGTTTTAGTTAAACTATTACTTTAGCGTGGGTTTAATTTGTCATCATTGGTGATTTTACCAGTGCATTATCATACTTGAAAATTTGAGCAAACAGCTGTTGACATAGGATATATAGGATAAATTCAAAGTTGCAAAAGAAACTTTGCATGCACCCAACCTCGCACCTACCCCAAATGTGCCCAAGCAGGGGGGTTGCAGAAAACTTCCAACAACATACCTCACTGTTTATCTTAAATGATGGCGAAATAATTGAAATAGAACTAAACAACAACGAAATAATCGAAAAACTAAACAAAGGCGAAATGACCTGAAAACGAACTAAGTGAAAGACAAAATAATTTTTTTTCGAAACAATTATAAACCAAATAATTAAAAAACGTATTAATGAAAATCCTAAACAAACTAAACACGATACGACTAAAACGAAACAACAAAAAACTAGATGAAAAAGACGAAACAAACCATACCCGCCTTCGATAACTACATATTAGGCGTGTTTTTTTGCAAGCCCGGGGGTTATTGGACGAAAAAAACGACGGCGGGGCTTAACAATCACCATGTTAAATACAACAACAACTAATCCTCCTGCGGGATTAGCTTAAGCGTACAGAATTCTCGGTGCTAAACTCTTGGACAAGCTAAAAACTGTGCTACCAAATACAACTTTGGTTAAGTTATCGATAAATTGTATAGAAACGTCAAAACCGACGTTAATCAATTTTTGTTTTACAATGGGTGCGTTCAATCGATTACGTTTTACATCTGAATTTTCAGATTTCTGAATTTTTGGAGCTTCTGATTGGCCAGCTGTTATAAAAAGTTAGATGACTTTTAGTGACTTTTAGTTACGTTTAGTTACGTTTCATCTGAATTTTCAGACAAGAAATTCTCATCTGAAAATTCAGATGAAAGTTGTTTGTGGTGGGGGAAGTGCCAAAAGCACACATAAAAGCTGAACTTTATAATTTTCGTCTTGTTGGTGGTTGATGTTTTTAGTTTTTGTCATGAAAATTTAATACTTATTTAAATGAACGAACTTTTTGTTTATTGTTTAGTGAATTTTTAAATCAACAATTTTTTTTATTGATGTTTGGAAAGTTTTTCTATGTTTTTGTAAGTCATACATAACAATAAAAGGACTTTTAATGAAGGTAATGAAACCTGTTGCTGATTTAGTTACATATATTTTCATCCTCACAACTACTCACTCTCAATGTTTAATTTACAAATGTAATTAAAGTTCTATTTTACTTAGCTTCAATGTAAATCCTTTAGGTAAATGCAGGAATTTGACACAATGACTTTCGACTGAAATTTCAGATTTTTTTTGCGTTCAACGACATAAATTCAGAAATCTGAAAATTCAGATGTTAAGCTATTTTTATTGAACCCGCCCAATTTACATACAAAATAAAAATGTCTGAACACAAAGATGGCGATTCGAAAGGTAAGTTATACCTTTTTATTTGTAAAATATAAAAAATATTCTTGCTGATAAGCTAAATTTGTGTGCTCTTTGTGTAGTGTGTGCTGATGGAAGTATGCAACTACGATCTCTGCAGGACTTTAAACTCATCACCACCATTGAGGTCCCTAACGAGCAATTTGTCTCGGCTGCTTATTGTAAGACACTGGACAGACTATGTGGATGCACTAGAGTGGTTCTCTTATTTTCTATTCGCTGCACTATACCGATAATGAATCTGGCGATGAAACGGTAGATGATGAAAACGCAACGTTTGTGGAAATACGGATTTCTCACAGGGAAGTGGAGGTGCTGGCGATGGAGATTTGTCTGAAACGGATGGCCGAAATGGCTCTCGAGCATCGGGATGCAGTCGTAAACAGCAAAGCGAAGCTCCATCAACAGGTACAACACCAGGTCCTAGTACAAGTGAAAATCAATCATCGAATTCAATTGCACACAAAAGTGATTTATCCCTTGAAGACTTGCGCACCTTATGCGATTTAACGCAGTTTGATGAAGAGTCTGTCTAAAGACCCGACAGCGTACGCGAAATTAAGTGCTTCTCACTTCTATGCTTTTTTTGCTTGCTTACATAAATACAGTGCTAGCATCCAGCATTACGACGTACAAGCAACCCACCTGCTTGGGCATGTCACTATAGGATTTGGGGTAGGTGCTTGCTTCATTGGGATGATTGAAACGGTTCTGAGTTCTTACTTAGGTCCTCTTACGTTATTTAAAATTCATTTTCAATTCTATCAAAAATTAAAAAAAATTTCTATCTAAAAGTAATTCTGCCATGATTTTTGAAAATTGAACAACGGCGGAAATACTTTTAGATAGAAATTTTTTTTAATTTTTTATTGAATTGAAGATGAATTATGTATAACGTAAGAGGACCTAAATAAGAACTCAAAACCGTTTTAATCATTCCAATGAAGCAAATAGTTTTGAAATAACAGCATTTTTTATGTAGCTCTTACAAGAATTTCAATAGAAAATCATACGAAATTTGTTTGACGGTTACATAAAAAATGCTGTAACTACAAAACTGCTTGCTTCATTGGGATGATTGAAACGGTTTTGAGTTCTTACTTAGGTCCTCTTACGTTACACAAAATCCATTTTCAATTCTATCAAAAATTAAAAAAAATTTCTATCTAAAAGTAATTCCGCCGTTGTTCAATTTTCAAAAATCATAGCAGAATTACTTTTAGATAGAAATTTTTTTTAATTTTTGATAGAATTGAAAATGAATTTTAAATAATGTAAGAGGACCCAAGTAAGAACTCTAAACCGTTTCAATCATCCCAATGAAGCAAGCACCTACCCCAAATCATTTTCGCGCGTCGGGTAGGTATTTAGACAGACTTTTCATCAAACTGCGTTAAATCGCATAAGGTGCGTTTTCTGAAGATTTCAAACTCTTTGTGCTCTTGCAAACCGAGGAAAAAAAAACTAATAAGAATCTACATGCTTCGCATTGAACTTCTTAGGACCACCAGTTATTTTTTTTAGATAAAAAATAATTTTATTTTCTTATAAACATAACGTTAAGACATATATTTATGATTTCGTTTTTAGAAATAAATACATTAAATGCAAGGTTGTGTATTATATTTTTTTTTTTACATAAATTATAACTTTTTAAGTGCACTTAATTTCGATATATCTTCTTTCGCTTGCCTTTATATTCAGAACCATCAGTAGGTATTATTGATTTTTTAAATATACCTTGCAATTTCGAAGCTGTTTTTTTCTATATGAAATTTCTTTGATGGACCATTAGCCATATCTAATAAAGATTGAGCTGGTTTGAAAGGTGCATTATATAAATCAGAATATGATTGCATTTTGTTGGCTAATTTTGATGCTGAATATTGATCAACCTAACGGAATGGACCACCGGTGAATGGTGGGAATCCCAAACCAAGTACAGCGCCGATATCACCTTCCAATGGGCTATCGAGAATTTCCTCTCCCAAACAGAGAACAGCTTCGTAGATAAATCGAGAAACCATACGCAATTCTATATCTTCAACACTGCTATTGTTTGATGATTTCGAGAGCTTCCTGATTGACCTCTCGACCGTCCTTAGATTTTCATTCGTACAAAAATCATACCTTTCCAGATTTACGACCCATTAGTCCAGCTTTAACAAGATCTTGCCTCCACTGAAGCGTTCACCAAAAAGAAATTTAGTAAATGAAGTAGGATAATTTCTATGTTGTCAGAGTGTATACCTTTTATAAATCTACTGCGATATGGGATCCTACATCAATACTAACTTCTTCAGTTAAAGTTGCAGCTCCTACGGGGAATCCAAAAGTTTTGCTCATTTTATCCAAGTCCTTTGGACAACACCTTCTTGTAGAAGCCTAAATTTTTGTTACTCAACATTTTTTTTGTACTACTTTTAGACTTTCGAATACACGGCAAAGATAATTAAATTAATTTCGAGTTATTCTGAATAAAATAACCAATTTTCTGGTCAAAATTATTTAAGGAATTATTTTTTTTTTAAATTCAAATTCTTCTGTCACTGTCAATCTGTCAGCTGATTTCGAAATGTCACTGCACATTACACGGTGCTGCCAAGTTTTTCATTAAGCCCCGTCGTCGTTTTTTTCGTCCAATAACCCCCGGGCTTGCAAAAAAACACGCCTATTATCAACTTAGCAAATCAACAAAAAAAAACCATAAAAAACATCGAAGGGCAAGTTCGAAATAATGACAACTAATTAACGACTAATTTACGGTAAATTATTCGTATAACCAATTTTCAATCCCGAATGTTGCTTCACTATAACGTGACATTCTTAAAAAACAACTAACTCTTTATCGTTAAAGTCATACGAGAGTATGACTTCAGCTCTACTACTTGATATATGTGTTATATGAAAATAAATTTATATTTGTAAAAATTTTAGATGATTTTTGAGCTTTCCAACATTGATCAAATTATTGGTCTGAAGTACCGGGATGCTCGTTCTTTTCCAACTCTGTGGAATTCGAAAAGCTGCTGTTTTTAAAAGACCTCGTTTCCTCTTCCTTTGTGGAGTCCCACAGGGATGAATATTGAGTCCATAATTGTTTCTCAATTAATTTCGATGAAGTTTCCAGAGTTTATTTCGTCACTGTGATGGACACCTATATATTTGCTGACGACCTCTAATTAATAATAAAAAAATATTTGACACTCTACTCCCCCTCACAATTCGTGGAATACGGTTGTTATTAGGTGCCACTCTTAAAAAAATTAGAAACGAAAACAGCGTCAGAACTATTCTTGAGCTCCTCAAAAGTCAAAACTAAATAATTCTGATTTTGTGAATTTCAAGTTTTATTCAAAACTGATTTTAATTAAGTTTAAGGTGCAAAATACATTCGAATAATACCGAAATGTGTAAAAAAAATTAAAATTACAAACCTATATAAAACTTGTTTTGCCATAAAACTACTTTCGAAACAAGTCAATAATATGGCTGTAAGAGATTAAATATTTTAATTATCGTTTGTCTGTAATCTTAAATCTCGGAAAGTACTTTACTCATTGCTTTGAAATTTTGACACAGCATTTAATTCGCACGTTTTTCTATACTTAAAAAAAAACAGCGCCATCTGTTGAGCATACTGAGATCTCATCAATTTCAGAACAGGACTCTACAATTTTACTGTCAAAAAACTGAACAAAATTTAAAACAAAAAATGTTACCTACTATTCTATAGGGTGAAATGGGATAAAAAACAAAAAAAAAAAACAGTATTTGATTTTAAAAATTCATTCTTTGCTTAAAAAGTTTTACTTATAATGGCTTAATATTTTTTTCTTCCAATTTTAGCCATAAAAATGGTGAAATGGAGTAAATATATAAATAGTAAGTACTCGTACTTCTGAAAGGTTATATCTAGGTACCTACCTACATATTAAAATTATGTGAACTTAAAAAATTACTTAAAGCCTAGTACGCAGTTCGGGAAAAATTTTATTTCTCATACAAATTTTTTCCCAGGACATATTTTGTCTCGGATTTTTCTTAAGCAGTACGCAGTTCAAACGCAAAACCCAAACTTTTTTTTCAAACTGTACATACCAAAGTCTCCACATAATTTTTCCCAGACAAATAATGTTCGAAGCATTATTTTGCTAGACAAATGTTGACGTTTCATGAATATCACGCTTTTTATCAACGAAAAACATATTTTCGTTTTTAACATTTCCAATTTTGAAAGGTATTATGTGAAAGATGACCAAAAAAACATAAAATAAAGCATGAAAGAAAGTTACGGGAATAAATTATATAAAACAGCTGTTTTCACACAGTCAGTGGCGTAGCTAATAGGAAAGAGTTCAAGAGGGCCAAATTACTAGTGCGGCAAATTTTTTAATCCAAGAAAATATACTAAATTTTCATAGAAATGACTTTTGAATGACAACATAAACTCGGTGTAAAGGCTGCAAACCCTTTTTTGTACTGATTTTTTTTGTTATATTAATATTGCAGGGTAGATTTACAAAATACAAAAAAATATTGTTACCTACATTACTGTCCTCATTTGAATTTTATTTTTATCTCTACACCTTCAAAATTTGTCTTGAGAAAAAGAATGTAGAGATAAAATTTAGTTTGTCTCGATCTGCGTACTAGGCTTAAGGATTCAATATTTGAAAAATTCACATCTGTTCTGATTTCTGTTCCGCATCAAATTCGTAACGCACGGATTCAAAAAAAATGTGTTCTGAAATTCAAACGTTTTTTTCTTTCGAAATTAGTAAAACTAAAAATTCGAAGTCAAATTTGTTGTCAAAAATAAAATAAATCATAAAAAAAATCAAATGATTTCCAAATCTCAAGTATTTTCAATCCGATCGAAAATCACAGAACAATTTTTAAAACGAAAGGACTTTATAACTGATCGGAATACAGAACATTGGTGATTGTTCTTTTTATAGGGTGAAATAGTGTAAAACAACGAAAATAACATCTGATTTTTAAAATCTTTTTTTTTTTTTAAGATTATAAAAATTGAAGGATATTCTTAAAACTTAGTAGGTATATTGTTAGGATGAAATGGGAAAAAATAAAAAAAAATTGCATTCTATTTATTTAAACATTTTCTTTTTCTATTTAAAATGTAATATTAAGAGAATGGATTTGTAAGGGCAAGATATTTAAAAAGAAATAATAAGTTATTGGTTAAAAACCATAATATTCAAGAATTACAAAAAAAAAAAATAATTACAATAAATAAATAAAATAGAATAAATAACAACAAATATATTGAGAAATTATGGCTTAACGGATTACATTATGAATGATACTTATAACATGAGGATGTTGTTTATTATGGTTCAGCAAGAAGGGTTCGCAACAGCTAAACAAAATATAATAAAATGTCAGTTTTGGAATTATTGAAATTTCCAAGAGATTTGTAAACAAATTAAAAGAAAACGCCAAAAAAAATCTCCAGCTGTGTTATTAGAAACCCAAATTGGGTTATTGGTTGCTTCTGGCACACCCGGTGCTTATATCCTAGTGCGAAAATAGTTCCTACTTGCAAAAAAAAAAAAAATTCATATCATTGTTTTCGACAAGGTCTCGTGCATTATTATATGTATATTATCCTCATAAATGCTCTGCGTGGTGGAAACCTCGTTTAGGGGCTTAAGTATGTATAGGTATGTGTATGTATAACAAATATGACACTTTTGTTTGCTATAAACGTACTGACCTAAAAAAATAAAACAGTTAAATAAAGTAAGAAGTATCACCATGAGAGTGTTAATGTGGGTTTTGTTTTACTTATAATACAACCGTTTACTTTCTTCAACAACAACAAAAAACTTGAGGTGTGGTGTTTTTATTTAATATCATATAGTTTTTTTTTTATGATTTAATTGTTAACTGTTGACATACTTAAACTCCAAAGAACTTAAAGGACTTGTTAAGTATAAAAAAAATACACCAGCTTATAGTAAATGTGGTATCTATATGGCATGTTTTTTTTATTTATGTCTATCCTTAAATGGATTTTTTTTTTGTACTGAAATTCATTTCGAGGACACGATAAAACCTTGTGTTGACATTTTCAAAATAATTTCAATTCTATTGAAAAACTATTTTTGGTATGTTACAAAACAAAAGGGGTATTATTTTGTATTCGTAGATATAGTATAGAAAAATATGCTCGCATCACAGTTGTCATTGAAATATTTTATTAAAAAAATATCCAACAATTCAAAAAGGTTAAGAAGGCTATTGTGGCATTGTGAGGGTTCACAGGTCACAAGATCTTTTGAGAATTTTGTGTTGTTCGATAAAATTTTCGGTATTCTCAGACAATCCTCACAAGAATCCTCACAAAAAACTCACCACATGAAGGTGAATTTTTTATTTGATTCTTAGAAGTTTTTTGTAGGTTAAATTTTTTTTTCGTCATTTAATTAAATGTCAAACTTGTATGTTATGACTTGAGAGCTACTCAAAAAGAGATCACAATTTTGACAGTTCTTGTGAGGCTCACATAGTTGTGACGGTGCTACCAGAATACGAAAACCCCAAAAAATCAATTTTACCTCACCTGGTGAGGTTATAGTCATTTCTGAGGTATCAGTGCCAGAATAGAGCTGTAAGGTCTAGTTTTACAGTCCAAAATTAGCTAAATAAGTGGCACTCAAGTTTTGCCATTTAAGTGCCAATTAAACGGACTATGAAACTGGACCTAAGGGTCACCTGAGTGCCAAATATGAAAAACTAATTCCCAATTTCACAGTGTACACTTATCGGAATAAGAGACACTTAAGTCTCCCATGATGGTCACTTAAGTTCCACTTATCCAGGTAGTAAAACTGCGGCTAAAGTGCCAAAATGGGAAAATTAAGTGCCACTTATTTTGTTAAGTGTGCATTGTGAAACTGGCCCTAAATCTACCAATGCTAAACTAAAATACTTGTCTTTATTGCGAACTAATTTTTACCTTATAAAAATAAATAAATATATTTGATGGCGAAACAGCTCGTAGAGACACCTAGCACTCTCAATAATTCCTGTGTACATTTTGTTAGTTTGTAAGTAGGAATGGAGAGGACCTACAATTTTATGCAAAATTCAAACGGCTAAGACAAGGGATAACTCTTGGAGAATTTCCCACTTCCTTACATCAAAATAGTGCCTCTGAAAAAGGGAACAGTCATTTTTCAGATTTAAAAATGTTCTCTATAGGTATATATTCTGTGACCGGTAGGGTGTACACTAACAATTCAAAAACTAAACAAATTGACCTTTTATATTCATTTCCTGGTGAAATTCTAAGAACCTGGAGTCCAGTCTGTTCACACTTATCTATAGCGACAAAAAACAAATATTTTATGGAGCACCGCAACTCTGAAATGTTATGTCTTATTTTTGCGATTGCGGTATTGCGATTACAGTATCAGACTATATATATAAAAAATAAGTAACATTCCAAAGTTTCTGATAGTGAAACTGTTCACATTTTACACTCAGAGAAAAACATCCACAAAAAAAAAAAAAAAAAAAAACAAGTAACATTGAAAGTATATGTAATTGATTTAAAAAGATTTCATGTTATTTCAATATGAAATTCTTGTAAATAAAATAAGTTTTGTCACACCAGTGTTATTTTCTACAAAATTGGAGTTTTTTTTTAAACATTCTTGTAAATTAAATTTTACTAGATAACCTTTTAACATTTGTTATAGTTATTTTTAAAATTGCTTGCACAATGAAAATAACATGATTTTTAATTAACTGAGGGCTTTATCTGTTCATTTATTAATATAAAATAATATTTATTTATAAAATTTATTAATATAAAATAACAGAAATAGTGTTAATGTTCTAAAATTGTAGGGGAGACCGGAGACAAAAGTAACAATTTTTACTTTTAAGGTTCCTGTTCGTTTCGTTTGTAGGAATGACAGAAAACGAAATATGCCTACCTTTATCTTTAATGCAAGTAAAGTTTAATTAAAATAACGAATTCACATAGCTGTTATCATTTTTCCCAGACTCTTCTCTTTTTACTTTCGTTCTATATGTCCTGAATGAAAGTAACACGAAATTCACACTAATTTTTGGAAATTAACTCGTTACTTTTATCTCGTAACTTTTGTCCACATGCCCTCATTTTTCGAAAAAAAAAAAAAAAAATGAATAATTTATTCAGATATATTCAGACTGTATTAAAGAATGCTTATGTAGAAACTTGCCTTAAAATATTGAGATTTAATCCCTTTTTTAGATAAAAACTCACCACCCAAACAAATTTCAAATTATGAACTTTTTTTTTAATGTGGCACGTGCCCATGTCACCACCAATCGACAACAACTGGCTAGTACAGAGAAGAGTTACCTAAGTTGTTTACAAAACTGCATATAAGAAAATGCTTCAACCACATTTATTGAGGCTCTAAATGGATTTTTTACTTTCATGACTTGTTACTTTTGTGTTGTCTCCCCTACATATCTTAATTTTTGAAAAGGACATATGTAAGTGTGTGATATGAAACTTCATGTATATCTAACGTACGCGTATTTTACACAAGTAACCAGAACATCCAGCTGT
Source organism: Epistrophe grossulariae (assembly GCA_929447395.1). NCBI lineage: Eukaryota > Metazoa > Arthropoda > Insecta > Diptera > Syrphidae > Epistrophe > Epistrophe grossulariae. Next base: position 127,285,758 of record OV839567.1, read on the forward strand.
TAAATTTTTCATTCTACACTTGAAATTCGTGTTGTTTTAACCCTTTACCGCATTAATTATTGTTTAAAGAGGAAAAAAATAAAATACGCTTAAAATTACTTCTTTAGGTTGTTTTAAGACGTTTTTTTTTTATTAAAAACCAAAAAAAAATTTTCGTTTAAATAAAAAACTCAACCAAATGTGTATATTTTCAACCCCTTACTGCATACGAAGCCAAATATGGCTCGTTTTTACCTCTCAAACGAGCAAGTTAATAATTTTTTTTAATAAAAATGTATTCATTTCAAAGAGAATTAGATACAATCCGAAATATATTTATCACTTAACTCACCTAACAGAAAAGTTATTATTATTTGAAATAAGGAAATTTTTCACAATTCCGTTTTCATTGACAACAAATAACACACTGACCTGCAAACATGAATGTCTTCCTTCTTGTTTGGTGCACGTGTGCAAAAGCACAGCTATTTGTTCTCAGAAATCCACAGAAGAGGATCTTGTTGCGTTTTGATCATTTTTGTTTATTGAAGTCAGAAGAAAAGAGGACATAACTGTAGAAAGCCATATTTGGCTTCGTATGAGGTAAAGGGTTAAGTATATATATATCTGGCTATTAGCAACGAGGGCCTTATTTCATAAAAAACTGTCGCAATTTTTTTGATAAATTTTCAGTTCATAAAATATTAGAAAGTTACATAACTGTCAGTTATGTAACATCTACAATTTTAATGCATTAAAATCGTTATTTAATCTCTGTTTAAAGTGTCAAGTAAGCATTACACACAGCTATCACCTGAGAATCTATACACACCTATATCACTTTTACTTGAATAAACTGACAACTGCCAACATTTGACCTTAACTTAATTGTCTGTCACATTTTAAATGTGTCAATTAAGTACATACATAGGTACTTATAAATATGTTAATTGTAATTTTAACTGCAAATTGTCAGAAAAAATTTGTCTGAGAATTCATTAAATTTCTCGAAAAAAATACTTGATAATTCAGTGTCATGACAAGTCTTTTCTACAGAAATTGTCAACTTGTCACCTCACTTGTCAAAAATTGGAAAAAAATGACAAGTTTACATCATTGTACAAGAAAAAAAAAATCAAACAGAAGAATCAAACAAAAAAAAAAAGAATAATATTTATAAATAAATAAAAATAAATAAATCCTAAAAGGAACAAAATTAAAATATTTGCTAACATTTTGTACCAAGAAATACAAAACTATCTGCAAATACACAAATTTCACAACGCATAAAAAAGTGTATTGAATACGTTCAGAAAACAGAATGAACCGAAATGTAGAACATCAATTTGCATTTTCGAAATTCCAATTCACTATTTTTATTTTGAACGAATTGTGGAACACCCAAATTCAATTTCGACGTGTGAATTCACAATAAGTGGAATGACGTTCTCCATTCCACTTATTGTGAAATTCGGGCGTATAATCGAAAATAGTCGATAGAAACCAATATGGTGGTTTTCAAAAACATAAGTTGCGTTAAAAGTGCATTTGCAAGATGTTCTAAAAACTTCAAAAAAGTCAGTCAAACTACAAAGTTGACGTTTTAAAATGAAAGTACAATGCCAAACTGTATGGAGTGTTAAGTTATATGAAGCGACTGACACAGACAAATCAGTTAGATTTATAACTTGAGATTAAATGATTGGATTTCCAAGGTTAAAGTCTTTAATTTAAAGTAAAAGATCGGATTATATAAAAAAAAAATAAGAGAAGCTATACTGACATTAGCGAATTGGCTAGATTTATAACTTGAGTTCTTAAGGTCAGATCTTCAACTATAAGGTCCTTAAAATTAAGGTAAAATACCAAATAACACGAAATAACCGGATAAATTTAAATGAAAAGCGACATAAAATGCTTCAGAACCTAGAATTGTTTCAAAGACAGACAAAGAATGTCCTCATAGTTACCTAATCAATGAGTGAAATCCATAAATTGTTTAAATAAATTTAATTGCTAAGCAACTGCAAGGATTAAATAAATGTTCTTCTTTTTATTTCAATTGATGTTTCGTTAAATGAACTCGAATAATCAATTGATATATTTTTTTCTGGTACAGTAAAACGAGCTTAAGAGAAACCCTGTTAAGAGGAAAACCCCAAGTATTTTTCGACCATATTACCTTTAAAACACTCCGCTTTAGCGAAACTTGCTTAAGTGAAAACCCCGATAACTGATACATACGTATTTTCAGTTAAATTTATAGTTTTCATTCAATTGAAAAAAAAACTCTCTTAAGTGAACAAAAAAACGGAATCGAACAGAACAAAAAATTGAACGCTTTAATTTGTATTTTTATTTTTCACCTCTACCAAATTTTCACCACGAAAATGCCACTTGAATTTTTGATATGTCACAACCGTTTTTGGAATTTTTATATCCGCTTAAGTTAAATTTTTGTTCACTTATCCGGACTCCGTTTAAGTGAAATTTTTTTTCACTTATGCGGGGTTCGCTTAAGTGAAAACCCGCTTAAGTGAAAGAAAGACTGTGACATTTTGCCGTTTCTTTTAAGCGGGTTTTACTGTATTACCTTAAATATTTATGGTCGAAACTTAACATTGATTTTTTTCCTTGTAATTCTGAAATAAATCATAAGAGGTTTCAATAAACTGGAAGTCGTAAATATTTATAATTTATTTAGAACTTTTAAGACAGGAAGAAAGCCTCCCTCTGCCAAGTAAAATGTCTCTAAAAACTTCTTACCGGAATTCAACTCGGTTCAATATATCTAACTAACATTTCAAATATGTAAAACCAAAGCCCCGGGAAATCGATATTATTGTTATATGTACATTTGCAGTTTAATATGATTATTTATAATTTATACCTACCTACTCATAAAATGTCAATGTCTGAAATGTACCCAACCAATGTAAACTTTGGCAATGTTCCCAAGATATAGAAAGCCAAACAAAAAAAAGGAAGAACTTAAATGCGAAGAAGCTCTTTTTAAGTGTGTTGTGTACATGTTACACATTTATCTAAACATATGTATGTATGTATATGCATTGCACCTCCTATATATTTTTCTAACAAAAAAAAAAAAAACAAATATGTAATCAGAAAACAAAATACTTTCATGCATGTGACCGTATAGTTTACTTTTATGTCGACACAATATAGATGACATTAAACATTTTCAAAAGCCTTTGCTGCAAAAACGTAATAACAGAAGACAACAAAACCGAAAATTTTATGTATTTCTTTAGCTAAATTTTTCTTATGAATTTGGGGAAGGTTTCTTTAAAGGTAGAACTATAAAAGTCGGAAGGCAACTAAAATGAAACCAAACGAATCCAAAAAATTCATATGACATGTCCATAATTGATATTTGCTTCTTTTCGTCCAGTTTTCGTTAACTTTTGCTTTCGGAAGTGAAGAGCGCTCACCGATCACAACATGCATAATATAAGTGAGCTTTCTACAAATTGATGTACAGTAAAAACCGCTCAAGAGAAACTGCAAAATGTCAGTCTTTCTTTCACTTAATCGGGTTTTTCACTTAAACGAACCACTCTTAAGTGAAAAAAAATTTCACTAAAGCGGAGTCCGGATAAGTGAAAAAAAATTGCACTTAAGCGGATTTAAAAATTCCAAAAAGTTCTGACATATTAGAAATTCAAATATCATATTCGTGATGAAAATTTGGTGGAGGTGAAAAATAAAAAAGAAGTAAAAGCGCTCAGAATTTTTTTTTGTTCTGTTCTATTAAATTTTTTTTTCACTTTAGTTTTTTTCAATGAAAATATTAAATTTAACTGAAAATATGTTTCTGGTATCCGGGTTTTTCACTTAAGCGAGTTTCGTTTACTCGGGGATGAAAAAGTGTTTCAGATAAGCGGGTTTTTCTCTTAAGCGGGTTTCTCTTAAGCGGGTTTTACTGTATATGTATTTTCAGCAAGGCCGATTCTTTTAAACTCTTGGTAATAAAAGAACTAAAATTTCGAATGACTTTATAAATTTTATTGACCCTTTTAGATTCACTGCTTACAACCAGACTGGCACGATTTCGGTTACTGTTAATTGGGAAAAAGGAGTATATGATATGAGAAGGACAGGCATATGTAGGTTGAACAGGAAATGGGAAACGGATGTAGGATGCAAGAAGGAGGACGGAGAATTAATAGTGAAGACAGTATATGTAAAAGATCCTCATATAATCGGTGCAGTACTGCAATAAGACCCGCGGAAATAAAGCCCGTGGGTCATCTTTCCCACAAAAAAAGGGAAATAACACCCGTGGGCGTTTTTTCCTTTTGAAAGTGGCAATAAGACCCACCACAAAAGAGCATTAAGACTCGCGGGAGTTTTTGTCTTTCTGAATTGGCATTAAGACCTATACCTACTTAAAGTTTGATTTAATATTTCCAACTTTACTTTTTAAATATTTTTTAATTAATGATTTCAAATCGGAACGATTTTAAACTTTGTTAATTTATTTCCCTGGATATTATAACCTTGGGTGGCCCTCTTCGAGGGTTCCAAGCATTTTGACTCCCTTTTTGAGGGGTTTTGTACCGCTCACGCAACTCCGTTCCTGCGCTCAGGGTATGTTCACTCGTCAGGCAGGCGCCTATGTCAACAATTTTCTTAACAACATTCACTTGTACTTTATTCTTTGAATTGTAACCCACAAGAAAAAAAGAATTAAAACCCACAGCTTTTGTTTCCATTTCAAAAAGGAAAAAAAGCCCGCGGATTTATTTTGGGATATAAGAAACGTGGACTTTATTTCCGCGGGTCTTTTTGCACTGCATCCATTTAATTACCCTCCAAAACCCATTTGCTTACACTGTTATTTTTTTTTATTATTTCATTTCGTGAACATGAATGGTCATTTCAAGTTCAATCTCTTACTTTTTCGGCTGCTTTTTGTAAATTTTAGCGTAGCGTTCACAATGAATTTATCAGGCCCTACTAATATGGGAGTATCATCTGCAAAATCGGTAATGCAATAATTGTTGTCCATTGGAATATACCTATTAAAATTACAAAAACAGTATTGGTCCTAGGACGGACCCTTGCGGTACACCGTCTCTTATTTTCTTAATTTCCGAATACTCCTGTTCATTCCGTACTCCAAGGTGTCAGTCGGTCGGTATCATAGGATTTCAGTATTTCGTAGAACTCCCTTGAAAGATCAGTATTCAGTTCGGAGCATTTTTTGTTTTTCTTCAAGTTCACTTTCCTTTTCAATAATATTGGTAACTCGATGAACTAGGTCTATCGTGGAATGTATATTTCTAAATCCAAACTGATAATTTGGAATCAACGTGCTTTCTTCTACAATTTTGCTAAGCATTTTCAGAAGCAGTTTTTCGAAAACATTTTCCATAATATTGGTATAAGCGATATTGGTCTGCTGGTGGCTTACCTTTTCTAGAAATGACAATTACTTCTAAAATTTTTCAATAATGTGGCACATATCAGATCTCAAATTGAAAACATGAGAAATAATTGATCACACGGGGGAGTTTTTTTTTTTGAGAGTGACAGGCAATTTCAAATTCGTCGTTTCTACCAACAAAGTGTTGTATTTTTAGACGTTTAAGTTATCAAAACGGCGCACTCTAGCGCTAATTGGGTTAATGAGCTAGGTGGCTCGTGACCGCCATTTCTACCTAGACGTTTAAGTACTTCCTATCAGGCGTGTAAGGTAGAAGAGTCCATGCATATGTATTCTCAATGGCATTTAGGGCCAGTTTGTCCACATCTGATCATCTTTAATCAAGGGTTATTACAACTGGTGTATCATCGAATGTGCATGTTAACCAAATTTTTTATCAAGGAATCCAAAATTTGAGTTGCTAATCATGGAAATCGATATTCATCCGATTTTGATTAATTATCTCCATTTAATTAGAAGCTGTGAAAGTCATGGCTCAGATTAAAACCAGTGTGAACAAACTGTCTCTTAGGGATAGGTAAGTTTTATTGATTATTTCATGATTTGTTTTTTTTGTTTTTCTTTTCCAACTAATTTACTGTTGAAATTCTCCAATGAAAGGCATCTTAACAATGACGCTGCACCATAGCGAGACGAAGAATAACGACGCGACAACTTGCCACGTTATAATATATATGCAGTATATGTTGTTGGCCCAGAAGCAAAAGCACAAGGGTTGAACTTGGATATTTAAATTTACATTACGTATTTTTTTTTTGTTTTTTTTTTTCTTTTATTTATTCTACTATACAAAAATTTAAAATTAAATTCTAAATATAGAATATATAATATAGCTTAGCGTAATTTAACCACTTGCTATTGTCACTCTTGTGGGAAAGGTTTTATACGCGAATACGAATATGTATATATGTATAGATAAAAATGTAAGTACTCGTATATTGTAGATACATATGTTCGCAAAAAGAATTTCACTTTTATAGATTTTTTTTCATCATTAAAAAAAAAAGCAGCCGGTGGGAAGGACAAGAAGAGATGTTTAGATTGTAGAGCTATATATATTGTAAGGAATAGTCTTTATGGAAGCAGATTTAGTTCAGTTCTTTAAAGTGTAGACAAGGTACTTTTGCTAGAAGAGATACAATAATTTTCTTACAGTAGATAGATACCTACTGGAAAGTCAACAACAGCAACAACAACAACAAAAACTTTTGACCAAAAGAAAGAAAAAAAAAATACTTTCGGGCCATTACATAAACTGAAGGTCATAGAGTGTGCTCTTACAAATGGGAATGGGTTAAAAAATGAGTTCTTCTTTTTTTTTTTAGGCTTGTCATAGCCTTGGATAATAATAGGTAACGTACATACCAACAATGTACTCTTATATGTATTATATTATTATAGGATGTCGAGAGCAATTTTCTTTGCCAGGCCCTTTTTGTATACCTACATATGTATGTATGTGTATGGAATGGCCGTTCCTTGTATTCTACCGCACCTTTTGGACGCTTTGCAGCAATTACCAATTCAAAGGTATTAAACATTATAAATAATAATAACGGACAGCAGTAATTATTTTATTTTTTATTTTATTTTATTTTATTTTTTTATCATACTTTTCTTACTTGGCCTTTAGAAATGAAACTGAGTAGAATTTAATCGTGGCACGGCGCGGCGCGGTGGCACGAAAGAATCAATATGGCTCGTTTTTCGATTTTATACTTCAAATAAGCCAGTTTTGAAAAAAAAATGGGAAAATTGCTCCAAATGGAGTAAAATATGGCAGAAACTCTTATCTTTGGAAATACACGGATAGGGCAAATTATTTCTTCTGTTTTTGTTGTTGTATTTACTATTTACTCCACAATTGAATTACATTTTTTTTAAATAATAAAAAAAATTGGAGTTTTTCATATGGCACGAAAAATGCACGTTTTTATTTGTTGAAAATGTGCACGGAAATTTTCTTTTTGGACGGCAACGCTGCGTCCGAAAGCAAAAGTTAACGAAAACTAGACGAAAGAAAGCAAACCTCAATTATGGGCAATATGATTTTTTTGTATTCATTTCGTTTCGTACGACCAATTACGTCGCCTTCCGACTATTAAAAAGTTCTATCGTAATGGCCGATTTCACGAAGGACTTTTAAACATTTAACAGGCTTGTAAACCTTAAAATGGCATTTTTGTGTTTCACTAAGCATTTTTAAATTAAACAACCTTTTAAACACCCTTACAAACTAAATGCCCATTTTTGGCTCATTAAATTTTAAAAGTATCATCGAAATGTCATCAGATGCAGTTAAAAATTTGATAATCAGCTGATATTTGCAGACAAAATTTTGAAACATTTTAATTTTTAATTTTTGGAGATACAATATCAATTAGCCCATTTTTTTCAGCTTCTGTGTAATTTTTGCTTCTTTCTCTTCTGTTTATATATTGTACATTCATTGTTAAATTTAATTGAAACTCAATTTATAAAAACCTTTCGGCAGCGGTGCGGCGGCCCAAATGTTTGTTTTAGATTTTGAAGAAGTTTACCGATTTATTTTGCAATTCTGGGCATTTTTTTTCAATACATAATACTTTCTTATTTTTTCTCATACATTTCGCTTATTAGAAAGAAAAAACCAATTCATTTTTCCAGGGATGTGAAGAGAACTCGATTTTTACAAAAATTTACCTTAAATTTCCCTTTTATAGAATAAAAATACTTAAGAGCCTGATAAAATTTAAGAGGGCTTTTGATAAAAGTGCTTTTAGTGTTTGCTTATGAAATTGGACATACCTAGGCCTTTTAAAAATTTCAGGCCTTTAGATTAAAATTTAGGGGTCGCTCATCGCTATTTTTTTCCGACAATTTTGGTTTTTTGATTCTTTATTGAAGTAAAACTTCTTTTGCGGCATGGGGGTAAAAAAATTTTCTATGGAGCTGTCAGTGACATGTCAAACCGACATACAAATTCCCGTCACGAATTACAAAAATTCAGCGTCACGATATTATATTTTCGTTAAATGCAATGGTTCGTGCATTTAATATATTCGTTAAGATGGTTAGTGAATTCGAGTAAGGGTTTTTTGTGGGAAGAATTTTATTTCTGAGGATTTTTTTCTGTTGTGTTGGATTTTCGGCCATTGATCGATTTAATGCGAGGAAGCATAAATTATGTATAGTTGTAGGTTTATTGGTTTTGCATGGAAATATTCTGCAATCTATTGTGTCTCTCGCTCATTGGGTGTTGTTGAAGTAAAACTTCTTTTGCGGCATGGGGGTAAAAAATGTTTCTATGGAGCTGTCAGTGACATGTCAAACCGACATACAAATTCCCGTCACGAATTACAAAATTCAGCGTCACGATTTTGCAACGGTTCTGAGTTTCAAATCGGGTGCTCTGAGTGGTAGGACTTTAAAAATACTTGCCCTGTTGTCGTGAAAGAAGTTTTACTTCTAGCGCGTGTACATAAGTACGCACACTCTTTTTTTTTTATAACTTTAGAATCGGTTACTGTAAGTAAATAATAAAATCGGTTACTGTAAGGAAATTATCAAGACGTATTCTTAAAGGAAATTGAATGTTCTTTAAAAAAGGTCCTTTTACTTCTTATCCAATTATATCCAGTTAAGAGTCATTCAAAGCTCGCCCCGAACACTCATCGAACATAGTACATATCGTGGCTGCAATGAAGAACTAGTCTAACTCCAAAATATCAAAATAAGTTTTTTTGTACGTCGCGTCATAAAGAAACTTGTTGTGTTCCGCGCATTTCCTACATATTCCGCAGCAATTCCTTCAGAATTTTATCAATGGAATAAATCATAATGTCGAAAGTCAGTATTTTACGAACTTGGTTCTTTTTGAAAATAATATGACTTATGGCCAGTTGCACCAAAATCCACTAAAACCAGTTTTTGCTAAAATTCTTATAAAATTTATCGGCTCGATAGATTTTTTGGGTTGCACGAATGTATTTCTTTGATTTTTTAGCTAAAATGCTGTTTGCGAACCATCCCTGGATTTTGTCAGCTAATTTTTTAACCGAACGAAGAAGTTTCATTAGTGTAAGTAAGATAGCGATATGAGAGATGACACCTGGTTTAAAATGGAATTGAGTGACTAGCGACTACCCTTTAGAAACTCTTATTGTAGCTGAAGAAGAGTCCTATCCTTTTTTGTTTCACCACACACATTTTTCTTGCGGAAAAAAAGTTTTTTCACCAGCATTTTTTTTTTTTTTTTTTTTTTTTTTTTTTTGAAAAGAATTGATGTAGGTGTATGTACTAGGCTTGAATAGGAAATAATTGAAAAGAAAAATAATGGATTTCCTATCCTATCAAAAGTGAAATATTTTTTTTGAAGATATTTTCGTTAAAAGTCGCTTTTAAATTTTAACTAGAGGAAAATGGCATTTTAGTTTATTGGCTTGTTTATCGGGATTTTAAAACTAAAATTGGTTGGTGCAATCGATAAATGCCATTTTAAAATTTAACATAGCAGTAAACATTTAAAAGCCTTTGGTGCAACTGGCCATTAGACTATAGTTCTGCATTGTAGCGACGAAATATCCTATGGCGAAAAAGTGCTATACATATAAAAGCACTCCAGAGCGAGTTCAGTGCGACCCAGAGCTAACATCGAACAAACCTATTCTTTTGTTAACCAAGCTTCTTTTTTTTTTAAATTTAACTCTTGGCTTAAAGTATCGCAATCAAAATAATTTCATTAGTATTCCATTTGAAAAACAATTGCCTATACACTTTTTTTTATTTGAAGTTCAACTAAAATAATTTTATCACTTATTAATTATATTCATTTAGTAAACATTTAAAAATAACTGTACAAATACGTACCTACTTTATTGAATATTGATTTTCAGGTACATTTTTGAAACATGCGTCAGTTTTAATCAACAGAAACGTAAACATAATAATTAATTAACTTAAAATATTTTATTTTTGTTCAAAGAAACCATTCAAATGCATGATATTTAATAAATTAAATTCACCAAAACTGACAATTAATGAAAAAAAAACTAAAGAAAAAAGAAGAGCTCCTCATAAAATTAATAAAAAAAAGTTTATTTTTGTGAGGTATGAGTAAGAGACCAGTGTTGATTAATTCTTGTGTTTTTCGAGAATGTTAATTTTGTGTTTGTTTACCTAGATAATTAATAAATTTAAAGAATTCAAAAGTGTATCAAATAAATTGTTAGGGGCCAGTTATAGCTTTCATTGAAACTCATCATTGAAAATTTTAATTTCCTATTTTGAGATACTTTGAAAGCAAAATCAGAAAATATTTTGATGCCAATAAAAAGGTGATGACTCAATTATTAATTTTAGTAAAAAAAAATTTTCATTTTGGTCAAACCTTACAAATCAAATGAATTTCTTTATTTCAATGATTGAACTACCTTATCATTGATCATTGGAATCTTAGAAATCGTTTTATGTAAAAGATTGGGCCAAAATGAAATATTTTTTTGACTGGAAATAATAAATATGTGAAGAGCTTTTTATTGGCATCAAAATAATTACTCATTTTGCTTTTTAAGTGCTTCAAAATAAGAAATTAAAATTTTCAATGATGAGTTTCAATGAAAGCTATAACTGGCACCTAAGGTAAATAAGAAAACATTTTTTTTTAAATTAAAAAAAAAACAAAATTTATTTATTTTTGTTTATATTAATGAGGATTTCTTGAAACTAATGAAATTTGTCAGTTTCATAATTAAGATTAAGCTATGAGTAAGGAATTAATCATTTTGTTTTTATTTTTGTTCTGCGACTAGACAGAAGTGTCAGTAAAACAACATTTACAAGTTAAAATTTGTATATTGTTTTACATCCTTCATATAATAAATAATACGCAATCAAAAGTTGTTTTTTTCCTCAAAACTGGAGAATGCTGTATTTTTCCTTCGCAACTTACTTGACTTTGGGAAAAGCTTATTTATAATAATTTTCTGTTCGTTATCAATTGTTTTCAATTTTATTTCATATTGACATTTATCAAACGATGCATATCGTTAAGACCTCTTTCATTAGAGCAGCTTGAAATTTCTTCCTCGGAACTTATTAGGCGTGTTTTTTTGCAATTTCATATATGAAGTTGGACGAAACAAAAACGACATCAGGACTTATAAATGTCATTACACTAAACAAGTCCATCACTGTTGTAAAAATGCATCATTTCTATACCCCTACAGCTTCGTGGTAAACATGCACAACAAAACTTATCAGCCATGACACATTTAAATAAAGAGAAAACTCATATTAAAATTATTTCCCTCAATAATATAAAATTAAACATGTAATAACATACAATTTTATTTCAAGTTTTTGATAAAAAAAAAAAACACAATAAATTCCATGACAAGGATCGCCATTTTGTTTTAGTAAAACAAAAATTTTTCATTCGATGACTGATAATTTGACGTTTCCTTATAAACTATATCGACAAGTCCCGAAAATTATTTGGACTTAGCAAAGTTCATAGTGCATGCTTACACAGGCCTTTTGCTGAAAGGCGCATCCAGTGAGATAAGTAGATTTTTTGTGAGTAGAAAAGAGAAGTATTTTGGGATAGAATCTTTGGGATAGTTTCTACGGGCACATATATCTACCTATCTCACTGGTTGCCCCTTTCAGTAAAAGGCCTGTGTAAACAGGCACATATGGACTGAAGTTTTTTTTATATCTACGTGTAGACTAGCAAAAAACACACGCCTATTATAATGTTAACTTATACAACATAAAAAAAGTATATTAATATTAATGCATATATTAATTTTTTTTTTCTACGAGTTGAAATTGTTTGTACAGTAGAATCTCGGAAAGATGAACGGTTCTATAAGATGAAAAGATAAACACTTTATTTCCAACATAATATTTTACTTTTTCTTTGCCTTTTAGTTCCTCTTGAACAGTACTTTGGGGCTTGTTTTGACTTGTTATATAAATAATATTTAATTTTTTTATATATAAAACTGTATCTTCTTCCTTAACCAAATGTTGATGCTCGAAAAGATGAACAATTTGAAAAGACGAACGGGCCCTTTTTTATATCTGTTCATTTTTTCGAGATTCTACTGTACATTTATTTTGCAGTTTTTTTTCACGATTTATTTATTTATGATAATAATTCGTCAATTTCTGACAGTTACTTCTATTCATCTTAAATGTAAATAACATCTTAGTTAGACCCCCATAGAGTTTTGTTTTTTTAGTCGAAGGTAGGTACTATATTGATTATTAAATAATATAAATTCGAAAGATTTGTTTACTTTAACGCTTTTTCTTACTTTTTTTTCTTAAGGTCACTTGACAGTTTACAAGTGAAATATATGTACGTATATATAAAGTTGTTTACCTGCAAGAGAAAAAAAAATTAAATTATTAGGTATATTTTGTGTACATAAATTGTATGTTGTAAAGATAAAACTGAAGTTTAATGTAAAGTATTAATTTATGTTGCTTAAAGGTTGACTTATAAAATTGTAAGACATTTTGTATGTTTTTTTTTTTTTTTCTTCTATACTTCATCATTTACCAAAATGAAATGAGGTCTTGCACTTTAACTTGTTGATTCTTTACTAGCAGATGGCTATTTTATTGACAAAACATTTATGAGTTAAGCTAAGTACAGACGATTGTCAGATTTTACAATATTGTCAGATCTGTCAGTGAATAAACTATTCCAATTGTCTTACAATCGTCTGAACACACAATTTTGTCTGACAATATTGTCAGAAACGTCATTGTCAGACGACAATCTGACAACAAAATTTCAGGTATCTTACAATCGTCTGAACACACAATTTTTATAATTGTCAGTCGATTAGGACATTGTCAGACTCATTGGTCATTGTCAGATGTTTTCATTGAAAACATCTTACAATTTCTGGCAATATCTTCATTGTCCGAAATGTCAATGAGTTGTTTAGAGCGATAAAAAAAAATGAGCTGACAATCAAATTGTCAGACTTTGGGAAGAAACCTACCAACCGTGTGAACGGACAATTTTTAATTATAAGAAATTTGTCAATTGTCAGCTTATTGTTAGCTATTGTCAGACTATTGACAGTTCTGACGATGTTGTAAGATCAGACAATCGTCTGTACTTAGCTTTAGTTATAGATAGCACACCAAATTTGCTTAAACTAAAAACTCACAAACAACCACAACCTCAAAAAAAAAAATACGCCATTTTTTTTAATTAAATTGTTTGTTCAGTTGACAAGACAATAAATTCCGCCCGCTTATTAATAAAAAATTAACAACAAACAAAAATATTTGGTAAACGAGTCATAACGTTTCATATCTTTGATAGAGAAATAATGTTAAATAGAAAAATTTTTTTTTTTTTTTTTGCGTCAACAAAATATAGATACGTACATTGAATGATGTGTGTTGAATCATTTAAAATTAGGTCAAGCACATTATTTAAAACATGGATAAATTTTTATTATCTATATATAGATAATATTTAACACTAACCGTGTTCTCACTTATTAGGGGCCAGTTATAGCGATCAGGAAAAACCATTAGGAAAAGTTAAAACAGATGGAAATAGGATTTTTTTCCTTATGAGCGTTTATAGCGAACATGAAAATTACGTCAGTGAGTAGGCTGCCAATCAAGTTTTCCTGATTGAAATCCAAACGAATTTTTTTTCCTTCCACTAATCTGTCAGTGGAACCAGTGAAAGCTGGAACGCAAATAATTGGAACGATTTGTTTGATTTTGATCGAAATGACAATCAGCTGGTACGGAAAATGAAATTCAGTCAGGAAAATAAATAATTACATTTTTCACAAAAAATATTTGTTAAATTGAAAATTTTATTGACACAAAAAATTATTTCAGTTATTTTCCATCGATTAGTGCATCAATTGCGTTACAAATCGAATGAAAACCTATTAAATAATCTATTTGAAAGTTTTTCCTGTTTCGTTTTCCTGATCGCTATAACTGGCCCCTTACGCTTTAAACTAACTTTATATTTAAGATAAGCCCAAAGCCCTGAGGTCCGATTCTGGTTCTGTGAAAAAGTGAATCGAAAAAATGTTCACCCTTTCACACTAAATGCGATTCTCCTTCTGCGAAAGCAAACGTAAGAAAAACATTCATATACAGTAGAATGAACGGTTCTAAAAGATGAACAGCTCGGAAAGATGAACGGAAAATTTTCACTTTTCAGTGTTCAAAAAGATGAACGGGTTAAAATTTTGTACTCGAAAAGATGAATACTTTATTCCCAACATAATTTTTTACTTCTTCTTTGCCTTTAGTTCCTCCTGAACAATACTTTTGAGCTTGTTTTAATTTGTTATGTAAATAATTTTTAATGTTTACTACATCTTCTTCCTCAAACATACGCTGAATGCTCGAAAAGATGAACAATTTGAAAAGATTAACGGGACCTGTTTTATATCTGTTCATCTTTTCTAGATTCTACTGTATGAATAATTTGCTTTCACGTCGATATTTGGAAGTGAATCTGTGAAAAGAAAGGGTGAATACGAACAAACAAACCACATGTCCCTTTCTGTCCTATTCATGAAGAAAAAAATCTTTCTATCTCTGCGAGTCTCTTTTCTCTTCAAAAAATGAGAGAATTGCGTTGATTGCGCATACGCTTCAGGGGAAATGATAAGGAGGTTCGGGATCGGTAACATAGCTCGTATATTGCAAGTAGTTTTTTTTTTTTCAAATGTTCTCGAAAACGGCTCTAACGATTTTGATTAAAATTCGAACCTAAGTAATTGTAAGAAAACTGCATTGTAGACTTTTGCCACAAAATTTGCATAACAGCCAGCGAAGGTGTATGTCGTGATTCTTAATATTAAACATTGGATTTCAACAATTTGAAAAGTTTCTTTTTCAACAACAACAAAAAATCCATATTTTCGACAAAATGTGAATCCCATTATAGTTTTTAACCACAAGAGAAAATACGTGTGATCCAGTCGTGCTCAAGAATTTCATGGTCATCTCATCCCGCTAAAATGATGTTCATCTTATATAGCTACGATTCGAGCAGCGATGTGAATAGAGCTTTCCCAATAGGTTATCGAAGCTCCAATATTTGAATACTTTTTTCTCGAGGCTGATGTTAGCTTATATGTAAGCTAAAGTAATCCCGAAGACGGCTAGAGTTCATTTAGTACTAAAAAGGCTTAAATTTACTAGTACAAGAATGCAACCAAAAAAGGGAACCTGGAAGTTATTACAATTATTGTTACAAACTGAAATCAACCGGAAACTTATTCCATTCTAATTCGAAAACAAGAAAATCATGAGTCGATAAGCTTCGAATGGTTTTAATTTCTTACTTCCTCTTATGGTATATTCTGCTACTACATAAATAGAGCCGACAAAATAAATATAAATATATTCATTGCACTTCGTCAAATTGTGTGTACATATTATTCACTATGATATCGATGGGTTGTAGGTGGCTTGTGTATGTTGGTTGGATGATGACGCGTGTTGATAATATGTATGTAAGTAGTTGGATGGTGATGTAAAGTGCTGATGAATGCTGGTTTTACTGATGTAGGGTGCTGGTTTATGCTATTAATTTTTGGTTAGGTCTTAAATTTCGGTAGATGTGTAAGTGTATTTGCCAAATGCAACATTCTTGATATCGGCTCAAAGAATCCATAGTTGGTGCGGTGGTATGGTGGGCGGAAGAGTGGGGCAGATCTTAGGTTAAGTGGGTTAGTATAGAACGGGACTATTTCCAATAGAATAGGTGAATCAATAGTCCCTGTTAAGAGTAGGTGCAAGAAGAGTATATCAGCGACTTCTCGACATTTTTTAAGAGTTTGCAAATTGATTAATTTCAGACGATCTTCGTAGGGGGGCAGTATAAAGTTATCTGACCACGGAAGGCCGCGAAGGGCGAACCGAACAAACCTACGTTGTACAGCTTCAATTCTAAGGGAGTGGGCGTTATGGAATGGAGACCATACTTGGCTAGCGTATTCAAGAAGGGGTCTTACAAAAGTAATGTAAAGGGACTTAGTAACATAGGGGTCAGAGAATTCCTTAGACCACCGTTTTATGAAGCCAAGAGAGGAACTGGCCTTGTTAATTATTAGATCAAAATGGGAGCGGTATCACAAATAACTCCAAGGTCTCGGATTGAATGAACTATTGGAATGGCTACGTAATGAAAGTAATATGCTCTGGGAGGTGAGGGTAACCGTTTACGGGAGAAGGTTATGGATTGAAATTTAGCAACATTGAGTTCTAGGAAATTTTTGTCGCACCAAGTTTGGAATAAATTTAGGTCGTTTTGGAGCAAGGGACAATCAGTGGGGGGTAGAAATGACCTTCATGATTTTCATATCATCTGCGTAGATAGACAGATATGAATCATATATTATATTATCAACATCGTTTATTGTTAAGACAAAGATAAGGGGGCCCAGGTGGCTGCCTTGAGGGACGCCTGAGGTGGCGTTAATTGGATCAGAGATTGAGAACCTGAATAATACCCTGTATTGACGATGTTCAAGGTATGATCTAAACCATAAAATGAAAAAGGGTGGAAATCCGAAAGCTTTAAGTTTAAGGTATATAATTTGATGACAGATTTTATCAAAAGCTTTGCTAAAGTCTGTGGTTATGACGTCTACTTCATTTCCACTCTCTAATGCATTCAATGTCCTCGAAACAAATTCGGTTAGGTTGGTTGTAGTCGATCGGCCCTTAAGGAAACCATGCTGCTGTGGAGAAAAGATAGATTTACAGTGAAAATAAAGGGAGTCGTAAACAATGCTTTCGAAGAGCTTGGGGATAGAAGAAAGTTTAGCAATTGGTCGGTAGTTAGATATATCATTTTAGCACCTTTTTTATGAATCGGGAAAATAAATGAATCCTTCCACAATTTTGGGAAGATGGCTTGAGAAAGTGAAAGACGAAATAAGGCTGTAAGGGGTCTACATAGAGAGTTTACACATTTTTTCAGAACTATTGCGGGCAAACCATCAGAGCCGGGAAAGAAGTCATCTTTAAGCATACACATCTTTTTGCAAACAATATCAATCCTTATGTCAATTGAGACTAGAGAGGTTTGTGGGCAATTCTTCAAGTAACTGAAAAATTCAAAGTCGGGTTCGTGAGTACTTTCACTATACGATTGGCTGAAGAAAGATGCAAAAAGATTAGTAATTACTTTAGGGTCTGCGGAAGAAGTACTAAGATACTTGAGAGTACGGGAGAAGCCATCGGATTTTTTCTTAACATTAATGAATTGGTAAAAACGTTTGGGATCCGAGATCAGACTAATCTGCATTCTGTCTAAATATTCGTTGTAGAGTGACTCACAGAGAATGGAAAACTTAGAAGAAACTCGCTGGTAAAAGGAAAAATCTGTAGTAGACCTAGATTTAAGGTAAGTTTTCCAATGTCTATTTCTGATGTTACGGAGTGTTCTTAATTCCTTATTATACCAGGGAGGTGAATAAGAACAGTTTTTTCGAGGTGCATATGGCACGCACTGAATGAGACAGTTATAGATGGCTGAGTAGAAGAAAAGGAGTGCGACGTCGATGGGTGTGTTGTTATTTAAAAAAAGATCAAAATCAGTGTTATTGAGATGATGGTTTAGTTGGATAAAGTCAGCTTTACGAAAATTAAAAGAAACAGAATTCTCAGAATCAATTAAAATATTTTCGTGGCCATATGTGAAGGTCAGAGCAAGGGGGGGGGGGGGTGGTAGGGATCGAGGGTAGAGAGAAGATGGCCGCTTTCCATAACGACAGAGTTTGAGGGGTCAGAAGAGAAAATGAGGTCGAGTCGCCTACATAAATTATTGGTGACGCCATTAATTTGAAAAAGACCAAAGTCAGAAAAACGATCAATTACTAAGCATTCTTTTTCTAAGGAAGGATTAGCAGGAACAAAGAACGATTCATCCTCGGAAGGAACCCAAAACAAATTGGGAAGGTTAAAGTCTCCGACAATTATGAAATCATCATCAGGCTCTACAACATCTAACAGCGAGTCAATTGCGTCAACGAGTAGTTGGTAACCATGAATGAGGTTGAAAAGGTCGAATATAACAGCATAAAATATAAACATTTCGTTTAGATACATTTAATTTTACACAGACAAATTCACAAAAAGGTACGTTAGACATATTGACCAAAGTCGCCTCAAGGCGATGGTGTACAGCCAGAAGAACTCCACGGCCGGAGGGGGTATCACCATGGGTTTGACCATCAGCACGAAATATGGAGAAATCGGAGGTGAATAATTCCTTACATCGCTGCTCGAATATGATCTCAACTGGCCGTCATACTCTCTTGATTTGGACCCTTGCGATTTTTTTCCGTAGGGCTACCTGAACTGCATTATTCTTAATAATCCTTCCAGGACCCTGAAAACTCTATACATCTCTCAATTCTCAAATTACGCTCACAATGATCGTAAGAGCGCATGAAAACTTCGGAAAAAAATCTTCTCTAGTAAACGTATGGAATTTGGAGGGTATAGGAACCATTTGACGGACTCATTTCAATTAATACCATGTAAACATTCCAAAAATAAAAACTACAAAAATAAAAATTTGATTGATTTTTTTTTGTATAGAAAAAATATTCGTTAAATTTTCAAGTACAATAGTATTTTTACTACTTTTAAGAACCAAATTAAAAAATTGCATCAACTTCAGTCCAACTTTTAACGAAATATTTGGCAGTTTACCCAAAATTAAGGCGATTTTATCAACAAAAAAAACCAAACCATTTAATTTTCAACCAAAAACCTGAAACAAATTTTTACTTCAACACTGAACATTGCAGATATAAAGTTTAATCGAAATCGTTCGAGCCGTTTCTGACAAAAAAAATAAAGCCACTCGTTCTAGATTCAGGTACAAAAATTCGAATTTCTTCAATTGGGAATAATCTTATAAAATTGTTGTGTACCAAATTTGAAGCAAATCGGGTGCATCCGTTCAGGCTCTAGCTGAATATATAGTTTACACACAGATGTGCAGACGCTCAGACATGTAGGTAAAGATGTAAATACTACTTAATGTACAGTTTATAATAATCTCTGTACACGGAACCAAATATTTACCCTATAGAGCAAGTTTAAAGTATAATTAAACCAGCTTTGGTTCCTAACAAAAAAAAAAATTGACAAAAATTATAATTTTTAGTTAAATGTTAACGAACTTCTTAATGAAATTAATTTTGGGTTCAATTAACAAGTTCAATCTTAAAACGTCTTTTTTAAGAAAGAGCTACATATGTATGTATATGCCTTTAAAAACTAAACGAAATCGGTATTAATTTTTTTGTTCGTTTAGTCAATGTGATAAGATTATTTCGCAAAAGAGACTGTACAGCTTCGACAAAACTTTAACTCCTTAGCCATCTCCGCCGCCGCCCCACGGGGATTCACTTTGTCTTCCATCAAAGTTAAAAATAAGTCTTTATCATTATAAATACTTGAGGTGTAGGCGTGTTGTGAAGATGGGAGAAAATCTTTATAAACTTTTTTTTGTATATGAGAGATAAGCCATAAGGTATTGGACCTTTCTTTGCTTTGTCTTCCTGTTTCCCTTTGAAAAAGAAAATTGAAAATAAAAGACAAAAAAAAAAACAAAAAACACCATCTGGTTCTTGAATGCTGATCCTATGGCATCAAAAAAGTCTTTGTTTTTTTATTTCCATAATTAATATTAAATAGATATGCACCAACTCGGAAGTGTCAAGCGCATGCAACCAACGACTATACGACGGATGTGCTTCAATATTTATATGACACTTCCGCCAACGATAAACAAATGACATACAAAAAGTTCATCGGAGTTTAACTCTAGATGCGATGTTTTTTCTGTTTTCTGTTTTTTTTTTTTTTTTTTGTTCGCTACCCAAAGCAATTTGCTATTAAGTATTTTATTTTTCGAGTTGATTTTCCCATATATGTATATTGTATACATATTTGCATAATATGATAATTCTTTTTAAAACTCTGTTTCCTATAATATATACGCCAGAGCATTATTGTTTCAAATACGACTGTAAAATTTTTTTATTAGATAATTATTTGAAGTCCAATCATTAAATTAACATTGTATATTGTTAACAAATTTTTTTTAATATAAATTATTATATGCATGTGTTTGGTGTGCACAATAAAAATACAATTAATGAAGTTGTTAATTGATATTGAATTTAAAATGTTTGTTTAATTAATTTCTTATTTATTAAAATTAATGGCGCAAAATTTTAGACGATTAAGTACGACGTTGAAAGGATTTTTAATACGATGTTAGTTTAAAAACAGGATTTTCCAAATTTTAAACGAGTTAGAATCGTGTAAAATGTTTTTTTATTATTTAATTAAATTTAAAATCACCAAAATTTTAATTTTAAGTATCACACTTATACCCCAAATGTGGCTTTTACAATTAAAAATTATAAAATGGTATGTTTTCTTACTTTTTTTTAATGAACTGTCACTATTTTAGGCGTGTTCAGCTGGAGTTTATTAAGAAAATAGGTTAGGTAATTATGATAATAGTAAACAAATGTTTAAGGACCAGTTTCACAGTGCACACTTAACAAAATAAGTGGCACTTAATTTTCCCATTTTGGCACTTTAGCCACAGTCTTACTGCCCGAGTAAGTGGAACTTAAGTGGCCAACATGGGAGACTTAAGTGTCACTTATTCCAATAAGTTTGCACTGTGAAATTGGGAATTAGTTTTCATATTTGGCACTTAAGTGACACTTATTTTACTGTGAAACTGGCCCTAATGTCTGAGTAAGTGGCACTTAAGTGGCCAATATGGGATACTTAAGTGTCACTACACTATGAAATTGGGTATTAGTTTCCATATTTGCCACTTAAGTGACACTTACTTCGATTGTGAAACTGGGCCTAAAACTAAGAAAATTTTAGTAAAGAGCTTTAAAGTTAGAAAAGTACTAAGTAGTATGTATCATGCTAATATCTTAACATCAGGCTGTTAAAAATGTTGTGCCAAAAGCTTTAAGACTGTGTCGCAATTGAGTTCAAATTTTGGTTCGGTTTTTATTTCTAAGATGTTATTTAACGTTTTTCAAAAAGGTGAATTCAAGTTTGAGTTTTTTTTTGTGAATAAATAAATTTTATTATTTAAGGAAAATTAATGAAAATATAAATAATTTAAAGAATTAAAAATTTTTAAGAAAACTTTGTTTTTATTTATTTTTTTTTTTTATTTTTATATTTAAATAAAAAAAAAAAAAAAAAAAAACAAAGTTTTCTTAAAAATTTTTAATTTTTAATTCTTTAAATTATTTATATTTTCATTAATTTTCCTTAAATATATATCACTCAACATGGAGACTACACCACATACAAATTTTATTACTTTAAGTGATTTTTTGAGTTGAAACTTCTTCAGGCAGAGTAAATTTTAAAGTCTAATTTTAAAAGAACGATTTATTATTTAAAGATTATTTCTTTCAAATAATAAATCAAATAAATAAAAAATAAATAATAATCGTAACTGCAGCTAACATGATCTTCATTCTAATTCCAATGATTAATATTTATTGTTTAAACGAAAAAAAATTTTTTTTTTATTCATTCCTCTAATTCATCGTGAATGTTTCATTCAATTTGCCTTAAAATATTTATTTGTACCTTCTTTAACTTTCGAGAGCAAATATCTTTTCAATTTCAATTTTGATTTTTTTTTTTTTTTGTATTGTCAAAAAAATTTTATTGTTTAAATTTTATTTTGATTCTAATTTTAACACATCATTTTGGAACATTTTTTTCTTTTGACGGAAAGCAAAATGAAAACATTTGGTTAGCAGCATTTTATTGCGTTGGTTTTTTTTTTCTTGTTTTCTTCAGTTTTTATCTACTTATTTAAAAAAAAAGTTCTGTTTGACTTACTCGTAAGTTGACAGCAAAGACTTGTCTTGATTGTTCAATGTGGATTTAAGTGGGACACTTATAATAAAGATAAATAAAAGTTAGATGTCCATAGTTTGATATATATAGGATTAAAATGTATAATATTTTTTTTTTTGCGGTGCGGCGCGGCTCATGTTTATCACTTCAAGAAAAGTAAATAAATATATACGTATACCTATGGTATCATCATTTAAAAAAAAAATATGTGCACACAAAAATATCTATGTATGATAAAGCATTGTACGCAGCTGAAGCTAAACGAAAATTTCCATACAAAAATTGAAACAAAGAAATCATAAACGAAAAAATTTTGTTATCATTTTTGTTCTGCAGTACGCTGTTCAAGCAGCGAAATTGATAATTGTAGCAGATTATTTGGAGAAGTCTCCACTCTTTTTCCTACCGAATTATTTAAATGAACCATTAAAAGTGACATTCGAGCTTTATTTGTTGTTTCTTTCATTACAGGCAAAATGTTTCTGTAATTTGTTTGTTTCTTTTTTTTAATTTTTTTTTTGCAATCGGTGACAATAATTTTTTCCGTAGTCGTTTCGTTTACGTTTTCACTATCGATTTGGAGAGCCCAGAAAATTTGCGTTTCGCTTCAGCTGCGTAACTAGGCTTAAAAGAATCTAAAAATTTAAAATTTATTATAAAGAAAATGGTCGATGAATCAAATTAAGGAAATCTGTCACACAATTATGTGAGGATTTTGCTTGTTATACTCAATAAATTCTATATTCTTACGATAATTCTGGGTTTTACATTTTTTATAAAAATGAATTCGGATTTTTGTTTGTACACGCATAACTCAGGTGAAAATCATTTGACTTGCATGGGAATTTACTTATTGGATTTGAAAATTGGAAAATTTCGACCGGAAAAGTCGGAAAACCGAAATTGCATACTTTCAGGAGTGTATTATGGCGATAACAGAAAATATTGATTTTAAGGAATGACAAACACTATACGGAGTTCATAATCGGCTAATTTTGTCACTCACGAAAATAGGATCTATAGATGGCGCTACCCTCTCAGACAGCGTGCCAAAGGGTTCTTTGAAAACCCTAAACATTTTACTTTCACTGTTTAAAATTCTTAAATTGATGAAAAATTTGGTAAAAATGAATATAAGTCTAAGTCGAAATTTTAAAAGTTTATCCCTGTTAGCACCTATATATATGGTTTAGAAAGTTGTTTGAGTAAAATCAACCCACTGCCAGTGATAAGCTCACTTAAATTATATTTTAGTTTTCTGCTTGTTGAATGTTAAAATTTTGTAGTTAAGTTCTCTTCAACCTAAATCATCACATGTAGTTATTGTCCCGCCCACTCCCTCGCTTATTTTTCTTATATTCGAATTGTATCCTTATTTAAAAATCCTAAGATCCTATAAAAAGTATAATATATGTAATAAATCTTTCTTAAGCCAAAACCACGACATATTGTATATTTTCTTTGTTTTTTTGGAAATTCACCTACTTTAACGCCTACTATTCTTACATTTGAGATTAATTAAAAATTTCTTGAACCTAAAGCATGACATGTGTTTTTTTCACTTAGATACTACCTAACACATTTGAGATTTTTTTTGTATAAGTTTTTTTTTGAAAGTTGAGATTTTACAAATGATTAATAGATGTCGCCTTAATCGAGCGAACGAAATTCCATAAAAACTTAATCACTTAACCGATTCCGATGAAATTTTCATGCACTATAATGAATTGGGAAGAAAAGTCAATAGAATTAATTTTCGCCCCCCTGTCAAGCCCACTGTCCTTTAAAATGTATAACAATTCAGGATGTTATTTAATTTTATTTTATTTTATTTTATATTTTTTTATATTTTATATTTTTTTATATTTTATATTTTTTTATATTTTATATTTTTTTATATTTTATATTTTTTTATATTTTATATTTTTTTATATTTTATATTTTTTTATATTTTATATTTGATATCGTATTTTATTTTATATTTTATTTGAGGCGTGTTTTTTTTACTTTGAAGCTCTGCGCATTTATATGAACAAAAGTCTGTCAAAGTTCATAGAAAAAAAAATAATATGTGTAGAAATTCACACAAATGTTTCAAAGTAAAGGAGCTAACCTTTTATTGATTCAACGCAGCAAATAAATTCTGGTGCCGTGACATAAGGTCATGCGTCATAAGGCCATATTACAAAATACAAAATATGGTCTAATGATGCTTTAGAAAAGTGACATAAGGCCATATTCGAACAAATGGCCTTTTGTCGCTTTGACGAAGTGTCATAGTGCCATATTTTTTTGCGACTTAACGCCATCTCTAACTATGGCCTCATAATACTTTCGTTAAGTGAAAAAATTTGATTTGTTTTTTTTTTTTAATCCTCGCACCTACCCCAAATCCTATAATGAGCCCAAGCAGGCGGGTTGCAAGGGGGCACCACGCCCCCCATACATACCACACTGTTTATACGCCGTAACTGAATTACAGTTAAAGTTTTGGACAAAAACATTTGGACAAGGAAAGACGGTTGACATGACATAAGGCCATATGGCCCCATTTCACTTTATTAAAGAGTCAAAAGGCCATAAGTTGGAATATGGCCTTATGACACATGGCATTATGACACGGCACCTAAAATCTTCCCTTAACCTCAAACTCACTTATTCCTGAACAAAACCAATGGTATTACTGCATAGTTATTTTTATAATTACAGTAAAACCCGCTTAAGAGAAACTGCAAAATGTCACAGACTTTCTTTCACTTAAGCGGGTTTTTCACTTAAACGAACCCCGCTTAAGTGAAAAATAATTTTACTTAAGCGGTGTCCGGATAAGTGAAAAAAATTGCACCTAAGCGGATTTAAATATTCCAAAAAGGGTTCTAACATCAGAAATTCAAATGTCATTTTTGTGATGAAAATTTGGTGGAGGTGAAAAATAAAAAAAAGAAGTAAAAGCGTTCAGCAAATTTTTTGTTCTGTTGTATTAAATTTTTTTTTCACTTAAGAGAGTTTTTTTTAATGAAAAATATTAAATTTAACTGAAAATATGTTTCAGGTATCCGGGTTTTTCACTTAAGCGGGTTTCACTTAAGCGGAGTGTTATAAAGGTAATTGGTCGACAAATACTCCGGGATGAAAAAAGTGTTACAGATAAGCGGGTTTTTCTCTTAAGCGGGTTTCTCTTAAGCGGGTTTTACTGTATTATTAAGTATGTTCATTAAGGCTGTTCGGAACAGTTTGGAATACTTTAGAACAGAAAAGTACAAGGTTTTGTTGTTCAATGAGATATTTTCTGTTCTAAACTGTTCTGGATTGCTGTTCAATGAGTGTGTTCAGAACAGTTTGGAACACTTTAGAACAGGATTTTTTGCACTTGCTTTGAGGTAGAACATGTTAAAATAGATTTGTGAAAACTGTCAAAATCAGCTGTTGTGATTTTTTATCAATTCAGGATTCGATACTTCGTATGAAATTTCCCTCACGTGTCGTTTAGTCACTGATGCCGTAATTCGGCCCCTGATTCTTTTATAATGAAGTAATTTTAGTTTTAAGAAGTATATTTGTGAATTTGAAACAAGCACATACATATGTATGCTCGGAAAAATTCTTGTTGTTTTTTAAGTGACACCATTTCTGGTCTAACTTGTTCTGGCGTTTTTCACGAATCTGTGCTGTTCTAATTTTTTCTTACTGAACAAACTTATAATGCCTGTTTGGTAACTTTTTTTCCAACAAATTTCCCAAAAACTGCGTTTTTTTCTATGGGTTTTGACAGCAAATTGTGAAAATTTGTGCAAATTCGCAAGAAATTTCACGTTACCAAACAGACCAATTATTGAACGCGACCAAATTTTGACAGATTGTCATTTTGCTCTTTTCCTCGAATTTTATTCGAATAAAATTTACCCATCGCCATAGCGACTCGCAATGGTCTCCGTAAATCTCCTTTAATAAATTGTTTATTTAATTTGGTGCGGGTATATGAATATCGCAAGTAGAGGTTTTTAAGTATTTCGGTCATCCTATAACCTACAATTTAGAATTTATTTCACAACTCATGTTTCTAGCTCAAATGAAAAGGGCTTGTTTACCACGATTGAGGGACGTGGCCCACCTTATTAGAGTAAGACATTGGACCGCCATTCATCCTATAAATAATAAATTAATCGCTGTCAAAATAACTAAGCAGTATTGTGTTGATAGAACGTTGGAATTAACAATTTTCTGAAAAAACTTCAAGCGGCTGTGAAGTATGATGGGAGGCACTTTATCACGACATAAGAAATACTTTTCGAGGATTTGTCACTTGCTCACTTTAAACATAATAAATTTTGTTTATAGGTAGGTACGGCATCAAGAAATAAAAACAAATTGCGGAATAAAATTAAAAAAATAATAAATAAATCTAATTTAAATGCTCTGATCACTAACAAAAGAGTAAATGAAAACATAAAGCTCCTTAAATTGCGATTGGTTACAGAATTTTGAGAAAACATAGCCAAATTGAATCTTCATGTAGGAAGGGCCAAAGATTGAACACAAGAAAAATTCTAAAAAGTAAACTCAATTGAAAGAATCTGGATCGTTTAATATTCCATTGACAATAAACGAAGAATGAAAAATAAGAAGCGACTTATCATGCCTATGCTCCAGCAGCGCGGCTGGGACTTGAAGTACTGTTATACCTACATACATAACTAAATGGATTCTCCAGAACTTTTATACATAGAAACCCCTTGTTCATGTTTCTAATCTAACAACATTAAATCAACAGAAAAAAAAAACATCCCCATTAATTTTCAAATCCCCATCATAAAAATTAGCGCGACGGGCCCCCTTTTTGATATGTATATTGCTTGCAAATTGAAATGACTGAAAAACTATCCAGCACGGGTCACCGCATTGGATACACAACAATGCAATCAGTTGAACACACAGAATTCATTTTTTTTTGTATTAAGAAAAAAAAGAAAAGTACAAACAGCTCTGAATACTTAAATACATACATACATACATTATATATACATATATCTTTTGTCATCTCTTCACTGTGTATAAAGGTTATAAAATGCGAGAGAAAAATGTCATTTAATGGAATTATGGTTTATTGTATTTTTTACTCTTATGTATTTGACATCTGACTGACTGTAGTGTAGTAGCCAGTTCTCCCCCTCATTGCATTGTTGGAATATTATATTATTTTTGTTCAACGGACTGAAAATTTTAAATTCGTCGGGCTCATAATCTCATATATCCAATGGGGGAGAGGGTGGTAATAAATGGGCAATGTACATACCATGTATGAATAGTAGATGTAGTATTTTTTTTTATTTGTCTATTTAATGGCATCGCATTTTTGTTCTGTTTTGTTTTTTGTGTGTAACAAAATGAAATGGAAGAAAAAAAAGAATAGAAACAAAATGTAATCGTCTTGACAATTCTTAAAAAAAAAAAAAAAAAAACAATACATACTTCCAATTCCTGCAGCTACCTTCTTCTGTTTTCTACAAATAGCATTCAAATGACTGTATTCAAGGAATGTTCGGAGGGACGTTTAGTATTTATATTTAAAAAAAGAGTAACTTGACCCGTTTCATTATAATTAAAGTTTCTAACTGGATTTTTTGCTTTGGAAAAAAAATAATACCTAAAACGAGAAAAGGACAACCAGCAGCGCGAGGCTGGTTGTTTTGTGTCAAGTTGTTATTCGCGTAATATTTCTCTCTACTTCTATATTTAGGTTTTTTTTTTTTTTTAATGTCACTTCAAAAGTTTTATTTTATTTTGTATTTGAAACATAATGTTTTATCAAAGCAAATTTTCATTTTGTCTTTTGCTAATGTTGGACTGACCCCATTTAAAACTACAAATAAAACTTTAAAGTATAGAAATTGTAGGTCAGTACTCAGTATAGTTACATAAATCTTTTTTATTTGTTTATTCTTTTTGCATAAATAATAATTGCGAGTAGGTAGATTGACTCACTGAAAATATGTGTAAAGACTTTTGTTTGACAAGCTATATTTAACTTACTTAGTCGTGTGAGACATCTCGCGTGTGCTCTACCTAACTACCTATTCACATTTTATTTTTCACGATTTCAGTCCTTTTTGGTGAAAGTTGTTTTGTATTTTGCATTTGTTTTATTATAAGGCAAAGTACAGAAGAAATAAAGAACATGGTACTAAATTGTCAAAAACCGTTTTCGAAAATGTCATTTGCATCAAAAATGCAATTGGAACTTCCGGTGGAGGCAAAAAGTTTTTGAAATTAAATTGAACAAAGTACCATACTAAAAGAAGTCCGATGATAGGCCTGGCAATTGTGAAATACATAGCTTAAGGGTCTTCCGAACTTTTACAGTTGATAGCGGCCATAGTCTTGAAGCAATATCTGTCAAATTAGCTGTCATTTATCCAATCTGTTTTGTCAAATCACCATGGGCGGATATAGCATTCAACAACACATGCAAAAATGGTTAAATTTTTTTACCATAATGGGTATTCTCTTCGGGCAAATTTCTGCGCGCTTCGCCCATTTTTTAGTCGCCAAAATCTACTACAGTAAAACCTGCTTAAGAGAAACTGCAAAATGTCACAGTCTTTTTTTCACTTAACCCTTTACTGCATACGAAGCCAAATATGGCTTTTTACAGTTATGTCCTCTTTTCTCCTGACTTCACTAAAAAAATGATCAAAATGCAACAAGATCCTCTTCTGTGCATTTCTGAGAACAAATAGCTGTGCTTTTGCACACGTGCACCAAACAAGAAGGAAGATATTCATGTTTGCAGGTCAGTGTGTTATTTGTTGTCAATGAAAACGGAAGTGTGAAAAATTTTCCTATTTCAAATAATAATAACTTTTCTGTTAGGTGAGTTAAGTGATCATAAAAATATATTTCGGATTGTGTGTCTAATTCTCTTTGAAATGAATACATTTTTATTTTAAAAAAATTATTAACTTGCTCGTTTGAGAGGTAAAAGTGTATGAGTCATATTTGGCTTCGTATGCAGTAAGGGGTTGAAAATATACATATTTGGTTGAGTTTTTTATTTAAACGAAAACATTTTTTTTTTGTTTTTAATAAAAAAAAGCGTATTTTATTTTTTTCCTCTTTAAACAATATTTCATGCTCTGAAGGGTTAAGCTGGTTTTTCACTTAAACGAACCCCGATAAATTTCACTTAAGCGGAGTCCGGATAAGTGAAACCAAATTGGTTGTCAGAGGAGTTTGAAACTCAAAGTGGGATCAGGCAAGGCTGTATACTGTCACCAATATTGTTTCTATTGATGATAAGTGAAGTACTGTACGCAGTTTTGTCGACTGGAATTGGAGGAATTCAGTGGACATTGCAGTCACACCTCAAACATCCGGCTACGCGGACGACACACATATGCTTACTCTCTCGTAGGATCATGGATCTCCATCAAATGACAACAAGTATGGAGAGAGAAGCTAAAATCGTTGGGCTGAAGATCAATACTGCAACAAAAACTAAAAGGATGAGCCTTGAAACTTTTTCATCATTCCAAGTACCTACCTAGAAATTTCGGGACAACCTATGGAGATGGTAAAGAATTTCCAATATCTTGGGTGTACGGGCAGCGGAAGTGAATTGGATATAAACACCCGAATCGGGAATGCAAAGGCTGCGTTCGGAATACTGTCCAAAATATGGAGAAACAATTCTATTAGTTTAAAGACCAAGCTACGACTGTTCCGGTTCAATGTTGAATCTAAATATGAATCACAGAAGTAAATGTGCAAAATTTCGGGTGTTTTAGCTCTACAACTTGAATTGATACCAACTTATAGGCCATTATATCCCTTCTGTGCGACCTCGACTTGGGCCTATTTCACGCAACATACATCACTACGTAAAATCGCTTGGAAGTTCGCAGTACACTCTCTTTGGGATACTTTTTCACGTCAAATTAATAATTCACAGAAATTGTTTGCGACAACCAATAATAACCCCAAAATCTGTTCTAAACTTACTTATACTCTGACCCACTCCATTGCCCACAAACATCTTATCGTAATCCGCCTTCCTTTGTTACAAAAAAAAAAACCGCTGTATTGAACTGTCGAATAAAACTTACTTAATTAATATGCACGGCTAAGATTTATTACCTAATACCTAGAGATCAGTCAAACAATATCAATTATCTCATTTATATTTTTAATTCATTTCTATTTGACAGTTAAAGCCAAGTGGCCATCGATCTGTCATCATGAATCAGAAAACGAAAGCGTCATAAAAACAGAATACTTAAAACAAACAGCTCATACAAATAAGATTTTAAATTCTCAATCAAAAACCAGGAACAAAAAAAAATACAAAAACTTTCTCAAAGTGAATTCCAAAAATAAGTTTATAGTCTTTGTCATTTTTTTTTTTTTCTCGTAGAGCGTACAGTCATTTTCGGAGTCATTGTCCGAGAAAAGCTCATCAACTTTGCCTCATGGCCATTCTGCAATATAGGAAAATTGATTTGAAAAGCCTGCCTTCTCCCCCTCACTTGTGGTAATTTGCATAAAAAACGTATACTAATCATGCCTCTTCATATTTTTACGATCTACTATAGTAGAGGAGTAGGTAGCTCAACTACGAAATGGAAATTTCAAATTACAATATATTTCGACGCAGATTCGCCCTCTTGATTTTGTTGTTGTTATTGTTTAGGTTTCTTTTGATGCGTGTATCGATAATAACAAAAAGCAACACTTTCTTCTTTGTACAAAAATATGTAGGTACAAAAAAAAATAAAAACTTATCGGATCTCATCAATTTTGTAATTTGCATATGAATTGGAACATCTTCCGGATTTTTGGCATTTCACTTTGATGGATGTTTTCGATGTTGTAACGTGTGCATGTCAAGTCAACATGTTGACGTCTATCGGTGCTGCCAATCAAAAAAGACTTTAATCTATGTTGTTAGCCATCAAAGTTGAAAGCTTGGTTTTTTCCTGTAAAAAAAAAAGAAGTATACAATATCGAAAGGAGAATGACAACACAGCGCAGCGGGTGAAATTTCCATCACAAGTTCATTCTTATTCGCTGTTGTCATTTTTTTATACCTACAGTTTGCGAATTAAAGTTGCTCTTGTTCTAATGACTTTGTTTAACGAATGGATTTGATAATGCGATATAAATGCATAAATCGCTGATAAATGAAGCAAGAGTCAGTAAACATTTTTGTAGATAGTAGATAGTACCATCGTACTCGTAATGGAATTCTCTTGGTGTTGGTGTTGTTTTAAATAAAAATACCAATGAGAGTAAAAAGGGAAAAATCAATATGCAACAAAAATTGATTTAAAAAATTAATATTGTTCAAAAACTCACCTAGCCAAGAAAAAAAAGCTTAAATCGAAAATTTTGCAAATACTGCGAGTCTTTTGATTTTTTATTTGATTCTCAAAAATATAAAATTTATTTCTAGAAAATATATCCCTGATTTTAGATGATTTTTTCCTCCAACGTCGATTTTTCATTTTTTTGCTTTCAAACGTTTTTAATCTCGAGTTTTAGATTTTTCAAAATTTTCTTTTGTATGTACGACGTTCTTATGTTATTACAAAGATCTATCGATTACAAAAAAAATCAATTCTCTATCATTTTTGGTTTAGAAAATAGAAACTAGACTTTTTTCTTTCTTTAACCAAATTTAACCCACTGAAACTACGATTAAGTATCACGTAGGTATGTATTTTAAAATTTTTAAATAAAATTTCCTTCTAAACGATTTTTTTTTTTTTTTGTTTTATCACTAAAACCTACCATATGAGCTGGGTCAGATAATTGAAAAAAACCCAAAAATGCACTTTTAAAGAGTGGCAACCCTATGCCTTGCCCATATTATGCCAGACAACCCATGCGCAAAATGTTAGTTTAGAAAGTACCTAAAAACTGCATATTCCTTATCTGGTAACTTGATGAGGGTAGGTCGTCCTATGGCGGGATCTTAGACTATGAAAATTCTAGATGAAAATTAATGAAGTTCAGTACAGTTAATAATTTGAAAACGAATTTCGTTCGAAAAACCTAACCGAATTATTTGCAACGCAACCTCCCTGACTATGTTATTTGTATTAATATAAGGAAAGTGAAAGACCATTTCGCTTCGCGCAAACTTTTTGTATCTACTTTTTTTTTAAGAGCAGAAACTGATGGTGATTTAAGCACGTATTTTTATGCTCAATGGATTCAAGACTGTTGAAAATTTAGTGTGCTTGGTAATTACACGATGCGGTGCATAAGATTGTTTATTACGTATACATACATTATGTATGTATATAGCTTTAGGTCTAGTTCAATAATTTGAAACAAGAAAAAATTACCAAAAGTTATTTATTATTATTATGTACAAGAGGAGTTTGAGGTTTTGATTACATCTTGTTGTTGATTGAAAATTTAAAGCAGATATATAGATAGCTAAGTTTGTTAATGCTGAAATAAAATTTGTTTATTCTTATTTATTGGTAATTAAAGATTTTAGAATTAAAATTTAGAAAGCATGTTAAAGTGTAAATGTTTTATAATAAGGGTATTCATGCAATGTTGTAAAACACTAGATATGTTTACCAATTGGTTAAGTTTATGATTTGGTTAATGAACTGTCAAACTTTGTATGAGAAATGATTTACACAATTTTTTGTTAAAATTCCTCTAGGATTTTGCTGCAGAAAATTATCCAATTTTGTTGATAAACTTAACCAAACGTCATTGAGACTAAGAATATTAGGCGTGTTCAGTAATATGATATATGTATTAGATAAATCAGAGAACTAAAAAAAACTCTGTTCTGTACTATCGCATTGAGATTAGTTGGCATAAAAGTTGTGAATTAAAACGTAGTTAAACAAAACAAAATTCTACATTTTCTGAATATTGTTGATCAATGATCATCATTAATAATGTACACAAATCCACATGAGGGTCCGAATTGTCACCGAAGTGAAAGGAACAATTTTTTTTTTATTCCTTTTTCACCAAATTTTAGTTGAGTTGAGCTCGGGACCACTTTTACTTCCGAAAACGCAAATGAACATAAGTGAAGGATATCCCTATTATTGGCGCGCGATATGATTTCTTAATGTTAATAAAATAGAAAAAAATTTTATATGAGTGAAAGAGAAAGGTAATGTTAAGCTATATATTTTTTTATTTCACTTAAATTATAATAGAATTTTTTTAAGCTTCTTTACGTCTAATCGTTCGTGAGCACTCGACGCACTCTCGTCTGACGCTCATGGAGCGATAAGTTAAAAGTTTCCGTATAGAGCATTATGAGAGTGCTCATGATGACGTGAGGTTTTACAATAAATCGAGCATTCATGAGTGTGAAAAAAAAAATTAAAATAGGCAAAGCGAATTACTTGAGCCAGAGCACACATTTACACATTTTTTGATAGTATATAATTCTAAAAATCACACAAATTATTTGCTGTGAAGTTTATTTTAATCACTGCAAATTTGTTCTGATGACTTTTCTAATATATGATATCACGTTAATGGTCGCCTCCATAGCAAATGTGCCCATTTTTAATCACTTTTCTAAGTGAATGTGAATAGTCGCCATTTTTTAATTTCGAGTATTGTATTCCAAAGACTTATAGAGTCCGTAGATTATTGACATACATTTTGGACTTCAAATAACGTGACAGGAAGAAGTGTGAAGACGTTAAATCTAGTGACAGCGTATTTAAAATAAGGTGTGCGAGAAAAAAAGGACGCAATAAAGCGATCGTTCCTTGGACTGAAATTAAAATACTGTGCTATATAACAGAGCATTGCGATAGCATGTAGGTAGTGTTCCTTGTCACAAATGTAGGTACGCTGTCATAAGCTGATCTGAAAATAGATGTTAAATATTAATAAGGTAAGGTTCATATGCGGGTGTATCTTTGGATGCAAACTTAGGTAAGAAGTCTTGACTTTCAATTATTTAAAGAAAGGACTTCACGAGAATTCACATCAAGGCTAAATTCATCAAAATTAGTCTCATATTCACGCATGTCATCAAAGAGTAGAGATGATGACACCAAACACTCGTCCTACGAGCTCATGGACAAGACATAAAATATTCGCAACATTTTCAATCTAGGGCACTGCTCATATTATATGAGCACTTTAGGCACTTTTCTGGTAGAATCTCAGGAATAACCTCATGAGAAGTCTTATGCTGCCAGTATCAAGTATTGAGAACCAGTAGTATAACACTACCAAAAAAGTCATAAGGGATGTCACCTCTGAGGTGCTGGGTTTTACACTACTACACGGTTAAAAATTTTGGTGTAGTTTTTAATATTTTTTTGGTTACATATATGACAACACCAAAAATGTATTAAAGTTTAATACATCGCAAATATTACATTTTTACTTTTAATACAAAAATTATTACATTTTATTATAGAACTTTATTAGAAAAAGAGAGGAAATAAATTGGGGAAATTTCTCACAAGGAAATTTGTCACAAAGAAATTTCTCACAAGAAAATTTTTTATCAAAAGGAAATTTCTCTTGAGAATTAATGCAACACAGAAAAAATTATGAATACGTACTCGTAATTCATAATAGCTATAATAATGAATGTGTATTTTTGCAAGAGTACCTATTTATCTTTGTATGCCAATTTATTTCCATTTGGGAATAATTATTCTTATTATTTTTATTATAATAATAACATTCTTTTCTCCATCGTTTTTCACAAATGAGGATAGAAATCTTATTGCGATTGAAATTTTGTCTACTAATTAACATATTGTGCCTCGAAAAACTGCAAAGCGCCTTCAAAATAATGCATATTTAAATTTTTTTATTTTTATTTTTCTTACTTTTTAATACAATATTAATAAATTTTAATCTTGGTTGTATTAAAAAGTGACGCAGTCTGTTCAATATGTTCATATTTAATATGGCTGACAAAAAAGAGCATCGAAGCAAAAAAAAAGGCAAATTGCATATAGAAAAAACATCAGAACTGCTCTCGAACTCCACCAAAATTTCATAAAAAACTGAACCATTTAACCGAATTTGATGAAATTTCCAGGAGCCCTTTTCAACGGCAACTTTTTTACAAAAATTTAATATCGTCGTAAAAATTTATAAAAAGCTGCAGTGTTCCCAAATAAACTTTGGAGATAAGGCTTTTTAAATGAAACATCCATACAAAGTTTTTCCCCACGCCCATTTTGTGAGGGGTTTTTTGACTTTTTTTAATTTATTTTTTTTTGGCGGCAGTGTTACTTCGATGAAAAGATTTTAATGAAATTTTCTAATATAATAAAGGAGTGACCATCAAAAATTTCCGCCCACACAAAAGTTCATCTTGTCCTAATTGCTCTTCGGATTTTATACTTCATAGCTACGTTAAGATTGGAGGGTCAAATAGAGCCGGATGTCTATACTCATATAGCGTGAAGAAAGCGTCATCATCCTGAAGCAAAACGAACATTTTTTTTGTACAAATAGGACAGCCAATTTCCAAACTTATTTTGTACAGGATTTGACCGCTGCATTATGTATATTGTTAGGTAGAGGAAGCAGGGTTACTAACAGGTAATTTTGCAATTTAAATCGCTTTGAATACAATTCTGAACACGACCAATGAAACGAATTTTGACAGCAAATTGTGAAAATTTGTAAGAAATTTCAAGTTACGAAATACACCAAATATAGAGTATTACTAAATCTGATCTGTCATTTTCGTTATAGTTGAAATTTATTTAGCTGTAGTTGCGGTGTTTTTAACACACTTTGTGTTAGGTTTGCTTGGTAATTTGAAATTTCTTGGAAATTTGCAACGATCTTCACAAAACCAATAAGAACAAAAATCAGTTTTTGAAAATTTGTAACGGCAATGCGTCAAAGCAGCAAAGGGGCAAGACGTCAGAACTTTTGCAGCAAAGAGACAAATGGATACCAATTTTTGAAGTAAAAAAATTGAAGCAATGGAATTCACATACAAAAATAGCTTTCTAACTCAATTTGTTCCTCATTGTTTATTCTCACAAAAAAACAGCTATTCGAGGTTAAGACGAAGGACATGTAATGGTTTTGTAAAAACCTCCTGTTCTGGGCTTGTCCGAAGTTGGTTACCCTGCAAGTAAGCAAAAGAGAACCCGAACCCCAGTACACAAATCTAAGATCATATATTCCGTATAGGTTGTCAAAGTCGAAAACCGGAAATATTCACCGCATCATTAGAAGCAATAACAAAACATTGAAATTTAACAAGTAAAGAGGCAGTGGATTCACCGTTTACTTAGATTTTGACAGATGCGCAGAACTGAACAAATATGAAAAAGCTTGTGATATTACCTTTAATAGGCGTTTTTCTTTTTGAGTTCAGAGCAGAGCCTGAAGTGTCAAAAAAATATTTGTGTTTCTTTTTTAGCTCTGATCGTTCAGAGCTTCAAATTCGTGTTTCTTTTTTAGTTCTGAGCATGTTCAGAGCACGCTCTGTGAGCTCAGAATAAAATAGTAGAGTAAACGGAGTAAAATTCTGAACACAAACGAGATGACATTTGAAAGGCGGGAAATTGAAAAAAAATATTCGTCAAAACAATAAAAATGGCGGAAGAGGTTGGTTGGCAGTTGCTGTAGTGGAGAAGGTAAAATAATAATAATAATTAAATAATTTCTAATCATGACAGTTCAGTTGTTTCATAATTAATTCAGAGAGCTCTGAACATACTCTGCTCAGAACTTACTCTGTTCGCTCAGACTCTGCTCAGTGCTCAGAAAAAGAAAAACGCCTAATGTGAACTATGGAATCGAACCAATTTGACTTGCCAAAATGGAGACAGCTATGTAGGTAGGTAGGGACCGAGCTATACCTGAAGGATGCTTGTTGGGTAGGGTCCTGGTCAACAGCACCTCCTTAAGTAAGTATATAAATAAATAAAAGGCAAATAAACGTGTTTCCTATGATCTTTCATTTAGATACACTGATTAAAAAAAAAAGAAGATTATAGGAAACTTGTTCTTCTTTTATTTCTTTTTTTTTTCAGATAAAATAAGAGTCCATCTTAAAAAACATAATTAAGTTATAATATCTTCCAGAAGATTTTCATATCCACACTTGCTTCAGTAAATTATTGTGCTACCAGTTCCGAGTACCTATATAAATTGAGTCTTATAAGAAAAAAAAAATAACATACATGGATACATGAGACATGAGGTAGCACAACGCACAGACATGACTCACAAAAAGAAATATTATTAAAAAAAAAAAAAAAATAATAATAAGAAAAGAAAAAAAAAACATAATTCTATAAATAATCTAAAACAAACTAACTCAACCGGCATTCGTTGACTTGTCTTACAATTTGTATCAAATTTATGAACCAAATAAGCCACCCGAAGCGCAATATGAAAATAAATTTTTTGAAAAAGAAATAAATAAAACTGCTATACTTATGTGTAGTTTGGTTATATTGTATGGTGGCTGAGCAGAGCTGGTGCTGAGCTGAAGGCTGTCGTTGTCACTGTCACAGCACAGTATGTCGTGGCCAATGGCCAGTGGGTGTTAAATGGCTCGATTTCACCGCCGCCACCGCCGCACATAACACTATACTAACTGTTTCTCCTCCGCATATACATATACCTACATATATTTACCTTCCATTTCTATTTCACTGTTTTCACACAGCAAACGTACGACAAGACGACGACAACGACGACGATGACGGTGGTGGCGATGAATGGGACATTAGCGATTATAGTCGTTCGTGAGTTTTAAGCACAACCTCTGGCATATATACGGCACGGATGGATTATATTATTATTTTTTTGTAGTAACTCCTCTTTTCTTTTAATTTGACAGCATTATAACAAAAAATAAGACTTTTTTTTGTTCTAAACAGACGCAGTGCATAAGAAATGTTAGATGACTCAGATCATCTGCGAATAGGTACCGAGAGGATACTACCTCCAAAGCATCCGACACGAAGCCGAAGTAAGACCCTATTAGAGTCTTGGCGAGCTACATATATACATAGGTGTTCTTTATAGAAAGAAGACATACAAAAATTGAATTTTTAAATAATTAGGTTAATTTTTTTAATGTAGCAACTTCTAGTTTCAAACTTAAAATCGATATTTCTTCCACAAAAACACAAAAATCGCGACAAGACCATAATGATATACATACAGTTTCGAAACAAGGCTTGTTTATACACGTAATTGGTCCAATGCCTTGACTCCTTGACGTCATCAAAAATATCATCAATTAACTACTAATACCAAGTCAACGTTGACAGTATATTATTGACGATCACACGAGTGACGCCAGTCGGTTAATTCTGCAGCAAAATGTGTTGACGAGTTTTTTGTGAGAACTCGTTTTTAATTCTTTGGTATCACCGCATCGGTAAGTTACACTATGACGATCATACGATTTGACTTCATCCGAACAAATTGATTAGGAATTGACAAGAGCAAAACTGAATAATTTGTTTTCGACTAAATATATATTAGAAGTTGAAGGCGTTGACTCTCTGACGTCAAATTCAGTTACAAAGTTGTCAGATCACACGCTTTGATAACTTTGGAACAGAATTTGACGTCATTTTATCGTCAGATTGTCAACGCGTTTAACGTCTAATAGTAGATTAACATATTAACGGTTAAGATATAATTTTCAAAATTCCATTGAGTGATGTCTACGATGTTGATGGATTAGAAAACCTTTTTTAAAATCTGAAATTTTTGTATTTTATTTTTTCGCTTCCTTTAAAGGAATTGGACATTTTATAGCTTGACAGATAGGAAACAAGTTAAATTTTGACGTTTATACATGGTCTTTCATTAAGCGCTTCCTATCTTTAAATTTAAATAAAATAAAGTGTATGTGGGATATCATCGAATTTGAATCATTCGTTTGAAAGGCCTATCGATGCCATTATGTATGGAATATAACATCGTTCAAATAGTATGTCCGCCGCGGCTTCTCTGTGTGGGAAATGTCCAATTTTCCAGCCAGGACTCTGGCCCATGTTGGCTTTGAAGGCCGTTGTTTTTGGCTTATTTGCATAGAACCACAAGAAAAATTCTAACGGGTTCAAATCGCACGATCTCGGTGGCCAATTCACATCACCTCCACGTGAGATCACCATGCCCTAAAATCGGTCGTGCAGATTTCCAATCTCGCAAGTAGTCCTGTTGAAATCTTTTGTCGTTGGTGTCCATATCATCTAACTCGGGCCAAAATAAGTTGGTATTCATCGACCTACAGCGCTTCCCGTTGACGGTAATGGCAGGGCCAACGTTGTTCTCAAATAAATATGAACCGATGACGCTGGGCTACCAGCACAAAATCCACACTAGTGACTAGTGACCTCATGTGTATTGGTTTCGTCCCAAATTCGACAATTTTGTTGGTTGACGTACTCATTCACCCAGAAATGGGCCTCATTGTTGAAGATGATTTTTTCGACGAAAATTAGGATCAGTTTCCAACTGGTCCAGAGCACATTCAGCGAACACACGTCGTTGTCTATGATCATTTACCTTCAGCTCCTTGGTCGGTAAAATTCTGTACGGGTGCAGGCCCAAGTCTCTATGCAAAATTCCCCAAGTTGTGTTCTGCGAAAGGCCGAGTTCTTGTGAGCGGCGCGACTGCCTCCCATTCTTCTGCACGCACTCTCACGGACAGCGGCGATGTTTTCTACAGATCTTGCGTTTCGTAGACGTACGGATGGTTGGTTGATCGTTTACTGAACTAGTGGACTCAAACTTATCCATACACTGAGAATAGTCCTCTCAGTAGGACGATTAACGCGACAGTGCGGATCGTTGCCCGAACAGAACACCCATTTAATAAAACATTTTTATCATTTCCACGTGCTGTTGAACGCAATATCCGTCAATGGTGATTTGGCGAATAAATAACAGCCAATATGACAGATGTAGTTTCCACAATATGGCCGCTATCAAATGTCAAAGTTTGGAAGTCCCTATTGGAAGACTCTTTAGGATATTTTGTTATAAATGTCATCCTAAAGCTTTAAAGAATGACATTTAGAACGAAATATTCTATAAAAGTCAAAATAAAACTTGATACCTATCTCTCAAGCTATATAAACTGTCGAATTTCATTGAAGGATGACTATAATGACCATGTCACAAAAACCTCTACAAAATCATCGGCTTAATAGAGGCATTTCAACATTAACAAATGAATGACCAATTAACGAAATTAGTTGACCTTTTATGACCATTTTGTTCGCCCCTTTTTTTAATTCCACAAATTGAGGTGCTAACAATTTCTATTGACCTTAAACATTTTTAACAATTGATAGAAAATTTTCTATAGCTGATCAATTAGTGAAATTAATTGAGCTTTTATGACTATTTTCTAAACTATGATAGGATTTATATACGTATACCTACATTAGTTTAATTGCCCGCAAATTCGATACAAGAGTGCAGTGACTTATCGCGTTTGCTTCAATGTTTCATGTGTTGTGACTTGTTTGTTGATGTTTTGTCCTCACTGCTTCACGGTGTGTTCCAGAAATGTTTGCCTATATTTTTGTTCGCGGACCTAAAAATAACTTTGTTCAATAAAGAGCGAAAGCAAAATTAATGCCATTTGGTAACAACGCACGCTTAATTAGTAAGTATATCTGACGACAAGATTCCACAACATATCAGACGTGATAATTGTGCCAAAATTAAGTACACTTTTGTACGTGTTATTGAGACTTATGTGGATTTACCTCAGGGACCATATTGGGAGAGTCTATTCGTGTCGAAAGAATTCGATCAAAAATGTTCGACAGAATTGAAATTTGTATCAAATATAGAAATACATATATGTATATACTAATTGCAATTTGGCAAGTTCTACGTTTCTGAGATCTCAGGGGTTTTTTTTCCTCAGTTTGAGTGAGCATCAAGTTTCTGAACAATTTCTGAACAAGATGTTTCCGCACGAAGAAGCACTTTTCATCTCTTTTAAATAAATTCAACTGCGGCAAAAATTAATTGAACACTATAGTAAATCAAACAAAATTTGTTGAGACCTCTTAGATCTAAGAACCCAGAAATCATGGATAATTTTGTTTGCAATAAATTTCCCAAAATTAATTTTTTTTCTAATTGTGAAAATTTGTGCAAATTCGCAAAACATTTCAAGTTACCAAACAGACCTATTAGTTAAAGGGTAATAAACACTGTTATTCATAAGCATGCGAGTTCAATTATTATATTCTTTAGACATTTTTTGTTTAATTTGCAATAGGAAGTTAAACTTGTCAGGCACGTCGAGTATGCTCTGAACGTGCTTCATGGAGGAGCTTTGTTGAAGAAACACAATATCAACTGTCATAGGACAGGCCATACCATACCTGTCAAAAAATTTAAAGTTGACGGCGGCGGTGGCCGGCGTATAATCAAAAAATTATAAAAACATATAAGATCGACGAAGTATCTCCTTACATAACTAATTGCTGTGAAACTTTCACTTTTTTCTTTTATATCTATGAAATGAAGTTTGTTAAAAATTATTAAAAAAAAAAAAGAGAAACAATGTCAAAGGTGTTGTTCCAAATCCTTCGAGGAAAACATTTAAACAACATTACCGCATTCATCCGGAGCTATTTGAGATCTTATGTAATGGGTGTTTTTTTTAGACGTGTGGTTTTCAATCTGGCAATACTTTTTTCGGAGTTGGTCTTTTTGACAGCTGTCACTTGATTTATGCTCAGTTTGGTTTGCCATTTCATAATGAATAGACTTACTCCTGAACAACGTTTGCAAATCGTGCTTCGTGTTTCGAACTATTTCAAACATGCACATGAACAGAGTTTCCGCAAGGAGATGAGCAATCATGCTAACTTGGTTAGCTGGTACTTCAGTATAGCCGGCTTCGTTCACTATAATAGCCGGCTATCGAAACCGGCTAACCGGTACTTAAATTAAAAGCCGATTGGATTGGATCAGATTATGCTTTCACACTTACCCCATTGTTAACCGGTTTTAAGTTTGTATAAGAGCTTTGTACAAGACAAAATCGATGATATGACAAAATGAAAACTTAAAAACACACTGGCGAAAGGTAATTTCAAATAAGTAAAAAAAATTCACAATATGGAATATTACCGGCTGCCGGGTTTCTGTGAAAACAAACTTATTTTTGAGAAAACGGATAATCGATGCTGCATGATCAAGCTAAATATGAATCATTTACCAAATATTGTGTCGAAACTTACCCAACAATCATGCATTTATAGACACTGAAATAAATATATTTAGCTATGTCAGTGATCCCGAACCGACTGAAAAAACACTTGTGACAATGAAACACACCCCCAGCTACAGTTCATCGTAAGCTTATCATTTTCATTTAGTTTTTTTGTTCACAAAACTACTTTTATCAAGATTATGTGATCAAGCACCTACTGCGATGTCGAAATCCAGTTAATATAATAAGAAGAGCAAATATTACACTTCTTTAATCGTACTTTCTTATAAATGTTAGTACATTTTCGATAACGACAACAAAACACCATCAGTATAAATAAACAAAATAATTTGTAATACTTCATCGTGAATAAAATATTTATGCAAACAAAAAATTTGAAAAAAAAAAAAAAATAAAGATATAAAGTTGGTTATCATATTTGATCGGACTTCTTATCTCTGGAAAAACATTGCCGGCGAGTTGTGGTGTGGAA
Organism: Epistrophe grossulariae; assembly: GCA_929447395.1. Classification (NCBI taxonomy): domain Eukaryota; kingdom Metazoa; phylum Arthropoda; class Insecta; order Diptera; family Syrphidae; genus Epistrophe; species Epistrophe grossulariae. The sequence goes on from OV839567.1 coordinate 127,328,829, forward strand.
TTTAGAATATTATTTTTATTACATTGACCAGGTCATATGAACCGATAGATACTAATTGGTTTGAAAAAAGAAAACAAATTTAAGTTTATGGTGAAATACAAAGTTCGTTTACAAAAAAAAAATGAGTCGCAGAAATATTTTTAATTAGAAGTCCCCGGGCAACTGACTATAACCGATTTTTGGCAGTTAAAATTATATTTATGTTATTTTAAATTATCAAAATTAATTAGTAATGTATTTTTTTTTTTGTATGTTTGCCTCAGATAATTTTAAATAAACAAATTTGATCATGTGTGTTCTGCAGTGATGCAATTGTTTTTGGCAAGTCTTTTTGTTGAAAAACAAATGCATATTATTGTTATTTGCTACAATGTATATAGATATCATTGATGAAAGTTTTTATCATGCTTTCAACCGATATATTCTGATGTGGACATAGGCAAATACTTGTGACTTAAAGAAATGCAAGAACTATTCTTTTACTTTCAAAAAAACAAACAGAACTATTAGCTATCAAAGAAGCTTTGATCTTGAGTTTGATGCGGTTCGATTTCGACCATTTTTTTGGTGAATGATGATAGATTCAAACAAGTAATATGAGCTATACGTCATAGACTCACGCTTACTTGTCAATTTTTCTTTTCCAAACCATGCGAGAATTCTTCCATGTCTATTCAATAAATCACGCCTTTCATAAAATGTCAAAAGCAATATGCATAATGTGTATCAACATCAATTGCTTATTAATTAAATTGAGTCTTCGGGTTAATCGAATGCAAGATAGTTGGGAGATGACTGTAATTTATATCTGACTAATGCAAAAAATATTGACATCAAATTAAAATAAGTCATTCTCAACTAAAATTTAAATAAAAAAAAAAAACTTACTCATATATTAAAATTCACGTTAAGTAACAATCGTGTACCAATTTATTATATTGGGAACACCTCATCATTCTAATTTTACAAATTCATCCTACTCGATCTTTCAAATCTTCCCACCCAATGTGACGAAGCGAAGCTGATGTTTAAGTTTATTGGAATCTTGAATTTCCGTACCGTTGTCATTATATACCTAATCAAATTCATCCGATCTTACTTACCCTAATGAACAATGATGATTCATTAGTGATTAATGAAGTTCTATCGTCTTTCGTTTGCTAAATGCGAATCTCAAAAAAAAAAAAATTACGAAGAAAGAAAGTGAAAAGCGTGTACTTAATTGCATTGAAATAATTATAAAAAGTTCACCCAAATTACTCTTTGCGCAGTGATTGTGTTAATTTATGGAAGCTTAGTAATTACATTTACATCGCAAATTCTCTGCACTTTTTATATCGCCAATAATATTATGTCAACGTTCGCGACTACGACTACAACAGTCGACAGACGAGACGGTTGTTAATATAATGGAATACGAGTCTCGGCTCTAATTTGGTATATACATATAGATAAATTTTAGCTAATTGTCGACGATATAGTCATGTTGATAGTAGTTAAGTTGTAGCAGCAATAATTATGTACGGCCACATTTTTTTCCTGGACGACACTAATTGTCAAATTAAAGTGTTTATAAATTGTGTGAATTTAGCAGTTTTATGTAGCAAAACCTATTTGCAGGTTATATTGACAGACGACAGATGGTGTTGACTTGCGGATACAATATTGTTGGAGTGGAATTTAAAATGATGTTATAAAGAAATTGAGGGAGTGGAATTTTAAATGATTTTAAAGAAGGAAGCTTGTAACTGATGAGGAATTTTTAGAGAACTTAAATACTTGTATTAAAAAAGTTATATAGGTATAAAAGAGAATGTTTCTTCTCATAATAGCAGAGTTGTAAAGACTGTAGTTTTTTCGGTAAACTGAAGTTGATTGAATAAAGAAACTAATTTCATTAACTATAAGATCAAGCTCTAAAATAAAACTTATCTGGACACCTGGTTATGTTGGGATAAAAGGCAATGAGCTCGCAGATGTTGCTGCCAACTATGCGCTCAAGGCTCCAACATTCACATACAACACCTTCTCTGGTCTCGGCTTAAAAAAATACATACAAAAAGATTGCCACAACCAACGACTGCTTGAGTGGAAACATTACATTCACCATTACTCAACACTGAACCTGAGGAAAACCCAGCCGATTTTCCCATCAAACATCCCCAAAACCTATATAACAATTTTTATCCGACTCCGCCTTGGGCATACTGCATACACCCACCAGCACCTACACAAAAAGGAATCTCCACCAACCTGCTCCACCTGCTTCAATAATGTAAATGTAGCGCATTTGCTAAGCCACTGCTTCTTCTCATCAATCTCTTCACTCCAAAACAACTTAAACCTAAACCAAAACCTAATGGAACCCCTGACAGAACCAAGCCCAATGAACATAAATAAAATAATAGAAACCGTAAACAAGCTAAAAATAACTATGTAACTATGAATGTCTTACAAGAGCCGAAAGCCTATGCTCTTCCAAACAATATTATAAACAATTTAAATTGTATATTAATATTTTAATACATAAATAAATAAATTTCCTTAAGTATTTTAACTTAAAAAAAAGATTTTAACTATAATCCGGGCAATCCCAGTCAGTACTAATGTTATGACTGCATTTTACAAAAGCAGTTAATTGGCAAGTTAATTAATTGCAGTACTTATTAACAGGTTTTAGTCTTTAGTAGTACTTTAGTACTACTTTAGTAGTACTTTAGACTTTCAATTGACTAAAAGACTAAAACCAGTTAAAAACGACTGCAGACAATTAACTTTCAGTCAATTAACTGCTTTTGTTAACTACATAGTCCTTATATTATAGTACTGACTGCTGACTGTTTATTTTGCAGTAAAAGTACCCCAGTAACTTGCATTCAGTTGTTAAGCTAATAAACTGCAATTTCACTTACTGCAGTACTGCATTCTTTTACAGCTCTATAATTATGCGGAACATGTTATAGAGAAACTAAAACATTCTTTGGGAGCAGAAATTGATAAAAAAAAATTACAAACAAAATGGCAACAAAAAGAGCAAAATTGCTAATACGAAATAGCTCACATTTACGCAGCATTGCATTGAGCGGCGGCGGTCACTTGGTCATAAAATATAATTTTTGAATCAGTAACAAAACAAAATCAGCATTTTTGATGATGCCATCATCATTATACGATATAAGTAAGTGCTTATTAAGACCCAACACAAGATATTAAATGCTCCAATACTTTTTGAAAAAATAATACTCAGCTAACAAGAAAGTAAGCAAAACAAAACGAAATTGTTCTTATGTGCAATCAGCTATTTACATAATTTTAAAAGAAATAAGTTATGTAGTTATATGGGAGCCTTTATTTTATGCCACCTGTCAAAAACGTAGTATACATGAAAAAGTTCCTTGAAAAAAACAAAAATTTAATTTAATAATTAATTTCGGCTATAAGAATAAGTTTTTTTTTTTAATCTGCTAAATAATGTTAAAAAAACAGCTTGGGCCCAAGTTTACCAAAAAACTATCAAATCGTTTTTGAAATATTGAGTTTTTTTGATATACAAAAAATATAAGATTTTTTTACACTATTTAAACTTTTCAAAACATTCGCCATAAAAAAATACATAAAAGTCAGTTCAACTATTTTCGAGAAATGCAAAAACTAAACAAAGACCATTATATGGGAGGTAACATTTCCATTTCTCAGAAAAGAAATTTACCCAAAGGTACATAAGAAAAAAAAAATATTCAACAGACATTTTTCGTCTCCCTACACCGTAATATTAAGTTTGGTCAAAATGTCAAGTTTGATTTTTCTTACGAATCCAAAACTTGTCATATTCATAGTATTTACTATTATATCGCAAATAAAAATATGAATTTAAGCTAAAAAAAAAAATACATACAATTTTTGTAGTTAGATTATCTTTCAACTGTGATTTTTTTAAAACAAAATTATTAGAACTCATGAAAATTTTTTATTTTATTATCTTTACATAGAAATGGGATTTAATCTGTAAGAGTAATTTACTACAACTTTTAAGACAAAAAAAATATAGTAAAAAGTACTACAACTCGAAGAAAGAGTACTGACACTGTTTTTTTTGTTTTTGAATTTAAATACCTACGTTCTCATTCTTTCCCCTCCCCCTCTTATGTTTTGACGTTATAAATTTTTATACCACGGTACTAACATTTTTTTCTTTAATTATTACCTCATAATATTCCAGAGCTTCTGAGAAAAATAAAATCCTTGATAATTGAAAAAAATATCATACCAAAATTATCATAATACTATCACGGTACTGACAAGTAATTTTGTGACACACTTTTTAGAATAAAAACACTTTACTATAACAGCACAATGAAGGTAATAAAATTAACTGATCTTTATCAAATGACAATAAATAAATAGTTTCTGTTTCAAACGCAACCTTTCAAAGCGCCATCAAACTTAAAAAAAAGATGGCGAATCAGCGTGAAATCTTTGGAATTAAAAAATAAAATTAAATCCGCCGACAACTTACAATTATGATTATTTTATTCAAGAGCAAATATTTTGACACGGTATTATCAAAATTTAATAAAGCAACTATTGCACCCAAACTTCTCTGAAAACAACATTTTTATTTTAGAAAATAGTAGAAACATTTATAAATACAATACAAATTTGGGAAAAATGAAGAATTTTATTTCTCTATTTAAAATCGATTTAAGACCACTCAAATGTGAATAACCAAAAAGAAATCTATATAATGACCATCCTGATAGTATAAATGTTCATCGCTTTCCCAAGTAAACAGTGCGTATTAAATATTTGAAATAGCCAACTGATGATTCCAATCAGATTTTCGCTGGAATTTAAGATCAATGAGAAGCTATTTTGAATCATTTTTATACTGATGCCTTTCGACCTAATGAATCTTACAAGGCTTTCGATGATAAGAATTTTTAATGCTATAAATACTTTCGAATACACACTTTATCTACAAACAACACAAATTTTTATTATTTGTTTATTATATTTATATGATAATATTAATTTATTTTAAATTACGAAACAAAATTCGGGAATGTTTTGTAAGTGAAAATTAAAAATACCAGTGGTATAGGTAAATACTTTTGTTTTTTTTTCTTCTCTTATCAGTGGGAAAGAAAAAGTTAATTTGCCAATAGAAAATACTTAATACTCATTTGGCAAATATGTATTAGATTTTGTAGATACTTTTTATATTTTTCTTTATCAATATCAATAAAAAAATATTTTAAATAAAATTATATTCCATGAGGGAATGAGTGCCTTCTATGATTGTAATATTATTGACAATTGGCAAAGATAAAAGATACCTTAATCATTTTTGATATCTTTTCGTGTTCAATAAAACATTTATAGGTAAAATTGTACACAAAAAAAACCTTTAAACAAATAGGTAATCGCATGAGTTTGTCGATGGCCGAAGTCCCGAAGGTTTTCAGAACCACCAAAATATTATTTTAAATTTATCGTACCATTTAAATATCTGAAGATACGTTTCACCGCCTTCCCATGGTTTGAAGACCAGATATCGCATTTGCATCTGGTCTTGATACTTCCACCAAATACAAAAGACTACCAATAGCTTCTTGATACGACACTTTCTCTGTTTCGTTGTCTTCATTGCACATTTGTATAGATAATTTTTTACATGTGACCGTTTTGTGTCATGCCAAAACTGATCAGAATTTCAGTTATATATTTGGTTTGATCGAGCCATATGTGTCTTTCTCGTAGGACATATTGAATCTTGCAATTTATAGCTTTTTCTAAATCCTTCATTTTGAAAGAACTGAACAAACCTTCTTGAGAATATCTCAAAGATTTTTTCATGCATGATTTTTGATGCTGAGATGGATAAGTCATTTTGGGCAGAGGCTGTTAAAACTGCAGCATACATGATGAACATGTCACTGAATTCATCTTTTAATAACAAAACTCGACAAGAAATCTGGAACGTTACAATAATTCACTTGAATGGGATGAGGATGTTTGGATCTCTTGTCTTGGTTCATGTTCCAAAGCGAAGTCATCAGAACTGGGACTCAAAATCGATGAAAATGTTGTTCGTTGTTATTCGTTGGATATTGTGAAACGACAAAAGGATGCAGATGCATCGATCCAGCAAAAATGGGGTCAGAAAACTATGGCTTTTAATCTCTGTACATGTCCTGTGTCTTAAAGACATAGAGGGGTTCTGATGTATAGTAAGCTGCTTCATTTAGTTTTACAAATCTCGTATTATGCTTTATCTATAACCAGAAAACATTCAACCGTACTTGCGGATTCTCTCGTACTCCGCAGGAATGCTGTCTACTAATCAGGCATGCAACGTTAAAATAAAAATAAAATACTTGACATTACGATTATCTATAGTCGAAAAAAAGTCAATTGGACTTTTATCAGTTTTTATTTCAACTACGCTTTTTCCAATTTTAAAAATCAAGATCAAGTACCTAGTAGTTAAAAAGATGTTGAAAAGTCCAAAAAAGTGTTATTTTTTTCATAGGTACCAACCTCCCAATATGTTTGCGCCCCAGGAGTAAATCGAGCTAGAGCCTTCTTGAATGAACAAATTTGCTTTAAAATTTGGCGGAAAGCTTCGTAACGGTTAGCTGCCAAATATAGATTTCGTTATGGTTAAACTAAGTTTCTTTAATGTTTGAAATATTTGCAATAAAACTGATTTTCAGGTAAAAAAAAATCGATTGACGTTACAAAAAATTGGGTAGGGTATTAAATCCCATTTGGAACCTTTTATTTTTTCAATCGATTTATTTGAAATCATATTTACGTCGGAGAGCAAAAGTGTGTAAAAAAATATTCAGCTTGAAAATTTTGAACAAGAAAGAGAACGTCAAATTTTCCAAAAAATCACTTAGGTGAAAACATGGTAAAACTGATCCTATGTTCATAAGGAATTATTTTTTTTAATGTGCTTGAATTGTGCTTTCTTTAAAAAAATTAGCATTTAAATCAACAGAGAAGTTAAACCAAATATTTATACTTACTTATCTGTCATGAGTTCATAAAAGCAAGTACGTAAGACTAAATCATGCTGTTTACTTAATTTTTCAATTTTTTTTTAGATTTGTTTACACACAGATGAGTATGTATTTTTTGATAAAAATTTATTTTGGTTCCACTATATGTATGTATGTTAATAATTCTTTGTTGTTTTCACATTTAATGAAAACAACAACATCATATAATAAATAATTATCAATTAATTCTTATTGTCTCCCACAAATATCTTGATTTAATTTTCATACATTAATATTTTTGTATAGATAATAAAAACTCTTAACCCTCAATTTTTAAACACAATTTACGTATATAAAATTTAGAACATAATTTGTATGCACCTAATTAATACTGACTAGAAGTGGTCATAAAATAATTTTCAAACAGCTTTGTCTACAGACTACAACGATCAAAGCTACCAAATTTGTGGTAAAGATTCTTATCAAGGCAATGAGTCAACAAAAATTCTTTTCGAAAACAAGAACTAAATCGTAGAAGAAGCGAAAAAAATAAGAAAAAAATGTTTGGATGCCATTAAATCGTTAATGGTATACCTACAATCTCTTATCGCACAAATTACAACCTCATTGCAAAATATACTGACAAAAACACATCCCTACATGTTCAATAAGATGGCAATATTAAATAAAATAATTACAAATGCATCTATATAGTTATAGTAGCTTATTGCGCAATAGTACTGACCAATATAACATATAACTCAACCTAGGGATATCAAAAACTCCCCATTTTCAATAGTCCTCTATCTAGGAATTCAACAGAAGCCGCCTTAATTTGTTTCTTTTTCATTCTGGGGTGTGGTGCGTGGTTTAAATAACATTTGTTGGAAATTTAAGGGCAAAATCAATGCACAAAACGATGATCATAAAAATAAACAAATCTCAGTATCTTTTTTCCCAATTACTATGTGCAAGCGCAGATGCAAATATGTACATACATAATATTCCCTTTAAGGATGTGTAATTTTAAATAAAAAAGGAAGAAGAAGAAGTTGAAAAGAATGGAATTATGTTGAATTATTAAATTTTAAAGGCTATTCGACCAAGTTTCTATATCTGTAGATACATATATTGTATGTTATTGTTTTCAAACAAGCAAACAAAAAACGAACAGAAAAATATTAATAAAATATGCATAGAGATTCTAAAAATAAATCCCTAATGGTCGGCTCGTGGCGAAGATGAAGAGACATAAAATGAACATCTCTCGCTCTTTTTTTCCTTGCTTTTCCTAAGTCCCAATCTTATTTTACACATTTGGCAAAATAAAATCAAGTTCACATTATGATAATTTATTTCTTTGGCAAAGGCACGACTTTGTAGACAGAAAGCAGCAATAATTAAAAATGTTATTTATTTTATTCTCTGTTAATATACGAATTTAAAAAAAAAAAAAAAAACAAAAAAAACCTTACCTTGGTATGCAATTTGGCGGTGTGCGATCCACTTCCCAGGCAGCAAACAGCTTCATTGGCACCGGTTTTCCACTGCTACTACCTCCTCCACCTCCAGTGTTGCTACCACCGACATTCATGTTGCCCGAAGACGATAACTTTTCCAATTTACTGGATTTCTCAGCCATGCTCGATGGTGTTGTATTTGTTGAGAGACGCATTTGAATTGATTTAAATTTACAATTATTTTTGATTCAAATCGACAATCGGAATTTAAAACAAGAAAAATATAAACAAATTTATTTCGTTAAGCAGGAGTGAATTTTCTTCACTGAATACATAAAACTTCGACAGTGCACACCAACACAAACGCGGCGGCGACGACAACTTGAATGAGGATGTTGTTTGGGATGAGGAAGGGATAATGTGAGATTTCTGATTTTTTCGATATTTTCAAATAAAATAGCATTTTTCAATAATTTTTTTTTGCAAAATCTCAAATGAATTCAGCATCGAAACGAATTGCTAAATTGCAATATACACTTTTCTTATTTGGTTTATTCTTTCTTTTCAAATCCGCACAACAATTGTACACACAGAAAATTAATAACAAAGAAAGAATAAACAGAACACAATGACGACACCGCCCTTTTTTCTCTTGGATCGTATGGAGCTCGGAACTTCGATACTGAGCCCTGTGCTGGGGCAGAGAAAAAAAATATAGCTAAACACAATTAAATCTCACTTAGGGCAGACGATTTATTTCAATTTTCTCACACAATTATTACTGGACGATTGATTCCTTCGTCGCTCACTAGAATTGATAAACAATTTAATTCAATACTTTTTTTTTGTTGTATTTCATTGATAAATGGCTAATGGAATCGGGTTTTTCATTCGTATCGTGTGCTGCTGTGCACTATTCATGGCAGACGACAAAATTCGACTGCGCGCTACTGCTGGTGCAAATTGGGGATAGAGACACTCTCGGCAGTAATCGTTGGAGCTCTGGCTCTGTGGTGTGGTTTGTATTGGTAGATTTATTACGTGGGTTTTGTTATGCGCATACAGTAAGTGTTGCCGTTGATTGGGAAAGTCTGGATGAAATAACAAGAGAAGAATTTGTTTTTCAAATATTTTTATAAGTTTTTATTTTATTATTAATAATAAAAAAAAGGTATTACATGTAAATTAAATAAATACAGGACATTTAGAACATTTTAGCTGTAAAGACAATTTTTGAGGAATTTACTCCTACCTCGGTTGTTATAAATAAAGAAACAGAAAACTTCTATCGTAAGTTCACAAAACGTGAAACCGGATGAATAACGTAAGTTATGAATTTGAACAAGCGGTTACTTCAAAGTTGGGTAAAATAATTACTGTTTGTTTTCTAGTAAACCCAAAAGTACAGAACCACTTCGCAAAAGCACACACTACGAACAATGCAGTCCAATCAGTAGGGATTAATTTAAGTAAAATAATTTCACAAATTGAATTTATTAAAAGGTTTCGCTAAATAGATGAATAAGGTTTTTGTAGACCTTTTTACATAAATCGTTATTTATAAAACATTTTCCTTATGTCAAATAAAGTACCAAAAAGTTGAAATTTATAACTTTTACTTCCACAACAAATTTCAGCTGTTCGTAAAAATCAATAAAGGAAATCTGCTTTTGGCATTATTTCTTTTAATATTATTCGAATTATTTTTTTGAGTAGTTTTTGTGTTGTTTCCAAATAAAGTAAAATTAAATATTTCGATAAAAAATGATTTTTTATTGATTTATGAAATTTTTTCAATCACGCAGTGTGTCTTTTTTGGAAAGAATAATTTGTACAATGTACATATGCATTAGAGTGGCGCTTATTTTGTCTTATTTTTTTAAACTAATTAGGGTGGACAAACAAACCAACTTAGGTCCTACCCTTCAAAATTATCAATTTCTGGTGGAATATGATTTTTCGATGGTAGTGTAAACTAAAAGCGTGAGCCTTACGTGTAATACTTTACGTGTCACACATTCCGTTGTAATTGGAAACATTCAATATAAAAACAACGCCACTTGGACGAACATTGATGTTTACACATCTTAACTGTGAGGCCCGCACTCGCAATTTTTTTTGTTACTTGGGTAGTTAAATAATAAATAAAGAATATCTTAATAATTTTTAACTGGTATAACGTTGAAAACGATTTTTTTGCCTGGAAAAACGTGAAAAAAAACAATGGACGAACCAGTGGCGTAGCGTGGCAGGGGCACGGAGTGCACAGGCCCCGGGCGGCAATTTTCCCAAATATGGGGCGGCAAATTTCCAAAAATCCGGAAGGCAGTTTCCAAGGGGGCGGCAATTTTTTGAAAATATTTATCAAAACAGGCGTTAATGTAAAAGATTTTTGTATGTTCTGTTTTTATATTTTTTTTATCCGTTTTAAGGGCGGAAAATTTCCAACATTTTCGGGAGAGAGTTTGCTAGGGGGCGGCAATTTTTAAAAACATGTATTTATCAAAACAGGCGTGTTAAAAGATATCTGTATGTTCTGTTTATGTATTTTATTTTCATTTGGATCCATTTTTCTTCACAATGGATACATTTTATCAGTTCAAAGAAATTATTTAAATGTTTTCGAGCGGTGACGCAGCCAATAATTGCAATTCTCCTTCAATTTTAAGCAAGGAAATAAATCTACTCCGTCACTTTTGAGCTAATTTTTTTTCAAAATTTCTTTAGTCAAACCAAAATATAAAAGTAAATGCCCTAGGGCCTTATTTCGTAAAACAAAAACAATCGAACGATATCGTTTTGGCAATAGCTGTCCTTATCTTTCCCTTTTGATGTGATAGAGATGGGTATTGCCAACTATAATTTTGAATTCAACTATAATTCTGAATCTGAATTCTATTCAGTTGTGAAACGAATAGAATTTATTTAAAAAAAAAATTTTTTTTATGGTGTTCAAAAACTTGAAATTTTCCTTAATTTTAAAACATACTCGGGAAAATTTCGATTAAGTTCACTTTTTTTACAAGTTTTCTACGACATTTTAGTACTGCGGTTCAAACCCTGCTCGTAAGTCGTGACAGTGAGACTACAAAAAAAAACCTTTGGTTTGTTTTGACTGATTCGATGTGAATTGGCTCATATATCGCTCACTTTTATCACCGAAAAATTTAAATTTTCAATACATTTAGTAATTATTCGGAAATGTCAAATGGCACTTTCGCAAAACCTAATTTTAGCATTTTTTTTAAGAAGGCAAATTCTACCAATTTTTATTACTGGTTAAAAACTCAAAAAAAATCTATCAAAAATTGTTCTGAAAAATGTTAAAATAGGTTATACAGTTTTGGTCAGTAATATCTGAATCTTAAAAAAAAAAAAAAATTTTCTAGGTGTGGTAAATTTATCACCTTTTATTGAACACTAAAAAACAAGCCAACCGTTTTTGATAAAACTAGTGTTGAATACTTCAATTGTACTTCCAATAAAAAAAAATATAACAAGGTAAGTTGTTTCACTTGATTGAAAATTGAAAATTGAGGCTTCAAAAAAAAAGTTGCTAGGGGCAACTCGGAATTGGTTTAAAAATATTTTTGATACAACGGCAGCTTTAATACTCTTTTTCGGAATTTAGAGTCGAATCTATTACGATGAAACCAGTGACAAAATCTAGTGCTTGGGAAGATTGTTTACAATTCTTTCTTTTATTTTTTTTTTATTTCTGTGTTCATCTAGTTTTAATATCTAAATGCTGTTTCCACTTACTACCAACTAAAAAGAAGTTTAATTTAATTTAATAAACCCCTTACACCTATGTATGTAGGTAGGTACCTATCGTATGTTTAGTACGTAAGACTGTCACATAGAAGGTCTTGAGATCAAATTGCAGTTGAGCCACCTAGGTACAGAAGTTTTTTTCGGTTAGAGTATCTCTTATCGCAAAAAGTACCCCTCACCTTAGTCGTTCTGATTATACAAAATATTGTAGGTCCCTTCCATTCCTCACAATAACACGCACACAGGAATGGTTGAGAATTGTAAGCTCTGTTTTTTTTTTTTCTTTTAATGGAATAAGTTGTCATTAGACAAAGTATGAAAAATTAATTGAAATAAGGTCAAAAGATACTTTGCGAAAATGTGTTAAAACTAATGAAAGTTGTGTAAAAAGTAAGTACCCCAAAAGAATTTTGAATGAAAGAACAGGCAAAACCAAAAAAAAATAAATTATAGGAACCCCCATTTGAAATCAAACCATAGACTGATCGTAGTCTCATACCTTGAAAGAAATTAGGCTCTCATAATACTTGTTTAAAGATGAAAGTGGAAGGAAAATTTCATTCGAAAAAAATGAATGTACTACCTACCTATATTATCTTAAAGTTCTGTAAACAGTGTTTTAATTATCTATTATTCAGTTATTTCTATGATTGTGTATTTGTTGTTTTTGGGGCCTCATTTTTCGCAAAATGATTCATGAAGCTCGAAAGGAGCTTATACCTAGGTACCAACCTAAGTTTTGTCACCAATCAAATGATTGTGTTCAGGAGTTAGGTACTCACCGGGACAGGTATATATAATGAAGCGCGAACAAATGAAAAAAACAATAATAAGTGCTTATTCCTATTTTCAACTGAGTTTAAATAAAAAAAGTTCAACATTGGTATTTTTTCTAATAAACGAAATAAATGAAATAAGATGACAATATAATAGATAGACGAGTAAAAACGTAGGTACACGAAAAATAAAAAAACAAGAAATTGCTTGGCAGGTAAAATGAACAAGAATACCACTCACCTTTTACCACGGACAAAAGCCAACACCTTTAAAATGTCCGGTTTTTTTCTCACTGAATCCCATTGATGCAGCTTTAATTTATTTAAATTATACTTCTACTCCAAAATTTTAATTGTTCTTATTAAATTGATTTAAAACGCAAAATAAAATGAAAAGAATTCACTTCACAGATAACAATTTTTTTATATCTTGTCATACATCCATAGATCAAGTTCTAGTTTTTCTTATTGGTGTTAGAAATTTTATTGAAATATATAAATCTAAATGATATACACAAATTCACTTTCAGTGTGTTGTTATTTGTTTTAAGTTAAGTTTTTAGCACTGCTAATCAAAATAAACCGCCAAATAATTAGTATTTACTATTTGTTAACAAATTCATTGATTTGATGAGAGATTTTTTTTCGTTTTGTGTGTTTCGTTTACGGCTTGATGTTTATTTGAGACTTGACAGCTAAAAATTGTTTTTTTTTTGTTGTATTTATTTCGATCAAATAAAAAAAACGAAACTGTTTCGTTGAATTTTTAAAACAGTTCAGTGAGTATTTAAAATGGCTGCTAAAATTTTAGTTTTACTATGTGACGGATAGATGGCCATAAGGAATTGCTCTGAACGTTAATATTTTTAAAAAATAACAGCTTCTTTTGCAGTGCAGTGCTCTCTTTTTTTTTACTCATTTGGTCGTGAGAATCAAAGCGGATACAGTGTTTTGTAATTTGTATGTTTCGTTTACGGTTTGATGTTTATTTGAGACTTGACAGCTAAATTTTTTTTTTGGGAGTGAGGTTTGCCAAAAAGTAGTGAATTAAGTAATAAATGCGTACAAAAACTCAAAAATTTTTAAAATACGGGGCACATTTATGTATATTTTTAAGAGTAGGAGAGAATGACGCTTGTTGTTTCTTCTTAAAACGGCTTTTCATAAAACTTATCGCCTCTTTGAAGCTGTCGAGACATTTTTGAACAAGTCATCATTTTCGACACTTTCGAAAATAGAAGCTATACGACTGCGAAATCTTTCTTTTATAGCATTTGAAAAAAAACTTTTGATTTCGTTTGAAATAAATGATCCGAAGAATAAAAAAAATTGTTTAATAATAAATAGATATGTATTTGTATTTATCCATGTATGTATGTTGCTCTCGCCTATACTTTTCATTAGAATCTAATTTAAAAAAAACATGAATCATGAATGTGATATTGCTTACCTACACCTTAGGGTTTTAATGCAAATTTAATTTTTCTAAGCTATGTATTTTGACTTTCATTAAAAAAAAAATTCAGCTCACCCAAAAATACTTGGAGCTCATCCATCCATAAGGTCCTGGCTACGGCCGTGAATATAGTAGTAAATAAAATTTGGGGATTGGGGGTTTTGGCTTATGGGTATTTTCTTTTTGGTAGTATGGCTTTTTGGCAAACCTCTCACTAACCCGAATTTTGACTTTTTGACAATCTTACTGTGTAACTCCGAAAAGAAGTCAATTGTCTGGTGGGCTTATTCTCAAATAAGACCTGCGTTCAACAGCATGCTCCATCATGACGGAAAAATCTTTTAGTGAAACAAACATCTGAATCGTTTGCATTTCACTTCACTTCACTGGATAAAGTTTTTTGTATCAAGTGAACACGCAAACGATACTCGTGCTCGAGGTCAATTTTTTACCACGAATATGGAAGGTAACTATGAATTTTTGTATTCATCCGTGCGTGCGTCGTCGGAAACGAATGTTCCAAAAAGCATATTGTATGTATATGAATTGCGATAAAAATAAAATTTTAATAATTATTTTTTCTCCAGAAATTCAAAAATAATTATTGATAAAGCTTTGAACTGGAAAGATTGAAAAGTTTAAAGAATAATTTTTCACAAATTAAGTGAACAATTCATCTGAATTGAAAAATTCGATCGGATTGGGGATAGCAGAATAGGGCTTATGACTATAGTCTGCCAATTTCGATCGTCATATGAACAAATAATGTTGGTCTTTGACTTGTTGACTTGTTCTCTACCCTTGGATGCTTTCGCGACACATACTTTGTATTACGTTTTAGTAGGGCAAATTTGAATATGTGTTTTGTTGGGAACTTTCAGAATCCCAATCAAGTTATAATGGGATAGTAACAACCAAATTTTCTGGAAATTAGATTAAAAATTAAGAAGAAAACCTATACAACCAAAACAAAAGTTCGAATCCATTAAAAAGACCTTTTGGTGTTTGACGATGTTCAGGGTTTGTTCCAATAATATTGATCTATGTATAAATAATAATAATATTTTTAAATGGAAAGGTTTCATTTTTTCAGTATATTCAATTTCTTTTTTAAACTTACATTATATTATTATTCAAGAACACGTGGGTTTTCTTCAACTTTTTGAAAGTTAATTGTAATGTCACCATTTTTATTTTTATTTTAATTTCTAGGATCTTATCTTAAAATTATTTTCCAAGTTTTATGACTAATCAGTTATCATCTAATCCCAAGATTTTTCTAAATTATATCCTGGGGAATTATCGACCTCATAAGCTGAAGAGTTTCCCTGCCACGATCTGGCTGATTCTTGGGATTCATAGGAACATGTTGCAATGGGCTCGGTGTATCTGAAATTCACTGGTGTTGATGATCTTTTCTCAATTGGCTTTTTCAAAAATTCCTGAAGATGGCGAATATATCCAATGGCAATTCTGTAAGAAATACCAGAGTTATTTTAATGAAAATCATAGAATCGAATATCGTTTATAAAATTACCTCAATGTTTCTATTTTTGAATATTTCTTTCCACTTGGTTTTGATATAGGTAGTTTGAGTCTCAGTAAGTCAAAAGCTCTATTCATATCACGCATTCTTGTGCGCTCACGATCACATGCTGTTTTCTTGTAGTCTAAACTTCCGGTAGTTTGATAAGATGAAATTAGACAAAAGACAAAAATTTTGACAAATTCAAACAAAATATAGAGTATGTATGATATGTACATTATGTATGTACATATGAGTACAAGTTCATATCAAAAAAATATCTGAATATATATTATATTATACATAATGCCATGTCATGAGTTCAAAAAACAAGCAATACTAAATAATTGTCACTTATGAAATCAGAATTTCGTTTAAGATCCTTCCAGTTCACCCTCTAAATTTTTAAAGTCCCAAAATCAACGTAAGATTTGAATTTGTCGCCATTTGTGTAGTTAATTGTTGGCAACCCTAAACAAAAAAACAATTTGACAGCTGACAGCTGAAAATCGACCTATCCTATTAGACTGGAGACGAACAGACATACCCACTTTTTTGTCTTCCATATCATGTCAAATTTGATCAAAATCTTGAGTTCGATTTTTTACGAATCTATAACTTGCTTATATAATTTATATTTGCTTATAATTTTTTTTCAATTTTTTCCATTTTATGGTATTTATATAAAAAAATCACAAAAAATGCATTAAAATTTTGAAGTTAATAAATCATATGGACTCGGCTTGACTTTTGAACTCTGTTTGGAATCGATCTCATGAAATTTTGACAACTTTTTTAATTAAAACCTCATGAAACTATACTATACGTCTTGTAAAACACCATTTTTCATCAGTATTTTGGTGACACAATCGATCATTTAAAAGTGACTTTTGTGAATTTCATATAATTTTTCGATGGGGTTAAAATCAGGAGAGTCCCCAAGCCATTTCAAGACGATTAATATTTTCATATTCATAAACTGCTTCATTTTTTTTAGAAAAGTGACAAAAAGTGAAATCACACTAAAAAGCGAAATCGTTAGAATGGTATATTTTTCAAGCTCAGGAATCATTTATGTATATATTCCGAATTTTGAAAAACTTCTCTTTTTTATGATCTCTTCAATTGGTAAAGTAGTTTCAGAACCGTACAAATTTAATTCTAATAAATAAAGGAGTGTTTCTATTTTTAAAAATTATCGAAAATTTTGAGTTTGTTCCAATTAATATGCACGCGGTATAAAACACGGTCATTAACTTTTTTTTAAATTTTAATAGAAGAGTTAAGAAATTGAACTTATTTATTTATCTTCTCCTGGAATATGTATAATAATTGGTTCATAATATTTAAATATGTTAGCTGTTAATATGTATTTCCAGTTAAAACCATAGGAAATACCCAAACAAAAAATTCACTACCTTATCGGTGTTATACTGATATTCTTTACATACAAACATAAATATGTATGTATATGTATGGACACTAATGTTAGTATTTTTCAAACAAATTTAAATAGAGCAATGTTATCGTTTATACCGTTAGATGTACAATTGTACAAACAAATACAATTACTATTATATTCATTGATTCAATTTAATAGTACTAAGTCTTCTGCTTGATGATGTACAGAGTGTTCCATAATCAATGTTTTAAACTTAAGCACTGGTGATATGCCAATTGCCAGATCATTGACGTCTCAAAATTTAGCAACTTGTCCTTACCAAATCGTAACGGTTTTCGATTAAATAGATAATAATAATAAAGGTATTCATGCAACGTCGTAAGTTTACAAATAGCGTAAAATGTGTATTTGAATCAGCTGTCCGTTAAACGTCAAATATTAAACTTCAAAATATGTACCTATACAAATAAAGAGTGCTCAGATTTCGAAATTATTTTTTAAATGGAGAGTTTCTCCCAAACCAATTCCTGAAAACCCGAAGCGAATTAGATGAGAAAACGATTTCAGGGCTGAAGGTGGAACTGTATAACAGTCGCAAGCTCACAGTGATCCAACAAAAATGAGCGAATATAAAAAATCATATGACGCGCCCATTTATTGTGGATATATACTTTTCCTTCAGTTTAGTTCACTTTCGTTTTCGGTAGTAAAAGTGTTCCCGAGCTCAACTCAACTAAAATTTGGTTTAATCAAGAAGTTAAAAAAAATGGTTCTTTTCACTTCGATGACACTTCGAAGTATTTATTTTTGTTTATCGATATGGCCCACTATGTGGATTTGTGTTAATTAACAATGCTGATCAACAATAGCCAGAAAATGTAGATTGTAGACGTTGTGAATTAAACTACGTTTTAATTCAAAACTTTTATGCCAACTAATCTCAATGCGATAGTTACAGCTAGAACTACGGTCAGATTTGTTTTTAGTTCTCTGAGATGTCTTATATATAAATTTCTGAACACGAAAGTCAAGATGACGTTTGGTTAAAGCCCTTCCACACTATCCCACTGAGTATTAATACATGCCAAATTAAAAGTGGGTAAGAATTCCATACTACTGCCTTTTCATTATTTACCACACACAACAGTTTAATTTAACCTCAATAAAAATGTGATGGAATGTCTGATAGAATTACAACTACATATTTCTAAAAATTATCATGTATTAACACATGTTAAATCGTGTAGGGTGGAATATCGCATGCTGTGTAAAATGGGCTGTCATATTTTGTTTCCACGCTATTATACATGATTTGTTTCCCACTTTTTTGGCATGTGTTAATACTCAGCCGGATAGTGTGGAAGGGCTTTTAAGCTTATCAAAAAAACTTAGTTAATTTTCCGCAATAAAATCCTTGGGGAATTTTAACCAAATTGTGTAAATAATTTCTCATACAAAATTTGACAGTTCATTAACCAAATCATAAACTTAACCAAATGGTAAACTTTTCTAGTCTTTTACAACAGTTTTTTGGTCACCCAGTCCTCAGTTTTTTAAGACGTTGTCGGGCTTGTATAAGTTCACAGAAGGGGGTCATTTTGAACAATTTTTGTAAATTTAAATAAGAAAAGATTTGCGTCAACAATAAAAATAAATACAACTACTGTTACCATAAAAAAAAGATATATTTTTATTTGCTTTAGAACCCTGTTTTATCGAGTTCAAATTATTATAATTCTCAATCTTAGGTTAGAGTTTGGCAATAGATCTTGCTACTTTGACGAAACTTTAAGAACATGATAAATTTTAAAAAGGTAAAACCAGTATTAAGTCATACGATTTTTTCCTGAATGATTTTTTAAAGATTGAATAAAGAAAATATATTTTGATCAAAAAAAGATTTTTTACAGTAAACCAAAAATATTGTAACGCAAACAAATGATCTTCTTATTATCCAATATTTTAGTTTAAAACTTGAAAAAAAAACAAAAAATAATTATGGACGAGCAGACGGCAAAAACATAGTTCAAAGTAAGAATATTGAAATTAAAAAAAAAAAAAACACCACCGTTAATCGAAAACCGTTATTAATAGCGAGTTTCAATCAAATTTAAAAGAATTGCTCTCAAAATCAATGAATGAAAATTACAATGAAACTTTTTTCAGTAGTTTGACATGCCTGTCATTTGCTTTTTGACAAAAAACTCCAAATTATGAACTTCCTCCATAATTATTTTTTTTAATTTATCACTAGCCGACACATGTACACAACGAACAACAAAATATTTTTCATTTGACAGAAAAAGCTGTGTATTCATATCGAATCACTCACCCCATGAGAGAGTCCTTCTTTCGTGTTGAGAATTGACCTAGAATTGCTCTTGCAATGAAACTCTTTAAATAAGAAAAGGGCACATCTTTTAACAAAAAGTGCAAATATTTTCGTGAATGAAACTTACTACTTAAGTTACTAATAATTCTGAGAGGTTATGTCCTGGCCTATCATATTATAGCAGTTTCAGTTTAAACCATTGATAATGGGAACACCCTCTGTATAAAGAATTTGGTATTATATTCGTATATGTATTATATTTAGACACCAGAGTTTCCTATACTTAATACAAAGGAATGGATTTTTCTATAAGCAAAACAAATTAATCTATTTCAGCACTAATATTATATTAGCCCCAAATTCAGCTGTTTAAACAAAATACCACAAAAACCCAACACTCATTTGTACCTACTTTCATCGAGACTATAAGAAAACAAAATGAAACAAATTGAAATAAAAAATTATTTATAAGATACCTACAACTTTCCTCACCTTTCTCCAATTGCAAAGCCCTCTCCTTCCATGATGGATTTTCTTCCTTAACAATTGCATGCTCACGCAGGTTTGGGTAATGTGGATAAATGGGTGGTCGTACAACTTCTGGGAGCGACCAATTGCACACAGTTTGTGGTATACTCATTGCACAAGGATGTGATTGCAGGTATGGGTAGGACGAATGAAAAGCACTACTCGGCGCGAAGCGTATATCCGGCGGATATGGCACTTGTACGGGCGGTGCAATAGCTGCAAGTGCTGAAGACGAGTATGGAACGTTAACACCGATTTCCAAAATAACTCGATTATCTTCACCACGCTCATCATCTGAAGGACAATCTGAATTGTAACTTTTCTCAACACGTTGCACATCTGAATTCATAATGATATTATATACTTCAAAAAACTATAACTGACAGGATAATGAGTAACTTTTGAAACGAAACCGCTTTCGAATCCCGATCACACTTATAGATACTTAAATATTTATTACTGATCTGTCCGCGTAGATCTCATCTACTGACTGAAAAGAACATTAGACTCCATCCGTCACCTATACAGCATTTATCACGTATGTTACATGGCACAATACGCGACGGAGCATACCTGTCTTATTGACTTACTTATACCGATATCGGTGTGACAGTCGCTACATAGGGACATTGTAGGGCGGTCTCTTGATTGATTTGTTTTTCTCGACAGTAAACAGTGCTATTGGTCGCAATACAGAAGCAACAGCTTATACCTCCCTCGTTCACTTTGTGCGTTTGGTTTGGTTTTGGATATTAAAAACGACCGCGATTTTAATATTTAAATTTTAATTGTATTTTGTTTTTGTTTT
Organism: Epistrophe grossulariae; assembly: GCA_929447395.1. NCBI lineage: Eukaryota > Metazoa > Arthropoda > Insecta > Diptera > Syrphidae > Epistrophe > Epistrophe grossulariae. The sequence goes on from OV839567.1 coordinate 127,349,897, forward strand.
TTTTATCTCAGCTTATCGACCAAGACGCAAGTGTTTTTCAATAAATTTAATAACATTTGCCATACAGATGCACAGAATTCTGAATCGTTCTTGTTGGAACACATAACAAGAACTTCCAGTGCATGACAAATGTATATTTCTCATATTTCTAAGAATCGTCAAATCTAGGATTGTAAGATAAAAATATGAGTTTTTTTTCCAGATACAATATCTTTTTGCTATTAAGTTAATTTTAATAATTGTTTATGATCATAAAAAGTATTGATGAATTTACAACAACAATAAGGTCATTAACTTATAGTAAGTATGTATGTAGGGGAGGACGGGGTACAGAGGACCACCGGGCCCCGGGGCACAGAGAACTTTCGTTTTAAATCGATAAATAAGTGACTTTGACCAAAAGTTGAATAAGGGGCCAGTTATAGCTTTCATTGAAACTCATCATTGAAAATTTAAATTTCTTATTTTGAGACACTTAAAAAGCAAAATCAAAAATTATTTTGATGCCAATAAAAAGCTCTTGACTCAATTATTATTTCCAGTCAAAAAAATATTTCATTTTGGCCCAATCTTTCACATAAAACGATTTCTAAGATTTCAATGATCAATGATAAAGTAGTTCAATCATTGAAATAAAGAAATTCATTTCCTGCGATAGGCTGGGCCAAAATGAAATATTTTTTCGACTAGAAATAATAATTGAGTTATCAGCTTTTTTTTTGCATTAAAATAATCACTGATTTCACTTTTTAAGTGCCTCAAAATTAACAATTAAAATTTTCAATGATGAGTTTCAGTGAAAGCTATAACTGTCCCCTTATAATCTTAGAAATCGTTTTATGTGAAAGGTAAGGCCAAAATGAAATTTTTTTTTGAAATTTTTTTTGACTAGAAATAATAATCGAGTCCTCAGCTTTTTATTGGCATCAAAATAATCACTGATATCGCTTTTTTAGGGCCTCAAAAATGGCCTTATGAGAGAGCTTTTTCAAAAACACTGGTGCCTGCTGCTGCTTGCACGGCACCTTAACTTAAGAAATTGCCACTGAAATAAGAAACAGAATCACTGAGTTACATTTAAATTGTTTGTGTAATTTTCTTTGAGCTCACGTACATCCCAACATATCCTATATGCTCCCCGGGTGAAAGGACTAGGAGACTGATCGCAAATTTGCAACCAACCCTTGTTGACATTGTTTTTCTAAAAAAAAAGCATTTTGAATCGAAGTTACCGTTGCCCAGTTGATGGAAATTCATATGGCATATTCTTTGGTTTTTGCAATGTAACTTTCAGAATTTAAGCCTTCTTAGAGCTTTTGGTAGCAAATAATTCTACTTTAGAGAAAAAAGTGTTGACGCTTGGTGTTTTTCTGTTTTTCTGTTTTCATGTTTTAGGATTTCCTTCTATGTATGGAAAAACAGTTAAAAATTAAAATGCAGTTATATACCTACAAATTGTTAGCTATTGTCTTTCAGAGAGGTGTGGAAAAGATAGATTAAATTTATTTAGGATATCATTGTTTTTGATTATAAAATATGATATTAATAAACAGTTGGTAACTCTATCAATATTTTTGTGAGATTTGCGGCAATTTTAAATGCTCACTACTGCAACCCTGTAAGAGCTTCAAAATGAAGATAGCTTATTGAATTCCATAATGGTGAGACTGAAAGGCAAATAGCCTATCTTCCCTGTACTGCAAATATAAATTGAATTGAACAGAGTAAAGCTCCGCAGTTTGTTATTGTCTATCCAGCTGATGAGTGATCTCCGGTTGAAGAAATTTAAATTTATTGCTTTTTTAAGGTAAGTTTATAAAAAAATAAAAAGTTGTGCTTATTTAGTAGGTATTTTGAGGCTTTGTCAATAAGAATTTCAAATTGATTTGATATTGGAGATTTTTAACGTGTTTTTTCATGAAATAAATAAAAGAGTTTTTTTTTTAAGAATTTCAAGTTTTAAGCATAGTACGCAGCTGAAGCGAAACGAAAATTTCCATACAAACATTGAAGCAACGAAATCATGAACGAAAAATTTCGTTTTCATTTTTGTTCTGCAGTACGCTGTTCAACAAGCGAAATTGATAATTGTAGCAGATTATTTGGAGAAGTCTACACTCTTTTTCACACTGAATTATTTGCACGAACCATTAATTGTCTGCGGAAAAATGACATTCGAGTTTTAATTTGTATTTTTATTTGTTGTTTATTTGATTACAGCAAAGGCTTCTGTAATTTCATTTATTTTTTTTTATTTTTCTTACAATTGGTGACATTTATTTTTTCCGTAGTCGTTTCGTTTACGTTTTCGTTGTCGAATTGGAGACCAGATAAAATTTTCGTTTCGCTTCAGCTGCGTACTAGGCTTTAATATGGAAAACAATGTATTAAGTGGAGTTTTGTTCAATTTTATTTTTGTAAAATATTCGTGTTTAAACATGTCGAATACACTTTGTAAAAGGCATTCGTATATTGGGGCACAGAGGATTCCTGTGGTCCTCTGTGGCCCCTATAGAATACGAACCTGATCAATTTTAATTTGATTTTTTTTGTTGTTGTAGATGTTATGGAACTACATTATGAAAACTCCAGAGCCAAGATGGACATTTAATACAATAGAAAATGCAATAACAGCTATAGATTCAAAAGAAGTATCCATCCCAGCCGCAACTATTGGGCACATCCAGCCCCGACTATTGGGCACAGAGGACCAAAAGCACTTTTAATGCACTTTTAATTGAAACAAAATTGCTACAGTATCGATATGGCAATTAAAAAAAGGTGCTACAGTATTGATAGCAATTATGCATATTGACGACGCACAGTGGGGAAACAGGTCATTTTATGATAAAAGCCGCCTTTTAGTATCAACAATAATCTATATGGTTCACCTCGATAAAATAAAACGATACGGATTCTAATGAAAACAATGGTGTATACGCTTATCTCTTTTTTCCTTATGTTTGTTTATTTTTAATGTAGATGTCTTTTTTCTTTACACCAAAATTTGCACTACCTTAGTCCCCTTTCACACGAGGAAACAAGTTGCTGGAGATTTTTTGACGTTTTCTTTTAAGTTTCAATTCCCACCAATCGTAGACCGTTCAATCCTCTTACTTAGTGCCCTTCTCTCCCAAAAACTGAAAGTTGCTGGAAACTCAGTTTCCTCATGTGAAAGGGGACTTACCATTTGAAAAATGGTCAAGCTTGGAAAGCCATCTACCCGCCAGATTAAAAACTTAATTTCTGGATTCATAATGCAAACCCCGATAGAAACCTATAGATTCAATGGTGATTTTGTAATATGTGCTGTAAGATAACCCAGACTTATAGATAATAAAATGCAGCTATTATTAGTGTTTTTGTATCAGAAATAGGACATTACTTTTCCGATGGATATTAGAATGCTGAACTCGAATCCGAACTCAAATTACTCTTCCAGGTCTGGTTTATGAGATATTTTAGTTTATAAAAATGAGAAAATGTAATTTTTCGGTGTTTTAACCTTTCACCTAAGTTTAATAGACTTTCCCGTTGCTTTATAGTTTAGGAGCTGCCCCAGTACCTACCCACTGTGCGACGAGTCGTCTCACAATTCAAATGACGCTATACCTAGACAAAAATACAACTTTTGTTGTAGGTATATTTATATTTGTACCCTCAAAATTATAAGACTATCAAATAACAGTTAGTTGCAGTTTGTATGTATATAGTTGATACTAATTTTTCAGAATTCTAGCCCAAATTGCAATTAACAGTCTTTCCTCTCACAACTCTATAATTTTCTCTTAATAGACAGGTTGGAGGTGTCGTCTATACTTATTAATTAAGTGCGTAAAGATACATTTTTCTATAAAAATTCATCAATAATTATTGACGAAAAAGTCACTATATGCCGCAACATAAATTTTTGAGACGTAAAATTCTATACATAGGTACATACCTAGGTAGATAATACAAATATGACCGCTTCACGGAAAAAAAAATTAATTAGTTAACAAAATTAAAAGGAGTGCAAATATACGGTATCGAACCCATAAGTTCACTTAAAAAACCTTTATTTATATAAAGACCAAACGTGTATGTAGGTATGTCCCATACGAATATGGTACATATGTATGTACATACATTAGGATATATATAGTTCGATGTTTCTTTACAACAGGCATTGTATTTTCTAGTGCACCAGATCGATTCGTAATGATGCACCACTGCATCGTCACACATCATTTGATGATGAATGTCTCGTTAAACTCATCTCATAGTATCATCATTGATTATGTTTACATTGTCTTAAACAAATATCACCTAGGACCAAACACTTTGAATGAATGTAAAGAAGAAGACAAGAATCTATATGTAACTACATATTATATACGAAAGAAACAGAAGCCGACTATACTTTAACTTTGAATTAAATGTGTATGGCACGAGTCCGGCTTAGGGCGTTCGAATTAACAATGAAACAATATCGAGTTTCACTTTTATCTGCCGCCAAAAATGTTTTAAATAAAGAAATAGCTTATACAAAAAAAAGGTCAAGAGCGGATCTATAGGGTGTTCGTTGGGGATCTCAAGCTTTTAAGTTTCTAAATAAATACTAAATGGGAACATGAAAGGAGTTTTTGTACTAAAAAAAAACTACGGGATTAGCTGCAATTATATGAATTAGGTCAGGTTTCATGGCAAGACAAATTTGTATAATAAAATGTAAAAATGTAAACATAAATAAATAAATGAATACTTACTCCGGATCCTTCAGGATTTTGTTGGCTTTCTTTATGGATGCTGCTTTGCGACGTACATGGTTCCTCTAAGTTTCTAAGAAACTGCATCGCGTCAAAATACCACAACGTTGGTTCCACTATGTCGTCTACACCTGCACCACTTTTTTCAGAATCCAAAATTTTTTTTAATTCTTTTCTGTAATTGGTGCGCAAAGAATTAAATGTCTGTATTACTTGCTGTTTATCAGCTTCGGGATATTTTTCCCTATATTTTGATAGCAATTTTTCATATTCTTCACTTTTTTTATTTCTATTGCTATAGTCTTTACTTTTAATATTCCATAAAGCCGGCAGAGTCGCAAACAAGTCGATACATTCTAAAATAAATTTTCTTTCATCCTCTTTTGCTTTTGACATTTTCACTTTCACTCGCGGAGGTCTTTACTCTTCGAAATTTCAAAATTAAATAAACAAATATTGTGCAATTGTACCCACTGCAGACGATACAATATTTTATATTGTGCAATAAATATCAAAAGGGTTTTGATTTTCTTCAATAATATTGCACAACCTTGCAATATTATCCCTAGACGCTCAATAATATTGTGCAATATCAAATATTGCACAATAATATTGAGCGTCTAGGGACCGCTTTAAACAAAAAAAAAAATAAGAATTCTTGTCCCCTCCGCCTTAAAAAATGCAGTAAAATTTGTGATTTTTAGTTTTTGAAATTAAAGGATGTTGGAGTAATGAGAACTACATCATTCGACAACTAGATCACCTTATTGAAACCAACCAAGTATTTCAGTTGGCAGGTCTGATTAAAAAGATGCTCTCAACTTTTGATATTGGCCGAACCTCAGTTATACTAGGCGTGTTTTTTTGCAAGCCCGGGGGGAATTGGTTGAAAAAAACGACAGCGGGGATTAGCGACGCCATGACAGTAAAAAACATGGAGTTTTCATACAAACTATCGCTAACATGTATGGAATTCATGCCGGTAACACAGTTTTTCTGTACGCTTAAGTTAAACCCCGAGAATTCCCTGGGATTAGTTGTTGTTGCATTTAACATGTTAATTGTTTAGCACCGACGTCGTTTTTTTCATCCAATTCCCCCCGGGCTTACAAAAAAACACGGCTACTTTTGTCTACTTTATATCTTACCTTTCAAATTAATAATAAAATAGTTTTTAATAGATAGGTATATTCGAATTGATATAACTTATTTTTATTTGTATGTCTCTCACGGACATAACAAGGGACGATCGATTTGTTATAGATTTATGACTCCCTTAAGTATTAATATCCCCAAGCTCAAAAAAACCAAAATCTTGTCAAAATAACAGAAAGTTTTTTTTAATGTATCTACCTTTAACAAAAAACCAAAACATAATGATAGATTGTACTATTTGTTACATCTCCGAACCAATTTTTTGATCCGCTCCTGAAGAAGATGAAATTGATTAATAATCCTCAAGATTTTTTGTTGTTATCGTCTTATAAAATATATTTTCCAAATCAGGATTACAATACAACACTCCGTACATATGACTAAACTGAATCGTATCACGATAACAAATTCAACGCATTCAAGTCTGGGTGGTCCTTTATAGGCCATATTATCATGTACCTTTGATTTTTATTTCGAATGTACCTACAATATGTGTTTAAAAGCCCTTCCACACTATCCCACTGAGTATTAATACATGTCAAAAAAGTGTGAAACAAATCATGTATAATAGTGTGGAAACAATATGATATTCCCAGCCTACACGATTTGGCATGTGTTAATACATCAGAATTTTTAGAAATGGTTCTAATTCTGTCACACATTTAATAACATTTTTATTGAGGATAAATTAAACTGTTGTGTGTGGTCAAAAAATGAAAAGAAATTTCTTTCTCACAAATTTGGCAGTATCATGGAATTCTTTTCCACTTTGTATTAATACTCAGTGGGATAGTGTGGAAGGGCTTTAAATATAGCCAATTTTTGATTAAAGTTTTATTATTGTCCAGGGGTGGACTGGGCGACCAGCATTTTGCCCGGTGGGCCCCTGGGTGAGCAAAAAGTACATGAAAGCCACTACAATACTTTCTGTTCTTTCAAAAGAAAACTTTCTAGTAAGATTGGTTTTCTATGGACCTTACAGTAAATATACAGCTTTTGTGGCGAAAACCGTCAGGGGTAGATTTGAAGACTCGTCGAGCTGGTGCGTTGGTGTCCATACGCTCTACGAATACCAGCCATCTCAGTCGCAGTATTTTCAGCTTTTTTACTAGATCGACGTTCCACACAGGTAAATTTTCCCAAAAACATGGCTAAAATTATTTTGTGTGCATTTTCAATTTCCAAAATTCTTGCGCTTCTTCGCTGAGCTCCCCAATTGGAAGAATAGCTTCAGATATAATTTCAGGACTGTGAATTAAAATTGTATGTACAGTTTTGGGCATATTATACAATGGGTACAGTTCAACGAACAAATTAGCGGTATCAATGCAATATTCTTTAAATGGACCCCTATTTGAATGTGAAATTCACTCGATATTCAGCTTCATCATGAATTCCATCGTAATCGGAAACTTTACCGAGTCCCGAAAAAAAATATCACCCAAACCGTTCGTAATGACTATTTGTATGAGATTTTCCACTACGATGGAATCTGTGATAGTTTTTTTTCGGGATTCGTAACAAGTTTCCGATTACGATGGAATTCGTGATAAGGCTGAATAAGTTTATAGAATAACGCGAAAGCGGCATATAATGTCTTCATTTATATTTGTTATTTCCGACGAAGTACCAGAGTCTTGGAAAAATCAACGGGCAGTGGTTGCCATCGCTCATACTTCCATAACCTGGTTTTGGTTTGTCTACTAACAGCCCCATTCGGTTACTGAAAGCTTCTTGGATTCTATTTTCTTCAACTTTTCTCTTATTTTCCTCACCACGAGCTTGCTATTGTCCTAAGGCTCGAGGCAGCTTGTAGGAGACATGAAGTAAACATTCAAAAAATCTAATCCAGGTATGCAAGGAGGATAACCCAAACCTCAGCTTCGATTTGTCTTGGACCTGTTTGTGTTGAGAATCTATTTTATTAAAATCCTTTGGTGTTAGATTACCTACAAAAGTTACCTTTTTGATTTGAAGTGGTTTTGTTATTGCACTACAAACCTTCCCGTCAATCATTGTAAGCAGCATTTTATGCTTAATCGGAATGGTTCCGTTTATGTGCTCAACCACCGTTTCAGTCAAATTAGATATTTGATTTTCAATACAATCATATTCTCTAACAGTTACATTGTCTCGTGAACGAATTGAATTCGTATTGATCTACAGAATCTTGTCGATGAAGGACGAGGATTTTTCCACAAAATAATGTTGTCACTTTGGGTCACATACTAACTCAATTGGAACGAAAGATGTTAGGAACATGTTGGCATCTGAAATATTTGGGTCGGTGAATCTTTGTTTATATTCACTCATGCCCGAATTTCCATCGCAACCCCATTTGGAAATAAGGTGAATATTTCTCTTTTCACTCGTGTGCAAATTTTCTATGATATGTATCTTCCATTCCTTCGAATAAGCGACGAATTGTATGGTCAAGCAAGCTTTGAAGAGCTGTTTCTGCCACTGATTCGGTTGTGACCAAGTTTTCGGGATAATATTTTTGGTTGGCTTCTAATATTTCTGCATAGTTTGGATTTTGGATACATATGGTTATTATGCTTTATTGCCGAACCTCTAATAAGATTATTTGGAACTTAGTTAATATTCCTTCAACAACTATTGAAAGGGCTTCCTCTGGTATATATAGAATAATTTCTTGGTCCATTGGCCTTTTAATTTTTCATCTTTTCCTCCAAAAAATTGATTTTTTCGGTCATGTCTCGTGATTTGCAACTTCTTTAATAATCAGAGAGCTGATTTCTTGAAAGAAAAATGAATCTTGATCGCCATCCTGTTTAAAAAGTAAGAAGCTCAAATAAAAACAAAATGCCCTTCCTTATCATATTTAAGAGCCAATATTTAAAAAAGTCATAATACATTTTGGATGTTTCCAATTGGGAAAAAAAAACAAACACTTGACATATTGCAAAAAAAAAAACAATGATCCTCGATTTTACATACCACTAACAACACAATCAATGTTTAATTATTTTACAAAGCGCCCAAAAATCAACTTTAAAAATCTCAAAAATTCATATAAAACTCAACTTGGTCGAGAACGTCATTTTTACTGAGTCAGTTTTAAAAGAAAGTCGACGATATTTTACTCATATTTTTCATGCCAACCATTTTGTCTGATTAAAATCGATTTTTTGTTTGTTTTATGAATGCAAAACTTGCCGACCTGATGGTCTCCATGTAAATGGACAAAATTTTGTCCTCAAATTACCGCACGAAATTATCAAAATATTAAAATTTCATTTAAATTCTTTATTCATTGCAGAGAAGACAAAATTACACAATTTTTGTCGGTCAAAAATACAAAATTAAGTGCGATTTAATAAATTAATGGAAATTTATATAAAAATGATTATATTAACAAAAATACAAGCGTGTTAATAAATTTGCAGTACAAATGCGCATAATTATTCGGGCCTTTAGTTTCTTAACTTCCAAACTTAAGCTCCCTTATTTGCATAAACTGATCCAAAACTTCATCTGTTACTGTCTTTCTTTTTGTTTGGTGATCTTCAACAATGGGAGTTATGGTCTGTAAATGGATTTAATTATTTCCTGAATAAAAAAATTTAACTTGTTTAAACTCACTTCTATTGCTAGCTTTTTAATTTCTCCAGTTAGCAGTTCTCCTTTGCTGTATGCAACTCGTACTTCTTCCAACTTTGCATCATCCTCCAAAAAGAACTTCAGCAACTGATATGCAACATCTACATCAGGAATACCACCTAACTTACGGTGCTCTTCGACTGTGGCTCGACCACCAGAGAAGGCGTATTTATTAATTTTGTTTTTGATTTGTTTCGCTGTGTCGGTTAGAGAAAGTGTTGAATTTTGTTCACTTGCAGACATTTTAGATTTCGCTCCTTGAAGCGATGGGAAGAACGCTGAGTGGATGAGAGCACATTTGGGAAATCCTAGCCTTGGTGCAACATCACGGGTCATGCGGAAATATGGATCTTGGTCAATAGCGCACGGAATGAGCACGGGCACTTTTTTATCGCCAAATATGAAAGGGAAAGTCGATGAGAGAGCAGGTGCCGCCTGGGCAGCTGGAAAACCTATTTTACCGATAATATCTGAGTCACCAAAGCCGAAGATCCCCTTCACCTGGTTAAATGTTACACACCTCTGTATACGAATGATGTTCTGGTACATTGCTGGGCATTTTCTGAAAAAAGGAATTCGTTTATTTTAGTTGGGGATCAACTTATCCGTGGCAATCTATAATTTTTGTTCGTACATATGTCCTTCCCCTCTCATATAAATTTTACTAAGAGTGGGTAAGGAATTTAAATAGGAATATAGAAAGGGGCTAAGGATAATTAATTAAAGATTTTGTTTTGCCGGACAATAGGTTAATGTTATTGTGGTGATTTTGTATTGTATGTAAACACATCGTTTAATACTTCATAATGTATTAGTATTTGACGTTAGAGCTAATTTGTTGTTTATGTTTAAGTATTCAGCCTTATCACGTATTCCATCGTAATCGGAAACTCGTTACGAATCCCGAAAAAAACTATCACAGATTCCATCGTAGTGGAAAATCTCATACAAATAGTTATTACGAACGGATTCGGTGATAGTTTTTTTTTTTAGTTCTTTTTGTCAAATTGTTTGGTTTATAAACTTTGTCTGTTAAATTGTTAGAAAATGTTATATTATTAATGTTAAATTAAGTATATTAAAAGTCATTTTATAGATCCTGATGATCGATCTCTTAACTGAAACGCAAGTGAGTTTTTATTTTCGGAATCAATTTGCAGGCAATACAAAATCACCACAATAGGGCTAAGGAAATAATATGTATATTATGATTAAATAACTTACCCCATAAATTCCAAATTATTGAAAATAAATGTTTTATTCACGTCGAATCCGATTGCAATGATATCCTTGGCATTTTCCCTTCCCATTTTGATGGCATCTTCGATTTTCAAATCCTTCCACAAGACTTTCTCGTCGTCTGTCAGCTGAATAACTAAAGGAACATCGAATGTTTCTTGCAGCCATCTAAAAATTATACACGTTTACTTCAGCCAAACTACCGATGTTCTGAAAGAATGATGAGAACTCACTTGGTTAGAATGAAAGGAATCAAATGTCCCAAATGTAATGAATCCGAACTCGGCCCACGACCAGTGTATAGATAAAACGGTTTGCCTTGTTCCTTTAAATTGAGAATGGTATGAAGATCCCGATGCGAAAAGAAGATGCCACGTCGAATGAAGTGATGTGCAGGTTTGCCAGTGACTTTTTCAAATTTCTCAATGAGCTCTTTATCGATTTTTGATGAACCAAATCTTTCTACAATCGAAAAAACATTTTACAATCAATATTATCAATTTATGTGCTTTAGAAACTCACTTATAAGTTTGTCATAATCGATTCCAGCTTCACTTTTACTGGTAACATTCCATGGATCAACAAAATCATCGTCAGCTTCTACTCCGTTTAAGGTTATAGCTTCAACAGCTTCGGCAACTTTCTCGCCTTCAGTCATTATTGGAGGAGGGTTTGTATTATTTTTATATTTGGAAAATACTTGGATATTTAAACAGAGGCAGAGAACTCCCTTGCCTACTGAATTTCCTAATCCTGAAGATAATTTCGAAGTGGAATGGTATTTCTTTAAATTTTACGATATACCGGAGCGGTGATTGAATTGTCAAAAGTGACATTGTCGTAAATTTAAATGACGTTTGTTTTATAAGCCGTGTTCATGAACTTGTCAAAGTTTGAAATAAGAGATATTTTAAACAAAAACTCTTATGTATACACGAGGTAACATATCGGTTTCACTTGGTTAACGTTTTCATTGGAAATGAAATTACAAAAAAAGAGTTTTTTTTGCAAATTTGTTAATTTCGTTTGACAGATAATTTCATTTTGAATTTGATTTGGCAGTTAATAGCTTCTTTTTGTTGTGTTCTCTTTCTGTCTCCGAATTCTACACATCGAATTTCGACATTAGGTTTGTTCGATGTCTGCCCTGGGGTGACTGGAATTACCAACAGTTCATTATGATGCTAATTGGATTTAACAAATGAACTGGCATTAGTAAATTTACATACGGTGTGAAATGAAACGAGCTATAGTCTAACTTTAGACAACTGTCCAACAACACAAAAATGTGTCCAATAACCTTGTTTATTGTTGTCTTATTACTGCCTAACTTAGACACAAGAGTAGATTGTCTGAACCGTGAATAATGTGATAATTATTTTTATTAAATAAAGCATATTTGTACTAATTTGAAAATAGTTAGACAGTGTCTAAGTAGACAAAATCTAATAAATACGATTGTTAATGTTTAAGAGCTAACTAATGTTACATTTTGTTCATTAATTAATAAAGCTATTTCCAAGTATTTCGAACAGTTTTGAAGTATTTAGACACTTGACTATTTAATAAAAAATCTAATAAATACGCCTGAATATTTCTGACGAAATCTTATTTTTGGATAGTCTTATACCTGCTTTTAGGTACGTAGGAAAAATTTGGGTTTTTACTCTAAACCCAAGTCCCATTTTTGAGATATAATAAATAAGAACCACTTTAACGGTTATATGCCAGTCCACGCGTTAGTCCCCTTTCACACGAGGAAACTGAGTTGCAGCAACTTTCAGTTTGTTGGTGAGAAGGGCAAGAAGTAAGAAGGGAAAATGAAACCTCCTTTCAACATTCCTCTTCACATACACAGTTATAGTGTGTGTTCACTGTTCAACTAAGATACTTTAAAAAGAAACTACAGAAAATTTCCACGATTTTGTTTCTTCGTGGGCAAGGTACAAGAGATTTTTAAGGAAATTAAAAGAAAACGTCAAAAAAATCTCCAGCAACTTGTTTCCTCTTGTGAAAGGGGACTTAGTTTGGAGCTCTAGGGAAACCCAATTAAATTTGAAGAAAATTGCTTCTGCGGTTTAGGTATGTATGTCTGTATGTCCAGCAGACAGAAAGATAGATGGAAAGATAGAACGATATAGGGTGCCCAACTGAAAGTTCCATTTTATGCATTTTTGCTGTCAAACGTCAAAATCAAAAATATACAAATTTCTTATTTGATTTTGAAAAACAAAAACATTTTCGACATATTAGATATTTTCTTATCCATCCAAAAAGTTAAAAGGGTAACCTTTTCCATTAATTTTTCGTAATAAACGAGAGCGAGATTTGAACAAAAACAAAAAATATCTCAACCGATAACCTTAATTTTTTAAAAATAAAACTGAAATCATAACCGATATTGGGGAGTACGATAACTCAGGCGCCAAAAACTGATAACGGTTTTTTGTAGAGGGGTCAAAAACAAGCATTTTTTAAATTAAATTATTTATGTCAATAGTTTTTGAAAAATTAAAATTGAAACTTTGCATACACCCAACCTCGTATACCTACCCCAAATCCTATAGTGTGCTCAAGTACATTGTTTCACAGTTTATACGCCGTAATGCTGAGTGCTAGCACTGTATTTATGTAAACAAGCAAAAAACAAAAATCTCATAGAAAAGTAGTTTCAGTAATTTTTAATTTTCTCAAGAATAGAAGACATTAAATCATTTCAATTTCAATTTCAGAAAAAAATAACATATTAGGTATATAATTTTGTAGTTTTGAAAAATTGCACTTCAAACTTTTTATTTTTTTTCCAAATTTTGGGTTCAAAACCCGTTTTTTCAAAAATTATGCATAGATTTCACTTGATTTAAAAAATTGCTAATATTAGAACAGTAAATAAAGGCATAAAGCTAGGACCGCACTCGGCGGAACTGCACTTCAGCGGAACTGAACTTCACGACTTATTTGTAGGAAATTGTATGAGCTATATCGCACTAAGCGACAACTGCACTTCACGGCGCGACAAAGTTGGTAATCTGACCAACTGTGTCGCGACGTGAAGTTTCTTTCAGTTTCGTGCGAAAGTGCGCACGGTGTCGCTGAAGTGCAGTTCCGCCTAGTGCGGTTCTACCTTAATACTTAATTGTAAGTTGATTGGGCTCATCGGACACTTAGGTCGCAAAAAGTCTTTCAATTGAATTTCATTCAATATAGTCCACTAAACTAAAAAACAAAAACAATATTTTCTATTGTTTTGATTTTTCTTCTTACTACTTAATAATTGTAAGTGTTACCGTTATTTTTTAATATTTTTTATTTTTAGTGCTTTTTTATATAAAATTGCCCCTCCCATTATGCTTGTATTGAACTGTTCTACAAAAAACCATTATCATATCTTGGCGCCTGAGTTATCGTACTCTTGCCCCGATATTTTTTTAAAGGGATGTAGTAACTCTTAGAGAGAAACCAATCAATAGTGAACGTAAACAGTTATTTATAACATCTGGCTCTATTTTCACATGAAAGAATATTTTCAATCATGAATTCAAAATGGCGAGAAAAAAGAAACAGAGGGAGTATCTCATTAATAAAAACCGAACGTTTGATATATTATATAAATTTTAAAATTTACTGTGATAATATATGTAGGTACCTATATATTTTATGACACTTCAATTGAGAACAAAAAATGGTTGGAGATGCTAGAAGTACAAAAAAAATAGTTTTATAAAAATAAATAATTACAAAACCTATTTTTAACCTTGTTTAACCTTTACAAAAAAATACTATGTATATTTTTATGAAATGAATAAGTCTGAGAAGTACTATAATCAATCGAAAAAATGTTGGGAACCCTAGATGGAATGGAACGGTCTGAATGTGAGGTTTTTGAATAACATCTTTTATCGTTTTTTTTTTACGAATCCAGGATTATAACCCTATACCTATTACCTATAGTACAATATATAATATTATGACATGTAAAAAATGTGTGTAGCATAAAGTACGAGTACCTCAAGCATAAAACAAATAACCACTTTATAAATTCCTGCTCTTACTTTACGTATGTTTACTTTTGCTTGACACTGTAATTATTTCTCTTAACAAAAAATCAAATAGGATTAAGTAAATGGAACTCTTTATCGGTCTTTTAGTTTTCTGCCGACCGTTGGGAGCAACGGCAGCACATTTATTTTAATCTGTCGGTTGTAGAAAAAAAAACCACTGTGATTGTCAAATTTACGGTATTCTTGGCGAAATCATACCTTAAAGACCGATCTGGACTGACAAATCCAACGATTGATTTTATAAATTATCCGAATCTGAGACCTATTCAAAGTGCATTTGAGTATTTTATTAATACAATTGCGTGACGTCACAAAGTCTGGCATCGATTTATCTCTAAAATAAAACCTAATCTCTACCTCTGCGTCGTCTACGTCTACCTTTGTCATTCCTGTTTCCTTTTATGGTGTAAATGTACATAAGGCATTCAACGGCCAGTCAGTAACCTCACCTCATTTTAGAATAAAGCGAATGTTTTAAGTTAATATATCTTGCAATAAAACAATTAACAAATCTCGAATGAAATAAAGGTGCAATTTTACATTTTAGGTTTTTTTTTATTATTGAGTTAAACTGCTGCATGCTGCCCATTATCGTCAGTGCTTTACTCTTTCTTTGTCAATAAGTGTTCTTTGTCTAGCTGCTGCAGATTTTAACGTTAAGTGCATACAAAATTACAAATAGCTAAATTTATTCAACATGAATCGGACGAAAAGAAAAGTTGTGAAACCCCCAAATCCGGTACTGAAGGCGAATTTTCTCTCGAAGTGGAGTTTCTGGTGAGTGAGAATAAGAATATTCTATATTTAAATTACAGGTGCAGCTCTTGTGATGTAGTACAACTATATTCTAACGGAATTATAACTATGTAATATTCTGCATTGATTTCTTCCATCATTGGCCAAGCCAAACCTAAAAGTAGAACATAAGTTGAATGTTCAATGTAATTGTTATCACTTTAACCATGGCTAGATGTTGAGTGTGGTTTGGTTGTTGCCAGCGCTTCTATGTGATGAAATCGAGTATTGTTTTTTTTCCTATGTAATATGCTGATTATGATGCCGTTCTAACATAATGGCAACAACTAATCGAAAAGTTTTTTTTAATTTTATGTGTGGTGAATTCCACCGGACAACTCTCTTCGGATCACAAATTCACAACAATATGAAAATGTGGCACAATCGTGTTCGTGTACCATTAAGGGGGAATCCGAAAATTTTCGTATATATGTAGCTAGGTAGGTATAAATATTTTTTGTTTTTACCCGGCTCAGGTAGATAAATATTTTATGTACATGTGGACATGCATAAATCTTTAATTTAAATATGTTAACGGCAAAGGTAATATCTAAGTACATCTTCAATCAAATCTGATTGATGATGTAATCTTTGTTTATGAAAGCGAATTATTTGCTGATTTATTAATTTTGTGTAGGTTTGAGGTACCTAAATGAATATCACGTGCGCCCACTCATCCAAGATAGCAATATTATTTTTTTATTGCTGTGGTGGGTGGGGTGGTTTTAGTGTTTTTTGTCATTATGTTTTCGGCGGTGTAATTGCATTGATTGTAAGTACAATATACCTATATATGTACTTATAGAAACAAACGGGATCACATTGGGTTGTACGAAAACAAATTAAGTGTTGCCACTTCATTTAAATTTGTATTAATTTTTTTTTAAATAAAGTCGTACCTATAAAGAAACTAAAAAAATATCTAGGTAGGTAGGTATCTTTCACAATTTAGAGTAATGTTACTTGAAGCCTCTTAATTCACCTCGTGTATACCTAGGCTAGATAGGTATACTTAAATCCATCTAAACTACAGGTAGGTATTTTGACATCTGAGAATTGTTTTTGTTTATTTATTAAATATATACCTACCTACCTACTTAGATACATAATATGCATGTATGTACATAATAGTCGTGCAAGTCCATAAGAATTTGATGAATAAAAACGACATCGGAACTAAATATAACAACAACTTAAGTCCATATGGACTTATCTGAGTGAGATAATTTTCGGGACTTAACTTAAATCCCGATAAAAACTGTATTACCGGCGCTAATTATTATTTTGCCAGCGATATAGTTTGTATACAAAACACGCCTAATATGTATGTATGTACACGCGTCAATTTTACAAATAATTAATTAAAGCTAAAAAACATAATAAAGCAAAATAGAGTTTGGTTTCATTTCTTTTGGATGTGACTATACATCCAGTTGCTTCTCTTTCTCTCTCTCTTATTTGTATACCTAAATGAGTTCTATTATATTTTTTTTTTAGAATTACATACATATAATTGTCAAAAAACAAAACAGCCGAGATGTAGAATAATTAATAGGTATGCCTGTTTGTCTATTTTTTTCTACAAGTTTGCCAACCAAAACTGTTTTTTTTTTTTAATTTTTGGATTTTGATAGTTTAGGTAGGTATGAATTGTGAAAATTAGTGTAAATTCGCAAGAAATTTCACGTTATTTACAGAAATTCGTTAAATTTGTAGCATATTTGTGAATTTTCTTGCTTTACATTAAATTACAATCTTTTAGTAAGTACCTACCAATAGAAAATCGTTTATACCTACCTACTAGAAAAGAATTTAAGTAACGTTATTTAAAGGCAAAGTAAATTTTAAACAAACTTAACTAATTAACCTCTAAGCGACATTGTAAAAGAAAAATAGGTAATAAATATAAGACTGTAAAATTCTATTGAATAAATCGAATTGAATATATGTAGGTAGGTATAGGTAGCGATCAGGAAAACAAAAATTGGAAGAAATTACTAGGTACCTACGTAATGAATTATTTAAGGTGTTTTCATTCGATTTAAAACACAAATGCTGCTCTTATCGACGACAAAATACCTAACTTAAAGAATTTTGTAATTATTAATTTTAAATTAATAATTTATTTCTAATCATGGCTTTGCCGTTTGCCAGATTCAAAATTCTTGTAATTAGGTATTAAACCTACTCTAAAACAATTTGAAAGTACCTACCTAGGTACCTAGGTATTCATATTTCTGTTTTCGTCTCATTGCACTTTGGATGAATTGGGATTTTCCAAAAACTATCTCTTTTGATTTTGAGAGTGCTACGGTGTGGTGTGTGGAAAAAACAATGCAATACCTTCAAACAAATATACTTTCATATATGTATGTACAACTCAAATCACAATGTTCACACTAAGCGCCCCTTTGAAAAAGTGTTTTTTTTCTCCACAACAAGATTTTTGTTTTTTTGCTTCTGTCAAATTGATGTATGGTGCAATTTCAGAATCTGAAGGTGTTCTTTTTCAAATTAGATCAATTAATATCTAAGACCCTGTTTAGATTGGGAAAACTGAGTCCGGTCGGGTGAGTGCCATCGTGTTTACATTTGAAACTTTGAGACGCCTCAAAATACATTAAAACAACAACAATTTCAACATTTTACACATTGAAATAACAACAAAGTAGACTCATGAGTCCGGTTTTTATGTTTTCTTCGTGCCTCACGAGAGTCCTCACCCCACACTTCTCTTGCCTACAAACTGCCGTGATACCGGCCTCAATTTAAACTAACATACATCTAACGAGCTTTGGTGTGATAAACCCATAGGCCACATGCAGTAGCGTACGCAGGATTTTGGAAGGGGGGGGGGGGGGGGGAGACTCACCGTCCATTTTGGTAGAAGTTTTTTTTAAGGTACCATACCTATCACTAAAACAAAGCTTGCACAAAAATGAAAATCTTTCTTATTATTAGCCATGTTATATGAATAAAAAGTTGTGGCCCTCAGCCACGTTTTTAACCGTTTCAAAGTGGACAACGAACATCCTGGCTCTGCAGATGTCACTGGTATAAAACACAAAGAACTTCAATTACGTTTCTCAAATTAGGATACAAATCCGAATTGAAAAACGGAAGTGAAATTTCCGGTATAGTTTTTTCGGTTCCATCCTTCCACATTTGTTTCCATATCTTAATTTTAAAATATTGCTACATAACCTCAGTCAGTTTAATTTCATTTTATAATTATTAAGTCTAGTACTCAGTTATGTTCATGAAATTTTCATACAGAAGTGTCGCATATTTCACTGGTAAGAAATCCATAATATCCATACGTTTAGTTTTTTTTTAATTAAAATTATAGATAAATAATATTGTTAAAGCTAAAATCTAACAAAAATAAAATGTGTACGAAATTTGTACGTATTATACTTATAATCTGCCGGTTTTATAGTGTGTTGGTACAGCTGTTGTAGGGTGGATTTTATTTTAATATTTAGACAGATACTATCCATATAATCCCTAATTAGCGTTTATGTCAATTAATTATATTTGCATGATAAACAAATCACTCTTTCTCCAAAAATGTTATCTGTTATTTCGAGTAGAAAAACCTAGAAACACGTGGAAAAGCAAGAAATATGTGTATATGTATACAAAACTGCCTACAACTTGCAATTTTAAACAATATTGTTGTCTAAGGTCCGATTCTCTTAAGTTATTTTCTAAAACTATATAAAGAGCGGAAAAGATAAGATGAGATAAGATTTGTAATTTTATTTCGTATCTATATGTTAATAGATGTGAAATCCAACAACAATATTAAAGGAGGTGTGCATTGTGCAAATCCCTACTGGTCTATGCTGATTTCACACATACTATCTCACTTCTTATCCGCAGTCTGAAAGTTTTAGCTTGTATAGGCAAATTAAAATGGCTGCTAGAATTCACATCTTTATAATTCTGCAGTATCTTTGGCCAAAGCATGATAGGAAACTGATTTAAAAAATAAAATTGCCACTTTTAAGGAATTAACTACAACAGAAAGAAAGACCTACATAGTATACATATAAGACAATAATCTAATATTCAAAATTTGCAAGCTGAATAGTATACCTACACACTTAAGTCGAATTCAGAAATGTAATAGTTCATCAATACTGAAAAGTTTAATTGCTATTTATGATGGCATATTATTATATACATTTCTCTAGTTTTTTAGAAGTACATACTGATGTTTTCTCTCAACAATGACATTAAATTTTACTAAAAATTTACATAAATAATATAATTTTAATTTTGTTTTTCCAATTAATTTTTTAGTAATTATTTTAACATTTATGACCCAAGAGCTTTATTCTCCTACTAATTGGATTTAAAATTAACCGATTTAAAGCGTCAAAATGGGGGGAGGCACTGATGGGTGGAGCAATACACAAAACATTTTTGTATGATTTTGAAGAGAAAAAATAAAATCCAGTGCCATGTCGAAAACCCAAAAATTAAATTTTGTTTAATTAATTTCCTAACCTTGCCTAAATGCTCCCTGATTAGAAATTACTACATAAAAAGTCCAAGATAAAAAATTTTAGTCTACACTATAGGTACGTGCTTATATTTAAAATGCAAAATCCTTTTCAAAATAAGAAAATAAACAAGTGATAAATCAAGCTATCGCACACGTGGTTAATTGTTGTTATGAGGGGTTGCAAACTTGTTTGAATCCACTGATAAAAAAAACATGTCAAATTTTAAATAGACTTAAACCAATATTTGACTTAGATTAAAATCAAAATACAACACTCTACTACGAGTCGTGACAAAAATGGTTTTTATAGGAAGGTAATATATGTTTCTATGTGCCTAGCCTATAAAGCAAACAGATTGTAGTATTGTATCGCTCGCGCTTATAACGGGTGATTTTTTAAGAGGTTTAGAACTTTTTTAAAAAAAAAAACACAAAAAGTTCGAAAAAATGAATGAAATATTTATTTGAATCGATAGTTTGAACCTTGCAATTTAATGTTTAAAGATAATTTCATGCAAATGTTGACCGCGGCTGCGTCTCAGGTAGCCCATCCGCTGAGTCCAATTTTGGCATACTCTTTCACACATATCGGCCGGTATCTCACGAATGAATGCATGGATGTTGGCTTCCAGTGCGTCAATCGAAGCGGGCTTGTCCCTATAGACATTAGCCTTGACATACCCCCACAAAAAATAGTCTAATGGTGTCAAATCGCACGATCTAGGCGGCCAATTGACCCGAAACGTGAAATTAACTGTTCACCAAACTCGCCTCGCAATTGCGCCATTGTTTCGCGTGCTGTGTGGCATGTGGCACCGTCTTGTTGAAACCACATATCATGCAAGTCAAGAACTTCCATTTCGGGCAAAAAAAAGTTTGTTATCATCGCTCGGTAGCGTTCACCATTGACAGTAACGCTGCGATTCGCATCATCTTTGAAGAAATATGGCCCAATAATGCCGCCGGCCCATAAACCGCACCAAACAGTGGCTTTTTCGGGATGCATTGGTAGCTGTTGCAATGCTTCTGGCTGATCTTCACTCCAAATGCGGTAATTGTGCTTATTTACGTACCCATTCAACCAAAAATGAGCCTCATCGCTGAACACAATTTTTCGATAAAAAAGCGGATCCTCGGCCAGCTTTCCAAGAGCCCATTCACCAAAAATTCGGCGTTGTGGTAGGTCGGTTGGCTTTAGTTCTTGCACCAGCTGTATCTTAAAAGGCTTTACGCTTAAATCCTTCCGCAAAATTTTCCACGTAGTGCTGTCTGTAACAAAGGCCTAACTGCTGGGAACGGCGCCGAATCGACATTTCGCGGTCTTCTGTCACACTAGCTGATACGGCCGCAATATTTTCTTCACTACGCACAGTACGTAAACGTGTTGGTGGTTTAATGTCCAACAAAGTAAATTTGGTGCGAAATTTGGTCACAGTCTTCCGAATAGACTGCTCAGAAGGTCGAGAATGCCGACCATAAAATGGAAGCAGCGCGCGATGAACATTTCGAACCGAGCACGAATTTTGATAGTAAAATTCAATAATTTGCAAGCGTTGTTCATTTGTAAGACGATCCATGGTTAAATTGCAAACCAAACTGAAGCTGTTTGACAGTGACACAAGGTACTAAACACACGTCAGCTGTCAAAACCAGTGTTGCCAAAACCAAACCAGCTAAAAAATCACCCGTTATAACAAAATTTATACGAAATAATTAGGTTTTTAATAATAATGGCAAGTTATATCTTCGTAATAAAGTGGAAAATATGATACAAAAAATATTCTTACATTCTACATATACATCATATCCTACACAGGATTATTATAAAAAAGTTTTGAAATGTTGGTTGAACTTCGTTTTAGTTTGTGTGTTAGTTTTGTGAAAAAAATATTTTCAAACTTAAATTTTTTTTAAATTTACGTAAGCAAGCAAAAAAACTAAAATAGTTAGAGTAGTAGTTTTCGTAATTTTCAATTTTCTCAAAAACTAAAGACATAAAGCCTTTCGGGTTTTTGTGTTCGATTCAGATTTAATGTAAGCATTGGCCACAAAAAGCCAATTTAGCACTTCATTTCACAATTTTGAAACAAATTGGTCTAAACTTTTTTTAAATTTTTTTATCAAAATTTTGAGTTTGAAGGCGAATTTTTCAAAAACTATTGACATAAATAATTTAATTTAAGTTTAGGAATAAAAAACAGATTTCTGGCTTTCAAAATCGGTATAGTATTTCATTGTAAGTGTTGCCGTTGTTTTTAATATATTTTTTTTTTTCATTTTAAGTAATTTGTTTCCAAAATTGTTCATACCTCCTAAACGGGGCGGAATAGACCACCCCTCCTGTAGTAAAAAAATCCTTTTTTTGAACCCCTCTACAAAAAACCGTTATCAATTTTTGGCGCCAAAGTTATCGTACTCTCCTCCTATAAAAAAAAAATTATTTGTGGACCATTTAGATAAAAATTTTGTTTATACTTCTTTTAAACATTTCGAGTTTGAAAATAATAATATGTACATAAGTAGATAAGTAGATAATAACCACAAGTAGGTACGCACACATGAAGACTTTTAAGGTCAAAACTTTAAAATTAAATTTTTTGTTATTTAATATAAATTTTTAATTAAGCATTTATAAAGAAAGTACCTATACGTAAACTATGAAATTAAATACGACCTACTTTATTTTAGTTACTATTTTGGAACACAAATGTATTATCTAACAATGTAATTTCTTTCTTTTAATTTTCTTCTCAAATAGAATCAAAATCTTCCAAATTAATGGCTTTTTTGATTGGTCGCCCAGAAGCCTTCTGAACCCCACAAAATGACAGTTCTTCTTCTCGATAGAAGAGAAAATGCTTCTGTATTTGAATTCAGAATCGAAACTAGAAGAACTTACACTTTAGAATCGATAAAAGCCTTCGACTGGTATTTCTCTTCCGGATTACCAATCAAAAACGCCATAAGGTTTTTCATATTTACAAATAAACACGTCTAGGTACAAATAAAACAAACAAACACAAACTTCAGAATCAAAAAAAGTGTTGCAACTTGTTCGTTTCTTCGACTTCTTGCAGATTACCAAAGGAAAACGCTAGTAGTTTCAAATATCAAATAATCTGTCTGAATTGTCACTTTGAAGTTTTGAATTTTGAGCTAAAATATTTTTACTAGGTATGTATCAGAAGAAACAAATTGTAATAAATAAGGCGTGTAGTGTATTTAATTTAACTACGTGTAGTTAATTATGTAGAAAAAGTAGTATATAGGTAATTCAACCAACCATGGTTACATGCTTCTTCTTTTATATACATAGTTATGTACATAAGATTTAAAAATTAGTTTTGGTAAAATCCACCTATTGCCACGCCCGCTTTTCTATTTTGTTGATTTTTCTGAAAGGGCTCTAACGATTTTGATGAAATTTTCACAATTTATTTTTATAAATGAGAAAAAATTGTGTTAAGTAAAATCCGCCCACTGCCACCTATACTTTTTTAATTTCTGTTCATGGAAATGATTCTATTTCTCTTAAATAACTTAAATGATTTGGACGAAAAGGCGTGGATAGGGGGTTTCAAAAGAGGTACTTGGCACTAAGCAACTATAGGTCTAATGATTTTGATTAAATTTCGTATTTGGATAATACATATTTTAACTTTCAAAATTAATAAATGAAGGCCTGTTACTAAGGGAGCGTATTTATGCAAGGACATAAAGTTAAACGTCGTAGGTAGTAGATTTAAGTAGTCTACAGCTTTTACGATGTTTGCGACGACGTTACGCCTTTCCATAAATATCCTTTTTTTACTTTGTGATAGTAAACCCGCATTATGCATGGATTGTTTTTTCTCAAAAAACATTAGATTTGTATTATTATTTTTTTATTTTTTCCAATAAGCTTTTGAATTAATAATAATTTATTTTATATTATTTACCTTGAATTTTATAAATAAGTTTCAAACAATGTCAAATATAAAATTTGAAAATTAATACCATAAATAAAGGAAAAAAAAGACTAAAATTTAATTTTTTTTACATTATGTGGAAAGATTAGGCATTTACCTAGGTGCCACTGAAGGAAAAATTTACTTTTATCAGCAGGCCGAAAAACTATCGTTTATACAAATAAACAAGTCATGTGAACCATCGATGGTACACGGGGCTTCATGTTAAAAAGAAATGTGTACCACCGGTGGCTCACATGTCAGTCAACGCGTGTTAAGAACAATTTTATAAATATAAATTTAAATTGCGGTATTCACTTAAAAAATATCAATATCTAAAGCTAAAGTGTCCAATACATTCATAATACAATATATAGCGGTATTACATACTTATAATTGACAGTGGATGGAAAAATTTCTCAAAATACAAATAATATTTCTATGACACAAACTATATGTACATATATATTTTGATAACTATTTTCATATATGATATTTATTTCATATAATTCTACATCAAAACAAGATTCAATTAGGTTATCATGTTTGTATTGTTGTAGGTACCTAAATCTGTTAATGGCATGGTGGTGATTAATTAACGATTATATAATAATCTATTAGTTGTCTTTTCACATTTGTCCTCATTTTAATAAGTTATGTATATATTGGTGAAGTTACATAATAGTATACAAAAATCTATACTACTTATACTTAAATATATATATGTGGTACTTTGCGTAACATACGAATACTCCTGTGTAACTCTACCATCGATTGACATTTGAAATGGGCTTCACAAATTTTTTTTGTATCCATTAATAATTGCTTTGTTTAATTTGATGAATTAAAATGCGTTCATAGCTAAATTGATCGTAATTGGCTTTACAATACAAAACACTCAAGAACAAACTTTACATATACATTCATATATCAGTATACATATACTTATAACATCTATATATAAAAGTAGAGTCTGTTGTTGTATTTTTTTCATTGATTTTATTCTTTCTATGTATGTATGCATGAATATACATTAATTCATAAGAATTCTCAATTATAAAAGACATCATATCCATTAACACTTACTGCAGTACACAATTCATTATATACATGATATATATGTATAATGTACATGATATACTTACATACATTTAATGTAAATATATATGTACCTACATACATACATATGCTTTCACACCCAAATTATTTTAAGAAATGTTTTGTTAAAAGAAAGGGAATTCCCATTGCAGATTTGACACTACAATTCGTAAAATCTCCAGGGAATCCCCATGTGACTATATATAAATTACAAATAATATTAACATAGGTGTATAAGACTATAAGTCTTAGGGCAATGTTTTGTATTCGCAAAAAAATAAAGATTTTAACCTATGGCGTTCAATTAATAGGATGTGCTTTTATCCACTCCCGGAGAGAATTGGTTGAAAAAAAACGATATCGAGGATTAGCGACACCATCACAGAAAAAAACATGGAGTTTTCATACAAACTATCGATAACAAGTATGTAATTCATGCCGGTAACAGTTTTTCTGCGCCCCGAAAATTATCTGGGTTTAGCTAAGCCTATTGGGCCTTGGGGATTAGTTGTTGTTGCAATTAACATGCAAATTATTTAGCCCCGAATTTTTTTTTTTATCCAATTCCCTCTGGGCTTGGAAAAAACAAGCCTAATAATTAAATTTGGTAGCGCGACATCTGGTGTAGAAGGAGGGCCTAGTGACTTACAACTCTCAAACATTCCTGCGTATGTGTTATTGGCAGGAATGGAGCCCAAGTAACATTTTTCCTCTCATACACTGAACCAAAACGGTGCGATACAATAAAAAAATTTATTGGGACAGACAAGTAAAAGCAGTTTATTGTCCCAATAAACGTTTACTGTCCCAATAAACGCTTATTGATACAAGCAAAAATGTTTCATTAGCCCAATAAACGTTTGTTGATACAAGAAATTATTTGTTAAAGTATTTATCTCAAAATTAGTGAATTCTGGCAATGTACTTTTTGTTGTTTTGACATTTATTTTTTACTGTCTCAATAAAGTTTTACAAGTGTAAATGCTTTTTTTTTTCAAATTATAGTTGACTGTTATAGCATTTTGAAGTTGAAATCACTTGAACTTTTAAATTCAATTCAAGTGACCTCAATTCCAAAATACATTTCCTAATGTGTTATCGCAACCTTCTATAAGATTCAAATTATTGTCGATGCCTACCTACCTTTACAAAAATCACAGCATATGAACAGACTGTGAATTTTACAAGAGTCAAGTGCATATTTTTATTATTTTATTATTTATTAATGATCTCATAAACCTTCTATTGCAATATTTTTGATATTTCAACAACAGATACTCTTGATATGAGAGGTATTAAACTCAGATCATAGAATTATAAAATGACTAAAACTCTTGTATAATTGTTGTTACACTGAGGGAAAAAGTGCACTTTAAAATCAATAGTTCGCATTTTTAAATTTAAATTGTGCAAATCTAAAGTGTTGCATGAGAAAAAAAAATTGCCAAAGTTAAAAGAAAATGTTTTTGTTTTAAAATGTTTAGCTTTGAAATTAAGAGAAATTGCTTTTAATTTGTATTTAAAAACAAAAAATAATTCGAATATAATATGCAAACATTTAATTTTATAATTTGAAGATTTAAAATTAAAAGGATATCATTTGACTTCAAAACAATTACATTTAATTTGAGAGGGTTCATTTAAATTTGGCATTCAAATATAAAAGTCATTGAATTGAAAACTCAAACATTCAATTTTAAAGTGTTTGCTTTTAATTTTATTTATGAGTTTAGTTTCAATTTAAATGTCTTTTGATACAAAAACTTTCGTGATTTAAAAGCTAACGCTTTGATTAAGAGGAGAAACATTTTGAGGGAGCGTATCATAATCCCGGTTTTTAAAATCCTGTTTTTCGAAAATCACGAAAAAAAGTTTTAAAATCCCGTCTAATAAAATACCGTTTTTTTTAAATCTCTTCTTCTAAAATCGCGCTTATTCATAATACCAATGTATTAAAATCCCGGTTCTTAAAATCCCACCAAATACCTCCAATCCCGTTTTTAGTAATTTAATTGGGGTATTAAACGAAAAATTATAACTAAAAATTATAAATTATATATATGTTAGAAAAATACTGTGTAGTAAATAACTTGATGATCGCTATAATAGTGATCGAGAGAGCATTGAATTATAATTGTATAAAAATGTCATTTGGAAATAATAAAAAGGAGAATCTGTTCTTCTGGAGTTCATTCTAGTTTGGACTGTGAAGGAAGTGAGCCAATGGAGAATTTGGCGCAGAATCTAATCTCTATCATATATATATTATAAAATGTTGTCAGAATTAACAATTAAAGTTAATTCTTGTAAATAAAATTTGAAGGTTGTAATCAAAACTAACACTACGATGATGAAATGATGAGAAGTTAAAAAAAAAATGGTTTTCGTCATACCTTCTGTTCATTAATGCGTCCACTGCAATTTGAGCTTGAGCTTAATCGTGTTGACAGATTTTCTTTAAATTTAGTACGGAACATATGTGATTTACTAAAGGAGAAATTCGGATTTTTGTTTTAGCTCATCTTAAAAAAAAAAAAAAATTTTGACGAATCTTCGTATCTGTAATGACCATATAAATGATTGTAAAAACGCTGCATTTCAGTTTTTTTGTCAAAAACTTGGTGTTTTAAAAATATGAGTGAGTTTTTTGTGAAAATTGCATCATATTTGAGTTCTTCACCAATAGATTTTTAATGACCTGACTGATTTTGTTATATTTATGTAATTTTAAAATCTGATACTTCTAAATAATTTAAGCAAAACTGCCTTTACAAATTTTGAAAATTCAAACAAAAAATATTTTTTTTTAAGATTTTTTCGTTAAACTATGTAGTTCCAGTCATGTGATCCAGACATGCATATTTTCTTCTTTTAGGAAAAATACAATTTGTTTCTTTTATAGCTGCGGAAAAATCCTATAGTGAAGATTTTTAAATTATGTATATTTATTTTGGCATAAGAATAACTGTCTAAATAGTCCACTGGACAAAGGTATTCAATGTCAAATTTCGAAAATATCGTTTCTAATTCTGGACCTGTAACTTTAAGTTCTGCAAAAAAGTAATCAAATTTCTAATTTACTCTTTTTCATATGAATGCAAAATTTGAAGGTGGCACACGCTTTTTGGGTTACCCTTATGAAATTTTTATTAATACAGTGGACTTATTGTTATTTTTGATAAACAAATTTCCAAAAAGTAAAAAGATATGGGAGTGAGAGCAAATGCAAGAACGCCGAAATGATAGGAAATGAAAAAATATCAGCGACTTCGCCGTCCCCATGATTGGGATTTCCTCAAATTCCGGGATTCAAAAAGTTGATAATTTTATAATGTTTATATTATTCATAAATATGAATACATTTGTATATACTTTTTTCCTCACCTTTTATATTATTTAAAGCAATTCCACACTATCCCACTGAGTATTAATACATGTCAAATTGAAAATGGGAAAGAATTCCATGGTACTGCCGAATTTGTGGCAGAGAAATGCCTTTTCATATTTTTACCACACACAACAGTTTAATTTAACCTCAATAAAAATGTGATGAAATTTGTGATAGAATTAGAACCATTTTTAAAAATTCTCATGTATTAACACATGTCAAATCGTGTATAGGCTGGAATATTATGCTGTGTAAGATGGGCTCTCATATTTTGTTACCACACTATTATATATGATTTGTTTCCCACTTTTTTGGTATGTGGGATAGTGTGGAAAGGTTTTTATAACGTAAAATAAAAAAAAAGCAAAGACAAAATCAATTTCAAATAAAAAAATATATCAAATCAAATAAAAAAGTTGACAAACAATTAAACAAAATTAATGTTTTGAAATTCAAAAAAAATAAGCAAAGAACCTCAAATAAAAAAATTGACAAACAATAAAAAAAAATAATTCTATTCTGAAGTTATGAAACAAACAAAAAATAGATTAAAACTTTGTTATAAAATGAAAAAAATATCATACATTTATTTTGCACTTAAATTAGTTAAAATACTTTCCGAGATTACACCTTCCAAACTAGAAAAATATTTCTTCTTAAAAATAAATATAAATTTAAAGATAAAGATAGACAAATTCACATACATTATGTGAGTTAATCAAAGCAAACCAAAATGTAAATTAAAATCATAACGGTATATTTAAGTATCTTAGGAGAATTAAATTTCTTTATTTCTTATCAATTAACAAATTTCGTGACGTGCGCATACATAAATATTCTTTGTAGTGCATTGCAAAAAAATGAATATCTAGTCGCGCAATAAGTGAGTTGCGATGGAAAAACTTCTACAACAAAATATTTCATTTCCTTGTGAAATTTTTGCAGCATTCACCTTGATGTTCTATATGACTGTAATAAATAATGTTTTTGTATAAAACAATGTTTTTGTTTTATAAGGCCAATTCTATCGACTAAACCACAAAAAGAAAATTATAGTTACGTTATAAATTGTGTCTGATAGCGTCCGCCAGGGTTTGTAAAATGAAAATTCTCTGTTTGTTTTTGTTTGAACATTAAAATTGACACTTCAGCAGATGTTTTTTTGTCACGGAATTTCTAAGAATTTCTTATTTATACACATCTGAGCGGATGACGCGTAGTAATTGCGCTCCGAAAAAACATTTTTTTGTGCATAATTGCAGTGTTCAGATAAAGAAAATCAAATGGAAGACTTAATCGCACGAACTTGCTCTTGTGGTTCAAAACTGTCGAAAGGTAAAGCTCACGCTGGTATAGTAGCTGGAATGCGGTGGATTACAGCAGTGTTGCGCAAGATGAAGCCAAGACCGCTAAATTGAAAATATGTTTAACGCATGGAAAAGGAAGAAAAAAAGTGATACATGTAGCATCAAATTTGCTTCATAGGCAGAACATATACGATGTAAATGTTTCACTCACCGGGCAAGAAGGAAACAGATGGTATTGACGGGAGCGAGTATAAGGAGAAAGAGTTTAAAATTAAAAAAAAGTAATCTCTTTTCTCAATTAGAGAAATTGACTTCTTAGATGTGTGTATGATTATTATATTCTTTCAATTATTACTACATATTATTTAATTCACTTTAAACTATGTTTATATTCCAACTTGACACTCAAAAGGCTTTAAACAATCACAAAAGAAAGAATTAGTTTGTTGATAAACTGGATAAAAAAAATTAAAAAATGTGTGAGCGAAAATAAATAGAGACTTCAACACTTTAAAGGAACTCAATACTTCTAACCTGGTCGAAGTTGTTCAAAAAATAGTTCAAATGTTTAATTACGAAGTGTATATATCCACACAAGAAAGTGACAATATCAGTAAAAAGTATAATTATGTATTAAATTATTGTTGTAAAAGTTTCTCTAATCTTAAATCAAATACAAAAACGAAAGCGTACCATTCATCATCTAATGTTGGTAAGCACTAAAAAATATACTTTGCAAAGGCCAATTAAGGTCATGTTAATACCTATAAAGAATTTTTACTTTCTTTATAAAACCGCAAAAACTATGCAATCAGAAAGAGCTTTATCTTAATCTTTGGTTTTCTTTCAATTCAAATATTTCTAAATACAAACAAAATACATACACTGATGGACAAAATGTCTTTACTTTTCTAAATGTTTTTTAAAGACACATGCGCCCGCAAGCATGGGGCGTGAGTTATGAACACAACGTACTCTCCAACATTATCTCTACCCGTTGGACGATGATTGTACCGATTTGAGTTATCATTATCACTCAACATATTATGTTCTATGCATGCAACAACCAAAATCTCTATTTAAGAGAATCTAATGATAATTAGAGAAAACCAGTTTCCCAAACTATATTTGAGTTGCTCTGGTTGAGAGCATCACTCGAAGCTTGGCATCAGTGCTAGTTGTATCTACTATTAAGAAATAAATAAAATTGCTTTGTTATTTCGATTTAAAATTATTGTTTTTTCTTTTACAAAAAACCGTATTAGATGAAAAACTTTAATCAAACCATAACTCGTGCAAGAAGGGCAGTTGATAAAACTTGACATTACGATGATAGCGAATTCAAAAAAAGTGGGTCTTGAAATTCTGTCCATCTGTCTGTTTGTCCAGCTGCATTCTAAACGGGTGGGTCGATTTTCTCTAAACTTGGTACCTAGTAAATAAACGGTACACAATTGGACCTAGAACACTTCCTTGTGGTACCCCCGCCACTATTTATTTGAAATCAGAATACTCATTTCCACGTCCCAACGAAAGAGTCTATTCTCCAGATATTCTTTAAAAATCGTATTAAGTCCATCAGGCAGAACTTGCCTTAATTTGGCTTGTCAAAGCCTTGTGACACCTCAAAGAAGACTGCTGAGCAAATTTTCTTTTCATCAAAAGCTGACGTCAGTGATCCTATGCACTTAGTCAATTTTCGAGTGCTTTCTTCTAAAACCGAACTGATGTTCAGGTGCTAAGCCTTTTTCTTCTATTATTGTATGTAGCAGAAGTATTTTCTCAAACTGTCAACTTTCGATACTACAGGAAGAAGCATCATGCGATGGTTTACCTCATACCTGGTTTCAGAACCATTAACATAACTTCCGCAATTTTCCATTGGCTCGAGACAGTAGTTGGAGTAGCTGTAGCTGCCATTTCTTACGTGCTTTTCGTCTCCCTTTAACTAAATCTTGTATTTCATGGGGATATTTTATGCCTTTAAATTGTGGAATTTTTCTTAGATTGGTATCAACGAATTTATCTTCTGCATCTTCAAGCTCAAGAGGCGTTTGTAGTGATACCATTAATTCAACTTTGTTCTCTATATCTTCCTTAAAACCCTCCTAGTTAGTTTTACCATTGGTAAGTGTGGGTGGTTTTTCAATTTTGATAAGATTTTCATTCATAGTGAGAATAACGGCAGAATGATCAGAAAAGAGATCAAGGCTTTCCGATGTGTTGATTTGATTTGAGGGTATTCCTTTCACTACAAAGAAATCAATCAGGTCAGGTATTTTCGAGGGATCAGTCGGCTAGTAAGTCGGTTTGCCTGTCGAGTGAAAATCACAATTATTTTCCATTCCTGTTTCGTAGAGCATTCGACCATTTTGATATATGCATCTAGAGCCACAAAAGCTGTTTCGATATGGTGCAACCTCTGAAGTGCAAAGATAACCTCAAAATTATAAATTAATTCATTAATTTTTTATATAGGAGATTGGATGTTCTTTAAACAAGGTCAGTTCAGGTGATGAAAATAACATTTCAATTGTATTTTCAAATTTTTAAATGATTTTTTATTACGTGAAATTCGTTATTTAAAAGTAATTTAATAAAAAAACTTACAGCCCTATTAATAATCACCAAATAGATATGAAACAACACTAACACATGTTTTAACTTATAATTCTTAATAATAAACGTGTATTAGCCTTAAATGACATTTGACAATGAGCGGATAACTTATCTCACCAATTTT
Source organism: Epistrophe grossulariae (assembly GCA_929447395.1). Lineage (NCBI taxonomy): Eukaryota > Metazoa > Arthropoda > Insecta > Diptera > Syrphidae > Epistrophe > Epistrophe grossulariae. The sequence continues at coordinate 127,382,515 of OV839567.1, forward strand.
GGTGTTCAACGAGCGGATAACTTTACCGTTCACAATTCAATTCAAAGCTGACTGATATGACAGTTAACTTTCAAAAATGAAAGAAGTACTTGAAAATGTAGTACAATTGAGGGAAGTGCTGCCTTTTCGGTGTTCGTGTTATTCAGTGAACCGATATAATGAAGACAGAATAAGTTTATTAATATTTTATTTTATAAAACGGATAAGTCCACTATCCATGTGTTAGGTAAAACGTGTATTTACGAGCGGATGGTGTATTTTTATTAATAGGGCTGTTAATGTTTAACAATTAATTCTAAGTTTTGTGGTTTTGTGACTTATTATACAATTACATATTTCAAAGTTTAAACCAATTTTCCAAAAAATTATAATTTTATGAAAAATCAACTTGAATTGTCATATTATATCATATCATTTTTAAAGCCATTAATTAATCTATTAGTTTTTTTTTTAATTAAATTGTTTTAGTGAATCTATATCTATATAAATAAAAATGTAAATGTTGTTTGTTTCTAATCTCAAATCTCCGAAAGTTCTTTACCGATTTCTTTGAAATTTTGACACAACATTGCGTTCGAATATGCGTGTTTTAATATACTTTTTTTTCTTAAAAAAAAAGAAAAAAAAAACAGCGCCATCTGTTGGGCATGAAAGCAATTCACTCGCTATACTGAAATCCCAGCAATTTCTGTTGCATTAGCTGCATTTTATTATTCACTTGATCTTATCTGGATCAGATCCTCATAATAAAACAAACAGGATCACAGTGACAGCCAGTGGTATATAACCGTCTCTTTTTTCATTGCGTTTGTATATTTTGCATGTGTTTTGTGTCTTTTTTCTTTGTGTAAACTGCAGTACACTACCTTGCCATAACAATAACAAAAAAAAGTACTAGTTTTTTGATCTTGAAATAGATCCAGATAAAAAGCACGATTACATGTTGTTTTTGTATTTAAGTATTCAAATTTGATCCGGATCAGATCACGTGGATAATAAAATGCTGCTATTAGGCGTTTTTCTTTTTTAGATCAGAATAGAGTTCTGAACAGAGTCTGAGCATATCGAGCATGCTCTGAACATCCTGTGAACAAAGCGTGTTCTGAGCGCTCTGAACTATTTTTGAAACACACCTGAACACTTAGTTTTTTTTTCAATTTCACCTGTCAAATGCTTGTCTTCAGCATTTAACTCGGTCTGCTCAGTTATTTTATTCTGAGCTCATAGAGCGCGCTCTGAACAAGCTCAGAACATATTCAGGACGAAAAAAAAAACACAAATTTTAAGCTCTGAACGTTCAGAGGTAAAAAAGAAACACAATTTTTTGTATGACAGTTCAGGCTCTGCTCTGAACTAAAAAAGAAAAACGCCTATTAATAGGATTCCTCAGAAATGTTTCTCAGTTTTGCTGTCAAAAAAAAAAACAAATTTCAAATCAGCTGCTCAAATTTTTATAGGGTGAAGTGCAGTAAAAAATACAATTACATATTATATTTTAGAAATTCTTCTTTTTTTGGTTTGCAAGGTTTAACTTAAGGTAGGGTTTCCAGAACATCTCTTTTATAGAGAACATGTTCTCTTTTTCAATTCCGATCTTTTTTACACTCTCTTTTTTCATAAAATTCTTTTTTTGTTCTCTTTTGTTTGCATGTTCTCTTTTTAGTCTCTTAACTTCAAAATTAATTTTATTTCATATAAAATTACATTTTTACCTTTACAAAAATTCGCTATTGGAAGTTGGGAGTTTCAACAATTTTAGATTCTCTTGAAACAGCGTTTTCTTTCACTCAGCACAAAATCAATCCTTAACACTTAAAATAAAAACGGGTTCGAAAACAGAATGCTATAACTTTTAAAAAATTACTTTAAGTACAATGAACAGATCTAAAGAGTTTATAAGGTTTTACTGAATGGGCTTGGAAAAAATAATAGTTTGTAGAAAAATATTATAATATTTGATTTCGATAAATTTAACGCTAGATGAAAATGAAGACATTAGAAAAAAAGTGTTTCTCAAATAATTCTGAATTTTATTCCGAATTTATTGTTATTGTCTATATAAATAAAAATTTAAATGTTCTTTTGTTTCTGATCTTAAATATCGGAATTTACCTATTAATTTGAAATTGCATTAAAATACTGTTGGGCATAATCGCAACACTCGATCTGCTGAGGTCTCAGAAGATAACATTTATAGGATGAAATGTGATAAATGGGTATTTGATAGCTTATTATATTTAGAGGAAAGATTAAAAAGGGACAGATGTTTTTTTTAATTTATTATAGGGTAAAATGGGTTAAAACAAAAATATTAGTTTTAAGTTTTGAGACATAATCAGTGATTATTTTGATGTCTAAATAAAGCTGTTTCAAAAATTAACTGGCGCCCAACACTATTTGTTTTATGCAAATACACACCTATCACAAATAAAAAGTTCTGAATTGAGTTTTTTTAACTCGAGGGGGAGGAGGTAGTGTTGTACTATTGGAAATGTTCTCTTTTTTTCATTTACATTATGGACACCCTAACTTAAGGGATACAATCTGGATGTATCGAGTGAAGAATAAACAACAAAAATAAAATCCGCTTTTTTAAGGTTATATTTAGCTAATATGCAAACATGTATGTGCAATGTACAAAGCTTAATATGTTTTGGCTTTATTGTTAATTAGTGTGAAAAATGAACAAATGTTCACATTAGTATTTTCATTGAGAGCTTTTCCTGGGAACGGTTTAAATGTTTTCTCCAGAGGGGGCCGATGTGAAGAATGAACAAAAATTATGTCAGATTTTAAAATATCTTTTTGTATTTAGAAAAGTCCAGAGATTGTTTTCTATTTAACAATTTATTGGATTTTACAATTTATATGATAAAATTGGATAAAAGCAAAAAATATTAAAAAATATGTATTTTTAAATAAATGAACAAAATTGTAGAAAAAAAAATGTTGCTATACTATTGGAAAACTACAAATCTCTCCTATTTGTTTGTTTAGGTAAGAAAAACTGTACAAATCAGAAAGTTGTCAGTTTCTTTCACTTTTAACTTCAAATTGCTGTGCAAATAAAAATACTACTTAATATAATTATAGTGATGTACATTGTATAGCTTGAACCAATTCAGTTGGCCAACGGTCGGTTGCGCAGAGAGAGGATTTAAGAGAACAAAAATGGCACGCAAGATATTTAATGAGTCCAGATTTTTCCTTGAATTCTACAGTGCCTAACTCAACTTTGTTTTTTTTTTATCTTAAATGAGATTGAATGTATGAGTTTAATTTTTTTTATTTGCATAATTTCAGCGCACTTATAAAAAAGAAATATTTTGCAAAACGCAATTGGGTTAAACATAAAAAACTACCTGTGACATAGGATTAATTGATAAATAGTTAAGGGATTATTGTTTGTTTCTATGTTCTATGGTTTTATGATTTGTGGCTTAGGAACAGAGGATCCGTGGGCGATGTGTTTATATTTGTTTTATGGCGTTATGACCTGTGGGGTTTTGGGGAATCATTAATAGATCAGCGTTTACGAGTTTGAATAATTTTTACCTACGAGTTTTTAAGAATTAAATTTCCTTAGGTTTTAATAACTTTTACCCGCAAGTAAGGAATAATTAACATTAATTTATTTTAATTTAAAATAATTATTATACATTTGTATTTCAGAAATAAATATAAAACAAAATAATAAAATAACATAAATAACAATAATATAAATTAAATAATAATTATTCATTTAAATATACCAAATTTTTAAGAACTAATATCGCTATCATAGTCGGTTGAAGAGTCGTCACCTGGATTAATTATAATTGAATCCGAAATTGTGTCCCACATCAGGTCGTGAGAAAAGTATTCTTCCTCAGTTCTTATGGCTTTTTCACACACTTTTCGCCAATCCTCAGCCGTTATTTTGGAAAATTCTTCTTCTGCTAACTTTTGAACATCTAATATTTTGAATGTTGTGTTTCGTGAGCCTACTCTTGCCTTGACAGTTGCCCAAATATTTTCAATGGGATTGAGATCAGGATGATAGGGTGGTAAACGTAGAACCTCATGTCCCATATCGTGAATAATATCGTCAATCTTATGCTTTGGATTGTGTATAACTCGGTGTCGTTTTATTACCTCATACAGTTCAAGTTTCAACATCTGTATAGTATGCGGAATATTGTTTTCGGTTAGCCATTGTATCATCTCGGATTTCTTGCTAGCAGAAGTAATTTGTTTTTCTTCTAATTTATTGTGATACGAGGCGTTGTCCATTACAATAACTGAAGGTTCCTCCAAGTTATTCAAAACCTGTTCTTGCATCCACTTGCAGAAATGTTCGAAGTTCATGTCGTCGTGATAGTCTCCCGTTTTCGTTCCAGATTTGAATAAAAGTAAGGCGTTTTTCACAAAACCTTTTTCACCACCAGCGTGCGCCATTATCAACCTCTGTCCCTTTGAAATTGGCGTCTTCAACCCACTGCTACTGTCATCAGTCCAAGCCCTTGGCCTTGTATGTGAGCTGTGAATATAGCTTTCGTCCAAATAAATGATGTCATATCCTTTTGATCTGTATTCCCGGATTTTTCTCAGATACTTCACTCGCATGAGTTTAATATCATTTCTTTCACAAAGAAGTTTCCGGTTGTTTTGCGTTTTCTTGTAGCTAAACCCGTTGCTTCTTAAAATCCTGTTGAGAGACGTAATACTTAAGTTAAGCTCCAAGTCTTCCTGGACTCGTTCTCTTAACATTTTCAAAGATATCATCATCTTTTCCTCCTGGTGGAAGTTATGCATTATACGCCGAATAGTTGTGATGTCAAATTCGTCTAGTCCAGTTTTCCACTTCGTATGTGGTACTTTTTTATTTGGTGATTTCGCAACTCCTGTCTCTTCGTATTCCTTAATAATCCTTCTGATTGATCGTTCAGAAATTTCGGCAGTATGTGTGGTTGCGTAACTCACAGAATTTTCCAAAAACAAATTCTTGGCTTCTTCCATTTTCTCATTATATACTCTAACAACTATAATACGTGCCTGGCTTCCAATAGGTTTTCCTTTTCTAAATGGATCCATGAAAATTTCTTTTAAATGAATTTAGTTGTTTAACTCGTTGTTGTTTTTTAAAAACTGATTTCCAAACCAAAGCAAATATCTTTTAAATACGTAAATTCCCTCTGATGAAAAATTTCATTCTTAAAAACTAGTAGGTAAAAATTATTCAAACTCATAAACACTGATCTATTAATGATTCCCCAAAACCCCACAGGTCAAAAAATATATCAAATAAACACTAACGCCATAAAACAAATATAAACACATCGCCCACGGATCCTCTGTTCCTAAGCCACAAATCATAAAACCATAAAACATAGAAACAAACAATAATCCCTTAACTATTTATCAATTAATCCTATGTCACAGGTAGTTTTTTATGTGTAAGCAATAGATTTATTTTTTATTATAGGTGCACTTAAATTTGTCCCAATAATAAAATCAAAAATTCTTAATCTTAACTTTTCGAAGTAAAGTTTACACCTAAAAAATCTCTTTCTTTTATCCCACCAGAGATGAAGTACTTTTTTAGACATCAAGCTATGAAAAAAAATTACTCCATGATCATCTCTCAATGAAGGAAAGTCCATCGCTGGAAATCCATTTCTAATTTACTCTGAGCGAAGCTATAAACAAAACTCACCCTCCTTAGTGCTTCAGTATGATCGCAGCAGCGGTTATGACAGCAACGTTGGAATGTACATCTTTTTTTTCTTTTTTTCAGTGATTTGTGTGTATCTTTTAAAATTAAAGAGATGAGCAAAGAAATTTAAAGAGATCTGCGCAGTAGAATGGCCAACTGATTTGGTTCAAGCTATACGTAGGTATATGTGTTGACTTCATGTTTATAAATAAACCATTTAATTCAAATTTGTTTTTAAAAATTATAGCCTACTTTCAGGCTCTTCATAAACCACACGTTAATTAAGCTAATAGTTATTATGTTTGAAAAATACACTCACTAATTTAGTTATTCACCACTTGTACTAAGCTGTCGCTATGACTAAGGGCCAGTTGTACAAATATTTAAACCGTGGTTCAGCAAATTGTATCCACCGGCTTTCAGCGGATTAATTGAGTTTCAACAGTGGTTTACTGCAGTTTAAGTGTGTGATAATAACCAATTACATACTTGAACCAGTGTTGAACCTTAGTTAATCCGCCTAAATCGGTGAGTTAAAATCTTGAACCGAGGCTGAACCACTATTGTACAACTGGCCATAAGATCGCTTCTTAGTATTATCATTAAAATTATTTTAGTTAGTTATTTTAATATTTTTCAAGAAGGAGGTTGTATGTTGTATATAGATACCAAAAAAGGTAAAAAATTGGTTATTTTCATTTTTTATACTCCGTGATATGCAGAAGAAGTTTGTTGCATTTCAGCGTAATTATCTTGTGGAAAGACCCTTTTTCGAATGAATACACACCCAAAGCTGTTTGTTAAGGCGATTGATTTTTGTTGGATATATTTGTCGATGCGGACTTTGCTGCCAACCCATATAACAGCAGAATAGATAATTATTGAAAAGGGATTCGCAGAGGAATCCCCCCAACAGTATTTATTTTTGGAATTTTTTCCCTCCACCATGTTCGAACTTCTGGACTGATAAGGTTTGTAAGATACTATCTTATAAGGCACAAAGAGGTTGCCGGCTTCGGAAACTCAGCGAAGCGAACGTGTTACAGCTTTAAGAAATATAAATAATAAGATTTTGACTCATGAATAACTCATGCCGATAATAAAAACCGCAATATTTGACTACCGCGGAACCGAGTTATTTTCAGACACTAAATATAATAATGTTTTGGTTTTTAACTGCAACACTTTTGGTGCGGATATAAAATATAAAATATATGCAGATCGAATAGTGATTGGATTCACGCTGATTCTAGATTTCCAAATATGAAATTTGCTGGCAAATTCAGTAAAGACATTGCGCATGTTATATTATATTTATTTATATTTTCTTTTGTAAATTTCTAACGATACTTTACTATATACTTGGGTTTGCTAACCCGTGCTAAGCAGGAGTGAGCCAGCTAGTAGTGAACAAAAATTAATTTTCAAACTTAAAACTTTGAAAAAAAAAAAAAAATCAAAAAAATTTCGTTCAAAATAATTTTGTTTAAAATTTTACATTATTAAGTAGTATTTTTGTTTTCAATGAGGACCATTTTTATAGCTTAATGGCTTTATTGTGTTCTTATAAAGTGACTGAGTTGAGTGGTTTTCTTTTTATAAATTGAAAGAACATGTTTGTATTTTAATAAATAATTATCAATATAATTTATTAATTAAGTTTTTGATTTTAATATAAGAAGTGGAAAAAAGATGTAAGCGGTTTGAAGAGTGAATGATAAACAAATAAGATGTGAATGAATGAATAAAGAAAAAAAGGTTTAAAGGGACAAGTTTTAAGCACATTTCAAGTTTTGCCAAATAATATTTATTTATAATAAGTTAAAGGTAATGAAAACAATAATAAATAAATATATATTCATAAACATTTATGACAGACATTAAAAAATAATAACATGGTTAATAGATTTGAACCGAGTGGCCCTCCTACATAACCAAAGAAAAATTCTTCAAGGAAAACCGGTTCCTGTTACAGATTTTACGGGATATTTGAAGACGGATGAAGGGGTAGGGGAGATTTTATACTACAAAGATCAAGAGCAAGAAATTAGTAATAGAACTAAGATTACAAAAACCAGAATTTTCGTAAAAGCACTATAATTATAGCACATCTGACATATCAAATATAATAAATAGGTACCTATTCCTGTTAAATTAACGGTACTTTTCTTTTAATTTTGCAGGTGGATGAAAGATTTGTTTCGTCGCGGACTCAAAGGTCCTCTTACCGAAGAAGAACTCTACGAACATAAAAAAGATCTTGACAGTGAACGTGTTACTGAGATATTCGGACGTCTCTGGGAAGATGAAAAACTACGACAAAAACCAAGCATTATCAAGCTGATATTTCGTGTGTATGGAACAAAATTTGTGCCTCTTGGTTTTCTCTACTCAGTATTAGAATCAGCAACGAAGTAAGTTTTTACTGATATTTTACCATGATCATAAATTAATTAATAAATCTTTTTTTTTTTTTTCTAGAGCACTTCAACCGTTGTTTCTGGGTAACTTGGTTTCATATTTCGTAACAGCACAAGATACTGTAAGTAAAGACGATGCTTATATGTACGCTCTGGGCATTGTTATTTGTTCCTTGTTGCCTATAATGACATTCCATCCATTTATATTCTACATCTTCCAAGTGGGTACAAAAGTTCGGCTAGCCCTTTCGGGTCTGGTATACCGAAAATGCCTTATAATATCGAAAAGTGCCTCCAATGATGGATTGCGTGGACGGGCTATTAATATTATATCAAATGATCTAGGACGTTTCGATGTTGCTCTGTGCTTCCTTCATGATCTTTGGAAAGGTCCATTAGAATCGTTATTGATTGGCTATCTAATGTATAGAGAAATTGGCCTCTCAGCTGTGCTGGGTGTATCTTTCATGCTTAGCTTTATTCCACTCCAAGCTTGGGTTGCTAAGAAAGCTGCTTACTATAGACGTTTAACTGCTGAGCGGACAGACGTGAGGGTGAAACTTATGAATGAGATTATTCAGGGTGTTCAGGTGATCAAAATGTATGCTTGGGAGAAGTCCTTTGCCAAGGTTATAGCTCAGGTTAGACTGAAGGAAGTTAATGCTATTCGTGGAACGTCTTACATTTATGCGGCTCTCAGTTGCACCACGATGATATCAAAGCTTTCGGTGTTTTTGAGTATAGTGTCGTATGTGTATATGGGAGATGCGATTACGGCCAAAAGGGTATTCACGGTGTCGTCATACTTTAGCATGCTGAATGAGTCTATGGTGCACTTTTGGCCTCTGGCCATAACATTCTGCGCTGAAGCTGTTGTATCAGCTAATCGTTGCAAAGAGTTTTTGCTCGAGGCTGAAAATTTAGCTAAACCTAGGAAGACCAAAGATGATGTTCGGCGACCCACAATCGTCATAGACAAGAAGAGTGAAATTAATGGAAACGCCATCGGACCTCTTTTAAGTCCCGTAGTCATAAATAGAAAATTCAATCCTAATGCCGATAAGAAATGTGTTGTTCTAAAAAATGCATATGCGTCTTGGGACAAAATGGACGACAATAAAAATGCTGCTATCGAAGACTTTAATCTAGACATTCAACGTAACACATTGGCAGCTGTCGTTGGACCCGTTGGATCGGGGAAGTCTACCCTGTTGAATGTACTATTGGGAGAAGTGTCATTGACTCAAGGTTCAGTACATGTAGATGGCAAAATCAGCTATGCTTCTCAGGAGCCATGGGTGTTTGAAGGAACCATTCGGGATAACATCATATTCATCGAAAATTACAACGAGAGACGTTATAATAAGGTTTTGAGGGTTTGTGCTTTAGAGAGAGACTTAGAAATCCTACCATATGGCGATCTAACAATTGTCGGTGAAAGAGGAGTGAGTCTAAGTGGGGGTCAGAAGGCTCGTGTGAATCTAGCAAGAGCAATTTATCGAAAAGCCGATATATATCTCTTGGATGATCCTTTATCTGCCGTAGATACCCATGTAGGGAAGCACATTTTCGAAAATTGCATCAGAGACTTTCTTTCGGGCAAAATTCGAATCTTGGTGACACATCAAATTCAGTACCTGTTCGATGTTGAAAAACTAATTTTAATGGGTGCTGGTCGTATTGTTGCTCAAGGTAGCTTTCAAGAGCTCCAGCAATCGAAACAGTTTGACTTTCTATCACATAGCCATAATCATGATGATGGAGGTGACTCAATCAGTATAAAAAGCAAAATCTCGAAGAGTGACAGTGAGAAGAGTCTGGAACATATGCATCAGCAGATGCCAACTGCAGATCTTGCCGATGACAATAAAGAAGTCCAAATGGTGGGTTCGGTTAAGTTTAGTGTCTATGCATCGTATTTCAAGGCATTGGAGAGTACTTTGGCCCTATTTTTCATACTTGGACTATTTGTATTGTCACGAGTTATGTTAACTGGAGTAGATTACTTCATCTCAAGATGGTTTGTTATATTTTTTCTATGATTTATGTTATGACTAAGTTTTGAATTTTGATTTATTATTTTTAGGGTTATTTGGGAAGAAAATGTGGCCTTAGAACGTCAGGATATGATTGCTCATCTTAACGAAACTACAGTTAGTCAAAATGCTACAGCTATTGAAGACGATCTAATAAAATCAACAAACGAAGAAAGTCGTCGGACAAATATTGTGATATTTTATTCTGTTTTGTTGGCAACAACGGTTTTGATATTTCTTATAAGAACTTTTGGGTTTTTCAAAATGTGCCTTAAAATTTCATTGAAATTACACGATCGACTATTTCGTGGCATAACTCGAGCGAGTATGTATTTCTTCAATACGAATTCTTCGGGAAGAATTTTGAATCGTTTTTCAAAGGACATACGAACAGTGGATGGAGATTTGCCTCATACACTTATAGATTGTTTATATGTTAGTATTTAAAAATAAATTTTTTGTTTGTCATTTTAATCCTTTTTTGTTTGGCATTTCAGTTCGCCATGGATGTAACTGGAGTTCTTGTAATAGTGGCTATAGCTAATTTCTGGCTTCTGGTTCCTGCCTTCTTCGTTGTGGCTTTATTATATCTAGTTCGCTTTCTATACGTTAATACCAGTCGAAGCGTTAAAAGAATTGAATCAATATGTAAGTTATATAACTTCTAATAAATTATTGTATACCAGAAGATCTAATTCGTTTTATTATTTCACAGCTCGAAGTCCTATTTACTCACTTACAAATCAAACATTCCAAGGCCTAACAACTATTCGAGCTTTAGAAGCCCAAAAAGACCTTGAAAAGGAATTCCATACATACCAAAATACAAACACATCATCTTGGTTCCTCTTTCTAGCTTGCACACGCGCCTTTGCCTTATGGTCTGATTGTATCTGCTTTGTGTACATTACAGCTGTAACTTATAGTTTCTTGGTCCTAAGTCAAAATTTCGATAGTGGTGATGTTGGTCTTGCTATAATGCAATCAATTAGTATGGTTGGCATGTGTCAGTGGGGAATGCGTCAGACGGCCGAACTTGAAAATCAAATGACCAGTGTAGAAAGAATAATCGAATACACCGAAACTCCATCAGAACCACCTTTAGAGACTCCTGAAAAATTCAAACCACCTGTTGACTGGCCTAGCAGAGGTAAGATTGAGTTTAATGACTTCAAACTTTGTTACTCAGCTGGAGAACCATTGGTGCTGAAAGATCTTAACTTTATAATTGAACCGAGAGAAAAAATTGGTATAGTGGGTCGAACTGGAGCTGGAAAATCGTCAATTATTCAATCAGTGTTCCGTTTGGCCTGCAATGAAGGTGCCATCACAATCGATGGGATAAATATCGAAAATTTAGGACTTCACGATTTACGAAGTAGAATCTCAATCATTCCACAAGATCCGGTTTTGTTCTCTGGAACGCTGCGCTATAATTTAGATCCGTTCGAAGCAAAGGGGGATGCTGAGATGTGGAAGGCCTTAGAAGATGTTGAGCTGCGCTCTTATGTTTCGACACTAATTGGTGGTTTAAATTGTCGTTTGTACGACGGTGGATCAAACTTCAGCATGGGTCAAAGACAACTTGTCTGCCTGGCTAGGGCTATTCTGAGAAATAATAAAATCCTTATTCTGGATGAGGCAACAGCTAATGTGGATCCTGAGTAAGTTTTTGTAGAACATTGTGTTTAAAAAATAAAAATAACCTGATTGATTTTTTTTTACTTTCAGGACCGACAAGTTAATTCAAAAAACAATTCGCACCAAATTTGCGGATTGCACTGTTCTTACTATTGCTCATCGATTACACACAGTCATGGACAGTGATCGAGTTATCGTAATGGACGCTGGTCAAGTAGTAGAGCTTGCCCATCCGCATGATCTGCTTCAGATATCAGGAGGATATCTGCGACAGTTAGTCGATCAAACGGGTTATACAACTGCCTCTATACTTAAAGAAACAGCTCAGAAAAACTATAAAGACAAATATAGTAAAAAGTTAGAAAGTAAAAGCGAATAAAACATAACAATTGTGTGTTCATTAATTTCAATTTAAATAAAATGTCATTATGTACTTAGCTGTATCAATCGCTAGCAGTATTAATCTGTTATAATTGTGTCGAATTTTTGATTTTTTTTTATCGATTATTTTTTTATTTACAAATTTATTTGAATTAAGTTTAAATTTTTCATTTAATTTATCGTACTTAAGATGTAATTAAAAGAAAGAAACAAAAATAAGTCAATATAGCAATATATATTTTTCTACTGCACAAAAAATATATTTTGTAATATATAAATATCTTATAATAATAATTATTGTATAATTTTTGTGTTATGAAAGCTTTTTGTCGGAATCTAAATGTATTAGATTTAAATTACAAATTTCAAATAAATAAAAAAAAAATAAACAAATTTAAAATAAAAAAAAAAACTTACGACTTATTGAAAATGAACAATGATTTATTAATCCAAATGAAAGCATTGGATTTTGGTAATTTATTTTCAGTTTTAAATTTTGTCCTGTACAAACATATTGTGAATAATTCAGTTTTCCAAGTTCCCTAAATTAAAAATTTTGGGCTTCAAAACTCTGGATAGAATATTAAATATATAGATGCGATCATTATTCTTTATATTGTGCTAAAACCGGGTTTCCAAAATTCAAAAAATATAAGTTTGATATGCTGTACAGACTGGTCGAATCATTGGCCCACATTTCTTCTTTATTTTTTTCTAAAGGGATAGATAATCGATGTCAATACACTTGAGAAATTGAACCACTAGAGGAAAAATACTCAAAATTAGGAATTATAGATATACGGCCTCAGTTTGTTGACTAATTTCGAATATATATATTTATATATATAATTCGTGACTTCTGACTCACCTAAGTGAGCAAAAAGAACACAATCCATGAGATTTAGGTTTGGTTTTGGACGAAAGAATTATAATCCCATCGAAAATTTGTTTACTTACTCTATATGGCACTTTGGTACACTTTGGCGTATACGTACTTTTTGCATTTTAATTATTTTAAATGGTTTAATTTAATTTAGCAACTTATGCTTGTTAAAGTCAATTTTATTCAATTATTCGATAGTTTCTTGATTGAGGTTTAACTTTTCATTTCATCATTTGTTTTTTTTTTTGAAAAATAATCACTTAAATTATTATTAATATAATCAATTATGTTCCGGAGTAAAAAAATTAAATATTTATACAAAATACACACAGTAAAAATGTTTTTTTTTTACTTTTTATAACCAATGTTTAAAAAAAAATAATTTGGTTACAACTGGTCTTATAAAAGCATAATATGCGATTTTCTGTACTTATAGATGTACATACTTAATGAATTTTGACCTTCACGAAATTTTTGTTTTCTGTCACGTGTTTATCGCAAAACCTAATAATAATAACAACAGTTCAAATAGTATGGACTGCGCCAATGGCAACCCCATTAAGGGAATCATATTGACTTGTTTGTTTTCATAGATAAAACTAGCTACTTCAATTATACACGTAGATTTTTGAATTGATTAAATTTACTTGTAAAGTATATCAAATGTTTATCAATTTGTCAAGGATTACCATATTGAAGGGTCTATAATATGATATAGAATGTATATAAGAGGTATATAACTTCACGACAGACGCGACGTCTCATTGAAACAATATTGTAACTTTTCTAATGTGAAATTTATTTGTCTTTCATTCATCTTCAGTAAGCTTTCACAATTCATGAAAGAATATTTAAAATTTAAAAAATCTGTTCATATCATATAGTCATTTGTCAAAATCAACGTTCTCTCGTAAGAATAAATTGACACTTTAAAAAACCTTCACTACTTTGTTCAACATCAAAATTTGAATTTAAAAAAAAAACGTAAAAATATGATTGTGAAGTAGCAATTAGTTTTACTTTACAACCAAATAGTCTAACTTTTTATCTACCAAATCACAGCTTTTCAAACCAAAGACACCCTCAGATTTCAAAATTGTTATCAAAGATAATAATTATGCTTAATTAAATTACAATTTAATGGTAATACATTTACTGATAACTTACATTAGATTAGATATCACACACCAATAAACCATACGTTTAGTTTAGTTTTGATGCATTATCTAATTTATCTATTGACTAGATCCATATATGATATAAAAGTATCTTGAAGGGCTATTAAACCTTCAGTTGAACACCAAAAATAATTAATTAGACAGGCAGCCGAATTTTCGTCAATGTCCAACCGAAATCCCTATTTTTTTCAACATAATAAATTCTTCATTACAGTCTTAACTTGCCATTTTGTATTTTTTTTTTTTTGATCTAGATATCCAGTGTTAAATAATAAAACAAATATCAAACTTGAATGAAATGGGCAGTATGCAATCACACTGATTTAAATGGTTTTGAAAGTAAATTTTCACATGTTCGGTTAGTGTCATTCGATGTGGTGGCTATTTAGAGGATAAGCAGACAAAAAAAAATTTAATAATGAATCGTTCAAAAGGAAATATTAAAAGACCACCTAATCCAATTCTAGAAGCTAACATATTTTCAAAATGGAGTTTTTGGTAAGTATCAATATTAAAGAACACACATACACGTGGATTAAATTGTAATAGTTCGAATTTCAAATGAGTGAAAAATAATTTTTGTAGTAAATTAACTGAATGATATATCAATAGAAAATGAAATCGATTGTTATTTTCAATTTTTTAGTGCAGTGTTTTGAGGCAAATTTAACTTAGAAAATCAACTAGTTGCTTAGTTTTAATTGGAAAATATATGGTTCTCTATTTTTTTTTTATGAAATTCTTGGACATTTTTGAATTCTTATTCAAATTCGTTATTAATTCTTTGATAACTATTCTTATTAAAGTTAAGCTCCTTGCTGATGAAACGAAAATTTCCAAACAACAATGACGCAATGAAATTATATCGTCACCTGAATACAAGAACCAGTTAACTCAATTTTTTTTTTAATTTTTGAGGTGCTTGGTTGGTTTTTTGTTACCTTGAATCGATTCGCATTGTAATTTTTACCCTTGACTACAACCAGTTGCATAGAAAAAATATAGTTTTATTATTTTACCAGTAGATGCAAAAAATAGAGTCTAAAAAAGAGGACAAAACGTTTTTTGCGATTTTATCAAAAATTCGAAAATATTGTTAGCTGGTTCTTGGTGACGATAAACCAAAATGTTAATTTTACTTTTAGAGCTGCAATAGGTAACTATGATGCCGGCGCTGTGCGATGAGGGAAATTTGGAATTGTAGCAGAAATTATTTGGAGAAAAGTCTCCATTTCATTTCTGCACAGAAATAATTATCCAGCCCATTTGTACAGTTGGTAGTTGTGACTTAAAAAAGTTAAAATGGACATGTATTTATTTGCAAATTAAGAGAAGAAAATCTTTTTAGAAAATTGTATAGAATTTATGCAGTTTCACTTATCAAACTTAGAGGCTAAAACGTTAAAAGTATCCAGATAGTTAACTCACCAAATTTTCTGAGTGATTTTTTTTTGAATTTTTTTTTTAAGAAAAACTAGGGCAACACAATTTATTATAGTAATAATTATTTTTGTATTTTAAGTCATTTTCCCTAAACCTCCCTAAACTAAACAACAAAATATAGTAATCATAGTTAAGTTCCTTTTTTTTATAAATTGTAATTTCCGTCAGTAAAATTGGTTAGCTTATTTAATTTCTGTAGCAAAATTAGGTGACATAACTAAAGCCGGAACCACGCCTATCTTGTGTCGTGTGTTGTATTGTGGAGTCGATTGTGCACAATAATTAAAGTTTTGTGTCGTAAACTGGCATTTTTTGCATTTTATAATTACTTATTCTCTTCTTCGAGCACATTTTTCTCTTTCCCACATAATAATATGTCTTCGACACACCGTGATATGGCGCTATCGAAAAAAGATTGATTCCAACACAAAACACTTCACCACAACACATCACACAAGACAAAAAGCATATAAATTGCAATAAAAATAAAATTTTAACAATTAGATTCTTTCAAGAACTTCAAAAATAGTTATTGATAGAGTTTTGAAAGATTGAAGAGTTTGAAGAATAATTTTTGACAAATTAAATGAACAATTCACATGAATCGAAAAATTCGATCGGATAGCAGAATAGGGCTGTAAATATCTTATCTGTAGATATGTATGTAGTATTTTATAGTTACAATTATTGAATTGGATTACAATTATAACTTTTTGTAACTATAACTCTTATAAGACTAATGTCAAAGATAACCAATCTGACATTTGAGATTTAAATCTAATAATCGAGAACATACGAAAGGAAACAATTATAGACTAAGAGCCCACATCTATTTTTGGGTGTGAATGATGGCAAAAATTCTTTGGTATTTTTTAGATACGTAATATATCTTAATTTTGTTGAATTGTAGCTGAACGCAGCCACCTATTTTTCTTTTATACTTATTGCTGAACACAGCTCTTTTACTTTTACCTTTTTTTACAAAAACAAACTGTGTGGTACAGAAGAAGTTTGTCTGTTTCTTATGAATAACAATAAAGTTTTAAAGTGTCTTTTGTTGAAATTGATTGTTTTATTTGTTATGAACCAACAAATTTTTCATATTCAATTGCATTCTCCAGTCCCGAATGCCAAATCTTGTCTAAGTCTTCAGCAACATCTAGAAATAGAGCGCTGTTTAACGTGTATCTGTTGTGTACTCGTTTATCTTAGGTGAGGTTAAGTAGAAGTAGCGGCGAAACTGACACACTTAGACAGACCAATTGATGGCCCTTTGTGATACCACATGGATCTATGAAAGCTTTTCCATACTCATTAAACCATTTTGAGCCTCTTATCAAGCGTGTAAGATTGCTTATAGCAATATTTGCTAGATCAATCAGATCGTCGTAGTAGAAATCTCCCAAGTGGAGTCTACGTCTCTCTGACGGAGCAGGACAAGTACAAAGAAGGTAAGGAATTATTTCCTCCTCCTCCTCATCCATGTAACTTCTGCAGAAATCGTTTGAGTAGACGCCTAGTCGCTTGGCGTGTCTACCTATTAGACAGTGTCCACTTATGACACCTATATCGGAGCTAATGTGTAAATCTGCTTAAAGATATCAAATCCAGCATTGGCCAGATTTTTTTTGTCGCCAAGGAGGTGTTGAGGTTGTACAACCTCAGGGGCCTATTTCACGGAACATACATCACAAACATTGTATGAATGTATGTACCTTAAAGTAGTCGCCAAATTTGGCTCATTGTAAATTTTGAATTTTTAGAAAAACTATGCGTCAACTTAGAAAACGCATAATTTAAAAAAAATTTAAAATTTACGCCCACTTATATGGGGCCTATTTTACGTCACATACATTTCTGTGATGTATGTGATGTATGTTCTGTGAAATAGGCTCCTGGTTCGCGTTTTTTATAGCATCTTGCTTTAGCATAAGTTTACATGTAGCGATAGGTATACTAATATTAATTTTTTTGTCTGTTAAAAGAGGTATTGTTGTTCCATTTTTGGCTAGTTCATCGGCTTTACAGTTTCCAGTGGCCCGGCACCTAGAAAAAGTGAATGAAGAACGGCTGCCCCATCTCAACGAGAGATAATCAACAGTTTTGGGCTGTTTTAGAGTTTGTAGGAACACAGTCCAAGGATTTGATCGCAATTTGGCTGTCTGAGAAGATGTGGATATTCGTTGTTGATATCACATTTTCTTTAAGCCAAGATAAAGCTTCTTTAATTGCCAAAAGTTCCCCCTGAAAATCGTTTATTTTACTTTTTATTTTTTGTAGCAAATGCGTGTATTCTCATTAAAAAATATATGTTTACATTTACTTGAGATTGACAAATCGTGTGGCAAAACACCACAAATGCGTAATACATATTAATAATTTTTTGCGATTTAGATTCCTCAGTCACAATAACAGAAAATCGGTATTGCATCTCCAACCTATTTTTTAAAGAAATTTTTTAGTGGTGAAGTTTTAGTTTTAAGCCCAGTTTTTCAGTTTGAGATTATCCCAGTTTTTAAATAAAAATATTTTCAATCAATTTGGATTCCGATTCAAATCATCGAAATTAGTGAGTTAACTCTGAAGTAACTGAATAGATATTTCTGGCATGTGTGCTTGAAAACACTATTAAAATAAAGAGGGTACATATGACACTATTTCCATTATGCCTCATAGTGTCTTCCCTTTTGTTTTTATAATAAAACAGCATTAACATTGTTTTGCAATGTGATTTCGATACTTTTTTGACAATTGAAAACTTATGCTAATCTTACACTCATATACTGATTCTGATTAACTAATTAACTAACTCTGGTTTAACTCAGAGTTAACTCATGTACTAAACAAAACATGTCCTTAGTCATTCTCTTTGAAGATTTTAAAGATTTATTGTCAGTTTATTCACAGTGGTTTGAATCTTTAATACGACTTTTACAGACTCTTATTTAATTGCGATAGTTAACCAAAATCGGCTGATTATCTATTTCGATGATTAACAACTTATGGATTCTTTGATTTAAATAGTGGCTAAGAAGCACATTCAATAATTTACCATTTGCAAAAATCGGTGATTGAAGATGATTAGTTATGTTTACAAACCGACTCTTAACTTAGTAAATTAATTATTGTAAAACAATTACTGTTATAACTTTCGAACAGCCCATGAACCACAAACCAACATTTCTTCGATTGTTTTATTTTTTTTTTATTTTATCCCCTTTACAATAATATTGCTTTCTCCATAGGTGGATGCATACAATTTTTAAGAAAGGTCTACGTGACAAACTGGAACAAGAAGATCTTTATGAGCATAAACCTAGTCTCGATAGTACAAGTACTACCAATGGCCTCATTAGATATTGGGAAGAAGAAATGAAACAGAAGAAACCTAGCTTGTTGCGTATGATATTTCGAGCATATGGTTGGTATTTTGTTCCGGTATGCGTCCTGTATTCTATTTTAGAAATCTCAATTAGGTACTTAATTATTTTTAACTCCTTTTAAAACCATGTTTATAATGTGTAATATTTTTTACAGTTCATTACAACCCTTATTCCTTGGTGGTTTAATATCACACTTCTCTGAAAGCAAGCCGGATGTTTCTCTTAAACAAGCCTATCTTTATGCTACTGGCATCGTATTATGTTCCTTAATAAACACACTCGCATTCCACCCATTCATGTTTTACATATTCGAGGTGGGAGTAAAGATTCGACTAGCTTGCTCTGGATTGGTCTATAGAAAGTGTCTTCGGTCTTCGATCACAGCATATAACGATGGACTTAGCAGTCAAGCTATTATTCTTTTATCGAATGATCTCAGTCAGCTAGATCTGGGATTCTATTTCTTCCATGATCTCTGGAAGGGCCCCATTCAAGCAGCTATATTTGGATACCTTATGTATGGGCAGATTGGTTGGGCAGCGATAGTTGGAATTGGTTTCCTCTCACTATTCATTCCCCTGCAAATTTGGTCAGCCAAAGCTGCTGCCCATTACAGAAGTCAAACTGCAAAGAACGCTGATATTCGTGTTAAGTTCATGAATGAGATTATTCATGCGATTCAAGTGATCAAGATGTATGCTTGGGAGAAATCATTTGCAAGACTTGTAGCTGCAGTACGGAAGACTGAGTTAAAAGCCATTCGGGGTACTATGGTGATAATGGGAGCCCTTCAATGCACCACAATGGTGTCGAACATTGCTCTATTTTTGTGCCTGGTCACATATGTCTTCACTGGAAATATAATCACTTCTAAGAAGGTCTTCGTTATATCATCTTATTTCGAAGTATTAGATGACTCGCTATTACAATTTTGGCCTTTGGCAATGACAACTTGGGCTGAAATTTTTGTTGTCTCCAAAAGAACTGTTGATTTTCTTTTGCAGAGCGAGGATCCGGCTGATGGAGGGATCGAAAACTTTGCATACGAACCAGAACATGATTTTGAAGTTACAAGTTTCTTCGGAAGAATTCACAATCCTGTTGCATTAAGAAAAGGGCTGGTAGTTCATAATCTTCATGCCAGTTGGGAGAAAGGAGACAATCCACGTGAACATCTCACTGGATGCAATTTCCAAGTTCAGGCAAATGAATTTTTAGGAATAATTGGGACCATTGGATCTGGAAAGTCGAGCTTGCTAAATGCTATTTTGGGAGAGCTCGAGGTCACGGTAGGAAATATAGAAGTTAATGGTATTCTCAGTTATTCATCTCAAGAACCATGGATCTTCGAGGGTAGTATAAGAGATAATATAATTTTTATTGAAAAATTCAACGAAGAGCGTTACAGAGAGGTTATTAGAGCCTGTTCTCTGCAAAGAGACATTGACGCCTTTCCATTTGGAGACTCGACAATCATCGGCGAACGAGGAGTTAGTTTGAGTGGTGGTCAGAAAGCTCGAATAAGCTTAGCTAGAGCTATCTACAAAAAAGCAGATATATACCTCTTGGATGATCCACTTTCAGCTGTAGACTCGTATGTTGGAAAACATATTCTTGAAAAATGCATAATGAAGTTTCTGGATTCGAAAATTCGTATTTTAGTTACACACCATTTGAGACACTTGAAGAATACCAGTCATTTAATTATAATGGAAAATGGAAGAATTCAGTCTCAAGGTCAATATCATGATCTGAAGAAGGAAATTTACCAAACTGTAACCACCGGGCATATAGAACTGGAAGAAACTAATCTTCAGCGAAATGAAAGTATACTGACGGAGAAAAAGAGGCCCCCTAAAGTGGAACTCATCGATAAAGGTGTTGATAGGAAAGAACAAAAGGCACAGGGATCAGTGAAGACATCGACTTATTTAGAGTATTTTCGGGCTCTTGGAAATTCTACACTTATTGGATTTGTGTTGCTGATATTTATTGCTTCTAGATGTCAGCTATCTGGTTTAGACATTTTTGTATCGAAATGGTAAGAAAATCAATGTTTTATTTTATTTCACAAAGAATTAACATTCTATTCTTCTAGGGCAACATGGGAAGAGGAGTTACCATTAAAAAATGAGATGCCTAACGAATTAAATGATTCTATACCATTTGATAGAGAACGCAAACGCAAAGTTATGCTTTATTCAACATTGATTTTATTCACTTTGATTTTCTACGTGATGCGTACTTATGCATTTTTTAAAGTTTGTCTTAAAATTTCATTCAAACTTCACGAGAGACTATTTAATGGCATAATAAGGACGTCTATGTATTTTTTTAATACAAATTCATCTGGCAGGATAATAAATCGTTTTGCTAATGACATGAATATTGTCGATGTTCAAATGCCACAGACATTGTTGGAAGTTTTATCGGTAAATATGTATAATTTTACTTTCTACATAAATTATATCTTTTTGTGATGCATTTACTTTTCTTAATCAACCTTTATCATAAAATAATATTTAATTTATTTTTCTTTGGTATTTTGAGTGCTGAGTTAACTCAGAATGAAATCAAAGATAGTTAGTCCTGAAAATGAATTAAACCCAAGTTAACTCAGATGCAAATTTTACGAGAAGGATTTACTTTAACTTTTAGCTGTCAATTTACAAAAATTGAAGACAGACTATAAGCTTCACGTACTTCCCAAAACTACCCATTTCTACCATTTCTAGAATGTCAACGTTCATATAAAATATGGGCACGAATGGGTCGCACGAACTTGATCTTATGTGTGCAGTGAAATCACACTGTGTTTTTAAAGTTTTAATATTTCAAAAACTATATTTATTTTATAAAAGAAAAAAATTAGTTATGGGAGCATATATTGTATATACCACCTGCTTAAAACGTAGTTAAGTTTAAGGTAGTATTATGCGAGTTACGAGTAGGTACATTTATTTATGAACAATATAGAACCGTGTTGCAAATATGCATGGAACTTACAGTTTAGACTGAAAAATTGTAAAAAAATATTTAATTAAACATAAATTGATTAAACAACCTCTGAAATTGTGTTGACACCAATGAGATGTACATCATCCGATTTCTTAAGGAAATCTCAATTTATGAGAAAAAAATTGTAAATCGTTGGAGCAGTTTTGAAAAAATTAAAAAAAAAAATGGTAGGCATTTTTTAAGCCTTTACTAATGCGGAGTTAAAAAATTTTTAAAAAAAATATTATCTACCCATTTTCGAAATATGGAATTTTCAAAAAATTATTTTGAAATTTTTTTAAAAATCAATAATTTATTCTATTAAAAATTTTGGTATCCAATATTATTAGAACTTATTTAAAACTTTTGTGCAAAAAAATTAAAATCAGTTCAACTGATAACGAGATAGTCGAAACTAAAAAAAAAAATTGTTCTATGAAAAAAATGAGATTTTCAATACCGGTTTTTAAACATTTGTGTGGGAGGTACCGTTATTTTGGGCTATATGTTTAATTTTCATTTAAAATCTGCTAGATAATGTTAAAAAATCGCTGGGTGCCAAGTTTAATAAAATTCGTTTTCGAATTATTAAATTCTAAAAAAAAAATTTTGAAACTTTTATTAAAAATCTATAAAAAATTTTGAAACTTTTTTTAAAAATCCAAAAAAAAGTTTGAAAATTTTGGTATACAAAACTTTTTCAAATATTCTCCATAAAAAAATTGATCAATATCAGTTAAACCGTTTATGAGAAAATCGAAAATCAAAGAAATGGTTCTATGGGATGTACCATTTCTAACCATTTTTCGGAATTTTTTTTATAAAATGGCAACCATTTGTAAAAAAAAATTACTGAATTTTTTTTTATGTTGTGGTTTTTGAGAAAAATAAGATTTTCATTTTTTGCTAAAAAAATTTGTACGGCATGTTCCGTTATTTTTGGCATTTAAAAAAAAAAAAAAAGGAAAAACGTGTGGGGGAAAAAACGTTAAGTACCAACTTTGACGAAAATCGACGTTTAGGCTGCAGCCGAAGGGACAGACAGACCGACAAAATTGCCAGACCCACATTTTTCGACTTCGCTATTATCGTAATGTCAACTTTGATCAAAATCCCGAGTTCGATTTTTTTTACGAATACATAACTTGCCATAAAGTACCTATATATATATCGCAAGTAAAAAAATAAAAGTGGTATAAACTGGCAGTTTCGGGTAAGTAAGCGAACAGACCTAATATACAGAAATCTATGTGGAAATCACCTTTCACTATCAAAATTGAGAAATCCCCTTTTCCATTATGTGGTACTTTGAATTACAAAGATAGATCTGTAAAAATATCAGTTCAGCTCGTTTAGAATTAAATCATAAAATTTGGTAATTTTGCCCATTTAACAAATATAAGTTCAGTAATTTTAACCAACCGATTTTGGTGCATCAGCTGAGGTTCAATCATAGTTCTACAGTAATTTATGTGATTTTGAAATTTCTTATGATCCATATATAAGGTTTGTTCCTTTGCTTTAAATCTATGTGCATTTGTGTGAATTTCTACGTCATTTTATTTTTTTTATATGAACTTTGGTGTAGAAATTCACAGAAATGCACAGAGTTTCAAAGTAAAGGAACTAGGCTATTATGTACATGCGTAGATTATCCCATGAAAATAAAACAACACAGAGTGACAACAGCGTCATATTATCAACCTCTTTTTTCTTGTACTTTTGTTTATTTTTCACGCATATGTTGTCTCTTTTTTTATACGAAACGACGCACGTGAAACCGACAGAGAATTTACCGAATTGTTTATTTTTGTTTTGGTTCTCAATCACCTTCCAGTCAGTTTCTTCATTCTTGTGTAAGAATGAATCCCAATGAAAACTTTAAAAATCAACAATGAAGAGGAGAATAAATAAATCTAATCGGAAAAATAATTCCGTGAAAATATAAATTTCATCAGACTTCCAGTGAAATATATACCTTGCGTTCGGTAAACTATCAGATAGGCTATATAACGCATCCAAACATTTTCAGATACGTTGGGTTGTTGTTGCATCAGCTGTTTTGTCACCAGGGATTACAACAACACAAACCTATCCGGATAGCTTTGTATTGAATCACGAACGTGGCCATAGATACACATTTTTTCTTCATATAATTTGAAACGTCAAAAGTACCTACTGTAAAGGAAAAGTTAAAAAAATTTGAATTCTTTCAGCACCGTTTGTAGCTTCATTTGCAGCTGCGTTGCGTTTACAGTACACAAATCTTAGGTTGCGCAGGTTGACAAAGTTGAAAGTGTCAAAAAATTAAAAATGGTTGTTCGAGTGCGTGTATTTAGGCAGTTATAAGCCTAGTATTCTGCTGATCTGAAGCGAAACAAAATGTGTCCGTGGTCTCCAACTCTCCAACAAAACAGCAAAATGCTTGGCAAAGCACAGCGGAATAGCTATACCCATGGAAATTTTAACCAATTTCGAAAAAAAACAATGCAAGAAATCACACATAATGAAAAAAACAACCGAAATGACATTTGAGTTTTTAAATGTCATTTTCCACACACAATTGTTATGGTCCCGTCTTTAATTCAAAGCAACCAAGAGTAGAGACCGATCTAAATAATCTGCTACACTAATTATCATTTCTGTTCATTGGACAGCGTATACTTCTGAATGAAATTTTTCTTTTATGATTTCATTGTCATTTTTTTTCGTTTTTTTCGACTTTCCCGGTTGACAGTTTCTTACAGGATCCTTTCGGCGAAAATTTTCTACTTATAGTGTGATACCTATACAAGTCAATAGTGAGATAGTTGACGTCAGCAGTCAACATTTATGACATTGATTTTTTATTTGCACGCTTATTTGACGCTAATAGATACAATGATGACAAGTTTTATTTTATTGTAAAAAAATAATTATCAAAGACGATTACGTAGAGGACTGTTAATGGTAACGGAGACATTGGCGAACATTTTTGTTTGAGTTGAAGAATGTTTTTTATTTGGCGCAAGTCAAGAGACGTATTATGCTATTAATAGTTTGATAGTTTCCCCATATTGCTCCTCGTTTAAGCAAACAAAAACGTTGACTAGTGGGGTCCCTGAACAAGATTTAATAGCAATAAGATACCAAGGCTGTTTTAAGGATTTAAAACTCTTTATTAACTTTCGCCAATTGGTATATGTGTGCTACACATTTTACTGTAAATTTGAAAACTAAGTTTTCGTCGTTACTTTTGCTCAGAGTATTTTGGATCGGCGGCGCGCGGGCGTCGGTTTGTGACATGGCTTTAAATGTTAATTCGTGGAGCTATTTTAACTAAAACTACCTTTTTATTTATTGATTTCAGTTCATTACGTATGCAATTTCTATTGTCGTGGTAGTGGCCATAGCAAACTATTGGCTTTTTATTCCAGCTCTCGTCTTATATGTCTTCCTGTATTTTGGGCGAAAATATTATATCGGAGCAAGTAGAAGTCTTAAACGAATAGAAAGCATGTGTAAGTTATTAAAACACCTTAAATAATCAGGTATACATACAATCTTAAATATGATTTCATTTCCGCAGCCCGAAGTCCAGTATATTCACACACAAATCAAACCTTCCATGGACTTACCACTATTCGAGCAATGAATGCCACAAAAATAGTTGAGGCCGAGTTTCATAATTTCCAAAATGTCAATACTTCAGCTTTATATCTTTACACAGCTGCTAATCGGGCTTTTGCCTTTTGGACGGATATATTTTGCGTTATTTACACATTAACAGTGACATTTAGTTTTTTGGTCTTAAATGCAACATTTGAAAGTGGAGACGTAGGCTTAGCGATAACCCAATCGATGTCGTTGGTTGTTGTGTGCCAATGGGGCATGCGACAAACAGCCGAATTGGAAAATCAAATGACAAGTGTTGAAAGAATAATCGAATATGCTGACTTAGCTTCAGAACCTCCCCTGGAATCAGATCCACAGCATAAACCAGATGATGCATGGCCTCAAAATGGTCGAATAGATTTTATCGATACAAGATTGAAATACGCAGAAAAGGGGGATTACATCCTAAAGGGACTGACATTTACCATCAATCCTCGAGAAAAGATAGGAATTGTCGGACGGACCGGAGCTGGGAAATCTTCGATTATTCAGGCCATGTTTCGATTAGCGTACACAGAAGGGATAATCGAAATTGATGGCCATGATGTGTGTCAATTGGGATTGCACGATCTAAGGAGCAGAATTTCAATTATTCCACAAGATCCAGTTTTATTTTCTGGAACAATTCGTTACAATTTGGATCCGTTTGATCAAAAAACCGAAGACGATATGTGGCGTGCTCTTGCCGAGGTGGAAATGAAGAATTATGTGTCATCGTTGGAGGGTGGTTTGAGTTTTGTGGTTCATGATGGTGGTTCAAATTTCAGTATGGGCCAGAGGCAGCTTATTTGCTTAGCTAGGGCAATTTTGAGACATAACAAAATTCTGATTTTGGACGAGGCCACTGCAAATGTCGACCCAAAGTAAGTTTGCCAAAAATATTTGTTTCGATGACAAACTTTTAAAATATTTTGTTTTTTTCTTGATTGTATTTCTAGAACGGATTTACAGATTCAAACTGCTATTCGAACCAGATTTGTCGATTGCACAGTTCTGACAATTGCTCATCGTTTACATACTGTTATGGCAAGTGATCGAGTGCTGGTGATGGATGGTGGAAAAGCTGTCGAAATGGGACACGCACATGAACTGCTACAAGATAGTAAAAGTCATTTTTCCAATTTAGTTGAGCAAACCGGTTTACCAACATCGACATTTTTACGGCATTTTGCAAAAGAAAGTTACAATAGTATACCGGTGATTGAAAACCATTCCTTGAATCAGTTTTAAATTATGAAATTATAGTATACATTTACATCCATAGGTAGTTGTTAAGAAAATTTTTATAATTAAATTAATATTAAAATAAGATTTGGAATTTTTCTTCAATTTATATTATTTATTTGAACCATGAAACAAAACAATTTTTTGATTTAAAATAGCTATTAACGGCCTAAATAAAGTGGCGTTTCATCACTTGACTAGTGACCCTCACTTTTAAAACAAAATTTGAAAAAATACAAATCAGGAGGACATGATTCGTGTTTGTTTAAAAACGATACTCACTTATCCATAGGTAACGCATGAGTTATACCTATTAGAATGAAAATTAATTTTCAATAAAAACAACCGTTCGTTTATTGCTACCTCGTCTGGGCTACGAAGCTGAGGTGTGGGTTTGTATTCATTTATTGTATTATTATTATATCATGCGCTGGACGCAACGAAAAAAGTAGCTGTTCTTTTAAAATTTTTCTCTGGCAGGTCCGTTGACTCAGTTGTCAATAATACTAACTAATAACTGGAAATATATTTTATGTGCCTCTTTGTTGTCCCTAGTTAATTTGCGATCAGTTTAGTTTCAAAAGAAGAGATATAATAATGGTACCCTGCGAATTTTTATGACAAATAGACAAATAAATAGGTATATAGCAAACCTAAATGTATACTTTATAAATTCGTGCGAATTAAAGATGTCAAAACAATCCAACGAATTCATTGGATCAAACATATCCGTTTCCCCCATCATCATCTCCGGATACGTTGCCGCAATGCAAGCGATCGATTTTATGGGTCGGTGCCTAAACCCTCGCATCGATAAAATTGGCCGAGGAACGTTAGAAAATGGAACAAAACTCATGTGATTTTTTTTTTCACTTTTCTTTATTTCACGACTAATTTTATCGATGCTTTACTTACTGGAACGTAGGAATACTAAGACAAAATAAGTAAAACTAGATTATTTTATAAGTTTTCATTCAATTTGAAACTCAACTGATGCACAAATCGATGACAAATAACTCAAAGAATTTTGTGTACCTATACGTAAATAAAATTTTCAATCCAACAATCATTTTATTGTTAAAAATGCATTTATTTTGTTCCCCTAATGCCAAATCATTATCGTGCCAGCTTATTGTCATTTCGATATTTTGTACTCATTCGATCCACTGACAGAATTGTGGACCATTTGTTTAATGTTTTAACTTCAACTGAGCGCTTAGTTAAACCCTCTTCCTGACTATGACACTTCAAATCCAGGTGTTATACAAGTAAACATAAGAATTTTCAGAGATGTGAGTGTCATAGAGTATCCGTTTGTTTCTCTGTGATAATTTCTGTTTGTTTAAACATTCACAATCTTATTTATTAGATTTCTTTAGAACACTCTTGGACAGTTGTCGAGCTTGTTACTGTCTAAATAGTTGGACATCTCTTTATTTATAAACGCATTCCAACAGTTGTTCTCATAAACCTTCACAATTACATCCCTGTTATCTGTCGATTTCGTTATGAATTGGGATACGTTCAATGAACATTTCAAGATAACTTTACAATTCTTTGTTCATTGAACAAAGAATAGATTTGGACAACCAATTGCAGTGTCTAAGTTATACAATCGTAGAAAAAGTTTATAAATAAGGTTTTTGTGTTGGATTGGACAGCTGTCCAAAGTTGGACATACTTTGGAATGGGTTTATTAAATAAGACTGTAAGTTTACAATAATTTATATCTGAGTGATTAAATCGAACTAACTGAATTGTAAACTGTAAAGGTAGAACTATAATAGTCGGATGCCAACGTAAGTGGTCGTACGAAACGAAACGAATACAAAGTATTCATATGGCGTGCCTATAATTGAGGTTTGCTTCGTTTCGACTAATTTTCGTTAACTTTTGCTTTCGGAAGTGAAGAGCGCTCACCGACCGCTCCATGCGTAAGTGAACTGAGAGAATTTTCTTCCGACATCTTCCGACTATTATAGTTCTACCTTAAAGCGGCATATCGATAGATAAAAATCTTATCACGCATGTGAGAGTTTGTTACTGAAGTAAGAAGTTGCCATTCGCAGACGTTGTGTGACTGTTGCAAGACCAAAACTTTTGTTTTCTTGCTCAACCAGGTACTCAAGATTGCAACTTCAAAAAGAATTTACTCTCACATGGTCAAAAACTCATCTGTGTTATAGACGGACTGAGTGAAATAATTTTGTTCTGTGTGATCAGAAAATAAAAAAGCTAAGTGAGTATAGCAATTATTGATTGCGCTAAATGAGAGGAAAAAACGTCGTATTATAATTACATATTGATTGAGTAGAATCAAGATAAAACTGTGTGTGACTGTGAAAAATGCTTAAATACTTCATACGGTCCGTTCAGTACAGAGATTCTTCCTTCGGTGGCGGTACTATACGAATTTCTTAATCAAATATGTACTGGGGAATCCTTTAATCAAATTAATTTTTCTCTCTTCAATATCAATCAAGTCACAACATCTAATAAAAATTAATTGATTTTTTGTTCGTATGAGCATAACTCGTCCGAACATTTTTTTTCGTTAGATTTCCGGTATTGAATCAGGTAAACACACTATGGCCCCGAAATTTTATATCAACATAAATTGCATACTTTCAGGGGTAAATGGTGGCGGTATCTGAAATTTGTTATGAGCAGAAGAACATATTGATTCTAAGAAATAACGCACACTAGGGAATTAACAATCGGCTAAGATTGTCGCTCAAGAAAATGGGGTCGCCAACAGATGGTGTTATAAGCTCTCAGAGTGCTACATTTGTGTATAAAAATAATTGGAGTGTGCCAAAAAATTCATTGAAGAGGGGTTTTTGAAGCCCCTACAAATTTTATTTTCACTTTTTGAAATGTTAAAATTGATTAAAAATTCCGTGCAAAGCCGGGCAGACCAAATAGTTTAAAATAAATGTGAATCGTTACCTCCTTATCAAAATCAATGATTTTACTGCCTGCTTCATAAAGGATCGCACAGTGTTAAGCTAAGTACAGACGATTGTCAGATCTTACAATATTGTCAAATCTATCAGTGAAAAAACTGTTCCAAATGTCTTACAATCGTCTGAACACACAATTTTGTCTGACAATATGGTCAGACACGTCATTGTCAGACGACAATCTGACAAAAAATTGTTAGGTAGCTTACAATCGTCTGAACACAAAATTTTTATAATTTTCAGTCGATTAGGACATTGTCAGACTCATTGGTCATTGTCAGATGTTTTAATTGAAAACATCTTACAATTGCTGACAATTTTTCATTGTTCGAAATGTCAATGAGTTGGTTAAAGAGAGATAAAAAAAATAGCTGACAATCAAATTGGGAAGAAATCTACCAACCGTGTGAACGGACAATTTTTCATTGTAAGAAATATGTCAATTGTCAGCTAAGTGTTAGCTATTGTCAGACCATTGACAGTTCTGACAATATTGTAAGATCTGACAATCGTCTGTGCTTAGCTTTATACTATAACTAAAAGGGTATTGTTATATGTACAATATATACATACGTAAGACCCGGAGTGAATCATAACTATAAAAAGAATTTACCCGATTTGCCATTCCAGCATAGTTGAGGTACATTAGAAATGAAAAAAGCATTTATGTATTTTAAAACTTTGAATAAAGCAAGCGGTACTCTTTTTTAAATTGCTCTTCTTCACATGCAAATCTGGAAGCCTACGGAACAGGGTTGGCTGAATTAACTACACTACACTTTCTCCATCATTAAACACGCGTAGTTAATTTAATAAACTTCACCCCTTATTTACTACAAATTGTTACGTTTTCATATACATACACAGTAAATTTAGAGAAATAATAAAATTTCAATAAAAATTTGAACATTTTAACTCGAAATTCAAGCTTCAAAGTTACAACTGACAGATCATTTGATATTTGAAACTAAGTTTGCTACAATTTGATTCATTAACTACATTTAACTACGTTTAACTACATAAACTACGTAGAAAATGTGAAAAATGTAGTGGCCATTCCTGCCTACGAACACTTCTCCTTTTTTTGGTGTTCGTTTTATCATCTTCTTCGTATTCTGTTAACTCAGACCAGTAGAACAAAGCATGAACGCAATAATTTTGTCTATTCTCCTGACGTTTCGCCCTCTTTCTCTACTCGGCGTTACACTTTTTTGAAATTCTGTTGATTTTTTCACATTCACGCTTAAACATTTCTAATGTTAAAAGTCATCGAACTCTGAATGTTTCTCTTCCTTTTTCTTGTATGGTAATATTGTATTTAAATAAAACAAAATATGATAAAGGTAATGGTAATATAATAATATATTTTAATAAAATGTTCAAATATAATTTTTTTTGTAAAGTGATACAATTGCCATGTTAATGTTTATTTATTAATTATTATTATTATATTTTGCTTATTTTTCATTATATGTATTTTTTCTTTTATATATAGATTTTCTCTGTTCCTATAAATGATTTTATTATTTATTTACGAAATTTTCTTTGTTAGACGTCTTGTATTTTGTTTTTTTTTTCTAATAGGTATATTTATTTAGTACATTATTAGTAAATATAATAATAATTGTTATTATTTGTTATAGAATGCGATGTTTTTTTTTTTGCTGTTGTTGTTAATTTTAAAAATAATAGAGAATTAGATATAAATGTTAAAGCATTGTTTTTTTTTGTTGTTTTAAATATGTTTTCTTTAATACACAATTATGTAACACAGCATTAAAACAGAAATATATTTTTATTTAATTAAATTTCTTTTTTGGAAAATAATTGTTTTAAGTAAAATGTATCACTAGATTTTTGCTAAACTAATATTTATATATAATTTCCTCGCATGCTTTAAATAATTTATTGTATAGAAGTATTTTTTGTGTGTTTTTTTTTTTGGTTTTTGCTTAAAGTATAGACAGGTAGGTATTTATATAAAATGTTATTTCTCTTAGACTTTCATTTTATGTATATTTTTTTGTTATTTTTTTTTATCTAAAGCATTTTTCTAAAAAAACTTAATAGATAGATGGTTTCAGCGTAGAAGATTTGTTTAGTTGATTCTTTGTATTTATTATTCAGAGATCGTTTTTTTTTTATTTATATAGATACATATTTTTTTGTTTGCTAGGATAAAACAATTCGGTTTTAAAATTCTTCCCCAAACTTCAAGACCAGAACTGTTTTTGTCCTAATTTTTTTATTTTTTTTTGTTTAATTTTAAATTTTATTCACACATAATAATATTTATTGCACTTAATTTAATATTTAATATTTTGTATTTGTATTTTTTTTTTGTTATTTTTTTTGTTTTTGATAAAAGTTCGATGCATTTTTGAATACAACTTTATTAAGTGTTTTGTTTTAAATAAAATTATGTTCTACTGTCAAATTTTACTTAAATTTAATATTAACGATTTATTTTAGTAATGTAAAATAAGAACCAAATAAATTTTTGTTTATATTTTTTTGTGTGCTGTGGATTGTGGTGTTGTAAAGATTTTGTTTTTAAACAATCATCGAATCTTTTTGTGTGTCTGTTTTTTGTCATTATTTCTGTTTTTTTTGTTTTTGTTTTTTTTTTTAATTTTCTCACAGTTAAGCTTTATTGATTGAGCACAAAAAGCATTTTAAACAAAAATTCTTTAAGTTTATTATTTTGGTATGAGAGGGATTTGTTGATATTTTTAAATTATTTTTATTTGTTTGTTTGTTTCTATTACATAAATACGTCAGGAGGTGGCTATATTATTTACTGTTTGTTTCGTTTTTTTTTGTTCGATGAAAAAGTGCAATTAAAACATAATTTATTTTATCAAAAAATTTAAATATTTTCAAAAAAATCTTCCCCTATTTTTCGGAAAATATTTAAAAAAATTGTTGATTTTCATTCTGTTATCTGTGAATTTACTATTATATATAATTAAATTCTATATGTGAAAAATAGATAAATTTAGTGCATCAATATAAAAAAATATTCCTTTCCTTATTTTTTATTTAAATATTTATAAGGAAGATTATTATTAATGTATATACTTGGGACTAAAAAAAAAAATTAAGATTTTTGTTTTTGTAGTTGTTGGAAAATAATGATTGTTTGTTATGATAGTTACTTGTTAATTGAAAATGTCCTTAACAAAAGTTAGAAGAAAAATAAAAATATAATTATAGTTAAAATTATTAAGAATTTTCTTTGGACGTATAGTTTTTTTTTACTTTTAATTATTTATTTAGTTTAGATGTTTTTCATTCCCTATTTTTTATACAAAATTTTGAAATGTATTTGTAATTTTGTATTAAATTTAAATAAAAATTTTAAATGAAAATTTATAATTTTTTGTACTATCAGCTAAAATTTTAACAAAATTTCGTATATTTTTTTTTAATGTTAAATTGCTATTGTATTATTAGGTTACGTTATATTGAGTCTATATATTTTTGTTTGAAAATATTGTTTTCTTTTTTTATTTAAACTTTTGAGTTGTATCAAATTAGAGCTTCTGTACACGACTATGATTTTTCGTCAGCAAATTTAAATTTTTTAAAATGTTGAAATTTGAATGAAATGCATGGAAAGGGAAATAAAAATTCAAAATGTTGAATACAGAAAGAAAAATAAGTAAACTTGTCTTGTTAAGATAATTGGGAAATTTCTGTTTAGACACAAATTAATTTTTCCCTGGTGTCGGTAAAAATAATAACAATAATTGTGTTACATTTCATTTAAATTTTTCAAGTGAAAAATAAGTTCCAAACTGACAGACATGTGAATATTATTTCTTGTGAAACGCAACTATGAATTTCCAAATTTGAAATCATTCTTGCAAATCACAGCTGAACGTAGTTTTCCTTTTATTGCATTTGTAGTTGATAACATCATTGGCAAAGTAAGAGTGTAAAATGGAATGTCAAAAATGTTATTTGACTCAAGAAATTAAATTAAGAATTAGTTTTCGAATTCAAAACATTAATTTTTGACCAAGTATTTTCATCGTGCAATATTTGAATTACATACATGCATAAAACTTCAATAACTTTTTTTTTCACTTGAAATCATTAATTGTCATCAGTTTGCAATTCACAGAGATAAAATAAAGCATAGATTTGAGTTCAGTATTATGGAAGATTTGGGTAAGAAAAACCATGGGGCGAAAAGTTTTTTTTAACTTTGTCTTGTTTTCAATTAATTTAGAACTAATTTAAAGGCTTATTTGCGGGATCTCTTAGTTTCAAAGGTATAATTTTTTGGTTAAACATTTTAGTTAGGAAAATGGTTCATTTTGCCCCTACTCTCCCCTACATTTTATTTGTAAGTTTTATTTATTTAAATATCTTTAAAAAAATACTTATTTGCAGGCTCAGGAAATTGAAATGACGCATATAGAAAAGTCAAACCCTTAACTCTACCGATTGTTTTATTTCGAAAACGGTAATTTTTATGAAGAAAAGTATATGATTGTTTTTTTGTTGGAAATTTTCTAAGCTACTAATTAATCCTTCATATTTTTTGTGTACAACTAACCATTTGGGAGATTATCTTGAAAAACCAATTTTGGTGGCCTTTTACCCCCCTAAAATTGTTAGTGGCGCTCATATCGATGGGGACTTTTGACAGTTTTTTAAGAACACCATGAGCAGGCTATACATATACCGAAATTCAGCTTGTTTATTTCCTAATTGGGCCATTTTTATGCCTAATATGACTGGGCTTTAACTATAGACCTTTTTGGATTCTTTAACTCAATATCTTTCCATGTATCAACAACAAAATTTGTTGCTTAAAGAAAGTATAAGTAAATTCGCTGAAGGTTTATTAAATTTTCAAAAAAAATTACGTCTGACATTAAATGGCAATTCAAATTTTATGTGATATCCTTGACTTACATAAAAGACTTACATAAAAGAAATTTCTGATTAGGTCTTTAATCATCGCTCCTATAAAATTAGTGTACAAAAGTCAAGATGAGTTCGGGGTCTCATAACTATTTTTTTAATTTGATCAACATTAATTAAGTTTTTAGCTCATATTTTCTAATGAGTGTAAGTATATTTTTCAGAAACTCATGATGAGTTTGAGTGTGAGCAAATAAAGAACAAAGAAATGCACACTCATGTTCAAATTTGAAAAGAGCTCCCTCACGAACAAGAGCAGTTTTGAATTAGTTTGTTCACGAAAAGCGAAATATTGCATTTATGAGTATACAGAGTAACTGGATAATTAGAAGAATTTCAACAGAAATTATGGTTTTGTTGTGTACATATCTTATAAGCATCAAATTATGCTGTATAACGAACTCTTTGATTGCCTTCGCCTGGTTGTCCGTAGTGGGTTTTCCCAATAAAGAGGATACTCATTTAAGGATTGCTTTCTTTTTTTATTGGAATTATATATGAATAAAAAAAGTTATAATATGTAATCATTCGCAAATGTTAATTACTCGCGATAACTTAATTGAATCAATCGTCTCACACTCATGAATCACTCGTCTCACACTCATGAGGTGAGCAATTTCATTGCAGCGTTTATAAATCGAGAAAAACTAAAAATGCACTTAGATAAGAACTTAGGACCGAGAGTTTCTTCTAAATGTTCATTCAACATTGCACACTCACCAGCAGCTCACGAGTGAGCATTTCATTACCCTCATTTGAAAGAATAAAAACTTAATTTTTTTTATGAAAGCTGTTAGATGCACGAATTTTGTTTGTCAAAAAAAATTCTTCAAATAAATTTTTATTTTGTTTAAGAGTTGATCTCGTACCTATTTAAAAAAAAGCGTTTGGCCAACAACTCCGAAGAATACTTCTAAAAAACATTTTGTTTTTTGAATTTCTGAACAACATTTTGTTTTTTTACTTATGTAACCGTAGCACAAAGAACCATACCACCTATGTTATTGCCTTAATATGCAACTTACAGTCGGGCAGAATGCCTTTTAAGTTGATATCATCGCAGCCTGTAAAACTAGGAACCTAAAATTTCGCATGTTTGCTTCTGTGACAATATGCTACAGCGAATATAATTTTTGAAAAAAATATTCCAAATCAAAATTTTTGGACAAAAACTCGAAACAAATAACTACTCGTTTCTAAAGAGAGGTCTGAATTTAAAAAAGTAGCAGCATAAAATTGTAAGTGTTGCCGTTGTTTTTATTTTATTTTCCATTTGGAGTCAATGTTTTATACAATTGCTTCTTCTTTAGTTAGGAGGGGAAAAATTTGCTCTAGAAAGTAGAACCTTTAAATTAAATAGGGAGTTGATAAATTTGGACTTATAGTATTTTCTTGAAAAATTTCTTTCGTACAAAATTTAATGAAATCTTTTGCTTAAAAAATGGTAGTCAATTTTATCAAAAATGCTTTTCAACATTTACGGGTTTACTGTAAATAGTATTTTTCATAGAATACTACTTACAGAATATTTTATAGGGAATTTACAAAATTTGGCTATAATTTAAATTCTTTGAATGAATCTGGGAATAAAAACGAAAATTCGATTTTTTTTGACACAAAAGGTTTTTCCTTAGTACCTTCAACAGACAAATATGCATTAACATAATAAAATATTTTGGCTATCCAGATTTTCTTTCTGTGCCAAACGTATGGCAGTACATGTTGTTTCAAATTGTTACGTTTTCACGGATATTTTTTTTCTTATTTATTCAACAAGTTATCATTAAAAGACCCTTTAGAGCTTTCAAAATAAATTTGTTTTATTGATACGTCATACTACTCAAAGTTGCTAAATAAAATTAATGGAAGATAGTTTTGATAAGAATTGGAGTTGTTTTAAAATTAATCTTTTTTTTTTTTAAATAAAAATAAATTTAAATTTAGCAAAAGAGTAGCCATATTTGAAAAAAAAAATAGTACTAAATTTAAAAATCAATAAGAAAATTGCTACCTACTACTTAATTTCGGTTAATTTTTTTCTTGTTAAAAGATTAAATCGAATTTCTTATTTACTATACGAGCCTTATTTATACGCATTGAAAATTGTCTTCGTTCGAATAAAATACTATTTTAATTAAATTTTAGTAATTCGGCTATAAAATATTCCTTCTCAAAAACTGTTTATTTTTTGGTCTAATTTTCACGAAGCATTTCAAAATTTTGCTTATTTTTTTTTTTGGGTTAAAATGTTAAGTTTTCTTTGTTTGTTTTTCTATTTTGTTATATAATGTTATAAATAGATCAATGAAACGCATATTTTTTTTTAGTTCAAAAATATGGTCCCTAAGTTGAGATGAAAAGTAAAAAAATTGTGTAAAGTAAATTAATTTCTTCTTTTGGATTTTTTTTGGAAGTGCAAAATTGGTGCATTGTAAAAGTGAATTTTTAAAATAAAAATTAAAATTTTGTAGAAATAATTAAGGATGATGAGCATTTTTTTTTCATTTTTTTTTTGTTCATAGTTTTGTGAGAAAAATATAGGAAACGCTATTTTTGAACTTCTATAAGTTTATCTACAAATTTATTTTAATTTAAAAATCTCTTATTTTTGTTTAATGTATGATAATGATGGGTATGTGTAAATTAATTAAAACTTACAATCTAGATTATTTCTTTTTTATTTGTAATATTTTTTCTTACATTTTTATATATATGTAGATAAATTGGAAACATTTTTTAAAGTTATGAATTAAAAAAACAAAAGCTTTTTATTATTTAAGATTCTAGAATAAATTTCGCTAATATTGTATGTATATAATAATATATCACTTATTTTCTTTTAATATTTTACTCATTATTTTCGTTAATTTTTGTAAATTTTTTACAATAGGCATTTTAGATATTTTATTTTATATATATAAAGGTATATATATATTATATTTTATATTTTTACTATATCGCAATGGCATATGAGTACAGATGCGTTCTATTTTTGTTGTTTTTTTAATTCTACTTAATCTTAATTTTGTATGATTAATTTTTGTATTTAATCAAAAACATAAAATGTTTCGATTCATATTTTTAAATTTAAGTATAGATAAATATAAATTTAATTTAAATGGAAAATTAAGAACTTGCATTAAATGTTTATTAGAAAATATTTGTTAGTGTTTCTCATTGCATGTCGTGTTGCTATAGAGAAAGAAAAGCTAAGGAAATGAATTTGTTATGCAAGTTTTTTTTATCATTGGATTTTTTTTTCATTTTTTTTTTGTTTTAAGTTTTGTGTGAATTTTTGTTTGTTTGCTTTTGTTTTTTTAATTAAAGTAATAGCAGTGAGACATTTTAAAGGTGTGTTGTATTTTTTTTATTTCTTTTTAACTATAATCTAATGAAAAATATAATTTCTTTCGTGCATTCTTGAAAAATGCTTTTCTTATGATCGTTTTTTTTTTTTTTGTCAAATTTAAAAAATTTTCGATTATTTTTCTGGTTTAATTATTTCAACAGTAATATTTTCAGCAGCTGGATTAGATGTTATATTTGTTATTAGAGGCTGATGATGCGGCTGGTGTTGATGGTGTTGTTGGGAATGATGATGGGTAGCTGAAGAAGTTTTCCTATCATGACCAGAACCAGGAGCTACAGAGTTGCTGCGAGTTGATCGGATTGATGTTGCCGATGCATTGCTTCCACTACCAGATCGTGATCCTTCTTAAATGCATTGAAATTAAATTATAGAAAATTGTTTCAAAATTAAATAATGGTTTTATTAAATTTATTAATTTTTTTTTTAACACTACATCTAACAAAGTTGAATCATTTAGATTTCAAACGTGAAGATATTTTATTAAGGAAATTGATTGAAATCAGCTAAATCTAACAAATTTTAAAGAAAAATTGTTCTTATAACCAAAACAAACTGTATCTACCATACAACTGTGTTAAAAAAACGGCAAGGAAAATGTAATTTTTATCAAAAACGGCTTTTACGATTTTGATTAAAATTTTTATGTGAGCTATCAGTACGATGTACCTACCTACTAATTATTGGAAAAAAAATTGTATATGCATATCGATTAAAAACGGTATCTCTCAAACGGTATCATCAATTTTTTTTCGATTTCGACTATCTCATTATCTGTTCATCTGATTTTAATGAAATTTTGGTTTTTTTTCAAATTTTATTTTGTAACTTCATATTAATAAATTCTACAAAAATTGCGTACCTACCAATTTTTGATCTTAAAAATTTGTAAAATTTTATTTATACCTAAAAAGTATTTTATTTTTTAAATCCGTACAAAAAAATGTCTCATATTTTTACTAACAGGTTGGAATCGTGAATCAATTACCGCCATAAGAAAGCCGTTTAAAACTAATGAATTTGTTAAGTCTCGCAAAACGTGGGATTCTTTCTGAAGCCCTGTTTTTGTTTTTTTTATATATTGAATGGTAATATAGATTCAATTGCTTTATGTTCAAAAATATGTATAGATATTAATTCTCGCTGTCTGAGGCGCACCAAATTTTGAAAGAAGAAATACACAAAACAAACTAAGCAAATCATGAACTGTTCAATTCTTTTATTTACAATATTAATGTGAGTAAAGAAACTTTCAAGCAAAATATATTGTCGCAAATGATAGTTGAAGCTTCTTTCTGAATATTTAAATTTCCTGATGTACTATTTTGAATTTGTTTTATTTTATTTTATTGCATGTTATTCAATCAAATAAAATAAAATTTATTTATTTGTTATTTTAATATCAAAATGTTGTAAGTTAATTTTCTTATTTTATAATGCTGTCTGATATTTGACAAGAACAATAAACTAAACTTAACTAAACTGAATAAGTTCCATTTCCTTGTAGGTATACGCGTGTACAACACGGTACTTTATGATTAATTTTTATGTACTCTCATAAATTCTACGTGAAACTAAACTACGTTTTTGGCAGGTGGCATAAAATAAAGGCTCCTAAAACTAATTTATTTCTTTTAAAAACAAATGATATGTAAATTATTCACACATTAAAATCACAATGTGATCGATCATAAGAACAAGGATAAGAGCTCAGTCATGCATTTTATTTTTTCTGCGCGAGAAATATTTTAAAGTTCATACAGATGCAAAATTGTAGTAAAAATAATATCATCCCAAACTCTGTTCAATTTATATTTGCAGTACAGGCCTTATGGGAGAGCTTTTTCAAAAACAATGGTGCCTGCTG
This sequence comes from Epistrophe grossulariae, assembly GCA_929447395.1. Classification (NCBI taxonomy): domain Eukaryota; kingdom Metazoa; phylum Arthropoda; class Insecta; order Diptera; family Syrphidae; genus Epistrophe; species Epistrophe grossulariae. The sequence goes on from OV839567.1 coordinate 127,422,585, forward strand.
CTGCTAAAGAAATTGCCACTGAAATAAAAAACAGAATCACAGAGTTACATTTAAATTATTTGTGTAATATTATTTGAGCTCACGTACATCCCACCATGACCTATCTGCTCCCCGGGTAGAAGGACTAAGGAGACTGATCGCAAATTTACAAACCAACCCTTATTGACATTGTTTTACTAAAAAAAAAACACTTTGAATCAGAGTTACCATTCCCCAGTAGATGGAAATTCATATGGCATATTCTTTGGTTTTGCAAATATTTCTACTTTAGAGAAAAAAGTGTTGACGCTTGATATTTTTCTGTTTTCATGTTTTAGGTTTTCCTTTTATGTATGGAAAAACAGTTAGAAATTAAAATGCAGTTACACAAATTGTTGGCTATTGTCTTTCAGAGAGGTGTGGAAAAAGATAGATTCAATTTATTTAGGTCATCATTGTTTTTGATTATAAAATGTGCGTATATTAATAAATAGTTGGTAACTCTACCGATATTTTTGTGAGATTTGCGGCAATTTTAAATGCTCACTACTGCAACCCTGTAAGAGCTTTAAAATGAAGATAGCTTATTGAATTCCATAATGGTGAGACAGAAAGGCAGATATCCTATCTTCCTTGTACTGCAAATATAAATTGAACAGAGTATAATACAAAATTAACTCTTACTTTTTTCAGAGTTATCGTATCGTGTTGGTTTTGCTTCCGTTAAAAGTTAAAACCCTATGCCATACAGATTGTTGGATTCCAAATTTTTAAGAATTCTAAACTTTTTCTTTCCTCCCTAAACAAAAAATTTTCAACTCTAGATATTTTCAATTTTCATAGAATCTTATGATATTTCAATCTCAAGGTAAAAGGAAAGTTTTTGTCAAGTTTTATGGGGGTAACAATTTTATATTTTTATATACACACCCTGTACCTTTTGTACTAATATTCAACAACGGAAGTAAAGGAGCTTTAATGAATTTTCATCACAAAAAAAAAATCAATTTTAATTTAAAGAAAAGTTCTGATCAATATTTTGGTATTAGACGTACCTATACCCAATGTAACAATGTAACATCATCTTTAATAAATACAAGAACACAAAAACTTTTGATCCACTTTTTCAAAGTTTATAATAATCGGAGGCTTATACAATATACATATGTAAATCCTTGGAAAGTTTTTGCTCATACAGATGTGTACAAACAAAAATTATGTGTATGTAGTTGTAGATTCTAAGGCATGTTGAGGTAACATTTACTTAGAGTTTTTGTGATTTTATAGGTACCTTTGTACGTACTACGTATGTTCTCGAATTTAGTTTAGAATAGTTTTTAAAAAATACCTACATATATATAGTACTTATCTTTTCCGCAGAATTCTTCCCCAAATAATCTTTAAATCTATTGAAATGTATTGTTTTTTGTTTAATTAATAATTAATAAATGTTAATTATAAAAAATTATTTATTATTTTATGATAAAATATTATATTTATTTTATTTTATTAATATATTTATTTGTTCTTAATCATTTAAATCTTCACGTTTAAATCTAAATAATTCTTAAAATATTCACACCAACAGTTATCTAGAGTATCATATAGTTGTCGCTATATTTTGTGCAGAACATAAAATATACACTCAAACTAATTTTAAATTTATTTTTTTTTTTCATAAAAAGCAACTTAGTATCAAGCACAAAAATTAAAAAAAAAATATACAAACAAGCTTAAAATTATATTTAAATAAAAATATAAAAACGCAACTTAAAGTTAACATTCTTTATATATTTCACATCAGTTGAATGAGCTAAAGGCAACTCAATGTTCTAATGACATAAATATGACAGTTTTATGGGTTATTCCTGAGATTTCTTTTTTATTTATTTATTCATTGTCAGTGAAAAAGCTAACGTGTATAGGTGTAAATGGTAATTTAAAAATGTTTGAGTGTGGGTTAGGTGTTTTATTTTTTGTTTACATAGAAATATCTGTTTATTTTTTTAAACGTGTTAATTCAATATTATATGACATCAAAGGTAACTCAACTAAGCTTTTAACATCTTTTATACATAAGAAATTATACACAAGAGTTTTTGTATAGAGATTGCTTTAAACTTAAACGTCTCTATCCTAGTGACAGATTTAACAAAACAAAATTAGACATTAAAATTTTGTATGTATACAGGTTCAAGTTCATACTATTTAAAATATATAAAATCAATGAAATAATAAAATTAGATATTTTACAAAAAAAAAAAAATTAAACCCATATAAATGGTACTAAGAGTATATATAACTGTAGAAATCTACTTAAATACTATTTTGCTTTTCCCATATTTATTATTTTGTGGTGGGAAAAATAATCGCGTACCTTTAAATCAAATGAAATTTTTCTTTGATTCTTCTTCACCCGATTTCAGAATTTATTTGTTCGAGCTTGATTAAGGCCAATTACAGGTGACGTTGGTAAAGCTGATGCACCACAGGCTGGACTTATTGAACCTCCTGGTGAGGTTATACCGGCGGCGGCGGCACCAGCAGCACTAGCTGCACTTGTTGAAGGGACGGTATGCGTATGCGAGGAGTGCGAATGGGAATGCGAATGTGAATGCGAATGTTCAAGAAGTAATTTTGAACAATTTGATGCATCGCTCGTGCGTGAATCACTTGAACGGGTATTACTTTTGGAACGTGTCATTCGACCTAGAATTTTGTTTTGAATTTGTCAAACTTGTGCTGAGATAATTTTGTATTTTGTTTCTAAAAACAAACAAAAATAAAAAGTTAATAATTATAAAATACATGACAAAAAAATTATACATAATTAAATCGGATAGTTAAGTTATTTTTCCGAACAAGAAAAACAATTAATGTTTAGTCTTCTGATAGGTTTGTGGAGGTTTATTCATACTACAGTTTACTGGCTGAATACAGCTCATATATGTATGACCAAATTACTCAAAGTTTTTTTTACAAAAATACAACTATTCTATAACCTGTAAAAATAGCCTCAAATAGGGCATGATAAACAATAATTTTCAATTATTTATTTTTTTTAAGTCAGTTTATTTAAAGAGGGTGGAATATGTACATCCCCTTCACAGGTACATTTTTTTCTTATTTGGGACTCTACCTACACTTATAAACGTTTTGACTTCATGATAAAGTGACCCATACCTTATTTAAATTTGTAAAACCATATTTATTAAACTATATCTATGTCTTAAAACATTATATTAAGAACATTAAATTAGTTAAATAATAAAAATTAATTAATAAAAATAAATTTAATTCTAGCCTCAAGATTTTCCACATGTACCTACTGTATTCAAAGTAAATTGCATTTTTTCTTTAATATTTTCCAATAAAGACAAATATATTTTGACAGTTTATGGGCAGCCGTTTAATTGTTTTATCTGTTATTAGTTTTGATATTATTTTATTTTTCACACATTAAAGACAAATCACCATGGCAAGTAAAATGCTTTGCACATGATCTCTAACCTGATAATGCGATTAAATCTCTTAAAACCCTTTCTAGAGCAAATATCGATTTTATGTTGTAGCTTTTCGAACAAGTGAATGAATGATCCAATTAACAAATTTAAAAATAATTTGAATTTGAAAACTTTGTATTTTAATATTTTTACGCGGCCAACAACTTATTTTCTGTGAACTTTAAAACGTAAATTCACAATCCACAACGTCAGAATGCATTCCACAAACTGGCGAATAAAAAATTCCTTGACAGTGTCACTTCATGGGGAAAAAGAATTGGCCAAGAAATGCATCTTTTTCTCGCCATCAAGTCGGAGTGAGAAAAATTACAGAGAAGTCAATAAAAACCGTGGGAGGTAGTACAATGTGAACACAGTCCTTTTGAAATTAATCCCAGGCACACACTTTTATGTTTTATGACAATTAGAAGATGTAAGTTGCAACCCTCAAGTGAATGAAATGTCAAAATACGAAACCCGTTGCAATTTGCAGTTCGCTGGTCATTTCTTATGTGTAAGGAAGTTTACAGAGTCGAGTATTATGTGCAAATGAAGTCCGTGTGGATTGGAATTTACAATCTTCATCCGCAGAAATTCACTGTTTGGAGAGCGCTTGCACCGCAATCGTGCGATTTGATCCCGGGGTTGTTGGGTTTCCTTGTCGTGTTTCCAGTTCTATGCCAATAGTTTTCAATTAGATAACTCTGAATTAAGCCAGTTGTCAAAAATCTAACGAAATCAAAGTGCGAAAATGCGCTTTCACAATCGAAACAGAGAGGGCGACACAGTGCGGTAGTATGAAAAAGGCAGATTTCGATAGTGTCGCCCTCTCTTTTTCGATAGTATTTTGAAACACATCTGTAAGAAAGATCAATTAATTTTTTTCCATAGTGAAATCACCAAATTCGTTGAGCGGCGGCCATTTGAACGAATGTTATATTCTATACCTACATAATGTGTAATGTCATTGATACCCACACATGACTTGTTTCATTCAATTTTTAAATCTATACGTCGCTATTGGAAAAAAAATGTGTATGTCTGTAAAACCTACGATTTTTTTTAATTCAACCTTAACAACCTTCAAAGTTACAACGAATAGAAGAGTGGACAGAGAGATAAGGTGTTAATATTCTCATAAAATCCAACAGGTGACGTTCGAACCCGCTACTCTTATTTAGCAATCAATGAAGCAGAAGCTGATTTAAAAACAACATCACAATTGAAAAACAAGAATTGTTTGTTTATGCCTATTATTCAACTCCAATTATTCGTAATATTTTTGATTTGAGAAAAGAGAAAACCTTATCCTAGATGTTTTATTATTTGTGTAACACCAATTATAATTTCCATTTAAATTTGAATTTTAAATTCGCTTTTGTCTGCATAATATGTTAATATTGTAGGTGTCTATTTGAATTCTAGGAAAAGGTTCAGCACATTGAGCTATGAAACAAAAATCAAATGAAAATATGTACGTTACTATAGCAACTACCTACGGATTTTTTTTTAAGATAATTAAGGGTCAGTTTTTGCAGTGCTGAGTTAACTATGATTAAACTATAGTCAGTTAGAACTAGTTGTACAATTTAAATCAACCGATTTCAGCAATAATCTCAGATTCAAAGGTGATTCAGTGTTTTTTCAAATATTTGATAAAAGCTAGTCACATGCTTGAGACCTGGTTTAAACTTAGGGCCAGTTGTACAAACATTTAAACCGTGGTTTAGCAATTTTTATCCACCGATTTCGGATATTATTAATTGAGTTTCAACAGTGGTTTACTGTTCATGTGTGTGATAATAATCAATTACATACTTGAACCAGCGTTGAAATTTAGTTAATCCGCCGAAATCGATGAGTTAAAATCTTGAACCGAGGCTGAACCACTATTGCACAACTGGCCATTAGTTGATCAGCTGAAATCAGCTAGTTAAAATATTGAACAAATTCTAGACCACGTTTGTACAGCTGACCCTAGGTCCAGTTTTTAAGTTTGAAATCATCCCATATTCTGAGTTAAATACGAGCTAACTTCGGTAACATAATTTTAGTCAATTTAGATCCCGAGTTAACTCAACCAATTTGGTGAGTTGACTCTGGGTTAAATGGAAAGATAACAGATACATGTCAAAACACTATCAAAATAGAGAGGGCGCTACTGTGGAAATTATCATTCCTAATAGTGTCACAATCTTTGCTTCGAAAGGTCTGTTCGTACTTGCCCGAAACTGCCAGATTCTACCAGATTTATTTTTTTTATATGAACTTTGACAGTCTTTCGGGCCAAAAATGGTAGAAATGGGTAGATTTGGGGAGTGAACGAACAAGGTTAGTGAAAGCACATTTTAAGTCACCGATATTGGTGGATTAACTGAGGTTCAACATTGGTTCAAGCATATAATGAACCTTGAATCATTGTTAAGCATCAGTTTATCCGACGAAATTGGTGAGTTGAATATGGTGAACTACGGATTATATATTTAAACCACGTTTGTACAATTGGCCTGAGTTAACTCAGAGTTTAGTCAGCACTAATAAACTGGCCCATATACCTAACCTTGCAAAAAAAAATAACCCGAATTAACTCAAGACCACTTTTTCAGTGAAGGACTAACGTTAATTTTAAAAAATCAATCGAAATCAAAGTGCGACACTGTTTAAATTAACCTTTCAGTATCGAAATTGAGATGGCGCTACAAAGAAAATCACCCGTTCTTCGATTTCGATAGATTTTTAAACGCTTCTGTTCAGCTAACTCGAGCTTTATCCTAAAACCAAACCATGATGATCTCGCACAGAGATGGGCCTGAGGGAAAGAAGTATAAACACCAAATAAAGTACAGGAAGGTCAGTTAAAAAAAACAATCGTTTTGTGGAACAAATTTCAAGGGTGCTAATTTTTTTCATATATATAAGAGGGCTATTAGAAAAACTTAAGTTTAAATTCTTGGGACGATATGACCTTGCTAAAATCTGTCATTTAGAAAAACGCGAAACGATCACAAAATTATTGGTTTTAGCGGGAAAGTTAGTTGAGGCTATGACATTCTAATTTTTATTTTTCTATTTTTTCTCGCTTTTTAAGAAGTTAACTTAATTTTTTTGATTAACAAGAATTAAAAAAGTAATAGATAAAATTAATGAAACTACGAGTAAATTTGCACTTTTTCCAAAAACAATGGGGGCAGTAAATGGAAAATTTTTAACATTTTTGAAAATGGCCAATAATGATTCAACTAACTGAACAGTTGCTTTGCACTCATAGCGTTTTTCATCATTGGTCCTTCAAAACCCTTTTAGTTCAATTCTGAAACTAAATTCAAAATCATTTCCCCTCTTTCCAGAAGAAGAATGTCATAATTCTTGTGTTCAGAAGAAGGAAAATGTCAAAAGCTTTAGTTTCAGAATGAAACTGGCGCGTTTTTTCATTTTTGACAGGAAATTTTGCCAAATTTTACAATGATTTATAATAAATGGTTAGCAGAATATTTCTTTAAAAACTTTGTAAAATTTGCTATTCTTGATTTATTCTTTGAATTTTTAAATTGAAAAGGTGAAACTATTATTCGAAATTCATTTAAGTGAAAGAGGAAATACCAGAAATTCCGAATTACATCAAATTTTCATTCCAATGTGCAAAAACGCAAATTGCGCATTCTTTTAAAAGCTCGACAACTCTATAAAAATATAAGTCCTGCTAGATGATGATAACAACCATACGTTTACGAGTAAAACTGCTTTAAAGCATGTAGGACGTATATAAGTGAGTTAACAATGGTTACAAAAGAAAATCTAAATAAATTAAAAAAATATTTAATTGTTGTTTTTTTTTTTTTTTTGAAAATGTAAATATAATTAGCTTAATTGATAAAATACTTGGAAATAGTTTTAAACATTTTATGAGCTGGCACTATGTGTTTTTTTTTATATTCCTATACACGCCATTGCAAAATAAAAACCTGCTTCAATTCGTAAAATTAACAAAACAATTATTGTAAAACACATATAAACCAATATATATATATAGAATTTAAATTAAACAAATTAAAAAAAAAACAAAAAACAAAAACAATTAAATAATTATAAAATATAGAATAAAGTGCAATTGTGGTGGAATACAAACCTGTCTTACCTAGCGACGGATTTGGTGAGTGCGGACGCAGTGATGCCATGCTGGGCTGACGTGACGGTGCCCTAACCGACATCCTGGAACCGCGGCGTTCTTGTCCATGTAACAATTTGCTGTCACGCAATAGTGACACGTTCATTAGCCGTGGATTAGGGGTATTAAAGATGGTTCGATTCTCACGCCATCTAGCTCTGCAAATAAAAGAAAAAAAAATTGTAAAATTGATGTTAGATTAAGTTACAATATTGCACGCATTCAATACAAATATGTTAAAATATTATTAATATTTTTTATTCGTAAATAAAAGAAGTAGAACTTAATTCATTTGATGTCGTGTGTGATATAGCGATGCAGCATGGCGCCACCGACCTCAATGTAAGTCTTCAATTTTATTGCAATGATTTTTGATACTGTAATAACAACATGCGTCCATAATAATAGAACTTTATACCTATATACTATATTAAATTGCGAACCATTTAAATTGATACAATAACTACACACCCCACCAATTTAATAGGTACATCTAATGAAGCTCTTTGTCTGTTAAATATTTCGTGTTAAGGTATAATTGCTTTATAATATCAAAAGCTGACGGGAGTATTTTTGCTAAACAAATCTTTAAATTTGAACTCACTGATTTTGGCGGAATAACTCAGGTTCTTTGGCAGTTCAATGTTTGTTCCAGTATGTTATAATTAAATTAAAATTAAATCCATGAACCAGCATTAAATTTCAGTAAATCAATTGAAATCGGCGAGTTCAAATCTTTAACTTAGGTTGAACCACGTTTGTACAACTGGCCAAAAATTCACTTTTTTGAATTACATTTTTAAATTTTGGGCTTTATGACATTGAATATAATTTTATTTGATATGACATTCAATGTGTAAGTTTTTGGGCTTTTTACTTTTTTATTTGGGGATTTGATGTTGGGCGATAAGAACGATATATAAATACCCAAAATAAATGTCATAACGCCTAAGCTCTTTTGGGTGGTATACCAATTTTCGATCCGGTGTTATTTCTTTTGAAAATTACTTTGAGCGTTATAATAAAGTTTTTGGAGCACATTTTTCTTGAGGTTTTGTGCTATGTGTAGGGTTTTTGGGCATTATATGACATTTTTCAATGCAAAATCCTAATAATATAACAAAATGTCTGCTAATTGACGTTTCTTAAATGTATATAAGCTAAAGAACAGCGATAGATCACAACCTTTGATTTCCAACCTTGATTTGTTTGCCTATGACCATTTCAAATTCTGAGAAAAAATCACAACTCATAACTGCAGTTTCAAATTCACAACGATTTGAAACGACTCACAAAAATCACGACGAGAACAACAACTGTTATTTAACGAACTGTTAATGAAATGATTATCATGTTAAAATCACAAGAAAGATACAAATAACACATGATCACGAAGGAAATATGAATAATGGAGTAGAATTTCTTTACTCGTGATTTTCTATGCCCAACATGAAGGAATAAAACCATAAAAACAACTAAAAAATCACTCAAAAAAAGCAAAATATAATAAAATCTTGAAAATTGTTTTGATATTTGTATAGATTTAATTTTCCGATTTGTTGAATTTTTGAACTAGGAATATTTTTAGACCAAACAAACTACTTAACGACAAACGGACACTCAAAAATAACCCACTATATAACACATGAATTAAAACTATTACAAATAGAAGAAGACAAATAAATAATATATAAAACTTTAATCAACAACAACAAATAAATCAGCTTCCAACAGCACAACAGATAACTTGGCTTTGACTTGACATTTACACCCACGTCAAATTGAGTAATTCGCCCGAAGATGGAGGTACACTCCGAAATAACATAAAAAAGTTAAAACTAATACATATATTTTGTTTTATTTTACTAATCATCAACACAACTTGGAGACCAAAAAACACACAAAAATGTATAGACCAAGTATATGTAATTATTGGCAAGTGGTATGTTTTAATATCTACTGATATTTTGAAAATATATCTTTTGATGTAAGTGACCTTTTTAACTATAAACTATTGTTCATTTGACCTGAAGCCCATCCAGCAATAGTTTTGTAAATATACATAAATGCTCTAGAACCTAAAGCAAAATAATGGATTTTTTTTAGAAATCCACCTACTGCCACGTCTACATTTTTATATTGGAGTTTTCTCCTTGTTAATAAGTTTTCTTGAATCTATAGTTTAACATATGAATTTTTTATGAATCCACCTATTGCCACGCCTACTTTTCTTATATTTGTTAATGTTAATTAAGTTAATGTTAATTTAACATCACAGTTAATCTTAAATCACAGTACAGGTATACCTGTGATTGAAAAATCACGAATAAGCTCTCCTTTAGTGTGCACCAACTCAGCAAAGAAGGTGGTTTAGCAAAGAAAAAAGCAACATAATGTTTTAATTATTTTTTATTTCTCCAAATATTGGCTTAAACTTGCATTTTGCATATGAACACATTATTTTTTTTATGTATTAAAGGCGGAGCACAAAACCATTTTCAAGATTAAAAGAATTTAAATTTGCTGCCATCTTGTAAAAAGTTTTACGCTACGTCTTAAAAAAATTTAAGACTCACAAAACAAAGTATTTTCAAAAAAGTATGAATACTTTTTAGCGAAAACAAAAAGTTATTATTAAAAATAAATGATGAAATTTAAAAACTTTTGAATAATATTTTTCTTGAAAATCTTATTTTTATAATAACTTTTTTATTTTCAATTTATCTTGAAAATTAACTTAACCAAAATTTTAGAAAATTCAATTTTCTTCAAAAAGGTGTTTTAAAATTGTTTGTCAAACAAAAAGAGGGGGGGAGGGGGTTTCAACACTAAAAATGCTTTAATATACTCACACTAACTCACACTTACAATAAAAGAAATCTGTCCTATTCAAAATGCTAGATCAATGTATTAAAGGACTAAAGGGAATTTCTACTTATTGTAGTAGATTTTCTTAAAGGATTTTCTTAAAACGAAAATAAGATTTTTATTTTTTGGATAATTTGCCTCACGTGTATTTTTATGACTGGACCAACTTTGTTATAACTTACCAATTCAATGCATATAAATAATTCAAACAATATTCCATTTATTAATTGTATAAAGAAAATCAAAAAACAAAAATCCGAGCTTGCAAAAAAATTCATTCTAAAGGGTGTTTAAGGGATTATTAATGTTATTTTCAATTTTTAAAATGTTAAAATTGATGAAAAATCCTTGTGAAGCCGGGTGGATGAGCTGGTGCAGGCGAAGATCTTCATAACTCGCCTGTATGCAGAGCCGGCCCCAGCCAGGCGCCCTGTGCAAGATTTGTTGAAAGTGCTTTTTTTTTAATTTTGCACACATATGTACATACATACAAATTACACATGGCAAATGGCAGTACATATTTGTTTGCGGAAGATCAGATTACATTTTATGCGCCTCCAGAATTTCGCGCCCTGTGCATTTGCACATCTTGCACATATGGTTGGTCCGGCTCTGCCTGTATGTCTTCAACTAATTGTTCAGAGCCGATGTTTTAAAAATATTGCCGATGGTAACAGTGTTGTAGAGGTATAATTGTTTGTTTAAATTCTGTAAAATAGTTAAAACTGAAAACTCTGGTATTGTTTATTACATACACAATTAAAATAGGGTTATTTCGTTGGATCCATTTAATTTAATCCAATTGAATTAATTATAATTGAATAAAATGCTACCAATGAAATTTGTAAGTCCTACATAAATATATATGTATTTTCCACATAAAATAAAATTTCATGTCGTGCATTGTTTTTATCAGGATATAAAATAAAAGAAGAGACAATATAAAACGTTAATTCTCTCATATAATGTTCAGTGTTTTACTTTTATATCAAAAATTAAAAAAAAAATTAAATATACATAATATGTAATATATCAGGTATATATATTACCAAAAATTTTAATACACTTAGATGAAAAATCAACAGTAAAGTAATATCCATTAAATATAATTACATCGTTTAATTGAACTAGTGGAAATAAAGTTTAAATTAAAGTGCAAAAATGAAAACAAAATGTTGATAAAACATATCATATCATAATTTGAATCAATTTAGACCAAAATTATGCGTATTTGTCATGCACTTTGCGATTTAAATATTCGTACCTACTCAAGAATTTTCTTATCTAAGTTATATAATCAGGAATGCAAAATAATAAATGGTATTCCCACAACAAGTCACAAAGTATGGTTTTCAAAAGTCATATCATAAACAAATCCATTTCATTATCATATTCGTACATGAGTGATTTTTTGATAAATCTATTCACTTTCGTTAAAATAGAAATGTGAATATTTAATAGTCATGGTTGTTGTACATTTATATTTATGTACATCTGCAACAAGCAGCTACATTAATCAAAAACACTTTATTAAGCTTTCAAATGAGAAATTACCAAACAGCAAACCATAGAGGCTTTTCATGTATACGAATTGTGGTTGGTAGTGCTAATTCCTAGGCTGCTCTATACGTTATTGCATGACCAAATACATAATGTCAATCAAAAAAGTTTTAATGAATTTCATTTGAAATGCAAATTTTCAAATTAAAACATAAACACAACATAATATAACTGTACGCAAAACTAAACCAAATAAAAAGGTAAAATTGAGGACAATTTATTATTTGCACACACACTGGTCGATAAAAGGATTTATTAAATTTCAAACAGGCGCTCTTAATATTGTGCTAATTAACATTTTTGGTTGATTCATATAATTTGGATAACTGGTCTACTATGAGTATATTTACTGATTATAAAATACATAATCGACAGTTTTTTTTTACTTACAATATTTTACACTACACACACTACTTCATATCCAATCAAAATCAAATCCCTGCGGAAATGGAGCAACTGTCGGGTATTATAAAAAAATTCACAGGTCCACTGAGGCGTATGAGTAATATTTTGTTTTTCAAATTAAATACAAAATGTGCAGTGTGCAGATTTCGAAATGATCTGTTGATTAATTTAAATCAATGTTATTTAAATAAAATATCAAATGAGATTGCTAACTTTAACAACAAAAAAAAAAACAACTGATTAAATATTTTCAAGGAGCAGATAATAAATACAAACATAATCTTTTGTTAATTTATGGAAGCATGCTACACTTTCATGTTGATTTTTAAATTTTTATTTTTTATTCAACAAACACCACTGAACATTGAACAAGTTGAAAACTTTTCCATATGCATACATATACATCTACAAATATGCCGATGCAGTTTTTTTGCAGCTTTTGTTTTTAAAAATACAAAAAAAAAATTGCAGCAAAAACTACAACTTTTCTGGTCTCCTGCCGCAGGCACATGAATACGATGATGATGATGATGATAATTATGATGCACAGATACTATAACCCTCATGCCAATTGATGGAATGGATATGATTTCTTTTGTTTTGAATTGAGTATGTTTATTTATTTAAATTTGTTTTTGTTTTAAACTTTTGAATAAGGAATTTTTGCTTTTGTTTTGAAATACGATGTGCTGAAAGGAGTTGCTGTGTTTTCTTTGTATATTTTAACAATATATTTATATTCTTGGATGAGCCATACCTATACAATATGTAAAGGTATGTTATGGTGTGATTGCTATTAATATAAAAAGTAAGAAATATCTTTAAAAAAATGTATTCTTTCCTAGAGGCTGTTATTAGCTAAAATTTAATTTTAAATGCGATATAAATCTATACTATAAAAGGTGTTTTTGAAATTATACTTCTTTACGCGCGTTTAAGGTAAACATTTTCCTTTTGAACATGATAATTTCTAGAAAAGTGACTGGATTTTTCCATCCAAAGCGCCACTCAATCAGTGATCCCAGATCGTGAGATTTATCCCCCTTTTGTGGGAATTTCACGTCAAAAATAAGCTAATTTAGGGAAAAACAGGAATTTTTGAACCTCATAGTACAAAATTGCTCAAATTATTCATTTTATTAAGAAACAAACAAATCATTCATTCGATTTTTATTTGGCTACTAATATGCCTATGTGTCATTTTTTAAGTCGTACGATTTCGGTGGAATTCATGATTCTCTAAAGGGCATGGAAATTTTATCATCGGGTATATGCAAATGGTTAAGAAAATATCCAATATTGGCTTCGTTTTATTATCTATATATCTGGATCAGGATCAGGATCATTCCATGAAAATACAACGATATACGGATCTTGATGATAAAAGTGTTGTATATGCTCATCTCTTTTTTTCTTATGTTTGTTTATTTTTCATGTAGATACTGTCTTTTATCTTTACACTTTAGTTTGTACTCCCTATACCAACTTTTGCAATGAATGCATCAGAAACGATTTTTCGTCTCATTTTAAGTTTTAGTAAAATTTTGTGAGTTGTTTTTTGTTTAAATAAATTTTATTATATATTTTAAATTTTTATTAAAACACAACACAGCTGCATTAAAGACCGACCAACCAAATTAGAACTGCAACAAAATATATTCAGTAAAATCTGACGTTATCATCGAGCGGCGCGAAAGTTTGTATATGATGTGCAGTGTGGGCCGAAACGGAAGGCGAGGAGCATAATCGGTTTGTAATACTTCGAAAACGACAAAGGTATTGCCATCACCATCTCCATCAACGTAGAGCGCTAACGACCGATGATAACCAATTTCTTTTGACCTAAAATGGATTATATGGATGTGAACGTGGTTTTAAGAGTAACGTGCTACTTGTCACTCAGCTGATGCTACTATATAGACATTCAAAAAGAACAATTTAAAAAAAAATTGAGTTTTATTTAAACCGTGCCATTTGCAAAATTTCCAATGATTTTTATCGATTCCTTGCAGAAAACTTTAAACCGTTAGATAAAATACTTTCGACCCAGTGAGTCTAACCCTCCGGTTAAAAAGTTAAATAAATACAAAAAAAAAAAAAAACAGATTTTGTTGCCAAATTTAAAACTCATTAACTTTTTCATTACATCATTAGGTTTCACCTTTCAAATAACTGTTGATTTGACATAACCTTAAGCGAGAACGAAAGGTAAATCAAATAAATTAAAATAAAAAATTCTTGCAAACAAAAACAAACCGACCGCGACCCTACAAAACTTCATAAGAATACCACAATAATAAAATATGAAATTAATTTCCTTTCTGACATTTCCATTTCAACAAGGAAAGTTAATTAAAATTTTGCTACTGTTGGGCCCTTACCTACGTAATTGATTTTTTTTTCATTCAAATTTACTTCATTTTTAATTGAATATACCAACATAATTTCATCGACCAAATAATAGATGGACCGGTCTATAGACTTTATAACATTTCTATATACTACACAATTTGGCATAGTATTTCTTAATAAGGTAAAAGGACCATCATTTTAGAGGATTCAGTAACAGGTTATAACATTTAAACATTAGAGACATTTAAAAAAATAAAAGAAAACGTGCACTTAATTTACAATTTGCAAATTACTTACTGGCTAAATAATCGGAGGACGACACAAATTATAATAAACATCAATGCCATTCCTACCAGAACGCCAATCATAGCCGGGTCAATGTAGGTTTCGTCCCTGTGTTTGTTATTGGTGCCAGCTTCGAACGAGAGAAAAAAAAATAATCAAATAGAAAATTAAATTCAAGTATAAAACTAGGACGAAAATGAAAATGAAAAAAAAAAAATATTTAAATGATGTCCTACATTGGAATTGGAAACAGAAAATGTCAACCAGTTGCCTCAATTAAAACTAATTTGAATGCAAGCTCCACACCAGCACCACCGCATGGGAGGAGGGACTCACCTGTGCATTCGAATACGCCATCCTTGTTGAGAATCGGCACCATTTCGAAACGACACACACATCGGCCGTCGCGGCACTCTGTTTGGAAATTTTGCGATTCGCATTGCTCGTTGAAGAAACAGGACTCGTTGACGGCAGCCTCTGCGAATAGAGAAAAAAAAAAAAAACAAAAAACAACAAATTAAAATCAGAGCATGATGGGAGTGAAATTAATGAAGCGTTTATATTTTTAGTGACTTGGTTTAGTTATCTGCTCGCAGTTTTTTTTTTATTGGTTTTTATTAATTGCTTTTGATTCAACATACTAAATGATCTACTAAATTCATCGGAGGTTTTATTTGGAAGAAGTGTGTATTGCGAGGACACGTGACGTTAATAAACTTATATTGCTTTTGGGAATAATTCAAAACTTTTTTTATGTACGTCAGTAATAACAATTTGTTTTATATTTTATGATTAAAAAAATTATTGAAGAATTTAGCTTCATTGGTTGCAGGTTTAGAGTGTCATATCGCTATAGGTATATGACCACGAGAAGAGATAAATAAAAACTTTTGGAAGTCTCAATTTATTTTCCTGTAAAATTAATTGAATTATACATAATTATATTTTTTGTGTTTATTGATATTAATGGCTTATATTTAATAGGGAAGTTTTCGTATACTCAACCCATAGCTTATGAAGATCAATCACTAAAAAATTACTTTGTTTGGAGTTGAGAGTTATATATTAGGTAAAATAAAATCAAAATTTGTTTTCTTCTTTTAAAACTGAATAATATGTTTCGTATATCAGTCGTTTAAATAATATTTTGGAGTCCCAAATTGCAGTTTTTATTTAATTTCCTTATAAAATTTATAAAACTATATAAGTCGCTAACCATTAAAATGGTATATTAACTTAAAATTAAACTGTATACCATCGATAGTATTTTAGGCACATATAGGTACCACTTTTATCTTTAAAACGGAAAACACATTTTTTTAGAGCATTCAATTTCCGAAAAAAAAAATTACATAATTTCATAAATGAATTTTAAAATAAAATGCACAATTTTCATTTATTCATTAATATTCCTTTTTTTAATACTCAGTTTATGAACTTAACTATAGTAATTATACCGGTGTTAGAAGCACTGGTATTTGTTCTCAAAAATTATAGTTTTCTGGAGTTATAGTTATGTCACATCAGGGACGTTTTTATGGGGCTTAAATTAAGTACCTACATACTACAGAAAACAAAAAACATTGTCCGAAATGAAGCTTTTTTGACTTCTTGAGCGAAAATTGTTCATTTTTCATCCTCCTTCTTTGACAATTTGACGAAAAAAAATCTCTAAGATTTCCAATTTTTAGCAATTTTAGTACAAAAAAGTAAACGAACAGATTTAATTTCTCCATTGTCAAATAATTATAACTTGTGATATGGTCGAAGGCGAAAACGAAGTCATTTATTCTTATCTTTAATTTTTATTTTGATAACCGTTTTATTTTTAAACCGTGTGTTTAAAAATTTGTGATATAGTTCTAGCTCTTAAACTAACAATTGAACTAGAAATTTCGCATAACATCCCTGCAGCTGAGGTCGGAGTAACAATTCATCATCCTCGTTTATTTTCAAAATAATCGTAAATGCATTTCTATTTTTCATTAAGGTTTTTTTTTTAGTACTTCAAAAAGATTTCAAATAGTTTGAAATTGTTTTGCAATGCCTGTCAACAGATCGACCAATTTTTCGTTAGTAAATATGTGCCAACCGTTTAAACTGACAATTTTCAATCTGACAACGGTGTCGGTAATGAGGTTGAAAAACCATTCAAACCGTGCAAAGCTTACGAACACATCCAAGAGCAATACATTCAAAGTGAAATCCATTGAAAATGTCAAAATACGATTTGTTAAAATGAGCTGTCGAACGAAACTGTCAAAATTTAAGACGAAAAAACATTTTTGAATTTTGCAAAATTACCTGTTCCAAACCAATGCGAAACATTCGGAACAACGACGAAACTTTCAGCTTTCAAAATATATTTAGAGATCGATAAATGAAAGTACCCACACAAACGCGATAATGCGATTAAGCAAAACTCATGTAAAATATATTAACCTTGTTCTTTTACTTGATAAACCTACCCATTTCTACCATTTTTAGCCCGAAAGACTGTCAAAGTTCATATAAAAAAATAAATCTTGTAGAATCTGGCAGTTTCGGGCAAGTACGCTAACGGACCTATTAAAAGCCGAAAGTTTCTTTGTCGTTGGATTGTTCACATGAAAGTGAAGAATCGATCGATAAACTTTGCATGGAGTTAAAATGGGTTTCGATTTGACAGTAAGTCTAATGAGCAGCCTAAACAGTATACATAATTGAGTTGAAAGACTTGTATGTAAATCAACTTGAATAAACTCAAAATCTTTTGATTTTCTTTAACTCAACAATTCACAAATTGATCAAATGACAGGATAACATATGTGTTAATTTGATCAACAACCAAATGAGTTGACAGCTAAGTTGAATCATACAAGGCCTGTTCGTTTATTTGCTTAAATTTTCAGGTTTCTATATCAGTTTAATTTTTTTTCATATGAACATTGAAAGTGTTTGGACGAAAAATGGTAGAAATAGGCAGGTTTGGAAGTAATCGAACAAGGTTCTGTGTCTTAACAGACAAACAGACTGACAGAACCATTTTTTGGACTACTCTATTATCGTAGTTCGTAGTTTTGATTAAAATCTTGATTATTTTTGACACGAAACCAATGTAGATCAAGTAAAAATGATGATATTTAATTAAGTTTTAATTATTTTTTCCTCAAGGGTTTTACATACAATTTTAAGGCAGACAACTTCGATAAAATTAAATAAAAACAAGAAATTCGATTTTCCTTCCACTAAGTACCTACCCACCTATTAGGTAGAGAAATTAATTGGGTCGGTGTCAGGAACATACCGAAAGTGTACAGCTTTAAATTCTAATGACATCAGAGGAGTATGTAGAGATATGTATACCTACCTACTCTTAAATTGTTCAACTCTTTGAAATATAAATTGAGATACACCACATAAGATATCAGTATTTAATGGATTCTTCCATTTAACCATCATGACTTTTCTCAAACTCTATCGAGCTATCAAGCATTGCATCTGTTCAAATTACACACACATACCTCTGGGCACTTTATAGCACTCTACAGCACTTACACAAACACAGAAAAATGCACATCATCGTTCACTAAAGTGTAAATAATCTTTAAATTACATCGATGTTTTCGTAACGTGATGGTTGTTATCCTTGTGTTTGAATTGCAAACACATGGTTAACATTAGTATGCTTGGTAAAATCGAAGCAAAATGGAGAAAAGCTGACGCCAAGTTTATAAATTGATTTAAATTCCTTCAACCAGAAACCATATTAAACCTGAAGAATATGAATTGGTTGGGCTGTAAGGAGTCTGATGATGGCGACAGTGACGACACGTCGCGTCGGATGGACGGACAAACAGACGCAAACTCGAGACTGATATGGGAGCAAAGGTACACAGATGTGTTTGACTTTCTTGAGGTACTTATGACCTTTTAAACCCAGAGAGAAAGAGGGAGACTTTGGTCGCTTCTGGAATCGATTATAGCTTTCTATAGGTAAGGAAAAATGACCCAGTAGGTACCTGTCGCTGACGGTGTATTGATATTATGCAAAGGATGCGTTATAAAGAAGGTAAATGTGTTTTTTTTTTTACACAAAAATCTAGGAGAAACTTCAATTTTTTTTTTTCTTCTTTTGAAATTTCTCCTGAATGTCTATTAATATGGAAGAAGAGGCATTTTGTTCGTAAGTAGAGCATAAAGTCCTGATGATTCAACTCAACGTCAGATGAAAGATTTTCCATATATCAAGACGTGACTTTCTCTGTTTGTGCAGCACCCAATGGCCTTGGTTGTTATCGTCGTCGTCGTAGTCGTTGTCGTCATTGCCATTCTGTCATCAACTCTTGTCTTTGAGATTGGTTAAAATAGAAAAGGATGCACTTTGATGGGTAAGCCTTTTTTGTGTGTGTTTATTTTATAAAAGAGTTTTTCCAACCGAACATTGAAAACGAATTAAAAATAGATTTTTTTTATCTTTATTTGACACAAAGTTTATACTGATTTGAAAAAATGGTCATGGTGACAAATAGAACCAGAAAACTTTTACCCAGAGACTTCTTGTACCTAAATCGATAACAAAAATATGGAGCGGAAAAATAATAGAGGTTATCGTGAAATTTACACCTCAGGGAAATTTAAAATTTAAGAGAGAGCAATAAAATTGTTCATGGAATGAATTTTTTAGGAGAAAACAAAACTGACCTCGAAATCCGGAGGAATATTCGTGGTATCTTTCCCTCTGTAAAGCTTCGATAGTGCTTAAAATGAATTAATCAAGCAAGCTTTATACAGGACATAAAACCATTTAAAACAATTTGAAAATCAATTGATTTCTCTAAGTGTGTTTTCGAAAGAATGAAACCTTTCCTCATTTGCTTAAAAGACCTCAAATTCAATGGCAAGTTCAATGTGTTCCCAGCAATAAGTACTTAATAAGGTATAAATGCGTATTTTTTCGTAAACAAATTTTCTACTCGTGTATTGATCAAACTTTAAGTGAAATTGCTTAACTTCTTTATTGTTGTTTTTTTGGACCCATGACTACCTATACTAATGTCTCTTTTATAATATCTATACCTATACCACGCACGACTAAAGTTAACACGATGCATAGATAATGTCAACTTCCCGGTTATCCTGGCTTGTTTCCAACACGCAATCCTTATTGCTGGGTTTTATATGTTTTCCTTTAAAAATTAACCATACCCATGCCTTACCATATATTCCATGGGGTGTATATTTGAATTTCTGTTCGAAGCACGATATTATGCATGCAGGAAAATGTTTAGTAAAATCTTATATATACAATATACCTAGGTTAGGTACCTACTCACAAGTTTTTTTGCTTCTCGTCTCGTATAAAAATTCAATTTTCCAGCACCCCATTCTTTGTGTCGAAAAGGAAAGTGTGATTTTGGAAGTAAGTTGAATGCGTGATATAAATATTTTATGATGGATATATTTTGTTTTTTTTTATCTATTGAATTTGATACCGAAATGAAATATAAGTAAAAATTAGTTCTATTAATTGAGGAATTATAATGAAATATAGTGAAATGCGAAAAATGAAACAAAAATATTTGTTTAACTAGGTTTATTAAGCCCGTATGATACTACATTTTTTCTCATTTTTAATTCATTGAAAATGAAACTAAAGCAGTACGAAGAATTCATTACTGAAAATTCCCATATGATTGAGTGTGTACACGTCAAATCCTTAAAATGTGAAAATGTTACAAAAAAATGTGAGAATGTCAGAAAAAATGTGAAAATGTCTGAAAAAATGTATTATAAATTCGATTTACATTTTTCAGCTTCTAGCAGCTTTTTTTTGACATTTCAAAATTGAAAATTAAAACATATTTCAAAAAACATTATAAAACTAATTATTAATAAACATTTCGGACAAAATTCAATCGGAAATAATTTTATGTTGCCGTTAATATAAATTAATCAAATATTGCATCATTAGAAGAGAAAACAACAAAAGGATTTTTAAATAATGTTGACAATTCATATTATTTTTTTGCCAGATAAGAGCTTTTCCTTTCCTAAAAACTATAACTTTCCCTTTTTTCTTGGCTGACACTTTAGTATGATTTAATGAGCTAAAAATGAAGAAAAAATGAAGTGTCATACGTGCTTTAATGAGCTTAAAATTTAGAAAAAATGTAGTGTCATACGGGCTTTAATACACAAAGAATGTTTGCTGAGTGTTTTTTTCTACAAGTCATCCATTAGAAATTTAAATAAAAATTAATAAATATTCAGTCACTTTTATAAGAGTGTTAAGGAAAATTTTAATTTACTTTATTTTCTAAAAAAAAGAGCCCTATATAACAGAGTTATAAAAAATGCAGTATTTTCGGTACTGCAGTTAATTGTCTAATAAGACTAATTTCCTTAAGTCTTTTAACTTACAAAAAGACTTTAACTGTAATTCGGGCAGTCGTAGTCAGTACTAATATTAGTACTGTGCAGTTAATAAAAGCAGTTAATTGACTAAAAGTTAATTAACTGCAGTACTTTTCAACTGGTTTCAGTCTTTTTAGTCACTCCAAAGTCTTGAGTACTGGCCTTGTTTCGGTTTCAGTCAATAAGTCTTTTAACTGCAGTTAATTAACTGTTAGTCTTTTATCTTATTTTTAATGTTTTTTTCACTAAAATACTTCAGAATTGTAATAAAAGTATTACAAAAAGTAAATAAAATGTTCACAATGCATTTTGGTTGATATTAGTAGCATTAAGGATCCCCCACACCAACGGGAATCTTTCGTGGCGACGACGAATACAATAATAACAACACGTGGTTGTCAATGAAAAAAATATGTTGGTGTGGGAGATCCTTAATGCTACTAACATCAACCAAAATGCATTGTGAGCATTTTATTTACTTTTTGTAATACTTTTATTACAATTCTGAAGTAATTTAGTCAAAAAACATTAAAAATAAGTTAAAAGACTTACACTTAATTAACTGCAGTTAAAAGACCTACTGACTAAAACCAAAACAAGGCCAGTTTTAGAGACTTTCGAGTGACTAAAAAGACTAAAACTAGTTAAAAAGTACTGCAGTTAATTAACTTTAAGTCAATTAACTGCTTTCATTACACTGCACAGTACTAATATTAGTACTGATTGCTGACTGTTTATTTTGCAGTTAAAGTACCCATGTACACTATTAACTTGCATTCAATTGTTAAGTTAATTAACTGTGACTTTACTAACTGCATTACCAAAGTACTGCAGTCTTTTACAGCTCTGCCATATAAGCGATCTTGAGTAGAAAGTTGTGCAACTCTTTTTTTTATAAAATTGTTAACTATTTTCTTATTGATAAATTAACTAAAAAAATCATTAAAAATTAATCCACGAAATAAAGTATTCTATATTAAAAATTATTAACTGCTTATTCACGTTTAGTAGAATATCTTAACGAAAATCTAATTTCCACACTTTTTAACTTTAACATTTGCGCAAATTATTTCTTATTTGAGCTTATAAATTATATTTATATATCACTTCCGTTTGTTTTCTTTGTATTTCTTAGTCATTGGCAAAACTATATTAGGTATTTTTAACTTAATTATTCTTTAATTCACCTATTTGGGTGAATTAGATAATTTAAATGAATTAAATTCACTGATAAAAAATAATTAATTTTTGATTTGAGTTGAGTTTATTAATAGGCGTTTTACAGTTTATTCTAAAAAAATCCTTTTGAAATTTAAATACCAATAAGAAACTAATAGGAAATTTCACTTGGCTTAAACTTTGGGAGACATTTATGACAGAATCAAAAAAATTTGATTAATATCTAAATTTGTAGCTAATTAAATGCTACTTTGTTGCACCAACCAATTTGTATAGCTCGCATAATTTCTTATAGTTAATAAAGTTTCCGCTAAATTAAGTTTGAAGTTAGCGGACGAAATATAAAATAATACGAATTTTTAAGTTTGATTTACATCCAAATTTGTAGCTTCTTACATGCTCTTGAGTTGCGAAATCCTCGATATTGTAACTCAAATAGCTTATTTTATTTTATATTCAAGTTTCCGCTAAAATAAATCTGAATTTATTGGACAAAAATACGGAAACAAAAATTCTCTTGGTGTCCAAAATAGTAGCATTTTAAATGCTAATTTGTTGTTCAAAATTTTTTTTAGCTTTCATTGATCATTTTTTATTTGCATTTTAAGTTTAAAAGTGCATTTTCGGTCAGTTAAAATAAAACGGGATTTGGCTGACAAAAAAAAAAAAAATTAATTTTGTAGCTTTTTAAAAATCGCGGTTGGAATGAATTGAAAAGAATAACCACCGATTTTTAAAAAGAACTGTTTAAATCCATAAGTTGTATCATTCTCTTTCAATTTCAACTCGAAATTCTAATTGTGAAGTATACCTGTATGGATTTTTGTTATTCCGCATGTTCGAAAGACTGAACTGATTATGTTATAAGATACTAGCCGTGTTTTATTATCATCGGGTCTGGGTCGGGGTTATCTTTTAACACGTAATACAAAAACAACATTGTATCTCGGTTTCCATCGAGATTTCATTTATGGATCCAGAAATTAGTTTTTTATTTCATGGGTAGATGGCTTTTCTGTTTTGTAAATGGTAAGGTGTAGTCCGAAATAGAAAGTAAAGAAAAAAGACAGTATCAACATGAAACCCAAGCAAAAAAGAGATGGGCATACAACACTGTTTTCATTAGAATCCATGTGGCCTTATTTTCACGGGGTAAACCACATGTATATTAGAATTATGATAACATTTTTGATCCCTGGGGAATCCTGAGGACTTTTCACATTTATTTCAAAGCTCTTGCGTACCAAATTAATGTTTTGTTTTCGAACCGCAACACTTTTGGTGCGAATATAAATGTAAAATAAATGTATGCATAGCGAGTAGTGCTTGGATTCAAAGATTCTAGAGTTCCGAATATGAAATAAGCTGGCAGATTTAATCATTGGGGTGATTGTCATTGCCTGCCTAACAAAGAACACTGTAATATTATTTATTTATATTTTATTTTTTAAATTTGTACGAAAATTGGGTTTGCAATCCCCGTGCGAAGCCGGGGCGGGTCAGCTTGTTTAAAAATAAAAAATAAATAAATAAATTGGGTGGCCTAGGGACTTACAACTCTCAACCATTCCTGGGTGCGTGTTATTGGCAGGAATGGAGGCGACCTACAATTTTCTGCCAAATCCGAACAACTAAGGTGAGAAGCACTTTTTCATGAAACTCTTGGAAAATTTGTCAATTCCTCGCAAGAGGTGAAAAACATTTTTGTTTTTAGTTGGCATAGGCTGGGAATGAACAAATGGCCTTTGACGTCACAGTCTGATGCACATTGCACTAACCGTCACCCCACGGGATACTGAATGTGGCAATTAATTTTTAAAATATTAAGACTTTAAAACCACAGTGTTAGCGACCATATATAAGTAAGTTCGTGCGTTGAATTTTATCTTGTAGCAAATTTGGATTTTTTTTTCGACTTGGTCGATTTTGACCAAGCAGTAAAAATTATTCGTATATAGCTAAAATTAACAGTACCTTCCATACACTCTTTAAAACCGTTAAATAAAGTTTTATTTTTTCTCAAAAATGACTCCTTTAATTTTCATTAAAATTTGCTGACATGTCAATCATATTATTGGCACAAGTTTTACATTAAGGTCCTATTAACGGTTCCTCCCATAGAACAATTTTTTTGATTTTCGAATATCTCATTATCTTTCCAACCGATTTCAAATAAATTTTTTGTGCTTAAGCTGCTTAAGGGTTTTTTTCCTAATACAATTGCATATCCCAATTTTTTAAAAAAAAATTTGATTTTAATGAAAATTCGACGTTTCAAAAACGGATAGATGGTTTTTTTCGAGATTCCACTAACAAATTTTTTCATTGTAAAACACCAGATGCTAAAATGTATCTTAGTTTTTGAGAATAAAAAAAAATGAAAAATAAAGTAAAGGTGAAATCTAGTTAATCCAGTTTATTTCTTTATTATTTGCTAAAAAATAAAAAGGGATAATCCTCTAATTAAATAATTGACCTGAGTAAACCAAACTTGGGAAAAGCAAAAAAAGTGTTTTTCTTGAAAATTAATAAGAGCATTGAATTTTGAAAACAAAAATTATACTTAATTACATAAAATCTAAAAAAAATTAGTTTTAAGTTAAAAAAAAATTTCTTCAAAATTTCGAGTTTGAAAATTATTTTTTCAAAAACTATTCACTAACACAACGTAATTTAAAATGAGGATTAAAGAAAAGATTTCTGGCTATCCAAAAAGGTATAGCATGTCATTGTAAATTTTACCGTTGTTTTTAAATATTTTTTTCTGTTTTAAGTCAATTTTTTAGAAAATTGCCCCTCCCGCCTAAACGGAAGGAAATAGACCCCCTCCTATACGACTATTTTCTTTTCTTAATTCAACCTACTCGCTCTAGCTTTTTGGTGCACCTTATACCGATCACCCTGTATAAGTATTAAGAAGGATAGGATAGATCAATTATTTGTTTATATTTATCTCACTGATAGTTAATTGTTTAATATTGATAGTCAAATGTTTAATATTGATGATTGAGAAATCATCTTCATTAAAGATTGAGCAAATAAATTTCCAAAAAAATTCTTTAACAATAATAATAGCAGCAGTTGATGCATCGAAACGGTATATATTTGAGACAATAAAAAAAAAATAAATGACATCGATAGCTCACAAAAAGTCTTAATTGTGATATTAAGAGAATAATAAAAATCATGTTCGCTGTCTTGTTGTTTTTTCCAAAAGACGTAGGTGTTAACTGCTTGCCTAACATTAACCAACATTGTTTAGCTATAATAAAATACACAATGATTACAGCTGTCTGTTAGGTGTTACCATAAGTCAATGCATATTCATTTGGGCAACTCTTACATTGATCCTACATTAATTTCTACGAACATAAAGGTCACGAAAATAGGAATATGTAATTGTTTTAAATTTGTTTAAAGTCAAAAGACGAAGAATTATTATTAATATTTATTATATGTATTTCTTACAACACCCTAAATCAACAAAATCGCTTTTTTCTAGAAAAAAAGCAACAAATATAAACTGAAAAATTTTGAAATTTCCGAGGTTTTTTTAATTCAAGAAACAAAAAATCAAATTTCTTACCCATTGATGTAGACATTAATGGAAATGCTAAATATACCTGACTTTAATTAATTTTCGTATTAAAAAAAAAACTGATTCACAATCATTTTTATAATTTGATATGATTTTAAAGAGGGTGTAACCTATGTCCTATATAATTAATATTTTATACATAGCTATTAAAAAGCATTACTTTTGAATGATGAAAGTAACCCCATTTTTTGAAAACAAGAACATACAATACTTCAAATATTAAAAAAAAAAAATGAAAAAAATCTTTAAAACTAACAAACTTACCCTTTCCACATTTGTCAATATGATTGGTGACAGGTAACTCTTCAACACACTGGCAGGACTTCTTTTTGGGGTCACATATCGATCCAGGGAATCCGCACTCAAGGGTATTCTCACACTTGTCACCAAATTTCTTTTTTCCTCGGCTAACATAATCTAAAGGAAAAAAAAAAAATAAAACAGAAAGAGAAAGAGAAGAAAAATTGAATTTCAATAAAGAACGGTTGCTATTTGAATTCTTTGAAACGTAATCAATGGTTTTTTAATTTTTTGTGTATAAAGTTTATAGGAGTAGAAATAAAAGATCAGAGTTTTATCTTGACAAAATTGATTGACTGAAAGGATTTAACTTATGTATAGGCAAAGAAAATTTGTTGAAGAATAATTGCACAGAGAACACTCAGCTTTATTGCCTATTCAAAACTATTCGATGATGAAAAATTAATCGATTTACACCTCAATACTTAATACGTGGAAACGATAAATTTACGCTTAAACGTTTCGTCCTTCTTTAAATTCACATCACAGCTTCAGAATGTTTCAAGGAATTCAAAGTCCTTATTAAATTTACATACAAATGTTTAAACTTCGTAAATGATATACTTCGGAAGAAAAGTTAGCGAAAATACGGACAAAATTATTTAACAGAGATTGATGAACACACTGCTTTTATCCCCGATTAAGATCTCACACAAACACAAACAAACACCGCCGCCACAGTGGAGAGGATTGCTTAAAAATGTGTGTGTGTGTCACTCAAGGATTCATGCATTTTTCATTAGGTGCGCATATTATACAAAACTGGTGCCAGCTTGTGAATTTTTGTTTTTTTTTCTTTTTCTTTTCACCGTTTTCAATTGCGATAACTTTGAATAAAATAAGAAAAAATATTAATTAAAATCCAGAACATGGTGGATGGATGATGGTGAACCTCAGAATCAGAAGGATGCTTTATATATGTACCTATCTGCTGCGACTAAAAAAGTTGATCAAACTTTTGACGTTACTGGCGGGATTTAATTAATCGGATCGAATTATTGTCTTTTGAACTCATGAATATAAATGGGGTTTAATCAATTTTGGATTCATCTTTTTTTATAAAATTTTCCCGTTTTTCGAAAGCAGATGTTAAGTCGTTTGAGGGATTTATAATTAAAATTGAAACAGAATTTTCTTTTTAAACCTTTAGATAAAGAATGTATCTCATGTACCTTGAAGGAGGATTTAATCATATCCAAATACAAAAAATAAATAACACAAACTGTGAAGGTATACCGCGAGAAGTATTTTTAAATTTTATCTACTTACAAAAAAAAATTAATTATATAGGTATAATTGAAAAATTGGAATGAAACAACTTTGGTATACCATTACCGTGAAATATAGCTTTGATTAAAGCCAGAAGCGTGTATAAGGGGGCTTCAAAGGGACTAACTATTGAATTATCCAAAAAGAACCGAATTTTGTGCTATAATTTTTTTTTATAAGATAATGGCTTAAATAATTCTTTATTTGTTTTTGTCACACTGATCCAAGCCTAAACTTGGTGGTAGCAATACTTTAGTTAGAGTTGTTTTATTCGAAATTTTCAATACTAATTGTTGGTAATAATTCGAATATTCACTTGAGGAAAGTTTAATATTAAACGTTAATTGATTTGTATCGATCCAAGAATTGTTGGAAGAAAAAACAATACAAATATACATATTTTAATTACTAATCTCTCTCTGTTTTATATTTTACAAACTGGGAAACTTACTTAAATATAAGAAAATTGGGCGTGATAGAAGGTGGATTTTCAAAAAAAATGCCTTAGGCTACATTTTAGTTTCATCATTTAAGCTTTCTAGAGTGAATGAGTAAGGAGAAAATTCATCCAGAAGAAAATTGGACGTATTAGTATGCTAATTTTTAAAATATTTGTCTCCCACTCCCAGTAGGTGGCCCGATGTTTGAACCGGATTGACCATGTCACTTAATTACAATGAGCCCTACTAATAACAAAATTTAGAGACGACATAAATATTTAAGTAAAATGGACCATAAAGGTATATGTACTCTATAAAACAAACCAAACATGGTATGCCTTAAATATTTAAGTTGACCCTAAATAATGAATATTACATGGTACGGGCTTTTTAATATGAAACATGTGATGTATGGTTCATTGTTTTTTAATAGTCCATACCATTATGGTTCATTTTACTTGAATATTTAAGTTGTCTTTAAATTTGGTTATTGTAAAGGCCCAATGTGTTTACTCCATTAGAGTGTAGATATTAAATTTATTAATAACTTGAACACAGCGCCAACTTTAAGCAAAAAGTTTAGTACGACATATATATCCCAAGCAGCGTTGCCATAAATGCAGATTTGTCTGCATTTCGCAGACTTTTTTGCTTTTCTCAGACTTCCAAAATCGCTAAATCTGCACCTCAGATATTGTCCAGACTCGTAAAAAAAAAAAACAAATTGACAAACTTGTGACATTTAAACAGAAAAAAGAATTTGAAAACATTAGGGGTATTCCCGATCCGATGCAAACTGGTCTTGCATCATTGCAAAAGTGCAGTTTTTTTTTTACAATGGGGTTAGGGTATAGCAATTTTACACTTTTGCATTTTTACAATGATACAAGACCAGTTGCATCGGATCGGGAATACCCCTATTGTGATTTTAAGATTTTTATGCTAACTACATCAGTAAATAAGTACCTAATAATAGTTTTCGAACATAGCAGAGATAGGAATTTTTCGTACGTTCCTACCTCCATTTGTTTACGTTGGTGTTTTTTTTATTTAATGTATAAATAAAAATATTTATGAAGTACCTTAATTAAAGTGTCTTAAAAATCTGCAATGCAGACTTTTTTTCATCGGATTTGCAGATTTCGTAAATATTTTCATGGCAACACTGATCCCAAGTAACATTTTGCCTCTCATAAGATGCTCCAAGAGCTTAACTAGACTATAGTTAGGGAGCTAAAAGTAATCTTGAAGAATACTACTAGATTGTTATAACACTGTTAAAAGCGTTAAATGGCCCTAGTTATTGGAGGCACTCACGTCAATTTAGTAGAATGCGTCTCTTCCAATGAGATTCGCTCTCACCTCAACTGAGTCATGCTATTAGAATGCGTCTCCTCCAATAAGATTTGCTCAAAAGAGAACAGAGTACATATTTTGTAAACTTTAAAAAATTATATACATATATCTTTCTCATTTAGCATTTTCTCAGAGAAAAACAAATTATTTTTTTATTTGTGTGTTCGTGTCTTATGTGAAAAAACTGAAAGCCTTGTGTGAGATTATTTATTTTGTAAGTTCATCAATTATTATTATGCGTTATAATAGCGATACTTTATATTTATTTATTGTTTTTAACATAATGTGAACCAAAAAACACATGCGGTTGAAAATAAATCGACTAATTTAAACATTTACCTCGAAAAACAACAACGTGCCTTCAAAATAATGCATATTTTAATTATGTATTTAATTATTTATCAATGATCTCATAAGCCTCCTATTGCAATACTTTTGGTATTTGAACTCCAGATACTCTTATATAAGTCTTGTTATGGGATTATAAGACTACGAACATCTGATAAGAGCTGAATTTTCACAAAACGATTCTTATAAGACTGTAAGTTTATACATATAATCCTATTCCAAGAAGAAAAATTCTGTGGCAATAAGACAGAGTAGTTTATGTCAAAAAAACAGGTTTCGTGAAAAACTCATTTTTGTCTTCAATCTGTAATAGCAAAAATGTAAATTTTTTTATGGAATTATAAGATAGCATTTGAACGGGTAATAATTTCGAAATGAGGATTGGACAGAATAGTAGCTCTCAAACTGTGGACTACTAACAGTTGAAAAACCGAAAAATCGCTTATGTCGACATAAGTTACTCTGTCTTATTGCCACAGAATTGATTTAGCTATAATATTTAAGTATTTTGAAGAGAGAAAAGGAGAGAAAAGTGTCTAGCTCTTAAAATGAAAATGCTATGAGACCTATTTAAGTTTCATAACAAGATATTAATTTTTAAGTATAGCAATGGGATATAAAAGAGTCTTATGTGAAGTTTTTTTGACATTTCAAGAGCTTAGCTCTGGAGAGTTTGTTAGTTTGGATATTATACTGTTTGTTTGTGCTCAATTTTAGGCTGACCATAATTTGTTTTTGACTTGAACAAAAGTAACATCTGAATTAAGCAAATGTGATAATTCTAAGTAAAATTATTTCAATGAAATAACCAATGCAATGTGTACAAATGAAAATGGATTAAAATTTGTTAAAAATTCAATAAAAAGAAAAAAAGGACGTATACGCCCAAGTGTACCATTGTTTTATCGTTAGTTTAGAGGAAAATAAACTTCGACATAATTACGGCATACATTAAGGCTGGGGCCTCAACACGTTGAATGAAAACGATTGGACGATATCGTTTCCATCAATTGCTATCTCTATCATAACTGTAAAGAAAAATAAAGATAACTACATATTTTCAAAACGATATCGTTCGATCGATTTCGTTTTACATGATGAGGCGCCTTGGTCATAAGTAAATCAAAGAAAGAAATGTTGTTTGACTTTACGTGCAGTTATTGGTTGACTTAAGATTGCAGCAAATGTTCCACGTAGGGTTTATCGAATGGATTACAATTTTGACAGTAAAAAACCTATATCATTTTGGTGTGTAAATACAGGTATTTTTTGAGAAAAATCGACTTATTTTTAAGTTACTCAAGAAAAATTTTTCATTGGCTTGGCCGATATAATCGGGTATTTGAAAATATTTCAAACAATATTGCACTTCAACATTTCTTGAAATAATTTTTTAAACAAAAAAAATTTTTACGAAAAATCTATTTGGAATTTTTTTTACAATTTTTGTTAAAGATTTAATAGGTATTAGGTAGCAAGAAAGTCTGGGCGATCCAGTCGTGTAATTTAGCTGTCTCCATTTAAATCGTTTTTTCTGACAGATCCAACAACTGAATACGGACTAAAAACGGTTATTTCCTTCCACATCCGGTTTTTCTTGAACGCTCAAAGTCAAATAAACCCGGAAAACCGATAATCGGCTTATTTTCAAAAACCACCAGCCCATCTTCTTAAATTCTTAAATTTAATAAACTTAAACGTACTTATTTTCCTACGTTATAAGCGATCAAATTTTAGTACCTATTTAACCTTTTTATGTTTGCAGTTGGCACCAAATGTCGAAATTGACAATCTGTAAATCATTAAAATTTATAGTTGGTTTGGTTGTATTTTAAATCATGCAATCCATCTTAGATCAAATATAAACCTGTAAAATAACTTAACAATTCAAAAACAAAAGAATAACTATATACTAACTTTTATTGCTGCAGTTCAATGAGTTCATGAATAAATTTTCACAACGAGTGCACAATTTGTATGCAGTCGTGTTACTATACATAGTTCTGGTTTTTAATATTCTCCAAGTCGTTCCACTGAATAAAATATTTATATATGAAATACAATTCCTCCTTTTTTTCATATTTTCACAGCTATATAAATGTATATATAAGATGCTATCCACAAACTCTCCAAGTGGAGGACGTGTGGGGCAGAAAATAATTGAAACATCGCAAAACGACAACGCGCGTAAATGACAATAAATAATAAAACAATTTTTATCGCAGCATCAGCAGCAGAAGCAGCATGAGGCAAAGGCTGAACGAATGACGGTATAATATATCATAGCTGCAGGAGCAAAATGGAGGACAGGACAGGATTTTCATCTTAAAAAATGCACACTTCTTTTTTTTCTCATATTATTGCCCTTCGGATGGTGTTGTTTATGGAAAGGCGGATACAAAAGCTTTCCTCCAAAATGACATTAACGAGAAGTATGTCAATTGCTTGGAAGTCATTTTACAATTAATTTCCTGAAACGGACTACGAGTATAATATATATACACAATTACGGGACGAGTCTCCTAAGTCCCCGGGTAGTCATCCTCACAACTATACCACTATCATATGTCACCTCTCGCCATGAGTTCTGAAATACCTGTTTTATGTCCAACAGTGCAGGGCGTCACCATGGGTTATCGTGATGGTGATGATGACGATGACGATGAGGTATGTATGAAACTCCTGAGAGAGGAAGATAGGATGAAAATTAAATGGCTTGAAACGAAAAAGCACCACAGCTGCATGAGTTCTGGACTTTGAACATTGAAGAGACAGCCATCATCAGAATAACGTAATATGAATTTTCAACTATTCACATTTTAAGAGCTGATAGAATTGTTTTTTTATTGCTGGTATTTTTTGTTGATTAATTTTTGTGGCTGTGTTGGCAACTTCGAATACCATGAGAAATTTCAACGTTGATAAACTAAGATCTATATACCTACAGGTTAGGACTAAGAGATGGTCCAGAGAATGAAATTTCCTCACTCTAATTTGGTGCATCTAAAACTGAGTTATTGCTCATTTTAAAAAAGTCTTTAGATAGAATGTTAAATTTCAAATCTTAGTCTGGATCCAATAAAATTTTATTTCAATAAAATGTTAAGGTATCACTGACTGGCCACAAGTTGGGTTGTGGAAATTTTAAGTGAAAACAACAAAAGCTATATCCTAGTCATTCAATGAAAACTGAATTCATTTTGCACAACATTGAGAAAATAGGCCACTTGGAATAGAATGGTAATATCTAAGACCTAATAAAGCTTTCTCCATATTTTTGAAATAAAGTACAATACTGAGTAAACTGTACTTTATTTGGTCTTATGAACGACATCACGGTGGTCTTAATGTCAAAATATAAAGCTTTTTTTCTTATTTTAAAAGAAATAAAATTTTTATGTGAGAAGAAAACGGTAACGCAACAAAAGGTTCACCAAATGAGATCGTCGAATAAAAAGGCCGCTTCTTATGGAAAATATGTATTATCCGTAACACTGAAAATTAACAAATCTACTGAGAAAAATTCTAAGTTAGGGTTAGCTATGAAAATTGACATTTTTACTGAAAATTAACAAATCTACTGAGAAAAATTCAAAGTTAGGGTTAACTATGAAAATTGACATTTTTAATTTCATATACCTATGTACATCTCTTTGTTAATATCTTGTCTAAGATA
Source organism: Epistrophe grossulariae (assembly GCA_929447395.1). NCBI lineage: Eukaryota > Metazoa > Arthropoda > Insecta > Diptera > Syrphidae > Epistrophe > Epistrophe grossulariae. The sequence goes on from OV839567.1 coordinate 127,456,264, forward strand.
TAACAACCAAAAAATATCAATCTGCGTTTTGAAAAGTACCAGCTACAAAATGAATTGTCAAATATCAAGAGGTGAAGAGATAGATTTTATTAATTTCTGGAATATTTATCAATGATTTTCGATAACTAAAATATTGTAGATAAAAGATCGTGTAGATCAAGATTCATTTCAATGAACTGTCCCAAATGAAATATTTGATGATATTTTACTCCAGAAAAGTTTTAGTGGAATAAAAAAAGAATAAAATACTTATATGAGGCCTTGCAACCTTACTTTTTAACAAGTAGTGTAACTTGGAATTAAAATATTCTATTTTCTAATTTTTTGATCACTCAGAATTCTTCATTGTCTTTTAGTTTTCAACTTTTTAAACAATCCTATAATCAATTAAGCCGATAATGAGAAAGTATAAAATAAAGAAAGTACGATTACTTTTGTAAATTATACATACTAATTCTCAGAAATTATTTGTTCAACATAAGGCATTTTTTATTGGGAACCTTTAGATTTCACAGCAATGCAAGTCTAAATAAAATGTTATAATCACTATTATATCGTCCTCACAAAGTTGGTATGCGTGTCAAAATCAAATGTCACCGAAATACAAAATCATTTTCAAAAAAAAAAAAATTTAATTAAAGAGGTTTAAAATCGGCAGTTATACTAGCATTGTTGCGCCTATATTAAAATTACTATTTTAATATATTTTCTTTCCATTTTATACTATTTTGGATCATCACTGGGTGATTCTCTTCCAAAATAAAAAGTTAAGGGATATTGTGTTGAAAAATATTTTAGTTTTTCCACTTAATAATTTAATATATATATAAATAATATATATGTTATAAATATAACTAAAAATTGTTTTTAATTAATTTGAATTTAAAAATAAAATGCGAAAATCGTAACTCAATCAAAACATAAACAGATGGTTTTTCGTTTATGCTGGATTTACACGATTACTATCCAAGCTTCTGTCCCAAAATAATGAGCGATATTTTTATTTACAAAGAATAAAGAAAATTATTCTCACAAAATTCATACGACGTGAAGGCTATTGTTACGTTAAAATTAACATCAGTTGCACTTGTCAGTTTTTATGACAGCAAAATGGCAGATTTTAAACCAATACAATGAGCGAAGTTATAATTGAAAATGGAAGAAATTATGAAAACTGCCATTGTCTAAATCTGCCATTAGTGTTTTCATTGGAAATAACATTTTGGTCATTTCTGAGGGAAGTTTCGCTTTTGCTTAAACTATCTCTTAATTTTCAATTTCACATTTCGACATTTAATAGGGGAAAAACATCATAACCATTGTTCAATAAAAATTGATACTTTATCTTGACTGATAGGAGACGAACTTTTAACGCTTTTCATAGTTATTTTGAATATATTTTTCGAAGCGAGAATTACAAAACGTAGGTACTACTACAGTCGTTACCACTCTAACTTGACAGATAGAAAACGAGCTTCATAATTCAGTACATAATTAATGCAAACTATAACCAGAAAGTGCAAAAGTGATTTCAACTCGATAGCCGTTCTTTTGAAAAGAATAGAAAATGCATTTAGATTTAATTTTGGAATTCAATCCAGTTAAAATATTGACTATTTACGTTGACTGCAACTAATAAATTTTGGTTCTAATGAAAAAAAATCATAAACATTGAAAAATGTCAACGAACACATCCTTAAATGCCAACCTTCCATACAAAATATTTTTCTGCAATCCCATTGATTGTAAAACTATACCAGACACTCCAAAACCTAATATTAACAATTATATTCAAAATTTTTACTGAATAAGTTATCGACACTATTCCTTTGTTGTTGTTAATACTGTGTAAAATTTTACTGGGCCGCATATAGAATTTTCAATAAAAACGGCTATATATGTATAAGAACCATTTTTGATTAAAACTAAGTTTTCATTAATGTTTATTTAAAAGCTGTGTTTTTACTATTTACTATTAAATTAGCTGGAAACATCTGCATTTACAAATTCTTAAATTGAAGAGTATTCAAAGGTACCACCAATGCTTGAATTAGAGAGCTGCTATTAATAATTAATCATTTTTCGGAATTTAATTTACCTTAAAGGTAGCCTATATGGCAGGTACTGTTATTTTTGATTTTAAAAAATTAAATTAAATGAACGACTGAATCGAAATTAAGTGGTTTATTGGTCTATATATTTTAGGTTTAAAATATACAGACCAATTAATCCTCCATAGAAGCAGGTTCTTCATCTGATTTTTTTGAAAATATGTCAAAAAAAGGTTTAAAAAAACTATGAAATAGTTGAAAATTAAATCAATTGTTCTATGAAATATCCTGTTCATAATAGCTTAATGTAAAACTTATCCCTGTTAAATAGAAAATCAGGCACAAAAATTTTAATCCCGAAAAATAAGATTTTCTTTAACGGTTTTTTAACACTCATTTGCGGTAGTTTACATTATAATAATAATTCTTTTTAGGCCTGCTATAAATAATATTGACAAAAACGATATTTTCCATGTTTAATGAAAATCGAGTCATTTTCGAAATATGTGTGTATTAAGTTTAAAAAAAAAAAACATTTTGAAACTTTTTTTAAAAATCCAAAAAAATGTTTTGATGTTCATGTTTTAGAACATTCTCTCATACAAAATTTGATCAAAATCAGCTGAGCCGTTTTCGAAGAAATCAAAATGCTTCTATTTGAGGATTTATAATCTTTTTTGGATTTTTTTTTATTAAAAGGGGAATTGTATGACCATAATTTTGTATGACCAAAATTCTGTAAATGAATTGAAAATTCTGTATGAACACAATTCTGTATTCCATTATTCTTGAAATCTATTATATTATATTCCAAAATTCTGTAAATCCAGAATTCTGTATACCAAAATTTTGTAAATCCAAAATTCTGGAAAATTTTAAATACTGTCCCTATAGTAAATAACGTTGTCTTTCAATTAATCATACATTTTAAAATATAAAACCATCGATGTGCAACTTTTATTCTCGTTGTTTTGATATCAACAAATTTTTTCATACATTATATTGAGTAATAGAATACCTTTTAAAAATATTTTATGAAAATTACTTTTGGTTTTCAATAAATCAATTGTTTTCACCCCTGAACTAAAAATTACCAATAAACATTCTCACGTGGTAAGTGTAAACTGTGTTGTAATTTAACAGTAAACAAATTGGAACACATCTACATTGAGTTACCGAAAGGAAATAGAGAAATCAACAAATCCGTATATGCAATCAATATCGAAGTTTTATTAGCTGAGATGAACAAACTTTTTCTGAAAATCTTTTATATTTATGTATATTTATTTCAAAACCTTAAATGCTAACGTTAACATTACATACTTAAGAATAATTATATTATAGAAATGATTCATTATATAAACTATTTATAAAAGTGTTGTGCAAAAAAATTATTTTAAAATTTATCAGACTTGATATTATCATTAACAGAGTTTACAAAGAAATTATTTTTATTAAATACATTAATTAACTGATTGACAGGACTATTAATACCATAGTTAGATTTGGGTTGGGATCATTATTCTGTAATGTCAACATTCAGTTTCCAAATTTATGTATTTCAAAATTCTGTAACTTAAAATTCTGTAAAACTAAAATTCTGTATTTCAAAATTCTGAAAATCTAAAATTCTGTTTTTCAAAATTCTGGAAAACTATTACTCTGTATTTCAAAATTCTATAAATTATAAAAGAAAAATTGTTTTGATAATGAAAAAAAGTGCGCATTATCATTATCAAAACAATTTTCTTTTATAATTTACAAAATTTTTGAAATTCAGCATTTTAGAGTTCAGAATATACATTATACAGTATTTATAATTTTCCAGAATACCAGATTTACAGAATTTTAATATACAGAATTCTGGATTTACAGAATTTTTGAATACAGAATAAAAGTTTTACAGAATAATGATCATACAGAATTTTCAATTCATTTACAGAATTTTGTTCATACAGAATTTTGTAATACAGAATAACGTTCCCGTTAGATTTGCTAAAAATAGTTCGGATTGACACTCTTTTTATTAAATTAACGATGCCTACGTTAAAGCTCAATCGACTTAAGACCGAAGAATATGATATGGATCCACTAATAATACCTATAATAGAACATAATTATAAAAACTCTCTGTGAATTGAAAGTGATGGGAGATTTATAAGTTGAAGTCTATGGGAGTACGGAGGAAAAATAACTCTGTCCGACCATGTTAGAAAACGAAGAGTAAGTCCCAAGAATCTTGAAATAAATTAATTTGGACTCTATAATGAAAACTTAGTATGTATATAAACAATTTTTTGAACTTTGAACTCCAAAATGCTGAGTTTAAAACTGTACGCACTTTTTTTCATTATCAAAATAATTTTTCTATTATAATTTATTTTGGAATACAGAATTTTGGGAAACAGAATTTTCGATTTCCAGAATTTTGGAATATAGAATTTTAGATTTTCATTCTGTAATTACAGAGTTTTTGGAATACAGGGTTTGGCACTTACAGAATAATTAAATTAAATATTAAGAGGCATAGTCGAATGGACATATAGACGGAAAGAATCACGAAATTCTCTTCGCTATACCATCGTTCAGTCAAGTTTGATCGTTGTTTTTTTTGTTTATAGTACCGTCCTATGTCTTTATTATATCACAAGTTTAATATTTTACGCACTTTTGTGTCTTCTTTATATTTCACACATTACCGAAAAATATCTTAATTGTCTGAATTATAATATAAAGAACTTTATTTTTATGTGGAACTGCATACTATTAGGAATGGTCCATTTTGTGCACAAAATAATAGCGTTTAAAAAATTATACATATCTACCCAAAAATGTTTCCAATCCTTAGAATTGGTATAATGGTTTAAATTTTATTCCTCTCCTCAATGCACATTTTATGCATAATATTCCAATGCCCTTAAATTGATATCATCCCATAACTCATACCACTAACACACTACGATCAATACAATGCAGGTCAGAATTCCCTATACGAATTCTGTGAGCTATATTTTATGAAAATCGGTCGATTATCCACAAGGGACAAAGAGTAGACTTTTCTTCTTTGAATATCTATGATGATGGTGAGAAATACCCAGCAACCATAAACTTTCAATGTAATCTAATGAGATACCATAAATCGGGCAAATCCTTTTCAAATCCTCTGGGAGTTTAAATCCCCACTCTAACTCTAACATTATAGGGAAAGGAAGTAAAAATAGAAAAAAAAACTGTCTACATAGAAAATAAAAAAAAAAAAAAAAAACCGACACATAATCCTCGAGTCATAAATTCTTTTATAGGAACACAAGCATAATATTTGCATTTATTCCGTTTCCCGTAGTCGTCGCTCGGTCGTCTCGTCTGACAAGAAGTGTGCATCAGCAAAGTGGAAACTCTGATAGGACTCTACTTCTAATGATATGCAAATGACCGAATCAGTACCGCAAACTTGAATGAAAAGAAACTCAAGTTGAATTTATACAATATGTACGAGTATAAGTATTATGTTAGTTTCTCTTCTCCTCAGTATATATAGGGTAGTCCCTCATATAATGTTATTTTTCTTTCGATTTAAGTAGATCGAAAGCTAGAAAAATATATGACTTACTACCTTCATATTTATGTATGCAAGTATGTAAGAAGGAAACGTTTTTCTTTTATATCCTCCTTATAAAAAAAAAACAGTCAGCTTTTCATCTTTTAGCGCCCTCTAGGCGTCTTCCTTTTAGTTTTTGTCGTCGTATATATAGTCATACAATAGTCGTCCTTTCATCATTTCTCGTTGAATGCCACTTTAAAATGCCGTGTGTGTTAGCTTACTTGAATTTTAATTAAACAGTGTGAAAGAATATTATTTCTAAGCATGCACCATGCATACCAGCACGAAGTCCTTTAGGACTTAACACTACTATACGACCAACCAACGTGAGGACAAGAAGATTTGTCGTCGTCCATTTTGCATACATTACTATTTTGCTTTTCCAAGGACTTTTCTATTTTTATGCATAAAGAAAAAAGGCAACAACTATATATGCGAAATAAAAAGAGGGAAATTTGTAAAGCAATGTTCTGCACTCGATTGAGCAGAAATGAATTCATTGAACACTGTTAAGCTCTGCAGCTAATAGTCCTTTCAAAAAAACCCCACGACACACATACAATATAGAGGAACGCGTGCAAGTGCAAAAAGGACGAACTGTATACGAAACGAAACCACAATAGAAAATATACAAAAGTGTTTTTTTTTCTATTTTGAAGATTATCATACCGCATTAGCAAAAATAGGAAGAGACGGTAATAGTATTAACAAAAAAAAAAACAAAAAACTGAATGACATGAGAAGGGATCTAAAAATACTCCTCAAATGTCCCTCCATTATTGAATTGGTTTAAGTATATTATATTTTTAGTCTGGTTGCTTGTTTTTTTTTTTTTTTTAAACGAAGACGCAATATTATAGTCACTTGAATTATTTATATGTAAAGAAGTGAACGCAGGCTCGAGGTGAAGGATGGTTGTATATAGTTCTGCGACGGAGACACTTTTTTGTCCTAACCTACGTAAGTCCTGTTCGCCTTCATTATTCATTTTTTCAAGCTGACTGTGACAGGCCTTCTGAAGAAGTTTAAAAATGAGTGTTTTTGAAAGTGGCTGACATAACCGGGCATTTGTCATATTTTTCTTCTTTTTTTCTTATCCTGATTAGACGAAAAAAAACTACGAGGCGATGAAGATTGTTTACAAAATATTGTTAAGCAGAAATAATTCTATACATGATGGGTGTGGGTCTTACAATTATTATTATTTTAATAATACACTTCAGCTTCAGATTACGCCTAAGAGCTATATCCGATATGTAAAAATTAATTCTTAATTTGTGTGCCCAGATTTATACAATTAAGAAATGTGTTTTTTTTTTAAATTTAATTCCAACTTTGTTATCAGTTTAGGTCTTCGATATAAATACTACAGGTATTTTATTTTGATATTTAGAAAATCTTCTATATAATAAAACGACAAACACGAATTTTGGGGTACCATTTACGCGGTCTACAAAAGCCGAAAGTATATAAATTATATATCGATGGAAAGGTTTTTTTGCACAGAAGTGCACAAAGCAAAAATTTATTAAATAATTTTACCATAAAGACTAAAAAACAATAAAGTAAAATTGCATAATAAGTGCGAGGAGAGCGAGAACCATAGCAAGAGCCAGAGAGAGACCGAGTATTTGTTCACGACACTTATTATATTTTCGTAAAATGCAATGGTTCGTGCATTTAATATATTCGTTAAGATGGTTAGTGAATTCGAGTGAGGGATTTTTGTGGGAAGAATTTTATTTCTGAGGATTTTTATCTGTTGTGTTGGATTTTCGGCCATTGGTCGATTTAAAGCGAGGAAGCATAAATTATGTATAGTTGTAGGTATATTGGTTTTGCATGGAAATATTCTGCAATCTATTGTGTCTCTCGCTCATTGGGTGTTGTTTTTAAATTGAAATAAAATGTGAGCAAAAAAGGAAGAATGCTTTCAATTTGTAGATGTAGTGTGAGGGATGTTAAAGCTGAGGCGTGGAACAATAACTTTTTATTTATATTCCTCGCTCCAATTCACTAACCATCTTAACGAATAGATATATTATTAAATACACGAATCAATGTATTCGACGAGTTTTATTTTCGATATAAATTTAATTGGTCTTTATGACTACTTCCAGCCCGGCAGCGTTCAGTGCTACAGGAAATAATAATAAGTAGCTCATATAAAATAACTAGCTCAGTTTTTCTCCACGCTCAAGACTGCTTTTAAACGATGGAATTATTCTTGCGATTTTTTACTTAATGTTGGAGTATTCACATCCAAAAATCGTATGCATCGAAAAATAAAGTTTTCTAGAATTTCATGTGAATTACAATATTTTTTTCTAGAAGTTGTTTTTCAATTAGACGATAATGTTATCAGCACTCGAGTTTCGGGGGCTGGACGTACTATTACTTTAAAGCCATAACCATTTGGTTCCCAGTGCTATGCTCCTTTAGTTGAAATTAAGGCAGACTTGAAATGGCTTGTCTTGGAACCACCATAGTTAAACGCATAAATTGTATAAATTGTACTGGGCTTCGTTCTTTATACTTTTATAATAAAAATATGCCGGTTTGATAACTTTTTTGTCAAAAAAATTCCCAAAATTGATTTTTTTGCCTATGGGTTTTGACAGCAAATTCACAAATTTTTCACGAGAAATTTCACGTTACCCAACAGACCTAGTATATTTTCTCTCGACTCTTTACAAACGCCAGAGAGCAAACGTGGAGAGCAGTTTTACCGCTGCTGCCAAAATTATTTATAAATTCCTCTGATCGAAAAAATGTGTCCGTTTGAAAAAAAAAAATATTCATTAAAAAAAAAAAAACATGAATTTAAAAGAAGTCAGATTTTAAGCTCTTTTATTTAAAAAAAAATTAAAATGTAATAAAAATTAAATAAATTAAAATAAAAATACAAACAAACATTAAAATAGAATACAATTAAGTTTTACTTTTAATAAAAAAAAACTTATCATTAGTTGAGTTGAAATGATTGTGAAGAAAAAAAAAACTTTTTTAAAAAATGTATCCACAAATACCACTGAAAAAAATTTATCCCACGGGATACAATTATATCCTATTGGCAACTCTGATTGAGACTGATAACTTTTTGAAATTTTGTTTAACGTTTTTTGAAATAATAAATACATATAAAGAGTGTCCCACAAATTAACGCAGGATTTGAAAATTTCAAGGTATTGTTAGAATATTGATTTAAAAATGAAGAGAGTACGTAGGTAATTGAAAATTTCAGGGAGACTAGATAAATTGTTGATGCTAAACACAATGATCAAAAGCAATCCATTTAAGTGTCAATATCGAAGCAGTGCGTGAGAGACCTATGTCAAGTTAGCACTACACTTTTTGAAATTTAAAAAAACTATAAGTACACAATTAATTGTAGCTTTTTTGTTGTAAATTAGTTGTGGAGAGAAAAAAATTCTAACATTTTTTTGACAAAATTTAAAAAAAAACAATCATGGTAGGTAATGTTAACTTGACATTGTGAGTTCAGGCATTAAAAAGGGATATACAAAAAACTAAGTACGCAATTATTTTTAACTTTTTTGTTATAAATTAGTTGTTAAAAATAATTGCGTACTTAGTTTTTCGAATATCCTTTTTTAATGCCTGAACTCACAATGTCAACTTAGCACTACATACTCAGTGTTTGTTTAAAAACTTTGCCAACAAAATTTTTAGAATTTTTTTCTCTCCACAACTAATTTACAATAAAAAAGTTACAATAAATTGCTTACTTAGTTTTTTAATTTCCAAAAGTGTAATGCTAACTTGATATCAAGTTAGCGCTACATACCATTTGTTTTTATTTAGAAAAAAAACTATGGACATTTTTTTTTACAATTTTTTTCTTTCCGCAACTAATTTACTACAAAAAAGCTTCAATTAATGGCGTACTTAGTTTTTTTAATTTTCAAAAGTGTAATGCTAACTTGAAATCAAGTTAGCACTACATACCATTTTTGTTAAAAATAGTAGAGCTACAAATTTTTTCTTTCCACAACTAATTTACAACAAAAAAGCTCCAATTAATTGTGTACTTTGTTTTTTAAATTTCAAGAAGTGTAGTGCTAACTTGACATATGTGCGTAAGAGTGATGGTGTACATCGAAATTTTTTCATTGTCTCAACAATTTTTTGTTGTTATTACGTAAATTTTTTTTTTTAATTTCTGTTTGTTGGCTCAGCTTCCGTTTATTGAAAATTAAAATTTAAAAATTTAATAAACGTATATCACACTCTCCTCTCCTCCTATCCCTCTCTCCTTGCTCCATCTCTCGACCTCTAGTGCCTTTATCCACTCTTCCCCCTCCCTCCTTCCTTCGTCCATTATATCCCCCATTTTTTTCCTTAGTAATCTTCCTTCGTCTCCGCCTGACCTGCATCTTTCTATCACATGTTCCCACGTCTCTTACTCCCCTTCACACACTCTTCACATTCTCTCTTCTTCTTGTTTCCAGTACCATCTTTCTCTCACCTCATTCCGTAGCCTGAGTCCCGCTATTCTTTTTGTTCTGTCTGCCTTGCATCGCGCTTTCAGATATTGCGGGATCCCTCGGTCATTACTTCTTTATAACACCTGTTATATCTGAATTCCTATATAAGTACCCGTCTTTCCTTCTTCTGCTCTCTTCTGTATTCCCATTCTTCTCTCTCGTATCCTGTCATACTGTCCTCTCTTTCTCCCCTTCACCTCGTTCCCTTTCTCCCTTTCGTGATCCGCTCTCGCTTCCGTCCCTCTCTCGATCACTCGATAGAAGTGCTGCTAACAATTTTACGGGGGGTTAAAGTCCCCCCAAATGGTTTGGAATATATCCAAAATGGTTACTTGTACCTACACAAAAAAAAAAATAGTTATACTTTTCTTCATAAAAATAACCGTTTTCGGAATAAACCAATCGGTAGAGTTAAGTTCAAAAATTGTGCATTTTGTTATAAAAGCATATAATTTTGTTCATCATTGCTACTTTATATAAATATGATTTTAAGATATTGGGCCAGTTTACATAACTGCCCTGAATGAGGGAGGGGCAAATAAAAAAAAATATCTAATATAGAAAATGAATATTTAAAAAAACGGCAAAATTAACAAAATTATGTTATATTTTTTAAAGCCATGAACTCATTCTTAAATTATGTTTTTAAATTAAAGTATTTTAGTGCTTATTTTTTGAATAAATTTTTTTGAAACTCAAAATTTAAAAAATAAAACTAGAAAAAAAAAACTAAACATTTTTTTTTCAAAATTTTATTTAGTATTAATTTGTTATAATTTTCTTATTAATTTTTAATCGAATGCTTAAAACCAGATGGCTGCATGTCTTTCAGTTTTTAAGAAAATTAAAAATTACAAAAACTACTTTTTTCTCGGAAACATTCAAAGTAAGCAAACATATAATTTTCACATTAATTGTCAAAGTGACATTTAAAGTATGACACTAAAACGACATTTAGTAATTTTAACTTTAGTAAAATGTTAAATAGATAGCACGATGCTTACTCATTTAAAATTTGAAAAAATCTTAATTTTTATTATTTTATTTTATTGATTTATTTATGCAATTTTATTTCCTCTTTTAAAAATTAATTGAAAATATTAGATTAAACAAAATTACCAAATCTTTCTATTCTAGTGATGTGCAGTGTTTATCAAATCTATTTTAAAACTCCGTCGCATACTTTATAACTATCAATGGCACAGTGGATGCTTACTTTTAGGTATACGTCAGTTCGAATCCTACTATAGAAAGCATTTTTTTTTTCTAGAAACCCCGAGTTTCAACTGGATGCCTCCCGTGGGATTTCATGAAACAATAAATACTTTATCCTCAATTTTCTGTGCCAAAGGAAAATTCTTTCCTATCCTCCTATTTCTTGTTACTATAGTGCCGTAAAATTCATAATACACTTTTTTTACTTTAACCTATCCTAAAAGTCTTACAGGGATTTGATTAAAATTAATATTTGTATTCTTAATAAAAATGAAAAATGAGTACAAAAGTGCATTTCATTAAAGCAGAATAAAACTAATTTTGAAATTCTTTCAGGCTAAATAAGGTATTTCAAAATGAAGTAGATACCTTATCACTAAACAAAGTTCTATTTGTGTCCATTTTATAAAAAACATTTTATTTTAATTTTGTATTATTTTGGTAAAATTGCAAAGAATGAATATTAAAAAATATAGGTAACTAAAAACTTGAAATATGTCTTAAAATAGAATTTCCTTTATCTCCTTAATTTAAAAAAATGTAATTTTGTCCACAAAATTCAAGCTGCTTCTCATTCATGTTTTATTACTTCTCAAAATAAAAAAAAAAATGGAAACATTTTATACAAGTGGAATTTATAAATTTCACTAAGGATTAGAATCATGACATAAAAGGACAGACATATTTATCCTGCTATATATTTACAAATTGCATACCGTAGGTATGTACATAAATTCTAAGTTGAATTTTTTTTCTACAAAACTTCTACATAAAACCAACAAGCTGAAATAATAGTTTGGTAATTCACTGAAAGTTTCTTTTCTTCTTTTTTTTCTATTTATTCTTCTTCTTCTCTAACACCCTTGAAATAGTAGACTTAAGTTTTCATGATGTGTTATTATTTTGGTTCTTTTGAAAAGTTGCCAACTTTGAAAAACCTACACCTTCATTTTTTTAAATGATGCATTAAGCTTAGGTAGTAGGAATGTACAGTGGATCAAAACATTTCGCGTACAAAAAACTCGTTTTATTATCGAAATTCATATGCAATTGTTCATATTTCAAAAAGAAAATCTATATATTAATACGTTAACAATTTTTTTGTACTCCCTTTTTAATATACATAAACCGAACGCCCGACAATAAAATACATACCATTTGAAAGCTAATATTAATTAGAAGTGCCATCAGAAGAGATTATGTGAATCCGTCGACTACTTACATGTTAAAATGTTAAATAATGGATTCCCCAAACAAAAAGTCTAAACAAAAAACAAATTCACGACACACACAGCTGTTTGTCAACACCCGAGCGTAGTGTACCAAAAGTTCACTTCCAACGTGTTTCATGTAGCTTATACGCAATATTTGTTGTTTCGTTCCGAATGATATACTCTACATGTACTTACAATGAGTAGGGATCAGGGTTAGAACCTCAGTAGTAAAATTTCGGAGCAGATTTATAAATAAAGTGGAGTAAATAGGAAATTTCTGGAGTAGATTTGAAAACGAAAGAAAAAACCTTCAAAAATTGTATTTTTAACAAAAACAAAATAAATCGCATACACAAATTCACTATCAGAACTGAATAGAATTTTAAATTTAAACGTTCAGAGCCAGAGTTCGTTAGAAAACTGAACAACACAGCCCTTTCATATAGTTTGGCTAAAGAATTTGTGATTTGTGATTAGGATTAGGAGTAGATCTAAAAAAAACGAAATGGTGGAGTAGATTTATTTTCTTTCTCAAAATTGGAGTAAATTTACTCTGATTGGAAGATTTTCGAGAAATAATTTCATCGAGATAAACGTAATGACAAAGAGGAATACAATAAAAAAAATAAAAAAAATATTGATGCTAAGAATATACTGGTGGGAGGGAGATATCAATTCTAAAGACGTGGGGGTGTGTGAAGCAAAAAACCATAACCTTGGCAAATTGAGTTGGCATATGGAAAAAATTTGCTATATGTAGGTATACACGTTTCTTGAAGGTATTCTCCATTCAAAATAATTGTTAAGGTGCCGTCATTGTTGGTTCGGTTGGCTATAAATGTTCTAATAGTAAGATCGTTAAGGTTAGGGCCTTAAAATTTAGGCAGAATGTCACGTTATATTCAGAGTATCACAAAACTATGTGTGAAAAAATGTTTTTTATTAAAAATTGCATGGAAACAAATATTTTATAAAAAACAATATTTTCATGCACGTGTTTTTACGCTTTGCTCAGAGATTGAATATTATATAAAAAATACAGATGGTCGAATTTTGGACCATAGGCGATACTTTTAAATAATAATTATGATACCTTATTGTTTAAAAAATAATAGGTTGAACACATGATGTGTCAAACTCAATTTAATTAATAAACATGTCGAGGAAAATGAGATCTTGGATATCTCAGCAAGTTACATGGAGAGGATTCCTCTGCAACATTTCTCAGCTTTGCTGTCAAAATGCTGAAGAAAAAAATTTTGGATTCGCTTACTTACTTTTTGACGGAGCGAAATCTACGAGATCTTATCTTCTGAACGCACGGTTGTCAAATTCATAATACTGGTGCCGTCAGAAGGCTCTTTAATTCTGTCAAAAAATTATGGTTTTTTAACTTGTATCTAATCCTTTTAGCTCGAGTGAAACATAATGAAAATATATACATTTTTAAACTCAACGATAAACAATATTAATATTTTTCTAGAATTTGTGCATATTTTGTTTGACACACTGTATGGATAGTTTAATTCATACTCTAAGGAAAATAAATCAAATGTTGGTAATTTACTTTTACAATGCTATTAACTTGTGCAAGGATATTAATTCTTTAGCAAAAGAGTAATCATTCGATCGATTTAATTAATCCCTTAGTATTATTCCCAGCTGTTAAGAAAATCCCTTTAGCAGCAATAAACAAACAAAAAAAAATCGCTCTATTTCTATTTTGCATTTAATAAATAGCCTTTTGTGAATCACGCAAAAATATTATTTCTCTAAAGCTAATCGAGTACGAATTCAAAACCCGCCGCCATGGCATAACCATAATAATTATATAGCTAAGCTATAGAGCCCAATAATGATTGGTTTTATTTTTTTTAAGCAAATATACCTATTCAAAAAATAGGGGAAACAGCATAAACACTGATGTGCGGCGAATGGGTAGTTTGAAGTTTTTCTTTTACAATAAAGACTAAGCTAATCACCATGCTATAGTAGAAGATATAAGGGATAAATATTTTCCAATAAAATCGAATGAAATTCATAAATTTAACAAAATTATTGGAACATGAATTTTGAAAACTTTTGAAAGCTCATCAAGGTTATTAAACTCTGTATTGCTTAAACCTTGAATATTTTTTGTTGTTGTTGCTAACAACCTCAAGAAATAATAAGGTGAATTAATTTGAAATTAATCAAAATTCTTGTCCATTGAATTTTTACACGAAGAGAAAGTACAAACTTTATCAGGTTTTGTTTTTTTTTTCGATCACGAACACACCACACATTATTCATTCATTCAGAAACATGATGTTTCGTGACTAAATTCCGATGTGTTTTATATAGCAATTCAATGGTATTCATCAACTTTTAAAGTTGATTTTTATGGCACCTTGTTTCCTTATATTTTAACATACACCTAACATTTGGTTAAGGAAAATAATAAATAATTCAAAATAAATTTAAATAAAAACTTAATTAACATTTCTTTGTGAAAATTGGGATACTAAGTCGTGTTAATTAATCCATGAAATTCTAAAGCTATTTTTATCGTGTTGACTTTTGAGAGACCCAAATAATAATTATGATAAGTTGGGTAAGTACATGATTTAAATGTCTATTACACACAAGGCAAATTAATTAACAAACAAAATGTGTTTAAGTTACAAAATGTTGTATATAACTGCCAGCTGAAACATGTATGCACTTTAATAAATCCCATGGAATTATAGCTCGTTGCTTTTATGCACAGGTATAGCCAACATGTTCCTTTCCTTCTAATTTCACATGATTTTTCCATTCAGCTGTGGAAAATTCATTCGATTTAAATACCGACTGTGCCTGTTGTATGTACGAATTGTGAATGCACGCAGAAAAACGATCGGTACCAAACTCGTTTAAGTTAAAAAGCAAACATAGTTACTATACAACCTGCAGGCTGTACCAGGTTAAATTACACGAGTCAACTCGGTTAAAAAATTATTTAAATCTACGCACTGATTCGGTTAAAGTAGGTATAGTAAATTTTATTAAACTATAACTTCTTAGTTAGGTTGGTTTGTTCGGTTTCAATTACCAATTAAGTTAATGAAACATGTTAAATCGCTCATAATAACCAATTTACTCGGATATTTGTGAAATTAACTTAATATAATTATTTGATTTAAGCAAGCTACTTGTTTAACATAAACGATCTTCTTGCCAAACTTTTATATGTAGTATTTATTTCGATTTTTATCAATAAAAACTAAACTAAACTAAACGATCTTCGAAATTGCGAGTCCTAACCAAGTTTCTCCAGTAAGTTACTTAAAATAATATCTTTTATTTATTTCATGAAAAAACACTTTGAAAATCTTCAATATCAAATCAGTAATATTACCTTTTTAGGTTTTTTATTTTAAACAATTTATTTTAATCGAGTCGACTATGTTAGAATTAACATAGTGAACTATGTAATTTTAACCCTTGACTAATATGTGACACGTTTTTTTTTTAACTCACTGAAAAACGCTCTCGGTTAGAAATAATTTGCGTGATTTTACTATGCAAATTAATTTATTGTGGAACAAAAAAAATCACAAAGAGTTAGAGGGAGATATTTCAAATAGCATTTAGCAAATAGTTTAAAGAACAAATGCAATAAAAGTTAAAGGCCAAAACATAATTGTTTACATTTTGAATGATGGTTTATTGAAATTTCAAATCTCGATGTAAGAAAGTTTCTTTTTTACACACAACTAAAACTATAAAAAAAAACTTTTAAATCTAAAAGTAATAGTGCCATACTCAGTTATCACAAAATTATTTATTTTTGTAAGGAAATGCAAATTTAAAAGCAGAGCTGTCAAATGAAATAATAAACATTTTTTGGTAAAAACCCAGCCTTTTGGAATAAGGACTAAACTATAGGATTGGGCTTATGACACTTTTCAATTCACTTTGTTGGTGTCGCAACGCATATAATATTTATATAAGCTGCGTTTTATTGGTAATTTTAGTTACACACATTACAGCTACAATTTCAGCATACACATTTTCTATTTCACTCAATTACATTGAATGTATTGAAATGTTTCAACAGAATAGAAAATAAAGGAATCGCAAGGAAATGTTGACGATCAGACATTGATGACAGATAGTTGGGTATGTTGGCAATATCTGGCGAAATAAATTGCTTGGATCTCTGCAATTTCCTAAAAAAATTTCCAATGGAGGCAATATTGTTCGGTAGATGAAAGGCAAATCTTGCCAAGGCAAGAAATTTTGATGTTTCACTTTTTTTCAAAATGGTTTCTCCGCGATTTTGAATGGCTATTGCATTCGTTTGAAAATAAAATTGAAAATTTAGTAAATTAAAATTTTATATTACCAAAAACATTTGACTTTGGTTGCCAGTACTGACAACTTAAATTGCCTGGCACTAAGAAAATAAATTTCCAATTGTCATTGCTTAAAATATTTCCAATGAAGCCACAGTGTAGCACATACAAAAATCTTCAAAACCAAATTGCAATTGGCCAGCTTTGAAACTATAAGTTTTGACATCTATAAGTGTCAAAATTTAAAGTTACCAAACTCACCTAATATAAAGTTTGTTCGTGTACTTCTCGGACTAAATCTGGCAAACTGTCAAATTTGGAGGAGTGGGGATGAAATTCTCTCAAAGAAAAGCGAAACTGTCCGAGAGTACACGAACGCCTTAAACCAAAATATTTGCCAGTTTTTAAATGTCAACAAAAAGTAAACAAAAGCAAAAAAGTAAACAAAGCGACATTATTGAAATTTCCATTATAATTTCATATTCTTTATTAAATTTGATAATGAACAAATTAAAATAACATTGTAAATATTTGGAAATGAAAAAAACACACTAAACAGGAACATCACGCAATTTATTTTTTAGTAATTTCAAATTCTATGAAGAAATTATAACATAATTATAATAATATAATATAATTAGACAGAATTAAAAAAAAACACTGAATTGAATTACATACACTCCACAATATAAGTTTCTTAAATCACCTAAATATTTTATTTATTAATTTTTTTATCAACCAGTTCACTAATTTATTAAAATATTTCACTTCTGTAAATGAACAAATAAAAAAAAAACTTCTACCAAGATAAATAAAGTAAACAACAGCCATTTTGTATTTTTTTGTTGTTCTTTGTCTTTCAGACTGGCTTCTGACAGAAAACAGAACTTACCAGTTTCTGCCCGAAGAAATTTCTCGGGTAAAAACTGGCAAGAAGGGGAAATTTTTTTCTCTCTCACGAGCGCTCTCTCCTGCCAGAAACTACCCAAAATTTGCGTACGCGAACGCCTTCGGACTAAAGCTGGTAAAAAATGGTAGTTTTGGGCAGTTTCTGGCGCGTAAGCGCACGGACTTATAGACTGGCACTAAACTTAATCTGTCATTTTTGTTTCAGAATTTTATGACGCTGTTCACATTGAACTGCCTCCTCCGACTCTGTTCTTTATATATCTCTTTCTTTTCACTCCCATTTTTTTTACTCCCACCATTTTATTTTTAAAATTTGTGGATTTTGTTTACCTTTTCTTTTGTGACATCTGTTTCTCTGTCTGTACTTTTTCTTTGGCACTTAAATATAACAGAAAATATTTTTTTTTCACTTGGAAACATATTTTTTTAATAAAATTTTAGGTGTGGCTTTACTTTGAAACTGTGCATTTCTGTGAATTTCTACACATTTAACTTTTTTTGACATGAACTTTGGCAGACTTTTGTGTAGAAATTCATACAAATGCACAGAGTTTCAAAGTAAAGGAAAACATCTTTTAATTTTTTGATTAAAAAAATTGTATTTAATACTTTAACGAACCCAGATTTGAGTTTTGTTGTAACGTCTGCTGAACGTCAGAGTATGTCGTTGGTGTTCACATTTGTTTGTATCGGATTCACTTCAAAAAAATTAGGAGTAGAAAGTCCAATGTGAACAGTTGTAGTTGCGGTATTTTTACACTCAATGGTGTTCAATTCGTTGAAAAATTAAAAAAAAAAGGAGCCGTTCGAACCTATTATAGATCGCCATACAAAATTTGGCAGGTTTTTTTTGATTTATGAAAATATGTATACAAAAACGGTTTACTGGGTTCTGCACTTTAACCGTCGATATAAAATTGGCCGGGTTCAACACAAAATCTGAAAATTCAAATTTGAATTTACACAAGGTCGTTGAACGTAAACAAAAATTTAAATTTTCTATGAAAGTCATTGTGTCAAATTCTTGCATCTATACTTAAGATTTACATTGAAGCAAAATAAAATAGAACTTTATTTATATTCGTAAATTAAAAATTCGCATGAGTATAGTTCTGAGGATGAAATTATATTATATGTAACTCAATCAACAACAGGACTAATAAAATTCATAAAAAGGTATTTTCTTTTATGCAGTAAATTATTTTTTTCAAATTTTCAAATAGGTATTTTCATTGACAATGTTTGCCTAAAAAAAAATAATAAAACTGTATATTATGTAAACTTCAATGAAAAAAATGATTTAAAAGCTCAGTTAACAAACTAAACAGGTTCTATAGGCTCACCCATCTGGTAATGATTTAATTAACAATTAAATATTGTACGAATCCCTTTAACACAATATGCCATAACTAATGAATTCGCGTATTCCATAGCGAACTCAGAGTTAAATTGAGTTAGACATTTTAACCAAAATTCGTTCAAAATGGCATCCTTTTTTTATTAATTATATAGACACTTATTCCGCCTTATATAATTAGATGTCTGTCGAAACTATTCATATTCTATATTATATAGCTACTTATTTAACAAATTACAGTTTCCAACAACCCTTAACTAAATAGTCTGCGAGCCATTTAACCCAAACAAAGTACATAACCCCCAAAAGGAAACGAGACACAAATTTTGATGGTGCTCATAATCCCATGCTTAACCCCGTTTATGACATAAAAGGAAAAAAAAATTTAGTTTGCTTCCGCATCTTGGTATTATATAAATATATGCTCTCGAATAATTTGGTCCTATAATGTCAGACATTTCCCTTCATTTTGTATTCATGGTAGCAAAGCAACTGGCAACACACCTCCTAATTGCCCCACATAATTTTCATATATTTTTCTCCCTAAGCTCTCTTCTATACTCTCGTACCCACAAATTAATAATATACTCGTAGAATTTAAATGAACAAAAAAAAAACATAAAATAAAATATGCATTCCAATGGGAATAATATATGAAGTTTCCTATTATATAAATGTGAAAGTTTTTTATTGAGTTACTTTTTGGTAATAAAAGTAATATGTACAATGTACGTATTTTAATTACGAAAACTGTGGTCATTTTTAAGCTAATGTCCCTTTAAACGGGGACTAGATAGATTAAAACATTTAAAACATTTATTTTATGCCGAAACGTCGGGAAAAGTAAATGTTTACTTAATTGTTTCATTTCAACACCCATTGTGACCAGAAAAGCCGAAGGAAAAATAAGATTTGATCTTATCCACTTTTTCAATTAAAACATTTATCACCCATTTTTTTTTTTAGCAATTAATAATTTTCGTAACTTGTTCGTTTCCACTTAAATTTTCATTTATTTGCGGTTTTTTATTGAGGAAATTTCTCTTTAGAATGAATAAGCTATTTTGAGTTTATTTTCGGCAGTTAATTTCGACCGAAGTGAAAAATATTTTATTTAAAAAAAAAAAATCAATGTTAGTGAGACTTATAACCTCGGAAACACTGTCGCTAAAATTAGGAAGTGCTTTGAGTTGGGAGCGTATCGCAATCCCGCTTTTTAAAATCCCGTTTTTCGAAAATCCCGAAAAAAAAGTTTTAAAATCCCGTCTACTAAAATGCCGTTTTTTTAAAATCCCGTCTTCTAAAATCCCGCTTATTCATAATCCCAATGTATTAAAATCCCGCTTTTTAAAATCCCGCCAAATCCCGCCAATCCCGTTTTTCGCAATTAATTTGGGTATTAAACTTGGTTAATTATGAACTCATTCCCATCATTTTAGGAACTAACTGCCAACTACCAAAATGATAAAAAGAAATATTGCATACACCCAACTTCGCACCTACCCCAAATCCTATAGTGTGCCCAAGCAGGAGGGTTGCAGGGGGGCAACATGCCCCCCATACATACCTCACTTTTTATTAAAATCGTTGGGACTTATTTCATAATGAAATAAGTCCCAAATGAACTAACTCCCAAATTTATGAACTAAGTCCCAGCAAAATTTTGGTGGGAGTTAAAAGAAGTAGTTTTAATTGATAAAGCGGGATAATAAGAAAGGGGATTATAAAAAACGGGATTATAAGAGACGGGATTATAGAAAGCGGGATCTTGAAAAAGCGGGATTTAAAAAAACAGGATTATAAAAAGCGGGATTTTAAAACCGGGATTTTAAAAAACGGGATTATAAAAAGCGGGATATCGAACCCAACCCCTTTGAGTTAAATCTACCCTACATCATATTTTTGTTTTCTCCTTATTAAAATTTTGAAATTAAGGTCTCTTCAACCTTAAGCATGACATGTGTGATTTGCCCCGCCCACCACAACGCCCATTATTTTTATATTGGACAGTTATATCCTTATCGTACGTTCTTAAAAAAGCTGAAAATTTATATTAAACCTGTCTTGAACCGAAACCATTACATATTTATTTATTTTTGGAAATCCGCCTACTTTCACGCCCACTTTTATTATATGTATCTGAGATTCCCTTTACTTTACACATTCCTAGAAAGTGGACATTTTGTACTTAAAATCTCTGAACCTAAAGCGACACATATAACTTATAGGGCCGATGATTACACCCGTGTAATCATCTAACGGGGTACCCGGTTACCCGGGCTGCTTGTACCCGGGTAGTAAATTACCCGGGTTGCTTGTACCCGGGTACCCGGGTATTCGGGTATAATAGGTATTACCTGGCCCAAATCCAATGTCTCCAACATCTTGATGAGACATAAAATTAATTAGTTCCATCTTACTTATTTTACAAATGGCTGTGGTTAGCACCCAATTCCTATTTTTGTTTTCTTTTTTTTTGTTTGCTGTACCCGGGTAATGGGGTAGTCGGGTACCCAGGGATTACCCGAATTACTCGAGTACCTGGGTATGACCCGGTTGACAGATGTTCAATAGGTGGCGCTGCGAAGCGTGATAGGGTTAAGTCATTTTTTAATAAAACGCCAGATCAATGAGGCTAAACTACTTCAAGTAGTGACAAATATTAGAATATAAATTAAATTGAATGTTTTATCTTGTAACTCGTAGAGCAACAAGCTTCTATTTTAATTCTTTTTGCTTAGACCTTAAAGTTGAATGAATTTTTATGCTGTCAAGTTTCATGAAAATAATATTTTTTTTATAAATTTCCTATTTTACATCTTTCTTAAATTGTAGAATTATAACGGGTATTAAACTCCTCATATAATTTTTGTTCCAAATTTTAAACTCAATTATCTCGACAAGGCAACCGCTGCGCCTTTATGAAAAAAGGTATTTTCTAAGCTAGAAATTATTTTTAAACATTTTTACTATAAAAGTAACTGCAAGGCATAGATACATATTCATGAGAACCTGTTTTGGGGGCCTATGACCCCCTTGTAAAATTGTTATTGGCGCTCATGTCAAAGAGAACCTTGGACATTTTCTTATATATAAACATCAAAATATAGCAATACACCAACATTCAGCTTTTCCACAATTTTTCCGAAATCATTTCCCCAAAAAACTTGTTTTTGCTACAAAATGACGATTCAAAAGAACATACCCTATAGGGAAATACTATGTATAAATAAAAGAAACACATAGAGGGATTGTAATATTTTTGCCTTTCTGTGCGGGCTTACTCAACTAAATTAGCACCTAAATCCAGTGGGTTTACTCCGTCGTCGGTCGACGTGGCCCGGATGTCACGTCGTCATTCGTTGTAACTCTCAGTTGACTTCCATATAAACACATACACATAATCACGCACAACCAAAACATGCAGAACACAGAAAACAAAAATATTAAAATTCCCAAGAAAGTTTTATGCAAATGCTGCACTTACCGAATTCTGGGGTAGTTGTCTCTGGTCCCATGCTAAAGGTATTAACGAAAAAGCCATTATCGTCGTCGCATATGACATGACTCGGCAACAAAATACAAACATAGACTAAGCAAAGAACGAGCGTGGATAGGCTGCTTATGCTTAAGCTGGCCAATAATGATTGTGGGACACGCATTGGGCGGCGGCGGTGGCGGCGCTGATGTAGCTTGGCGGCTACATCGTCGACCGCATCATCAGAGGGCGCCACACCTCGTGTTCGTCCTTTTGCAATTGCACTTGTTCTCCTGCTTCGGCAGATTGAAGCCATATTAGCTCCTGCTCCTGCTGCTGCTACTGCTGCTGGAATTACACTGCTTCGTTTGTAAGTGTAATTTGGTTGCTTATTGATAAAAACTTCGGGCTTATCGACTGAAGAAGGATTTGAATATCCTTGCGTGCGTTTAAAATTATTTACTATTACTGCTACGGCTGCTGTTGCTTTTGCTTTTGCTGTTGCGGTTGGTAGTGTTGTGATGTTTTTGTTGTTATTGCTTTGATAACTACTAGAAGCGATTAACGTGTTGTTTGGCTCGCAATCTGCTTTGCCTTGTTGTTGCGGTCGCTTATCACGATATTTTTTAGCACCAATGGAGCGTCCAATGCATGGAGCTCCGTGGGGCCTTAAAGCCCCATTTAATCTCATACTCTATCTTCTTCGCGGTCCTCATCCATTCTGGTGGCGTGTATGGTTGTCTGGGATTATTGTATTCGTTGTCCTCGTTGTGGTTGAATTTTTTTTTTAATTGTGGACAGAACTCTGCAAAGAGAAAGCAAAAAATTTTAATGAAAATTATGAGTTGGAAAATACGTGGGTATATAATAAATGCATTCCTCCCCACATAAAACAACAAAACAACGTAAACATTAAATGCTAATTATATTAGTGGCAAAGGGACTAAGGACATGCAGTGAGGACCCCAAGAGGTTTTCTCCAAGCTGTTGTTTCGAGGTTTCGAGTATACCAATGGGGGGGGGGGGGGGGGTTGTAGTTGCCTAAGTAGTATATTTTGTGTGACGACCGACGACGACATGCGGAGTAACAATGCAAGAAAAACTAGGTCGGACATTGAGGGCATATTCATTAGCAACGGGATTGTTTTGAGCCTATATATATAGATATATACGATGTAAGAAGTAAAACTCTATATATGTACCTTCTTATTTATAAACAACCCTACAAACAAAGAAAAGGTATACCTACAACCTAGCTACACAACAATTTCATATAACAATATGAAGGTGACATTAAAAGATAC
Organism: Epistrophe grossulariae; assembly: GCA_929447395.1. Taxonomy (NCBI): domain Eukaryota; kingdom Metazoa; phylum Arthropoda; class Insecta; order Diptera; family Syrphidae; genus Epistrophe; species Epistrophe grossulariae. The sequence continues at coordinate 127,480,220 of OV839567.1, forward strand.
GCATTTTATCGTCACAAAGCCTTCATAGGTTAAGTCATGGTAATGATCCTTCTATACAATACATTGTTTTGTTCTCATCAAAAGAATGAATGGGCCTCGAAGGCCGAACAGGTTGTAAGAAAGATGGCATTAAAGGCTTTGCATTGTTTGTGTATTGTGATTCGTCTTTTGATTTATTCATTTTCATAAATAAAAGTGTATTCATTAAGAATGACAGTTATAATTTATTCTTGAGACAAGCCAAGTTATATATAAAGAGGCTTTTTTGGACAGTAGGTACACAGATATAGGTATATTTATAAGTGGATATACCTAACTAGAAAGGAGGAGAGCACACACACACCTTTTTGTGATGCTTTGTTCTGATTTTAAAGGCTTGAAAGGCATTGTTTTAAGTGGGAAATTTTTGTATACAATTTAACGCTTGCAGGTAAAAAAAATTTGAAATTTTTATTTCAAACGGAGGTCTTATAAAGAAAGTAGCTACATTTGTACATATACCTACCTATAGAACTTAAGGAAAGCTTTTTTTTCATATCAGTAGTTATGTCTAAACTTATAGAAATAAACAGCCTTAAGGGCTGGTTATCCAAGGGTTTTCAGTTTGTTGACAAAATTCTGAGTATTGTTTTTGAAGATTTTGAAGATTTTTTGAAAGATGATTAAAAAATAAAAGTTATAAAGGTAGACGTTGGAAAATCTTTCGTCTTGATACTTTTTTTCATCAATACTTCATACTTGTCTTCTTTGCGAAAAAAAAATTGTGTTACCAATTTAGAATGAAAAAAACACTTTTTATTCTAAGTTTTTTAATTGGGCTCTAAGCAGTCAACTAAATTGGAGAAATCTTTAAACCACTAATGTAAATTGATTAATCTTTAATACGTGTTGGCTGTGAAAACATAGACATTAAGGTGGTCAATAAATCTTTTCTTATTATACTTCTATTCGCATTTCACACAGCTAAATCGCTACAGATAAATTCGTATAAAGCATTATAATTTTGAATTAAAATTTAGGTGATCAACTTTATTGACTCAAAGAATTACCGTTCATACATAAATGAAGCTGGTATAGGTATTAAACAACGAATTTTTCGTAGAGTCAACGAATTTAATAATTATTATTTTTTTACGAATCGGTTACATAAAATTAAGAAAGCCTTCATCAAAGTAAATAAGTTGCTTCAGAGTTAAAAGAAAAAGTGTTTGAATATGCAACCAAAAATATTGAGTTAAAAATAATTACGTAAAGGCTAAAAATGTTTCAAAAAATGATAACCATGATTGGCACCTCCCTTAGAACCATTATTATTTTCAAAAGACATTTCTCAGACGTTTTCAATAGTAGGTATGTAATTTATACCAAAATGTTCAAACAAATATTTTTTGGATTTTTAAAAAAAGTTTAAAAATACGTATTTTCAAATCGACTTAGTCGTTTTTTATTAAACGTTTCTCAATATTTTTAATATTACCTAGCACATTTTTAACAAAATTACTCTTTTAATCGAAATATATCGGTACCTAACATACAAGTGTTTTAAATCGGCCAAAGAAAATCGTATTTTTTCGAAAACGACAAATACGATTTTGATACAAATATACATACATACATTTTGTCATTATTAACCGTATACCTCTCACAGAACTATTTTCTTGATTTTCGACTATCTCCATTAAATTTTTATATACATATAAGCTTTTAATAAGAGCAAATAATATTGCATATCAAAATTTTCAAAAATTAATTTTGCATTAGAAAAAAAATTATAATACTTATACATACATAAATATTTCTTCGAAAGTTCGATATTTCAATAATGGATACATGATTTTTTTTTCAAATTTTATTTTGAGCTCCACATTATTAAATACTTATAGTCAATTTGTTTCTTATTAAAAATTTTAACAAAATTTTAGACAAAAACAATTTATTTCCAATTATATTGATTTTTAACAATTTTTTAAGTTTTAACTATAAGTTATATTCATACATGCCATGGTATACCATTTAAGAACATTAATGTCGAAGGAAGAATGCATAATAAATGGAAGAAATTCATAAATATGATTTAATTATAACTTAGAAAATCCAGAATTCTTAAAAAAACAAATTAAATATATATTTATAAATTAATAATAATTATTAAATTGTTTTTGTTAATAAAATAGTGTCCTACTTTAAAGAAAATATATAATAACAAGAGAACAGATGTTTGAAATTTTACAGTCAGTAAGTTTTTGTTTGTCAAATAAATTGAAATGAAATTTTAGTAGATTATACTAGAAATCAATTTCTGACTCAAAAGAGCGGTACCTTTGTGTTAACTTCAGACTTTAGACTTGGATTTAATATATGTATGACTTTAATGAATATGACCAAATATAAGTATGAGCCCAATCAACGTAAAATATCAAATTTAATTTAGACTCCCCAAAACAAATAAAATAAGTATGGTAAAATCAACTTCTATGAACGTAATATCAATTTTATTATTTCCATTTTAATCAAATATTTCTATTTTGCTATTAGAAGAAAATTTATTTATTTCTCACTCATGTATTTAAAATAAAATTGAAACGTTCCTGTCTATCAATATTATTTACGGTTTTACTTAGTGCAAGTATTTTTGTACACTCTATACATTCTATATTTGTTTTATAGCGATAACACTGTTCAATAAATTTGCATTAATTTTTTTTCAAATGTGAATTATTATAAATTGAGTCTTATCTGCTAACTGCCGTTATCAAATGTATACGTATGGGCACCTACATATTATGTACAATGTACATAGATGAAAATTAAAAACAATGAACGATTGTTCCGCACTTCAATTTATAATCTATTTCATTCTGAAGTTATTTCTACGTCCATTACAAGAGATGACGGCCTTTGACCAAATGATATTAAACTTAAGATAGACGAATTAAAAATTTGAAGTTTTTTTGCTTACTAAAGTTGCCAAATAACTAACTAACTATTACAGGAGATAAAAACTCAAGTCTTGACAAATGACAGTATCCATGACAAGTATAACAGTAAAATAATTTTTTGGAGACGGTGTGTACGTTGGACTCACTCTGTCAAATATATTGGGATATTTGGGACAAAATTATAATTAAATCTATTTTTGTATTTTTGAAATGTAAATGGTCTAAAAACGTCAGTTTCAAAAGATAAAACAAAATTATTGAGCTTATTTTATCAATAAGAACATATTTTATAGTTATCTACATACCTACCTACGTCGTGTTGTCAGTTTGAATTTTTCTGTCTACAAGTTTCTAGATTGTATCGCTATTTGGGCTTAATTATTGAAATTATTTCGATTAAATTTAACACATATAAGTTATTTGATTTAGGAAACAGAAAATATGGATTTGAAAATTACCAAAATTTTATCATAATTAAAGTGGCATCTACGAAAATTAATAAATTAAATTTTTAGGTATTTATATCCGTGTACATCGTACGACTTTTAAAATTCTATAAAAAATGCCGGAAGTATGATGTATCAAAAATAATCACAAAAACTTCATTTACCACACGCCCAACAAGCCTAGTCAAAATATAAGGTATAACTATTTACAGGACAAATTTGTAGAATATCTCAAGCAACGGGCAGTAAAATACTTAATTATGAATAATATTCAAATATCAAAGTAGTGAGAATATTATAGATAGCTACATATAAGTGTTATTTTGAGAATTTGTTTGCTGAATTAGACACTTCTGTCTTTCCCAATTCGGTATATTTGAATTACAAAATTATAAAATCGAGCACAGTTTTTCATTTTCTTTCCATCGAAAAGAAGAACAAAAAGCTTATTTTAACTTTCTTAGTTAATATCGAAATTATTTGTTATGAGAATTGTATATAAACTTGCTCACACTTAAATACAAAAAAAATCCTATTTCAAAGAAAAAAAAATTAAAATGTTTAAAAACATCAACACTTATAATGACAGAGATGCAAAACAGAAAATTGTAATTCTTTTTGAATTACAAATAAATTAAATTCAAACCAGAAATTACTTCAAGATTAAACTGGCTAACAATCGCTCAGATCTTTTATCACATGTTTTTTTTTTGTTTTATTTATTTATTTTCATATAATAATTGGCTCTTTGGAGTCGTCGACTTAACCCACAAAACAATTATTTTAAACAAAAGTAATCTCAATTTCAATTTGCTGAACAAATTGCCAAAATTAGCATTTCAATCTTCTCAAACAGCTTCTTAGATATTTTCCCCCACCATCATCATCACATAAAATTGTAACCCACTTAGCTCCTACCACCCATACACCATGTGTTTCATTACAATTTTGAAGTCTTTAGGCTTATCGGTTCTGGATTTGACACAAAAAAAAGCCTGAAAAGCAATAACTCTTCATTAAGTATAAATTACACTTTTTGCTTTATTTTTATATTAATTTCAATTTTTCAACGAAAAACGAAAAAAAAAAATTAAAATGTTCGTTTCGTATATTCAGGGAAGCAAGCAATTTTTAAAAAATAATTTGTTTATTATTTCTGAAGGTACTATTGTTTGTTGAATGTTTGAAAATAATAAGTTCAATCAATCGAATTCCAAATGAAAATAAAATTGCACAAAATTTTTTGTTGGTAAAAATTTAACTTTGATCTCACAAAGTTCTGTTTGCAATAAAAGTTAACCCTAATCTTTATTAACAATAAGGTGTTCGGCCTGACCGTTTCAAAAAGATTTATGATACCTCTGCTTTCTCTATACATATTGTGTCTCGAAGGAATTATAGATATACATGCAACACCAAGTTGTGTAGGTATATTTATAATTTATTTGATATTCTCCTTTTTTAAAATTTGACATTTAACTTTTTTGGATGGATGGTATGCATAATTAGAGACAAGTCTTGCTTACTTTCTAAATTTCGTTGTTTATATATCAAACCATCAATGAATTTTTGAAATTTAAACTTTGAGTAGGGTAAAAGAGGCTTAGTTTGAGTAAAGGTATACGGATATAATTCTCTTACGAAGCAATAAGCATATAACTTGAGTTCACAAATTACACACATATATCCAACAAGTTTGTAATAAAGACGAAAAAAAGCTGTACAAAATACAGTATTGTATAGTTTACAATTCTTTACAATTAAAAAAAACATGCGTTTCGGCGTAAGGCAATAACGCCCAAGGAAATAATCGCCCACAAAAATTCTGAACAATTGTTGTTGTTTTTGTTTTCTCGATTTGGGCGTTATTTCCCATTTTTTTTTAAAGGAAAGAACTCCCAAAAAAAAAATTTTAAAAGTCAAATGGGAGATAATATGGAAATATCTCCCAAAAAAAATCCAGAAAAACGAAATAACGTCCAAATCTTAGGAAATAACCCCCAAATAATAATAAAACTCAATACTAACATTTACAATATGGATTTTTGAAAATTAAACCGGCGTATAAACACTGAGGTAAATCCTATAATGTGCCCAAGCACAAGCACCTCACTGTTTATGCGCCGCGGTTTTTTTAATATTATCTTATCATTGAAATTTTACTTTGGAAATATCGCCCAAAATTGAAGAAATAACGACCAAATTTTACAAAAACAATTTACATTGAAAATACTTGCGCGATATTTCTAATTTAAGATTTGGAAAAATATAAATTTGGGCGATATTTCCAATTTTTTTTTGGACGATTAAAAAAATTTGGGCGCGGGTATTTCCAATTTGATTTAGGCATTATTGCCTAACGCCATGTGTTTCACCAGATTTGTAAACTATTATTTATTCACACAAATTTGTGAGAGTCTTACGTGTAAACTTAAAAGGGCAATAAATTTAAATATGCAAAAAAAGTGTACAATAATTGTTAGGAAACTTTAAAAACAGGCTCATAGATTCTATAATTTATTTATTATTAATTTGGGAGAGAGTACAAAATTTTTGCTTTTCACATACATATTGGTATTAATTTTCAACAATATGTCTACTTTATTTTAACTCAATTCTGCCTTTCAAAATTTCAAAATTACCCGTTTTTACGTTTTAAAAGCAATTTTAATATATAGAAATCACAATTTGTAGAAAAAATTACACATCATTTATCTTCTGTAAGTTATTTTTCCACAATTCAACAGATTTTGTAAAATTATTTTATTTGGCGAATTAGAAACTTACAAAAAAACTAGTTTTCACAAATATGTACTTGTAAATTGCAAATCAAAATTAGTTTTAATGAAACGAAAATAAAGATATTCGCACAAATTTTCCTTCGTAAATTACAAATATACTTTTGTAATACAAACATTTTGTGAAACAGAATAAATCGATTTTTCAACAAATTCTGGCAAAATTCGCTTGTAAACACAAATTTGTAACCTACTGAAATAGGCCCCAGATCGTGCGTTTAATAACCAGGGGTGGAATCGGCTAAGGTAATAAATGATTGTCACATCAACCATGAATGAATGAATAGTATATTGGGTTATAATGCACTGCGACCTGAAGATCTATTGCTCCCCCATCTAGAGCTGGAAGATGTTGCTCCTCTTAAAGCTCCTCCTCCAAATATATTCCTTTGAGAAATCGGAGTATTTGGAGTATCTTAAGAGAGGGCAGTTCGTTCTCTTCGACTTGGAATTTTCCCAGGTATTTTATTCTTTGATGCATAAGTGCATCGCATCGTCCTAGCGTCTTTGCGATATAATTCTTATGTTTTTTCATATTCCGAAATGTAGTAAACTTTTTTGGTCACAAGAATGTTTATTTTTGTCTGTATGTACGGTAAAAAAAAGAACTGAAAAATGTATACAATTTTCATAGGCAACTGGCAAATCTAGTCGTACTCAGGCAGATACGTCAAATTATTTGATAGCTCTTTAGCTTTCAAATGTGATATCATCTTACACAGACTGAATTGGTTGATTGTGGCTGCCACTTATCACAAATCACCTTATCACGATTTCACCCCAGTATTTTTTTAGAGACAACAACCCTATTCACTTAAGAAAGTATGATCAAATAATAGCCGTTTCCGTGACTATTGTTTGGCTATTTCAGTTGCCGTTGTACCATTAATTTCTCTATATACAGGGTTTTCCGAAACTCAAAGTCAAGTGAGTTCGGGGTAATATAGAGTAGGTTGTACCTGTACTGGGAAAAATAAGAAAAAAATCCATCTCGCTTGGTTAAGTAATAATAGCAATATTAGGAAAAATAGTGAAAATCGATACCCTAGGCCACATTTTTAGGTACTGTGGTCACAAATTTCCAAATTTTGACGTGTTTATCTTTTTTTACGTAAACCCAAATAACCAACCTATTGATTGCAATCATATGCACAAATTTAAAAATTAATATTGTAAGTTTCGTAAGAAAAATAAAGTTTGACTGAGTCATGGTTCAAAAATTTTTTTTTGAACTAACATTGACACTTCATATTTAAGAAAAATGTACTACACTACCCTCGGAAAGTTATTTAAAAAATTGGCCCAATTCATCAGAATTTTAAAATGGTACAACACTTGCTACTTATTCATTCGTAAAAAATATTATTGCTTTTTTATTTGCAAAAAGGACCTCAGTTCACTTCAATCATCTTTTACGAGAATAATGCTTTTTTGTACTCGAAAATCGATTTTACCGAGGTGTACGTAACATAAACAGAGGCACTAGAATCAGACACTGTACCGTAACACATACCGTAAATAAGAGTGAGACAGATCTACATTACATAATATGGTACGCTAGGATCTACGTTCGGTATGCTACGTTCCTTGTTTTACTCGCAACTTCTCGATGATTGAATTTTAACTACAACCTCCATTTTTGTAGACGAAACCAAAACCTATAGAGCAAGTTAAAATGAATTCAATTTTATCCAAGAGTCTGCATATAATAATTTTCTAGAGCAGCCATGGAAGTTTTAGTGAACAATAGTTTTAGGATGACTTTTAAGACATGCCAATTTATAACATTTTATCGCTTTGCCCCGGCTTGAAAAAGCTATATTATTATTATTTTTACTATTATAAATTCTTTATTAACTCTCGATAAATTTACATAGTTTTTAATACTTAAGAATAATAGCATGGCAATTATTGCCTTCTGCCTTAATTGACTTATTTCGAGTTTAATTTAATAATAGAAATTATTAAAAGCTTAAATACTTAATTGACAAAATTTCAGTACGATACAATATGAAAATTTTATTTACAATTTTTTTATTTAATAAAAATATTTAAATTAATTCGAAAAAAATTTTGCAATAAATTAAAAAATAAATGAACTTTTTTTATAATGAGTTACTCCATAAAACTATTACGTTAACCTAAGGCATGATTTATAAAGAGACAAAGATCTTTCCAACCTAAATAACCATTCAATAGCTGCTTTGTGTCATAAAGTGTAAGAATGCTCTTTAAAAGATAAAGCCAGCGGATTTCTTGCAATATTGGGCATACATCTAAGAAGTGGTACAAATTTTCGATTTCATTTCGATTGCACAAACTACATATCGGGTGCAAGTCAGTTCTATGTAGTCTATAATTCAAACTGAGCATCTCAGTCCTTGTTTTAAAAATAAGATTCATTTGGTTAATAGACAGATTTTCACTAAAATAGTAATTTCTGTATAGATGTGTAGTTTAATTCCTTGTACGTCAGTCTAGTATAGTGATGGGCAAAGTACGGCCCGCGGGCCAACTCCGGCCCGCGAAAGCATTTAATCCGACCCCCCGACGGTCCTTCGACATGAATAGTATATGGGCCGGGGTAATTATAATATGGTTGGAAAAAACGCGGTATTTTTAGGTATTTTTTGGAACCAGAATCCTAATCACAATGTTGTATTTTTACATTGTATAATTCACAAGGACGTGCTTTGTAACGCTGCAATAGATATTACCCATATACTTAATGTGGTTATAAAACTAATTAATACTATACTGTAATTAATACCCGGGGCTTGGCACATCGGAAATTCCAAGAATTTCTTATTGAAGTCGATGCAGATTATAAGGACCTTCTTTTTTAAAATCCGTGTCACCAGTGAGTGAGAACAAACTGAAGGAATTCAGTCAGGCGTTGAAAAATCTTCACACAGAATTCGAAACTAGGTTTCAAGATTTTAAGAACATTCAGTCGTCGCTGGATGTTTTCTCGATGCCGTTTAATGTAGATCCGGAAAATGTCTCTGCAGAATTGTAGTTGGAAATTATTGAAATGCAGTGCAGCACCCATTTAAAACAACTGTTCTTAAATTCCACAAAATTAGAATTTTATAGAACACTGACGAAAGCTGAATTCCCGAAGATGATTTCTCACGCCCAGAAAATTATGGCAATGTTTGCGTCGTCGTACGTCTGCGAACAGACTTTTTCGACCATGAAATTGCGGAAAAACTCAATCAGAAACCGACTTACTGATGAACACCTTTTCGCGCTGCTGAAAGTTACTTCGTCACAGCTTGAACCTGCATTCGAAAATATTATAGCAAATCAAAAGCAATTTCATACATCTCATACGTCTACCATGGCAGGGCCTTCGAATGAAAGTTAAATTGTAATTTTGAACATTTGTAATGCTGTAATGTTTTAATATGATTAAAAGTTTTAACACAAAATGCATTTTTTAAATAACTCTGGCCCTCCTCTGCGATTTCTTGAATTTTCTGTCCCCCCATTAAGAAAGTTTGCCCACCACTGGTCTAGTCGAAGATGTTTGGGCTCTATTTAAACATTGCTAATAAAGAGAGTCATCTACGTTTGCTATAATTCGGTAGAATACGTCCTGCTGTATTATAAAGGTCGAAATTCAGGCTGTACCTATTAGCCAGCTCGTTCCATTCTTTAAAAGGTATAAAAGTTGGTGTCGCAGCTGCCAAGTTATGTATTCTATTTTTAATTCTTGATAAAATATTTACTTTTCTCTCAAATATGTCATGTTAATGAATTTATACAACCCAACTCGGAAATCTAAACCACTTCAAAGTTAAGATTTTTAAAGAAAATACATGTAACCGATGAGAGTTTTAGTGTGTTTGTATTTACTTTCCCTAGAAAAAATTATACAAATTCATTAGAGTAACATATTAATTCCAAACAAAAATGAAAAAAAAACTATAGCAAACAAAAAAGCCACAATATAACTATCAAAGGAAGATATGGCGGCGTGGCGTTGTATATGACAAGATGATATATTTCAAGCAATCCATTAATTCGTAATGTGGGTTTCTGAAATTCCCAAGCTAAAACAGCAAATGCTTTTTGTTTTTTGTATATACCTTCAACATTTTTATGTTGATTTAGTACCTGCATTTTGTTCTGATTATTTCATTTGTTTTTTTTTTTTTTTTTGCCTAAACTTTTCCAACAACTCATACATAAAAAATCTCATTTTTATCCTTTCATTTTTGATGCTATATAGCTTAGCTCCCAAGTGGCTCAATTGATTTATACATCAAGATATCATGTATTAAATATATCTATTATGTTCATGATAACAATAATGCCCTGTGGGAACATCCGCAGCTGTTATCAAATAAAATTTACACGTTGAGAACTTTTTTATATATTTAGGTTTTCTCATGCTGCGTGTGTGGTGTTACAAAAAAATAAAGATACTTTACTCTTGGCTTTACGAAAAATATTTATTGTGTTTGTTTTCCTTATATCTTTATAGGCTCCTTGACAGGATGACAGATTATGTGTAATGGATAAATATCAACATATTTTTGTAATGCAAACGTGCGTCGTCATCACAATCCCAATTGTTATGTTAAAAAAAAAATTCGATCTCCTTTTATCTTTTATTTATTTTCTTTTTCACTTTCACTTGAAAAATACTTCGTCATTCGTTATGAAGTTTTTCAAACTCAATTAGCTATAACAATATAACTTTAATTAGTCGTTAGAAAATTAAGAGGAATATTGTAAATTTCAGGATCCGTTGTACACCTTAGTTTCAAAATTATCATCACAAAAACAATAAAAATGAAGCTCAATAAAGGTATGCAAACACTTTCTATGCAAACTAAGGAAGGTCTCACTTTGTAATTTCCGCTAAATTGGTGTAAAATATAGGTAAGTATCTATATAATAGTGAAATAGTTTCCAATATATGTAGGTAAGCTGTGTGAAAATGCTGTGATACGTGATATTTAACTAACCTTTTAGTAGATTGGGTGTGTATACCAAACTAATGAAGTCATCTTTTAGGTTCTCATTTTTCCTGAAATTACCTATCTATATGACATATACTGGATGAAAACTAAAAACTAATTTTGAGAGCCCTTCACATCCGTTCGTTGTTGAAATTAAAATTAATGAAGTACCTAATTGGCTTGGAAGTGTATAAAACATTGTGTATATGGTCCTTGGAATATTTAACATATAAATTTTAAAGGAAAATATGTTTTTAATAATATCAAAATACATATGACGTACCTACTTCGACAGACATAATGGCTATTGCCAAAGCTATAGGTACCCATCATGAGCTTTACAATTTTTCTATACAATCTACATAAGTCGTAAAATGTATCAAATGTTTTTATTGGTCATATATATACTGTAGTCCTGTATAAAGCAGAATATAATATATATATCTGATTATAAATCAACACATTTTCGTACCAGTAATCAAAATAAATTCGAAGTATACATGGATAATATATTACTAGAAAACTTGAATTAAAAGGTCAAACACACAAACCATTATATTCATAATTAATAGAATAGTAATTATGAATATAATGGAGTCCAACTCCAATTCTTGCAGTTTCATTTGATTAAACATTGATTATGACATATCAAATACAAAAAATTTTAGTTTTAAACTCCTCTTCGGTGGATTAGGGTTTATATTTATTAAAAAAAATATCTACTTACTCGACGAATCGGCGAGTGGCAGATTATTATTTTTGTATGTGATTATTTTAAAATTATTTGTTTTTAAATTAATTCTTACTAAATAAATTTTGAAACGAATTTGGTTGAAGCAATTCAAACGAAGTGTGTTGAGAGATTTTGTGTCTTGGATTAGCTTTAAAAAATAAAGTAAATAATACGATAATATTCTCATTTTCCGGATTAAGTCCAAAAATATGAATCGTAGAGAAAAAACTGTTGAGACTTTTGTTACAAGAATTTTTTGTCAAAACCTGAAAATGATCAAGTTTTTTTTTTAACAAAAAACGAATTCATCTTAAATTCAAGATGGCGAATAGGCCATTAAAAAGTGCAGTTCTTAGAATAATGAATTCCCTTTTAAATAAGTATAAATTGGGTGGTGCGAAAACTCGTATAAAACCAACAAATATAGTGACCTAGTGTTATTGAATGGAGAGAATACCTACAATTTTCTGCCAAATCCGAACGACTAAAACTGCGAGCAGAGCGGAGATGCGAGAAGAAAGCAGAGCGACGAAAACAAACAAATCTCTTCTTATGAGAGCTCTCATACTGAGGCCCAGAACGGTCGAAGTCCTGCAATTGCAGTATTTGTACTGCAATTTGATACTCCGTACTGCCGTACTGCAAACACGGCCAAAGTACTGCTTTTTTCATTTTCCATACAAAATCTTCAAACCATTTTTTTTCTTCAAGTACTGCTCTCTCAAAAACTGAAACAGCCCTGCTGAGGCCTCTAGCAACGAGGTATCAGTTCTCATAAGAAAGTATGTGTTTGTTTTTAACGCTATGCTCACCTCTCGAGAGGTGAGGCACTTTTTCATGATAAGCGGGAAAGTATCCATGAAAAACATTTCTGTTTTTTGGTAGCATAGGATGGTAATCAAACCCAAGACATTCGGACAATCCTACGCACTAAGCCTCTGAGGAATATAAAAACAAACAGTTTTTATTTTTCCCATCTTCATGTCATTTCTGATTAAAGTTTTGAAAAAACTTTACCTTTGGGGAATTCTGAGCGACAAAACCGAGTCACTTTGAAATGAACGGACGCAGCAGAAAACCGACCCTGATGGCGAATAGAACAGGAAATGTTAATATTTACTGGGTATATCTGATACCAGTGATACCAGATCGTGGGATTTATTCCTTTTTGTGAAAATTTCAGGTTTAAAATAAGCTAAAAGGGAAAAACGGATTTCTCATACCTCATTATGGTACAAAAATAAGGGATTTTACGTTACTCCATGCATTCAATGTAAATTTTAAAAATCTATATTTTTTACAAACGTGGAATGTTTCTATTAGAGCCTACGATTCAGTCCGTGTATTTAAAAAATTTTTAAAGAAAAAATTAAATAATCCTAAATTTAAATCCACTGACAGATTCGACTACCGAGTCGTTGTCGTATTTTTATCAAAAAATCCCATAAATTTGGCCCTCTCCAGTGATGATTGGATTATTTAAAATACACGGATCTTCGGATACACGGACACACGGACGCACGGATACACGAAATACACGGATTCAAATCTGGATACTATAAGAACACGTGTATCCGTGTTTTAAAATATCCGTGTAATAGGGAGCTCTATAGTTTCTATGGGATTATATTTTTCCTTATAAAATTCATTTAATAAGAAGAATTACATACAATGAAATATAATTTTTTTTTATTTATTTAGTCGTAAATTTATTACATTTATTTAGGGCTTGTTTCACAATGTCTGAGTAAGGGCCAGTTTCACACTGCATACTTAACTAAATAAGTGGCACTTAATTTTCCCATTCATGGACTTTAGACGTAGTTTTAAGGTCTGAGTAAGTGGAACTTAAGTGGCCAATATGGGAGACTTAAGTGTCACTTATTCCGATAAGTTAACACTGTGAAATTGGGTATTAGTTTTCCATATCTGGAACTTAAGTGACACTTACTTTACTGTGAAACTGGCCCTAAAGGTCTGATTAGTAACTGGACACATTAATATTGAATCAGGGTCATAAGTCCAAAAAACCAAAAAATAATATTTTTGCATATATAACCTATTCAAGTCGTCAAAAAAGAATTGTAAGTTTTTCCCCTGTAGACTTATGACCCTGCGCCAGTATTTATATTTCAAGTAACTAATCAGAACTTTACTCAGACATTGTGAAACAGACACTTAATGTGGGACAAAGGCGTGGGAAAAAAGGGAATTTTTAGGTATCACTTAGGGAAAACCTGTTTCCAAAGATGGCATCACTTTTAAGTGGTATATCTATGAAAGATTGACGAAAATTATTTGCAAATTCGTCACATATTTCCTGGGTACTCTTTAAAATATTATTATTTAAGGTAAAATTGACTGGATATCAGATTTATTTTTTAAGACAAAATTTCAAAAACTTTTAAGGTCAAGCTTAAATGATATTAGCCGCGTTTTATTATCTACGGATCTATATTGGGATCATCTTTTAAAACGTAATACAACAACAACTTTGGATCCTGCTCTGTATCTGGATCTATTTTAAAGATCCGAAAATAAGTTTTTAGTCTGGCTAGTAGACGGCTCTTTAGTCGGTAGGAAGTAGGAAGTACAAACTGTAGTGTAAAGAAAGATGGCAGTATCTAAATGAAAAATAAACAAAGATAAGAAAAAAAAGAGATGAGCATACAACACTGTTGTCATTATGGATCCGTATCGTTTTATTTTCATGGGATGATCCTGATCCAGATCCGTAGATAATAAAACACGGCTATTATGTAAGTATTCGGTGTATAGATTTTTGAAGAGGTTTTTAAACTCTTCAACAAGAGGTATATTAATATATACACTTCCCGAGTAGGGTTGTGACTTTACTGTAATTGCAGTAGATCTACTGCGTTTGTTTTGAAAAATAAATCTACTGCCCTTAAATAAAATCTACTGCACTTTTGGTTTTACGAAGAAAAAAAAAATCATTCAATATGTAAATGCAATCCACAAAATATTTGTTTAATTCTATGATATAAATGTTAAGACTGATATGAATAGGAATGTATGAATTTTTGTTTTGTTGTGTTTTTGCTATATTTTTTAAAGAGAAATTAATATTTATTTATTATATTAAATTATTTATGTTATTTCTTATTTATATTTTGAAAATATAAAAATCAACTGCGAAAAAGTTGAATCTACTGCGTTTGTTTTTCCAAATCTACTTCGGATATTTTTACAAATCGCTGTTCATGACTTACAGAGGACACACTTTTTATATAATTCCTCCAAAACGTGTTTCTTTTATTACGAAGAATTTTAAGCACATTCATATACTATACCATGGATGGCAAAAGCGAGAGTATGTGGATAAATTTTGGGGAACTATTTCACAATTTTTAAAAACAAGATACAAATATGATACTACGTCGTCGATACCACTACTGGAATATTGAAGCTACCAATGTCAGTAATATGATCCAGAGTTGAAGAAAGCTCAGCGAAGACCATATGTGATCTTTTTGGAGTAATATAGATATTCACAATATATATAATATATACCTATATTTCGATTACAGAGATATTTCAATGCCTACAAGTTCTAGAGTTCTAGAGAAGATTGAATGGGAGAGTAATAAGAGAAGTACTAAAAATATTTCTCACAGCTATTAAGATTCCTCCGCCTACTAAGCTCACATTGTCCATATGACGATCTTTCCTTGATCAGAAAGTTCAATGTCCAAAATAGAGCTGTAAAGCCAAGATTCAGTGAAACCCATAGGATTATGCTTGAGAGTTATTAAAAATAGTAGAAGTTTTACTGCGGTGGTCTCTTACATTTTTATAGTAGAGGGAGACTTATATAAGGCCGTGTCCGAATTGCGTTTAAATGTTGGTTAAAACTTGACGTTTGGTTAAATTTTGGCACTAGTGTGGTGAATAAAATGGGTTAAAAATTACCCAGCTCCAGAGCAGGTTAAAATTTGACACTAGCGGTTAAATTTTGACGTTTCTCAAGAAAGAGAGAAAATTGAATTTGAAATTATTTTTAAAAGTGCAACAATGGGCAATGGAAATAATCAATGTTATGAATTTTGAATTTTCCTGTGCATGTACACATACCTCGCGTAGTCATTGCTGTGTTATTGCATTCCTCGTAATAATACGCTGATATTTTAAATAATATAAAAGAATTAATATTAAATACTTCCTCAAATTGTTATTCATCTTGCAAAATTAAAGCCAATTGGTTGTTTTGTTTTATTTTTTTTTTTTTTTTTTTTTTAGTTTGTTCACAGCTGTGAACTAGTGTTCGCAGACTGCATAATCAAGCAATACACAATAGGATTTTTTCCGTAATGTTTGGGTATATAATCGATGAAAAAACCTTTAAAAGTAAATCAAATTAAGAAATTTGTACTTTATTCGCATCGAATTTTTATTTTGATACATTTCAAGCTGGATTTTGTATAAAATATTTATTTTCTGAAAAAATAAAACACATTTGTGGTTAGGAAAATTTCTTTAATCTTGCGGGAATTTTAACTAAAAATCCCATTTAACCCATCCTATTTTAATCCAGTTCGGACAGCAAAAATACAAAATTTATCCCATTTTAACCAAACGTTAGAATTTAACCAGTGGTAGAAAATTTTAACGCAATTCGGATACGGCCTAAGTTTCTTGCGGTAATATTATTGCTTTTGTTGTTTTTTAAGATTTTTTGCCTTCTAGATGGGATTGTTAATTCTTTTACCAAGTTATTTGGAGGCCAGGAACTATTACAAATGTGATCGAAAAGTGAATTAGGAGCAGTTAATTTAAATGATGACACAAAACTGTTGGGTTTACTTATGGATGGACGAATACCAATGCTCACCGACGTGCAAAAATGTTTCAATCCATCCCGCGACGGAAGGTGCGTTTAAAGAAGACCACGGCTCACAATTAATGCACGTGGAGCTCAACGAAGTTTGCGTGCGAAATTGGAGACAGCTACCTAGAAACCGAGCGGGCTAAAGAAGTTTGTTGGTTGAGGTACATCAGTCAACACCGGACTGTATACCTACTTTAAATATAAGAAAGTTAAGTTTTTTGATGAGTATGGCAACCTTATTGATCCATTTACTAAAATCTCGCTCTATAAGCTTGTTGTATCATCTTCATTATCCAATATAACCTTAAGTATGTCATTTCTATATATAGATATATACCTATCTTTTTCAAAACTAGATTTTCTCCTTATTTTATATGAAAATAGCACTAATGACATTATTTGTGTTCTTTTATTTAAAATTCTGCCAATACCGCAAAACAAATATGGTTCATTAAAAAATTTAAAACATTCCCTTCCCATTTCCATTCCCATTCCCATCCATACATGTCCCTCAGAGTAGAAAAAAAACCTTGAAAGATAAACCAAATGCCAAAGATTTTTTCCACCGCATCCATTGATTTTATCTTTTGCAATCAAGAATATACCTTGGTATGTTATAGTACATGTACCTCTATATGTATAATGTATATGACTGTATAGAGGTACAGGCTTCCTAATCTCTAGGAAAAATCTTTTTTTTTCTCTACAGCTTATTCAATAAAAATCCACAGAGTCCTGTCAGTTTATATACATAGTGTTGTGTTTATTCATCCCTATATAAAAGGTATTCAGCAGTTACATTGAGAATTAAAAAACCAGTGCAGGTATTGTTGACACAATTATCTACTGGTTTTTGCGTATCAAACTATAAATGCAGTCATTTATACACACAGCCTGGTATTTTTAAATGTGTAAAGTGCAGGCACAGCGAAAAAAAACGAACCCTATAACTGAATAGGTATACATAAAACATTTAACGAAACAATGCTAAATCGCATTGAACAATTTCACATTCCTACATTCATATAGCCCATCATTATGATCCATCAGAAGGTCAGGACTCTTCCTTCACAATAACAACAAGCTGCCATTATAAAATTGGCAGTGTTCCAAGAGAAATGCTTGATGTCGAAATTATTGATTTGGCGATTTTTACATTAAACTCAAATGAAAGCCAGTATAACATTATATCGCATCGACGACTATGACTACGACGACGACGACATATGTAGATATACGTAGGCAGCAGGCGTGTAAGTTTGGTCTAGAATTGATATATCAATTCAGTAAGGACTGGTAGGGTTGTGTACTTAAAAAAAAAAAAAAACTATGTATATATAGTTCTGGCATTTGGTAGTGATGCAATTGACACAACCTCCTGCCTTCGATTTACTCGCACACACACATATTGGCACTACAAGCTGTTTGATTTATTCCGCATCATTAAGTAGGAGTTTGTATATATTATATTTTCGATAAGCAATTTTAGTTCTTTTAATTTCAAGGCAAATATATACGCTGAAACAAAAAATCATTTACAATGGAATGAATATATACTGAAACTCTTCCCCAAAATAACAAACCAAAAAGCCAGTGCCATAAAATGAAGGCGCTTAATCACGAAATATGGCGTGGCAAGCTGGCATTGTTTTTTTTCTTTGTATTTTTGACTATTCGCTCGGGGGTAAATTCCCATGACTATTATACCATTCCATCGTGTAAATAAATTTGACAATCAATCGCCTCCACTACATAATATAACCCAACCTCCCCCTTTATCCGCCATTCCAAAGAAAATGTGTCAACACTTGATTAAGTACAATTGGCGCCACTTTATGTCTGGGTGGTCTATTATTGGTATTGTGACCCCAAGTGATTATTGGTCAGTATTAATTTGTGAATTCATACAACAAACGACTTTCGAGGATAGACACACTTTATTCATATACATATATAAATATAAGAAAATCTTAACAAAATATTTGTTACTTTACTAAGAGAACTTGTTAGATATTGCACCTTTAATTAAAAATCAACCAAAGCTATAAAAACCCAATCAATTTTGTACGCCTTGCGGAAGGTTAAACTTGGTAATTAAATGCTTCAGATTTAAACAATAATTATACAGATGGTTTCATCGGTAAAATACTGTCTAGTCTGTAATTATTAAATATGTCTCTGCAAATGAATAAATTAATATTGGATTATTCAAAAGGAAGTGACTCATACTCATCCCAATTTTGTTTGGTATTGTTTATGATGCACGCATTTTGTACCCATGTAGATTTTTATTTGCGTAATATATTTGGCTTTCGTAAATAATATGGTATGTTGTTGGAACATTTTGTTTGAGGGTGCTTGTTGGGGTGTTTCCCTTTTGTAGGAGAAAAAAATTATAGTGATATTTTTTTTTTTTACTTCGCTCGACTTCCGGTTTAAGCTTTTATTATATTTGCCAAATTTCAAGTCGATTGGACCATGTTTAGAGGTTGCACAGAATGAAAAATTGAACAGTTATATAATAAAGAAAATCGCAAAAAAAAATAATTATGTTTATTTCAAAATAGCACAATACGTTAGCCACACATTATTTTTAAGTGATGGAAAATTAACTCTATAGAAAGCTAACGTTCGTCAAAATGACGAGCATGTTTAAGTGCTAAAATTATCTCAAAGAAACATGTTCTATTAAAAATGTGACTGAAGTATTTAAAAATGAAAGGAATATTTATTTTAATGATATTTATCTTTAATTTATAAACCGTTTTTCTTATTTAAACTCTAAATTTAAATAAAAATTAATAATTTATAAAAAAAAAAGAAAATTTTTTTTAAAGTTCGTCAAAAAGTCGAATGATTAGCTTTTCATGGTAGTTTTGGAACGTTTGCTTTTTAGGGTTAAATTAAGCATAAAATAGAACATTAATTAACGAATAATTAACTATTTAATTAGCTACATAAGCTGCAACCTCATCTTTGGTTCGTTTGGCCACGCTTTGTCTGTGATGCTCTTCTTGAATCTTAACAAGAATTGTTTCTGCTGTTCGTCTTTGACCGAATCTTAAAATTTTTTATCAAAACTATGACTCTTTCGGCGGTGTCATTGACTACCTTCAGACTATCGACCAAGTCTCAGTGTGTTGTGCTACATTATTCGTTTTCATCCTTAACACCGAGTAATTCAAAGAAAGACCTCATTTTTGTATTAACAAAAGTCACTAAGGGATTTTTCTTCAAACTTAATGACTCTACCATCCAACCGCTTCATTTTTTTTTTTCTTTGCTGGGTTTGTCAAATTTTCGAACATCTTTTCCTTTTTATCTTCAGGAACACGTTCATAGAAAAAAGCTAAACCTATGTTCATCTCTGATAAATACCAAAGGTGTCTCTTAGCCCCGAGAGGCCACTTTCCTTACCATTATTATCAGGATAACAGTTCAAAAGCTTCAGCATATTTCAAATCATTCTTGGGAGCACATCGACTTCCTGCCAAAGCTGGACATATATTAGACAGATAAAATATCCCACTTGTTGCATACCATTCAGTTTTTTTAGTGGTTCCAGAAACATTTAAAAGTTCAAACCCTTGGGGTCGAAATCGGTTTTCCGGGGGTCAAAATAAATAAAAACTGAAAAGTTTTTAAATTGGTATACGTAAGAATTTTGTATCAATAGGAAAAAAAAATATAGAAAGGATTTTTAAAGTAATTTGGCTATGGAGGTCTGAGGTTATAGTTCATTTTGGAAAATGGGTCTCTTGCCCAAAATAATTTGGGAATCCCTGCTTTAGATGATGATCTATTTTACTGATTTTTGGCGTACAAACCTTGTATATATGAGTGGAAACAAAAATTCGAACGAAGTCAAAAGAAAAATCTAATTTCGAATCATTCAAACCATCATTTTAGAATTTTTATGTTTGTATTATTTGTCGACTTACAAACAAAATTTGATACTCAATTGAAAAAATCACTTTTATTTAAAGTCACCGCTATTGCCATGTCCACAAAATTTAAAATAATTCTTCTAAATACGACTAGCTTGGTACCCACATGGTAGATATCAATTCACCTAATTTACTCAGGTGTGCCACAAGGTTGCATTTTAAATCCATTTATGTTCGTTTTTTTTTTATTAATAATATTAAAATCGTTGTCAAAGTATTACTCTATGCTGATTATATTGCCATTTGGACTGAAGATGGTTGCAACTGGTAACACTACAGACTCAAATTAATAAATTTAAGCACTTTTGTGATATGTGTGGTAAGTACTTAAAAATGAACTATACGACGTCTAAAATTATTATTTTACGTTCTCATTAATCTCCGAACGACTGCTTTTGGTCTCTGAATGGTTGCAATGCAACATTGAAATTGTGAAGGAGTGTATAAGAAAGAACCGTAGCAACATCATAATCCAAATATTCGTTCTAATGTTAAAGATAAACTTGCTTTAGCTACAATTTTAAAATGTATCACAGCCAAAGGTAAGTAGATATGTGTACAACGAGTGATTTTGGAAGATGACATCGAGTTTTAAAGGGGGTAAAAGAATGAATGGCCCATAAAGTGCGAAATACACCATAAGTCTTTCCAACAGATAAATAATTATGACTGTCCCATCCCAAATAAAGGCAATATTAAATGTCACGTCAAGGTTCAAAGCTGGATGCAGTATCCACATATTTAACTATTCCATTAACACGAAAGATGAATTGAAAATAAGATAAAGGTAGCTCTAAAGGCTTTTTTTTAAATAAATTTAATAAAATTGAAGTGTTTTAGTTTGACCAGTGAAGCATGATAGACTAGTCACTAGATCTTCATTCATACAGGAAGCCCCTTTAAGCTCTTTTAAACCTAATGGACAACTCAAAACAAGTTGAACATCGTCAGTATAGATTTTGGAGATGATCAATATACCACAATGAGAAGAGAAGGGGTCCCATGATGGAACCCTGTGAAACACCAGTGATTACAAATAGAAAATCCGATTTATGGTTACATGCTTGCGTCCTATCTGTCAGATGAGACCAAATAAGTTCAACAGCACATGGCGAGAAATTGTACTGTAAAGACAATTTATGACTTAAAAAAGTATGTTTCACCATATCAAATGCTTTAAAAAAAATATAGTAGGACCAAGAAAGACACCTGAACCAATAGTCACTACTAGAACTAGATGAACTATATAAACTAGGAACATCAGTGGGTAGTTCTAGTTCAATTTAACTAATTCAGTATAGATCCCAAAGGAAAGATCGAACCTCTAGTTAGTGGTAAGTGGTGACTGGTGAGCCTGATAATGGATAGGGTTTATCTGATTGCTTGAATGGAGCAGAAGAAAAAACTCGAAATTTCGTATTTTTCAGAGGTTTTTTAATCCATGGTCATCGTAGCCATCCTTCGATGGAATTCGACAGTTGATGGTTTGGCAGATAGGTTACAACCTATGTTTTGAGGCATAGAGAATATTTCGTTCCAACGGATTGTTCTAAAAAAGCATTTTTACGGAGCAGAAAAGAAAATCAAAATTGTTCGTATTTTTCAGAGGTTTTTTAATATATCTCCTTTATAGCCATCCTATGATGGAATTTGACAGATAGGGGACAAAGTCCCCTATCACACGAAGAAACTGAGTTTCCGGGAACTTTCAGTTCTTAGGTGAAGTAGGCACGAAGTAAAAGGGAAAAACGAAATCTCCCCGGCAACGATTTGAGGAGATTTTGTTGACATTCCTTTTCACATAAACAGTAGTCAGTACGCAGGGAGGCTCAAGCACCCCCCCCCCCCAAGCAAAATTACATTCTATGCTAAAATTTATTTATAATAATATCGTAGTATATTTTTATTTATTTTTTCGTTCAAATTTCATTTTTGTTAGATTTTAGCTTTAACAATATTCTTTAATTTTAATTTTTAAAAAATAATACGTATGAATATCGTAATGAATTAACTAGTTCATACCACACGTAATCTAGATTTCGTTTAACTTTTAAAACGAATCTCAGTATTTATAGAAACTCAAAAAAAAGTTCCTTTTTTAATCAGGCAAAAGTCCCAAAACGATTTCACACATTTATTTACTTATTTTTTTTTTTTTTTTTTCATTTAAAAAAAAAGCATAATACGGAATAAAATCCCATACACCGCCTGAATAAACTGCACTCAATATAATAAACTGTCTTGATACACCTATTCTCGCTTGAATAAATTTTTTATGGGCCTAAAATTAATTTTTCACATGAATTCTTGATTCTTGAAAAAAATTCAAAAGGAAAAATAAAAATAATAATTATCTTATTTTTTGTTTTTTTCTTCTTCCCGTTTCAAAAAAAAAATTATTTAAACGGCTGTCATCAGAAAATTTCACAAATGAGTGTTTAAATTCCATGTTTTGTTCCCTTTTTCCTTCTTGATTACGATAAAAACGCTAGAAAAGACAATAGTTTAATACGAAATAATTGTTTCCAATTATTTCAGAATTTGAGTTTTGAGCAAAACCAATTGATCGACAAACGTCAAAATTTTCCCAACATCTTTAATTTTTTCCTAAGTTTCCGTATATTGGGAAATGAAAATTGTTGGGTGAAAATGATTGAAGAACAATTTTCATATTTCACTTTCACATTTAGATACTTACTTCCTGTTGTGATTATGATACCAGCGACATTCGCATCACTTTTCTATGAAAATTTCATTCATTTACACTCGAACTGAGTACAAGGCTTAATAAATAAAACTAAATTAAACTGACTGAGGTAGCCATATTTTAAAATTAAGATATGAAAACAAATGTGGAAGGATGGATCCGAAATAACTATAAAGGAAATTTTACTTCCGTTTTATAATTCGGATTTGTATCCTAATTTGAGAGACGCAATTGAAGTTCTTTGTGTGCTACCAGTGACGTCTGCAGAGCCAGGACGTTCGTTTTCCACTTTCAGAAGGTTAAAAACGTGGCTGACGGCCACAACAACTGCCTTAACGGATTAGCTTTGTTGAATATTCACAAAAAAATTGGTGTAATTCCTGAAGATATGGTGAATTAAAAAAGGAGAATAGAATTAACATTTTCACCAAATTCTATTACCTACATTACTATTTCAAACTAAGGGCCAGTTTCAAAGTGAAGTAAGTGTCACTTAAGTGCCGAATATGGAAATCTAATTCCCAATTTCACAGTGTAAACTTATCGGAATAAGTTACACATAAGTCTCCGATGTTGGCCACTTAAGTTCCACTTAACTCAGGTAGTAAAACTGCGGCTTAAGTGCCAAAATGGGAAAATTAAGTGCCACTTATTTTGTTAAGTGTGCACTTGTGAAACTGGCCCTAAAAATATCAAAAAATGAATTAAATTCATTTCATAACTTAGGGAGTGTTTTTTGTATTTTTCCTTTTTTTGTTTTCTTGATTTTCACTTTTGTTCTAGTTTTGTTTTGGTGATATAAAAAAAAACTTCTACCAAAAATGAGATTGAGCCCCCCGAAACAAAATCTTGCGTACGCTATTGACAGTAGTATGTGTTCATCCAAGCTCTTTAATTTAATTTTTAAAGTGTAGATTGTATTGAACTAGTGAACTAGAAGAGCGAACAAGTTCAGAAAAATAATTTTGAACTAAACTGAGCGCTCTTTGAAGTGAACTAAAACGCACAAGTCTAATATACCCATATATTAAAAACATGAATTACAAATTATAAGAATTTCTGAAAAAAGGTGTGTCTTCATAACTACGTGTTAAAAATTGTATTTCACTAAAACTTTCATTCCACAAGTGTAAACAAACATTCATGTTGTTCATTAAAATATTTTTTTTTATATATATATTTTTTTATATATATATGTGAGGGGTTGTGTATATAAGTAGGTAAGTTATACTCGTAATAAAAGAAATCCCTTGAGGATCTTTTTAAAAGATATTATACTCTCTCTGAAAATGGGAAAAAACTTTTAACGATTTTCCAGAAATTATTCATCCATGCGTTAACCACACATTCATATAACGAAACCACTTAAGTGACGATTTTTCCTCCCAAAGCCAAGGAGTGACATATGTGTCAACTATATTCATGTTGAAATTAAAGCTTATATGAGTGCACATCACTGACCCTCATGCCCTGATGTTATAGATATTTATATACGAGTATGTTTTTTTTGCTTTTCATTTCTTATAAATAATTAATTTTCACCACTTCAATTCTATACTGGCTTTGTAAATAATATTAACTTTATATATTAAAAAATATTTTTTATAGTTTTTTCTGTTAAAGCACAACATTGACATCATAATATCAACTTGATAGGATGACAAAAAAAAATATAAAAACATATTGCTGCAAAATTATAAACTACATGCGACAGAAGTTTTTTGAAAATACAACATTAACAATAAACACTGCACACTGCACACAGACAATTGGAAAGGAACATAAATCAATCCTTCGTTCGTGCGAAGCTTTTTTGCTTCTCATCCAAAATAAATCTTTCAACATGTCACTCACTTGAAAATGAACTGAATCCGTGTATCACTTCAAATAGGAAAACAAAAACAAAAAAAAAGGATTCAGTCGTCGCAGATCCTTTGTTTATAGGTTTTTGGCGAAAACGTGTATGAAATTTATACGACCGACAGTGAAATAGGATATCAAAAAGATTAGGATCAAAATATTGCCGTTTCTTTGACATTAGGTACAACGAATGGAATCTCGGATTTAATATGTGAAACTAAGGGTAGAAGACTGTGTCGCATGAACTTGTTTAAATTTTTTTTTTTGTGAAATTTCGCAAAAAAAAATTTGAAAAAATAGGCTTATTTGTAAGGGTTTGATTTCCTAGAGGGAAATTTAATGTTTATTTTAGCTCATCTAACTCGAGAAGCTGCCGTGCATAGATTCCTGTTTTTTATTTTATCGGAAACAGCTCTAACGGTTTTAATTAAATTACCTACTTCAAATTATCAAAGTTATTGTATGAAAACTGCGTTTCAGATTTTTGCCAAAAAAAAAATTAATAAAGAAAATAGGGTTTAGACATTTTTTGAGAAAATTGTCCTTATAGTTTTAAGTTATTTTCCACGTTAACGTTTTAACGGCTTCACCGATTTTGTTATAATTTTGATGGTTCTTAATAATTAAATATCTCATAATATGAATCGCAAGGACTTCGATGTTATTTCAATCGATTTTAATAAGGTTTTCCACTAAATTTTCATATACTTATCCTTTTAAAAGTGTTCATAATCGTGGCTATAAACTTATTTAACTGAAATCGATTTCTTCTAATACCTATGGGAAAATATTATTATAGTTTTTTTTCTTCTCTAGCCCTCTTCTAGTCACTCCCGGAGTCCCCCAAGGCAGCCACAAAGCCCCTCTTCTTTTTACTCATACCATCAACGATATTAAAATGGTCTTCAAACATCCCCATATTCTACTCTGACGATACAAAGATTTTCACGACTTTGTCACATGACTCTACTCTTATTGAACATTATATTGACAGTTTCTAAGTCTCACGAGTCACGACTAAAAAACTGCGTGGAGTTAAATGCTGCCAATATATCACTATTGGACGTAAACGAATCAAGTACTCTTCCGGTCTTTGACTTCTTAATAATCAACCCATATCTACTCCTCCCCCCCATAACCAAAAATTAATTTTCCAACCTGTCTTACTTAGTTAGTTTGGACATTTGTACATAACAGCAAAATTGTTAGTTATACAGGCAGTATAAAATCTTCACTCACTCTATGATAAAGTTACTGGTGTTCTGCAAGGTTCTGTGCTGGGATCTTTACTTTTCTATGTTTTAATTTGTGACGTGCTATCTTTGGGCGTAAATACTATGTAAGCGGGTGAATTAGTCCTATTTGCGTCAAGCGTATTACCCCATGACTGTTTCAAAGGCTTAGAATGTTCACCAAATATCTTTGAAAAAAAGTCAAGGTTAAAGGTTCCCCCACACCAACGCAAATTTGTCGTGGTGAATACGAAAACAACAATAACAACGTGCTGTTTTCATTGAAAACCACTTCTTTTCTTATTGTTTTCGTCGTCGTCATGACAGATTCGCGTTGGTGTGGTGGAACCTTAATGCTCAAAAATCTTTCTTGGCGTTTTATTTACTTTTTTTAAATTTTATTTTCTGGTTTTTGGACTTATGACCCTGTGCCAGTATTTATGTGTCGAGTAACTAATCAGAACTTTGCTCAGGCATTGTTAAACAGACCCTTAATTTTATTATATTTTATTTTATTTATTTTAAGCATTTTCAAAAATATGTGTTTCCAAAACTACTTCGGCTGACGGCTATATGGTATACCTACATCCGTTGGTGTTACTATAATATACGGAAAGACAAGTCAACACACAGATTAAATGTCTAGACTAATTGTTTTTTGATTAAATAATTTTTTTGTTATGAACACAAAGATATACCCTTAAAATTCCTTTATCGCAAGAAAAAAAAGCAAAATAAATACCAACGACTATCATGTGCTTTGTGTGCGGATTAAGGAGTCACTACCCAATTGACACAGAGGATCATTGAAGAACAAAATAAAATATAAAAATGTACAACATCAAGTTGTTTCCGTGCTGAGACAATATAAAAAAACATTAATCGATGGAATTGCTCATAAAACAAAATAAAAAAAAAAAAAACAAAAAACCTTTTAAAGACAAAAATGTCCTTAAATTGTTTTGATGAAGGTTTTAATTTGAATTCTTAACAACGATAAAAAGAATCTCGATGATTTTATTTTTATCGCTCCACAAGCAAACTTGAAAAGTTATATATATCCAAGAATTGAAGGATAAATCATTTATGTAACAAGAAAATTATTTTTAATTTGCGCTAATGTTCTTTTAGTTATTTTTGTAGTATCCTGTTAAAACGGGGGGAAATATTTGTGCATAAGGTGAGTCAAATAAAATTCATATACATATTTTTCGTAAAATGCTATCTGTGTGGGACCTTAGAAAAAGCTTCTTAAATAATGAGGCTTTTGTAATAACACTTAGAACTAGTTTGTTTACAATGGGTTAGATCTGCAGCATCAATTTAATAGGCTCTAATTAAATGGCGCTAATCAATAGAAATCAGCTTATTAGTGATTTCCATGATTGAGAACTCAGATTCCTTAATACAACATTTTGTAAACATTCACATTCGATGATTTACCAGTTGCAGTAATCCTTGATTAAATAAAATATAATTGTGAATAAACTGTCCCTTAGAGAATCCTTATTGTAATATTATTTAATGTATTTTGTCAGTAATAAATTAAGTTCACACAGGCAAAAGGTTTATAGTTCATTGAAATATCACACCTGAGTTTTTGGTGCGAATGCAAGGAATTTTTTTAAGGGTAAGGACTTTTTGCGAGGAATTGAAAAATACTTATGCTTAGGCATGCTAATGGGCCCAACAAAATTATACATGTCCCCTCCATTCCTGCCGACTATACAACGCACAACAATCGATTGGAGTTGTAGGTCACTATAGGCCCTTTTATCTCCACCAGCTGTCTTGCACCAATTTATTTTTTTTTCGTTTAAAGTTTTCATGTTTTCTAGAAAAAAAATCTATTTTATTTGGATCACCCTACTGGATGGATAAGGTTTTAAGTGCATTTGAAGGATAAAGGTCTTTTTCATCACCTGAAATTTGTCCTTAATTTTTGGAGGAGGTGGTAAAATTATATAATATGTACAAATTCAATATACTGAAAACATTTATGACAAGAAAGTTCAGGGGCGGACTGGGCCACCGGGCAACCGGAATTTTGCCCGGTGGGCCCCTGGGCGAGTAAAATATGCACAAAAGCTCCTGCAGTATTTTCTGTACTTTTAAAAGAAATTTTGTTCATAAAATTGGATTTCATAGGGGTAAATATACAGCTTTTGTGGCCCAAAAGGAAGCTCAGGAGGGCCACACGGCCCTATTAAGGGCCTCCACAAAGACTATAAAGCTATTGGTTCCTCACAACTGTATTGATGACCCGTGAATTTAATATTGATGCCTCGCAGTACTCTTAGACACTTTAAACGAAACTTTAGTTAGGGTGGTTGGTACTAAATATTGAGCTATTGTGGCCCCATTTGTTCCTAAGGAGGCCCCCAATTTGCATAAGTTTAAGTTTTAAGTTATTTTAAAGAAAAGCTTTCTCACAAAGTTGAATAAGAGAGCTTCCAAAAGACGAGTAAAGAATAAAAATGAATTGGATGTTGCAGCGTAAAACTACAAATCTTTCGTGGAAATGTTTAAATCAATGGAAGTACAAAAAAAACTCAAACGGCAGTTCATGATACATATTACAGGGCTGCAGAAAAAAAAAAATAAAAAAGTAAAACAACGATATTTCGATTGTTATGAATCTTTTCGAAGTTTCTGTAAAACATTAATAATAAAATTTGCATTATTGCAGCAATGTTTTCAAAAATCAAGTTACATTTCTCTTTACTGCATACGAAGCTAAACATGACTTTTTATGGTTAAGTCTTTTTTTTCTAACACAGATACAGAAGTTTACAAAGTGTTTAGCCCAATTCCCAAAATGTAAGCCAAATTTAGTATGAATTTTAGTAGGTAGTGGCCCGTGGCGTAATGGTTAGTGCGTATAGGACTGTTACGCCGAAGGTCTTGGGTTCGATTCCCAACCTATTCCACTTTAAAAAACAGAATATTTTTGTCACGGGCTACTGTATATTGTGAGGAATTGACAAATTCTCTATGAAAAACTTCTTCTCGTCTTAGCCGTTCGGTTTCGGCAGAAAATTTTGGGTCCCCTCCATTCCTGCCAATAACACGCACACAGGAATGGTTGAGAGGTGTAATGTAATTCACTAGGCCCTGGTTCTACACGAGTGTCACCACCCAATTTTTAATTTATTTATTTATTATAATAGAAAGAAAAAAGAACCAGCCAGAACCAGTAGTTCTGACTTTTTACTAAATGGTTTGTGATGCTCATCTAAGTTTACAACCTCGAGAACTGAATGTAATATTTTCAAAAGTCGAAAAAAATCACCCATTTTTCGAAATTTAATTTTTTTTAAAATTTCAAATATTCATAATGTTATTTGATAGTAAGCCAAAATTCTTATCATTAGATTGCATTTTAGTTAGTGTAAGTATACATATTAATTTTATTGAATATAATAAACAAAAAAAAGTCATTAAATCATTTTTCACATTATTAGAATAAAGGCAAGGCGAGCACAGGGGTGCTAGTTATACATACATAAATATATTTTCTATGTTATTTCATTAATGTCGTTACCATATTAGGAGTGTACATACACTCGACTCCAATTGACAGTAACGAATTGTGTGGTTTATAATTTATGTTTTGTTTAAAGACTTCCAATTGTTTTTAATAATTAGGTACTTGTACTACTACTTCTACTCATTTTATTATTTTGTGGCCCTTTTTCTTAAAGTCCTGGGAGGCCCTTTGACTCCCAGTCCGCCCCTGAGAAAGTTCGACGATTTGAAAAATTAATGACAAAGTTTACTATCGCACGGGACTGAATAATTTCTTACATTTTTAGCATTTGTTGTTTTTGAATAATATTAATAATATTTATGTCAATAAAATTGGAATTTGAACAAATTTTAAAGAGTTTTAATTTTTGTTACACATACGCCCGAGTAACCGAAAGAGTACCTTTTTTTAGTTTTAAAACTTTGTCTGTTTAAAACATTTGAGGTATTTTTTTTTTTTGATTTTAAGCCGAGTATACAGTTCTTTTGAACATTTGTGGTAGGATTTTATTTTCGGAAGAAAAAAAATCAGAGTTGAAATAAAAAATTTGTATTCATTGTCCTCTTTTTTTTCCATAAAACAATGGCACTAACATTGTTTTGCGCGAAAAAATATTCGTGGTGAGTATAAAATTTTTTCTCGGGGTTGGTTCACATCTCGATGAAAAAATTAAACGTCAATTTTTTTTGCGCAAAAATCTTTCCCATAAGAAATTTATGTATATTTTTGTTGTCGAGGAACTGTATACTTGGCTTTAGGAAAATATTCAAAAGATTAAGGGTTAATAGACAAATTGAAACGAACAATAACCTTAAATCAAACTTGACTAATCATAGAAAATAAATTAATTAATGGCCCGACAGTTGTTGCAGAACCGGGGTCGAGTGCCTGTGTTAAGTTTCTGGACCTACACATTTTTTTGTCAAATTTGAATGGCAAAGATAAAAAGCGCTTCAAAAACTAGGTCCATTTACCCCAGAAAAAAACATGTTGGGTTGATAGGAATCCGAACGGCAAAGGTGAGAAGCACTTTTTCATGACAAGAGCTGATACACTTGGAGGATTTTCCAATTCCTCGCAAGAGGCAGTAACCCTTGAAAAACATTTCTGTTTTTAGTTGGCTGGAAATCGAACCCAAAACCTTCGCCGTTACTGTACTCCTCGACACTAACCATTACGCCACGGGCTACATACTTATTACTTATTTCTAATTTATTAAATTTAAAACTGAAATGTGTTCAACTAAGCCTCGTAATTGGTTGCGGTTTTTGGTGATGAATAGATAAATTTAAAATTTTAACATATTTTGACAAAAAAGACCAAGACCTTCAATGTATATACATACATATCGATCAATTCTAAAATGCTGCTTATCTTGTCCAAAACGATTTTCTGCATAGCCAGTCATACAAGTGACCTAAAAATGGCACAATGTTGATACAGAGAGTGCCATTTTTCCAACTAGCTATTACAAGACCAAAATAAACAACATTAAAAAATTCGATTTAAGTCCGTAAAAAAGTCGCATGTTTGTTCCAAGCGCGAAATCTGTTAACTCGATTTGCGGCTGAACTTTACCCTATAGAAATCTCAAAATAGCATATTCAATTCGGTGATCCCAGGTTGGTGGTTTTTCCAACCAAACTGGTGGGAAAAAATCAGTTTGTGTAACTTTTGATGGAATAAAATTCATGGCTGGGATTTATGGTGGGAAAATATTCCAAAAGCTTTTCGTGAAAAAAAATATTTTTACCATAATCGCAATTTACTATATTTTGTACCTACCCACCTATTTTCCTCCAATTTCGTTTATTTGCATTAAAGGACGGTGGGCATTTTGGGCCCACTATTCAACATTGCTCAACAGTGATGAAACTTATGTCATATGAAAGCGTGTGGAGAACACTTTATTTTATTATATGGCATCTAAATTGAAATCGAGCGCAAAAGTTGTGTTTTGGCACATTTTATAAAAAATGTAATTAAAATGAAAAAAAAAATATTTAAAAAAAATGGCAACACTTACTAAAAAGTGTTTCACCTTTTCTGAAAGCCTGAAGTCTGTTCTTTCATTTTATTTTCAAATCGACTTATTTGTATAAAAAGTTCGAAAAATTTTCTTTCAAACTCAAAAAGCTGAAAAAGAAAGTTACTACTTTTCAGTATATAGGGTGTCCGATAAACAATGATCCAAACTGAAACTGGTTATAGGGCAGGTCATAACTACTCAGAATTTAGTAACTTGGCCGTACCCCATCATAATGGTTTTCGAATAACGACAATTTTTGGAAATTTCGAAAAACCACTACTTTGAACCAGGTATTTGGTCACCCTGTCCATAATTGATTTTTGTTTTTCTTAATTGTTTCACTTAAATATTTTATGATAGTAAGATTAATTTTCTGCATTAAAATATTTTTGAGATACTGCACCATTTTGCTCAATATTAATTGATAATACGACATTTTGATCAAAACTTTTTTTTGCTTCAATTTTTAAAAGAGCATCCTGAAAAAATATCATATGACTCAATACTGATTTTTAGATTTAAAAATTGCCTATGATATTGAAGTTTCTTAAAAGGTATAAAATTCACCAATGTCTTAGAGTAAAAGTTATAAGAATTTTAACTCAAACAAACAGGCTTGTTAAATAAATAAAAATTAATCTTTTTTTGAGTTTGAAAGTAATTTTTTCGAAAACTATTTATACAAATAAGTTTATTTAAAAATAAAATGAAAGAACAGACTTCAGACTTTCAGAAAAAGTAAAACACTTTTTAGTAAGTGTTGCCATTTTTTTTAAATATTTTTTTTTTTTGCATTTTAAATACTTTTTTTATAAAATGTACCAAAAAACTACTTTTGCGCTCGATTTCAATTTAGCTGCCATATAATGAAATAAAGTGCTCTCCATACGCTTTTATATGACATAAGTTTCATCATTGTTGAGCAATGTTGATAGTGGGCCCCAACTCCATACGAAGTTGCCCATAGTCCTTTATAACTAAAAAAAAAATATTTGGCCTGAACATTAATAATACAGAAAACCTGTCAAACGAACAGAGAGGGACAATCTTTCGTTCTTCTTTACAAAAAAAAAAACAAATCTTGTTTTATGTTCCGTAAATTGCAACAGGAATCTTCCTTCTTAGCTTGCATGTAGGTATACCTAAAATAAATAACTTACCCCAGAGAACAAACATTTTGTGTCTCTAAAGTCTGACTCTAAAACAAGGCAACCCATTCACATGCAAAATCTTGTAAAGAAATCGGCTAAAATCTTATTCTCACACATGAAACTAGTGATAACATTATTATTGCACTTTAGTTTCCTATCTCCCTCAATTGTACCTTGGACCGTTCAATCCTCAAAAAGTCATGAAAGAATCTGTTTCATCATTATAACAGCTGCTATTTTTAGTTTCATGTACCTATGTATGTTTGTGTGAAATAAATTTCAGCTTTTTAAGCGTCACCATTTTTTGGCAGCTCATGGACCATTATGGTGGGATTTTTTTCGAATCTAGTGGGATTTTTTGCACTCATATTCATCATCTGCCTTTCCATCGAAGTATCACACGATAAAAAAATTGAAAATATCTCTGGGTAACCCAGTTAACAGCGTGGAAAAAGGACAAGGTTTTACAAAATCTACCTTTCAAATGTAATGAAACTACGTAACAGCACTCGGAGAACCGTGTTTTTAACGGGTTCAATAAAGAACATTAAAGAAAAGAAAAGCGATTAAGTAGGAACTGTCCCATAAGTTTTTGTGACCAGAAGATGTAAATACATATCAAATGAAATGTGACCCTTTCGGTAAGAAAAATATTTTTGTTTGTATATTTATTTTATATAAGTACATATAGGACAGAAAAGTTTTTTTATTGAATTTCTTTGGAACTGTAGGTATATAGATACTTAGATAATTACATAGGTACTACTTAAGTAGATACTTAGGTCTCAACTTCAAATAAGTCACACAAAAAATAAAATAATGGTGATGCAGACAAGAAGTTTGCTTTTGTTTATCAGTAAATTTACAAATGCCATTATCACCCAGCAAAATTAACCCGCCCAGAGATAAGCTCATATTTCATACACTTATCGAGAAGAATTCAATGGAATCAATTTTTAATCCAAAATTTAACAGTTGTCAACAGTATGAGGTGAATATAACACATTGAGCAATTGCGATGGAAGATAGTCTTGGTATTTTATCTCCTGAAAAATGAAAATGACATTCCCAATCCAATGAATATCCCGTCGATAAGTTATCCTCAAAGTATCGGCATCAATGTATTGAAAAATTATTAATAGAGTTCTGTCTGAGTGGGCGAAAAAAATCAATACTATTCTGCAGGTTAACAGTTTGCTTTTAAGATGGGACATGTCACTGTCTCGGTTGATCTGGTGAAAGCTTGCGAAACAGTAATATAGATAAAAATATACATATATGGGTAGAGATACTTTATCTAAAGTTGACTAGATTTGATATAATAAAAAAAACTCTACATATCACATGCTGAATACTAAAAAGTTTTTTGTCAAAAATAGCAAAATTCTCAGTTCTTTATATGAGTTCTGTTCTAGACTATAAAACATCGTCTTTACCGCCTACCGGACAGCGCACGGTGATATTGAATTTAAACGAGATATTTGATATACCTTTCATATTATAGTTTAACTCAGGTTTACTTTTGGCGATTAACTAATCGCATTCAACACAATTTTAAAGATTTGGTTCTTCAGATTTGTTCAAATTAATCAACTTTTATAAATAAGAAACGATTTTTTCGTTGGTACCAAATGGACATCGATTATCTGCCTGGATCAGCATTTTACTATAATTCTATTTACGAGAGCTCTTGTTGTAAAAAGTAGGTCTAGGCTATAATTGATCTCTTTTTGTTATTTAATAATTCAATTCTAACTATGTTCTAGGATCTAGGTAATGTGCGCTTTTCTCCTAGCAAAACGATTATTTTAGCAGCTAGCTTGACAATAGGGTGAAAATGATTTACTATAAATCGGAAAGATCATTTATTGTCTATATGATGCCGTTTGTTGTTCAAATTCAAATAAATAAATAAATAAATTTGGCACCGCGACAGCTTCTGAAGAGCCAAGGTGCAGTGTCTTACAACTTTCAACCATTCTAGTGTGCGTGTTATTGGCAAGAATGGATGTGACCAACAGTTTATTGCCGATTCCAAATGGCTGAGGCAAGAGGCTTTTTGAAAGGATGGTTTGTAAATTAATCAAGGAAGTTCCCGTTAAAAAAACAAAACCTTTGTGTTTCTTAGATGGCAGAGGTTGGGATGTCATCACACGACCTTCGGTTGGGCAATCCTATAAGCACCAACCTTTACGCTACGGGCAACTATACGTTGTGCAAGTTACCTCGATTTAAATGGAAATATTTTGATATTTCAGAGGCAGCAGGAACAAAACTTTTTAAGACATCAATTTAAAATCGAATTATGAACTTATACCAAACCTACCAAGTTGGACATAATTCCATAAATAATTGAATGGAATTATTTCCCAAATAAAGTTATTTGTTTTTTAATCTTGAACTTTCTTAGAAGACATGATTATAATTGATTCAAACAATTTCAAAGATTTAAAGTTGAGGGATTTATCAACAAATTCTCGTCTTTAAGCCTGATTTGCAATGCTATAAAAAAACGTCAGTATGACTAGAGCTATTCACAATTAATCTCTCTTAGAGAGAACACATTTTCAACTGATACAATATATAATAAAGCATTTCTCGTCGTATGTTGTGTCTTTTTTTTAATTTTTCGAACTTATGACCTAACATGACGATGAGAGATTCCATAGAGAAGACAAAAATATTGGAAAGATCTAAGCTGGATTTTGAAGAAGGAAATTATTACTTTTTTAGAATCGTACAAATTTTGTTAAAAAAATTATCTTCAGATTTTACATAACCTCAAAAATACCAAACAAAAAATTTTTAAACGGGAATATCTCAAAAACTTTCTGATTCGTGTTCAGCATAACAAAAATCTTTCAAAAATTATAATTTGATTTCTGCAAGAAAAATTTTGTTGACCATGTGTATAATCGAAATTTTCAAAAACTTAATTAAAAAAAAAATATAAATATAAAAAATAAATTCTGTTTTCTAAAAATATATTTCTCAAAATTTGTTCAGTATATTTTGTCATGATTTAAAGTTTTATTTGAAACATTTTTGTGTTGTCATCGTTAGACAGCCTCATAGAAAATTTAAATCCAAGTTTTCCGCCATCTTAATATAAAAACTGAATTTAGTTTTTGATATTTTTTCTATTACCGGAGAACTAATTTTTTTGTAATCGTTATATATTTTTGTAATTCATAGAATATGTTTAACAAAATCGTTGATATAGCAAATCGAGATATAAACGTTTAAAAGTCAAAAACGAGTAATAACAATTCAAGATGAATGTGGTGAATTTTATATTTTTATAAATATAATTTATTTTTAATAGATTTTTTATTTTTATAGTCTGAGTTAAAAAATCTTAAATTTTTAGAGATAAAAGTTATTTATTTAGATTTTTAGTGTAAAAGTTTGATTCATTACGTACTTTTCAGCGTAAAAAATACACAAATCAACACTTTTCTGAATTCCTATTTACTGTAAAATCTTTTCGTTTGCAATATCTATTATTATTATTATTATTACTATAGTTGACCCGTGCTCGCTTGCTTCGCAAAATTTAAGAATAAATATTAACATACATATTTACCGAAAGTACTAAATAGGAGTTAGGACTCCCTCTACCCGTAATTTCTATTTCATATTACATATATACATACATAAAATTTATAATACATTATACACTTACGTTTTAGTAAATTCGAGTTCTTAAAAAATGGTTTACCTATTTAGTATTTGTATTTAATTTGTATGTTAAGTAGGTTCATGTTCGACGTAAAAACAGAATCAGTTATCTCCTGTTGATTTTCTTACAAATCATGAATTTCCCTCATAGTTCTTCAGTACGTTAGGTATGTAAATATGCAGATAGCAGAAGAACAAATAAAATATAAATAAATACCTACTCAACCCACTGCATAAACAGGAAGTTTAGAAAAAAAAAGGAAAACAAATATGGGAGGGAGCGTATCCACCTTTATCCCTTCACTCAGGCTCATTTTTAATTCCAGTGATTTGCTTGCACTCAAAATTCTATGATAACAATTTTTGTATTATCTGAAGTCGATTCACAGATCCATACAAACCAGCACCTTACCTTTTCATGTTCTCCGTTTCACGTTTGATGAATTCATTAATTTGCCCTTATTTTAATCTTACATATTATATGCATATATAAATATACATATACATATAATACATCGCACATTCGCACACAAGTATAGAAATGGTGAAGAAATGATGCGACAGTGAACAATTGAGTGGAACAATAAAGAAAGCAAGTAGAAATAGGAGGAAGAGAAAATGCAAAAAAGGCGGAACGATAATGAAATGGAACAAAGCCGCAACCCCGTGATTGCCCATGACTCGAAATTCTAAATAAAAAAATTCAAAAAATCATAATATGTATTTAAATTTGTATAAAAACATAATTACTCAGTTTGAATATATAATTAAGAAAAGATTTAGGGCTTAAAATTTGCATACAAAAAAGTTATCAAAAAATTTAAAAAATTAAATTTTCGTAATAAACAAACGAATTAGATAAACAAAAACTTGCCATTTACAATCTTCTAAACATAAAGAATATTTAAAAAAAATTTCAGGTTAATCAGGTAAATAGTTTCTGAGTTTACGCGTGACAAGCTAAATAATCGTTTCGTCTTCATATAATTGTAATGAGTAATGATAATGATGTAATGATAATGACAAAATTTATTTATCAAAAAGATACTTACAAGATCAATATCTATAGGCGTTTTGAAATACATTTTGTTTTCAATACTTGCGAAATTAATGTATTTTGATTTTCGATCGGATGGAAAATACTTGATCAAAAATACTAACCTAAGCCTCTTAAACCTAGTACCTATACTCATCTCCCGTGGAATGAAAAATAAAAACCTCACAAAATACTCATGGATATTTAATATGAACCCAATCTATTCTTCATAGGTATACATTTTTGATACTCAGTTTGGAATTTCTAATACTCACTTTGAATTAAAAAAAAATTATTAATTTGAATGAAACGAAATTTTTTTGTGAAATTGATTGAAGTTCATATTCCACTTTCATAATTTTATACTCACTTTTTGTTGTGAATTTCATACAAGTTAGCGAAATCAAAAAATTTTCCCGATTTGCAATTCCAGCATAGTTGAGGTACATTAGAAATGAAAAAAAGCATTTATGCATGTATTTTAAAACTTTGAATAAATTCTTTTTTAAATTTGCTCTTCTTCACATACAAATCTGGAAAGCCTACGAACAGGGTTGGCCGAATTAACTACACTACATTTTCTACATCATTAACTACGCGTAGTTAATTTAATAAACTACACGTCTTATTTTCTACAAATTGTAACGCTTTCATATACATACAAAGTAAATTTAGAGCAATAATAAAATTTCAATACAAATTTGAACATTTTAGCTCAAAATTCAAGCTTCAAAGTTACAACTGACAGATCATTTGATATTTGAAACTAAGTTTGCTACAATTTGTTTCACTAACTACATTTAAGTACGTTTAACGACATAAACTACGTAGCAAATGTGAAAAATGTAGTGGCCATCCCTGCCTACGAATACTTCTCCTTTTTTTGGTGTCGGTGTTATCATCTTCTTCGTATTCTGTTTCCTCAGAAGAGTAAAAACATATGAACGCAATAATTTTGTCTATTCCCCTGACGTTTCGCCCTCTTTCTCTACTCGGCGTTACACTTTTTTGAAATTCTGTTGATTTTTTCACATTGTTAGTAGGTATGCCTCCGCTTAAACATTTCTAATGTTAAAAATCTCCGCCTTTAAATTGTAAAAATTCTGGGGCCCATCAGTTAAATCAAAACAATCGCACAATATCGTTTCTATACCATTGCTATTGCGCGAAATCATCGCCTCATGAAACCATGAGTTTCTTAGGTCATTTCAAGTCGAAAAACTTAAGAAGTAATTTTCTCGTTTTCGCTTCGTTTTCGACTTATAACGGTTTTTATGATTTTTATTCTTTTTTCCTTTGACTGGCTCTAACTTTGCCAAACTACAACCGATTTTTTAATTTTTTTTTTATTTAAACAAAAACAGTTAGAAGTTTGTATCTGCTATACAACTTTTTTCTGTGCGGATAACGGATTTCCCGCAATTTATTATCAAAAACTTTTTTTAAGCATTTTAAGGTTGTTTTTTGACTTCGAAATGATTTTATTAAAAAAAAAAAACACGTTATTAAGTATGATTTTTTTCCTTTTATTATGAATATGTGTTTTAAAATGAATATGTGTTCTTAAAAATACTTAACATTTTTTATCTAAAAATAGATTTTAAATTATCAAAAAAGAAAAAATAAAGGAAAATATTTCTGAAATTTTTATCAAAAATAAGACATTATCCCAAAAAAAAAATCCCCATAGGCCCAACAAAAAAAATCGGAAGAAAAAACCTAACAAAGCTGAAATCTCAGCGGACGGCGTGCTGGGAGCGGCTGCAAACTTAACTAATCACTACTTTTCACGGCTGAGTTGTTAAATATACAGATTTTTATATAGAAGAACTTGGCTGTTTTTTTAACATTTATGTTTTTTGTTGTGATCTCACTCCTTTTTGCAAAAATATTTATTTGTTGTCAGGTAATACCTCGTAAGATACCTACTAATATAATTCTACAACAATCAGAAGTGATTTATACAATTGATAAAAATTCTGTGAAAGTGGGCGGATACCACGCCCCCTGAATTGAAAACCTCAAGTATTCTATTTTTTTCTTTGTATGCACTTTAAGACCTACCGCTCTACCAAATTTCATCATTCTACAGCAATCGGAAGTGCTCCATTTAATTGGCCGCAGTTTTGAGAAAGTAGGCGGATACCACGCCCCTTGAATGAAAAACTTAAAATATAAAATTTGTTTCTTTTTATGCACTTCAAGCCCAACCGCTGTACCCAATTTCATCATTCTACAGCAATTGGAAATGCTCCTTGATAACTATTCTTAGAAAATGGGCGGATACCACGCCCCCTGAATAGAAAACTTCAAATATTCTATTTTTTTTCTTTGTATGCATTTCAAGCCCTATCGTTCTACCAAATTTCATCATTTTAAAACAATCGGAAGTACTCCATTTAATTGATTGCAATTCTGAGAAAGAAGGCGGATACCACGCCCCCTGAATGGAAAACCTCAAATATTAAATTTTTTTCTTTTGTATAAACTTAAAGCCCTACCGCTCTGCCAAATTTCATCATTCTACAGCAATCGGAAGTGTTCCATATAATTGATAACAATTCTGGGAAAGTGGGCGGATACCACGCCCCCTGAATGGAAAACCTCAAATTTTTTTCCTTCGTATGCACCACCAGGCCTGCCGCTGTGTGAAATATCATGTTTCTGCGGTGTCGGGAAGTGCTCCATAATTTTGATGATCTGTCAGTGAGTCAGTAACGGTTTTCGCGATTTTTGACGTCTTATATCTCGGGAACCACTTACACTAAGGAGTTTGGTGTGGTGCTTGTGTTTGGCTAGCCTACCAAATGTTCCGAATTTGAAGTTCCTGACTTTATTGGTACTGAAGTTAGAGGGGGGTCGAAAATCGCCTGAGTTTGTTCCTGTAAAAAGGGTGTAGTGCCAGAACTTGGCAAATAAATAAAGAAATATAACATTAACGTTCATTGTAAAATTGCGGTACATAATAAATAAGTTAGAATACGTTTTTCGCCTACAATATATTTATAAACCCATATGCATCGAAATTAATATACGCAATATAGACAGATTGTAATTAAGTCTAAGGCAATGTAATCAAATATGTATCTTTGTATATTTTTATAAAGAGAAAAGGAAAATATTTACCCATTTACAGATAATTAACTGCCACAAAGTCTGAAACGTGTATACCTAAATCATTTGGGATCGTTATAATATACTCGTACCTATACCAATAAAATGGAGAAAATTAAAATGCATGATTAGATTGTAAGAACTTGCTCTTGTGATTTAAAGCTATATATGACATTGGTAAGACAATGAAGATTTATGGTAATGGTTCAAA
Organism: Epistrophe grossulariae; assembly: GCA_929447395.1. Taxonomy (NCBI): domain Eukaryota; kingdom Metazoa; phylum Arthropoda; class Insecta; order Diptera; family Syrphidae; genus Epistrophe; species Epistrophe grossulariae. The sequence continues at coordinate 127,521,455 of OV839567.1, forward strand.
CATGTAATGAATATGAATATTATAACGAAAAAGTGCGAAAAATAGCCAAAAGTACTAAAAACATTGGCGCAAGATTGTAGACGATTTGGAAGAGTGTTAAAACATTTTTAGTACATATGATGTTAGGTTAAAAACAGAATTTTTAACATTTTATTTAAGTTAAATTCACCAAATTTCTATTGTAAATTTGTATCATAGTACCTACCTACTAATTCCAAATTTCACTTTGACAGTTAAAAATGTGAAAATGGTACATGTTTGATTACTTTTTTTCATGAACTGTCACTGTTTTGGGCATTCAGTTTAAGTTTTATTAAAAAAATAGATTTTGAATGATACCATAGGTAGTTAAAAAATATTTAAAATTAAGAAAATATTAGTAAAAAGCAGATTAATTTTTGTAACAATTTTTAAATTATTGAATATAAAATCTTTTAGCAAAAAACTTTAAATGTAGAAAATTGATAAGTAGTAAAACTCTAAATTTCATTTTGCATGAAACCAATACTTGCCATGTTTAGAGCATTTAAGCACAAGATACATACATTTATTCCAACATATAGAATGTGCATATAAAGTAAGTAGGTGGTCTAGGTATTAGCACACAAACTCTTCACAAAACTTTATGTGGTAATTGGCATGTATCCTTGATGAATTATCGACACCTACCCCTTTATCATATACAGTATATACATTTTATAATTGAAGATGAATCACAAGAGTGTCAAATAGATATAACATCATTAAAAAAATGACATTCAAGTAAAATACCCGAGGTTTATAGGAACTTTGAATTTTATATTCTAAAGAAAAATGTTCTTTGCAATTAATGCTGTGTTGCAAAAAAACAAAAATTTAAAGCTGTAAAATTGTATTTTATGTCAAATAAAATTTTAATAAATAGTTTAAAGATATAGTGTACGTCTACACACATACATAGGTATGACATGTATGTCCGTCACATATGTATGATATTTATACATTCCAACTCAACGCACTTTTCATTTGTATAGTAGAATGAAGCTAACCTACATCAAATTCGGTTCAAAGGACACGTGTTTGGCATATTCTTAGTGATTATAATTTGAGGAGTATATATACCTACGTTTTAATATTTGATAAATATATGTATATGTGTATTTTTATTTATTTTTTATGTTGGTGACATATTCCAAAAATATGAATAGAAGATGGGGACATTATTGTGTCAACAAAACGTCAAAACAAGATATGAATGTACCTATGTAGTTATATCTACTTAAATGGAGGTTAAAGGCAGCTGGTTCAAGGATATTTCGTTTTGGGATTTATTATAGTTACCCCGAATTTTGACGAAGGATGATTTAGGATGAGGTAGCTCTGTTTGGATATTTTCGTTTTGTTTCGATGTTTTTATTTTTTTATTTGATTGAAAATATTGAATACGAAAGCAATAAAAATGTTTTTTTTTTTTTTATTTATTTATATGTACATAAAATTGAATTTTATTTTATTTTATTATGTATTTGTATTTAAAATAAATTAAAAGGTCAGATTGGCATGTTTGTATGTACATACCTATCTAATTTAAAAATTCCGTTTTATATACATCAATAGTAGATATGTATAAATTAGGACACGAATAATATTAATATTCACATTGAAATTTCCCATTACGAAAAGCTCCCCTTAAGCGGAAAAAATACTTTAAATGGCGAAAAATTTTTCAAACAAAGTTTTTGTATCTCAAAATCCATAAAAGAATATTGCTGCTAGAAATTGTTCAATGAGCAGGATAGTTATGATTTATGAATTATGAAAGACTGCAGTATAGCTCTGAAAACTCAGAAAATCAAATAAATTAAACAACGTATTTTGATACTGCAGCTAACTATTCTTTTCGCTAGCTTTTATTTCGTTTGGTATACGCAATCTGAAAAGCTGTGTATATTTTAACGAAAAAGTGTTAGAAGAAGAATTAGTAAAAAAAGGATTTTTGATATATTTTTTCTGATGTTCGATTTAAAAAAAAATTATTTTCTAAATTTTTGTAGCAATAATGTTTAAACTGTTAATTTGCTCACAAAAAATGTAAAAAAAAACTTATTTCCGTAATGCGAATTTTTTGGCAAAAGCAAAAAATGCTTTTTTCAAACAATTACCTTGGCAATGTACGAAGTTTAATGAACATCGTTAAAGCCGTTTTTGAGAAATTTCGAAAAGATGTAATAATTGCATGGTAGCTAAAACAGAAATTCAAATTTCCCCTCTAGGGAATTGCATAAAAATGTTTTTTTACCAAAATTTTAATTTAAATTTTCGATTCACCCGTTTAGGCTCTAACTTAAAATACAGTGGACGCAAGGACACACACAATCATAGACCGACGCACAGTGGGGCAGCCCCATAGAGAGCCGTGATATAAAGTCCATCTCAAAATTTTTAAGCAACGGGAAGAAAATGTTGTTTTTCTCAATTAATACATAATTTTTGATAAGAACTTTTTTTGGTAAGTCACTTATGCTAACTTAACCACGCTGTCAAATTTGATCAAGTTGGTGCGAGAAAGCAAAAAAAAAAAAACAGATTTTTGAGGGATTTTTTTGTTTAATTTTTTTTTTTCTTATACAAAGTATAGTGATAGAAATCCCAAGTGATATTTCTGATATTGATGAAGGTGTGTAGTTTTTCTTTAAAGAAGAAAAATTTGAAAAAAACTTGTTTTAGTATACAATGGCAAGGTTACACAAATTAGCTTTTTTAAGGTCTCACATGAAACTGAGAGCAATATCTTCTGTTTCGACATTTTTCACCAGGTTTGTGAGTGTTGCCTGATGAACAGATATAATATAAATCAAAAAAGAAAAAAGCTTGAAAAATGCCGAAAATATTTGTTTATGAATTTTTTGAGTTAAAAATGATTAAAACTACAGTTTTTTTATGGTTATTCAATTACTTATCAATAACCGTTTTTTTTTTTGTTTTTCTTTTTTTTTAATTCGTGGCTGCATAATAAAAAAAACAAGTTTTTTTCTACATTTTTTCATTGTGTTTATTAAAATATGGCACTTTATAGGTGGTCAAAACCAAGTACAGTCGACTCTCCCTAAGTCGAATTTTTACGGGATACCAAGATTTGTTCGAGTTAGAGAGAGTTTTGGACGAATTCGAGTTATAGAGAGAAACATTTTTTTTATTTTAAAAGGTTTATTTAATAAATAAAGGTTAATATATTTACATAAAGCAACCAACAACACAAATAAAAGGATAACAAATCCTTTTTTTGTTTTTGCGTTGTAACTTTTTAAAAACTGTATTTTTTTATAGAGGTACCAGGGTTATAAATAGAAAGAAACGCGTAGAGCTGACGATGATGGTACCAGCGATGCTAAACATAGGTTTTGATGGTTCGTAGTTATACTATACCTACCCAAATACGAATTCCGAAGGGGTAATGTTTTTTTATTTTTTTTGTGCGACTTAAGGGGTGAAAAAAGATGCCAATAACCGAGAAAATATGTTCGAGTTAGAGAGAGTTCGACTTAGAGGGAGTTCGACTTAAAGAATGGTTTTTTTATTGGAAAATTGAAGGGAATGATAAAATATGGCGAAAAAATTCGAGTTAGAGAGAAATTCGACTTAGAGAGAGTACGACTTAGGGAGAGTCGACTGTATTTCAATGTTCCAGACGAAAACTGGTTGATTTATATTTTAACAGCAAGAAAACAAAATTCTAAGACAAATTTATCGCCATTTGGATCTTTCTTAAAAATAAAACTTCATGTTCTGAAATTTCTAGCCACTTAAAACTGAAGCTAAAAGACTGTATGTACCAGTTTAAAAGTACATAGATGGGATTTCAGAGTTTTCAGAGAGCAATATAGCAGAAAATCTTCCGTTGAAAATATACGTTGACTGACATTTTTAATCAAATGATGATTTTTTCGGATCCTTCGGTTTCAAGTTTAAGTCGAAAATTAAAAAAAAAAAATCAACTTGAAGCTATTCAAATGTCGTATATGTTATGATTCGGATTAAAAATACATAAATAAGTAAAAATAAAAGTTTGTTATATTATTATTTCTTTAATTTTTCATTAATACTGTGTTTTATTTATTACTCAATTAGGTGAAGTTATGTTGTTTGAACAAAATAAGATTAATAATATGTAAGTTATTTTTATTTTATCAAAAACATTAAAACTTGTGTTTTTTGTATTTTTGTTGGTAAAAAGTTTTTCTCGAATAACTCAAAAACTAATATAGATTTTTGCACTTGGTTTTCAAAATCTTTCTAAAAATTGGTAAGAACATTGAATATTTAGTAAAAACATACCACTTATAAAAGCAAAATTTTGAAAAAAATTTAACTTCAAAATAAAAAAACTACGATTTTTTTTCAAAATTTTAACTTTTAAATTTTATTTTTCAAAAACTATACACTTTAACAACTTTAATGAAAAAAACAAATTAAAGAACAGAGTATTAGCTTTCCAATAAGCTATAGCGGATCACTGTACAGCCTTTTGTTAATTTTGAATGTTTTTTTTTTAACTTTAAAAAAACTTTTCACAAAATTTCCCCTCCCGACTAAATGAAGGGATCTGGATCACCCCTCCTCAACAATTTTTTTCTTAGGATATATCCAAGAATAATTCTGCAAATTATCATCTGCGCTTTATTTATTTAAAAAAAAAACTCAACTTTTTCGTGCCTGTTTCGCGTTTAAAAATAATATTTTTTTATACAAAACTCAATTAAATTCAAGATAACACTTCGCTTTCATCATAAAATCACAAAAAGTTGCTAAACAACACTCAATTCCTAGTGAAAATAATTAATATCACAAAACGACCTATCTTGCCCCACTGTGCGATGGACGTTATGACGAAATCCATATTTTCGAAAATCAATTAGGTATGCATGAAATTTTCTTGGGTTAGGGTCATTATTCTGTAAGTTCCAAAATTCAGTTACCAAAATTCTTAATTTCAAAATTTTAAAAATCCAAAATTTTGTATTTCAAAATTGACAAAAAAAAATGTTTTGAAGAATAAAAGTGCGTACTTTTTTCATTACAAAAAAATTTGTCTTATATAATTTACTAAGCTTTCGTTAGAGTCCAAATTAATTTATTTCAACATTTTCAGAGGAAGTTTGTTCATCTTAAGTTTTTTATTCTTTTTGACAGCTGATAAAACTTCAGAATTCACTTTGTTATTAATTAGCATACGTACCTACGGATTTGTTGCTTTTCTATTTCCGTGCGAAAGCTCAATGTAGATGTGTTCAAATTTTTTAACATAAATTCCAACCTAATTTTTTGAACATGTATTTTTCCTAAATTAAACCATTTAGAGCTCTTAAAAACCAGTGTGATGGAATTATTGACATTTATAGTAATCGAAACTTTAAGAAATACATTTAAAGTTCAATCTTTGATATGTATAAGAAAAGTAGGTGTGGTATCTAGTAGGAGAATTTCCAAAAGAAACTATCTATATACATATTAAGGTTTTGGCACAAGAGTGATTTATTATAAATTTTCAACATTCAAGGCGTGATAAAATCGAAACAAACAAGAACAAAATAATCGAAAACCTATAAACAAACAATAAATGGTAAATTGAGCTTAAATAAACTAAGTTATAGACTAAAAATACATATTATTAAAAAAGATCGAGACTACAATACCACCAACGCGACGCATCATGAGAGCATAACCTTTCGACTGAAATTCGAAAATTCGAGTGTCTTACGAGATCAATATAAGATTTAAATGCATGAAATGTGTGTAGGAGTATCTTAACTTCACCCGAATGAATATTGTATAGTCTAAAGCATTTGAATTTAAGCAAAAAAAGATTCACCAACCATAATTGTGTAGGAAAAATCATCGTCCGAAAAATTTCTGATAGAAGACTGTACAGACCTGTATACCAGCTAAATTCCTTTAAGTATTTCTTCAAATAACAAAATATAATATTTTTTATAAACATTAAATTTCTATCCCTTTCGTTAAAATATATATGTACCTTAAGCAAAGTGGGCTAAAATCTTCTACCTCTGGTATTAATAAAATAAAAAAGGTAATACCTTTATAATTTATGATGATTTCAAAAAGAAACCTAAATATATCTTGATTGATTTTAGAAAGTATCTCTTTATAAACTTTTAAAAGCAATAACAATATTTTTTTTTTTTTTTTGTCCTTATATCATAAAAGCCTTTATCATTATTCATCTTCTCTACTCAACTTATTTTCTACATTTCCAAACAGTCTCTATAAGCTTATTGATTTTTGATGAATAGATAGATAGATACATACTTTTATTTAATAATTTAATGCAAATGAAATGAGAATTTTCTTGTTATACAAAAAAATAACTAAAAATAAATTGTACCTAATGCCTATGGCCTATCATTAAAATAATGGATTGCAGTTCTAATCTAATGTATAGGTATAGAAATTAAATGAGAAAATAATATGACATTCGCTAGGGGGGATATATTAATAAAAAGCTCTTTGACACTAGATAAATATAACAATTTGAATATGTCATACAAAGTTAGCGTGAACAAAACGAAACATTATATTCGATGTCCTATATATGAAGGCATTTTAAAACTATTTTTTTGTTTTCACTTATCTACACTTTGTATTGGTTGAGTGAAAAAAAATATACATAGGGCATTTAATCAAAATATGAAATCATAATAATAAAACGACAAACATGAAATTTGTTGTAGGTTTTTGGGTTTTTATAATAAGTGAAGGGGCATAATTTATAAATCGTTATTCGTTGGAGAGGATTTCACCTATAGAAGTGCAGAATACAATATAATTTTATAATCGACATTTGCCAATTTTTAAATTTAAATATCTCGAACATGGTTGCTCATGTTTCAACTTTTTTGTAAAGAATTTTATAATCTACAAATTGAGTATTAATTATTACTTCTGAAAACCTTCACTATTTAAGTACCTTCGGTCAATTTGCCTACAAAAAAATGACGGGTATATAACATTAATTTGTAACAGATTGTATTTTTTATTTCTATGTTCTTCATAATCTAAGACATAAAACAGAATGTTGGTGTAGGTATCCATCCTTCAAAGATCTCTCCCCAATTTATCAACTTAAATTAATAATTTCAAAATTTCATTGTGTTGCAAAGAAATATTTATTTTATAATTTTGAACATTCGTTGGACTCTGTTTAATTATTGCCTAAAAAGATAGAAGGCAGTTGTAAATTACCAAAAATCACTCAGGTCAAAAGGTGATGAAAACTGATACGCTCTATTTTTTTATATAATAACATCACAGTCGGTTCGAAATGGTCAAAATTGGAAGCTGAATACTTTTTGTCTCCACACCTTTTCTCTCTGACCATACATAAATTTAAATAAATCGATATAAAAATAAGAAGCCCAAAATGTATGTGGGTTCCCGAGAAAGGAAAATACTCCAAAATATAGTTTTTTAAACAAATCTCAATTTCTGAAAATAATTTGAAAATTGTTGGAGCGGGTTTTTACAAAAAATATTTTTTTTATATACTTATAAAATTTGTTTACATTATTAATAACATTTTTTTAAAAATTTTGTATTTATTAATACGGAATAAAAAAAATGAATTTTGAAAAACAAGATCATTTACGTATCCGTTTTCGAAATATCGAATTTTAAGAAATAATTTTGAAATGGTTTTTAAAAATCAAAAATTTGTTTTTTTTTTTTGAAAATTATGATATGTTATATCATTCAAACTTGTTAGGAGCTCTTGTTTAAAAAAATTCATTTTATAAAATTGGTTCAACACCTATTGAGATAGTCGAAAAAAAAAAAAATGGTTGTATATATGTAATTCGTTTCAATAATATGGTTGATCGTATTAATAAGATCACATAAGAATTTTAATCAAAATCGTCGAACTCGTTTTGGAGAAAAATGTGACTTTCCTTAAAGGTTGTTAGGCATTTGTATGGGATGTGCCGTTATTTTTGGTTATAAGAATAATTTCTATTTAAAATCTGCTAGATAAGTATTTTATTAAATAAAATGCAGGGTGCCAAGTTTAATAAAAATCATCTAAGTCGTTTTCGAATTATTTAGTTCAAAAAAAAAATTGTAACATTTTTTAAAAATTCTAAAGCAAACATTTTTAACATTTTGGTATACAGTACTTTTAAAACTTTTTGAAAAATTCTCTATAAAAAATTAATCAAAATTAGTTCACCGTTTTGGAAAAAATAGAAAATCAATAAAAATGATCCTTGGGAAGTACCTACCATTTATAACCATTTTCATGATTTTTTTTTTTTATAAAATGGTAGCCTTTTTGTAAAAAAGGACTGAATTTTTTTTTAAGTTGTGGGCACGATTTGAGAAAAATAAGATTCGCTAAAAAAAATTGTACGGCAGGTACCGTTATTTTTGTTTCGCAAAAAAATTTTAAAAAATCCATCGGAGAAATGGTCAAAACACGCTAGATACCAACTTTGAAAAAAATTAACCCACCCGTTAATTAACCCACCTATTAAGGTTCCATGTTTAAAGAATAGACAGACAGACGGATAGAATTGCCAGACCCACTTTTTCGTCTTCGCTATAATCGTATAATGTCAGATCTGATAAAAATGTTCATTTTTTTTTACGGCAAGTTATGGCCATATAGTACAGCGAGGACGGTTTTTTTGTCGCTAAAAACATTTGTACGGCAGATACCATTATTGTTGCTCCTTAAAAAAATCAAAACATAAAACGGAAATGCCCAAAACACGGTAGGAACAATTTTGAAAAAAAATTAACGCACTTGTTTAGGCTCCATCCGAAAGAACAGAAAAACAATTCTTATAATTTATTTTAAGAATTGCATGCGAACAAAACTATACTTTTTATATTTAAATTCGATTTTCAAATCGCAATATCTTGTAATTTGTTGCTCGTATAGAAACAAATATTTTTCTAAACATTTTTTTGTAGAGAATTTTGTAGAGAAGGGCACGATCCATTTTTATTTTTATTAGTATTGGATGTTAAAAATAAAACTTCATGTATTTTTGACACTTTACTTGCTCAAAACTCCACTTTTCGGAGCAGAATCTCCATTTGGCATATGAATGAATAATATTTTTAAGTACTTACATTTTCATAACACCTGCTTAGCTTTTTGTATTGAGTTCCTGCTCTAAGCAAATGCTCCATTCTATGATGATGTATGAAATGCATGTACTAATTTTCATCCATATGGGATTTTTTTCAGAACTGCAGTTCACATTTCTTTGTCAAAAAGTTTGAAGAACAAATGCTACGAAAGTTTAAGGTCAAATATACAATCTAAATAATAAAATTCATGCCAGAATTTTTTGAGCAGAAATTTACAGTCTGTCAAATTTTAAGGAGTGGGGATGAAATTCTCTCAGAAAAAAAACCTGCTGAAAAATTCTGAAGCAAAAAACATTTCTCTGACTTTAAACGTCAAAAACTAGAGTTACCATTAGATATGATAAATAATTGTCAAAGTTTTTGAAAAAGTCTTTGTAAAGCGAACAAAATGTTACAAATTTTTACATATACATTTTATTAAAATTAAACCACACTTTTCTTTCTTTAATTTAACATTAAATTATAAACTTTAATTTGACTTGGTGTCAAAAAACACTTTCATATACAAGAAATTCATGAATTATAAATAAACTTTTTTTTCTTTGGAAAAATTTTTTCTAAACGAAAGATAAATTTTATAAAATTGAAAAATTATTGGTTGATAAAATAAAATAAAATAAAATAAAATAAAATAAAATAAAATAAAATAAAATAAAATAAAATGAAACAAAATAAAATAAAATAAAATAAAATAAGAGCGCTTAGAAAAATGCTGATGCTCCAAATGCATTTGATAAACAAACGATACACATCTCGACCTGTGACGTCAGTGGTCTAAAGTAGTGGAATGCGTAGTGCATACGACTTCTAAGACTGAGCAAATCTGATATGCGTGGGATCGAATCTCATGGTGTGCAGAAAGTTTTTCATAATAAAATTGGATTAAAGCTCAGCACCACTAATAAGGAGACTGATGATAGGGCTTGGCATCCCTTGAAATAGCTATATCTTCAGCCAAATAATTAATTAAAACGAATTATAAATTAATTCGTATACCATTGGTGGTAGCACCTTTAAGTTGTTGTTGTTGTTGTTCAGAAATTCAATGAAATTGACGGAATAAAGAATGGTCAAGTCTAATAAACTGACATTCAAGTATGAATAATACAATAAATAATAATAATAAAATAAAATAAAATAAAATAAAATAAAATACAATAAAATAAAATAAAATAAAATAAAATAAAATAAAATAAAATAAAATAAAATAAAATAAAATAAAATAAAATAAAATAAAATAAAATAAAATAAAATAAAATAAAATAAAATAAAATAAAATAAAATAAAATAAAATAAAATAAAATAAAATAAAATAAAAGAAAATAAAAGAAAATAAAAGAAAATAAAAGAAAATAAAAGAAAATAAAAGAAAACAAAAGAAAATAAAAGAAAATAAAAGAAAATAAAAGAAAATAAAAGAAAATAAAAGAAAATAAAAGAAAATAAAAGAAATACATATCTTACAAAACTGAAATAAAAATAACACTTGGGCAACACTTTGTCAAATGATTTATTTGAATTTTTCTATGTTATTTGAATTCAAACAGATATTTTTTTGACAAAACTCAAACTTACTGATTTCCAAGAAATTTCTTTAATAAAAATTGCCAGGAAGGAGAAAGTTTGTATTCTCTCATGAATGCTCTTCTGTCTAAAAACTATCCAGTATATAAAGTGTTTAACAGGATTTGTAAAAAAGTGCTGACAAAAAATTTATGACATTTGACAGAATGGCTCTTAAAGTTATGAGGCTCATCATAACTCAAATAATATTTGTGCTATTCACCAACCATCTCTTAAGCATTTTTGTATTAATTTTATTAAAACATGCAGACCCTAAAAAAGTGTCACTATAAAATGGATTTATTTCTAATTAACTTATTTCCCTGAAAAAATTTAGTCGCTAATTTTGTATTCGTTCTTTATTCAAAGAGCAAAGTCGTACGTCCCATACTCAGAGTATTATTTTATTTTAACAGAAAGTACACAATAAATGTTCTATGTTTTTTTTTATTTATTTTTTTCCCATTGTATTCAGTTATAAAAAGTTAAAAGGATGGCAGCTGTTAATTTGAGTCATTTCCCATTTGACAGCTATATATACATATGATATACCGTTATATATTTTTTATTATTTTGTTATTCTTTACAATAGGTATAGACATACCACCTATATTTATATAAATAAATCACACTTAAGCGGAAAAATTGATACGATTAAAAAGAAAAAAAAAAGAAAAAAACACATAGCGGGAATAAAAAAATTACCGTTGGTACGAGTAAGCGCTTTAAGTAGAAGGGAGTATAAAATACTACAGTGTAACATGTGAGTACAAGTACATGTCATGTTAATGGGAATTCAGTTGATAATTATTATTGTCATGTTGTATAGGGGATTAAAAATTTTACTGTACAATTAAAAAAAAAAAGGATTCAAATCTTTACATAATAAAAGTTGGTATTAACATGGTTTGTGGTTTTTTTGTTTATTAAAAGATTAATTTAGAAAATAAAGGATTAATTTTAAAATTGTTGCGTGCTTGTTTTGATGTGAATCATACATTTCTAGTACGTAGTCGTGTAATAATGTGTAGGTATACCTATAATAGCTATACAACTATGTTTTTAAATAACTTATCATATCGAAAGCCCTAAACTAATTGCCATGTACATAGGTACACTTCTGAATTTAATTGTGGGTAGAACTAAGTACTCAGTATTGGGTCTAATTTGTTTATTGGAAGTATGTGTTGCTCTGAAAAATAATTAATGCTTTTATCAAAAATTAGAAGATGTATACATAAATACATAGATTACAAATGAAAATGAAAAAATATTCATTAAGAAATCCTTTTCTTTTCCTTTTTTTATTTTTTTTTTAAGAATTAAACGTAGAGTGGTAGGCATTTAAGTCCATAACTGGTTCTATTCATGACTTAGGAGGGAATGCGTTCAAAATTTTGACCAGTAAGATGTTTTCATTGAAAATATCTTACAATTTGCTGACAATTTCCTCATTGTGCGATATGTCAATGAGTTGGTTTAAGAGAGATAAAAAAAGAGCTGACAATCAAATTGTCAGACTTTGGGAAGAAATCTACCAATTGTAAGAAATATGTCAATTGTCAGCTAATTGTTAGCTATTCTCAGACTGTTAGCTATTGACAGTTCTGACAATATTGTAAGATCTGACAATCGTCTGTATTTAGCTTAAGAGTAGATAAGCATCGACCATAATTTGCGTCTTGGACGGGTGTGACAGCATCTTACAAAATGTATTTTGGAGTTGAGTTCACTTGAACTTTAAAATTCAATTCAAGTGACTATTTAATGTAAGAATAACCTATCCTTTACTTTGAATGCAATAATGTGAATTTCTACATCAAAGTCTGTAAAATTTCATACAAAAAAAATAAAATGACACAAATGCACAGAGTTTTAAAGTAAAGGAACACACCTAATGTAGGCGAATATACGTAAACATCTCTGTCAATCTGACAATCAACAATTTTTTCTAAAAAAATCAAATAAGAATCCAAGTCACGAACAACAAATACACCAACTGTTATATTCTCATTAAAATAGGGTTATAATCATAAAATAATCTTAAACGAATGCCGCATATGGTGAAATATGTAATAATATTTATTTTCTACCAACAACAATTTACTGATGTTTTCAACTAAAACGACCACACATATGTAGAACAGCGAGAAAATCCTCTTTTAAATAAATTAATTGCCTTCTCTCCTCCTCTCTTTGTCTGGAAATTCTCTCTTCTCATCTGTACCTACCTACTCGTATATAAAATTGAACAATCTAAAAATGTACATCATTAAAAGTTCACAAAATTCCCGCATGACCCAGAACGACACATTGGCGCCCAGATAGCCCACCACAACCACCATATAACCATAAATACGCCATGCCGGCAAAGGCGAACCTATAAAGCAAAGGCAAACCTTTTCTCAACGTTCTCAACTCAACCCTCTTGCTGTGCATGTGGTCACGATTTAAGTCTACATCACAAGACATGCAATTTATATCGCCGAAAAAAGGCTGCAGTATAAAAATGAAATAATATTCTTTTTCTTACTTTAAGAAAAAATAAAACGGGATATGCCCATTTATAGTTGTATAGTAAATGCGAATAAAATATTAAAGTAGTTACAAAAAAAAAAAACGTTACAGTAAAAGTATTATTAAATCCTTTGTATTTTATTTTTTTTGGCAACCAATTGCGGTTTGGCCCAATAAATCATCAGAAACGTTTTCATGGTAAAACGATTTTGCTATTTTCTGCTGTGTGTAAGCGAACTCCAGAAAAGACCTGCAAAATGGGGCCAAGTGTAACACTGTCACTATTCTATACGGGTAACTAAATATAAAAGGACATCATATTTTTAACGTTTATCAAAACTCACCCTATGTATATGAAAGTGTTTATCCTTTATAATGCTTGACAACTTGAGCTAGATAAGTTTAATATTCACTTTATTACTCTTAGTTACGATTTTTATTATTTATTTTGTTTTCTTATTAATATTCACATATTTTTTCACCTGTGGTGGGGTAGAGAAACAGAAAACAAAGAATATTATCGATTTAACATAATAAAACAAAAAACAATGGAAAAGTCATAAATTACAAAAATAAAGCAAAAATAAATAAAAATGAAAATAGGGAAATTTCGCACGTTTCCTTTGTTTTATTTTTTTGTTGTTTTTTTTTTGTGTTGTCATTAACAGATCGTGGAGAGATGTGATGTGCACTGTAGTAGCTGCTTTTTTGAATCCTTTCTGTTTTGTTGTTTTATTTTGAGAAAAGAACTTAAGGGGGCTTCAAGTCAGGCAAGAAAAAAAAAAACAAAGAACTCGAATCGATTTAGTTTAACTGCTGACAATTTTTTTTGTTTTCCTTTGTTTGCCGAATAAATTATTTAAAACTACATTTCACTCTCATTCCCCATCGTGCACACTAACACATTATTTATGTGAAGCAAAACTTTCACAAGGATTTTATTTTTTTTTTAACTTAATCACCATATCGGTGGTTGTGTTAATTTCACATCAAAATTCCATAAAAAAATCATAAACAAAAAATCACGTTTTTTTTTTAAATATTAAATTAAGAAATTGAATTTTAAATTTAATTAAGTTTTCTAATCCAATAAATTATTTTTTACTAAACGCACCGTTTCCCAAAATATTGAATTTCAGAATTCGAATTAAATAAAAAAAAAAGAAATAGTACAAAAATATGACTCAGCACTCAGTCTGTGCAGTGTTATTGTACGAATTACGACAACATATACGTAAATATACACCACAAGGATTCTATTTCGTTTGTTTTTTGTGTATTTTTTTTTTTTTTTTTTTAATATAAATTTTATATTACCAACGCGAACTGACGTGAAGTTGTTGGTCGAACGAGTTCTGACGGTCTGAGAGGTAAGCATTTAGCATTGGTCTAGCAAAGGAATACAATGAGCTTGTCGAAGGAGAGAATTTATACTGCGTGTTGTTGGTTGTGGTGTTTTTCGTTTTGTTGTTGTTGTTTTTTGTGAGGGGGGAACTTATAGGGGGGAGCAATGCAGAGATATTTTTGCTTGAATATAGGTTAGTTCTTAGGTTAGATATAGAGGAGCAATGGAGGAGCTCTGCGAAAGGACATGCGCAGTTTTATTCAGATCCTGAATGATTTTTATTGCTATAGGTATGTTTTTTTTTTTGTTTGTTGATTTGAAGTTTATAAGAGGAATGCGTAAAATAAGGAGAGAACGGCAACAACGTCGAGCACAAAAAGAAGATGGAAGGTTTGGATGGTTTACACGGATACGTCATGCACGGAGAGAAAATATTTAATGAGATAAAACAAAAAAATATATAGAGGCAAACACTACTATGAGGAAATAGGCTCATTAGAAATTCTTTTTATTTGTTGAAGTGTTTTTTTCGTGCGATAATTTTGGTTAACAAACAAAAAATGAACAAAACATGCAAATAGAATTAATTTTTTTAAGTTTTATAGTTTTAGTTTTTCGTATAAAACTCAATGTCGATCATTTTGTAATATTTTAATGTATTATTTTTTAATTGAATTGAACCTTTCAACTTGTTGCAAACAATGAACATTATTTGAAAATTAATATTTCCATTTCGTGGAACGAACAGCTCGTGAAAAACCAGGGACTAGGGACTAACAACTTTTAACCATTACTTTGTGCGTAGGTATTGTGAGTCTTCCGGAAGGGGGTTCACAATTTTCAGCTGAATTCTAACAGCTAAGATGAAAGGTACTTTTCAATTCAAAAAGTGATGTTTTTCGTTTTTCGAGGATTTGTCATTCCTCTGAATAAAAATAAATCGTGAAAATAAAATTCTCAGATAAATGATGCTGAGATCCTTAGACCTTTGACGTGAAAATTCTAATTAGGGACTACCGTGGTAGCAACCATATCAATGATATAAGTGAGCCTTTGAGATACAGAAGTACTACCAATTTTGTTTGTTTTAAAAATCTATTTAAAAACCGAAATTAAAAAAAAAAATAGCATTGAAAATGAAAACTTATTTCAAAAAACATTAAAAACTAATTTTTGACAAGATATATTCGGATTCTTTTTTGTTTGCCGTTAATATAAATTTATTCAGTATACCAGCATAAGAAAAAAATAGTAAAAGATGGATCTTTAAAAGAAAAATAAGAAAAAATCGGTGCTTTTTTTCGACAATCAATATTATTGTTTTTATCAGATAAGTGTTTTTCCTTCCTAAAAACAACATTTTCCCCATTTTTCTCTTGGCTAACACTTTAATATGATTTAATGAACTAAAAATGAAGAAAAAAAAGAAGTTTCATACGGTCTTTAAGGAACTTGCTAAAGTATTGCTGATCCAATAATGTTTCCTTCAGTTTTCCGTAAGTTATCACTGCATGCTTCCTATCTTTGACGTTTCCAGTCATAAGAGCAATAGCTGAAGGAACTTTTTCAACGCTTAATTTTACTAAAAATGATCTCAGAACTTCTATATGGGACAAAATAGACCTTATCGCAGTTATAAATTTTGTCCATGAAAATGAAGACCGCTGCATCCGAAGTTTTTTTCGTCTTTAGACTTGCAGCTCTCCAAAATGTTGAGGGCAAGTTTTGCCAGGGGCGATGTCCGTTACTTTTTTTTGAATTGAACCTCTTTATATTTTTTTTAACTGAGTTTCTAAACTTTTTAAGTTATATTTTTTTTAAGACGTGCAGCTAGACCATAATAAATGTTTTATAAGAAAAAAAAAATTGCACTATGTAGAGCATACGTTTCTCTAGGGGCGATGTTCCTTATTTTTTTTTTATTTTTTATTGAACTTTTTTGACCATAAAACATAAAAGGAAATACAGGCAAGTTAAGACCCTTATAACTTCGGATGAACGAATGGTAGAAAAAACCAAATTACATGCACAAATTAGATTTTCCAAACTCTAGAGGCGATGTTTTTTATTTTTTTTTTTATTTCATGTTCTTGTTTCTTCTATTCTTGACTAACAACAAATTATAACAAAATGGTAATAATAAAAAAATAGATACACAAAAATAAATTTTGTTCCTATGTTTAGATGGAAGCTAATTTATAACATTTTTATATCCTATATCTATTATTACATTATATTAACTTTCTGTGAAGTCGATTTACATTTCAAGCTACAGTCGAGCCTTATAGAACTAAAACAAAAATATTTTCATATTGAGGAAAAAAAGATATTTTTGCGAATCTATTTTTGTATTATTACCATTTTGTTATAATTTTTTGTTCTGGCATTTTTTTTCTCAACCTGTGGTAGATGTGCGGGGTTAAAAATTACCATTTTTACATATCTACTCAAATTCAGCACATTTTATTTAAAAAAAAAGTAAGTATACGCCATAGTGTACTTTTTAACAACAGCCGTCTTTTTTTGCCTTCACTGACAACAATTCACTGGCTTAATTTTTACTTACTCTATAATCTATATCATAATTGACTAAAGCATATTTGTTTCGTGTCAAATAAAATACTCGAGGTTTCAACCAAAATTAACAATACGATGATGGGTTGAACGAGTGAAACTTCAATTTTGGTACAGATAAGTTTTATCTGATTATTGAAAAATTCTATTAATTGTTTAAGCATATAGTACGAGTAGCTGCCATACATTTTGTCTTTTTTTTAATTTGCCCAAATTGTAATTGTATTAATATAGTTTTATTGTTATGTTTTCAATTCTAAGCAATCACTCATAAGATCAAGATTGCACTATACAATCGTAAATTTTATTTACTCTTTTGATAATTTAGACCAAGTATCGAAAAACTGCTTTCGAAAACAAAGCAGAAAAATTACAATATGCGCCAATTTTAATATTAAAACAAAAAACAGATCACCTTGAAAATATAAGGGAAAAAACAAAAATAATTAATTTAATCCAAATAATCTGCTACAATTAGCAGAACAGAAAGCAAATACTTCGTTTTTTGATTATTTGTATGGGATTTTTGCTGCAGTCTAAACGAGTTGGTCGATTTTGTTCAAAGTTGGTACCCAGCATTTTTTGGGTATTCCCCCCACCCGTTTTTTTCATTTTTTTTAAGACAAAAACAGTACCTGCCGTACAATTTTTTTTTGCAAAAAATGAAAATCTGAAATCTGAAATGAAACTTAAAAAAATTCAGTAATTTTTTTTTTACAAAAAGGCAATCATTTTATAACAACATTTTTTTCGAAAAATTGTTAAAATTTTTTTTGTTTTCGATTTTCTCAAAAACCGTTCAACTGATATTGATTAATTTTTTTATACAGAATGTTTGAAAAAGTTTTAAAAGTTTTGTGTACCAAAATTTACAAAAAATTTTTTTTTGGATTTTTAAAAAAGTTTAAAAATTTTTATTTGAGAACTTAATAATTTGAAAACAACTCAGTCAATTTTTATTAAACTTGGCACCCAGCAGTTTTTTAACATTATCTAGCAGATTTTGAATGAAAATTATTCTTATAAACAAAAACAAAGGTACCTCCCATACAAATGTTCAAAAACCGGTATTGAAAATCTCATTTTTTTCAAAAACGGCTCCTACGATTTTCATTAAAATTTTTGAGTGAACTAATATCTGTGCGATCTACCATTTTAATGGACCAAAAGATTTCTATCTTTTAAAAATGGTATTAAATGGTATAGAAACATTTTTTTGATTTTCGACTATCTCATTATAAGTTGAACTGGTTTTAATGCTTCAAACAAATTCTAATAATATTGCATACAAAAATTTCAAAAAAAATAAATTTTCGATTTTTAAAAAATTTTCTAAATAATTTTTGGAAAATTCCATATTTCGAAAATGGGTAGATGATATTTTTTTTAAGTAAGTTTTTAACTCCGCAATAATAAAGGCTAAAAATTGCATACAATTTTTTTTTTATTAATTTTTTCAAATTTTATATATAAAAAATTATTTTTTTAAAAAACCGCTCCAACGATTTTAAATTTTTTTTCTCATAAATTGAGATTTCCTTAAGAAATCGGATAATGTACATCGCATTGGTGTCAAAACAATTTCAAAGGTTGTTTAATGAATTTATATTTAATTAAATATTTTTTTTTTACAATATTTCAGTCTAAACTGTAAGTTTCATGCATATTTGCAACACGGTGCTATATTGTTCATAAATTAATGTACCGACTCGCATAATACTACCTCAAACTTAACTACGTTTTAAGCAGGTGGTATACAATATATAAGCTCCCATAACTAATTTTTTTCTTTTATAAGATAAATATAGTTTTTGAAATATTAAAACTTTAAAAACACAGTGTGATCGCACATAAGAGCAAGTTCGTGCGACCCAGTCGTGCACATATTTTTTATTGTTTAACTGCATATTACCCCATAAGTTAGAGCACACTGTATGCTTTTAGAACCTATGTATGTTTAAAAGTTTGATAGTTAATTATGTTTCCCTTAATACATTTTCTCTTTCAACTATGTACATCAATTAAAAAAAAGAATTTTCCAGTTCCCCGGAACCACTACTACTACACTAGTTTAATTCAATGCAATTACTTAATTTTTATTTTTATTAATTTATTAGTATTATTTTCGCCAATATTACTCGATCTTTCCTTGATGGACATCTAAAGATATTGCATATGCATTTTTTAATTTAACTTCATTAATGTTAGCAATTTTAAATTTGTAGCATAAGTAGGTGTACAAAGTTAACTTTTTAATAATTTGTATATGAAACATTTGTAATAAGAATCAAAAAATTACATCAAGTCGAGAAGAATATTTTTTACAATTAATTATTCAACTAGCAATAAAATAAAATTGTAACTTTCAAAAGAAAAACACTTTTATTAAAATGGCCTTTTATGTTCAAACGCTATATAGTCACCATACTTTAAGATAAGTTTGCGATAAGAAATTCGCTCATTAATCGAATAGGAAAAGTATTATAGCTTTCAACTTGTAATAATTATACCAAGTGGTTAGAAATTGGAGTGTGTTAATCTTGCTGTGGAATCTCGTGCTTTTATTTTGTTATATAAATGGACGTAGTTTTGAGTTTTATGCAATTCCTAAGTTTTCAAGAAGCAATTAAATTTAACTTAATGGATGGATTTTTGGTGTTTCTGTGTACATATTAGGTGTTATTTTGATTTATGGCAAGTTTAATTACTTAATTGGTTATTGTGGTTTGATAAACATATATAATTTGGTAAAGAATAATAAATTTTCCTTGGATGTCCTTATATAGGTATATAAAATACAAATAAAATGCTTTAAGTTTTTACGTTGAGTGATAGGCAATTTCACTTCGAAAATAAAAAATCATCACTGAAATTTTTACAGACAATGGTTAAATCCGGGTCAACTCATAAAAAACTTAATACAATGTCAATAAACCTAATAGAGATGGAGATGTTGTTGTGAATAAAGATTTCTGCAAAAGCTTGTTTTACATACCTAAACTTGTCAAAAGCTTTAACAGAAAATATCCAGATGGCATACAAATATAACACAACATTCTCGCACCTCTTTCCAGCCACCTTAAAGTTAAGCTCGACAAAGAAATATGTACAGACGTAATTTACTTACAAAATAAACTGTCTGGGAAATAAAGATGAGAATTTTGATCTTTGTTATGTAAGGACTACAAAACAATTTCTAAAGTAAAGAATGACGAACCACAAATCGGATTTAAACTGGCGACAACTCCAAAAACACATCACTTGCATTAATAAAGGCCACAAACCCAATTCGATGGTGAAGGTTTGAATGAACAACAACACTTGAGAGAGCTACCAGCAAGTTTTTATAGACTGGAGTTATATGCTATTTCAGGACTGCCAGGCCGATCACCTGACTCCTTTTAGTGGTGCTTGGTCTTTGTTCAATTTTAATTGAAAAAACTTTATATGCCCAGCTGGGACTCAAACTCGTACTCAGAGCATTGCGCTACCGAGGTCACTTGATCAAGTGGATCCCAATTTTAGTTTTTTTTTGTTTTGACAATAATTGCATTTGAAACCAGCATTTTTACTAGCCACATACAAGTTGTTGTTGTACATTCGGTTTCTTTCTTTTCTGTATCCTTACTCTATTTATAAGTAAACAATTCGTTGAACATATAAGGAGGGAGAATGTATAAAAGGCTATAGTAACTTGGTGGTAGCTCACTCAAGTTTTGTTGTTAATTCAAACCCTCAATATTAATATGATGATGCGAAAGCTTGGCAGCCTGACTGCAAGTGTGTTTTCACACAAAACCCTTACCAATTTGATAGTGTAAAAACGTTACACCCTGGAAATGCTACATATTATAAATATACTGTTAACCATATGAATAGGAACCAGGAAACGCTTCCTCCAAAAACGCCAAATAACAAACAAATACTTCGTCAACAGAATTACTTTTTTATTTTTTTAAATATTGTTTTTATTTATTTACTTGTGCATACATATTCTTAAACATTGTTATTTTCTATTGTTTAAATTAAGATCCCTTGAAGAGGACAGCAATACCGGTCGAAACGTTGGGAAAAATCAATGTAGCGTTGTTTCATTGCAACTAACAGTGACGAAAAAAAGCCGAAGTAAGAACAAAGAAACAAAAAATATAATTCGTTCTCTCGTGAAAAATTCATATAGAATTTGTATTATTAAAAAACCTTCTTAAAAAGGGTGCTTTTTAAGACGTGTGGTTTTCAATCTGGCAATACTTTTTTCGGAGTTGGTCTTTTTGACAGCTGTCACTTGATTTATGCTCAGTTTGGTTTGCCATTTCATAATGAATAGACTTACTCCTGAACAACGTTTGCAAATCGTGCAAATTTATTACCAAAATAATGGTTCGGTTCACGCTACGCATCGCGCGCTGCGTCCAATATTCGGTCAACATAATCGCCCGGCAGAGTAATTCGAGCAACTGAATGGATCGGTTTCGCACCACGTTAACTCTAGTGGATAATGCGCATCCTCAGAGACGCCATAACATTAAATTATTTGCGTTTCATTTGTTCTTGAAAACCACACGTCTAAAAAAAACACCCTTTATAAACTGGTTTTTATTTTTGATTTTTTTTTTCAAAATGTTTCACTTTTTTTCATATTTTTCAAAATTTTTTAATTTTCTCAAATTTGGTGAAGTTTTTTAAAAATTCTTCACTTTTTTCAATATATTCCAAATTTGTTTACCTTTTTCAAAAATGTTCAGTTTACAACTGTACTGAATAGTGAATGGATACTTGATGAAGAATGATTTGTTTTTAAAGATCTTTTCGGATTCGATCGCGAGCGAACCATATTCTACCTAAATTTTATTTTTTTCCGATCTCTCACGATTGAGAGATGCAGAAAAAAAATTTTTTTTCCGTTCGTGAGAGAACTATTAATTTTTATATGTCGAAAATTTAATCATTCGCGAACTATATTTTTTATAGTTCGTGAGAAGATCGATAAAGAATGATAAAGATTCCTATTTAATGATTCGCGAGCGATATATTTTACAAACCCTGCTATAAAAGATCTCATCCACAAAATAATAATTTAAATTTTTTTAATTTCATTTCAAAATGGACAATATTATGTTGAAGTTATGTCGCTTTAATTTTACTTATTCGCATTTACCTACATTTCCAGGAAACTTACCTAAATTGTTTCTATTATAAAAATTGTAGAGCCGAAACGCTCAATCCATACAAAAAAATTTTAGGTTTTTTGTTTAAATACAATCGAAAATGATAATGACCTTTTATTTTAGTCTGAACTTTATTTCTTAAAAATATTTTAGCAAATTTTGCAAAATTTTTGAAAATGGAAATTATTTAAATTATTTAAAACTTTTGAAAATGGAAAGAAGTTGGATTCGAGTAAAATTTCCGTTTATTATAACAGTTTATCAGACAAAATATATAAGTGCAACTGCAAGTAAAAAATGTTTCTATTAGTACCTACAACTTTTGCTGCTGGAACCAATATTTTAAGCTTTTTAACCACACGTTTAGGATGCAGCCGACAGGACAGAACAGACAGACAGAATTACGAGACAACTTTTTTTCGACTCCCCTATCATCGTAATGTAGAGTTTGATGAAAATCTCGAGTTGATTTTTTTTACCAATTCATAACTTGGAATATAGTAGGTACAAATGTAGAAAAAAAACTACTGCAATTTTGCATACAAAATTTTTTCCGTAGTGTAAATTAATAAAAACAATGCTCCATGTGCATTAAAAGTGCGTCTTCACGAGAGCATTAGAGAAAAATCAAACCTAAAATAAGAGACTTATATCATCTCATTTGTAAAAAGAGAAGATATAATAAATCTTTCAATATGCTCTACAGAAACCAGGCTGTCATGAATCGTAGTACATAAATAACGAAATTTATATTAACATTACGCCAAGACACACATAAACATACATTTGAACAATGCTTGGCCATTTTTAAGATAACCAACGAAAGAACTCAATACTCCATGCTCTTTCCTTTAAATTCTTTTCTCTGTATATACATACGTATTAAGTTTATAAACATATATAGAATAGTCAGTTGTATAGTCTCTTTGTTTTAACAATGCACTGTGGCTGTGGAGTCAAACAAATATAAGAAAATCAAGAAATAAAAGCTAGACAAAATTCATCTGTTATCTCCATGACGTCCATTATTTTACACTTCACCATGAATCCATATATGCACATACATATGTACAAAACAAACACATATATAATTCAATCGCATTAGGGGTGTCTTATTGCCATAAATCTTGACCCCATGTCCTTGGCTTTTTCTTAAAATACAACATATGTACATGCCTTTTGATTGCGAGGATTATAAAATCCTAAATAATAATTTAAGACGAGACAGAGAAATGCCAACTTTTAGCAATTATAACAGTAAATTGCTCGAGAAGTGCCAACTGCCAACTTATAAAAATTATAACAGTTAATTGCTAAGTTGCTATTAAAGTAAGTGTTCATTAAGCCGCCAGTTATAGTGATCAGAAAAAACCATCCAAAAAAAAAATCGATTGAAGTTTTTATTATATATAACGAATTATAATTATTGGCTATCAATTCGATTTGATAGCCAAATGATATATCAATCGACGAGTAATTCAGCGTAGAATTTTTTCGCGAAAAAAAAAAAATGGCCAAAACATTATATTTTTAAATGGATTTACTTCTTTTTCGGATGAAATTTCATTTTTCGTATCAGCTGATTGCTTTTTGACAGAAAAGGGAACAAATCGTTCCACTGATTTGTGTTCCAATTTTTTTGGCGGCTGTTTGTTTGTTTTCGGTTTGCTTCACTTTTTCTGACACATTTTTTCTGATTGCTATAAACAACCATCAGAAAAAAGAATCAATTTCATACTGTTTCAAGTTTTTCGGATGGGTTTTTCTGATCGCTATAACTGGCGCCTAACGCGCTTCATGCAATTTGAAAAACTAAAATTCTGGTTACCCGAAGTATGCCCTTTGGTAGCGATATGTCCCTGACGAGGCCACACAGACAGTTATTTTTTATTAACAAAACTGTTACAAATTGACACTTTCCATTAATTAATTAATGTCCATAAATTTTGCAGAAACCTAATTTCTACAAAATACACTTTAACTGAAACTTCAAAATTGTTATAAGGGAATTTTTCGAAATTTCCTTTAAAAAAATCAATCAAAAAAAATGGTTGACGCTGTACATATACACTGAAAAAAAGGATATACATTAAGTCAAAACTAGGTTTATAATCACCGTTTCACTTGAGTTTAATACCAGTCAGATCCTCTGAAGATTAATGTATTTATTTAGCAAAAGGAAGACATCTAAGTTTCCATGAAATTCTTTTGTTAACAACTTCTTTTTGATGGGAAAATAAACATTCTGCCCGATCGCGTCGTTGATTCATTTACCACTAAAAGTCTGAATATTATTTTGATAACTTGCGAATAATAAAACAAAACAATTTGTAAGTGCAAGTTTAGTTAAGACAGAAAGAGTTTCTTTTTGGTATTGGGAAAATTGTTATAAAACTTGAATAAATTTAGTGAATTTTCTTAAAAAAAAATAATTTAAAATAATTTTAGTGGCGTGATAGCCTCATGTAACTTAAAAGTTACAACTTCCTATGTGCGTGTTGTGTAGCAGGAATGGAGGATGAAATTGTTATAAGAACTCAAACCTACTCGAAATGTGTCCATGAAAACCGGAATTAAAAAAAAAAAAGTTGACAGATTTATCAAAATCATAAAATGCATTGCATGCATTTCGCACAACAACGGTAGAAGGAAGAGAAATTTTTCAAATAGAAATGAAAATGAAAATATAATACTGCATGAAAAAAGATATAAAGCATGTAAAAGATAACAACAACATGCACTCCTTAACTTAAAAAAAAAGACTATTTGAACCCCGTTTGTGGTAACTTCCATTCGAAATTTAAGAACTCGTGATATTTCTTTACCTCGAAGTTAGTCTGAGAAAAGTGTAAACTTATTTCAATAGGAAGCTTTAAATGATACTAGTACGTCCAGCCCCCGAAACTCGAGTGCTAATAACATTATCGTCTAATTGAAAAACAACTTCTAGAAAATATATTGTAGTTCACATGAAATTCTAGAAAACTTTATTTTTCGATGCATACGATTTTTGGATGTGGATACTCCAACATTAAGTAAAAAATCACAAGAATAATTCCATCGTTTAAAAGCAGTCTTGAGCGTGGAGAAAAACTGAGCTAGTTATTTTATATGAGCTACTTATTATTATTTCCTGTAGCACTGAACGCTGCCAGGCTGGGTTTAGCCGATCCCAGAACCACTGGTCCCAAGACCATCCCGGAAGTAGTCATAAAGACCAATTAAATTTATATCGAAAATAAAACTCGTCGAATACATTGATTTGTGTATTTAATATATCTATTCGTTAAGATGGTTAGTGAATTGGAGCGAGGAATATAAATAAAAAGTTATTGTTCCACGCCTCAAGTTTAACATCCCTCACACTACATCTACAAATTGAAAGCATTCTTCCTTTTTTGCTCACATTTTATTTCAATTTAAAAACAACACCCAATGAGCGAGAGACACAATAGATTGCAGAATATTTCCATGCAAAACCAATATACCTGCAACTATGTATACATAATGTATGCTTCCTCGCATTAAATCGACCAATGGCCGAAAATCCAACACAACAGATAAAAATCCTCAGAAATAAAATTCTTCCCACAAAAATCCCTCACTCGAATTCACTAACCATCTTAACGAATATATTAAATGCACGAACCATTGCATTTAACGAAAATATAATAAGTTTGTGAACAAATACTCGGTCTCGCTCTGGCTCTTGCTATGGTTCTCGCTCTCCTCGCACTTATAATGCAATTTTACTTTATTGTTTTTTAGTCTTTATGGTAAAATTATTTAATAAATTTTTGCTTTGTGCACTTCTGTGCAAAAAAACCTTTTCATCGATATATAATTTATATACTTTCGGCTTTTGTAGACCGCGTAAATGGTACCCCAAAATTCGTGTTTGTCGTTTTATTATATTGATGATGATGATGATGATGATGATGATGATGATGATGATGATGATGATAATGATTCAAAAGCCTTTACCAAAACATTTGTGAGTAGAAAAGACATTCTTGAGCGACTTGATACCTTCAAACGGTCAAAAGTTGATGAACGAACTTGGTAATATTCAATACATATCTCAAAGGAAGACTCCTTCAAAATTTCTTTTCCATTAATATTCCATGCCTATTCCATTCCATTCGTATTCCATTGCTATTCCATAGCTATTCCGTTCCTATTCCATTTCTATTCCATTGGTATGCCATTGCTATTCCATTCCTATTCCATTCCTATTCCATTCCGATTCCATTCCTATTCCATTCCTATTCCATTCCTATTCCATTCTTATTCCATTTCATTCTTATTCCATTCCTATTCCATTCCTATTCCATTCTTATTCCATTCCTATTCTATTACTATTCCATTCCTATTCCATTCCTATCCCATTTCTATTCCATTTCTAATCCATCCCTATTCATTCCTATTCCATTCCTATTCTATTCTATGTTAATTGAGATTTTTTGACATCTTAAAAAAGGAAAGCGCTAAAAGTACGAACTGGAAGACCGTTGATGTTTACAGAACTTAGCTGTGATTCATGACACTGACATTTTTTTGTATGAATAATGTACACATTTTATTGCCTCAGCTATAGGATAATGATATTTTAATGTTTGAAATTCGATAAATGACACTAATAGAATTTATAGCACATCTACATACAAATAGAACCATTGTGCCTTGTGTAATTTGCTTGCAATAATAAAGAACATTTGTTTTCTCTTAAATATGACTTGTTTTATTTCATTTCTCAAATTAGCACAAAGTTTACCATTTAATATAAAATCAAGTACGAGTATGTATTGTCACCAAGTCAATTTATTGTTTTTTTTTTTTGTCAATATCCCCAATGACGCCATTTATGAGTTTTCTTTATCTTAAGCACTTTATTAATTTGCATCTTCTTTTTTTTCTAAATTGCACATAATGCTGTGCGCATCGTAAATTAGTTCAACATTGTGTTATTTTTGAAATACCTTCATTTTTATAGCATCGATATAATAAACCAAGCAAAAAAAAAAAAAACAAAATCATAAAAAAAAAGAACAGCAAATTCTAAGTACCTTAAGATTGTAATCACAGCAGCTCCCCCAACATCTCAAATTATGTACATGTAGGTAGGTAAGATACTATAGGTATAGACATATTCTCATCTCATTATAGGAACATCTCATTAAATTCGATTTTTCAAACGTTCAACTCATATATGAACGACGACGACATATCTATCATTTTCTCAACCCCTCGTCAAGGAAAGCAGTACCAATATATGTATACAGCCTCACAAGTACCTATAACCTGAATACAGAGATCTGTGCTAACGAAGATCAGGCTCTTAAGTGTCATCCTATCTAAGCTCGAGTAGGCATCTAATAAAACCTTTTTTTTTTGTATTTGGTTTTGCTTCGTATTTAAGAATAAGGCTCAGGGGTAGATTTTCGGGGGATGTATTTTTCTTCCTCGATGTGTGTGTCGTGTGGATGTGGAAGTGTGGTATTTTAAGCTCCACATAATATGTGAGTGTGATTAACACAAGGAAACCATTAAATTCAATTCAAAATAGGGGAGTTGACCGCTGCTGATGGAAGAAAGGATGTGAGCAAAAATATATATAAATCTGTCTTCTACGAGTATTTATATCACATTGAAGCATTACCTACATTAAATGCTTGAAAGAATTTTTTGCCCCGAAATCGAATTTGATGTCGAGAGAGAAAAAATAATTTGTCTCAAGCTATTTGGATGGTGGTGAATGCGGGATAAAGTGAATGTTAAATTCAAGTTAGATGAATATTCGATAGGATCTTTATTTTCTCTATGCCACTGCACACAGATTCACAAATTTAACAAAACCCAACCAAACCACAAGGCATACCAATTTATAACTGAAGCTTAATAAAATGTCCTTCCTTTGTACGACGATGAAAAGACAACAACAATTGGGTTGTAAACTTTGACATTTTTATTGGTGTCATCTAAGATCTGAATGTTTCTATTGATTTGGATTTATTTTGTTTGTTTTTTTTTTTTTTTTCAATTGATGAATAATTTCCCTTTGCAAACTATGGGTATAGTTTATAAATATAAAAACAATCTGGATATACTCGTGTACCGCGCGCTATAGCCTATAGGACATGTTTTTTTGTTTTTGTTTTGGCAGGCTGTAAATATCTGTGGGGTTATTTTTGTTGTTGAGAAATCGATTTATAAGCCCAATAGCGGTATAGGACCAGAGATGGATAATTTTTAAATATTCTCAATAATTCTTTGAACTTGCAGAAGGAGAAATAAGTTTGGTTACTGATGGTGATTTAAAAGTTTTTAAATGGTTTTTGATAATACCTAAAGATTTTTCAAAAGGAAACAGTAAATAGATAAATGATAAATTCATGTTATCTTGCAGATTGACCTTTTACAATATATGTATATAGCAATTCATCAAGTATTCCTAACGCCTCAAGCTATATTTACATATTGTATTGTTCCCTGTTTTTGATATTTATATAATAATGAGAAGTGATAGAAGAACTATGTTGGATGCAGAATTACCACTGGGATATAGCAGAACAAATTTTTTTGTGACGTCATCATTAGGTGCTTATTAAGTGCTAATTAAATACCCAACAACAAAATTAAGTGCTCCAGTACTTTTGTTGTAATTGTTTTATAAAACAAGACACTAAAAATGGGAAATTTTTAAAAGTTTTGCACCTATTTTAACACTGGTTGGATGGCCTTGCACAAAGGGCGGAAAACTTGTCAAGAAGAGGTGATACAAAATAATTGTACAAAATTTCCGAAGAAGTTATAGAAAAAAAGCAACACCAAACATCTGATACTTATGCGCAGGGGCGGTTTTGGCCACCGGTCAACCGGGATTTTGCCCGGTGGGCCCCTGGGTGAGCAAAATATGCACAAAAGAACTTGCAGTACTTTCTGTACTTTTAAAAGAAAATTGTTTCATAAAATTGGATTTCTTAGGGGCTTTACAGTAAATATACAGCTTTTGTGGCCCCAATGGAATCTGAGGAGGCCCACACCGCTCTGTTAAGGGCCTCCACAATGAGTATAAAACTGTTGGTTCCTCACAACTCTATTGATGGCCAGTGAAATAAATATTGAGGATGTTGCAGAGAAAAAGTACAAATCTTTCGTGGGAATGTTTAATATCAGCGAAAGAACTCAAACGGCAGTAATTGATACATATTTCAGGGCCGCAGAAAATAAATTAAAAAGAACAATAACGATTTTTCGATTGTTATGAGTATTTTCAAAGTTTCTGTAAAAGAAGGAAATATTAATTATGAAATTTGCATTATTGCAGCAATGTTTACATTTACATTTCTCTTGACTGCATACGAGGCTAAACATAACTTTTTATGTTTAAGTCCTTTTTTCCTAAGATAGATACGGAAGTTGAAAAAGTGTATAGCCCAATTCCCAAAATGTAAGCCAAATTTTGAATGATTTTTAGTTAATTTGGGTAGAAAAATACTAAGTACTAGCCCGTGGTGTAATGGTTAGTTAGATTTCCAGCCTATTCTACTAAAACAGACATTTTCTTGCGAGGAATTGACAAATCCGAAATTTTTATCGTCGTTTTCGAAGAAAATCTTTTTTCATTACTTCTACTCATTCTATTATTTTGTGCCCCTTTTTCTTAAAGTCCCGGTAGGCCCTTTGGCTCCCAGTCCGCCCCTGCTTGAGCGTTCGGATTTTACTGCGAAAGAAGTATAGATCTACTTCGTTTTTATTTATAATTTTCAAATCTACTGCACCTCTGCATTTTTCTTACAATCTTATGTGATTTTTCAGCTTTGGTTTGAATGGCAACGCTGGTCATAGAAATTAATGCACAACAAATGTCAAACCATTTAAAAAAAAAAAGTTTTTTATCTCTTTAAGTCTTGTCAGCAAATTATGTTTTCAGTTCTACCTTTCTTCTATTGTTTCTTTTTATTATTTTCTTTTTACCACCACGCAAAGCATACATACCATATCGACTACCACCGCATAGTTCAGTCGGAATAAACATTTGAAATGGGACAAATTTTATTGTACATATTTTGCTTTAACGATTGATTGGAAGGAGTCATTGGGAGTATATGTTAAATTTTGTTGGGAAATTTGGGCTGGAGATTAAGCTATCATCATGGATTTTACGAAGAAATTGAAAAAACGATAATTTTTAACTTAAAAGTTCAACGCTAAACTGGAAGATAGTTTAATTCTATTTGAATTTAACAAAGACTTTTGCAAGTTGGTGATAAAAGAGGCACTTTCGCGCCCCTTGGTTGACACTAGGTATTAAATTTTAATACTTAAGGATTATATAAAAGGTATTGTATAAGATGACATAAAAGACTGAAGAATATAGATTGGGTCAAAGTGAGAAAAAAATGTACAGGTCAGAGGTGATATTTCCCCATGTTTAGGCGGAAGGGGCAATTAAAAAAAAAATTACTTAAAATAGCAAAATAAAAAATATTAAGAAACACTTACAATGAGATGCTTTATTTTTTTTCCATTCTATTCTATATTATGTATTTCTCATTTAACAGGTAACAGCTGTTGCTGATTAGCAGTCTCCTTAGTAGGATGTGGTTTTTATATAAGAAGGAATAACATATGCACGAGGGTTAAATATCACCTCGTGTTGTTTTTCACGTATGCGAATTTTTTTAAGAAAAATGGGTGTACCAGGACTCCTAACTAAGTCAAAAGGGAAGATTTGTATTTTGTCAATGAAAATAAGACCAAAAAGCAAGGTTTCATTCTTAAAATGCAATAATTATTGTCCTATGTCCTGAACGGTGACGTGAAATAAGGCCCAACGAAATAAGACCAAATCTCAAATTTGGCTTTATTTCGTTTTTAAAATGGAAATAAAGCCAAGTTGGCTTTATTTACATTTCGAAAACGAAATAAGGCCAAATTTGACTTGGGAATAAAGACAAATGTTTTTGTCCAACACTTTAACTAAACCCAACCTCGCACCTACCCCAAATTTTATACTATGTGCCCATACATAGTACTATACTGTTTATACGCCGTAATGCTGGGTGATGAATCATAGTTCTCCACATTTTTGGAAAGAAAAAAAAAAACATAAAAACGAAATACCAAAGTCCAAACTGGTCTTATTTCGTTTTTAAAAGCGAAATAAAGCCACATCGAAAATTTGGAGTTATTTCCATTTTAAAAAACGAAATAAGGCAACATTTTTGAAAAATGTGGTGTGGTTTAGGCGCGAGTGAATAATGAGAAAAATAAGACATCGGATCTGTTCATATCATTGCAATCAGAACAGTTTCAGGAGGGCAGGAGGCACATATAAGGGACATAATAAAAAAGGCAGCAGCGGTAATGCAGGAAGCATGGGGGATTGGAAGGAGGAAATTCGAGAAGGTATGGAAGAGGAAGATGTGGCTTTTTGATAGCCTGGTGTGGACGGTGATGGGATATGGGGCGGAGATATGGGGATGGGAGGAGAGACAAGAAATGGAAAGAATGCAGGAGAGGTACCTCAAATGGACACTAGGAGTAGAATGGCAAACTCCAGGATACATGGTGAGAGAGGAAACCAAAAGAGATAAGATAATTATAAGGGCAGGGAGAAGGGCATGGAATTATGAAGAGAAATTAACATGTGGGAAAGGAAGTGAAATAGCGAGGGAATGTTTAGAGGAGATAAGGGAGAGAGAGAGGGAAGGAACACAAGAGAGGATCCCGATGGGAACAAGGGAGAATGGGAAAGTGAGGAAGGGAAGGAAGAGAAGACAGTATGACAGGGTACGAGAGAGTAGAATGGGAAGACAGAAGAGAGCAGGAGAAGGAAAGACTGGAACTAATATTGGAATCCAGATATAATAGGTGGTATAAGGAAGTAATGACCGAGGGGATCCCACAATATTTGAAAGCGTAATGGAAGGCAGACAGAACAAGGAGAATAGCGAGAGTCAGGCTAGGGAATGAGGTGAGAGAAAGATGGTACTGGAAGCATGAAGAAGAAAGAATGTGCAGTGTGTGAAGGTGAATCTGAGACGTGGGAACATGTGATAGAAAGATACAGGTCAGGTGGTGATGAAGGGATGTCAATAGGGGAGAAGATGAGGGATATAATGGACGAAGGAGGGAGGGGGGGAGAGTGGATAAAGGCACTAGAGGTTGCAAGAAGGAGTAAGGCGAGAGGGATAGGAGAGTTGTAACCCTTAGGGGAAACAATACAATACCTACAGAATAGTTTCACTTCAGTTGGTGAAAGAAATGCCCGTTTGTATGAAGTATCTTCTATTTTCACAGTATGTAGTATAAATTAGTGAAAAAAGTAAAGAACTTTCATTTTTGTCACGTTCAAATATAAAAATATTCCTAAAGATAAATTCAGATGTTTCACATTTATTTACAAGTCCTTGCGACCAAGTAAGTTTATTAAATGGAGGAGTTCTATCAACATGTTCGATTAGGTTGAAGTGGAAAAAATATGGACACACTAAAATAACTAAATTCTTCCATTGTGATTTCACATGAATCTAGAAAACTTCATCCCTATAATACTTTAAACAATTTGTATTTCACCGGATTAACAAAAAATTAAACTAGAAATAGATTTCCATCGATTTTGTTTTATCGTTTAAAAACATACCTAATTTACACCTGAACATTTTACCCTATTGGGTCTAATTCGAGAAAACCAACAAATCCTTATTCACTAAAAAGTGGTAAAGTTTATTCCTTTCATATAAAAATATTAAGCAATCTGGTGGAATAAACTTGACCTTTTATTTCAAACTAAAAGAAATAAAAACTCGAATATATGGCAGGTATCCTTCTTCAGCGAAATAGCTAAATAATATTAAATTGGTACTGAAATTTCAACATATAGGTAGACATATATACATACGTACATATAAGCAAAAACACAAATCTACTCCTCTTCCTTAACATCAAAGCAGAAATCAAATTTCATACCAATATTATCGAAACATATTAACCTATGATATCCCGGGCTTAATCAAACTAACCAAGTTACCCTTGGGAACAGTATTCTTGCATCAAATCCAATCGATCCATCGAAATTCTGAATTTCCATATATCT
Organism: Epistrophe grossulariae; assembly: GCA_929447395.1. Lineage (NCBI taxonomy): Eukaryota > Metazoa > Arthropoda > Insecta > Diptera > Syrphidae > Epistrophe > Epistrophe grossulariae. Next base: position 127,554,873 of record OV839567.1, read on the forward strand.
CGTCATTTGATTGTGTACTGTGTAGTATATGTATAGTTGTTCTCCAAGGACGAAATTGAGCTAACGAAAATAGTTGAAAAAGTTTTTTTTTTGCCTTTTCCTAAGGGCTTCTTCTTCTATATAATAAAGAAAAAGAGTTGTATTCTGCTGGGTACAGTACAGTACAGGTACAGGTATAGTGTGTAGAAAATCTTATTTCAAATTTATTTTAGAGTAAAGAACTTCGATTGAGTAGGTTTCGGGTTTACTTAAGGAAATTACTTTCGACTTTCAAAGAAAATATGGTAATTCATCATATTTTAAAAACATCCATTGAATAATGTTATCTCGAGGCTCTATAGACTATTATTCGCGGCTTTTATAAGGATTATGTTGTTATATGTTTGGGTTTTGATAGAGAGAAGTCGTCAATCCTTTTATATTCAGTTTTGATATACAAAAATTTCTCTCATAAGTAAATTTGAAAATCTTTAGTTTATTTCTTACATCCTTAAAGAATATGGAAATACAAAAGAGAATATTATACAAATAAAACATACCCCGATTCGACTGAGGCGTACGTAAACTTATTCTTTGCTTGCCCCAAGTGAAATATTAACTTTTTTTATGGTGTTGTATCGTCTTGGGTTCTTTAAGATTTATACCAAAATAAAAATTTCAATTCAAAAGCGCAAATTTGTTCTCCCCCTCAAAAAAAAAAAACACCCATAGATATTTTTATGGATTTTATATTCCTGAGGGTTTAATTTTTTTTATAGACGTAATTTTTACCGTTACCCAATTATGAAAGGAAAATTGTAGTCAGTTGGAGTTTAGCTTATGAAATTACCTACATATCTGATGTTTACAACTTGACAACTTTTCATCATCATCGCCGAAATTTTTTTTTATAAAATTACGCAAATTCGTATTTTCTTTTGAATTTCAAGAAATAAACATAATTCATTGGGAAAATATTAAATTAGGTGAATTGATAACGAATCTGCCCTTCAGTTAGGCAACAATATAAAATTTAGCACAATATTATGCAAAAACTTTCAAAATTTTAAATTATAAGAGAAAAGGCGTACGGACCAGTTTTAAAATGTATTACTTATTAACAAAATTTCGATGAAATTTTTGTGTTTATTTTTTACCAGCGAAATGATTTAGAAATTAGTTTTTCGCCCATTGCAATGCCCATTGTTACAAGAGTACGAGAGCTCTTACAGACTACTTAAACTACTAAAAATTTGTAGAAAATATAAGAACATTACGCGAGCAGTGATGCCAGACTTTGTAAGCAGGTTTTCCCATATTGATACCCCAAAATTATCTTTTTTCCCACGTCTTTCTGATAAATATCCCACAATTAACCATTAACAAAAATAAATTTAAAAAAAATATATTTCTTTGTAACTTTGAATTATACTAATAATTTGAATTCCACATTGGCAAATATAAAAATATAAACGGTTAACATTTACTCTGAATGCACCATTTTGCCAAAAAAAAAGCAAAAATAAAAGAACATAAATCATGTGTTCGAAAAACCACTGAAGCGATTTTCTCAATTTTTGGAACTTTTTAGGTTTTTAGGTTATACTGTACATAAGAACTGTTATTAAAGTAACTTTTTTTTTTAATTCGACATCCTCGTTAATGTTATTATATTTTTTAATAAGAAAAACTAAACTTTATAAAAATGGAAAACCCGCTTTAAAAATATGAATTCAAAATTTATAAAATAAAACAGAAAAAAATGTTATATTTAAAACTTTAATTATGCATAATACTTAAATTTCATTAAAATCGGTAAAGCCGTTAGCAAGAAAGTCAGGAATTAAAAAAATGTTGCAATGGCAATTACCTACATACCTACCGTTATTTTATATTCTTACAAAAATATTTTCAAAATTCCTCTTTTTTCCTTTAAGTATTGCTTTACGCCAAACATATATTTGCTTTCAAAAAAGTAAGGAGCAATATAGCAACAAATTTAAAAATCTATAATTTTTTAAGTTGGTTTTTTTTTTAAATTCTACCTGCTTAAATCTGTTTAAAAAATTTTTTTAATCACTTATTTTAATAGAAAATGTAATTCCCTACTATGAGTCTTTTAAGTTAAATTCTCAACTTCGCCTCAGTTTCGAGTTATGCCAAATAAACTTAAATAAGTGATTAGTGTGACCATTCTCACCGAAATGCATAGCTGAATGTAGAATTTGATATTTTTAGCGTGTTTATAGGTTTCAGGAAAATATTATAAAAAATTAAACTAAATTGTTCCTTTCTTCCCCTTATATTCGGGTATAATTTAAAAACCTATTTACAAAAAATCATTTTAAATTGGCATATACAATTATTTTTAAAAAAATGTTTTTAAAAAAATCAGCATTAAGCTCAGATTTTAAAATCATCTGTTATTGTACATACAAACAAGTTTCATGCATTTTATTTTTGTTGTATATAAAATGTTTATTTCTGCGTGAACTATAATATAAACTTAAAATTAGTAAAAATAAAAAACAAGGAATTTATTTTAATGTTTGGCTGGAGACTGTAGTTTTCCAACAATTCCACTCCAAAATGTTCCATATTCTTGAAGTACAGTTCCTCTGAAATTATAAAAAAAAATGAATATATTTTTAATTTGTAAAAATTCACAAACAAAATGGAATATAAATATATGAGCAAATATTTTAAAAAGTAGATTTCAGTAAAGTCGTGTGAACAATAGATAATTAATTTATACTCGAAAACGTGATTTTTTTTAATACCTACTCTAAACGTCAACGTATACGATTTTTTCTTGTTTGCACTTAACCTGAACCCTAGCTTTCTTTCGCATCTTATACGAGTCACCCTATTAATCACAAATAAAATTCTACACTTAATTAAAATAATTGGGCTTTAAAAGCTAAGAAGTTTCAGTATGTCTCACATCTAATTTCTCTATTTCGTTTGAGTGACAATCTATTTTTTGATCATAAATTCAGTGCGGTGGGGTTTTATTTTTATTTGTTTTGCTTCTGCTTCCAGGTTATAGCAGACATACCTTAAATATTTAAATATAATTTCTGTTTTTTTTTTTTTTATTGATAATAATTTCAAATAAACTTTAAACTCTCTAGAACTATTGTGATTTATGTTAAATTTGAAATTTGTGCTTTATAAGGCTAATCAAGCCGAGGAACTTTATTTAAGCTTTTTTTCAGAATATGTTTAAAGTTTGTAAAGCTCTGAAAGTTTTAAATATTAGATATAGAGAAGAGTGCAGGTTAAAAATGTGCGCGTTACTTTAGATCACTATTAATTAAGTTCCCAGAAAACCTCACCATGCTATATGGTTATATTGAATTCACTTCATCATCCTCAACTCCCTATAACTAGCTACCTATACTTAAAGCTTGAGTAACAAACTCGCTTAAGATCGACTTTATCAATAAAAGCAAGTATCTTTATTAAGTATAAATAACCTGAAAAACTCCAGCGGACATTTTTAGTCTTTTGTTGTCCATTAATAGAAAAACAAACTAATGTAACTATACGACGAGGCGTAATGTATCTCTGTAATTCGAGACGCACCGAAATTGTGGTCCAATAAAAAAAGGGAATTTCTTGTTTGATTGTACCTACTTACCTAGTTTGTTGCAGAATCGTTTATATAATAAAAAAAAATTGTTGTGAAGCTATGGAATGCATTTTCGTAATACCTACAACTTCCACAGATGTTTTGCTATTATGTGTGCAATTAGTTGTATATAGTTGGACTGGTTGTTGGAACAAATGTAATTAATGAACGAACCATAGAATTACACTAAAACACGAACATAAAAATTATAAGTTTTTCTTTTAAACTGCAACTACGTGACCCTGTGGTTTTATTGTGTGACGTAATACAAAAGTATTCAAGAGATTGAAAGAGCTTAGAGAGCAAGGTCATTTTGTTTGACAAAGAATAAAAGAGATTGGCATAATTAAGCAAATTCAAAATATTGTAAGTACCTACCTACCTACAGTTTGTGTGTGTTTTAAACAACTTTTTATCAGAAGTAGTTTGTTAAGCATGGGATAATAATAATAGTTTAATAGCAATCTATTTAAAACAAGAGTTATGAATTGCGCCACTACTTGCGAGCGATTATTATCATTGCTAATTGATGAGATATTTATTTTAAAAGTTAATAACTAATGCAATAGCTTAATCTTTTTACAATTATTTTGAAAAACTTGGTACATTGAGTGGTATAAATAAAATGGAGCACCCGCTCAAAACTACAGTTTTCGAAACAGATTTTCCATTTAGTATAGATAACATTTTTGAAAACTACCTATAGTATTTTCATAGAACCTGTTCAGCTTTTAGTTTTGAGCACGTGCTCCATTTTGTTCATTTATCCCATTAATTTCAGCGTAACAATGTTTATTTTACAGAAAAAAGCAGAATTCAAAACCTTTTTTTTATTTCTAAAAAACGTGCTAAATGACTTATACGAGGTTTTGTACTTTAAGCCTAGTACGCTGCTGATGCGAAACGAAATTTTTCTGTGATCTCCAAACAGACAACGAAACGCTTGCGAAAACACAACGGAAAATATCCTTGGAGAGTTTCACTAATTCCAAAAACAAAAACAAACATAAACGCAAAAAATCAGAGAAACCCATGATGTAAGAAAATGATAAACAAAAAAAAAAACACAAATAAAACTCAAATGTCATTTTTCCGCACACAATAAATAGTCTGTACAATTAATTCAATGTGAAAAAGGAGCGGAGACTTCTCCAAATAATCTACTAGAATTATAAATTTCGCTCTTCGAACAGCGTACTGCAAATCGAAAAGCAGAACGAAATTTTCCGTTTATGATTTCGTTGTGTCATTTTTGTATGGGATTTTTCGTTTCGCATCAGCAGCGTAGGTACTTGGCTTTAACCGTCGATATGTAATTTTTTCAATGCTTGTGCTTATATGCTCATCTTTTTCGGGACAAAAATATAATAAGACAAACTCTTTTTTATAAATAAGTAAAACAAATTTTTGTCATATAGAAACATAATGCTTGTACCTACATACATTTATCTAAGCCATTAACACACATAAACAATTAAACTAACTGTAAATTAAAGAAACAATAAATTTAAACATAACCCTTATTTTACATCTATAGATATTTTAATTTATAGATATGTATACCTATTGAAAAAGCACGTGGCACTTGCAGTGTTTGTCAAGAGAGCAAATGCAGTAGAGGTACTCGCTAAAGTTCAATTCATCACAATCAAATTTATACAATACATTTAATAAGCTTTTTAAATATATAAATTAAATGAGGGTGTTATGTCATTATACGAGTATGTATCAGATTATTATTATTAATCATAAAAATAAAAAAAAAACCACATCGATATCTCCCCGACGGGGAATTGAACCCCGGTCTCCCGCGTGACAGGCGGGGATACTGACCACTATACTATCGAGGATGTTGAGTTCAGTTCGATGAAAAGCTGTTTTTGAAATCAATAGATTATTCAAATTGTGAAAGTTGAGCTAAGATAATTTTTTTAGTGCAAAATTATTTGAATTTCAAGACTCATCTAGAATTAAGTACTGAAACATATTTGTAATCAATTTAAGGCTATTTTTTCACCGAAGGTTGATCTCAGTTTAGATTAAATAAATCTATGTAGTGTTTACATCGCACAAAAAGATTAAAAAAGAAGATTAACTTTATAGCATTGCCTTGCAAAATGTAAACGATTTTTCATTTCATTTGAAAATAAGTGAGAAAAAAAAAATTACATATTATGCCTGTTTGGTAACTTTTTTTCAACAAATTTCTCAAAAACTAATTTTTTTTTTCTATGGGTTTTGACAGCAAATTGTGAAATTTTGTGAAAATTTGTGCAAATTCGCAAGAAATTTCACGTTACCAAACAGACCAATTATGTCAAAAGAAACAACAAAAATTCAATTTCGTAATGGATGCGTTCAGCGCGCTATAATATAGATTAGTTCGATTTGTAAATCTTTTGAACTTATGATTCGAGATTTGAAGGAGGTTAATGTTAAATCTATTTAAATCTCGGTTATGTGTTCGATGAAAATGTAGTAAAAAGCAGAGTTACCACTGGGATAAAATTGTATCGTGGAGGATTCTTTTTTTTTATGGGACACTTTTCTTACAATCATTCTATAACTGAATGAAAGTTATATGTTTTTTTTTTTTTATAAAAACCAAAACTTTATTGTATATTATACTACAATATTTGTTTGTGTATTAATGAATTAATGTATTTAATTTTTGTTTTATAAATAAAAAAGCATTAAGATAATTCTTTAAATCTGATATTTTAAAAAGTTTTGCATTTATTTTCAAAGGGATTCATTTCTTTTCAAAAGCACTGTTTTTTTATTCGAAGTGATTCATTAATAATTTTGACTGCGGTAACACTAGATGTGTTTTATTCATTGATGCATAGCCAGCGCAGCAAAATTTCCATATTGCAAACAAAAACAATTTGATTGCTGGCGAAAAAGAAGTCAGTAAAAAAAAAAGATGGTTGTGTTGGCGATAGAACTTTGAATTATTGAAATGAACGTATATGGAGTGAGTAATCGTTTTATTCAGACTTGTACTGCGCTGGCTATGCAGCAATGAATAAAACACATCTACTGTTAAAAAGCTGTAAAATTTAGTTCTTTAACTGTTAAAATGAATATTTTTGACGTATATGTACATATAATAGCCCATTCAGTGGTTTGTTTTCGACATCGAAGGTTTGAATTAAACTTGAGAAAATCAGCTTAAATAACTAGATAACAGTTCTTTTTGTGAGAAAAATTTGTTTGACAAAATTTTTAGAAGATATTACTGAGTAACTTTATCACATTAATAACATTTTCTCTATTGTTATTGATTGAGGTGATTTAACGAAATTTTTACTCGAGTTAACTCAAAAGCAGTTTTTCAGGGATATAGGATTCATTTTTAAAGTAGCCAAAAATCTATCGAAATCAAAGTACTTCACTATCAAAATGTACTTTTACTATCCAAACAGAGAAGGTGACACTGTGTCGAAGTATGATGGGAAGGACGGCGTTGTTTTTTTAATGTTTTGACGCGAATTGGTAAAAAAAACTGTCAAGTTGAAAAAAAAAAATATTGGCCAATTACTTCAAAATTATCTTAAATTACATCAAAATTCGAATCAGTTACCATTGATATATTATACATAGATCATGTAGAAATTTTGTAGGTATATTGACAAACAAAATACCAACAAATCTGAATTTTGGGAGAGACCTTTATTTCCTAAGTAAAAGTACCCTACATTTTGACTAGGGCTAAGACTTTTAGGTGTGCAATATTCAGGTTTTTTGTAAATATCTCGAAAAGAATCAGTTTTTTTTTTTCTTCAAAGAAATGTTAGAATAAAAATTGTTGTTTATGAAACTCTACATAATATAATTATTTCGCAAACGTTGCAAAATCATTTTTTTTTTTTGTCTTTTAATGAAGAATATTTCACACAATACCTGGGGTCAAAACCTGATTTACGTTGAAAACCATGAAAAAATAAAATTGAGTAACTACAACTCATTCTCGTCGTGTAAAATTATACTTTAACAAAATTTCGATAAAACTGAAGCTTGGTTTAGAGATATTTTTTGACCTCCTAAAAAGTGCCTTTAGTTTAAAAGACTGATTTGAGAAATATGTGGGCAAATGTTACAAAATCAAATCAATTGTTGGTTTTAGTGTACTTAATTTTGGGTGCGTTTGTGCAAGTTTGCTGAAATCTATGGCTCTTACCAAGAACGGGTAACAATCCTCTTTTGTGAAGTATTTTAAGGTACAATTTTTGTGTTGATATTTCTTCAAAAATAACTGATACATAATAGTTTTCGAGTAACTTACAAAACACTAAATTTTGCCTCTTCATACCAGCACAATATCAGAAACCCTTGTTCAAATTTAATGTACTTTCAGAAAATACCCTATACAAATAGAAATAATAAAGCTCTCCACCATAAATTCAACTTTGTCAGAATTTTGTTCGAAGTGGATATTTAATTTTCTTCTGCAAAGTAGTTAGTTAACAAGAAAAAAAAAATTTAATTTCGTAATTTTGCGAAAATTAAAGTAGGCACTTCATTGGAGTCTGTTAATAAAAATTTGTAAAAGATTTTATGCATCCAATGCTGAATTTACTATGACCAACAATCTCTTTAAAAAAATTTGTCTCTATTTTGGTTTCATAACAAGATGTAGCCTTCAATTTACTGGAAGCAGTAAAGCAATAAATTTTGAAAATTATACAATGTTCGATTGATGAATAACGTTGTGATTTTCAATAGTGATAGTATGCGGTCTGTTAAGAAGCTTGAAACTATAACGGATGATAGTCCTCATTTATAAATTTCTATATTACCGTTATGTGGCGAGAACCAGTAGCATCTTACCGCAGAAATATTTGACAATTCATTCTTCGTTCACATTTATGATGGGAGGGTTTGACAATTCGGCTTGACAATTTTAAAATTTGTACTTCACTTTCTCATAAAAATATAAATTTAAACCTATGCCACTTGAATGTTAACTTTATTAAAAAGAGCCTCTGGAAATAAAATGGAATTTTCAAGCTTTATCTAATACCTACAAATTTTATAAAAAACAATCGTTAGAAACAACTTCTTGAATAATGCAATCATTTATAACTAGTTTAATGGACTATAAAAATACATTTTCACTAAATACACATCTAATGTCTAGATCTTCATTGTTATTAATTAAGTGAAAATGGCTCTAGTTTTTTATTCAACCAAAAGGGCAAATATGTGTCTAAAAATATCATTCAAAATCAACAAAATTGTGTCTGCAAGTTAAGAGGCAGTCCTCTGTGACACATTTAAGGCACGTGTTACAATAATCGTAACCTGTCTACCTTTGGATGCTTTTTTTCAAAGGCATTTATATTACCTACATATACGTAGAAATGCTACAGCTATAAAATTAATATTCCAACACAACCTTTAATACCTCAGAGACCAATATTCAAGGAACACAAAAATGAAATGGAATGGAAAATACTTTTCATTCACGCACTGAAAAATTGATGACGAAATTTTTTTAACATTCATGGAACTGCTTCTATTGCACCACCACCAAACACCGCACCAGATATATATATAAAAATAAAGAGTTGGGAAATTCTACTTAATGTTAAAGTTGCTCAATACCAAATTGATTGCCTCCCCACAAATAGATCGAAAGGAAACCACCGACCAACGCGACGATGTTGTTAAGAAATAAATTAAAAAAAAAACAAAACGCACTTTAAAGCCTGCAATTTAAAAATTGAACACTGTTTTCCACTTACGTGAAATACACACGTCCTCTTTTGTGCTGCGGCGCTTTCCAAATCAACTTGGCTCCCAGCTTATCCCTATTGTCCGAGTGAGTAATGGCCGAGCACTCTGGAATGCCTTTGGTGTTCTCGCTTTGTTCCCAATGGCCGATCCATTCGTTGGTCACAAAGTCACGTGCCTGAATGAAGAATCCACGGAACACATGGCGGTTATCGTAAGGGTAGATTACAACTATACGGTAAATATAGAAGAATTTTTAGTCCTTAATCAGGTCGGGCAAGATGCTGACTTTATATATAGTCCTTATATCATGCACCTACCTGTGATTTGTTGCCCAGGATTGAAGCTTTCTGCACTAGCGACGACTTCAAAGGGATTCGTTTCCAATGATTGTGGCCGGGCTTGGCCGTGGTTGGGTTGATTGGCGCGTTTTTTGACGCAGGTGTCTGCTGGAGCACCATCCGGAAAGCCACAACTGCTTTGAATCAAAGCTAATCCAACTAGAATTAATCCTATGGCACTGGAGGAATTCATTGTAGGTACTATGGGGTTTTTGTTTTTTTTGTAAATTTGTGTCTATATATCGCACTTCGTATATGTGGTGTTGCACGACACACGCCACACGGTGAACTACACGATTTCTGGCCTGGTGGCACTGACTGAGTTAAGATCTCTTTTAGTCCAAGCGCCGATAGGTTTGGGGGTTTTTAAAGCCTTTCACTACTAGTCGCAGCTCGAGATGTTGGTTTGATATAGCTGTAGAGTGGGAAATGTCCATAGTAGTTAAAGTGTGTGGTACTGGATTTAAAAAAAAAAAAAGTCGATCCTATGGTGGGGGCTCCTTTATAGATGAAGCTTGCAAATAGAAGTTCACCTAATTTCAGCATGTTACTACACATATCGGACGGAACACCAGAATAAACCGGTATCAGCATCACTGTGCGTTTTTGTTTACATTTAGTAATAGTTTTGATGTGCGTGGTGGTAGTAGGTACAATCACCCTATGGAAATAAAACAAATTAAGTTTAAATTGACAATCCAAACGTGAGTTTTGGGTTCATTGACTATCTGCAGTACGTATAGTCGTATATGACGCATTGATTCAATTAGGACCGGTTATGTTTTTTTGGTTTGTCCATAAATATTGTTTGATCGACATTTTATTTTATCCATCAATTGCATCAACCACCAATACTCAAAATCAAAAAAAGGCAAACACAACGTGTATGTAGCTATATATACAGTCACAAATATTTTAACAAGAAATTGATTGGAGCTTAAGAGCTTCTTAATAAAACAAAATATATTTGGTTTTGAGACATGATAATCTCACATATGAATTATAATATAACTTATCTAGTTTTTTGAAACTTGGAACAATTAATCCTGTGTAAGAAAAAAGTGTTACATGTAACAGGGACCCGAAAAAATCAATTATTAGTAGTTAATACCAACTTTGTCGCATGAAAACAAATTTAATTTGTGAACTTCTGATTTTAAGAATTAAAAAAACTGAAGCCAAAACTTTTAAAACATATTTATATTTCTTCTACATATTTTTATAATATATTTCTTCTAGAATTACGAGTTTATTTAAAATGTTAATGTTTATAGTCGCTTAACATCTAAACCACTAAGGCTCATTTGAAGAAACGAATTTAAATTCAATATAAGAACTTAAAATGACAGTTTACGGTGATGAATAAGTTTAAATTAAATATTTAACTATTTTAATATCAACAAACGGCTCTAATTGAAATGAAAATTTGTACAATAATTCATTTTGGACGCGCGAGTTACCTTGGATACAAAAAAGTGGTTGGTAGTTTAAGTTTACAGTGCAACAATAATTCATAACAATAAGAGTACATAAGTTAAACTGGCTTAACAATAAGTTGAATGGAAATTGCAATTACAGTTGCAGTTTTAGTTGCAAATACAGTTTTAAAAAATTAAATTTGTTATAAGAAAAAGCTCTTTTAATGTACCTACATATATTTTAGTATAAAAATATCAAGTTTTGCAAGCTGCGCTCGGCTTCCACTTCTTCTTATTGTAAAAAAGGCGGGTGTGGTACGAAGTCCAGAGGTAAAAGTTAGTTCATACATATATATATGTACAATTGAACATATATAATTATATAAAAATTTAATTTCTTTATTTTTAAAATGTCAATAATTTCATGAAAAAGATTAAAAAGAACCATGCATTTATTTTACTAAGAAATAAACTTAATTATTAACAAATATATTTTTATGAAGATGGCATTCACTTCATCCACCGATAAGACCATCGAATAACCATTTATTTACTTCAATATGATATTAAAATAGCAACACAGCATTTAATCTCAATTTATAAACTCAAACTCAATGGATTTTCTTCCTTTTTCTGAAAGAAAAAAAAAAACGTATGGCGTATACTTGTTTTTTTTTTTTTTTTTTTTTAACTTATGAAATAAGAATACTGAATAGCCAATTTAAGTACAGTTTAAAAAAATGAATGCATAGACACCATTTTAAGGTGTAATTGTTTTAGGAAATAGTAAAATGAATTTAAGGTATGCAATATCGTTTTTTCCAGCGGATAGTTTTTTTTTCTGTGTAAAACGGCATTCTTTGTTAGTTCACTGACACTCAAAGTGATTTATACGGTGCAGTGCAATATGACCCGCAGAATGAAAGCCCACAAGTCTTATTTCCCAAAATAACAAAATAAAGGGAAATAACATCCATGGGCTTTTTTTTCCTTTTTGAAATGGAAACAAAAGCTGGGGGTTCTAATTCATTTTTCTTGTAGGTTTAAATGAAGAAAACTCTTGACATATATAGGCACCTGCCTGACGACTGAACATATCCTAAGCAGAGCAGTGAAGTTGCGTGAGCGGGACTGAGAACCCAAAAAGGGAGTTAAAATCCTTTGGAATCAGCGAATCAGTATTAATATTTCGATTTAAAATCATTAATTGAAATATGTATGTTTTGAAGCAAAGTAACAGCCCTATTCTGGCAAACCTCACATTACAAGTTACAACAACCTCACAAGAAGAGGTGAACTCGATTTTGTGAGGTTTTCGTATTCTGGCAGCACCCTCACAACTGTAAGGGTGCCGCACAAAAACTATCGAAATTGTGATCTTTTTTCAGAGCGGGTCACAACTCACAAATTTGGCATTTGAAATACAATTTTAAGACACTTTTGTTTATTCTTCTCTGAAAAAATATTTTATAACCAAATCAACATGTTAACTGGTCAAAAAAAAAATATATTCTCTGTCGTAAATCGGAAAAAAAAATGTATTCCTTCATAATTTCTCACAAAACAATTCTCGTCGAGTACGATCGACATAGAACAGCAAGTGGTGTACATATGTATATATTATGTATGTATGTGGCATCATAATCATCTTCGTTGTCGATGAGTTCAGCAATCACAATAAAAAATTCACCTTGCTGCGGTAAGTTTTTTTGTGAGGTTTCTTGTGAGGGTTATCGCAGAATACGGAAAATGTTATCGAATCACAGCAACCTCACAAGAAATCAACCTCACAAGGGCTTGTGACTTGTGAGCCCTCACAACGCCAGTATATGGGTCTTAATGCCGATTCAGAGAGGTAAAACCACCCGGGGATCTTAATACTTTTTTACGGTGGGTCTTAGTGCACTACACCGATTTATACTGTCCCAAATTTTGTTGATACACAATTTTTGTAAACTAAGTCATCCATGTTGCAAAAATAACGCTACTCTAAGACAAGAGACTTACAAAAATAACTTAAAATGGAAAGAAAAAACACAATGGAAAAATTACAATATTATTTGAAAGCTTTTTAAAGTCATATTTATTTATTTATGTGTTTTTTAAATCAAATTGTTTCGATCGATAGTTTTGCAAAAATATTAAAAAAAAGTTATTATGGTTTTATTTTTAATTTTACGTAGGTATACCTACCAAATTATTTTCCAATTTTATTTTCCATATAAATGTATATATGTCAGTATTTCAAAATATTAACAGAATCTGATGTTTAAACTTTAAAAAGTAGGTATATTGTTTTTTTTTAATAATTTTTATCAAGAAACGCTTTCGTCAAAACTCCTTCCTGGGCTACTAAATAATAAAAATAGAAATTTATATTTGTTCCGAAATTTTAAATTAAACACCAAAAATGTCATTACCATGATGGCATGTTCCACTTTGTACCTTCCCCCATCAAATAAATATTATTTTAAAGTTGTAAATAGGTTTGAAAAATGTATTGATGTAGCTTTGAAGAAAAAAAAACAATTTCCTTCTCTCTTATCTACGAATGAGCTTTTTGTTTTATTTGTTTTTGAAGCTGTAGAAAAATAGCCGGTATGTATAAAATGTCGTAGTATTTCGTTTTGTTTTTACTAGATTTGCAGATTATTTAACATTACGTGACTCAACTGTGGTCATTTAGTTGAGCATCAATGAAAAAACGATTATAGATAAGCGAATTTAAGTTATACGTCGTTAAAATGCAATTTAAATATTGAAGCATATATTGACCTCTAAGAGTTTCAATTATGAAATTTAAGAAAGAATTTTAGTTGTTAATCAGAAACTGGTTTAATTTTTTAAGGTTATGAAATAGGTTTTCACACATTGTTTATTCTTTAAGAAAATGAACCTAAAATCTTTGTAAAAGGCAACGAAAGCATAAATTAAAAATGATTTTAACCTATTTTTCTAAAGAACCACAGGGCCTGGGGCGACGCCGCGCTGGGTACAGGTAAATTGGGTGACGCGATAGCTCGTGTAGAACCAGGGCCTAGTGACTTACAACCAGGGTTATAAAGGCTTTAGCTCTTTTTTAGCTTAAGCCCTCGTTCAATTCACAAGTCAGTAATGGACTCGTGAATTAAAAAAAATTCAATTCATAAGCTAGTTGGGATTTGTGAATTGAAAAAAATTTTATTCATAAGCTATTTTGAAAAAAATACTTAATTCACCAGACGATGATGCACGTGCGACTTTGTCATGAGACATATTGCATGCGACATGCTGCCCGTGGTATGCTATGCGTTGATCTTTAAAAATAATTTTAAATTTTACTAAATAAAAACAAAGATTTTTTAAAAGCTGGAATTTATTAAACGAATATTTTATGGATTCCATAAATAAATACAGTACGTTCTCGATTAACGCAACTCTCGATTCACGCAACTCCTCGATTTTCGCAACAGCAGAATTTATATCATTGTTGACGCAGTAATCGCAACTCTTCAAAAAAAAATTGACTTGATAAGTGCAACTTTTGTTTTATATGCATATCTTTATTTACTCAGGTTCTTAGCTATATGTCTGTTTTTGTCTGTTGCGTTACATTTTGTCTCGGCAGATGCAAGATTTTCTTTTTAGTTCAGCCCCTATTGAACAAATGTTGAGACTTAAAAACTGCGAGAAATGGCAATTTTAAAAAATCTAAAAATCCAAAAAATTCAAACAAAAATGTCCAATTTTTTCCAAAGAAAATAATTATAGCTACCTATAGAGAACTAAACGTATGTATATATGTACTTATATCTTAATGAATGAACTTATTTCTGTTTCTTTCTTATTATTTAGGTGTTATTGAATCAAAATTTGTTGCATTAAATATATTATATAGGTGCTGGTTTTCTGATTTTCGCTTTGCATCTCGAATTGAGCCCAAACAAATATTTACTCGGTTATTGCAACAACCTCGGTCATTGCAACCACCCTTGTTTTAATTAGTTGCGATAATCGAGAATGCACTGTAAATAAATGCAAAAAGTAGTAGTTCATAATTCAATTCAATGCAAAAATATTGCACCAAAAATCACAAATGTTGAATCAAACAACGTAGGTATTAATGAAAAAAAAACATCCTGTCAGTGGTTGCCATGTTCTCAAAATCACTGTAATAAAAGGTGTATCGTATATAGGGTAACATACATTTTATACTTTATTTATAGTATTTTTATACTTACTATTGTACATCCAAAATGTCGTTTTCATTAACCGTATCATAATCATCTTCATATTCTTGAAACATAAAGATGATTTCTTAGCATATTGCGATTAGATTATCACAAAATTTCAATTTTTTGATAATCGTTCGACCCAAATCGAATGAACTTAATTGTAGTTTTTAATGCGAATGTGCTAACAAAGAATTTTGTATATCATTTAAATTTTGCAGATATAAGCATTCCAACTAGCTTATGAATAAAATTTTTTTTTAATTCACAAATCCCAACTGGCTTGTGAATTAAATATTTTTCAATTCAAAAATCAAAAACAGCTTATGGCTTAGTGTTTTTTTTTTTAATTCATAAACTCACAACCCTGCTTACAACACTCCATTTCTGTTTTCGTGTTATTGACAAGAATGGAGGGGACCTACAATTTTCTGCCAAATCCAAACGGCTAAGGTGAGAAGCACTCTTTAATGACAAGAGATAGATACTCTTGGAGTAAAATATGCATTTGTAATGTCAATGAATGATATCTATTAAAAGAACATGATTAACAAAAATATTTCGACTAACAAAACTTTTAAATTTTAAAACAAAAGCTTACTCATCCTTTAATGTAAAAAAACATCAAAACGCAATTAAGTTTAAATATAAATGTACAAGCCATTAACCTTATATAGCCATCGTTATTATATGGATTTACAACATACCATATAACCACAATCGTTCTGAGATGCGGTGTTAAAACCATATTCAACCAAAAGCTGTAAATATAAAGAAGGACCTGAAACTATACCAGAGTTTCAACATATAACATACATATACACAGTATGTACACATATGACCGACAATTGAAGTACGTATACTTAAAATGTATCTTGTATATCTGATGTCCATTTTGCACCCCATATATATAAAATAGCAAGTGAACATTGCACCTCACTTTATTAAAGATGCATGTCACGTAAGGGATTGCTACAAGATTGTCGACCTCGATTCTGGTGCAATGAAGAGATTAAAAAAAAAAAAAAAATCTAGTACACGGCTCGGGTATACTATACGTAGAATGGTACACATGTATGTACCTATATACATTGTTGTAATTGTATGGATTTACAGTGCTATATCTGCAGTATAAAGGACCAATATTAATGATTCGAAAAATTGACAGAATGTATACATATGAACTAACGAATCTTATTTAATGTATTAGTATATGTAGGTGTATATAACTAAAAGGATCAAAGTTAAAAATACCGATATGTGTATGGACATATAGAATAGATGTAAAATACTCGGGTCCTATAAGGAGACCAAGGATTTAGTTTGATGAATTCAACCCAAAAGTTTGCTATTTTTTTAAAATATTATTGTATTTATACATTTTTAACTTTGAACGACATAACTGAACGATACCTGTATATGATTGTCATTTCGAACAAAGTTAAATTTTGTTTGAATTATTGTATTAAAAATCTTTTAAACAACAGGACGGATAATTGTTTTCAAAATTTCGCAAAGAGAGCCCAGGATTTTTTAAGCCCGAATTTTTTGAAATATGTAGAGGGATCGGAATCCCGCTTTTTAAAATCCCGTTTTTTTCGAAAATCACGAAAAAAAAAGTTTAAAAATCCCGTCTACTAAAATACCGTTTTTTTTTTAAATCCCGTTTTCTAAAATCCCGCTTATTAATACGCCTGTTTGGTAACTTTTTTCTTCAAAAAATTTCCCAACGCAGTAACTCCCACTAAAATTGGGACTTG
Source organism: Epistrophe grossulariae (assembly GCA_929447395.1). Classification (NCBI taxonomy): domain Eukaryota; kingdom Metazoa; phylum Arthropoda; class Insecta; order Diptera; family Syrphidae; genus Epistrophe; species Epistrophe grossulariae. The sequence continues at coordinate 127,571,955 of OV839567.1, forward strand.
GTTCATTATGATGAACTCATTCCCTTTATTTTTGGAACTAACTCCGCACACAAAATAAACTAATTCACAAAATGCAAATGAAGGCTTATGTGTAAATAAAAACTACCAAATGATAAAAAGAAACTTTGCATACACCCTACCTCGCACCTACCCCAAATCCTATAGTGCAGGGAGGTAGTTCCCCCAAATATACCTCACTGTTTATTAAAATCCTTGGTACTTATTTCATAATGAACCAAGTCCCAAATAAACTAACTACTAAATTTATGAACTAAGTCCTAACGAAATTTTGGTGGGAGTTAAAAGAAGTAGTTTTAATTGCAAAAGCGGAATAATCAGAAACAGGATTATAAAAAACGGGATTATAAAAGACGGGATTATAGAAAGCGAGATCTTGAAAAAGCGGGATTATAAAAAAAGGGTCATAAAAAGCGGGATTTCAAAACCGGTATTTTAAAAAACAGTATTATAAAAAGCGGGACATCAAACCCAACCCGTTTTTAATGTTTATTTAAAATCGATTTGAGACGCATATATTCCAGATTTTTACTCCAACCCCTCTAAAGTATTAACAAACAAAATTGACTTTAAGTAAAATGACCGACTGGGTCACCCGAACTCGCGAACTTGAAAAATATTAAAAATGTCAAAAAATTTAAGTTTACATACATTGTACATACATAAGTATTTGTAAATTTTTTAAATGCAATATATACTCGTACATAGTTTGAACTATAGAACTATTGAACTGCGGTATGCAAAATAATAACAAAAGCGAAAACTATCAGATATAAGAGAAGTGGGCGTGGTGGAAGGTGCATTTCCAAAAATAGTAAACGCGTCAAAATTTATATTTAAAACAGCCAAAATTAAAATTTTAAACTTTCTATGGATACACATATTAGCAGAAAATTTTTATAAATATGGCGGGGCAGTATACGTATATATAAGTGGGCTGAAAAAAATGACAGGTATGTCATGCATTAGTTTTAAGAGAGCTTTATATGTAACAATAGGTTTGCTATAATGGGCTTAAATAAGAAGATAATTCAAATACATGAAATTTGGGCGTGGCAGTTGGTGTATATTTCTGTAACCCTACTTAATCTTTCCGCCGTTAATAGGACCAAAATTTAAAAACTTCAACGATCGATTCTTTACTTTTAGAACCTGTACATGATTATATACACGGACAAACATTGATTTTTATATCTGTGGCAGTGAGGGCCCCAGTTAAAGCTTTCATTGAAACTCGTCGAAACACAAATCAGTGGAACGGTGTAATTTTTTTTGACAAGTCGATAATAATAACCTTAATTTTGAGGTAAGAGTTGATCATAACATCTCATTGGAACGATTGTTTTCCACTTTTCTGAAACGAAAATCAGCTGTTCATTGAAAACCATTTAGTTCATTGAAATAATAAAATTTTTAATGATCGATTTCAATGAAAGTTATAACTGGGCCCTAAGACAGAGTAGCTTATGGGCAAAAAACAGTTTTCGAGAAAAACGCATTTTAGTCTAGAATCTCTAATAGCAATTAAAGTAAATTTTTTTCGGGAATTATAAAATAGCTTTTCAACGGGTAATGATTTCGAAATGGGGATTGTACAGAAAAGAAGGTCTCAAACTATGGACTACTAACAATCGAAAAACCCAAAAATCGCTTTTGTCGACACAAGCTACTCGTGTCTTAATGCCACAGATATAATGTACTGTACAGTGTACATATTTATCAGCATATAGCGGGTATACCCGGAGTTTGCCAAACAATAACTTCTGGACCGATTTTGATGAAACAGTAAACTTTTGAAAAATATTATTTTTTTTATTATACGATTTATCTTTTTTATTAAATTGTAACGGGTCATTCATTTCGTGGTTTCAAGCTGGTAGCGCTGGCACATGACACCTTTCAAACTCAGCTGTCATTTGAAGTACCATAATATTATAGCGAGTTTCATTCACGAGAAGATTTGCACTTTTTGTCAAAAGATGTGCCATTTTCTTATTTTAAGAGTTTCATTGTAAGAAAAAGAGCAATTCTAAGACAATTTCTCAACACGAAAGAAGAGCTCTCTCATGAGGTGAGAGATTCGATCTGAATACACAGCTTTTTTTTCTGTCAAATGAAAAATATTTTGTTGTTTTATTTGTTTATTGTGAAACTTATCTCCGCTAGTGTTAAATTAAAAAAAATAATTATGGAGGAAGTTCATAATTTGGATTTCATAAATTTGTTGGAGTTTTTTGTCAAAAAGCAAATGACAGGCATGTCAAACTACTGAAAAAAGTTTCATTGAAAGTTTCATTCATTGATTTTGGGAGCAATTCTTTAAAATCTGAATGAAACTCGCTATTAGTTGAATGTTTACCATTTGCGATAATGGATCGTTTATAATTTTCTATTTTTATATAGGTACACTACGGATCACTTGTATAAAGGCAACATTTTTATTGAACTAAAACAAAAATTATGTCTCTATAATTCATTATATGACTTTAATAAGTGAGTGGAAAAATATCTCAAGAGAATGCACCAACAAAAATCACTTTACTGTACAAAGTAACGGGGCTTTAACGATAAGTTTGTAAACAGAGTCGGAAATTCAAGCAATAAAATCGGTTCTCTTAAATAAAGGCAGTTGCGAAAATAACGGCATTTGTGAATATTTGGTAAATATATCCATGTTATGTGAAAGTTGAGTAAAATTCGAAGTGAAATAAATTAATTTTGTGTAGTTCGTAATGTGTATGACTACCATGGTAGGGAAGCGAGTCGTACAATCACAGCAGAGAGGGTGGGGGCAATCAGCTATTATAGAGCACTTGAGCTAAGTTTTCAAAGTACTAATAAATGACGGAAATAATCTACAAAGGAATATTAGAGCCAGCATTTCTTAAGATAAACGAGCTATTTGGACCTTTGTTTTGGATTCTTCAACAAAAGATTTCAACAATCCATACCAATCCAACAGTAAAATCGTTTTTATTCCAAGCCAAAAAGTGGAAATATTGAATTGGCTGCAATATTCACCTCACTTTAAAGTTGTAGGCAATGTTTGAGGATGGCCAACTCGCAAATTGTACGAAGGAGGAAAGCAGTACAAAAATAAGGCAGCTAAGACCGAAACTTTCCTTAATTACTTAAAATCATTGTACGACTCGCTTCCATACCGCTTTTTGTGGTAGTTTCAAAAAATGGTAGTCATACACATTACGAACTACACAATTTAATTTATTTCACTTCGAATTTTACTCAACAATCACATAACATGGATATCTTTACCAAATATTCACAAATGCAGTTATTTTCGCAACTGCCTTTATTCAAGTTAACCGATTTGCTTGAATTTCCGACTCTGTTTACAAACTTCGTTAAAGCCCCATTACTTTGTACAGTAAAGTGATTTTTGTTGGTGTATTCTCTTGAGAAATTCTGAAACTATTTTTCCACTCACATATTTAAGTCATATAATGATAATTATAGGGACTAACCTAATTCTCGTTTAAGTTCAATAAAAGTGTTGCCTTTATTCAAGTGAACCGTAGTGTATATCCGTTTAGGTCATAAGGTGTGATTTTTATCGTTCGTTCAAAAATGAGAATCACCATCTTGTATTCGCCCCTGACAAAAAAAAAAACTCAGACGTTAAGGTCTTACTTATCATTGCATTTTTGACACTCATCTTATTGTTCTAAGGCTAAGATTAAAATACAAACAATTCAGTGTGAATTTTTGTTTACTTTTTGGATGTATAGTATGTCCAAATAAATGTATTAACAATGGATTCAAGCTCTAACGGCAAAGATTATCAATAATAGCATGTTGATACACTCTTTGGCTATAGCAGAGAATCTACTAAGTATATACATATATATATGAGTTGACCCATTACCAATTTCTATACGACGAACTGTAAACACTTTGCTGTGAGTATGTATAGGTTAACCGTAAACGTAAGAGATATAATACAAGCAAAAAAAAGTCACAATCCAAAATAGCATACCTAGATAAGAATATATTATATAGTAAATACATATGGTGGGAGTTATAGTAGTGCTAGAGTATAAACAAATCTACTTTCAATTGATTAAAAATCAAACAATACTCAAGAAACAATGGAAACGCTTTGGAATTTCGGTTCTGTTTTTAAATGATTTTTAATCTTATCTTATTTCTAATCATTTTGAATGTTTATTTTTTTTATTTTTTGGAAATTCAGTCAGCGACAAATACTCGTCAAGAGAGGTCTCAGATTTGAATTCCACGGAGAAAGTAAGAAAAAATGGAAAAGAAAATTATAAACTTCGGTGCTGGCCCTACTAAGCTGCCTAAAGAGGTAAGTACATACATAATTCTATTTGTACCAAAAGCATTTTATTATACAATTGTTATTCGAAACAATTTTTAGGTATTAAAAGAAATCGAAAAGAACCTCATCGATTATGAAGGAACAGGAATAAGTGTCATGGAAATGTCACATCGATCGGCTGGTTATATAAAAATAAACGAAAATGCTCTAAAAGATCTTAGACAATTAATTGGAGTTCCGTCAAATTATAAGATACTCTTTATGCTCTGTGGTGGTACTGGAGTATTTTCGTCTGCCTGCTTAAATTTAATGGGTCGCACTGGGACAGCTGACTACATTGTTACAGGTGCTTGGTCCGAAAAGGCGGCTAAAGAAGCCGCCCATTATGGATCGGTTAATTTGGTTTTGCCAAAAGTAGAAAAATACACTACAATCCCAAGCCAAGATACTTGGAACTTAAATCCCAACGCATCATTTGTCTATTACTGTGACAATGAGACAGCTGATGGAGTGGAATTCAGTTTTGTGCCCGAAACTAATGGTGTTCCATTGGTCTGTGATATGTCATCGAATTTCCTCTCTAGACCCATCGATGTGACGAAATTCGGAATTATTTTTGCAGCGCAGAAAAATGTCGTTCCTGCTGGGGTGACTGTGGTGATTGTGAGAGAAGATCTTTTGGGCAATCCAATGAAGATAACCCCATCAATTCTAGATTTCAATGTTATTGAGAAAAATAATTCCATTTACAATACCCCACCGACTTTCATGTGAGTATATTGTCGATATCCATAACAACGTATTTCATTTCATATTTAACAATCGAATTATTTTTTTTTTTTTTTGCAGTGTTCACGTTATGTGTCTTATATTCAAATGGATCAAACGTAACGGTGGCCTAGAAGAAATGGCCAACAACTCAAATATCAAATCCAAACTACTTTACGATATTATTGATAAGTCAAATGGCTTCTATGTGTGTCCAGTTAGTAGAAAAGACAGATCTAGAATGAATGTATGCTTCAGAATAGGAAGTCCAACTGGTGATGAAGAATTGGAGAAGGAATTCTTGGAACTATGTGAGAGCAAACATTTGGTACAATTGACTGGCCATAGATTAGTTGGTGGTGTTAGAGCATCAATTTACAATGCCATAACAATACCTGAGACTCAAATTCTAGCTGATTTAATGGTCAGCTTTCTTGAGAGCAAGAAGAAATAAAGTGATACAACCGTTTGACAAAATATCGAAGCATTAACTCTAATTAAAAATTCATTAGAAAAATTTAAAAGTTAATAGTTAAGGGAGGATTCATACTGCAAACTAAATTTTGAAAGAAAGTATATTAAGTATACTTGTATCTATATGAATTTTATTTTCAATCTTAAAATATTCAAATCTTGTGTAACTTAATAATCTCTCAATTCTTTAAATCATGTTTGGATATGTACAATACATTTTAGAAGTGTTTTGTATAGAATTTTATTTTGAGTAGAAGATTCAATTTTCAAAGTGCAATACATGTAATAATTAATTTAAATGACCTTATTGGTCATAGATAGTGTTCAATAAGTTTTTTTAGTATTTCTGGCGATGTTATTTGTTTTTAAATGTTAATCAATATATAGTTAATGCATTTAAACAAATTATTATATAGATTTAATACATGAATTTCTTCTAGTACTCAATTATTTATTTTATTTTGTTTACAGTAAAGTACCGTTGACTATATATATAAATTTTGTTATTTAATTATAATCATAAATAAAAAGATAACATTACATAGCCTATGATATTTTCTAACTTTTTTAATTGTTCTATAGGACGAGAAGAGAATAGATTTCTTATGAAATATTATATACTTAATGGACATTATTGTGTATCTAGAAGGGAATTTTATCTTCCTCGAACACAAATTCAATATTCAATTACAGTCAACTTAAATTAACCTAGGAAATTTCTTCGGTTGCAGGTAAAACTCACTAAGTGCTTTTGGAGCTTATTGAAGACGATGAGGTATCAATGAATAATTTATTATAAAAATTCAATTTCATTAGTAAATCGATGAAAGTTAAAAATATGAGATTGGTATTTTTAATAATCGGCAAGTTTGAAATTTGTAAAACTATTCGAATTAAAAAATTTTCAACAATGATGATAGAGAACACGTAAATAGAGGGTCCCGTTATTTTTGTCTTCCTGTTCGTCTGTCTATTTGTATTCATTCAAACCTACAAACTGATTTGTAGGTTTGGTCGATTTTCATAAAACTTGATACCAAGCGTCATTGATCTAAGGTTAGTTGTGATAAGTTTTATACCTTTTAATAAACTACAGGGCAAGCTTTCAAAAATAAAATATGCCATTTAGTAGTCTAGTATTTATACATATTTTGACCACCATTTAGGGTTATCGATTTATTTGTAGCAACATGTCGATGGTCATGAAAAATATTTATTTATAAAATGTTAGTCTAACTATTAAGCAGTGTTAATAAAAAAAAAAACGGTAAGAAATAAAAATTTTATATCAAAGTAGAGGTTTTTCTAAATTAAAAAAAAATGTGTATAATATTATTGGTTATGAAATTTTTAAGAAAATAATTTGAAAAAAAAAATGCATTGACGCACCCTGTACATTATGATATGAGTTATTTCAACATCTCGGTTATAGAGTTTTTTTTTTTTTTGAAAATATTGTTTAAACAAGTTTAAGCAAGAAATGAACTTTGGGGCAATTTCTTTGCCATCAAAATGCATTTTCGGTGTAACTAGACGTAATTTGAAGTCAACACCAAGTCCCAGATGCCTTGTGATTTTTTCCTGTAGCCTCTTACTTTTTTGTTTTAAACAAAAAAAAAATATAAAAAAAGGTTTTCAAATTAATATTCAGAAAAAAAAATTAAATAACGAACAATTCCTGAAAATTTCATACTTTTAGCACCATGACTCGAAAATTTATGTAGCTTTTAACATTTAAAAATAATTTCGATTTTCAAGCAAAACTATTTATTAAACGCTGGTTGCGACCTCTAAATGGTGTTCGGTTCTAAATTTTTTGTTCTTAATCATTTGGTTTCAATCTAAGCCTCATAATTTCGTTCGGTTCTGGTTGAATATCGAGAAAGGTGTTTCATATTTTGTTTATTATATTTAAATTTAAATTTTTTGAAAGAAATCAATACCTAAATTCTTGTGAAATTAGACTTAAAAAATAAAACAGTTGTGTAAGTAACCTACATATGTACGTATGTTGATGTATTCAAATATTAGTCCAAGTGTAGTTTGTTGTTTTTTTTTTTACGCTATCAGTACTGCCTTTGAAGAAATACTTCCTATATGTTGTTGAACATGAACAACATATTGAATTACAATAAAGGTCACAAAAAACAAAAATGAAATACTTCCCAATTATAAGTTTTATAGATATAATTTTTTATTTATAATTTATTTTAGAATCACAAGTATGGAATATAATGTATGGAATATAATGTCCCCTAAGTATGGAATATAATGTCTCTCAAATGAGCACCAGATTCATGCTCTTTCTAGAGCGTTTTCCATAACACTTCGTATTCAAATTAGGAAGAAACTTTGGACCCACCCTATACAAATAGAAGTAGACACCCGGAAAAACGCCGCCGCCGCTCTAAAAAGAGGAGGGTGTTATTGTCGGACCTTCGTGAAGGTGTTAAAGTTGATAGAGTGGTGTATTCAATTAAATACATTTTTTTTTTTTATAAAATAGTCATGTATTCGAATGGGAATTTTTTTTTTTAATTTTGCAGGTTTGTTGTTTTTGTATATTTCAGTTGCTATGGAAACAAATATTTTTTTTGCTTTTATAATATTCAATGTTTATGTGTATTTCTATGTTGTTGTGTTTTATCTGAAATTAAAGAAAATAATTTTGTTACGTTTTCAATTCTTTATTACCTAAAATCATAGCAAGGGATAAGGGGCGTTCACATTCAACGACATGTTCATCAACACTAATTGTCGTGTCGTTAGATTTTTGTAATGTGAACACCAGTCGAACGACTGTCGATCAAGCAAGCTCTGTAGTTCAAATTTTTTGATAATTTGCCCTGTCGAACGACCGGTGTAGTAAATGTGAACTCCAGTCGAACGACCGAAAATTTAATTTTATATCTTACTTCTATTTTGTTCGTAAGATTAAAGAAGAATAGGTTGAAATGAAAGTAAAATAATAAAACAAAAGTAGAAACAAATAAAATTAATGCGCTAGTATTGGTGCGAATAATGAAATTCTCGCCATGTCGTTACGGAAGTCGTTAAATGTGAACGCTAGCAAAACGACTCGGGTCGAACCACACGTCGTTGAATGTGAACCCCCCTATAATATGTATAAAACATATTACATTGACTGTCATTAATATTCGGTTTTCTATTGAATAATTTACTAAAAAATGTTGGATGCTTAAAAAGTAATATTCTTACCGCTATTCAGGCAATTTTTGTTTCGCAGATTTTATAACCATCCAATTCCTTATTGTATTCCAATGAAAGAATTAAACAAAGACCACTATAACACAAGGAAAGTTAAGAAACAAGCGATTAAGATCGCCAAAGCTTAAAAAATTAACACTTCATTAATAATCGGGTTTTTATTTATAGGTTTTTAATCAAATGATTAAAAAGGGGATTAGTATTTGGCTAGCGCATCCCATATTAACAATAACTCCAGATAAACGCCTTGGTTTGGTTGAAACAATTTGTTTCAAATATTCTGGGCTTATTTTTGGCTATTCTTGCTGAAGACTTAATTTTAATGCATTTATGGTAGATGGTTTGTGGTTGCATATCGGTCAAAGAAGAGGATTTCGGAGTTCTTGCGAATATGGGATGCGTTAGCCAAGTATAATAATGCAATTTTTAACCATTTTAATAAAAATGTAAACAAAAAATCAAATATTAATGAAGTGTTTATTTCTAAGCTCTTGTGTTATAGTGGTATTTGTTTAATTCATTCTTTTGAAAACAATGAGGAATTGGATGGTAATAAAATCTGCAAAACAAAAATTAACTGAATGGTGGTATTTATTCTAGTTTTTAAGCATCCAAAATGTTTTAGTAACTATTCAATAGAAAACCGAATATTAATGGAAGTCACTGTATCTTCATTATTGATGTTCATGAAACGAAAACTAGATTGCTTAGGTATGTAATTTGAAATTTGAGTTCCACTGATCTTTAAGGTAAAGGTTTTGAAATGCTAGAGATATAACAGGATACATTCTTGGGAGCCGCGGAAGGTAGGGGGCTTAGAAGTTCCGCATGGAGGAAACTAAAAAAAGAAAATTACTTAGATTTTTGGAACCTTTCGATAAATTAATTTGGTGTTCCTGCAGCTGACAGATGAAAGTCACTTAATCCTGAAAAAAAATACTCTTGGAGAAGATATCCAAACTCTATACCTATTGACTATAAATAATTAAATAAAGAGAAAAGACTAACTATTTGATATTGATTTATTCTTTAAATAATTATTTAAAAGATTATAAAAGATTTATGTATGTATTTATGTACATATTGAGTATAGGTAAATGCAGTAAATACAATGAATATTTCTACTTTGCATAGAGGATGCATTTTAAAAAATATAGTAGAGATCAAATTTTTACATCAATGAAAATACTAATAAATCCTGACGTCAAATTACATTGTGCAGAGGACATCAAATTGAAAAATTATATCAATTTATCATTTAGTGCTTGTTTTACAATGTCAAACTAAAGTTCTGATTTATATAATAGGTAGGTACCTATGTACATAATCAGCCGTATCACGAATTCCATCGTTATCGGAAACTTTTCCGAATCCCGAAAAAAACTATCACTGCAGATTCCATCGTAGTGAAAAATCTCATACAAACAGTCATTACAAACGTATTCGGTGATAGTTTTTTACGGGATTCGGAAAAGTTTCCGATTACGATGGAATTCATGATAGGGCTGAATATTTGTATGACATTTCACCAAAAAGTAAACATTATTAAAACTTAAAGTGAACGTCGCTTATAAAATAGTAGGTGTTTGTCATAAATGTTTATTAAATACTCAGTCAATCCCTATCAGTTTTGGGTCGTGTCATTTTTAGTAATATATAATTAATTAATATGTTTGCTTGTTTTTACGGGGTTCATATTGAACGGGCTATTATTTGTGTTCACTTATGAGCTCTATTAATTATCTATTAAATGTCAAGACAAAAATTATTTCGAACAACAAGTGTGAATTTTTTTAAATAAAGTTCTGACTATTTATTCAATGCCAAAATATTGAGACCCTGGTATATCGACTTTTCGTAAAATTTTTTTCACATGAGGTAAAGAGTTCTTTTGATAGCACTTTTGGGATATGAGATATCCCTGCTGATTGCTCAATGATGTCGTCAAGAATAAAAAGAGTTTTTCGTCGGTTAATACCAATCGTTATTTCTTAAGATAGGTCTTACCACTCTTACCTCCAAGCCTCCAAGAGGGAAACAGAAAAAAAAGAGTAATGGAGATGCGATTTCTGATTTTAAAGAAAAGTAAATTGGCATCATACAGTTTAAGAGACATCTTATTGTCAGAAATAGGTATATACATCAGTACGAGTACAGTAGTTTTAGTAGATCTGTTTAAATTAACATTTCAAACTTTGCAAGCACACAGAACATTTTTTAATTAATATATAGAAGTCGGTTTTGAGTTAAATCACAAAGGTGTTTTGAAAAGTAAGTGTACAGTATATATCGCACCCTTAGAATGAAAGTGACCTAATTCAAAATTTTCGTAACTTCTTATTTTTCTAAAACTGACCTTAAAAAGCGTAAGGAACTCTAAAACCAGGTTGTAAAAAAGATGCCCAATTTTTTAGTTAGGTCAGTTTCATTCTAAAGGTGCGATATATACCCTCCATATTTTTTAAAATACTTTATATACATATAGTGCTTAAAGGCCCCTAGATACTAAGTCGATGACCAAGTTGATTCCAAAATACGGAGTTAAAACCAAGTTTTTGTTTAAAATTCAAAAATAATGTCGCAAAATTTTAAATGATTTAGTACGATGCTAAATCATTTTTACCATACCTACTAAAAATGCCTAACATCGTACTAAATTGTTTAAAAATTTGGTATTATGATAGTTTAAACCTTCTAGAAAGATTATTTATAAACAAAATTGAAAAAAATCAGCTAATACGTCTCCGATAAAATAAAAAATAAAAAAATGGTGCTATGAGGCTTTAATGATACACAACTTGCCACTATCGCTAGAAAAATCAATAAAGAGTAAAAAATCTTAAATAAAAGCTTGAAAATAAATTTTTTCAAAACTATTCACTTAAATAATTTGATTAAAAAACAGAATTAAAAAAATGGACTTCTGGCTTTAAAAAATGATATAATATGATGTTATAAGTGTTACCGTTGATTTTTAATGATTTCTTTCGATTTTTCAGAAAATCTCCCCTCTAGTTAACCGTTTGCCTAAATTCGCTGTGTGGCGGAAGTTATTTAATTTTTAGTAAAAATGAGTTTCAGGTTTCCAAATCTCTGTTTTCATTAATTTCCTTTAATATTTTGTGGTTTCTTTATGTTTACTTATGTAAACTAATAAATAAAACATTATCAGTAGAAAATCTAGAAAATCTAAAACTCGAGATAAAATCGTTTGAAAGGAAAAAAATTAAAAATAGACCTTGGAGAAAAAAAATCACCCACCTAAAATCAGGATAATATTTTCTAGAAACAAGTTTTATAGCTTTGAGAAGCAAATAAGAAACTAAAAGACCCGTATTTGCAAAATTTTCAGTTTAAGCTTTTTTCTTGGGTAAGTGAATTTTTGAACAATATATATTTTTGTCATCAATTTTTTTTGGATTTGATATGTGTAACATGTGTCACATGAGAATTTTTAGAAATGGTTCTAATTCTACCACACATTTCATCACATTTTTATTGAGGTTAAATTAAACTGTTGTGTGTGGTAAAATAATGAAAAGGCATTTCTCTCCCACAAATTTGGCAGTAGCATGGAATTTTTTCCCACTTTCAATTTGACATGTATTAATACTCAGTGGGATAGTGTGGAAGGGCTTTTATCGATAGTTTGTATGAAAACTTCATTCTATTTCTGTACTTAATGGCTAATCCCCGTTGTCTTTTTTCTTCAACCAATTCCCTCCCGGCTTGCAAAAAAACACGCCTTTATATTGTATGTACATAATTTGTAATGTATAAATCCCGTCTTCGAAAAAAGAGCAAATATTTCAATTTTTTGTAACTGATACCCCAACTAACACTGATTTCTCATTTCAAAAAATATTTTGTGGCAACACTGATGCCTTTCCTCCAGAGTATCTATGTATAATCGTAAGTGGGGAACCAGCCCTCTTTGCAAGACCTTTATAGTAAACCTATAGAAAAAGTACAATATACATACATAAATCACCTGATAACAATTTTTATAAGTGAGCTAAATAATCTCATTTAAATGTATTTGTTATTTCCCCTTATTGATAGAAGTAAGTTACTATCTATGCTATAGTTGTTCTCTTTTACTTGCAGACTTACCAAGTTTGTTTGTTATAAAATTAGAGCTCTAGCTTAGTACTTAGTAACGAACCCACACAGATAATGAGATAAATAGTTTTAATTAATCAAGTTGGGTATACCAAACTAAAACTATAGTCTATAAGTTCGTTCATACCAATACCACAAAACGCTAACTTTCCATTTCTCTTCCGATAAATTGAGCTTCATTAAATATCACATTTGTTCCATAAGATCAGTGAGGAAGAAACAATCGTTGGGAGAGGTCTGAGGTTTCAGTTGTGCTCCTGTAATAAAAAAATTAAATAAAATGGATAAGAAAATCATAAATTTTGGTGCTGGCCCTGCCAAATTACCTGAAGAGGTATGCTTCTTTATCACCCTACACATTTTAAACTTCGACTTGAGTAAATAATTTTTTTGTTTCTTAATTCGTTTTGTAGGTTTTAAAAGAAGTACAAAAGAACCTGATCAATTATGAAGGAACAGGTCTTAGTGTCATGGAAATGTCACATCGTTCGGCTGGTTACTTCAAAATCAACGAAGATGCCTTGAAAGATGTCAGAGAACTGATTGGAGTTCCATCAAATTATAAAATCCTCTTTATGCAAGGTGGTGGCACTGGAATGTTTTCGGCTGTCTGCCTCAATTTAATGGGTCAAACTGGTACAGCTGATTACTTGGTTACAGGTTCATGGTCTGCCAAAGCGGCTAAAGAAGCTGCCCAATATGGCTCAGTGAATTTGATCTTGCCAAAAGTACAAAAATACACAACAGTTCCAAGCCAGAGCACTTGGAATTTGGATCCCAACGCTTCATATGTCTATTATTGTGATAATGAAACAGTCGATGGTGTAGAATTTGATTTTGTTCCGGAGACCAAAGGTGTTCCATTGGTCTGTGATATGTCATCAAATTTCCTATCTCGACCGATCGATGTGAGCAAATTTGGAGTGATCTTTGCTGGAGCACAGAAAAATATTGGAACAGCTGGTATTACTTTGGTTATTGTAAGGGAAGATTTATTGGGAAAGGCAATGAAGATAACACCATCAATTTTGGATTTCACCATCACCGAGAAAAATAATTCAATCTACAATACCCCACCGACTTTTATGTGAGTATCTCCATAAAAATAACATAATCTCACTAGGCATGGATGGAATGTTTTCCGCTCATCATGTTATCTTTAAATTTTGTGACGTCGTGTACCTAGTTATCACTCGTTTGACGTTTTTTTTAATTGTATCAGAATTTTTGCCAAACACGAAACTATTTTTCTATTCTATTTGATTGATTATAAGAATATTGTGTAAATGTGTGTTGTTTAGAAATAGTCTCGTCTCTATGAGCAAATTATGTTTGAGATAATACAAACAAAGAAGGCTATTTTCATTATTATTAAAAACAACTTGAGAACTGTTGCTAGAGTTCGATTTAGGGCCGATAATAGAAACTAGATTAAACTGGTGATTTGTTTTTTATTCATAATAGATCTATATTATGAAATATTGGCATTATCAGGTTAGATTAATAAAAAAAATATTGTAGGTAATGGAGGGGGGGAACGATTTAAGAAGTGATATCGTATAAATAACAGATAAAAAACTATTTTAGAAACTTAACTTACCTATATCAAAATGTAATATAAGCTGTAGGAAACACCTTAATTTAGAGGCACATTTTCAAAACAAAAATATTGTTGGAGGAAATTATATTTTTACTGTTAAATTGCTACTATGATGAGAACTTCAAAAATGGTTTTCGCAAACAACGTAAGCTGTACACCAATCAGGGGATCACCGTATTTGCTTCAAATGCGTTACTAGGGTCATATTAAGTTTTATTTTTATTAAACCTCGTACCAGAGTGCAAAATAACTTCGGTTTATTTTTTGCGGAAATAATTAAAAAATATCAGTAGCTGGCTTACAACCGTTACAACGGTAAGTAGGTTTGTTCGTTGCGCCCTGAACTCACCTTGGGGTCGCCCCAAAGTGTTTTTTGAAAATCCTGAACTCACCCTGATAATCAAATTCTGTGTTTTTTGAGACCTGGGGTCGCCCTGAATTCGCCCTGAAGTAGAACTACATTTTCTGCTGTGGCGAGTTGAGGTAACGAATGAACTGCCAAAGTGACACGAGTTGTGAGGCAATTATTTGTTCATTATTAGTTGTTGTTTTTACTTGTTGCAGGTAATAGCTAATTTTTGAAATAGAAATTAAAAGAAAAATTGAAAGATAACAAATACAAATAGGAAAAGAAAATGCTTGATGTTGTTTCAATTCATTTTTAAAACTCATTTAAAACACATTTTATGTTTTAATTATAGAGCACATAGATTCTTGTTTTTTGCGTTTAATGTCAACAACACAATTTAAAGCCCTCTGGCGTTTTCTGAAAACCGAAAAACCCAGGTATTTTTTGACAATTCTTGGAGTTGTCAAGAAAACCTGGGTCAACCCTGGGTAAAATTCAACGAATGAAACTGTATGGCTATAGTTCCTATACCATGTTTTTTTTTTGTTTCTCTAGCCAGCAATTTTAAAACCATTTAAGTCTATGTCTCTTAAAATGTACATTTAAAAACTATAGTACCTGTACCATGTTTTTTTTCTCTTGCAAGCATTTTTAAAACCATTTAAGTCTATTTCTCTTAAAATGTACATTTAAAAACTCGTTCGTTTGGCTAAAATTTTATTTAAAATATATAGGTAGTACACACAGTACACATATTAAAGGTAATATCATTAGCGTTTTCATTTTTGTTCAGTCTTGCGCATCTGTCAAAATTGAGGTATTATGGTGGTAAAATGGTGGATTCAGTGCCCCTTTCCTTGTCTAATTTCAATATTTTGTTGTTGTTTCTAATGATGCGCGTTGAGTTCCAGTGGGCACTCGAACAGCCATTTTAAATTTTTTGACATTTCCAACTTTGACAACCTGCGCAATATATTACCTTTAATATGTGTACTGTGGGTAGTACATACTTGCGAATTTCATTTTATTATTTTTTGAATCAATTTTTTGTCTCTTCTAACATTTTTTTTTTACTTACCTGAAAGAAAGTTGACGATGATTACAATGACCATGTTCTTATTTTCTATTTCTTATTCTTTTATCCAATTCTTTCGTTTAACTTGTATCTTTTCATTTTCAGTGTCCACGTTATGAGCCTTGTCTTCAAATGGATCAAACGCAACGGCGGTCTTCAAGGAATGTACAAAAACTCACTTGTAAAGTCAAAACTCATCTATGATGTTATTGACAAATCTAACGGCTTCTATGTGTGTCCAGTTGATAAGAAATTCAGATCGCGCATGAATGTACCATTCAGAATTGGCAGTGCACAAGGTGATGAAGATTTGGAGAAAGAATTCCTCAAACTTTGCGAAAGCAAACACTTGATTCAATTGAAAGGCCATCGATTAGTGGGAGGTATTAGAGCATCTCTGTACAACGCCATGACCATTCCTGAGACACAAGTTTTGGCTGATTTAATGGTCAGCTTCCTTGAAAGCAAAAAGAATTAAGAATTAAATTTAAGAAGAAAATGTTAATGGAAACATTTATTTGGACTGTCTTAGATATTACAATTAAAGTAAAATAAATTAATTCATTCAAGTAGATGTTTTTGTTTGAAAATAGCATCAAGTTTCGATTCCAGAATTTCGTTGGTGCCACGAAGGTTATCAACGACTTTTTTCGCCCAAACGAAATACTCTTCACCACGTTGCTATGAACAAAGAAAAGTTTTAAAAAAATGGGTATTTTTTACAATAAAACAAAAAAGTGAGTATAGCCTACTTCGGTCCACCCTTCGGGAAGGACTTGCTGCAAATCCCTAAGGTTGTCCAGCTTATCAGCCAGCTTGACCAATTTTGCCTTTCTACTTGCACTTGTCGCGTGTACAATTTGAAGTCGTTTCCGTTCTTCCTTCGGTAGGCTTTTGTCATCTGTTACTTCTCGAACTATGTCAGCGACATTCTTTCCGAATAATTCTTCAATTTCTTCAAAAGTTGTTTCGGTGTCTTCGACGGTATCGTGAAGAATAGCGGCTTGCAACACATCTTTATCATCAATGCTACCTTCGACAGCTAAAATAGTTGCAACATTTATAGGGTGATTTATGTAAGGTGTTTTATTGGGATCTTTTCTGCGTTGGTTTTTATGTTTGTGAGCGGCGAATTGAACACATTGCATTAACTCGGCCAACGGGTTCATGTCTAAAATAAAAGCTTTTTAAATTCTATTTCATACAAGACGGTGCCCTGATATAAAGCTTTAAGCGCAACTGTCAACTATGAACTGTCAATCTTATCAGAAGCATATAAAATATATATTCATATAGGTATAAGCAACACAAAAAAGACAAACAACAATATTGGATAGTCTATTTAAATTTGACACCCAAAATTGTGACTAAATAGAAATAATCACATTAAACTTAATATAATATTTTCACAGAATACTATTAAAACTTATGTAGATATTTCACAGCTCAAGAACAATTTTAAATCCTCTTTTGTTTTTACACCTTTGGACTTTATTACTGATACGGATATCGCCACCGGGACCGGTGTAATATTACCGATGGTTACAAAATTAGGTTTGTTAGGGAACTTATTACAAATTTTCACAATTTGGTATCAAAACCCATAGAAAATAACAACAGTTTGTGAAAAATTTGTTAAAACTTCAAGTTACCAAACAACTTGTTGTGTAGTATATACATTTATGTTGATAGTAATGACCTTTTATATATATATACATTTATACATACCATACCATACATTCCAATTTCTTCCAACCTTTCCATTCTTGATTGGAAATAAAGAAATGCCGTGTTAGTACAGAATATAAGGGCTGCCACATTTTCTTATAGATTTGTAGTACTTTTGACGAAACTACGTGTTGTTTTCATTGACAACCACGTGTTGTTATTGTTGTCTTCGTCGTCGCCACCGAAAATTCGCGTTGGTGTGGGGAATCCTAAAAGCACATTTCCTACTATTTCGAACTATCACACTGTCTATAACTAGTCAAAAATTTAGTAAATATGCCTGCTGATCTCTTTCCTGTCAAAATGAGCTTCGTTCATTCAAAATTCGGGCAGACGGCAGCAATGCCCTAATTTATTCAATTAAGGTAACACTGCATTAGGCGGAACTGCACTTCAGCGGAACTGAACTTCATGACTTATTTGTAGGAAATTTTATGAGCTATATCGCATACTAAGCGACAACTTCACTTCACAGCACGGCGCTATGCGACAAAATTAATAATCTGACCAACTTTGTCGTGACATGAAGTTTCGTTCAGTTTCGTGCGAAAGTGCACGCGGTGTCGCTGAAGTGCAGTTCCGCCGAGTGCGGTCTTACCTTTAGGGAGCCACAAATGTAAATGCATCCGCAAAACTCAATCCGCAGTGCAATGCTATTTATCCTATCTACTCAATTATAGTGAGAAGAAAATAGAACACTGTACAGTGAAACACTGCGGATCGAGTTTTTCGGATTCTGTAATCGACATGAATATCTATTTATCATTCAAAATTGATCTTATATAGAGACATCTATTAGTTATTTTCTAAAACTATGTATTTAAATATATAATATATGTATATATCTGTGTTTGACATTTCTACAAAAGTAAATGCCCAATTAATAAGCATGACCTATAAGTGTATGCGCGCAAAAGCAAACGAGCGAATAAATACATACTGATTAACCATAAATCTAGGACCGCACTCGGCGGAACTGCACTTCAGCGGAACTGAACTTTACGACTTATTTGTAGGAAATTGTATGTGCTATATTGCACTAAGCGACAACTGCACATCACGACGCGACACTATGCGACAAAGCTGGTAATCTGACCAACTGTGTCGCGACGTGAAGTTTCGTTCAGTTTCGTGCGAAAGTGCGCACGGTGTCGCTGAAGTGCAGTTCCGCCTAGTGCGATTCTACCTTAATTATCAAGCCCTGCTCCACTTCGTTCAATTTATCTGTTTCGTTCACTTCAGCAAAATTTAAGCAAGAGCGATCTCAGGGCCAGTTGTACAAATATTTAAACCGTGGTTCAGCAATTTTTATCCACCGATTCCGGCGGATTAATTGAGTTTCAACAGTGTTTTACTCTTCAAGTGTGTGATAATAACCAATTACATACTTGAACCAGCGTTGAACCTTAGTTAATCCGCCGAAATCGGTGAGTTAAAATCTTGAACCGAGGCTGAACCACTATTGTACAACTGGCCCTCAGTCACTCAGGGCCAGTTGTACAAATATTAAAACCGTGGTTCAGCAATTTTTATCCACCGATTTAGGAGGATTAATTGAGTTTCAACAATTTTTTACTGTTCAAGTGTGTGATAATAACCGATTATATACTTGAACCAGCGTTAAACATTAGTTAATCCGCCGAAATCGGTGGGGTAAAATCTTGAACGCAGGCTGAACCACTATTGTACAACTGGCCATCAGTGCATAAGCGGATGCTATTACACACAGAGAAAAAAAAATAGAAGATTAACAAATTTCGGAGTGTTGTGAGCATATATGCCTATTGCCTGCGAATTCCTTTTGTTGTATTCCTTTATGTGGAACGTGAGTCAAAATCAGGGGCCTATTTCAAAGAACAAACATCACATACATTACAGAAATGTATGTGACGTAAAATAGACCCCAAATGAGTGGGCGTAAATTTTAATTTTTTTTTAAATTATGCGTTTTCTAAGTTGACGAATAGTTTTTCTAAAAATTCAAAATTGAGAATGAGCCAAATCTGGCGACTACTTTAAGGTACATACATTCATACAATGTATGTGATGTATGTTCCGTGAAATAGGCCCCAGGTCATGAAATGAAAAAAATAAAAACTCCTTGCTATAGGTATTTTACACAACCCCATGTTGTTTTATATTTTTTTCTAAATAGAGTATTGCAAGTACCCACTATTTCTTTTATTTCAGTTTTTTAATTAGTTTAATAAGATTTTTTTCTTTATTTCAACGTTTTAAAATCTCGAAACACTATGAACTAAGCAAATAGTACCAACATTCAGATGTAAGGCGTGTTTTTTTGCAAGCCCGGGGGGAATTGGTTGAAAAAAACGACAGCGGGGATTAGCGACGCCATGACAGTAAAAAACATGGAGTCTTCATACAAACTATCGATAACATGTATGCAATTCATGCCGGTAACACAGTTTTTCGGTGCGCTTAAGTTAAACACCGAGAATTCTCCGTGATTAGTTGTTGTTGCATTTAACATGTTAATTGTTTAGCACCGACGTCGTTTTTTTCATCCAATTCCCCCCGGGCTTGCAAAAAAACACGGCTGTAAATGCATAATGAAACTGGAATGCTAGAGTTTTTTTTGAGCATTTCTTTATGGGAACTATACACACCACCATCAGATTTTGTATGAGAATTTATTTACGCAGTTTAGTTAAAATTCTTCAAGGATTTTGCTGTGGAAAATTATAAAATTTATTTCATTCAAATACACAGTATTTAACGAAATGAATAAAAGGGCCTTCATGCAAACTTTTGTGTAAACTTATCATTTTACACCATTTTGTTAACTTACGACGTTGCATGAATACCTAACCCTACTAATTAAAAATTTTAAGCTAAATTTAATTGAAATAAATGAATTTATTTAAATAATAGTATTCTGAAAAATCGACAACGGTAACACTTTTATCTTTATTTTCTTCCAGTTCCTGGAAAATGAATATGAAGTAAATAAAGCTTTTACACAGAAATTTTATCCAGCTGATTTTATTATTTTTATTCAATTTTCGCAGTTATGAAAGCTCTTCCTCCTTCTCCCTCATTTAATTGTAAAACATGTGAATTGTGATATTCCGAATGATGCTTTCTCTTTTCTTTCCATATATATTTAATTTTTTTTAATAATGCCGCTTCGAATTTCGAAGTTTGGCAAAGTGGCAAACGGTTCATTTCATATTCGCGATCATTTCCATTCCAGTTGCTTAAATTAACTTTTCCGCAACAGTTTGTCCCGTTTTTAAAGAATTATTCTTTTAAGTGTTTAATTATTTAAAATCTAACAATAAGCAAGGTAAATACATTTTATTTAAGTATCATTTATTGTTTGAATGCAATTCGAGAGTACTAGAGTCGGATAGTGATTTATATTGTTGAGCAATTTTAATCTATGTACGATGTACACGCACTCATTTATCTGCATCGTGTGGAATACCTACTTCTCTGAAAGATATTCCGGCATAGAGGTGAAATAAAAGTCATTTGCTGGATGACGATGTTAGATAGTAGGTAGTATTTTAGTTTACGAAATTTCTTTATATTTTTCGCTTTGTTTAATCAATCAAATAATCGTAAAATTGGAATAATGAAACATCCGACATTCCTACTTGTCCATTCATAGGTACAGTGATTAGGATTATTCTGGGCCTGTACATAATATTATTATATGCGTTTTGCGTATTAAAGTAGGTAAGATTCGGAATTGCTCGCCAAGTTCTAAATATTTTTGAGATTTTATTTGATTAACGTTTTAAGTTAGTTTAAGCAGGAAATACATTGAATTGTAATAGCTACCTCAACCTAAATATTTTTCAAAATAAATCGAATCTTTAAATTCAATTATTTTTAGCCAATGTGTAACCAACCACCCAACCCGGCATTGTGGTTATTCAACTTTAGTTTGGTATCATGTGATATCTAAACACTAAAATTGTTTATGCCGGTCCCGGTACATTTTCTCGATTTTTACAATCATGGTCGTGACGTGTGAAGCAAGTCGATTAAATTCGATGCCTACGTTTTCTGACGACGAACAGCAATAATGGCTTGATTTAGGTATTCTTTCTAATTTTTGTTCAGCAGCGATTAATTCCATGAAACCTACATAGAATACTTTTAAAATGGGTACCTACTATGAACATATTTGTTAATAGAGATTTTTTTATTTTCTGATAAAATGTTTTAAACATTTGTTTGGTTTTGATGAACTAGTATCTCGTACAGCTTGCAGCGTACAAAGCTTGCACCCTAACCGGTTTCATAAAAACATCTTTTGTTAGTACCTACTGAAGTGCATGTCGGAGCATTTGAAAAGTAAGATAGGTAGGGTAGAGTAGCCGGTGGCCCTTAACACAATTTTTCTAGAAATTGCATCATAAAATCTGCAATTTTTAACATTTTGAATTAAATTTTAAAACAGAATTGTCCTTATGGATTTATTTATTTATCTACATTCAAGAAATTTAATATTTTTAATAGATTGATAGAAATGTTTTGATTAGTTTTAATGAAAAAGGCTATTTTTCTAGTTGCTTAAGACCGGCCACCGATGTTCCTGAGCTCGGCCACCCCAATCGCAAAAAGAATTTTGTTTTCTATAGGTATGTGATGGCCGAAGTTAGGACACACATTTCTTCCGACAATAGAAAACAGTCAAAAATTCAATTCCCTATCTCCGGCCCCCTTAAAAACAACCATAACTATAACATTTTTTTATGCACATTTAATTAAAATATAATGCTTTTCAATATAAAAACCGCATTTTAAACTATCAACCCAAAAACTGTCCTTAAAAATCCTGAAACCAATTTCACTGTTGTAATCAACAGTTAAGGTTCCCCTACACCAACGCGAATATTAAGAATATAGGTACGGATCTTTATCACACGGATTCTTAATACGCTGATTGGTTTTTTATTTTTTCAAGGGGTCGGTTTACAAGCTCAAAATTTTGAGGGATAAAGGCTATTATAGATTTTTATTTTTGGTGAAAAATTTGATTTTCTAAGTTACCGTTAGGCGCATAAAAACACAGTTTTACAATGCTTTCAATCGTCAAGTAATAAATCTTGAATATCTGCATGGATTCATTGGGTTTTTCTTTAATGCGCAAGTAGATAAAGTAACGTTATATCAAACGTTTTTGTACAAGCTACACAAAAATCACAATCTTAAGTTTAAATCATGATATGGTTGCCTTAGGAAGCTACTACTACTTCGGTTTTAACTGTCGGGTCTTCAAGATTAAGGTGTTAAAATAAAAGTAGAATGCCAGGCTAAATTGTTGTTTACAAATTATTGGGGAGGCGCAACAAATTTCATAATATGGCTGATTGAGTATGTCGTCAATTTTATTTTCACTTTAACAAATGCAAAAGTTGATGAAAAATTTTAGAATTTTGAAAAATATTATTGCTTCTTTATCTTAGAAATTTGTGAGTTATTTTATATAGGCAAATCCAACAGGAGAGAGTAGGGCAACTTAGGCCCATTCGGTTGTTCAACAAAAACAATTTTTAAAGAAAAAAATTAGATACAAAATTAAATAGTTCTGAACTTAAATCCACTAACAGATTCGAATACCAAGTCCGTGTTTTTAAATATCCGCGTAAAAAGGAGCTCTAATAGAAACAACAAAACTCAAAATGAACAGAAAATACAAAACAATATTGTGGTTTATTGAGTTGGCTTATTTACAGTTTGCCAATTTGCCGTTTTGTATTAAGATTTGAAAGTGTTTGGTGTACTAATATTCGATTTGCTTCTTCCATATACCTATGCTTTTTTTTAACTACTTCAACTACTTACATACTGAATTATCTTACGTTTAATTATCTTCTAGCTTCAAAATTGCAACTTTTAAAATATTAACCAACTTTAAAGTTGGAGGTTTTTTCATATTGAGAAAAGTTATTGATGTGACTCTGACTATGCCCGAACGGGGTATTCATGTAGTTAGATCATTAAATTTCAAATTAAAATCAACTAAGGTTTGTAGCTATTTTAATTCAATGGCTGCTACTAAAAAATAGTCAAAGGCTGAGTTTTATTTATTTTTGTTCGTTCTTTTTGTGGAATTTGATTGTAGGTATATAACAAAATAGATTTTTTTGATTTTTAACTGTGAAATAGCCTTGTATCGATTTATTTAAAAAAAAAAAACTTAGTTTGAAATGTTTTGCACTTTTGAGGCCTAACATAGTTATATATATCTATGTATATATTATATTCAGGGAGGTTTGCTGATACTACACATAACGAATTAAGTTGAACTTAATTTCTTAAGTATCACTTTATGACATGGAAAAAGTACCCCTTAAGAATTTAAGTTCAACTTAAATCGTTATGTGTAGTATCAGCAAACGGGCCTCAATCGCTTAAAAAAAAAAACAAATGAAAAGGTCGTCAGAATTCGTAAATTCTTAAAAACATTAAACAAATCATAGGAATGGTTAACATGCTGATTAACTATTTACACGTGAACAATACTTACGCCGCATATGTACATATAATAATATGGTTTTCTGTGCAGTTTTGCGTCATGTCGTCATCGCGTTTAATTGTTTTAGTTTGGAAAAATGCTTAAATTGAAATTAAACCGTCTTCCGCACAGTCATATCATTTTTTTTATAATTTATTAGTGAATATGTATTATGATTTGATGGACCAATAAATTCATTAACACATTTAAAGAATGACAGCTAATTTTTTGATTTATAAAAAATATTGTATCAGAATTTACCATGACGAATGTCTAAAAATGATCTCAAATGAACTTAATGGTTCGAAAAGGTTACTATCAATTAATATTAAACATTTTGAACAGTTTTCTAATTGATCTTTTTAGCTTTAGATCTTTCCATAAATATTCCTGTGTTTTGATTTCGGTATTGGACAATTTTATTTCATTATAAATATGCTTAGCAAAAAGATTTATCTTAGATCCATTAATTAGAAAAAATCAGTAAATGACACAAGCAACCTATGTATTTATTTATTTTTTATAATTCTTTATTTTACAAAATTATTATTATAATCTTATGCTTTGACATTTTTGTTTTGCTTTGTTATTAATTCTTTTAAAAACACTTTCAGCTTTTTAAGGATAACACCTCACTTCCTGCTAACAAAAAATTCCAAAGAAGAATAAATCTTTTCCTGTTTGCAATAAAATAGGCAAGAATTTTTTGAACAATATTTACTATTAATTAAATGTGGCTTGTATCTATATGTCCAATGCTTTGCTTTTTGCGCTTTTTTTGTATTGCATGCGAATGCTATTGATTTTATGTTTATCTAATCTAATTTTTACGTATAAGAACAACCCTTCAAGAACAACGCTGAATTTAAGAATTCAATATAAAGAATTAATTTTTGCAATGACAACTAATCCATATCGTCGATGAGGGAATTTGTGGTTAGTGTCGTTTAGGAGTGCGTGGAATATTGTTTATCCGTGAATTATCTTGGTTCGAGTTTTAAAAATATTTGTTTGTTCAAAGAATTTGAGTTATACCTACCTAAAGAAGATTTTTTACAATGGCGATATTAAGGCAACATTTACTAGCTCAAGTATGAAACAAATTGGTATTAAATTCTCTTGTTGGTGTTCGTTCGATGCAAAACTCAACATTTTGTGTTATTGATAAAGTTTTAATTTTATTTTTTTCAAGTCATAGGTACTCAGCCGTAATTCTTAATGTGAATCAATATATGTAAAAGTATTTGACCATGTATATAATATAATTTCTATACTTTCAAGTTTGAAATTTAACAATCAATTTACGAAGCTATGCTATGTAAAGTTGAAGGCCTGACTAAATTCATCGGATAATCTATATTGATGAATTTAGAACGCGAACGAAGTGTAAAATTTGCTGGTTTCAATGTCTCGGGAGTAGGTAGGAGTATCATATTAAAAATGAATTTCAACAAGGAGAAAAATTCAAACAATGAAATAATGATTGTTTTAATACATTATATTTTACTACTAAACAAGCTACCCTCTATTAAAAAAAAAAACAACAAAAAGTCTTAAGAGCTTCTCAGAATATTTTTGTTCGCAAAAAAAACAAAACAAAATTGCATAAGGCTCCATACAAAAACTGATTTTCTCTTCAAGATTCTGCAACAACTATGATACATTGGACAAAAGTGATTAAAGCAATTTGTGGAGAATGTGTTTCTTAATAAAATGGCATCAAAATCTCAATTCCGGCCAAAAGTGGACTTGGCAGCTTTACGCATTTAACCGACGAAAAAAAAGTGAGCGTGGTAACTAGTAGACGAATTTCCAAAAGTATTACTCATGTCATACTTTAATTTCAATTTTAATCTTTTTAGAGATGAGAATAAACATATTATAAACCTCTAGTATAAGAAAATTGTTCACGGAAAATTGCGAAATTTTATACCTAAGGAAATCGAATAAGGGAGAAGACGAATATAAGAAAAGTGGGCGTGACAGAAGTCGGAATTTAATGAAACCTCCTTGTCGCTAATATGAATAAACTTTAAAAATATCACCGAAATCTCTCAGTAGTTTTTGATTCTAAAGTTGATACACAGAAAACATTAGTTTGTATTAATTAAATCCTAGTACACTACTTATGCGAAACGAAAAATCCCATACAAGAATGACACACTGTTCCGCAGTACGCTGTTTGATGAGCGAAACTGATAGCTGTGGCATTGAATTAATTGCTCGATGACATTTAGTTTTACATATTCTTTTTTCACAGCTTTCGGTAATTTGTTTACGCTTTATTTTTGGTAAAACCTCAAAGGGATATTTTTCTTTTTGTTTTCGCAAAAATGTCAATGTTTTTTTTTTAAGACCACCTACAAATTTCGTCAAAACAATTTTGTATTCACCATGCAAAACAATTGATGGTCAATTGTGATAAATTTTGAACACTTGCGATGACAGTACGTCAAACAATATTTATACTCCTGTTATTGCTGTTAGAGTAATTTTAAATATCCTACAACATAATGGACTTATCCTAGTTCCTAATAATTGTGCAATACGGCTCTTAGACACTCAATGTGATTGAGCAAAACTTGATATTGGACAATAATATTGCCTGTTATAGCCCGCCTTAGTGACAACCGCAACATTAACATGTCACATCCGTAACAATTTTAAGCTAAAATTTGTAACACTTGATCAAAGTTTTATTCTTCATTTCTAAACTGTCACTGAAGATTAATTTGATAAAAAAAAAATTAGACAATAATTTTCAACACATAAGCAATTGATTTTCAATTCACAAGTTACCGGTTTTCTTAGGTCAAACATCCAAATAAAATGACTTAACTTTTCAATGATAAGGTAGTTTAATCACTGAAACATTAAAAGTAATTATATGAAGTAGGTTGTATCGGAATGAATTTTTTTCCGACTAAAATAATCATTCAAGTCAAAAGCTTTACTTTTTAGCATCAACTAATCACTTATTTTGCTGATATGGTCTAACCTAAATTTGTCCATAAAGATCACTTAGATCGGAGCAA
Source organism: Epistrophe grossulariae (assembly GCA_929447395.1). Taxonomy (NCBI): domain Eukaryota; kingdom Metazoa; phylum Arthropoda; class Insecta; order Diptera; family Syrphidae; genus Epistrophe; species Epistrophe grossulariae. The sequence continues at coordinate 127,599,145 of OV839567.1, forward strand.
ATCACCAAAGTTTCAATGAACCGGGGATTTTATTAATGAAATTACTTCGTTTGAACTTAATTTTTATTTCATTACATTTTCCTAAGGGTTCTTATCAAATAAAGTTTCCAAAAATTAAACTTAATATCGCTCATTAGAAAGAACACCTTTCATAACTCAAAATTATGCTGTTTCGAGATAAATGAGATTGAAATTTTCTGTTTCGTGAAAAAACTGGAAAAACAGCAGTAGTGCCTCAAATAACGCGCGTGATTGAAATTGAGTAAAAATATTCTGTATTCTATCTTCTATCTATATCTTTCTTTTGCAGAAATAAAGTCAAAAATATTCTACGTACGATGGTATAATAAACTCAACAACGAGTGATATGTAAATAATTATGGGGTTCTTTAAACAAATATTAAAGATAGTTTATTTTCTTTTAAGAAGATAAGCAGATCCAATATGTACATTGTACATGCATACCTGTTAATCATTGTTTGATGTTGACAATTAAATAACAATATGTAATTTAAAAAAAATAAGGACATATAAAAACGTCTTCAATAAACAATTGATAACACCAACAGTCATTTACTTTAAGCCAAAATCTAAATAAACTGGGCGAAAGCAACAATTACGCATGATCGTATTATCGAATATAAAATGAAAAAGCTTTTCCCAAACAATTTGTGGCCAAGAGAAAAAGTCAAACAAGTCAACCAACATGGCATTTTCTCAGCGAAAAAAACAACAAAGCAAAAAATATATAACGATGTCAAAGAATTAGAAGAAAACTTTCCTCAACAAATACACATTTCCACTCAAAAAAAAAAAAAAATTCTCATATTTTACACTTGAACCGCTACTAGTGCAAGCGATATATTTCTCACTTGCTCACCATCGACCGGCGGAAGCAAATCCATATCCACCACAGCTTCTCTTTCTCAAATTAATAAAAAAAAAAAATTAAAAAAAAAAAAAACAATTGAATAATTATTTTGTCTTAACTAACTACTCGATTAAATTTAAATTTAGTGAGTCGGCGGCGCTATCTGAGTGTAAAATTGTGAAAAATCGATTTTCAAATAAACAAATCTCGGCAATTACGTTTCGTTTAACAGAACGACTAATAGTTGGAGGAAAGGTTTTTTGCAAATTCAGAGTTTTACTGCAATATTCCCGGAAAGAAGTTTCACAAAATATTGTCAAAATGGTATTCACAACAGCACACGATGAAGCACCAAAGCTTAAGGTAAAATAAGTTATAATAATACAAAAAATAATGAATAAATCAAAGTTAATTATTACAAAAATGTGAGAACATTGGTTACACAATTCTATAATGCATCACGATTTGTCCTTTCTCAAGGGCAACGCGAATTCTTAAAGCCTTTTAAGTGTTCAACCTATGTAGAAATATCAAACAAACTATTTCATATTGATAAAGGTTTAGTTTTTTATAGCTTAGTTTGCAAGTTTTCTGAATGAAAAATATGTAAGCAGGTATATGAAATTACGCAATTTTTTGTACATGTTTTATTCACAGAGTATCTTTAAAAAAAAAAAAATTGGCAAAGTACCTACCGGAGAGTCGTTAAGATGAAGACCTTGATTCATTATTATTTAGTGTGTGTATATCGTTCGTGTCTGTAAAGCTTCAAAAGTTTTTTTTTTTTGTTAAACATACACATGTCACAGAATAAAAATATGACGTCACAAGACAGGTGATAACAAGTGTTCTAGTAAATATAGTCCCTGATGTAGTTTGATTAATGCCAGCGTGAGTTTTTTGTTTTAATAGAATAGGTGATAATTGAAAAAATTTTAAACAAAGCGAATGGAATTTCTCTCCTCATAGAATAATAGAAGTGTTTGCAAATAATTTTTGTTTAACTCGAAGCATTTCAAGCAGTCGTTATGTGAACGTAGAAACTATTTTATTAAAAAAAAAAGAAGTGTTGCTTGCTTACATAGTTTGAGAACACCCAAACAGGCATTATTTCCGTTGGTTCAAACGCAATTCAAGTTTAAAAAATATGACAAGTTATGGATTCTTATAAAAAATCTGAATCGAGATTTCTCACTCAAACATTTTATTACGATGTAAAAGTATATGTCGGTCTGCCTTAAACTCGACCTTCTTGGAACTTAAGGCGGTGATTCCCTAGAGGTGAAATTAAATCTATTTTTATCAAAAAACAACGGTACGTAAAATATGTACAACTGATAGCAATTTGATCCAAACAAGAGTAAATATGAATATTTTATTGTTGGTAATCAACAAAAGAAAGCCTCTTTAAGAAATGTTTTTTTCTTTCTTTCCTTTATTTTTATTTTATGTATCATTGTTGACACAACGTTAAATTGTTAAAGTCAACACTTTTTTGTAAACATTGTATGAATATTGTAAAAAAATTATTTAATATTTTAATCCATTTTAAAAATAAATATTTTGTCATTTTTTTAACTAGACTTTTTTCGAACCATAAAAATCGTAAGTTTTTTGTTTTGTTTTCTTATCAATAAAAAGATTTTACACGGTGTTCATAGATGATTCATTATACCTATTATCTCGATTTTTTTTTTAGAAAATAGAATAGGTAAACTTTCAATACAAACGACTCATTTAACTTATAAAAACTTTTGTAGAAAATTAAACTGATAATTTAGTTGGTTTATTTTGTCTTGAAAAATTAGGCTGAATAATTTTTTTGAAGAGAATTAAATTCAATATATAAAGTACATATCGTCGCTACAATGCAGAACTAGTCTAAATCCAAAATTTAAAAATTAGTTTTTTTTTATGTCATAAGGAAACTTGTTGTGTTCCGCGCATTTTCTACATATTCTGAATATTACTACGTGCAGAAATTCCTTCAGAATTAAAATTTGAAAAATGTGACTTAGACTAGTTCTGCATTGTAGCGACGATATTATGTATGTAGATGGTTTTTATGCTTTGAAAAATTATGCAGAAAATAAAAAAAAATACGAAAAAAAATTAAACTGTTACATCTAAAAAGTTAAATTTATGTAAATTGGCGGAGATATACCCATTTAAACATTACCATTCTTTGATGTTTTGTAAGCTTTTTACTTGTGCCTAGTTTTACATTCGTGAAAAAAAATCGAACTGAAGATTTTGATCCCTTCTAAAAGGTATATTACGTTCTCTTCCCTATTAAGCCTATTGTCTTTTTCGATTAGATTTTCGGGCTGTTCTATTCCACATTTAATCCAATCGAATATAAAAACATCGACTTCACAAATTTACACACAAACTACCGAATATATCCATTTATCGATAGCTAATTTTAACAAAAAGACATCGATCATTAAATCAGCTTAGAATAAATATCTCATTATAAAACTTGTATTAGTTTAGAAGATAATGTATCTTAAAATGCAAGTATGCAAATAAATAAAGTAATAAGTAAATAAGATCAAAAATTTTACCCAGGGACAACCTTTAAGTTAAATAATAATTTCTTTCATTGAACTTTACTCAGGATTGACCCAGGTTTTCTTGAATTGTCAAAAATCTTGGGTTTTTCGGTTTTCAAAAAACACCAGAAGGCTGTAAATTATTTTGTTGACATTCAAAGCAAGAAACAAGAAGTTCTTTTCTCAATAATTAAAACATAAAATTAGTTTTAGAAATGAATTAAAACAACTTCTACTTCTATTTATTTTATCTTTATATTATTATTTTTATTTCAAAAATAAGCAATTACTTGCAGCAAGAGAGTCCACAGCAAAAAAATTGAATTACATCTCCTGTCACTTTGGCAGTTTCGTTACCTCAACTCGCCACCTCAAAAAACATAGGTCTATTTCAGAGCGAGTTCATAGCGACGCTAGGTTTCAAAAACAATACGCCCGTGTTCTGGATTTCGAATTGAAATCGCATTACAATTTCACGTGAATTGAAATTCCATGTTCTACAATTCGTTCGTTTTCGAAAATTTCGCAATTAGTTCGAACTGTCAAAATTCAAGGTGCCTCCATTTTTAATTGTGTTTTAAAGCGAAATCACACTGAACATGGAAATGGATTCTTTATTTTTGCCATTTATAAGGGAAAAAAGAAAGTGGAACTCGAATGAAAAAATTAGACGAACAATTTTGCAAGAAATATATTAGACTTGCCCGACGCACGGCGCGCGTGAGTATACCTAAATATGAATGGTTTTGATGAATTTTGTATTTTTTTATTCGTATGTTCTTATTTTTCCTACGATAGATAATTATCTTCTATATACATATGTATATAAAAATGAAAAAATGTTTGTTGAGGCAAATAGACTCGAAAACTACTGAACCAATTTAGTTGAAATTTTAAATGTTTGGTCCTAATAGCACCGGGATGGTTTAGAAAGTTATTTGAGGAAAATGTGCCCACTGCAACGGACATTGTGAATAAAATTCATTTTTCAATACTTAAGTAGAAAAAAAAGACAAATTTATAAGATAAAAAATTATTTCTAGGAAATATATGTAATGTGAATTGAAGAAAATTAGTGGTTAATGAAAATTAAAAGGAATACGAAAAGAAAAATAATAAGTGGTATGTGCATTGTGCACATATAAAAATAGTTAGATTAAAGAAAATAAAAAGGGGTGTGTATGTATTAAAAGCAAATTAAAAATAAATAAATACGGAATACTAAAAAAACAAACTGTTAGAAGTGGTATGTTCATATAATAAGTATAAGTTTAATTTAAGAAAGCTGAAATAAAATGTTTACCACTCGCAGGCTATTCCAACTGCAATACCGCAAAAAAAGTTGAACAAAGCCCAACTTCTGTTGACAATTGTTTTTAAGATCCTGGGTCTTATGGAAAAAAATATAGAGAAAGAACATTTACAGTTCTTTCAACAGCCGACCGATAGGCGTAAAATCATTTAGATAAGATTATAAAGAAAATGCAAACATTTATGTTTAAACACGATGATGGTTTGAGCTCTTTTATTAATCCACAACCCTCCTTATAATTTCCGAATTGACCATTTGATTCAAAATTGCAACTGTCACACACATCTGCCGCAGTACGACTAGAGTTACCAGCAGACTACAAAAATTGTACAAATTTCCAGAGTTCTTTTTTTATCATTCATACAAACAAACAAAAAAAACATTCATGTGACCAAAAAAATTACTATTTACATTCCAGAAGAATTATATCGCAACTACATCATTTTCGTTCTATATTTTCAATAGCTCATTACAAATATTTGAAACATTCACTATGGCAACCACGTTTTTGACTAATGCCATTGGAAAGTATTCAATTGAATTGAGTTGAATCACCTTACCCAGACAGAAAACTAAATGACAATCACATGTGACTATGGTTGATGTGACAATCATTTATCACCTTAGCCGATTCCGCCCCAGGTTTTTCAAAAAAAAAAAAAAAACGTTTAAGGGTGACTTCAGGGCTCAACCTAATATTTCAAAAACTTTTATATGTAAAACTCTAAGCCACTTGAACTGTTATATTAACTACCTACATATTTATGTTCGTACGACCAGTATTTTTTTGTTTGTTACTTGTTTTTCTTTATAGACAATTATTGTCCCAGAAACCCATCAGACAGAAACTGAGTTAATTCTTTTTTTTATTTTTTTTCATTTCAATTATTGAGATAACTCAGTTTCAATTTCAATGTGTCATTACCAAGAAATTTATATGGCTTCCTATTTCATCCAATTACTTACTTTGATAAATAATACTGAAACAATAAAATTACAAATTGCAAATACATTTAAAAAAAACCCACGTTTGTACTGTGACTACTGAACTTTTTATTATTGTCCATGTGCGAATCTGCTCATTCCGGGGAGGGCACTAAATATTTTTATTCAAGTTTGCGATTAGGTGAGATAATCAATCTTCACACAGATATGTCTTGTATTATAAATAACAGACAACAACACATTTATTTATTTGTTATTGTAAATAACTACTTGACCAGTTCGCTTGTTCATTTGAATTTCCTATTCATCTTGAGATGATGGGGTGGGGGTAATTTTTTCTGTTCTTGGCACTGTTGATAAATTCTTGCAATGCTCGTTTGCAGTGGAGAGCATTGCGTCAAGCGATTATTAGTTTTACGTTTTCATCTATAGGTTAAGTCCAAGGTAATATAGATTGCATTTTAAATTCTGGGTTAAGTCTATAAATACTTAGATAATAAAAAAAAGCACAACTTGTGGGTATCGCATTGTACTTCTGTAAACAAAAACTAGAATCATACAAGACTGACATATGTACGTGTACAATGGCTGAAACTGGGTGTATTTTGTCAGTACTAGCTCCTTGGTTAGATATAAATATTTTTTTTCATTTTTTTGAAGTAAAACTTCTTTTGCGGCATGGGGGTAAAAAATTTTTTTATGGAGCTGTCAGTGACATGTCAAACCGACATACAAATTCCCGTCACGAATTACAAAATTCAGCGTCACGATTTTGCAACGGTTCTGAGTTTCAAATCGGGTGCTCTGAGTGGTAGGACTTGAAAAATACTTGCCCTGTTGTCGTGAAAGAAGCTTTACTTCTAGCGCGTGTACATAAGTACGCACACTCTTTTTTTTTAAATAGACATGTGTATTCAATAGGACATCACCTTCGTCGGAAGGTTTTTCGAAGCCAACCTTATACTTTAAAGGGCATCTTTTTTGATATGAGTTAATGTTGAAGTCAAAAACAATTTAACAGAATCTGTTTAGAAGAAGAATAATAATATTAATGAATTAATGGTTACAAGAGCTAATGTTTACTATGAACGCTTATAAAATTTAGTGCTGTTTTTCTATAAACCTAACTGTAACTGATGCTTTTAATTGTGGTGCTTTAAATTATCCTTCATTCTAAAATATTCAATCGGTTTTAGTTTGGTTTAAATTTATTAATTTCTACTTTGCAGATGAGTGAAGTTCCACAAATGATGGCCGCTGAAGCTGAAACCCAACTCGAGCACATGTGCCGCTTGGACTTTGATTCCCCAGCCCCACAAGTACGTTTGTCTGGTATCATTTGTACCATTGGACCTGTCTCACGCAGCGTTGAAATGCTCGAGAAATTAATGGCCACTGGCATGAACATTGCCCGCATGAACTTCTCACATGGATCTCACGAATACCATGCAGAGACAATTGCCAACGTTCGACAGGCTGGGAAGAACTACTCAGCCAAGTTGGGCTACACTTATCCAATTGCTGTTGCATTGGATACCAAAGGACCTGAAATTCGTACAGGCTTGATTGAGGGTAGTGGCTCCGCTGAAGTTGAATTGAAGAAAAACGAAACCATCAAGCTTTCGACAAACAAAGACTTTTTGGAAAAGGGCAACAAGGACTGCGTGTATGTAGACTACCCAAATATTGTGAACGTTGTTAAGCCAGGCAACCGAGTGTTTGTTGATGATGGTTTGATTTCTTTGATTGTTTCCGAAGTTGCTGGAGATACTCTGGTCTGCAAGATCGAAAACGGTGGTGCCTTGGGCTCCCGCAAGGGTGTCAATTTGCCCGGTGTGCCCGTTGATTTGCCTGCCGTCTCTGAAAAGGACAAGTCTGACTTGAAATTCGGTGTAGAACAAGAAGTCGATATGATCTTTGCTTCTTTCATTCGTAACGCAGCCGCTTTGACCGAAATCCGTGGTGTTTTGGGAGAAAAGGGTAAAAATATCAAAATCATTTCCAAGATCGAAAACCAACAGGGTATGCATAATTTGGATTCGATTATTGCCGCCTCGGATGGTATTATGGTTGCCCGTGGTGATTTGGGTATTGAAATTCCACCAGAGAAGGTGTTCATTGCCCAGAAGGCTATGATCGCCCGTTGCAACAAAGCTGGCAAGCCTGTAATCTGTGCCACACAGATGTTGGAGTCAATGGTGAAGAAGCCACGTCCAACTCGTGCTGAAATCTCTGATGTCGCCAACGCTGTCTTGGATGGTGCCGATTGTGTCATGTTGTCTGGAGAGACCGCCAAGGGTGAATACCCATTGGAATGTGTGTTGACCATGGCCAAGACATGCAAGGAAGCTGAAGCTGCCTTATGGCACAAGAACTTGTTCTCTGATTTGGTGTCGAAAAATCCCAGCACCACCGATGCTGCTCATGCCGTAGCGATCGCTGCAGTTGAGGCGGCTTCAAAGAGCACAGCTGCTGCTATTATCGTCATCACTACAAGTGGCCGATCTGCTCACTACTTGAGCAAATACAAGCCAAGATGCCCAATCATCGCTGTTACCAGGTATGGACAGATCGCCAGACAAGCGCACTTATACCGTGGCATTCTTCCATTGGTCTATTCAGGTTGGTTTTTTAGATAAAAAGTATTTAATGAATTGAATCATATTCATTGTTTTTTTTTTGTAGAACCCGCCGTCGGTGACTGGTTGAAGGATGTGGATGCCCGTGTTCAATTTGGTATCCAAGTTGGCAAGAAGAACGGTTTCGTCAAGTCTGGAGACTCAGTTGTTATTGTTACTGGCTGGAAGCAAGGATCCGGTTTCACAAACACCATGCGCATTATGTATGCATTTTTTGAAGAACAAGATTCTATTGATGAAATTGAGTGTATTTTGAGAGAATGAGACTGATTTATAATAAATTAATTATCAATGAATGAATGAATGATTAGGAATTTATTTAACGATAAAACTATTTTAATTAATTTTTTTTTATTTCAGAACTGTCGAATAAAAAAAATCAACATAAATTACCTCATGCCAAGTGCCCGAAAACAACCCAGCGCACAGTAACCATCTGTAGAACAGATATTAAACATTTATTATTTTAGACCTTAAAAGAAAAAATATTTAAAACAAAAAATTACTCAAAAGTATGTATCTTCATCTTGATGTCGTCACACTCACATGAAGGTCCTTTTGATAAGGATCTCAATAAAATCTTTTCATTGGTTTACGTTTAAAGAAAAAATTAATTTATAAAAATTTATGTATAACCAATTAAGATAAAAATAAATTTTAATGAAAAAAAAATATTTATTGTTCTTTTAGAAATTGTTGATAAATATAGAAACTCATATAATTGAACAAACGAAAAATAAAACCATTGAAAGTTATAAAACAAATATTAACTGTTTTGTTTTTGTTCCTCGATTTGATTTTCTGTCGATTCCATCAAAAAACATTTAGCGCAGCATTTCTATTTAAGGGACGTTGGTGTTGTTGATCTTAACAACACACACAAACTCAGGATCGATCTGAGACTAGCTTATCAGCACTATTCTGCTAAACGCTCGCGTGAAAGTTCCAAATTTAGATAAAAATAAAATTTAAGCAATTGAGAATTTCGAAAAAAAATATCGCTTTGGACTCGAAAGCCGAAAGATTTAAAAAAGAAATTTAAAGCAAATTTAATGAAACATGCACCATCTACCCGCCAAAGTAAAAAATAATTTTTGGATCACAGAAATAGATCCAGATAGAAAGCAGGGTCCCATGTTGATCATGGGATGATATAAGCCTAGCTCCTTTACTTTTAAACTATTATTCATATCGGTTATAGAATCCACAGTACTGGATCCGAAGGAATTCGCAGTGCAATGCTCTGTTTACCCATTTGTCGTGAAAAGAAAAGAGCACACTGTACATAATCGACATGATTATAATTAGTTAACAAATAATTTAAATTAAAATAGCCGCGTTTTATTATCTACGGGTCTGGGTCGAGGTTATCTTTGAACACGGTAATGTACAAAATCAACATTGCATCTAGGTTTGCATCAGGTTTTCTCGATCAAGAAATTAGTATTTACTCTGGCGGGTAGATGGCTTTTCAGTTTTGTAAATGGTAAGGTAGCCGTAGCACAAACTGTTGTGTAAAGACTTTAGGTGAAGAAATACGGCAACCGGGCATATCGAGACAAAAGTGAGGCTTTTCATAGTAGTGTGAATAACACAAATGTATTTACATATGGAAGGCATGCAGTTAGACAGCTAAATCCTGGGGAATTTTTTGCTGTTTTTTTGAGGAATGTGTTTCGAGATTTTAAATCATCAAAATAGTAAAAAAAAAGCTTAGTAAATAAAATAAACAAGTGAAATAAAAGTGAATATATGCTATACTTCATTGACAAAAAAAAATATAAAACTACATGCGGTGCTGCGTTAAGCGGCATATACACTGTTCAAAATCTCATCAAGCATGGGAGAGTGTATTAGTAAAATTGCCACACGTATACGTTGTGTGTATGCTTGAAGTAAAATCAAAACTTTTTGATTTTTGGTCAATCAAGTAGTCAAGATTGACGTAGTGTATATTTGTGATTGAATGCTTGATCATGCATGTGCTCATTTTCATATTGAACAGCGAAGAAGAAAATTCAAAATACTGGCAGCGGATAAAAATCCTCACATGTCTTCTCATCTGAACAAGTACGTATAAATGAGTGATTGAAAACTCATGCTTGATGTGTGTATATTCAATGTGAAACTTGTTTTACTAACACACTCTTCCATGCTTGATGAGATTTTGATGTGTGTATATGCCGCTTTAAATCCTGAAAAAACACCTATAATAAGCAGTGCAATTTTTGTTTAGTAAGCTGTGTCTCATATTAAAGTAATGTCGAATTTCTTTCAACAAAAGAATCAAATTTTTTTCTAAAAGAATCGATTTTTTTTTCTGAACAATTCTAATTTTTTTTGTCAAAACAAATCTTGCTAATTTTGCAAGATCCAAGATAGATTTTACACCGATTTGCACACACACTTGCAAGATTTGAAATTTCTAAAATGTCAAATTGAATGCCGCGGTGTTTTAATAAAACAATTTTTTTTATAAAAACAAATTCAGCCATATCTATAAAGAACTTTTAAAGCCATCGTAACTTTAAAATACCTCTAAGTAGCTCTTAAGTGCGAAATCGGTATCTATAATCAATTTTCACATTTTAGCAACGTTAATTAAAGCCCTCTTAACTTAAACGCCATCCACCACGTTTAAATGGTTACTTAAAGCCATTTTAAAATTTATTTTCACATATCAATTGTCATCTTTTTAATTTTGAAGTTTGAAACTGTGAAATTATTTTCTTTCTGTCGTTATCTAAAAATATAGTTAAAATCAAAATGGACTTGTATTTTTTTAATTTAATGTTTTATTTAAAAATACATATATTAATTTACCTTGTCGGAAGAATCCCAATTCTCTGAGGGCCAGTTGTACAATAGTGGTTCAGCCTCGGTTCAAGATTTTAACTCACCGATTTCGGCGGATTAACTAAGGTTCAACGCTGGTTCAAGTATGTAATTGGTTATTATCACACACTTGAACAGTAAACCACTGTTGAAACTCAATTAATCTGCTGAAATCGGTGGATAAAAATTGCTGAACCACGGTTTAAATATTTGTACAACTGGCCCTAACCCTTTTCTTTTATTTGCGGGTTGCACGGCGTCGATTTTTGTTTGGAAATTTGATTTGTTTACAAAATTTGATTTTTTTTTGGAAATTTGATTTGTTTACAAAATTCAATCTGTCAGAAAACAGTTGACATGTATATAATGTAGTAAAATTTCGTGCTAGATTTGTATATTCTTTAACGTTACGTGACACAAACATCGTTTAGTTAAGTACTGATGAGAAAACGATTATAGATAATAATTAAAGTTTCGTCATTTAAAGGCATTAAATATTAAAGCACTCTTAACTTAAATGGCCTCTAATGGCCAGTTGTACAATAGTGGTTATCAGCCTCGGTTCAAGATTTTAACTCATCGATTTCGGCGGATTAACTCAAGTTAAACGTTGGTTCAAGTATGTAATTAGTTATTATCGCACACTTGAACAGTAAACCACTGTTGAAAATCAATTAATCCGCCGAAATCAGTGGATAAAAATTACTGAACCACGGTTTTAAGGGCCAGTTGTACAAATATTTAAACCGTGGTTCAACAATTTTTATCCACCGATAACGGCGGATTAACTGGCGCATATGGAGTTTATCCAATGTAAATTAGATTGGATAAACCCAGTATTTTTTTAGAAACAACTTAAACAGTGACTATGAATATGCCCCATTGAGTTTCAACAGTGGTTTACTGTTCAAGTGTGTGATAATAACCAATTACATACTTGCACCAGCGTTGAACGTTAGTTAATCCGCCGAAATCGGTGAGTTAAAATCTTGAACCGAGGCTGAACCACTATAAGAAAATCTAATAGATACGGCTGATTGTGTTTTTGGTTGCAACGAATTTTCAGTGATTTTTATAGTTATTTGTGCGTTGTTTTTCAATTAACAATAATAATTTCCAAATTGAATTTTTTCTGGATATTTTACTTCAAAATTGCTTCTGTCAAGTGCCACACACACAATCAAAAAAAAAAAACGATTCTTTTCGTCTTTTCGCCTATGCCTTTCAACGACAGAAAAAATTCGATTTTTTTTAGAAAAAACTTAGATTCTTTTGTTGAAAGGAATTCGACATTAGATATACTTATTGAAAGTCAAAACACTCCATTTTTTTTAAAACTGATTCGAAAAGTCGGTGAAAAAGGAGTGATTCCAAAAATTACTTTTGGAAAAGGACATCAGAAAAATAAGTAAAATTGAGACTTAAGCTAGGACCGCACTCGGCGGAACTGAACTTCACGACTTATTTGTAGGAAATTGTATGAGCTATATCGCACTAAGCAACAATTGCACTTCACGGCGCGACACTATGCGACAAAGTTGGTAATCTGACCAAAATAATTTGCGGGAAAACCGTTATCCACACAGAAAAAAGTTGTATAACAGATACAAGTGTCTAAGGGCCAGTTGTACAAATATTTAAACCGTGGTTCAGCAATTTTTATCCACTGATTCCGGCGGATTAATTGAGTTTCAACAGTGGTTTACTGTTCAAGTGTGTGATAATAACCAATTACATACTTGAACCAGCGTTGAACCTTAGTTAATCCGCCGAAATCGGTGAGTTAAAATCTTGAACCGAGGCTGAACCACTATTGTACAACTGGCCCTAACTGTTCTTGTTTAAATAAAAAAAAATTTCAAAAATCGGTTGTAGTTTGGCAAAGTTAGAGCCAGTCAAAAGAAAAAAGAATAAAAATCATAAAAACCGTTAAGCCTCAACTACATAAGCCAAAAAAGTGAAAAAGTGCAAAAGTGAAAATTTTTAAATTGATTTTGTGATAGTTTTTCTGACTAGAAAACTTATAAAAATGATGCAGAAAGCTTAAATTTTGGTTTAAAAACAAATTTGTGTATTCTTTTTCACAAAACAACGGCGCTAGCGGTAAAAAAAATATTTTTACTTTTGTACTTCAGTACTTTTTGGCTTATGTAGTTAAGCCTTTATAAGTCGAAAACGAAGCGAAAACGAGAAAATTACCTCTTAAGTTTTTCGACTTGAAATGACCTTAGGAACTCATGGTTTTCTTCTGAGGCGATGATTTCGGGACACCCTGTATTTCAAGTTGGATTTTGTACAAGAAATTAACTAACTTAAATACAGAAAAACATTTTTTTCAGGGAAATTTCTTAAATCTTGAGGAAATTTTAGCCAAGTAGTGTTTTGAAAAATCCTTTTTAACGCAATTCACAAAGCAAAAGGCTAAATTTGATCCCAGCTCAAACCAAACGTCAAAAATAAATCAAAAATTAACCAACATTTTAGCGCAATTCACACATGGCCTAAGAATTTTTATGTTTTGACATTCAGATGCAATTTTTTTCCCATAATAGAAAACCAAAACAGAGTATCACTTACCACCATATTATTTAGTATTTTTTAGTATTTTAGTATTTATTGATTTAAGAAATCGCTGTACATTGAGAATAAATTCTTATATATAGTACAGGTAGGTTATACATACATATTGTGATAAATTGTTATAATATTATCATTATATCAAAACGATATATGAAATAAGTAAGAGATTAACATTTAATTAGATTATAGACAAGATTTTAAAAACTTTAATGAGAAATTTCCTGTGAAAAGTACGAAAAGGCAAAAGATAAAAACTGTTTGTGTTCAATTTTGCTCCTAATTGACAAAGGCAGATGATTCCATAAAACAACAGCGTGAATGAAAAACTGGCGACGTGATGTAACGCAGCTATATGTTTTAGGTCGTATCGTTAAACTTCGTGTCGACCACGAAAAGGTTAATTTTTCAAAAAGATACAAAGGCTTTTTGTTTTTTATTAATTTGACGAGTTGAACCAAACTTTTGTAGTGTAAAAATGAACGAAGATTGCATCCAAGAATTTGTCGTGAATAAATTGATACGTGATCGTATTTTCGAAGATCATAAACAAATCTAGCGATAGAGTTCAATGCCATGTTTAATTTCCGATATGATTCGAAGTCTAGATCCGAAAATATTTCACAACCAAAGGTCAAAACTGGTAAGATCAAGGACTTAACCAATTTCATTTTCACTTCAGTGGGAAGCAAGTGTCTGGAAATCGATAAACTTCTCAAGGAAGCATAAACTTTAGCTACCGTACTGTTGATATGGTCTTGCCAAGTCAAACTTTTATTAAAAATCAATCCGAGGTTTCTAACTTTGGAAACCATTTCAACCACCTGACCATTCAAAATTATGTCTGGAAAGTCTTCTAAAAGAAGATTTTGGGTGCTAATCGGCATGCATTTTGTTTTAGTTGGATTCAATAGAAGTTGATTTAGGGATGACCATTCTAAAACAGACGCAAGATCTTCGTTGATTTTCACTATAGCATCTTCAACTAGTCCTAAACGGAAACTTAAATATAATTGAACGTCGTCTGCATATATATGATATGAGCAGTAGTTCAAAGCAGATGGGAGGTCATTTATAAATAAGGAGAAAAGCAGAGGTCCGAGGATTGAGCCCTGTGGCACACCCCTTCTTAAATTTAGAAACGATGACAGTCTGCCTTTATTGAAGACGGCCTGTGAACGATGGTTCAGATATGAAAAAATAAGTTGAGTTGCACCACATGAGAAATTGAATAAATTGGAAAGTTTTCTGCATAATATTGTCGAATCAACCGAATCAAATGCTTTTGAGAAATCTAGCAAAGTTAAAAGGGATATTTTATTTTCTTCTGAAGCCTGTCGTATATTCTCAGTGATATGCAGGAGAGCTGTGATACAGCTATGATTCTTTCTGAAGCCCGATTGCAAGGGGTTAAGTAAATTCAAGCTATCAATAAAAATTTTGATTTGGTTACTGGCAATGACTTCAAACACTTTAGATATATAAGGTAAAATAGCAATTGGCCTGTAATCTACATTTTTTCCTGAGTTCTTTGGTACTGGAATTATTTTTGCACGTTTCCATTCAAGAGGATACTGATTTGTCAGAATAATCGAGTTGAAAATAAAAGTAATGTGTGGAAGAATCTTAGGTAGGAGAATTTTAATGAAGTCAGGATGTAGATTATCCAGCCCTACACACTTTGATCTGACGCTAAAAATTGCATCGCCAACATCGTATATATTGACTTCAGAGAAATTGAACGCATCCTGGGATGCGTTGTAAAAAATTGGTTGAATATCGTTTTGAGTTATAGGGTTTGGATTAGCAAATGTGTGATTTAAACTTTCAATATCAATTTCAGAATCATTGGGTGACTTTTTTCTTATTCCCAGATCATTTACTTGTTTCCAAAAGTTTTTAGAAGTTTGAACCGACCTAAATTTATTTATGTAATACAATCTTTTAGCCTGGCGAATCATACAAGTAATTTTGTTTCGGGCCCTTTTGAAATCATTTAACATACCTTCACACGCAAACCTTTTCCACCTCCGAAATAGGTTATCTCGCAAAGACATAGCTTCCATTATGCTATCAGACATCCACGGGCAATCAGAGTTTCTAATCAACTTAGTTTTTATTGGCACATACTTATCAAAAAGAGAAGTAACAAATGTATTAAAACTACGAACTTGTTCATTAACATCCAATGTTATGTACATTTCAGACCAGTTGAAAGCATCACATTCAGAAAATAAATTTTGAAGATCTATATTTTGAAAGTCCCTATATTGAAATATGTTTGGCGAATTATTGCTATTTTTTTCAAAAGCTATAGTGGCAAAAATAAGGTCGTGAAAAGAGAAGGCAGGAGCAGAAAGTTGGCTATAAAATTTCAAAAGATTATGGTCACTAAGAAGAAAAACATCTAATAATGAGGGTAAGAAATTTGGCTTGAAATGTGTTGCTTCTGTGTTGTTCTGTGTTTACTCGATACATCCAGTTAGTCGAGAAACTATGACAATTGAAACTAATTACCTATATGAGTTTTGTTTCATTTTTTACTTGTTCGTGCAACCGAAGTTAATCCAACCGAAGAAAACATTTGTGTACACCCCTTTTCTTAGAAGGTGGCCAAATGTGATCTTTCAACCCCGAAATCTTCATTTATACCCACACTGAACCCCGGATTCGATAAACGACTTGAATATTTAACGAAAACTAAAAACTTCAAAATCGTTCATACGCCTTAGAAACTGAGCAAATATGTAGATAAGTTTTATCAGCTCATGCAGCTCAGTTTTAAGAAATTTATACAACGAAACGTCAACATTTCAATTTGACAAATCTTTGCCAAATACGAATCAAAAAAGACGCCAGTTCTATTTTATTGTGATTTATGAAAATTTCCAAGTTTTTTCTTTAAAAATAAACAAAATTTCACAAACACTTCATCTTTCTATTAAAAAAATGAGCTTTTCTGGTGAATCTTCCGATTCAGAATGGTAAATAATATTAGCCTAAAGACTGTGTTTAATTTTAATCATATTACCAAGTCCTCCAAACGACACTTCGTCGGATTCCAGGAAAGCTACAAAGATAAAAACAGAACAAATTTTAAAAAGCGAGAAAAAATACTACCAACAGCGTTTCGTGGAGAGCTGGTTGGATCGGTTCAAGCCATGGCTATCGCGCGATGCTATCGACCCCAACAAACCCTTCTGCCGAGCATGTAATTGCCGCTTAAATTGCAATAAGTGTCATCTGCAGAGGCACGAGAAGACCACCAAGCACAATTCCAATTTGGATGCGTATATGAGTGCAAATGGAATGGTGTCTTTCAAACAGAACGTTGGCCAAAAAAAGGAGCGTCGGAAGGTTATCAAAGCGTCCCCTCAAACTGAGGTAGACGATGATTCAAAGTTTGAAAGTGTTTTCATGGATATCGACTTTGAGGCAGGAAAGTAAGTTTTTTTTATTATGTTCAAAAAAGTTTTTTTTTAACTTTTCATTAAACAGTGTTAATTCCAGGAGAGAAAAGGAAGACGAAAAGATCCCGCAGGAGACATTGCACGATTTCCAATTTATTCAAACCGAAAACGAAGGTGAGATTCAGCAAATTGCCAACGACGAAAGCATGCCCAACCTTTACGATACGAATGTGGTTCATTCTACAGCACAGAAAGAGAAGCCTACCTCAATCCGGAGAAACGATGATAGCGGAAGTGGGAAAAAGGATCGCAAGAAGTTGCTTTTGCAAATCCAAAAGGACAAAAACGAGTTGATGTCTTCGTTTAATGAACTCTTCTCTAACGTGTCTGTCGAGAAAAAAGAAAAGAACCACGTCGATTTGTTCTTCGACAGTGTGAGTTCTAGTGTGAAGGCATTGACGCCGAAGCTGATCGCCGAGGCAAAGATGCGAGTTTCGCAGTTGGTTTGTGAATTGGAGCTGCGAGCCATCACAGAGAGCGAGTCAATGAACGCCTCCGCAGGACCATCGTCTACAGTTTTGCTGGCTGTGCCGCCAGGCAATGCCTATATCATTAACCAAAACCAAGTTGGATCAAGTCAGAATGATCACTCGTACGAACCGACGGGCTGAACTAATTTTGAATTTAAATAGTTTTTAATTTTATCAGTGTAGACAGTTTTTAAACAGATTCTTAAAACAAAAAAAAACAAGAACACAACATTTTAATTTACTTTCATTAACTTGACCTTAGACATTTATCGCGCTCCGTTTAACGTTTCCGTTCATCCTTTGGATTTTATTTTACGTAAAAAATGTATCATAGATAAGTGGATGATTGTAAATCTTAAGGAAAGCAATAAAAATAGTTTTAAACACACTTACTCTTAAGGGGTTCTATTTTGTATTTTCGAAAATTCAAATCTGTTTCAATTTTTATTCGATTCGAATTACGCTTTACAATGAAAAGGAACCTTCCAATAGATTGGCAGTTCACGTTTCTCAGATCTCGGAAAATTAAGTAAGTGAACCCAAATTGTTTTAGCATTGAAAATGGTAATACATATTATTTTTTTCCTTAGAAAAATACTACTAAAATGAATAAAAAGATAAGAAATAGATGAGTGTACACGATTTTTTGGTTGGTGTTAACACAAATGAAAATGAAAGGGTACTTATGCTTGCCGACAGTAAGAATCAAATTTAAAGTTGGCGTTACAAGGAAATAAGAAAACAATTAATAGCAACAATTAGAAGAAACAGAGATTGATAACATGTATGTATTATTAATTTTGTTGAACCAGGTAGGTATATACTACAATTCTTTTTGTTGTTTTAAGTGAGCGAAAAAAATCTAGATTTCGACGGCATTGTATGACCAATTGCCAACTGTCCAAAATGATGTTCATTCCCGGTTAAAACTGACCCTGTTTAGATTGGGAAGATTGCGTCCGGATTGGTGAGCATCATCGTGATTATATTGAAAACTTTGAGGTGCCTCAAAATACTTTGAAACAACAACGATTTTGACATTTCGCACATTGAAACATCAACAAGTGAGACTCATGGGTCCGGTTTTTAAATTTTCTTCGCTCCTCACGAGAGTCCTTACCCCACACTTCTCTTGCCTTCGAACTGCCGTGATACTCAATCTTCCTAATCTAAACAGCGCCTTTTAAATCATCGACATCGTCGTATTGTCTAAGGGGCAAATAAGGTTCAAGTATGTGATTGGCTACTAACTCATTTTTGAACTCTGGTAGAACCCCAGTTTAATCCCTTCATTCCTCATCTCAGTTTCAAATAGGAAACTTCTTTTTTTATTTCTCCACTTATTTGAAATAAGCTATTTCTAAATAAACGCAAACGCGGAATCCTATAATTTTTTGTCATTTCAAACTCACGAGCAAATCAAAGCAATCTGTCACCAGGGGCCTATTTCACAGAACATACATCACATACATTACAGAAATGTATGTGACCTAAAATATGCCCCATATGAGTGGGCGTAAATATTAATTTTTTTTTAAATAATGCGTTGTCTAAGTTGACGCATAGTTTTTTTTTTTAAATTCAAAATTACACAGCCATCTTTGGTGACTACTTTAAGGTATATATGTATTACTATTGGTCTGTTTGGTAACGTGAAATTTCTTGCGAATTTGCACAATTTGCTGTCAAAACCCATAGAAAAAACTAAGTTTTTGGGAAATTTGTTGAAAAAAAAAGTAACCAAACAGGCTATTCATCAATGTATGTGATGTTTGTCTCGTGAAATAGGCCCCAGTTGTAATGGCCATTCACGTTAATAAGAGCTTACTTATTTGTATGATAAGTTTTGCAGTAGAAACATATAAGCATCGGTGGTTCAGTGGTAGAATGCTCGCCTGCCACGCGGGCGGCCCGGGTTCGATTCCCGGCCGATGCAATCGCCTTTTTTTATTTCAATTTGATAAGTCACACTTTTTAAAATCTCGTTATCAACTTGCTTCACTCGCAAACATTATGATTCATCCCCAATTAAGACATCAACATACCTTATACTATGTTAATCCAAAAAGAATACACACTAAAAAGATAGAAAGATAATTCATAATCTCTGGGCTGAGCTGAGAATAGTTCACGTCAGTAAATATTAATTTTTGCCTGTGAGAGATTTTTCTAGGCCACATTGTTAACAGCAGTACTTAGATGGATTCACTTCAAAATTAATCAGCTTGCAAATATAAAAATGCTTTCAGCGAAATATTTTAAGTGACTCCGTGGCGCAACGGTAGCGCGTCTGACTCCAGATCAGAAGGTTGCGTGTTCAAATCACGTCGGGGTCAATAAAGTTACTTTTTTAGTTTATTAAGATTGTTTCGAATATGCACACAATTATTACACACTATAATATATGTACTGTGAATATTTTGTTGAATTTAAATCTGGTAATCATACGTACAATTTTACGGTTTCCAGTTACATTAAGGGCCAGTTTCACAGTGAAGTAAGTGTCACTTAAGTGCCGAATATGGAAAACTAATTCCCAATTTCACAGTGTAAACATATTGGAATAAGTGACACTTAAGTCTCCGATGTTGGCCACTTAAGTTCCACTTACTCAGGTAGTAAAACTGCAGCTTAAGTGCCAGAATGGGAAAATTAAGTGCCACTTATTTTGTTAAGTGTGCACTGTGAAACTGGCCCTAACTTATTTATCTTTTACAGGGTGGTGCACGAATCGTGCTACAAAAACAAAACTTTTGTCTGTGTTGTGTGAGTAATCGGTTTTCTATATCTTGAAGGTTACTTTTTAGATTTATTAAAATGAACGTTTGTGATAACAGAACGACGATTTGGATAGTGCAGCGCTACCATGCTTTCCAGTCCGCCATTTCCGTCCAAGGGGATATTAGGTGGCACTCCCCCGAGTAGATGGACCATTATGAGGCTGGTAAACATGTTTGCCGAATCTGGAAGCATTGCACGAAGACCATACCATCGAGATCCGTACTTTCGGGTTCAGCACACAATCGCGGTTGTAGTCTCGTCAATACAGACAAATCCAAGCGTTTCAACACGAAACTTATCCACGCAAATGGGAGTTTTACAACGGATAATTCATGATGACTTAAACTTGTTTCAGTTCAAAGTACAAATAACGAGCAAGTTAAACCCCCTGGATTTGACTGTTCACCTGGAATTTTGCACTAAAACCGATTGAAATGGCCGAAGAAGACAACAACTTGATAAATTCATTGTTTATGTGGGATGAGGCCAATTTGATCTAAATGGCAATGTAAACAAGCAAAATTGCTGTATATGGAGTGAACCAAATTCAAAAATGCTCCATGAGACGGACTGCACCCAGGGCGAGTCACTATGTGCGCAATTTCATCAAGGTGCATTTTCGGGCCATATTTCTTTGAAGAAAACGCTGTAACTGTCACTGGCGACCTTTATTTAAAGACGTTGAAGGACATAGCCACACCGGTTATGGCGGAACTGCAACGAAAATTCCGAAACAAATTAAAATGCAGAAACTCAACTTTTCGGTGGCCCTCAGGCCTCAACTTCTGGCCGTATTGAATAATGGTCAGGTGTCACATATGCGTGAACGAGCGTGGAGGTCATTTATGGTCTATCATCTTCAAAAACAATTAGATATATAAAATGTACGCACTCACAGTTCAGACTTCCTTGTTATTTCTCTTCCGTCTATCTCTTTCTTATCTTGAGGTGGAGAGAGATAATCACCCTTATTCCGTAAGGCATTTTAGTAAAACGCCATTAAAACTACACGGCTCCAGAAGCGTAAATTAGAGTTTTAGTAAAACGACTACCGTTTTAATTGTTAGAAAGGTGAAGAAAGAAAAGAACAGTAACGTTTTAGTTTTACTTAAACGCCAATTAACGCCTGGAGCCGTGTCGTTTTACTGTCGTTTTCGTTAAATGCCCTACGGAATAAGGGTGAATATAAAGAAACGTCAAAATGAGTAACGTGAGTGACTACTGACTGCTTTTAAACGCTGCAAAATTGCAAAATTATCGCTCTTTTCCTTTGTGCTTTTTCTTATTGTTCAATACATAAGAGGAGTAAAGAGTATGGAGAGATTTTTTATTTGAACAAAGTTAGCATAATATAACCGAAAAGAAACAAAAGGTGTGTTTTTTCGCAAGCCCGGGGGCAATCGGATGAAAAAACGTCGGTTATAAACAATTTAAATGTTAAATGCAACAACAACTAATCCCCTCGGGAATTAGCGCAGGAAAACTGCATTATCGCCGTTGAACAACATACTTTTTACCGATAGTTTTTATAAAAACTCCATTTTGTTTCTGTGATGGCATCGCTAATACACGTTGTCGTTTTTGTGAAACATTCCCCCTGGGTTTGCAAAAAAACACACCAGTAAGCAATTTGAGTTTTGATGTGATGTGTGAAATATATTCCAACTTTGAGATCAAAATTTTTGTAGTCAGGATGGCCGAGTGGTCTAAGGCGCTGCGTTCAGGTCGCAGTCTACTTCTGTAGGCGTGGGTTCGAATCCCACTTCTGACAAGATTTTTTTTTATTGCCAAATCAATTTTCAAAATAAAAAGTTACGCATACGCCAGTGTATGATACAAAAGCGGTTTTTACCAATAGTACAGTCAAACTTCTCTATAGCGAATTCGCACGGGATTTACTTGTTATATAGAAAATTCGTTATACAGAAATTTTTTGTTAACTTTTATTTTAAAAACACGCGTGAATTTATAGTTTGGATTACATTCTCTCATTTTTCTACCTTAATAAAATCTTCTAATACATACGCATGTGCATGTGGAGATTCTAATAACTCCCTTGTTTTTTTTTAATAGTTTAAATAGCTCGGAGGAGTTCCAAAGTATTTACAAAAATCTTTTAACATTTGAAATGTTTAAGCGGAGGCATACCTACTAACAATGTGAAAAAATCAACAGAATTTCAAAAAAGTGTAACGCCGAGTAGAGAAAGAGGGCGAAACGTCAGGGGAATAGACAAAATTATTGCGTTCATATGTTTTTACTCTTCTGAGGAAACAGAATACGAAGAAGATGATAACACGGACACCAAAAAAAGGAGAAGTATTCGTAGGCAGGGATGGCCACTACATTTTTCACATTTGCTACGTAGTTTATGTCGTTAAACGTACTTAAATGTAGTTAATGAAACA
Organism: Epistrophe grossulariae; assembly: GCA_929447395.1. Taxonomy (NCBI): domain Eukaryota; kingdom Metazoa; phylum Arthropoda; class Insecta; order Diptera; family Syrphidae; genus Epistrophe; species Epistrophe grossulariae. The sequence continues at coordinate 127,622,008 of OV839567.1, forward strand.
AATTGTAGCAAACTTAGTTTCAAATATCAAATGATCTGTCAGTTGTAACTTTGAAGCTTGAATTTTGAGTTAAAATGTTCAAATTTGTATTGAAATTTTATTATTTCTCTAAATTTACTTTGTATGTATATGAAAGCGTTACAATTTGTAGAAAATAAGACGTGTAGTTTATTAAATTAACTACGCGTAGTTATGATGTAGAAAATGTAGTGTAGTTAATTCGGCCAACCCTGTTCGTAGGCTTTCAAGATTTGCATGTAAAGAAGAGCAAATTTAAAAAGAATTAATTCAAAGTTTTAAAATACATAAATGCTTTTTTCATTTCTAAATTCTAATGTACCTCAACTATGCTGGAATGGCAAATCGGGTAAATTTTTTTAATTATAGCTCTTCTTCAACTATATTAATTATTTATCAATACAATTTGTTTTCCAAGAGAAAGACTACTACGCGGCATTTTCAAGTTGTTCACTGAAGACAATCAGAATGCTCCCATTTCAAATTTTAGAAAAACCCTTAATTGTGTTTTTATTTGTCCACATATTAAGCTTAACATAAAATTATTTGATTTGACTGTTCTTTTGTCTCATTAGTGGGTCTAAAGAGAAGTACGATTTTGTCAATGTAAGCGTAAACGAAGTAGGAATCTCGATGTCATCAATCTCCTTTCCAGATCCATTCGAGTCACGAATCTGTTTGTCGAAGCACAAAATATGATGCTTCAAGTCATCGCCTTCATTAATAATTCAATGCAGCTGATGTTTCTACAAAAAAAAAAAAATATGCAATAGTTTTTCGTTCAAAAATACTTGCCAATCCATCAACAATCTGCTTGATTTTCTTTTGATGTTCTCTAACTGGCTGTCATGCACGCTTTGAACAATAATATTTTTGCATCTCTTTTCTTCTTCCCGAATTCTCAACTTTTATGGATCAACTTTCGCAACCCCAACTAGATATTCCCAAATTTTTTCTCATCGAGTGCAATCTCGATTCGAAAACGCCAATTATTGAAATTCGGGAATTCCAGTTTCGGAATTTTTTACACGCTTCAGACATTTTTTAAAAATAAACAATTCACCAAAAAGTTTTTGCAAGACAGATTTCTAGGCCCATAACCTAAACATTTTCTAGAGTTTATTTAGTGAAAAGTTTGTTAAGGCTTATAATAAATTCAGTTTTTAATGAACAATAAAACTAATGAAAATTAAACAATAATTTACAATTCAAATAATAATAATTATAGAGTGAATTAAATTACATATTTAAATGCAAAATACACTAAACAAGTGAACGAAAAAGCTGTGTATTTGAAATCAATTCAATAAAATTGAAAGGAAAGCTAATATTCCACGAGTTGTTAACCTTTATTGTTAGTATTATACCTATATAAAAAGTAACATTGAATTAATATGTATTTTTGAAGGTTTCAAAATTTGTTAAAACTAAAGTTGTATTGTAGGTGTAGAGTTATAATTTATTTTTTACCGAGACTAAAGGCAATATTTTATAGGTTGCATAAAATTTTCTAATCGCAGTTCTCTCGAAGCGATTCATCACTTTTTTAATAATTTAGTTTAAATTTGTATTTTTTTTTTACAAGTGTATGTTAATATTTATTAAACTAAACTAAGGGCGGTATTCGCCGAACGCTCAAACCTTTAAAGCTTCATAAATCTATGCACCAAGCAACAATAGTGAATATTTATGAGCACATAAAACTTATGAGTGCTCCCGACCACTCATAAGTTATGAGCGCTCTCGCCGAAAACTTGTTCGAAAAATTTTAAAATAACTTGTTTTTTCTTTCTTTCAAATTGTCGACATGTCACAATTTTGTATTTCTGTTTATTTATTTTTTTGGTATTCATTAAATTTATTTACCTTCGTTGTTGAAAATTATTTTCTTCTATCAATTAAGTAGAAAAATATTAAGGGGTTTAGTTATTGCTGCTACTGTTATTATTTGTCAGATGCATTTTTGCAATCAAAGTTAGATTTCACAGTTCAGGTACATATGCCTGATTAAGATAGAGTCGCTCTCATTTTCGAACTTCGAAAAATGCTTATGAGTGTTTGTTAAACTGCACAAATATTAATTGAGTTATGAGCCTCATAAACTTAAGAGCCGTTTATGAGCGCTTGGTGAATACCGCCCTAAAAATCTTAAAAAAGAACGTTAGTTATTTCAATGTTTTCATATAAAATTGCTAGGTAGTTATTTTGGATGCAAATTTTTTAATCTTTGAAAGGCGTTTTAGTTAGCAAAAATCGGACTGAATTGTATGAGATTAAGTCTCGAGGTATATTTTAGATTAAACTTTACCCATTATTTCATTTGTATTTTATCATTAAACAGGTTAAAACGACCAAAGAGCAAAATACCTACTACAGTTCTTCAGTATTGACAACTCTTTATTACTCGGATGCCATGGGCAGTTAATATTATTAAAAATCATCAATTATTTTTCCGAATATGAGTAACTTGCTTCTGAAATACAAAAAGTAAATTTTAGTTTAATTCCATATATTTAAATTAGTTATGTTATTAATTATTATAAATAAAAATATTATGATCTCACGCCAAAGCAATTATTTTGTGGACAGCTTCTGTGTCAGGATGGCCGAGTGGTCTAAGGCGCTGCGTTCAGGTCGCAGTCTACTCTGTAGGCGTGGGTTCGAATCCCACTTCTGACAAGACTTTTTGCTTACGTCATCTATTCTTTGTTAGATATTGTTACTACGGGCCGCGCCGTTACATTTCTTACATATATAAAGTGTCTTCTTATTTATTGTTTAGCTTTTAAGTAAAAAGAGCCCCCAATCGAAAGAGCGTAAAATCAAAACAATCGACTTCGTCATTTCGATGATAGTTGTATCCTGCGTATCTATGGAGTAAGATAAAAAGCAAGCGTAGGCTTTCAAATCTTCGTTAATCTTTTTAAGATTCTCAAAAACCAATAGTTTTTAAATAATGTATTATTTAATTCTGAACAAATGCAAAACTATAAGATACATTTTAAATAATGGGACCAGGCTGGTCGATAAAGTATAATAGATTTGTAACAAAAACAAAATCAGTCACAAGTATATTTTACTAAAAAATTAATCAATCATCTCTGCAGCCCAAGGGATCAATAGAAGGGATACCACTAAAACTGGTTATTTGATCGGCTTTTTCGTCTGTTGCGATTGGTATTAGTTCAACTTCCTTACGATTCCCAAGGAACCGAAATGAATTAACCATGTACCCAGTATCCGGTTTTTCGTATACTGTTTTTCCATTCGATATAATCTCTTCATCTTCGAATGGGTTTGATTCCAATCTTGCATCGGTAATATTTGTAAGTGACACTGTAATATTTTCATTGAGATTTTTTATTTCTGGTGACTTAGATTTAAACTGACGACTTTCATAGGCTTCTAGAGCTTGATCGATTTGTGTAGTTCGTGAATTGTTAGGAAAAATAATTTGTGCATCAAGATAACTACACAGTTCTTCAATGCCATCGAGAGCTCGACCCAATTCCTCAGAAGGCTTTGTCGAGATATGCTTCCTAATAGTTTCCAGATAGTTTTGTAGTTTATGTTTGGAAAAATTAATGACATTTTGTGCATTCTTAAGTTCCAAACTAAGCACTTCTGGACTCTAAGAAATATATTCAGGTTAATTTAGATTAAGTAGTAATAACTTTATACTCACATTATCTGAATATCCATCGACTATAACTTTATCTGACTCTGGGGTCGCATTCAATCTGGCTATAGCTGCTAAGTCTAATGCATTTTTGTATTGTATGTCAATTATTTGTTTGTGAAACTTACTGTCATTAGATAGAGAGATCGATCGCGGACGTTTTTCAATTGGACCAATTTGACTGATTGTGGAATTTGGCAAAACTTTTCTCACTGTTGGTGCTGAGCCAAGAAAAGGCTTTTGTATCAAAAACTGATTGTGAGATGATGATTGAGATTGAGCTGTTTCATTGAAATATATAAAGGCATTTGCTGGGCGATCAAATTTCTAAAAAAAAAAAAAAAATTCATATTAATAATACAAAAAAATAACTATATATAAAGTTTCTTTAAACAAACTTTAGGACTTTGCATGTGCAAGGCATGTCGAAGAATTAAATTCATATCAACGTTCGTCGGGTATCTCATGAGATATGTAAGACAGGTTGTGTAGTCATTCAAAAGCACTGGTAACAGAAAAAATAAAAAAAATATTATACTGAACATTGAATTTAATTTTTATTTTTCTTACACTTATCCCGAATTCGTATTAACATGGCTACAAGAATATAGTTTGGGAGATCAAAACGGTCACTGTCGGCAAATATTGCATCCCACAGCATAAGTAGGTCAAGCAGGGGGAATTCTCTTCCAAAAAGTAGTCTTAGCCATCGTCTAAAACAAATAGAAGATAAAGAAATAACTTAAAAAATTGATTTATAGGATTTTGAAATTTTAATATTTTATAGTTTTTTTTTTTAAACATACACAGATTATGTAACTTTGTCTCATAAGTTTGAATAAAATAAAGTTTGAAAATGATGATTTTAAAAAAAAATTAACTCAAGTAATGAAATCTTTTTTATAGCAGGAACTGTGCTCCTTAATTTGACCATCTATACGTACTCACAATGCAATATTGTCTACTTTTTTATTTCTAACAATTAGCGATCAATTGTTTTGCATGTAAATGCTACAGTTAGTTACATGCAACAAAGAAAAATCCATTTCTATTCCTTTAGTTTGTTTGATAAGGTTATTAATAATGTATTAGCAGTGATTAATGATTATGCCTAGCCAAATATTTTTGGGGGTTATTTATTACTAGCTCGCCTTGCTTCGCAAAAATTTAAGAATAAATATAAACATACATATGTATATATCGATAGTACTAAATAGAGCTACGGCTACCCGTAATTTCTATTTCATATTATTAACAAAAAGTGTATACATCATACACTTACGTTTTGATAAATGCGATTTCTCAAAAATTGTATGTATTTAATTTATATTTAAATTATATTTAAAGCAGAATGCCCCGTGATTGCGCAGGAATCGTATTTCTGGATACAAGAATTGAAAAAACCATAATTTATAAATTTGTTTAAAAACATAATTACTCAGTTTGATAATATAATTAAGAAAAGATTCAGGGCTTAAAATTTGCAGGAAAATATTGACTTTATAAAACAATTCCTATTTTTTCTAAAGTATCAAATAGGTTTTAATCTATAGGCGAAAATGTGGGACAACCTCAAAGAAAAAGTTGACAAAAAATTAACATTCTGATGTAATAAACAAATTAGACAAACAAAAACGGTCTTAAACAATCTTACTAACATAAAGAACATTATAAAATTTGTTTTACGTATATCAGTTAAATTCTTTCTGAGTTTACGCGTGACAAACTAAATAATTGATTCGTTTTTATATAATTGTAATGAAAGTACCCATTAGACTGGCACATCAATTTTAAATAGTTGTTTCAAATGCTTATAACGTTTCCGGCTTTTTGACTTCTAGGTCCAGTGTGTGCTGAAAATTCAGGGGTTAATATAACAAATAATTGAAATCGTTTGTTTGTTAATACATTTAACAAACTCCACTATAAATTCATGACCATCACGGAAGCTTACGAAAAACCAAACTAAAACGCTGTGAATAAGTTGAAAAGATAGAGATCGAATAAGAAGCTTATTTTGTGAAACTTTGCTGTTGTGGGAATATGCTAATTTTGTTTTCATGCTTAAGACTTTGAGGAACACCCCGTTAAAAATTGTTGTGATGGCAAAACCTTATTTGACTATACTTTTAGGTATATTAGGTAGGTATACATAGTTTGAAAATAATTTTTTCTTGGGAACATTTTGAAAAACTAGATTTTTATAAAAACTATAAAGCAAACTTTGCTTGTTTTTAATTTTGAGCTATTTAGTGGCAGTGAGAACATCCCTTTATGTAGGTAATTTTTTCTCGTCTACAAGTCTTCAATCATTTTGTTTATTTAATTACAGATAATTACATCGTGATAAGAGGTACTCTTGAAGAATTTTTCAATTCTTCGCTAGAGGCTGTATCGCTGTATTTCTTAGGTGGTATATCCTAGGAATTCAATACCATGGCATCCAGAATGACTGTTTAAAACGCTAACCGAAAGAAAGTTCCTCTAAGTGGCATTATAACCTTTTACCCGATTTCGCAACTTCGTTTAAAATATACCAACCATTTTAGAAAGCAAGAGGTATCGTTTAATTAATTTGTTACTAGCGGTACGTAATTAATATTTATTATTACTCATTCTCTTTTTCTTGAAAAATCAAAAATATTATACATACAACTTACATTCCAAAAATATGCAACGGAATATCCAGTTTAAGTAGATAGTTGTGTAAATGTAAATCTTCTTTAGCAAGTATTTTATCACGTATCAAGTTTAATTGGCTGATAATTTCTACTTCTGTTGTAACTGGATCCATTATATCCTAAGTAAAGCATATTATTTTATTTATCTAAAAATAATTAACACTAAAGTAAAAAGACACTCTTACCTGATCATTTTCTACTGCAAAGTATCCCCCCTCAGTTTGAATAAGATTCGTTATTCGATAATAGGACTCGATGGATGCCATAAGTCGTGAAAATATGGAACTTTTAAAAATAAACAAATTATTCATTTGATTTTTGGTAAAGATAAATTTGTTTAGGAATACTTACTAAGAATCAGCTTCTAAGTAATCAGGACTTAGAACGTCTCTCAGCAATTCACTGAAATAAAAAATAAAAATTGTAAGCATACATAAGTACATACATTATATAAATGATATGGGAGTAGTGTGGGATACAGTGACGAATTTGATATGCAAATTGACTAATGTTCAATATACATATGGAATACCAACATAATTATGTATTTAAATTGTAAGATCTTTCTACAAACTGAAGAATTTAATGTGTTGAAAACATAGGACCTAGCTGAAAATTCTTCTTTTATTTTAAAGGGTTGAAATAGATTTAAATAAGGACCATATAGATATGTACGTATTGATATATTGAAGTAATACATAATAAACCTTAAACAAATTTAAAAACATTACAAAATTAGAGTTTGTCTTAACTTACTCAATGTCATCAGTCAGTTCCATAAAATGCAACAAAGCCTGATGATCTCCATACATCACAAACAAGATTGGAGCTAGGATTTCATGCATTCCTTGTCGATAACACATGTATGGATGCTCCCTCGCATAGTAAAAGAGTATGTTAGTCTTAAAATGAATCAATATACATATGTATTTGAATATTTTTGTACCATGGAAAATGAAAATCTTACCATTGCAGATTGAATTAGTGATTTTCTGAAGAATTCAACACCAGGAAAAGTTCGTATCACATCTTGTTTGATAACAGCAAAAAGTTCTTGGTCACTAAAGTATTGATTCCAAATGCTCTATAAAACAAAAACCATTAAGATAAAAACAACCGGACAACAGCTATTTGAGTTTTTAATTTACCTGTTTTGATTGCGACAACGGATCATCATTGGTAAACTTTTCATTATGAGGATTCTTAACGAATTCATGTTTTAATTTCTCATATCTTAAATAAAAGAATCATTTACTATAGCTTAACCTAATTTCATAATATCATACCTATTTCTTTGTTGTACACGCTGTTCTTTCCATGTTGTATTATCAGCATTCAATACTCGCAATAGTAGCGCCCAATAGATGCTGCGAAATTTAGATACTTTGAGATCTCCATTGAAAGCAAGGTCACGTATTGCGTCGAAATTTTCTAGGGATGTTATTATCTGGATCCATTCATTTCTATTAAAAATATTTACTGATAAGCAAAGAATTTTTTAATGTTTTTTACACAATCATTACCTATATCTTTCCATGGAATTCATTATTGATTCCTGGTTTTGCTGGGGGAACACTTTGATGGCTTCAATTCCTTGAACGGCCATTAGTTATGGAAATCAAGGTTTCGTTCTTGAACCTATTTTCAAGTTCTTTTGATATTAAAATAATTTATACTTGCCTATTGTTGACATTGTAAGGGAATACAAATTGCAAATTAAAATGATAATAAAAGTATTGTAGCGTTATGTTAATTTATTGTTTATGCGTTTTTGTTGCTATTTTTCAACAGAGGCCAAAGAGTAGATTATTTTTTAAGATAAAAGAAAGTGTGTTCGTTGACTGGTCAAGTGAGTTTGACAAGTAAACAGCTGTCTGTTGTGATTAGAATATAATCAAAAAAAAAAACACAATCATTTCTGGTTCTAGCGGGAAATAAAGGAAGCTTAAAATAATGAATCTAGTTGCAAGTAGATGGCGATATAAGAAAGTCGTTGACACCGGAAGATATTTCAAAATTTTAAAACAGAAAGTTGATAAATTAACATTTTTTCTTTAATTCGAAATTTAAATTTGTAGAATGTATGAAACGAATAAAGTGTGGGCCGTACTTGCTTGCTCTTATAAAATGGGTAATCCCAGCATCATATACTTTATTACATTTTTTGCATAAATGAAGAGTTTTAGATTTACCAAACAAAAACATACATATTTGAATCAAATTTATAGAATACCTACTTTTTTCTGAATGTTTAAAAAAAACATTTTTTCTACATTGAAAAGTTTTATTTTCTAAGAATTTATGCATATTAACGAAATTAACATGAGATTGGGCTACGTGTTTGTTAGAAATACACTCTCAGATAGTTTAACTACTTGTTTAGAAATCACTTGATTAGAGAATATTTTGTACACTATAGTACATATATTTGTAGATTAATATTTTGTTTTCGTTCTGTAAATTAATTTATTATTAAAAACTCATCGTTCATTAAATGTTGTTTTATTGATTCCTTCAAGCAAATTCAATCAGTGTTCTATATTTTTTTCGGAGTTATTCAGAATACTTTTTTCTTCTTTCCTATTTTTCATGACGTATTATTTAAAATTCAAATCTCAAGACAAGATGCAGTCCCTCGAGTTTGGCGAAGCTTTGACCTGCTACGCAAAGTTTAGTTATGGGAATAAAAGGAAATAAAATATAATCCATATGCATATATAATAATATGTAAATATACATACAGCCCGTAACATTTGAATAGCCTCACACTTTAACTTTCTTACATTCAACTGTTTTAAACTCTCTCATTAAAAATGTGTGGAGTTGTCAAACACGCAGCCTAGTATGATGTAATAAAATGATAAACAAAAAACAACACAAATAAACCCAAATGTCATTTTTCCGCACACAATAAATAGTCTGTATATTTAATTCAGTGCGAAAAAAGAGCGGAGACTTCTCCAAATAATCTGCTACAATTATACATTTCGCTCTTCAAACAGCGTACTGCAAAACGAAAAGCAAAACGAAATTTTCCGTTTCTGATTTCGTTGTCATTTTTGTATGGGATTTTTCGTTTCGCATCAGCAGCGTACTCCGCTTGCGAAAACACAACGGAAAATATTCTTGGAGAGTTTCACTAATTCCAAAAACAAAATCAAACATAAACGCAAAAAATCAGAGAAACCCATGATGTAAAAAATTGATAAACAAAAAAAAAAACCCAAATAAAACCCAAATGTCATTTTTCCGCACACAATAAATAGTTTGTATAATTAATTCAGTGCGAAAAAGGAGCGGAGACTTCTCCAAATAATCTGCTACAATTATGAATTTCGCTCTTCGAACAGCGTACTGCAAAACGAAAAGCAGAACGAAATTTTCCGTTTATGATTTCGTTGTGTCATTTTTGTATGGGATTTTTCGTTTCGCATCAGCAGCGTACTAGGCTTAAGGCTGAATAACTCTGGTTAAAATTGCTGCTCTTTAGATTCATTTTTAGAGGTCGCTTCATCGAAACCTTTAACTTTCCCTGCAATTCGTATGGGAACGTTTTTTCTTTTGCTTCTTTATTTTATAACTCTAAAAACGGTTACCTGAAAAATTGATCTGATGAAATTAGCAAAAACGCCCAAAACGTTTCACAGCAGTTTTCGACCTGAAGTCCACGTGCTAGGAACATAAACTTTTTACCAAAAGTCTATTAAAACACATATGTACATAGAATTTAATTTTTTCTATTTTGTGACCCATTTTAAGTTAATAGTTCACTGATCACGTACAAAATCATTGATCTTTTTTCATAAAACATTTTATTGTAGATAGACATAGCTACTACACGTGTTTTTCTGATTTGAATATCTATCTAACCAGACGAGAATGTTCATATAGCCACAAATTTATTTTTAGAATAATGTATTGTAAGTACATTCTTGTCATGCATGCAAATAAGTCCACTTTGGCCAGTAAAACAAAATTCAAGAAAACTTAGTTCACCTACCTGAAGTCGTTTTGAATTCCACGTTTTTTCTTGTTATCCTCAAGAATTTTAATTTATATAATGCATTAAACTATATCCATCGCCTTATACCATGCTTCATCGGCTATCGGACAATAATGACAACTTTCTTTATGGTGATTCTTCAAAGTCAATGCCGTTGAACTGCAGTGTTGGAAGTCCAAACATCAGTTTATCGGGCTTGAATTTTAATTGCATACGAATTTTAAATCATGCAAAGATATAAACAGACAGTTTGTGTGACACCTTTAACGGTTGAAATAAAATGATTTTCTTACAACTTGCTTAATATTTGCAAGACAAATAAATCACACGGCATTGATGATTATACATAGTCGGAAAATCACAATTTAATTACCAATAAGTTATTCTCCACAAAAAAAATGCATCTTCTAATGTAAATTTGCATACATAATGCTTTAGCGTCGCATTGCCTCGTTGCGGTTGCTTAAAAGTTAAAGATGTCTTGAAGATCTGAAAGCGACAAGATGTGGCAGCACAAGTGAATTGATATTGAGTTAAGTATTTTTTTTTTAGTAGAGGCAATGAACGTATGACCTGAAACCTTCACAATTTGGTTATACAGCCGAGAGGCTTAGGGGAATCATAAAACTCAAAAGTTTCTCACCGCGGCTTATAGTGTGAAAATGCATTAGTAATTTGTTTAGAATTTTTGTTTCGAAATTATTTATGTAGAGAATTCTAGGTGAAGGTTAAGATGAACAATTATTACGACTTCACATTACTTTGTGGGTATAACGCAATTTTTAAAAGCGCGATGAGACTCATATCTCAATAAACAACGGGTACAAAGTGCTACGATAAGATATTCAATTTTAATCGGTGTAAGATAAGTTTGCATTGTATTTAAATAAGAAGAGTTTTGGATTTTGTTATGATGTGGGCTAAGTACATAGGTCTTTCTTTTTATAATAATCAACATTTATATAACAGAAAAGTAACCCTTATTGGGATTGTCAATTATCAACCAATTGAACATTTTAAAAATCTATCAATCAATTTGAAATTCCGTATTGTGTAACTTAATTTAATAACTAAAATTGGAGAAAATGAAAAGACTTCAAATACAAATCATTTTTGTTGAAAGTAAAGAAAGAAAGAAGGTCCTTAAGCCATTTGATATTACAGCAAACTGCTCACATTTTCTTTGTGTTCTCTCTTTTGAGCACAGTTCCTTTGCACTTTGTTGCATACTACTTTAGGTCTTTTGTTGAAAATAAAGCATTTTAAATTTCGTTTGCTTATAAAATTATTAGAAAACTTAAATTTTGTACGGCATCAATTTTTTGATGCCTAGTACGCTGCTGATGCGAAACGAAAAATCCCATACAAAAACGACACAACGAAATCATAAACGGAAAATTTCGTTCTGCTTTTCGTTTTGCAGTACCCTGTTCGATGAGCGAAATTTATAACTGTAGCAGATTATTTGGAGAAGTCTCCGCTCCTTTTTCGCACTGAATTAAATATACAGACTATTTATTGTGTGCGGAAAAATGACATTTGAGTTTTATTTGTGTTTTTTTTGTTTATCATTTTCTTACATCATGGGTTTCTCTGATTTTTTGCGTTTATGTTTGGTTTTCTTTTTGGAATTAATGAAACTCTCCAAGGATATTTTCCGTTGTGTTTTCGCAAGCGTTTCGTTGTCTGTTTGGAGATCACAGGTAATTTTCGTTTCGCATCAGCAGCGTACTAGGCTTTATTATTGAAAAAAAAGGAAAATATTTGACAATTGAGACTCACAATACGGTACGGATGTTAATTCAAAATGGTTGGTCGATGCTCATTCACAATAAATTCATCAAAAATATCTTGACAAATTGACAATCGCAATAGCGTTTTAAAAAAAATTGTTCATAAATGTCAACTTTCAGTTTAAAATTGACAACCACAAGGGTGTATAACAAATAAGGTCTTTAATTAAAGTAGGGTACAATTTTGCATCAAAATTATTGCGGTAGGCTTTAAAAAAAATTATTATGAAGGGGTTTTTATAGCACACTTGCAGGCTAGCCAAGCTTTCGCACCATCACCGTGGTAGTCGTGAAATAGCTATAATTCCAGCTTATAAAAACTTGGTGGTAGCTCACTCAATTGCAGGTTCATTCAAAACCTTAAAAAAAATTTATTATTTAAAAAGTGTTTTATATAGGTACATACTGTACATACATATGTACATATATGTATATACATGGCACACAAAATACGAATTAATTCAGGGATCAGAAATTAATCTCAACCTTTTAAAAGGTTCTGTAATAACTCTTATTTGTTGTCATTTTTAATAAAAGACACTCAATAACCTCAATTCTATGTAAACAAATTTAAATTAAATATTCATGAATTTTTGGGTAAATTTGATCATATTTACTAGCCGTGTTCAGGAAAATGAGATCTCTAGGAGATCTCAGCAATCTTATTTACTTGAACAGGATTCGTCAGCAAAATTTCTCAGCTTTGCTGTCAAAACTCTGAGGAAAAAAAATCTTGGATTCGCTGCTCACTTTTTGAGTGAGAAAATTCTCTGAGATCTCAATTTTACATACATACATATTTTAAAAATTTAAATATTACCCACCCCAAAACAATTATTTTGTGGTCAGCTTTTGTGTCAGGATGGCCGAGTGGTCTAAGGCGCTGCGTTCAGGTCGCAGTCTACTCTATAGGCGTGGGTTCGAATCCCACTTCTGACAAGAGTTTTTTGCTAAAGTCACTTTTCTTTAGAGAAAAACGCTCTGAGCAAAGCTCTGAGCAGAGGTTGAGCGATCAGAGCTAAGCTCTGAGGAGATTACGATCAGAGCCCTCAGATTTAATTATGAAACACACTTGAGCACTGAACATGTCTTACCCTTCAAGCAAACGAGTCCGCTTGGGATCCGCGCACGTAGTAAACAACGTATGGATGACTCCGTATACGGATCCAAACATGGATCCGCAAAACTGCGTTTGTTGGCTCAAATTAGTATGGAAATTAGAATCACCACGGACTCATTTTGTGCATGTATTGAGAGAGAGAGAGCTTCCTATTTCACGATACTCAGCAAGAACCGAAACCAAATGGAATCCAGAACGGATCCAAAAAAATGAACGAACGATACAGGCGTTTTGTAGTTGAAGAATATTGTGCAATTTATTTTCTTCTATCGTTTGTATATAAATGAAATGAAACATCACGATTTATTTTGTATTTAATAATTAAATAATCAACTTTTGATTTTAAATTGATTTGCTTTCAGTAGGGAATTTTTATTAAACCGTTGCGCTTGGCACGAACGTGAACACATTGAAAAAAAAAAAAATTGTTTTTGTTATCTTCTCCTTTGTTTTCAGTCCATAAAAACACTCACTATTAGGGTATTGCACACATTCTCTCTTTCTCAATAAAAAAAGTACTCTCGATTTTCGTTCTTTTTTTGCATGCATATAGAAAAAATGTGCTTAAATGGGTATGACACTCCGTTTTGAAATGATCCAAGAAAGACCGACAAAGTTGGGTCAGTGAATTTGCTTGAAGGGTATGCATAGTAATCTGTCAAATTACATAAAAATTGTATGAAGTTGGCTTCGCTCAGCGTTTTGCTCGATTTGCTCGTTCATTTTATTCTGAGCATACAGATCATGCTCCGAGCTAGCTCAGATGGAAAAAAGAAACACGACTTATGTGCTCTGATTTGTCTGAGGTAAAAAAGAAACATAGAATAAATTTTTGACAGCTCGGTGATCTGCTCTGAGGTAAAAAAGAAAAACGCAAATTATAAAAACCCAGCAAATATAACTCCTGTTTTGTTTTATATAAAATGGTTTCTTTATTGTTTAGGTCTTGGTTAAAAAGTGCCCGATCATAAAATTTAAATTAAAACAATTATTAGTTCACGTCATTTCGGCTATAGCTATAGTGATCTCCTACACTTCTATAGAAAAAGATAAGAATTATAATCGTCACTACTTGGTTGCTTTCTAAGCGTGTGGAGATAAAATTGTATGAATGTACATACATAAAAATAATGCAAAAAAGTCAGAAATATTATGAATTATAAACTGCCCTATAGATTTTATATTAAGCCCACAATAAAATTGAATAAATATTATTAGGTAGCACAGGTTTGAAAGAAATAATTAAATTAATCACATAGAAATAAGCTACGTATAACAAAATTTCAAAGAAATGTCTTGTATGTATATATGCTTGCTTTGTGCTCACTATAATATGTGAGTTCAGTTTAAAAATACCAATCTTTTTTGCTGCAGAATTTAATCGAATATTAAACATTTTTCAGCAGTTAAAAAAAATACTGAAATACATTTTATATAATAGGATGTGATTGTGTAATTAATTAAATGATATTTGAGTCTAATTTTTTTTATTTTTTATTCATATTGATTTCAATTCTAAATTTTTTTTTTTTTTTTTGCAAATGGTTAAACTCATGCATTCAATGTGATTTTTCAAAGTCGTTAATGCGGAATGCATATTTGTTTTTAAATTACAATGAAATACATATTAAAAAAAAAAAAATTATTATCAACAAGGCGTGGAAAATAAGGACATTTTTAGGTATCACTATGGGAAAATCTGCTCCCAAACTTTGACATCACTGCAGCAATCAATTACTGAAACAGACCACCAAACCGAACGCAATAGATATATTCACACTCGCCATTGCACCATTTGTTCAATAATCAACCGCATCATAGAATGCAACAACCAAACAAAATTGAACTTCGGTTAAACAACGGTTAAACGATGATAATCTTTTAGATCAAAATGCGTCGCTAAATTAAAATTGTGTATTTAATAAATAAATAAATTTAAATTATATTTTTAAATTAACTTTTTAAAACATTTTTTATTTACAATAATAAACATAAAAAATACCCTGTTTTTGGAACTAAAAAAAAATTCAATTTTCCTTCACCTAAACCACCTTAATATCTTAATCCTAGTTTGAAGAAAAATCCTTCAGTGGTTAAGACTCTACATAGGTTGAGGTACAGAAAGTTATTTTTTTCGTGTTCCCTATCACCGCAATTGAATTAACTATTATGACAGCTGAATTGATAGATTTAGCCTGGAAAATGAAAGTGAAAAATCTTTGGTATTTGTAAATAACCGAACTGACAAAAAAATTAACAAATAATCTTTGATTATATCAGATTAATAAAATTATTAGATTAAGTAGTCATTATAAAATTATAAATTTAACCTTAGTGCTTAGTCCTTCTTTTGACTCGGTCTTAATAATTACTTTGAAATAATTATCATAAGGTGTAGTGTAGATAGGGTAGCAAGCGTGGCGTACAGCGCTCAATTTGTCACATCATTAAAATTGCATCTTGTTTATTATTATTTACATACAATATAAATGTGAATGTATATTTAAGTAGATTGTTATTAATACTAAGTGAAAAATATCAACAATTTGTTTTTAACAAGATAAACAATTACTTGAAATATCTTTATTACCAATTTGTCAAACTCTCTTCGCATATAGAATACTTACTTTCCGAGCTTGAATTATTCGGTCATATTGATGGCCTTATTTTATGACAAATTTTATTTTTTTTTTCTTAATAATAACACGATCAAAGATGTCAATTATGTCAAAAGTGTCAATAGCTTTCATTTCTTTCTTTAATTATAAAATAATTAAAACATGGGTTAAAGATCGGAATTATATGAGTTATGGTAAAATTTCTTCTTTATGAGTATATACCTACTCATGTCAAATTGTCATCCACGACCAGAATAAAAATCCAAAGAAATGCTATGTACATATTTATGTAATTATTTTTTATTTGTTAACAAGTGTACTGAAAAGTCAACTCTTTACTTAATTAACGACAGCTTTAAATACATTATTAAGTATATGTATTTAAAGCTGTGTGGTAATAATATAACATGCAAAAAAGTTCATCATATTGAAGTAGATAGTATGGCTCGTCTTAATATGTAATAAAAATTCTGAACAAAAAATAAAATTCATGTGTCCCTCAAAATAAAGTTGATAATTTTCCGCAAAAAAACGTTGCTAGAAGTTGGGGCTTCGCTGCGGTGATGATAAAATTCAAACTGAATATATACTCTTGAGCGTTAATCGTAGGTCAATGGCAACATCTAGTTCTAGTATGACTGGTTGTTGGTATAAGGTTTTAGTTTATGGCAGCATAATGACACATAATACCAAAGTTTTCATCCATTGGCTAGCATTTCATGTTTTGATTCTCACATTATGTTAATCGAAATAGTTTGCTAGTTAGGTATGAAATCTTCGATGGTTAAAGAATCTTGACACAATTTTATGATCTCAAATGCTCTCTCGAACGCTCTTTCTAAGGTATAATTAGTATTGACAAGCTGAGCATAAATTAGGTATTTATTTTGTTGTTTTAAATAAAACGATTTATAGTTATATTCAGAACTAGAAGATCCTGTGTTACTGCGAAGTGTGTGTGTGATGCATTGGTAGACACATTTTATTTAAATTGTAGTTATTCTACTTTTAAGATTTAATCTATTTAAAACTTGCATCACAAGTAAAGATTATGAAATTTAATGAAACACATAGCTGGAAGTCGTGTGAAAATTTAATATTATTGTATGTGTTTACTGTTTATATTTCATATATGTATGTATATTTAGTAAAACCCGCTTAAGAGAAACTGACAAATGTCACAGTCTTTCTTGCACCTAAGCGAGTTTTTTACTTAAACGAACCCCGCTTAAGTGAAAAAAAATTCACTTAACCGGAGCCCAGATAAGTGAAAAAAAAATTGCACTTAAGCGGATTTAAAAATTCCAAAAAGAGTTCTGACATATCAGAAATTCAAATGCCATTTTCGTGAGAAAAATTTGGTGGAGGTGAAAAATAAAAAAGAAGTAAAAAGCGTTCAGCAAATTTTTTTATTAAAGAGAGTTTTTTCAATAAAAATATTAAATTTAACTGAAAATATGATTCATGATTGTTATAAAAGTAAATTGGTCGACAAATACTCGAGAATGAAAAAAGTTTTTCAGATAAGCTGATTTTTCTCTTAAGCGTTCTCTTAAGCAGGTTTTACTGTACATATATATATATGTATTTCATCTTGTTTACATAAGAGGTAGCAATTTGGACTCTGAGGATTCTAAAACAATTATTGCCAATGCTTGGGATGGTGAGCTATAATTTCTATATGTGAAACTATTTTTAAGCATTATTTGAATGAATGAATTAACGTTATTGAGGATTTGATAAAATGTATACGGAAATACATTTTTGTTTGTTAATTTGTGTTATTTGTATGGACTAACTCATGAATAATTATATAATAAAGGGTGCGGGTGACATATATGTACATATAAACCTTCCTTTTTTCAAAACGCAATAAAACCCATTTTATGAATAAGAATTTTTTTTATAATAGACGTGTTTTTTCAAAAATTATATATAAACAAACAATGACAATTTTTTACAATTTTTGTTTTGTGTATAAAGCATAGTACGCAGCTGAAGCGAAACGAAAATTTCCATACAAAAATTGAAGCAACGAAATCATAAACGAAAAATTTCGTTTTCATTTTTGTTCTGCAGTAGGTACGCTGTTGAACAAGCGAAATTGATAATTGTAGCACATTATTTGGAGAAGTCTCCACTCTTTTTCGCACTGAATTAATTGAACGAACCATTAATTGTCTGCGGAAAATTGACATTCGATTTTTTATTTGTTGTTTCTTTGATTACAGCAAATACATCTGTGATTTCTTTTGTTTTTTTATTTTTTTTACAATTAGTGACATTAATTTTTTCCGTAGTCGTTTTGTTTACGTTTTCGTTATCGATTTGGAGACCAGTAAAAAATTTTCGTTTCGCTTCAGCTGCGTACTAACAATAAAAGTATTTTATAATCACTTTTTTGGTATTGTTTGCATGAAAAAATTTGATGGTTATTTACTTTTTCAAAATTAGTTTTGTGTGTCAACAGTTTTGAAAATTATATCAGCTAGTTAAAGCCAATAAGGGGCTATAAGTCATAAACTGAATAAGCTGATATTTGGCGTTTTTCTTGACCCCTACCAGCATAGCAGCGGGTATCAATGGTATATATATAGGGAGGGGGGGTAAACCAAATTACTGTTCTCTCATTTTATATCAAAGCTTGGCATTTACCAGAGGAAATAAACTACTGTTTGCTTTTCCCGCTGGTCCTCAAAGCTACGATAGTGGGAATTGTGGAGAATGCCCGCAGCTTCGCCGCATTCTCCTGAGTCGGAAATGAAGAAATAAGATCTTTTCCGATAATATTTTCCCCTAAAATAATATTAGCAGACAAAGTTGTTTTTGTTTTAATATTATTGATGTGCTGATACTTTGTACAGCATCGTTGAAAATGTGCGTCTTCTAAAATTTGCCGCACCTTCCAAAACTTGCCGCCCAGCACTTAAGCCCCTATGGTAAAGTCCTAAGTCCTTATGGTAAAAATTGCCCTATCATGGACTTCTATATCATGGGATCTTAGAGACAGGTTTAGGGCTTGTTTCACAATGTCTAAGTAAAGTTCTGGTTTTCTATCCGACACATAAATATTGGCATTGTGTCATAAAATTAGAGAAAACAAATTTCACAGTTGTCTTTGGACCCCACTTAAATTGGTCATAAATTAATTTTGTTTGGATTGTGGACATATGACCCTGTGATAATATTTATGTGTCGGATAACTAATTAAAATTTTAATCAGACATTGGGAAACAAGCCCTTACTTATCATAAAAATCTATTAGAAGGATCTTCGGGTTTCTTAAGGTTTGTATGCTTCATTCGAAATTGACAAAGCAGCTGATAAATTTAATAAAACTGTAAAGTGTTTTTTCAAAAATATCTTGCTGCCAGGCCATCTGCCGCTCTCATCGAGTTACAAACGTCGAATAAAATATACATACATATAAGCTCCATATAAAGGCCTTAAAATTCAATTGATTGTCCACAAGAAAATTTACCGAACATCGATATGTTGCTGGAAAATTAGCTACACTGTCGGTATCAGCGTTTATTGTCGACCTTAAGTTTACCTATCTTGTTTTGTTGTTATTTTAGGATCGCTTCAATGTTTGGTCTTGGCAATTATCGTGACTTTGGAATCATAGCGGATGGAGTCATAGATGAATAATTATGAAAGCAAAAATAAAAATTGGATTGTCGCCAATGATTGACATGAGGCGCTCGGGGAAGTATTTCCTTAAAACAGCTATCGATACCTTAACTAAAAACTTCAATATTTTTTTCCGGCTCTTTTTTTTTCTTTATATAAATTGAAACGTCAAAAGTGCTGCACGTGAAAAAGTTAAAAAGTGGTGAATCTTTGCAGCACCGTCTGCAGCACCGACTGCAGTTGCATTGCGAAAATAGTAATTTTGCAAAAAAAAATGTATCCCTAAAATTTCCAAATTTGAGAATTTAAAAAAAAAATATTTACGGCACATGGAGACACAAGTTGAGGACAACATAGCCCAAATTTTTTTTTTGGAAAATCGAAAAGGATGGTGCTAATTTCACTCTAAGTTCCTTCGCAACATTTGCGTTCGGTCTTAAAAGTAGCAAATATGCGATTTTTTTATCTCCTCTCTAGAATAACTTATTTTTGTTAAAAATTTGCGACATTTTCAAAAATACTTACGGCACAATTGTTGAGCACAATACAGTAATTTTTTTTTCAAATTCGGATATGGCGTCACTAACTTTACGCTAAAAATATGGCTAGTCTCTAAAAACCATATGCTTAGTACGATTTTTTACGGCACATGGCAGCATAAGTTGGGCACATAGCAGCACAACAAAATCAAAAATGGCGGTGTTAACTTCTTTTTGTCCTTATAATATTGAATAATATTTTAATATGTTGCTTTGGAGATTTATGATAAATTGACTAAGTTTTCAAAATTTAAAACACCTTAAGCTCTTGAACTAAGTTTCCCACTAAAACGCAATCTAATGTAAGATATACTCTTTTTTACACGAAGATACATTTGAAGTTTTGGAGGTAGCTATACCTACTCATTATACTTAAAGAAATTTTTATAAAAAGACGGGCTTTCTGGATTTAAGTAGGTAAAATGTAGACAAAATTTAGGTCGAAGAGAAATAAATATTTAATAAATAAATAAAGTAATATAAAAATATTTGGTTTAAATGCTCATGGGGGGGGGGGGGGGGGTTCCGGACCAGAATACCCCCCCGGTGGATCAGCCACTGGTTACCGAAGATAAGAAATTTTGGAGAAAAATTGCATTAATATATATTTTTGTTAATAACTAAATCGATTTTATTGAAATTTTAAAGTCAGATGTTTCTGTGTATAGTTGAAACAATATTGCACATACACATACAAAAATTATTATTCCAAAAATTATTTATTTCTTCCTAATTAACCACCATGTTATTTGCTCAATTCATCCAGATTAAAACCAGTTAAATATATAAATTCTATGTAAATACATCCGGATTTGAGTTTTTATCTAGATGTATTGAGTGAGTAATATGGCGGTGTAGTCACTAATAAATCGATTTCCTTCATATATTCAATGAACCTGCACCAAGAACTTTGAAACACAAGAGCAAGTTCGTGTGATGAATTCAAAATAATAATATCTACAATCTACATACATGTTTGGTAATAATATTATTTTGTACCCCTTTAATTGTTTTCAGATTGTCGTTGTTCTAATATTTAAAAAAAAAACACTAACTGAATCATTATTTCCAGTGCCTGTTTTGAATGATTTGAAGGAACTTAATTTTAAAATCTCAAAAAGTTAATTTATTTTTTAACAATTTGGTCAGTCAATGTGCCCAATTAATGTCCTTTTATTGAATAAATAGAAAAAAAAATAAAAATCTCTCTCTCTAATAATTACTCATCGACCGTCGTTGTCGTAAAAAAATACTCACAAATCTATTTCAAAGTCATAGACCTTATATAAAAATAATAAACAGACAATCAATTAAAAAATATTATATTCATATAAATCTACTTCCGATTCAGCATAAATTATGATTTTTTTGGTTGCACTGTCATAAATTATTGTAGATTTAAAATTATTGACACGTATTATACACACACTGCTATTTTCTAGATAAGTTCATATGGTCTAACGAAGTTTATTAGTATTATTTGTTCTCAAAGCTAAGTGGCTTAGAAATGTCAAGATTAATATATTAAACAATAATAATATAATAATAAAGATTAGATAAGATTTTTTGAATTAAAAAACAACATTCTTAGATAGATATATTGTGCAGCTAAAACAAGGGTTATAATGTTATCCGATTTCTGTACATATAAATAAAATTGGGCTAATCTTAGACTATATAATAAACGACTAAAAACAATGCGCTAACAACAAAACAGATTTTGACTAGTACTTTACAGAAAGATATGTAAGTTGGAAAAATCCAAAAGGAACATTCATTTTTACATATTCAGGCCAAGCTGCAGGATCCTTATAATCCATTCCATTTGATAATAGACACAACATTTAAATAAGAGGCAGACCCTGTAATATAAAAACTTGTGGGATTGTTAGAATTAAGGTTTTAGTTATTTTTATTATTTCTCTTTTGTGGTATTTAATTTCTTTGGTAGGCGATTCTTTACATTGATCTGGAAAAAACTAGCATGTTTGCTGCAAGATGTATAAGACAGGTACTTGATAAAAAATCTATTGTTATTTGATGAAAATTAATTTTTATTTAATTATTACTATTGTTCAGTAGTAAAAGAATTAAAATTTTTATTAGGTTGAAAATTATTGGCATCGTCACTTATTTGATCTTTCTTAAGACTCATGTAGTGTGTCGCTATTTCTTCGATGTTTTTCATATACCTATATACATAGATCCATATTTGTCTCATGTGATGTGTTGTGTCGGAATCAATTTTTTTACCGCGCTGTGTCGTAGAAATATTTTTATGTGGGAAAGAGAATACAGTGTTAGTGGGAGAGAATAAGGAAAAAGCGAAAGTTTTCAATACCTAACTCTGATTATTGTGGACATTTTGGTAACACAACACACCGCTCGACACGAGATAACTGTGGTTCCGGCTTTAATATTGAGAGATGTTTCGCTAGTTGTTGTCGCGTAGCTTGATTTAAAAGAACGTTAAGCTTGTTTTTTTTGCAAATCCATAAGAATTTGTCAAAAAAAAGAAAACGACATCGGGACTTACCAAAGTCATCACAAGAAACAAGCTCATTACTGTTACAAAATGTCATCACTACCCTTTCAGCTTTTGAGGTAACGACTGCACTCGGCGGAACTGCACTTCAGAGTAACTCAAGTTCACGACTTATTTGTAG
Source organism: Epistrophe grossulariae (assembly GCA_929447395.1). Lineage (NCBI taxonomy): Eukaryota > Metazoa > Arthropoda > Insecta > Diptera > Syrphidae > Epistrophe > Epistrophe grossulariae. The sequence goes on from OV839567.1 coordinate 127,644,758, forward strand.
GAAATTGTATGAGCTATGTATATCGCACTAAGCGACAACTGCGACACGGCACTTTGCGACAAAGTTTATAATCTGAAAAACTTTGTCGCGACATGAAGTTCCGTTCAGTTAAAATTAAATAAACACTTAGATGTTAATTTAAAGTCATTAATAGGAAAACAAATTAAATTCCATGACAATGATCGCCATTTTTTCTTATAAAAAAATTGTTTAATTCAATGACTCAGATAATAACGTTTCCATTCAAATTATCAATAGTAAAATAATAATTAGCACTGGTATGATACAGTTTTTAAGTTAAGTTAAGTCCCGAAAATTATCTGGACTTAGCTAAGTCCAAATGGACTTAAGTTGTTGTTGTATTTAAGTGTAAATCGCTCAGTTCCAATGTCCTCTTCTTCGTCAAATTCTTATGGACTTGCAAAAAAAAAACACGCCTATTATCAGGTGATTTGGTGATGATACCATTTGCATTATCGATAGCAAAGATTTCATTTTTATGATCATTAATACAATCAGAAAGTTAAGAAAAACTACGCATAAAATAAGAGAAATTAAAATGGCAAAAAAAAACTTTTAACTTCCTCTTTAATGGTCGCGTTCGAGTAAAATTTAAAAGCAACCCGGATTGCTTGGTGTTGTTGTAATTCTATAGGAAAAAATAGCTGATGAACAAACCAGCTGTTTTCATAAATAAATCTGAAAGTTATCTTAAAATTTTGCGGACTTTTGTGAAAAAAAACAACCGACATATGAAATACGTGTCAGCTGATTTTCAGCATCTAGTCTCTCACTTTTTGTGGCAATGGATTAAAGAACACGCGGGATTTCTAGTTTGTGGTACAAAAAAAAAAAAAAAATGTGTAGAAATTCACACAAATTACACAGAATTTCAAATTGCAGGAATACACCTTATATTTTTTTTTAAATTTTGACGTACGAGGTCCTGCACTTTAATCTTCGAATTATTAGGTACCTACTTATTTACAGAATCGCAAAATTTTGAAAACATTATTTTTTTTTTTATAAATTATTTAGCAAAAATTATATTTTTTTAAACGGCATTTTAATGATCAAAAGTTTAACATTAAAGTAAGTCTTTAATAAAAATTATTGTGTAAACTGTAGAAAAAAATCAAATATAATTTCTTTCTAAACATTTTTAAGGGTAGCATGTTGGAAGTTCTTATAAGTAAACGAATGATTAAAATTAGCTAAGGGGTTTAAAAGTAAAAAAAATTCTATACAAAGTTACTATTTGGAAACATTTGCATTTGAACAAAAATCGAACACGTGAGATTTTAATTAAATGTGACATCACAAGGACATCACTATTATTGTGATGTCATGAAATAAAAAGTGACTTCCGCGATTCTTTCTATTTTGTCTTGGCACCTAATTCTAATTGTACCTGTCATTTTACAACCCCGTAGGTATATAATCGTTGAGGAAAATCTTATCTTTTATTAGGTACTTTGCATATTACATCAACGGATTTAAATGATATATTCTAGAGCTTATTTTGATGTACATATCTCTATCACAACGTAGAAGCATATAATAGCCTTCTATTATGTTGGGAAAAAAATGCAATCTTGATGATTCTTTTGACGAGTGGTATAGATATTATCGTTTCGACAACGTGCATTGAATATTTTTAATTTTGCAACAAGTAATGTATGTACAACGAGTATAATTTATATCTATTTAAAATATATAAACAAAAAAAAACAAAACCGCAGATATCCAAAAAAGTTTCCCAAGAATATTAATTTGCCTTGCTTTCTGTTTATGTGGTGTAATAATAATAAAAAACACAACCCATTCGCTTGATTATAGCAGTTTAGTTAAAAATAACTAAACTTCAGCTTGGTGCAGTATACTTTGAGGAAACTTAATAAAACGATTTAACTTGGGTGTTAAACTTAAAATTTGTAGATTCGTTTAATTGAACGTTAATGCAAATAAACAAATTTAATAAAAGTTAACAAAATCCTATCCTTAATAGTGATTAAGTCGTTAACATAATACAAAAAAATAAACAAATTATGAAAATATAAAAGAAATTCATATGTACCTACATATGTATCTATGTATGTGTAACATTTATATAATGTTTAAACTTTAAAGAAATATACAAAAATATGTTATTTTCAGTTTAAAATCAAATTATCAGCCCGAAGGTGCTGTTTAAGAGAAAATAATAAAAATCCCGAATCCTTATCCCAACAGTTAGACACCAAAAAAAAATATTTTATAAAAACAAGGTGTTATTTGATAAAGAGAAAAAATAAATTCTTCAGGTCTTTTTAAGTTTATATTAATGAAATACAAAAATAACAGAAAAAGTCTCAAGTGACACATAAATATATCGAAATAAATAAATAAAGAAATGATATAAAATGAAATGAAATGAATATTCTAACGAAAAAATTAACGAACTTAAATAATTATATTATATAATTATATAATCTACGAGAGCTGACTATAGTTAGTAGCGTAAAAAATATATTTAAAATTTGTTTAAGGATTTACCATGTAACCAACAGTGAGTAAATGTCTCACTATATACGTAACGAGATTTTGTCTCACTGTTCGTAAATCATCGAAAATATGCAAATAAAATTAAAACACAGCGACAAGTAAAATTTACTTTTTGATGTTTTTTCATAGTGCAATATCGCAGCGCGACTATGATTCACTGAAATTAAACACAAACTGAATAATTTGAACCAATACCATATAATAGCATATAATAATAAAAAACAAGCGAGTTCCCACATGTTCTTTCGGAGTTATTCGAAATATCTCACTGTTGGTTTGGCGGTGTCTCACTATTGGGTACTCTTCCCCAATCATTTTTAAAATTTTTATAAAAAGTTCAATAGGTGGCGCCTCCAATCATGATAGGATCACGCGGTTTTGCTGGTGTGGTTTTAAAAACTATGTTTTGGGAATTTTTAACTTCAAACCTGAAACGAAGTTTTTTTTTAAACACTTTGAATAATAAATATAAGTGCGAAGTATAATTAATGAAAATCTCTAGAAAAAATAAATAAAAAAACGAAAATCATTTTAATTCCATTATCCGTTGGAGTTGAGTTACACCAATAATTCAAAATTTCCCTCTGCAGAAGCACAATACAAAACTCTGTACTAAATTCAAACAAATCGTTTAGGCTCTAACTCAAATTACAGTGGGCGTACAGATGCATATTTTCTAGATTGGAAATTCGAATTTAAAACGGATAATCCAATACAACAATTTTGATTAAACTTCATACATGTATTATAATAACCAACGTGATAGTTTTAAGTTTTAGCAAGAAATTCAAATTTCAAAAATAGAATTTTGACTTTTTTTATAAAATTTTAGTTATTCACATATAACTTTTTAATAAATAGCCTTACCTATTTTGTTATAATTTTGTAATTTGGTGCTTCTAAATATTTTCAACAATATTGCATTTGAATATATAGCTATAGACCGAGAACCCACAGCAAATTTTGGTTGTGAATGATAGCAAAAATTCACTGGTGATTTTAAATATAGATCTTTACTTTTCATAAGCAAATATGAAAGTCTTGCATTTCGTGATTGGGGTCTTTGTCGGTAATGGTGTATTAAAAATGCGTTTTTTTTAAAGTCCAAGTAATTATATTTTTATAAAAGATCTGAGCGCCCTAGACATGAAAATGGGTGTCCACTGTCCAAGACGTCTTGGATGGGGTCTTCTGCATCCAAGACGAACCCAAAGATGAGTATATGAAACCGGTCTCTAAATAAAATGTGATAGCATTTAGAAATATGTTCTCACTGATAGTAGCTTCCCCTCTGATAACACAATATGGTTATGCAAGAATTTTTCCATTGGGCCGCTTATCTACCAGATGCACTAAAATAATCCACTTTACCGACAAAGGTCCCAACTGCGGCTTGCAAGACTTTCATATTTAAATATGAAAAGTAAAGACTTATCTAAAAATACCAGTTAATGTTTGCTATCACTCACACCCAAAAATAGCTGTGGGCTTTTAGTCTACTATATTGAAAATAATTAAAAAAAAAAAAAAAAAAAATCAAAATAAAAATAAAAAATCCATTTTTTTAAATCTTGATTTTTTGACATTTTTTTCATTTAAATGTAGTCACATTAAAGTTGCCACAAGAGCCAAGTTCGAGCAATATATTCGCGTATATATTTTTTCTTTCGTCCCTATTTCGATTTTTAAATAAGTAGTAACCTAAAATCCTATACAATTTTTTCCTAGTAAATATGTATTTACATATAAAGGGGAGCGTATCGGAATCCCGCTTTTTAAAATCCCGTTTTTCGAAAATCCCGAAAAAAAAGTTTTAAAATCCCGTCTACTAAAATACCGTTTTTTTAAAATCCCGTCTTCTAAAATCCCGCTTATTCATAATCCCAATGTATTAAAATCCCGCTTTTTAAAATCCCGCCAAATCCCGCCAATCCCGTTTTTCGCAATTAATTTGGGTATTAAACTTGATTAATTATGAACTCATTCCCATCATTTTAGGAACTAACTGCCAACTACCAAAATGATAAAAAGAAATTTTGCATACACCCGACCTCGCACCTACCCCAAATCCTATAGTGTGCCCAAGCAGGGGGGTTGCAGGGGGGCAGCATGCCCCCCCATACATACCTCACTGTTTATTAAAATCGTTGGGACTTATTTCATAATGAAATAAGTCCCAAATGAACTAACTCCCAAATTTATGAACTAAGTCCCAACGAAATTTTGGTGGGAGTTAAAACAAGTAGTTTTAATTGATAAAACGGGATAATAAGAAACGGGATTATAAAAAACGGGATTATAAGAGACGGGATTATAGAAAACGGGATCTTGAAAAAGCGGGATTTTAAAAAACGGGATTATAAAAAGCGGGATATCGAACCCAACCCCATATAAAGCGTGTGTTGATTTTACGTTCGAAAGATGGCACTGTAAATAGGAACGTAATCAAATACGATGTTGTGTCAAAATTTCAAAGCAATCAGTGAAGAATTTTCAAAGTTTTAAAACTCTGAACTTTTTTATTTATAATAATAGCTGTGTTCTTTGCTATGAAACTTTATGCATTTTTGTGAATTTCTGGATAAAAGCCTGTCAAAGTTCACAGAAAATCACAGAGTTTCAAAGTAAAAGAACGCACCTAAAGATTGTCCATAGGGTCTTAAGTAACTTATTGGTTTTAGGTTCGATTGTTAACGTACATTTTGTTTAGCCATTCGGCATCATCGTTCTCATATTCATGCAAAATGTATTCCCGTAAAAATGTAATTAATATTTATATTCCCATCTCATAAACCTGCTTACCTAATACATGAACGCCACCGCCCTTTAAAAAATTTAAATAAACAAAGTTTTTGTTCAAATCTATTTCTCACAAAAAAAGACTTGCATATGTACTTACCTTCAAAACTTACAAAATTTATTTACTATTGGTAGCCATTTGTTTTCCAAAAAAAAAAAACACTCCTCAAAAAACACACACAAAAAGGGTTTACCTTAACCGAGACTTAAATTCTTATTAATAAAGTTCCAAAATCAATACAAATTTCAGAATTTTACAATAATAATAAAACCAATTCACGTTCTTATATTCTTAATCACTCAAAAAAAATTCATGAATTAATCTCATTCAAAAAAGCATTTTAAGAATTTTTAAGGTTTGATCTGAATATAAAGTGGCGTGTGTCACATTGAATATAAATACATAATTTATACCACAAAACTACATTACTTGAATGAAAACTGAAACCCAAACATACAATAGGTGTAGGTATTCCTTCTATAAGATCTCACATAAATCAAGACGTTATAAGATAAATATTATACATTCTTTGTATTTCGAAAATTCTTTAACAACTTAGATGAATTAGGGTAATTGTGGTAAATTAATTGAAAATTTCCAAATTCAATTCTAAAACATCTCATTTCCCATACCATAGATAACTTCTAAATTAGGTTGAAATTTCAGTAAAAACCTTAAGAACACACCCAATTTAGCAATTAATTTTAAAAAGATTTGCAAACTTTTTCTTACAGAAGTAGCGATCATAACACAGTATGTGAAGAACAAGAAAAAAATAGATAAAACAACAAAAATAATTCATCCACAAAATTTGTAATTTTTATATGAAAACGTTTTTTCCTGTTGTTTGCGAAAAAACAAATTCCCTCATTTGGACTTAAATGAAAACCTTAGATTCTCATCCAAAAACAAATAAAAATAAAAATATAATTAAGTATACCTGCTTTGAATGCAATCTAATGCAATCGTTTGGTAAATCACATCTTTGCAAAACTGTAAGGACGTGATTGTGAGCCAGAATTTTTTTTTTGTGTGTGAACGTGTTAACTTGCATGCAGACATTAATTCTTTCAATTCTCGAATAAAAAGTATACCAACAAAATTAGAAACTGGATCATTCAAAATTTAATACACTAAAATTGAATCTTTTTCCAAAACCTTACCTTTTTCTTATAAAAAATAAACTTTAATCTGCCAATCCATTCAAAATTAATATTCATATTAAACTACTTCCGATTTAGCATAAATTAAAAAAAAAAAACACTTTTTGACCACACTACCATAAATGCAATTTACTCGCTCGCGACCAATACACCCACGATATTCGAATCCCATAAACGTTATAATTCGTTATCGCATAAATCGTTAATACATTGTCAAGCGATAGAACCGTGGATCGACTATATAACAAAACTATACTACATACTTGCCTATAGGGTATGCTAACACTTGTGCACTACCCTTACCATCATCATCGGTTGTCATCGCGTCGCGTCGTTTCGTGTCGTTGGTTGGTGCTTGTGTTACCTACATAAAACTGCCCAGTTAATTATTATGCTGTGATAAAGTTATAAATTTCGGTGAAACCACTTTTGGTAGAACTGTTTGCTAACCGACTTCGACCTGTTAGCAGCAATAACGTTAAGGTTTTATCATAACGCCGCTGTACAAATCGAATATACTAAAATATATTGTTCATTTCATTCTTGAATATAGACGAGAGGAGAGTGAAAAGTATTGTGAGCTCAAATAAAGAAGCTATAAGAACACTTCAGGACATTTAGAGAGCATTTAAAATAAAAGTGCAAGTGAAATTAAATGTTTGCCTTGTGAAGTGACAAAACAAAAGATAGAAATAGAATTTTGAATTATTATTAAACAATTGAGTGACATTGATGTCTTTTTTGAAGGATAAGTTCAAAGTTTAATTAAAATTTAGAATTTTAAAAAAATTCAAAAGGTGAGCTATTCAAAAATGTGTGTTTCTAGATTTTGTTATAAAAAAAAAATATTTTACATATACCAACACAAAAATTTAAATTTAAATGCATAATTTTATTTTTCTTATAAAATCTGACTGTGATGGACTGTTTTTCAATAGAATTGAAATGAACTCTTTGCAAATTCTCCTTTCAATTTTTTTTTTTTAATTTTTACGAGTGACAAATTAATTTTTTTATCCTTAATTTTCCCAATTTTGAGATAAATTTAGAAGATACAATTTAATAGAATCATGTTATTTTAACCTGTTTCGTATTTGATTTTTATTCGAATATAATTTCTTATTTCGTATGGATTATGAATTGAAAGATTAAGTATTACTTTGATTTATTAAAATTTTTGTAAATAGTATTCCTAACATTTCTTAAATTAAAATTAAATTTTCGTTGCTGATTTTTTTACTTGCTCCATAAGGCAAGGTTTTTTTTTCAAATTTTCACGAAAACGACTAATACTTCGTGTGTGGAATGACCAAAGTAATTGTAAGAAAACTGCCTTTCTTACCAACAAATGGAATAACGAAAAAAGGGTTTTGACATTTTCTAAGAAAAATACCTATTTTTGAGTTACAGTATAGCATTTCAATAGCTGGCCGATTTTGTTATAATTTTGGAGACTGGTTCTTTTAAATATTGCAATTGATATTGCCCTTAAAATTTTAAAAATAATTTAAAAAAAAAAAAATTTCCTTTAAGATTTGTTCGTTAAATTTTCAATTAAAATTGAGTTTTAAAGAATTTTCTTAAAAAATTGGGCTTTTCAAATGCAATTTTGTCCTCCGTTGAAGAATATATTTTAATAATTGTATATATTTTTTTTTTATTAAAAACTCTATATGGAAACAATTCTATATTCTATATTGTTATTTAGAATGTTTATATTTTGTGTTGCAATATGAGATTTTTCAACAAAATTTGTAAACGGATTTGCTTAAAATTTGGCACAGATCTTCGAATTTTTTTGTTGACAAAATTGCTTTATTGTAGGTTATTTCCAAATATCGCACAGTGACTTGATTGATTTTGTTTTAATTTCTCAGTGCGGTAATTTTAAGAAATTTTAATAATATCGTATTTAAAAATTTTACAAAGAATTTTTTTTTTGTAACAAAAAAAAAAAAACAAAGAATTAATCTTCTTTTGTTAATTTTTTTTAATTTTCTTCAAATTTTCACATTAATAATAACACCAAAAATTTATTATTAAACCATTACCAAAACGTCCTCCTTGTCTTGCTATAGTTTATTGTTTTGAGCCACAATTTCATTTCATTATTTTTGTCAAAAATAAAATATTGAAAAAAAAAACTTGAAAGATCTACGATATCCCGCAAATAAATCTGGAATAACGAAATTTCGTTTTATTATTTTTAAATCTCAAAAAACGAAATCTCGCAAATAAATAATTAATTCCGCTTTTTAAATTCTCGCATTTAAATTTCGCAAATTTCAGACAAAATCTCGCAAATTAAAATGTTGCTTATCGTAGTTCAAGAAAACCGTTGACATAAGTACCGGCTTGACAACTGAAAAATACCCAAAGCGGAACTTAATGGAATTGCGTATGAGTATGAATTGGGTCTGAGGACCCAAATAGTTGTTAAAATCATTTGCTACATTTCAATAAGCAGACATTTTTAACGCTATACTGTGAAAAATAGAATATTTGTAATTGCGAGTAGTCAATCCAAAAAAAAGTTCTGTATACGACAATATTTGACAAAAAAAAAATCAATCATCAATATCAATATAGATGCACAGAACGTGAACATTTTACACAACATTTACAATTGCGGCATATAGGTACCTAAACACACTTATTATTCCCCCATACCCCCAACAAAATTCTCACATACACAACGTCAGTTTTTTCTTAATACATATTTTAATATTATTTTTTTTTTTCTGTTAAAAAGATACATATAAATGTTCATAAAAGAGTAAGACTTTTGAACAGTTTTCCAAGTTACAGATTTATTATTGAAATTAAGTACATATTTAGAGTTTTGATTTGACTTGAAATTTTAACCGAGTCGCATGTTCCTTTAAATGATGTATAGATACATATCGCTCATTTAAAAGAAGACAGTCATACCTCAAAATATGACATTTTTGAGTATTTTATAGCATCGTGCGTAACTTATTTTTCGCTTTATTAAAAAAAAAAAAACACATACATAGATAGTCTTGTCTCAATTTAAATCATGAGCGTCTTATTTCTTGCACTACAGTTATTTGTCCATAGATTTTTCTTGAAAAAGTAATTTTCAATCGCATTTATGTTGAAAAAACATTTTTTGAGACGATATTCTTTTTAATGAACGTTATGTACATCTAAAGAGTTAGTAAAGTGATATATTGAAAGTTGTCAAATTTCTGACCCGCGCATAATTTAACATATTTGTAGAACTATCATAAAATATGCGCCAGTAAGTTTTCGGACCATGAATACAATTTTCATGATTTATGAATTTTCAATTGAAATATACAATTCACATATTTTTCATTATTTGGCTTACAATTCTGAAAGGCAACTTAGTGTCAAGTGTTGACAATGAAGTGACAAGTCTAGAAGTTAAAATGTATTTTGTATCAAGTGAAGGTGATGACGATTCTCAGGTGGAGCTTCGTGTAATGTGCACTCGAAACTTGAAACAGTCAAACAGAGTATACATACTTTATCGCAAATTGATGGTATGTATGTATGACAATACAGCAAAATTTGTGAAAATCTTACAATGACAATATTGTCATAAAATCTAACAGTGATTTAATTGCCATGAAAAATTGTTTTTTGTATTTAACTCACAATTATGTCACCTGTCAATATTTATGAACTGTAAATTTGTCAAAAAAAAAAAATGCAACAAATTTGTAAAGTTATAACCTGTCAAATATTTACGAAACTGTATGACTTCTGGTAAAATTAGTCAAAAATTGCTAAATCAGTTTTTAACATTTTTTTTAAAAATCAAGAATCAATAATAGCCGTTTGATTTTTTTTATTATGACACATGAAACGTGGACCCGATAAAGAGCAGGTTCATGTGCTTTTGTTGTTGTTAGTTATGTTATTTGATGATCCATATAGATCAATTCTGATAATACCGTTAATATTATATAGACATATACTTGTATGAAACAATCTGTCGCTGTATTATGACAGAAGCTTGAGGATGTAGGTGTTTTGTTAACTGGAATAAAATTAGAAAATTTTTTGTAATGAATAAACTCGTTGATTTTTTTACTTTTTATTTAAGTACTAACATCACGTTTTTCTTTGGCCAAGAAAGCTAGTACTAAAATATTAAACATTAAAAAATCATCACAGGAGACAAATTAATATAAATGAATTCTCTTTGTTCCAAGATTTTCTAGTTTTACTTTTGATTATTTAACACTATAAAGCCCTATAATAACGTTCATAAGCTTAAAAAAACATCTGCATAAAGATTTAAACATATTTTTGTAAGCTTCTATCAAATTCACAAATATAATAGGTTAATAATATAATAAAACCTCTACAGAAACTGTATGTTGTATAGGTAATACATTTGAAAAATCTTCATCAATTTTATTCTCAAAAAGGCCAGGGTCACTCAATAAGAAAACTTGATATGATGCTAAAAAATGAAAACAAAAAAAACTCTTCGTGATTAGTTTAAAATTTGATAAACTTCCGCATACATTTTTTATCTATCTCAGACTTTGAGTAACCTTCTAAATATTAATTGTCTATATGTCCGAGAGCTACTATCAAAATTTAAAATTCATTCCTCATTATCTTTATAATATTATTATCTCATCAGAAAGACAACGAAGAAGAACTTGATTTGTATAAAATGTTATCGAATTTGAATTCTTTGAAAATTGTCACCGGCAAAAAATTACAAAAAAAAAATTGCAAATTATATTGTTAGTGTACATACATAATTATACATAAATCTTGAATGAAAATTGTTTAAGTGACAATCTTTTTTTTTTTAAGTTTCAATAAATTTATATGCCGAAATATTTCATTAATATAAAAAGTATAATTCAGAAAGCAAGGCATGAAATAAAGTTTGTATCTCAACTCTTTTGTTTTTATACATGTTCGCGTTGAGTTTTTGTTGGGTTGGCTAGTAGAATTATTATTACTTTTTTTTTTTTTGATCATTTCGCGGTCTAAGAGTTGAATTAATTGGGAACAGACTGTCAAGTTCATGTCCTATGGTGATTAAAATGTTATTGAATGTATATACATATACAAAAGAATGTAAAACACATATAAAGTTTATTTAAATTAATTTTAACATTAAAGTATGTTGATGATATTGAATGATGTGATGATGAGATGATATTATTATTTTAAATATAAGTAATATGAAGAAGAAATTTAGAAAATATGCTAACCTATAGTTTTAATTGAAAATAATTGTACAGTAAAATATGGTTATTATTTATTAACATGAAAACATTAATTACAAACAATTTAAAGCTTTTAAGAATTTAAACCTTTTAAGACGAGTCAATATTTTTAATTGATAGTCTTTAGAAACAGTTAATTTTAAAAAAGTAATAATAACAGAGATTCGGAAGACCTAAAACCATACCTCTTTTAAAAATACGAATTGCAATAAATCAATTTTAAAAATAATAAGGGACCGGAGAGAATTACTTGGAAAGAGAATATGTCAAAAAATTGTTTATGCCTTAAATTATGAAGAACAATAAAAAATTATTATATAATTAAGGTCATCCTCATTGTTTGCCTAGGTTCACTACATTATTTCCTGATTTTTTTTATTTTTGTTGCAAGCGCACTATACGGTAAGTTGAGTGAAGAATAGCATTGAAAAAAATGTTAATTGTTTATATTTTGTTTTTGTTTGTAAGTAAAATAATATTTTTATCATCCATTTTACTTGACATTGTGAATTTATTTAATATTCTCTATAATTTTACTAATGTTTCAAAAGGCTAATTTAAATGTTTTTTTTTAATAAAACCAACAATTATCAATTGTTATTCATATTTTCGTTGTTAACTGAAATCTATAACTGATTTAAACTGGAAATAATAAATATTCTACTATTTTTATTCAATTTGAATTAAAATTAATGTGAAAGAATAGAAACAAGTTTTCGAAATAAAAAAATATAACGTAAATAATATTTTTTTAAGATAATATTTAGCATATTGTTCAAAAAAACTTGTTAAGTTAAAAATTTTAAAGAATAAAAATAGCTTTTAATGGATGGTCTACCAGTCCATAAAAATTGGCATTTCATCAAGGTGATCTCACTAGAAATCATCAGTTCACTAGGGAGGACCATTGTCAATATGAAATTTTTTTTGTAGTTCTGTTGATCTTTTTTTTTATTATTTGAACTATATACAACAAGATAAAAATTCTTTATGATTATAGCCAGCTCATCAAAATTTTTACACATAGATTTTTTTTTAAACAACACAAACATATACATATACATATATATGCCAGTAAGACAATCTTGTTATTGTTATTGTTTGTACAGAAAACCAAAAGTGGTTTGGTATATTGATTCAAAACAACATTTAACGGTCTTCAGTCAACAAAACTTAGTATAATGAAATTTGTATATTATAAAAAAAATTCATGATTTGTTAATGTTTGTGTGTAAAAATTTCGCTGTGCAGCTACGTATACACTCGGCTCAAAATTCAAAATTCTCAACCCAGTTATAAAAAAAAACAAAACATAAAATAACTTGAATTATTTATAAATTTTTATTTATTCAACTTATTTACAAATAAAAATAACTAAAAGTTATAAATTTGAGAAATTTTAATTTTATTTCTTTGGCTTCATTTTATTGAAACTTTTGCAATCATCACGTACTTATACACACTATATACCTGATGCCTTTCAATGTTATTTCCTAAAAATGTTTGAATTTATTTTATTAGTTTATACCACTTTGGGAGAATTTTATTATTTCCTACTGTCAAAAGGTTTTTTTGTATTTGTTTTGTTTTTCATACTTTACTTATGGGCACTGGTAAGGTGTGTGTATGTAGTATGTATATGTAGAATATTAATTTCAAATAATTTTTAAATTTGAACTTTCTTATGTATATAATAATTTAAAGTCCCGAACAAAAGTAAGTTAGAAACAAAAAAGGAAAAAAATAAAATAACCAGCATTTCAAAAATGCATCCATAAATAGGAAATTAATTTTAAGCTATCTAATCTTAAATAAATTAAAAATAACAAAGTAAATTTGTGGCGTGGCAGCTTAAACTTATGTAGACCTAAAGGAGTCAGGACTTACAATTCTTAACCTTTCCTGTGTGGTGAGAGGCACAGCTGCTTCATGACAAGAGATTCTTCCAAGCGTTAGAACCTCACTTTAATCGGAGCAAAATTACTTCAATTTTAAGAAAGAAAATAAATCAACTCCACCACTCCGCTTTTTCGAGATTAACTCCTTTTTTTCCACACAGAAAAATTTTAAAATTCCTTAGCCAAACCAAATGACAGCATTGTGTTTTTTTTTAACTCTGACTCTGATTTTTTGAATCTAAAATTCTTTTTTTCTTTCTGAAACGAATGCAATTTAATGTGATTAATTTGTTTTTGAAAAATATTTATATTTATTAAAATAAATTTATTGTTGAAAATACCAGTTTTTGAAAACTTGAGAATTCCTTTCGTTTTCAAATCTACTCCGGAGATTGTCGATTTACTCCACTTTGTTTACAAAATCTGCCCCAAAATTTCACTTCTGAGGTTCTAACCCTGGATACTCCTGGAGATTTTGTCGATTCCTCTCAAGATGGAGTAACCCGTTCAAAACATTTCTATTTTTTTTTGGTGGCATATAGGCTGCGAATAATACCCGAGATCTTCGGCGTAACCGTTCTATGCACTAACCAGCATGCTATTAGGCTACTAAAATATAAATTACACTTAAAAAAATTGAAACGGTATTTTAAATAGTTTTAACAAATTTTTACTTTACGTCATCTGCGTGAAAAAATGGATTTGGAAAAAGTTCTTAAACACAAACTGTAAAAGTCTTTTTTTTTAGGCAAATGCAAATATGAATTCTAACTACGCATTTATGGTCAAGTAGAATTTTTAAAAATACAATCTGTTGTACGTCAAATGCTCTAGACGATTGCAACTTCTGCGACAAGAAATCATGACCCCTGGTGACCAAATAGAACGATTTTGGTATCAATTGCGGCAGTATAAGTATTTTTGAAATAAAATTATTGACATCTTAATAATTATTCACTATACTATATATTTATTAAACATGCATACATCGACACAATTGGTCTAGCGGCGGATTTGTAAATAGTTGTTTACTCTATAACTTTGAACTGCGATATCGAATCATCTTAAAAAATAATATGAACATTTTGGGAATTCCATAAGCTACAATTTCTATTTGGGAAACAATTTACGTAAACTTCTTAGAAAACGATAAAATGCGATAGCAATTTAAAAAAAAAATCAAATAAAAACGACATAACCTCTAAAATATTTTCCACGAAAAAAAATGTGTATACGTACAAATAATAGGTAACTTTACTGCGATTCAACTTTGGTCTTGAGAAATTTCTCGTAAAAGCTTTTAAGGTTCGGAAATATTGTAGATTGATTTGGTTTTTTTTTAAATTGTGAATTTGGCTAAGGCCTTCTGAAAACTTTGAATTCGGCTTTTTTAATATAGGTACCTCTTTCATGTATAAGAATGAGAAAATCAGCATTTCTTTATTTTATTTGATGAAAAAGCCTTTCTTTTTCTTTATACTATAAGTGGTATGACGAAATTCAAGAAATATTTTTATCTAACGAATCTGGGTCCTATGATGAATTTAGAGTTTGGAGCTACTGATTTTGTAGGACATAGAAGATCTTTAGCTGGAATTACTCAGTGTTTTTCTTATGTTTAGGAGAAAAAATGAATATTTCCTTAGAATCACACAACATTTCAAAAAAATAATCAATTTATCGTGATCAGAAATCTAAACAAATAATTGAAATTGGTTTTTTGAAACGGGTTGGGTTCGATATCCCGCTTTTTATAATCCCGATTTTAAAATCCCGGTTTTACAATCCCGCTTTTTATAATCCTGTTTTTTAAAATCCCGTTTTTTCAAGATCCCGCTTTTTATAATCCCGTCTCTTATAATCCCGTTTTTTATAATCCCGTTTCATATTATCCCGCTTTATCAATTAAAACTACTTGTTTTAACTCCCACCAAAATTTCGTTGGGACTTAGTTCATAAATTTGGGAGTTAATTCATTTGTGACTTATTTCATTATGAAATAGGTCCCAACGATTTTAATAATCAGTGAGGTATGTATGGGGGGGCATATGCTGCCCCCCTGCAACCCCCCTGCTTGGGCACACTATAGGATTTGGGGTAGGTGCGAGGTTGGGTGTATGCAAAATTTCTTTTTATCATTTTGGTAGTTGGCAGTTAGTTCCTAAAATGATGGGAATGAGTTCATAATTAACCAAGTTTAATACCCAAATTAATTGCGAAAAACGGGATTGGCGGGATTTGGCGGGATTTTAAAAAGCGGGTTTTTAATACATTGGGATTATGAATAAGCGGGATTTTAGAAGACGGGATTTAAAAAAAACGGTATTTTAGTAGACGGGATTTTAAAACTTTTTTTACGGGATTTTCGAAAAACGGGATTTTAAAAAGCGGGATTCCGATACGCTCCCTTTTGAAACATATTGGCGCATAAAGAAATATTTATTAGAAAAAAAACGAAAATTTGGGATTTAGACATTTTGTCTTAACATCTTTTTCTTTCAACCAGCGTAACGTAAACTAACGAACGTTAAGTAACTTAACGTAACGAAGTAAATTTAAGTGAATTTCTTAAGGTGGCTCGGTGGCCATTCAGAATAGAAATTCAACTCAGAACTCCAATTGTCATTAAGTTATTTTGACGTAGAACCAAAAATTGAATAATTGCATCCTAATTTCTATGCAAAAAAAATACCATTTGGTTCGTATACTTTTTTTTAAATTGATTAAATATAAATCAACAATACTCAGAAATTGAAAATATTTTCATTAATTTCTTAAAAAAATATTCAAATTAAATTTACCTAAAACAACCTTTATTATTTTGGCCTTTAAGCTTATAGCCTTCAAATTAAATAATGCCAAATGGCTTTTGAAAACACATATATACATACCACCATCGCATCACCAGAGCTAAAGTCTTAATACCTACTTTAACTTGCACTAAAAGATTAAGTTATCAAATTAATAATTCTTCTGTGAGATCAAATGCATGCAGCCCAACCATGGGCTTACTGACTTTCAACCACTCACACTCCTCTTATAATGTGTGTGCAAACTCAAACCTGTTCATTTGCTCTATCACCACCATTATCGGGTTGACTAAAGTATGCAGCGCGTTCTAAAACTAATTCTAGGTTAACCAAAGTAACATCTGCTATATTAAGCCAAGCTAAGCTAATATAAGCCTCAACGTCTCGTCGTCGGTTGCTGTCGTAGTTGACTACCTCCTTAAATTTGAGGCCAACGAGTTTTAAGCGAGCAGTGGCAATATAGCCGCAGTTGTCGTTTAGTTAAAGGCCATGTCCCAATTCTTTGATAAAATTATTGTTGCAGTCGTGTTGGTAAAGTGTATGTCGTGGCTACCAGTTTTATAGACAGATAAAATACAATTCACACCACAACATACATATAGAGAGAGAATCATTGTTATCGTGATTACATTTAATCACTCACCGCCCATTTGATGTTTTTTTTTTTTTTGTAATTTTCTATCTGAAAGATACATTCTTTTGGGAAAAATTAATTGTTTTGCAAAAGAAACAATGATTAAAATTAATTATTAAAACTTGACCGTAGACAATGTTGTTCTGTTGTTTTTGATAATAATAATATTTTATTGTAAGAAATATAATAGACTTTTGTTGTGATTGAGTTGTCTGATGTTTAAACATTGATGCTGACATCTTATTCTATGGTAATTTAAATTCAGAAGTTGCATCAGGAATGCGTTACTATGCGTTATCTATATTGAATTTTCTATATAAAGTTGTGAATATTCATGATTTCAGAATAAGAAACAGGAATGTATACGAGTACGGAAGTAATGTTAATAAAGATTTGAAATTATCATATGGAACTCCTTTTGAATAAAATATTTTGGAAAAAGCCATCTGGTAGCTTTTTTAATAAAAAAAACTGGATGAGCTTAAAGTTACGCTTATGATCATCTGTTATTAAATTTTAACTTCACTCAAAATATTTGAAAAATACGTTGGTGATGCCCATATTCTGCATTAAGCTAATTGATGAGTTAACATAATAGATGTGAAATTGAACTGAGTGCTCCAATATTTCATTTTGTTCGTATTCAATCTACGTTGTTTCTCCTATCTTCAAGCAATCTTTAAAGCATACCTACATTACTTACTTCAAGTGAATTCCCGTTACCATTTTTACAAAAACGTCATTATTTCAATTTCTATTTGTCGGAAATATTAAAAGTATACCTACATAAAAATAAAAAAAATGCTTAGCTTGAAATTCTGAATTCATATTGAAAAGATTGAGGATAGCAAAGTTTCCGAAAATTATTTTTTTGACGTTTTAATGTGAAAGAAATTGCAGAACTACTCCTAATTTTGCTGCTCACTTTCTTTTTTGACATTTATTATACTACTACGAGGTTTGACTAAGGCAAAGACAACAAATGTTCAAAAAAAAAAAAGACCTAAAGCCCACAAAATTAGGATCAAAATATATACTACAAAATATTTATTGATTATGGACTTTTCTCTCCCAATAGTTTTGACAACTAAAAATGTCAATTTTAAAAATAAAAACTACGTTAAAAGCTATTTTGAATCAAAAACTACGTTGAATGTTGAAATATCGACTGAAGTTATATCGCCAAATAATCGATTTGATTAAAATATATCGATTGAACATTGAGACTGTCCACAAAAATTTCTATTATAGTTCGAACATACCAGTGATGATCAGCGTTGCCGAAGTGGCACGATCGTGTTTTTTTGACACGAAAATTTCATTGTGACACGGTGGCAAGAAAAAATTCATTCAATATGGCACACTCTTCTTATTTCCATTTTTGACTTCAAATAGAATTTTGAAGAAATAAAAAAAATGATCCAAATGGAGTAAAAACTCTCAGAACTCTTTTATTTCTTAGAGTAGTAGACTAGATCAAATTATTTCTTCTTTTTGTTGTATTTCACCGCACAATTTACTTAATTTTTTTTTAATATAAGAATTTTCGTGTTTTTTTATATGGCACGAAAGTGGCACGATTTTTAAGAAAATGTGTCACGAATTTTTTTTTGGGTGGCAACGCTGGTGAATATTCACAAAGTTATTTTCGACATTTTAAAAGAATCGCAAATTTGATAATTCTAATTTTTTTTTTTAATCTACAACATTAATTTATTTCAACTTCATGTCAATCGATTTTCTTCAAAATCGAACCCAATCATTGCAGTCTTATTCAAATTCGCACAGGTCAGAAGTGTATTTCATATTTGTACATTGCGTTTCATGTGTCTGTTGATTGAAAATAACATTATTTTTTATTTCTATGTGAACATTTTCTTTAAATTCAATGAAGTGTTGTCCTATTTTAAAGTTATAGAAATTTGAAAATTCTGAAATTGAGAGGTAATATTTGTTAAGCAGACGTAAAACCACATTGTAATGAACAACAACAAATCTGAGCCTTTACAAAGAAAATTAAATTATATTCTAGCTGGTCGTCTCCAGCTTTGCGCGGGTAGAAAAATCTAAAATTTGGAAACACATTACACAGTATTCACTCTGAATCTTCATCATTTACGCTATAATAATATTTTACAGTATACATAATATAAATAAAATATAAAAATAAATGTATTAATAACGTCTTAAGAAAAAAAAAATAACGACGGCAAATCGTTTGGTTAACTACGCCATATTTACATGTAGTTTATGATGAATTTAAATCTGTTCGCAACTTAAAAAAGAGTTGGTCTTGTGAATTTTACATAAAACATGACTGAGAGATTACTTTAAATAATAATATTTTATATATCCTAAATCCTTAATAATATTACAATTGGCAGAAACAAAAATGAAAGAAAATAAAAAAAATACGTATACGCCCGAGTGTACAACTGTTTTATCATTGTTTTGGAGAACATAAATTACAATATATGTATTTACTGAATCATTTTAGGTTAGTTGTTAGTAAAGTCAAATAAAATATGGTTTGACCTTAAATCATTTTAGAATGACCTTAATTTAAAAAAAAGGAAATTCCAGCAAATGTTCCCTATGTTTAATCCATTCATTGGTTTACCTTTTTGATACTAAACAATTATATACTTACATATTTTGTTAGTCATTTTACTTCATAAATATCGAATTTGTAAATATCTCAACCACAGCGCTTGATATTGGCCGTGATTTTCTTTTTTGACATTAAATTTTTGTTTCCATTTAAATTCCCAATGTTATTGCTTTTATTTTTGAATAGGTCACACTAATGAATAATTTAAAATGTTTCCAAAAAATACAAAAAACTAAAATTCTTATATGAAGTATCAAAAGATCCAGTTGGATTAGGGTCGTATGTTTGAAGCAGATTGTTTTGTCCCTCCAGTCCAGAACAGAGTTGCCGCCCCAAAAAACATTTCCGTGCCAAATTTTGTAAAAAAATCGTGCAATTTTCGTGCCATATAAAAAAAACTCAAATTCTTAATTTATTATATTACTCTTTCGTGCTACTTTGGCAACGTTGGTTGAGAGCTCGATTTGGAGTTCGAATTGAATCGGTGTTCATAGCAAATATATTATAAACAACAAAATTATACAATTACATTATCTACAAAAATTAAAAAGAACCACTAAAGACTCTATACCGATGCTTGAGCGGAGTGGTAGTTTATAAAATCACCTGCAAAGACTGCAATGCTTCTTACATAGGACAGACGAGAAGAGCTTGTATAATTTTGTTGTTTATATTTTTTGTAAGCGAGCTATTTTGTAAGCAAATTTTGTAAGCGAGTTGTTTTGGTTCAATTGTCATTTTCAGCTGGGTTCGTTTCATTTTGTTTTAAACTCGCGCTGAAGATTAACTTTCAATTTTAAGTTCGAAATGCATACGTTAATTATAATAAATATTAAAAACTAAAATTCCATCTTGTGTTTTTATATTTTATCGATTATTTGCGGTCAATAAGAAAAACATTTTCTTTTCTTTAATTATAACGACCACAAAATCACGTTCATTTTAATTTCGGTGATTAAATATCGAATATAATTTTATAGACAAGTCCAAATGACGTTTAATTTTGCCATTGTATACTGGTACCTTGTAAACTATGTGCTAACATCATTTATTCTTAGCTAAGCCAAATGCTAAGTTTCTTGAACTGAACGACTAAAATTATACCAAACAATGAATAATAAAAATATCAAACAAGTCAATATAACATCGCTTGTTTTTAGAGGTTTTGCATAAAATAACGGGATTCTTCCACAAGTGAACAATGGTGGGAAAATGACGATAAATAGATTGATTCAATATCACTTATATATATCCAATTTATTAGCTACTTATGAACTATTTTGGAACAAAATTATATATAAATAGATATAGATATGTGTAGTTTTGTTATTATATGCGTGTAAAAATTGTTGAGTTGGCTTATTATTTTTTTCCAAAAAAAGCGGCTAATATTTTAACTTTCAATACGACGTTATTACAAAAGTATCTTCCTATGCATACATATTTGTATGAAAATAGTTTCATAATATTATTCTCACAACAAGTTTAAGTTCTAACGAAAAGTTAAAGTTCTAACGAACAAGTTCATTCATCTCATTAAGTAAATTTATTCTGTTTTTATTATTTTAGTTTTTATTATTTCAAAAAAAAAACCGGAGGATCTTCTTTGCAGTTCATTATTAAGAAGAACCAACCTTGAAACTTTTAGTTTTATTTTTTTTTGGAATAAAATAAAAATAATTTAGTTAGAAAGTATTTCATAACAAAACTAGTTTGGACATACAATAAAAAAAATAATATACGTATCTAACGAAAAATCTTATTTTCATACATAATAATATGTAGTTGAGAAAACATATATAGTTTTTATCTTTTCTTATAAAGAGTAGCTATATGTTATCCTCATATTAAAATTACAGTCTTGAATAAGATTTGCATATGAAAACATCCTCCACACATCATAACACTTCATGACAGTTTTTGTTTGTGATTGACGTAATTATCAGTCGTCAATTAGTCACTCAAAACATTAGTTTCACCTAGAAAAACTATTTATCATTTGAAAAGTGTGAACAATGCTGGTACTCTGTCATCTTAATCTGTCTTTTCAAACTGTCTTATTCTGAGCACGTTCAAAGAGCCTCGTTAAGGTTTATCGCGGTATACTTTTTAAAACTAAAAAAAAAAGCTAAAAATTTAAGTAAAAACCAGTATAATATTTGATTTGCTAGAGTGCATTGCTAATTTTACTTCAAAAAGCCCCTAATTAACATTACAAAAAGATATTCCACAACCAGCTATATTTTCTAAAAAAAAATTACGATAAGATCTCAAGTAATCATTAAGTCTAAATATTTTTTTTTATTTTTTTCTAGATGGCTCCTAACATAATAGGGAGCTCATTCATCTTAGCAGAGGCTTCTTTGAATTCTGATGATGCAAACAACAATAACAGAAAACGCAACTCTTTAGTATGCAATGCTAGTAGTGCGAGTCCCAATACAAATGATCGCGTTCCCGGTCTGGGCGATCCGATTGTAAAAAAAGATTACGGAAATGCCGCCATTGCCAGTGTCGCCGCAGCAGAAAGCAAACCAAAGAAAGAATATCGTTTGGAAATCGTCTGGCGTAATGTTGTGATATTTGCCATTCTTCATATGTTCGGATTGTATGGATTATATTTGATATTCGCAGAGAATGCCTATTTGGCATACATGTTTGGTAAGTTTAATGCACATTTTGTTTTTTTATTTATTATTTTTTTTTTAAGAAATTTAACTTCATTAGGTAAATAATGTATTTATAAGCTATATGTAATAAATCAAAAAGAAAAATACCTTTTTTATTTGGTATCCAAGTACACTAAAGAATTATTTATATTAATGTTAATGTATACCACTTTATACACGGAGAAAAATCAGCCACTTTAAAATAAGATGATGCTCATCTTAATACCAATCTGCTTAAAACTACAAGATTTCAAATTAAGTTAAATGGATTCCTTTTAAACTCTGTTAGATTTGAAATGAACTTCATTTTATTCTTATTAGAATTTTCTTTTTAAATTTTCGTGACTTTTTCTGTTTAAAATTAAATGTTTTTTCAATAATTCTATATGCTGACTTGTTAAAATAAGAAGATTTTCTTAAAAAATAACATCATTTTAAATTAAGCTGATCATCTCCTTAAAATAGAAAGTCTCCACTTACTTTCAATGGGAAATCCGTTTAATGTGGCTTCGATGCAAAAACAAAAAAAAAAGGTAAAAGAAGAGAATCCTTTTAAATTAAGTTGAATATCTGCTTAACTAAGAAACGTTTGTTTGATTTAATTGTGTTTTTTTGCCAAGGTGGACGGGAGATGCATTAAATGGATTTCTCATTGAAAGTTAGTGGAGACTTTCTAATTTAAGGTGATATTCTCCTTAAATTAAAATGATTCACGTCTTTTTTTCTTTTTTTTTTTGTTAGAATATTATTGCACGGTAGACACATTGAACGGATTTCTCATTGAAAGTAAGTGGAGGCCGTCAATTTTAAGTAGATCACCTTAGTTTAAAATGATTCTCTTTGTTTTCTCAGCGTCCTGGCAAGATTTTTTGCTAGAGTAGATTCAATGTCTTTCATTAGTCCATTGTTCTTTCGTCAGTCGAGTTAATTGGTAGCAGTTGTTTTGCGAAACGTGTTTTAAATTTCAAGTTCGTGTTATTAAATGTTAAAAAGAAGTGAAAGTGAAATGTCGGAAAGTGAAGCACAAAATAATATAAGTAGTGTATGAAGTAGTTTATTCAACGGGGAGTAATGAAATCACAGTACTCTTTCTTGAATCGTCGGAATCGATTGCACTACTCCACGAGCAGGGTGTTGATGCAAATATACTCTGTAAAATGGAGCGCAACGATATCGAAATACTTTGTTCGCAGTTAAACTTTAATTTTCGAGAATATATTTTGTTAAAAGACGGATTGTTAAATTGGCGCACGGCACAGGTATATGTTATAAGGAAGTATCTATTTTGTATCTTAGTCATATAGTGAATTATTCTTGGGCAATGTTCTATGGAAAAAATCTGTTCTCATTGGTTTAGCCAACAGGAACCATATTCTATAAAAAGACTAAAAAAAATTATTATTCTATAAAAACAACTGCAAGGGTAAGGCCAAACACCATTTTTAAATTTGTTTAAGTAAGTATCCAAATTTAACAATTTTGAGAAAATAAATTTCTTAGTACCTACCTACAAAATTTAAGCAAATAAATAAAAAAATAATTTTTTGAAAATATATAGTGTTTACTTATATCAAAGTTAAATAGAATGATGCAAGAAAATGGAAAAAAATCTCGAGAACACGATATTTTTCCCTTTCCTTGGCCACTTTGTATACACTGGCCTATACAACCGGAAAAAAATCTTTCAAATTCAAATTATTTAATATTCCTTGCTAACAATATTTGCTGTATATTTCTGGTTTATAAGGGAAAACCTTTGGCAGGATCAAGTTCAACCGATCGAGATACGCTATCAATGTCCAAGTCAGTTTCAAGGTGGCTAGACAGCATTCAGCAGCCCTCACCTTTAACATCTTCCTCTGAAACACTTATATTTATAGATATACTCAATATCGAAAGTCTTTTACAAAAAACAATAAAAGGCCAGATGATAATTGACTTTTACAAGGAAAATTACTTTTTAAATAATAAATGTCAAAAGGACTTGGTCCAATGCATAGTAGACGAGTGTTTGCACAAGAAAATTGTGTTAAATTACAATCTAATGAACCAAATTTCAGAGAGCATCGTTAAATTCTTTCCCACTGAAAAAAAGGTATTTATTTATTTGAAATTTGTATTGAAATAAAATCATATTAACATAACAATTTTAAGGAGTCGTATTTTATGCAAAGAAAAAAAGGATCTAAAAACCCGACTGGAAAACTTCATTCCAAATGGTCAAACAGCAAACTTCGTTTAAAGTTTATGAAACGAACTAAACCCAGTAGCAGCACATCCCAAAATGAAGGTCTAGCTTCAGAATTAGATGAAATAAGCTGTGACGAAGAGGGTATTTTTTTAGTGTACCCGAGTACTCAATCATTAGCTAATTTATTTGTATTATATTTGTAAAAGATGGAAAATTGTTAAATATTCAAACCATTTTTTGTCTTTCCAAGTAAGAGATTTAGATACAAATTATTGTGCAATCAATACTAAAAATGTGGACGGACCACCTATTCACTTTTATATTTTAAATAACGGAATCAAAGTTATTCGTCCAAAATTTTGTTTTTAAAAAAATGTAAATAAATGTTTAAACTAATCAAAAAGAAACTCTTATTATTTTTTTAAATTTTCAGCTTATGGACAATGTATTGTAGGTATATACTAACTTTTAACGTTATATGTTTTAAGTTTAATGAGCACAAAATAACTTAATATATTATTTAATCTTCAAACATAAAATGGTTAAGCATCATGTAAGAGGACATAAATGGGACTTTTTTGTTTTAAGTAGAGACGGGTTATTTTTTTAAGTGAATCCTATGTTAGTTTCAAGGACGTTGCTATAAAAAATAAGATGTTCGACACTTTCATATCATACGCTTAATTTTATACATAAAACCATATTCCTTTAAAATTAAAAAAAGAAGTTAGTTTGACATTGCATTACCATAAAAATGACATATTCGTCACTTAAAGAACACTTTCGAATACATACATCATTTTTATGAAAATGCAATGTAAAACTAATTTTTTTAAATTTTAAAGGAATATAATTTTCTGTATAAAATGAAGCGGTAAACGTATGATAAGAAAATGTCGAACATCTTATTTGTATAGGAATGAACTTTAAATTAACATATGGCTTCACTTAATATTAATCCGTTAGAAGTCTCAAAAGGAAATGATTTTCTAGTGAAATTTATTCGTAAACGTGTGATATTAAAGTGCTTGACATTTTATTTGTAGAGGAACGCACTTAAAATTAAAGTGCTTGACATTTTATTTATAAAGGAACGCACTTAAAATTAAATTGCGCTTCACTGAAAATTAACGTTTCAGAAGTCTTAAAACAAAAAGATTTTCTTAAAATCAATTCGGAAAACGTTTGGTTATAAAGTGTCGGACACCTTACTTTTATGGAAATTCTATTGAAATTAACAGGGAATTCGCTTGGAAATACCTGACAGAAATCTCAAAAGAAAATGATTTTCTTTTAAAACTAAGCAGGTTCTCTTAAAAATAAACTACTATACACATACAGTCAATTAAGGTGATTTTGCCACTTATTTTAAGCTGGAAGTCCGCTTGGCAAAAAACCATGCAGAAATCCACTTAATTTAATGCAGATTCCATTTGTTTTTAGCATGACTTTTTTCTCCGTGTACTGCGTCTTCAAAGTCAAATAAGAGTCAATTTATTTTTGTAATGTATATACCTACCCCTACCTAAAAAAAGCAACGTAATCATTGATCAGTATAACAATAAACAAATGCATATATAATAGTTTAGATAAGTTTTGGAATGCCTGGAATAGTTTAACATATTTGTAAGTGAAGTTTTTGGAAACTATCGAATAATGAAGGATGTGTTCGTTGATACATATACTGTTATTAAACCAGAATGTGGTGGTTGGGAAAATTAAGCATCGGTTGTTCGATCAACATAATTTTCGCATCTTTCATTGTATGTCCATCGCAGGGGTGGACTGGGAGTCAACGGGCCTCCCGGGACTTTAAGAAAAAGGGCCACAAAATAGTTAGAAGGAGTAAAAAATAATTAATTAGTTCCGAAAACAACTATAAAGAAAAAACTTCAAAAATACGAATCGAAATAACGTTGTTGTTCTTTTCTATTCTGTTTCTGAGGCCCTTAAATATTGTGTGAAACCTTTCATTTAAATTAATTGAAAATAGGTACATACTTCAAAAACCTTTAGAAAATAAAGTAATTCGTTGTCCTACTTAGGTTACCTATGAGGCCAAAATAGCTCAAAATAACATTTAGTGTGGGAGCCTCAACTCGTTTAAAGTATCTGAAATACTGCCCCCTTGGTTAAAGAATAATTAGTGTGGGGCCCCATCAGCTAAAGTATAGTTTCCGTTAAAATAATCTTGTAGGGACCAAACAGTTTTGTCCTGATTGATGGGGGCCCCTAACAGCTGTGTGGGCTTCCTGAAATTTATTTGGGACCACAATATATATGTATACATATTGTGCATTTACTGTAAGGCCCTTAGAAATCCAATTTTATAAGAACGTTTTCTTTTAAAATAACATAAAGTATAGGTGCTGCAGGGTCTTTCATGCACTTTTAGTTCTCCCAGGGGCCCACCGGGCAAAATCCCGGTTGCCCGCTGGGCTAGTCCGCCCCTGGTCTATCGCCTTCTTTGTAAAAATACAGATTGAATTTGCCCTTCACATTCTTCTTCTGTCTCTCTTTAATTATCCGCTTTCAATTTGAACGACAGTGTTTGTTTTTACATAAAACAGAGAAAGCGACGCACTGGCAGAATTATTGCCGCACCACCAGCCCAAGTTTGACCATAAAAATCAAACAATCTGTCAAATATGACATAAATTAATTAATGAAAAATAAAATGCAAGTGTATTTTCGCTTCAAAATAAAATATATTAAGATTGAAACTATACCATGAATATTGAATATACCAATCGATATCGGAAAATAACATAAAAATAAACTTAAGTGTTCAAATACATAAATTATGTACGTACTATAAAATAGAACAATTGACAACACTTGCATTTAAATACCATTTCATTTGTTTAGCGTACAGCTTTAAATATGGATTACCGTGTATTAAATTTTAACGTCCAGCTAGTCACTAACCTGTGCTTACGTTCTGTAATTCTCTCGTCGATAAAATCATTCGAGAAACGATGAAAATTGAAACAAATCGTATGAGTATGAGTTCCATTTTTCCAAATTCTCGACCAATTTTATCGATGCGAGAGTAACAGAAGATAGGCACTGATGACTAAATTTGTTGTTATATTTTATGGTAGGTATGTGGTTTTTTTGTTATCTGGAGATTTTCGTTTAACTATTAACTAAATTTGATTATTAATAAGGCCTATTGTGTTTATTGATGATTTTTTGTGACATCAAGGAGAAATTATTGATTTATTTACGTTGACCATCTAATGACCATATTATTGAAAACAAAGTATAACATTGAAAAATATCAATGAAAGCATCCTTAAATATTCAAAGTCTGTCAAACTTCAATAAAAAATATTTTTCTGTAATCCCATTGATGGTCAAACTATTCGAGACATTCCAAAATTTTATCTCAATTATTATATTCACTCTTTTTACGGACTAAGTTATCCAAACTATTCTTTTGTTGTTCAATTTCAATTGAAGACGTATGTGATATGAGACAGAGTTATTCAAATTCTCTTGATGATGCATTTTAATGATTTTATTATCCTGAGAATATTTGTTTTCTTATTTTTCGTTAAGGAAACACGAAAAAATTCCAATCTTAAACCTATATTAAATTCTGTCTGAAACCTTAATATTCAAATCACATAACCTTAAATTAAATAAAAAAGACTTTCAAAAAAGAACAATAATAATTTGTAAACGGTCATTCTTTATACATAAGACAATCTGATGTGGTTTTGTACTTTTGATTATTCATCTTCCTAAATTTGCTGAATTGAATACAAATATTTATATAAAATTACTGTTTGACGTATGTAGTTGGAATTACACATTAATGTGCCGCATATACATAAGTACCGATGAAGTGTGAATTTATAACAAGTCAATGAACGTTCAAATTTCTAATCACACGTTGCGTTGGTCAGCCGTAGGTACTTGATTAAGTTTATTTTTATTTTTATTATGACTGATTTATTGATTACTTTGTATAGGTTTTGCTTTTCGTATATAATTTTTAACTGTCCAAAAAGGCAAGTATTGGTTTCAAGGTTTTAATCCGACGTTAGTCGGTGCATGTATAAGTTTGACAGCATTATACAGTGGGGTGTTAACAACCGCGTAGAGTTTAATGCTTCAAAAACTCAAAGCTGTCTTTTGTCAGCAAAAAGAAACATAACACCCATGCCATTATCCATGAATGGCACTTGCATCTGTGAAACCGAAAAGCTTTCCATTGTAGGTATGTGCATTACTGACCATCTCTTATGGAATGATCACATATTCGAAGTAGCCAAAAACGCAGCGAAATGCCTAGGGTTTCTTAGAAGATGCAAGAAATTTTTCTCCCCTTCCGATCTGGCTACCATCTATAAAGTATACATACGTCCAAAACTTGAGTATAACTCTCATACTTGGGCGGGTGCTCCGATAACACATCTGAATTTATTGGATAGAATCCAGAAAAGAGCGCTTAAACTTATAGGAGACACTTCCATAACTGAAAATTTCGTTTCCCTTGAACACCGTCGAAATGTTACCTGTCTTACATTGTTTTATCGCTTCTTTTATCATCAATGCTCCAACGAAATTGCCAGTTGCATTCCTCCCCTTAAAACTTTCAGCCGTAATACTCGTCTAGCTAGGAATGCCCATCAATTTACCCTTGAGCCGAACTTCGGCCGTACTGTCAAATATAGGGGTTCTTTCTTTAGCCGCACAACCCGAATGTGGAATATTTTGCCATCTTCGATTTTCCCCCCTCATTGTGATGTTCAAAAATTCAAGACCAATGTGCATCGACATCTCCTACTAAATCCTCTCCACTTTTCCTAAACGCTCGCACTGTGCTACATCGTATCATAATAAGGGTAGTCGTAATCCCTTGAGAGCGCGCAAATTATAAAAAAAAAAAAAAAAAAAAAAAATTTGTTTTTTTTGTTTATTTCTCTTAAGCGAACACCTCTCAAAAGCGGAGAACATTTCTGGGAACGGTCAAAGTGCGCTTATGAGAGAGTTTACTGTATTCCTATTACCTACATGCGTAATGTTTATTATTTTTTATAATCAACAAAATCAAATTTATTCTTTGATTATTTTATGTATGTAGGTACTACTTTTAACTTTTTTCACACTTTCTTATTTCATTTGCATTTCACTCTACTGAACCATTACCGCGTATACAACTTCAATGTCTAGCCTCATTATCGCTTCAGATCCACAAGAACAAATTTGTGCGATCCTCACTTCCCAGTCATGCATTTTATTTTTATTTCTTAGAAGAACCTTTTGTAGAAGCGGAACTCAAATTAGATTTCCAAAAATGACTATGTGACTTCAATTTAGGATACGTTTGTATATTAATTGTAGAATGAATGATTGTAGAATATTAAATAAGAATTAATTGATAAAAAATCATGGTTGCGATATTAAGAGTCTAGAACTGACCCATTTAACTATAAAACAACTTAATACAGTAGTATAGTAAAATGATGTCACATTTTGGCTCAAACACTTTTAATTGTTTTTTTTGTATATGAATGGCGGAAAAAGCTTTTATGATGACATTGTTTTTCTTCCACATTTTTATGATAACCACACACTTAAAAATAATTAGGTTCGTGACTTTTATAAAACAGAAATATAAATAAATTGCATTACTGACATCATTCATATCTGCTCTAGATAATGGTTTAAGTTAAATGAGAAATTTAATGTAATGGATAGATGTTAAATTTAAAAAAATATTAATGCAGAGTTAAGAAATGAAATTCGAAAAAAAGCATCTAGCCATTTTTGAAATATTATATTTTCAAAAAATTATTTTTTTTTAATCCAAAAACTGTTTTTTTTCTGATAATTTGATATGTTATGTTTTTTTGAGATTATTAGAAACTTTTATACAGGGTGTCCCGAAACTAAACGTCAAGTGGGGACCAGGTGATAGGGTATATTATACCTGTTCTGGAAAAAAATAAGAAAAAAATTCATCTCGCTTCGTTAAGTAATAATAGCAATATTTAGAAAAAAAGTGATTTAATTTTAATTTTTAGGTACTGTTGGCACAAATTTAAAAATTTTGTGGTAATTTTTTTTAACGTAATCCTAAATAACCATGCTATTGATCGCAATCACAAATACAAAAATAAATATTTTAAGTTTCGAAAGAAAAATAAAGTTTGACTAAGTCATGGTTCAAACAAAATTTGTAAGCTAACTTTGACACTTCATATTTTATAAAAATGTACTACACTACCCTCGGAAAGTTACTTAAAAAAGTGGCCCAATTCATCCTTTGTAAAGTCCTCAATAAAACCCATTTGAACATCATCATACATGTGCACTGTGGAGGGAAGAGGAAACTTTGAAGGGAATTCTATTCACGTATAGTGAAAACAAAAGCGGTCCAAGAATAGAGCCCTTTGGCACACCTCTGCTGTTATTAATAAAGTTGGACGATTTATTGCCTACCGAAATTGTCTGTGATCTAAACTTTAAATAGAATGAAAGAAGAATAACTGCAGAGTTCGAAAATCCGTATAAAGTTAGTAGTTTATTGCAAAGTTAGTGTGGTCGACTGCATCGAAGGCCTTTGAATAATCCAAGAGTACTAAAAAAGTAGTTTTATCTTCATCTAAAGCCTCTCTTATGTCTTCCATCAAATTTTTAATGGCGGAAACACAACTATGATGTTTTCTAAACCCCGATTGCAATGGAGACAACAAATAATTTGTATTGATGTACGAGTTTATTTGTCTTTCATCTTTTTCCCCGTTAGTCAAGTTTGATCAGAATCTAAAATTCCATTTTTTAAATGGTGTTTATTCATATTGTCATATTGTACCTACATGATACATACATTGCAAGTAAAAATACATGTACAATTTTTAAATGCAATAATGTTTGAATTATTCATGAGCCCCAGATTGCAATTACAAGACAATCGGGTCAGTCGTTTAAAAGATATACGGCATTAATCCAGAGCATTTGTTTTTTTCAAAAATTCCGTTTCTTCAGTTTTTTTTCACAAAAATCTGGAGCTTTATTTTATTTAAATTATTATTATTAAATTATAAGAAGTTTAATCAAAATCGTTAGAGCCATTTTCGACAAAATTGAAAAAAAAAAAACGAAATCGTTCTATGGCAGCTACCGGAGCTGCTACCTGTTTTAAATAAAATTTGAATTTTCCCTCCAGGGAATTACCACATGAATGCTTTTTACCAAATTTGAAGCAAATCAGTCCATCTAAATTTAGGCTCTAGATCAAATTGCAGTGGATGCATGGATACACAGACGCAGAGACCGACGACGGACGGTATGACGGAACCCACATTTTTGGACTTCTCGATAATCGTAGTGTTAATTTTGATTATAACCTCATTTTTTTTCTAAACGAAAGCAATACTTGCCTTATAGAGCAAGTAAAAGGGAGCAAAATTTTGCAATTCTCAGAAGCTAGCACTGTCAAGGACTTCAAAATGTATCTTTAAATATCTCTGAACACAGCCAAAGATTGAGAAAAAAAAAAGTTCCCACAAAAGCTTGTGCTTGACTTGACTGTCACCATTGAATAAAATAAAATTCAGTGCTATATAAACATTAAAAAAATAACTCCCCAATTACATATGACAATAATGGCATTATAATATCCCTTGTTACTAAAGTTTGAAGGTTTCTTCTTTTTTTTTTAAATAAAATTGACACACAAAGCAATTAAAATTCAAGTTTATCTTTAAATTTGTTGAATGAAGTGAAGAATTAATCTGAAGACGCTCTTATAGCCCTGGAGCAGTGTTTTATATATTATGTATAATAAATTATTGTATAGAGTACAGTCTTTATAAAAAAACCAGTTATTTTACTTGGGCAGCTGCTTAAAATTAATTTATAACTGTTAATTTAACCGGAATTTATAAAATTATTACTTTTTGTTTGGCAAGAAGTTTCTAATTTTAAAAGTGCGGTTACATACAATGTTTAATTAATAACAATAATAATTGTAGCTAAGCTATGTATGTATTATTTAAAAAGGCTTAAGTGACTAATTTATTATTGATATAATTTGTTTATTCAAAATAGGACTTTTGTTCTACAAATATTTGGCGTTTCGTCCCGGCGATCTCCCTTGGACTCATCAGTTGACTACTGAGGGCCTTGTCAATACGTAATTTTTTGTTAAGTTCAGTTCATCATACATAGATTTCATGACGAATATTTAGTGCGAACTATATCCAACAAGACTAGAATTCCTAATTATTAAATTGGAAGTTTTTGTTTTTTTGTCCAGGGCTATGGCAATGTTTGAATCAATAATTCAACAAGTCCAAATAAAATTGTGCTAAGTCTTCTACTTGGCTGATGTATTTCAGTAGTTTATAGAATTTGTATTATTAAAAAAACCTTCTTATTTTAATTTATGTTTTATTTGTATGTATGTACATATATTTATTTATCTATACATATATTGTGTTATTAAAACAATTATCCAGAAAAAGTATATAATTCATAATAAATATAGGTGGATATTTTAACTTAACAACTTGCTTCTATTACTTTATATTTTTAAATGAATGTAATTACATTTTGGAACCAATACTTCCTTCTTCAGTCAAAATTTACATATGAAATTTTTTAATCTGTTCAAAATTGTCATTCGAAAACAAAAAAACCACCTGAAATCTTTTTTAAATCACATCAAATAATTTTACAGTTCTCTTAACCTAATTAAATTAGTCAATTATTCTCAAATTCAATCTTTTTATAATATAAACAAAACGAATGACATTTCTCTTTAACTGTATCATTCACTTACACTTTCAATTTCAATCAAAATCAGAAACACGAATATTACGATAAATCGTAATAAATGATTTGAATTTAACGTTGACTTAATTTGAATTTTAACCGAGTTAATTGTGATGCAATAATTTGAACTTGAACTTCATCTTAGTTTAATGATGTCCATCATTAGCACAAGTATATACATATATAAATGATATAATATAATTATCATAATTTTTTAACCGCTAAGACACACAAAGTCGGAAGCGTTGTAAGATTTTTTTTCATTCATGAATTTATGTTTTTTTATATTTAAGGTTTTGTGTGCATTGAATTATAGTTAATTAATTATTATTCAAATCGGTTACTGACCCTGCAGCTAAATTAGAAAAAATAAAAAGTTTATGTATGTTTAATAAAAATGTTTGAGCTTTATTATTATATACTGAAGTAATGGGTACTTTTGGGTTTGAGTCATCAAAATTAGATTAATTTTCTTAAGGCTTGTTTCTCAGTGCCTCAGTTAACTCTTAGTTGAATCCGAGAAGGAGATTTTTATTGTTGCGGATTAACTGTCAGCTGTCTAACGACATCAATGCGCTACCCTATGAAAATGTGCTTTTAATATTGAAAAAGAGAGGGCAACACTATGCAGCATATATGAAAAGTGCATCGCCGTCTCTATTTTGATAGTCTTTTGACACTTATCCGTCAGAAATATCTATTTATTTAATTCAGATTTAACTCATCAAAAAAATATTGTTGAAATTAAGAATGAGACAGCTTCTCTTAAAAGAACACCGTAATTTGATGAGTTAACTCGGGAGCTAAATTGACTAAAAAAAAACATTTTTCATGATTTAACTCGGGTTTAACTGCGAGACTGGGATGATCTGGCACTGAAAAAAACTTAGCCTTATACAGTCGTATTTATTAGATTTCCTTAGAACACTCTTGGACAGTTGTCCAACTAGCCACTGTCTAAATAATTGGACATCTCCTTATTTATAAAGCTATTCCAACAGCTGTCTAAATATTTTCTCAAACACTCACAAACATCCCTGTAATCTGTCAATTTCGTGAACAATTGGATACGTTCAATGAACATTTCATTTAATTTTCAGCTTTTTGTGCATTGAACATACCCACTTTAGAATAGGTTTGGACAGATAATTGCAGTGTCTAAGTTAGACACTCGATGGAACATGATTATAAATAAGATTTTGTTATAGTTGGACATGCAACAACAATTCATTCCCCGTGGGCTTAGCTAATCCCAGAGAATTCTCGGGGCTTAACTTAAGCGCGCCGAAAAACTGTATTACTGGCGTGAATTAAATACTTGTTATCGACAGTTTGCATGAAAACTCCATTTTGTTTCTGTGATGACATCGCTAATCCCTGTTGTCGTTTTTTTTTTCAACCAATTCCCCTCGGGCTTGCAAAAAACAAGCCTTATGTTTTCCTATTTAAAAAAAAATTATTTGTTCAAAAATACAGTTTTTCGTTGGTACTTACGAGTATAGTAAGTTATTTTTCCACGTTTAGCCGCCTTAATGTTCCATGCAGGTTATGAGCCGTGGCACAAGCTTTGGCTGAGTTTTAAAATGTCAAACAAAAAGTTTTGATGTGGTAGAATTACACAGTACCAGCACATACATATTAAAGGAAATATCATTGGCGTTTTCATTTTTGTTTAGTTCTGCACATCTGTCAAAATCTGTAGTAGCATTACACTATTCATGTACATCTGGAACGCATCCCGTCTGTGTCGTATAAGTAATCGTTTAAGTAACCTTATATTTATTTGTTTATTAGAAATATAATAAAACTCTCTTATATTTAAGATATCAACTACAAAACATATCTTTTGTTTAGTACTCGATACTACATGGTGTCAGAAGTGGGATCCATACAAATTCGAATTTTATCATTTTTCTGAACAATAATCATAGAGCTTACTACTGGTGTTGGTTCTGTAACCTTTTAAATTACCCCCATTTTTTCCATATTCTCAAGCTCAATTTTGACTTCATTTCTC
Source organism: Epistrophe grossulariae (assembly GCA_929447395.1). Classification (NCBI taxonomy): domain Eukaryota; kingdom Metazoa; phylum Arthropoda; class Insecta; order Diptera; family Syrphidae; genus Epistrophe; species Epistrophe grossulariae. The sequence continues at coordinate 127,680,134 of OV839567.1, forward strand.
AAAGTGTGTGGTATACGGCGCGGAGGAATGATTTTGAATTTGGGATTTTCAATAAAATCAATGTCATATTCAAACGCAGTGCAACAACCTAATTTTGAATCATCGTTTAAATTATCAACAGTATGAACTCTTAGTATTAAAACTAATTTTTCACACATTTTCCTTCCCAAAATAGGCTGTAGATTTTCTTCTACTATTTTGAACAAAATTGTTTCAACTTTGTCATGTTTTGTCTTACAGAGGATTTTTGCCTCTCCAATAACTTTGATGGAAACATTATTGTATGCTATCAGACGTTTTGTTGTTGACTTTTTAATTATAGCGTTAACTTTTGTTGCTGCTCTTTTAGATAGTACGTTACACTCGGCACCTGTATCTAATTTAAGAATAAGTTTTTTACTGCCAACACTTACCGTTTCTGACCATTTGTGATCTTAAAAAAAAAAGGGAAGATGTCGTATAAGTAATCATTTAAGTAACCTTATATTTATTTGTTTATTAAAAATGTAATAAAACTCACTTATGTTTAAGATATCAACTACAAAACATATCTTTTGTTTAGTACTCGATACTACAATCTGCTTTGTTGTGAGTAGTAGCACACAACCAGTTTAAGCGGTTAAGTGTCGTTTTGACGATCATTTTGTTTTGTTAAATTGATTTTAGGCGGAAAAAAACAATAACAACAGAAAAAAAATTAAACGTTAGAGATTCCATATTTTTGTTTCAATTTTAGTACAAACGTCAAACTGTCAAATGAAAGCATCAAAACAAAATTGTTTACTGCTCAGTTAATGCACATCGCTGATGTTTTTTCTGGATTCTGATTGGGCATATCATAAAAAGTTAGATGACTATTAGAGTCTTTTAAAAGCTTATGTAAATGTAAACGACTTAACTACATGCTGTTGTTGTCATTGTTGTTTGTGAGAGGATTAAGAACAAGTGAATAATAATTTTATTAATTTAGTTAGTTCTGTAGATGTTCAACGGTTCGTTCTAATTTGACTGAATTTTGACGAAATTAAATCACGACCACGAGCAAGAACATAGTGCGGTGATACATTAGCCGTGTTTTTTTGGGATTTTATATAAAGTTAAGTAGAAATTCCCAAAACAAAACCCGGCCGCAGTAGCCTACCCATTCGCAAAAGGATTCTACTTCTACTTTTATTGGTAGTAATTATACTGTGGATGTTGTATTTGTAACGTGTGTAATATCCTACTGTACTGTGAATAGCTTTCCTAAAAAAACACGACTACTGTAGCCATAATGATACAACGACTAGATTTGTAGGTATTGTTTTCTTCCGTAAAATGAAAACGATCAAACGATATCGTTTTGACTATACACATCTCTATCACATCTAAAGAGAAAGATAGGGACAGTTATTGCCAAAACGATATCGTTCGATAGTTTTGGGTTTACGGAATTAGGCCCCAGTATATGTCAAACAAGAAAAAGCTTAAATAACGAAAATAATATTTTATTATTAAATGTACTTTCTCATACAATTTATTTTTATTTATTTATGTTTAAGCATTTTTAATGAGAATTTTAGTTACTCAGTTTATTGACACAAATTATTTTGATATTATTTACTATTTTCAGGTTATGTCTTTGGAACCTTTGGAGGTTTTGGTATTACAGCTGGAGCTCACAGACTCTGGTCACACAGAGCCTACAAAGCCAAATGGCCGATGAGGTTCTTCTTGATGATTTGCCAATCGATTGCATTCCAAAATAGTATCTACGAATGGGTACGTGATCACAGAGTGCATCACAAATTCACCGACACCCATGCCGATCCACATAATTCGAGGCGAGGATTCTTCTTCTCCCACATGGGTTGGTTGATGTGCAAGAAACATCCCGATGTTAAGGAAAAGGGCAAACAAATTGATATGAGTGATTTGGAGGCAGATCCAATAGTCATGTTCCAGAAGAAGTGAGTATACACAATCAAATCAGCGCGGTCACACTCGACATCTTCTTTAATGATTTTTGTTTTGTTTTCACAGATATTATTTCTACATTATGCCACTGTGTTGCTTCATCATGCCCTCATTGATTCCGTACTTTTATTTCGGATTCTCAATTAAGGTGTGCTTCTTCACCTGTTCCATGCTTCGTTACGTTCTTTCACTACATTACACTTGGTTGGTGAATAGTGCTGCCCACTTTTACGGCATGAAGCCGTACGATAGTTTCATCTCATCGACCAACAATAAAATAGTCTCGATATTGGCTTATGGTGAGGGATGGCACAATTATCATCATGTTTTCCCCTGGGATTACAAAGCAGCTGAATTAGGAACCTACACATACAATTGGTCAACAGCCTTAATTAACTTCTTTGCTAAATTTGGTGAGTAAATCAATAAATTCAAAGGTATGAGTGTGACAATTTAATAATTTTCAAAATTTCTTCATCAGGTCTTGCCTATGACCTCAAGACCGTCTCAGAAGACATGATCCGCAAGAGGGTGCTTCGTACTGGCGATGGAAGTCATATATACTCTTCAAGTGACATAAATAATAACAACAATTCGATGCCGGAAGAAATGATTCTTCAGCTTAATCATGATAATGAAGAGAATCTCGTTTGGGGATGGGACGACAGTGACATGCGAGATGATGACCGTGAAGGAGCCAATATAATTAAGAAATTTGATTAAGTGCTTTTTTTAGTTGTACTAAGAAATGCATTTAAAAAATGTAGTTTTGTTGTATAGACGCGCGTTCTTTCTTGTGTATATAGGTGTAGTTTGAGTATAGAGAGAATATGGGTTCAAGTTTATTACTTGGGTTTGTTATAATGGGAGTTATTTTAAGCTTGTCGATTTGTGATAAAATCGCTAAATTTATGTTAGGGCTGTAATCCTTATACGAACATTATTTTTATATTATGGAAATATTTAAGAGTATATTAAAGAAATTTTATATAAAAGACGTTATTTTGTTTAAATTATGGGTTGGCACTTGGCAGCTATATAGTGGTATCGGTTGGAAGCTGGTTTCATATTTAATGTTTCTCGACAAGTAGAACATTGTTATAATATGAGAACATGTCAAGGGTAAGTATGTAATTGTGAGTATTTTAAAATTTCAGGAATCTTGAAACTCAACTTTAATTAAGTATGGATATGTCCATTCAGGGACATGATGTTAAATTAAATAGAATTTAATCAGTTATCTGGTTGTCATTTCCCAAAATGGCTTATTATGTCAAATATTTAGCAAAATATATGTCTAATTTAATAAGACGTTAAATAAACACAAGTTAATTGATTGATAAGTATAATTTCTAATACCTACCCTATTTCTAATTCTGTTAAACTAACAGGGCAATCTAAGTAGATTAATTGACTTGGTTTACTATTAATATCTGACAGCATTTAACCAGTTTCATGCGAACATGCCCCAGGATGAATTAACATTGGGCGCTGCTGGTACTGAAATATTTTAAATACTGTTATTAAATTTGGTCGAAATCAGAACACAACGACAAAATATACATATTGTCGGTGGAGTTTCTACATTTACAATAATTAACTCACATGTCGAAAGCGAATTTGGTTTTTTATAATTTGCCGAAATGCTAATTGTGAAGGAAAACTGATGTTCAGCATTTTAGTTCATTCCATTTCTGAACTTATTTGATGCACTTTGTTTATGCAAAACAAATCTGAATTTATGAGAACAAAAGCGGTTTTTTTTTTAAATAATTTTTTATATAAAAAATTTTTAAGAAAAAAAATTGGTACTCAATTTTTTAGCGTTTATTAATGCGGAGTTAAAAAATTAACTTTGAATAAAAAAACGTCTGCTCATTTTCGAAATATCGAGTTTTCAAAAAAATAATTTTTTTTTATCCAAAATTTGTTTTTTTTTTTTTAATTTTGATATGCAATATTATGAAAAGTTATTAGAAGCTTTTGTGTAAAAAATTTAATTAAAATCAGTTCAACAGATAATGAGAAAGTCGAAAAACAAAAAAAGTGGTATTGGGTATGAGAGATACCATGTTTAATCGATAGATACAATTACAACAGTGTCGTATATAGGGGTAACCAAGGGGATGAATCCCCCTATGCCATAAAAGGTATGGAAACAAATACTATCTACTGAAATACATCAGTCAAGTAGAAGACTTAGCACTATTTTATTTGGACTTGTTGAATAATTGATTCAAAATAGCTTTTAACGGCCTTTAGTCCTACAAAAATTTGTCATAAAGGCCGTTAAAAGCTATTTTTATAAGAAAAGATTTTAATTATTGGCTAAAAAAATTTGTTCGGTAGCTACAGTTGTTTTTATTCCTAAAATGTTTGGTCTGAAAAAACCTTGTCGGATGAATGCCAAAAAACGCTATGTACCAAGTTTTAAGAAAATTGACCCACCTGTTTACGCTGCAGCCGAAAGGACAGACAGAGGGACAGAATTGTGGGACCTACTTTTTGTTGATCAAACTCTCAAGTTTGATTTTTGTACGAATCCATAACTTGCCATATATATATGTACCTACCTACATTTATATCGCAAGTAAAAAGCGTAGGAAAATAATATTCAACTTGAGATTTTGATATTTAATTGCGATGGTTCCGTAATTCTGTAGCTAGGCCGAAAAAGTTTCCAAAAATCAGTTTTCATGTTTTAACATTAATAAAATTACTTCAAGCAATCATGTTTAACTGCCATATTAAACTTAAACTGAACAATCCACTACAAATTTGACAGATGTTGCTATGTAACAACATAGCTGCTGTATATCCTTATAAATTTCGAACGATCTTTGTGAAAAACTTTGCTTTCATTAAAAAATAAACACAAATTGAAGGAAATAAAAGAATTAATGTTTCCCAAAATGTTTTTATTTATAATTCAAACGATTTTGTCTTAGCAACGATAGAGAGCTCTAATTTGGTCACGGAAATATATAGGTGCTCCTGGGCCGCCATTTCTACCTACATAAATATTCAATCTCAACCATTTAAACCAAAACAACTGAGCTGTTGTACAAACTTTCTTTCTTCTTTTATTAAACCATAATTTTATTTTTGCAACAAAGGACATTTTAGTTAAATAATCGCATGACTTGTCATAAAGATGTTTGAAATATATTCCATCTAGTGAAATCCTCCATGCGCAGAATACATAACTTGTTGTGCTTCATTGTTATCACTATTCATAACATGAGTTCTTGCTGCATAAAGAAGTGCAGCTAAAAAGGCACTATTATTCATGATTGTTGACATAAATGTTGCCATTTTTATGGCTGGTAAAATAAATGGCAAAAACGTTCCCAACAGCACTGCTGGCATCACCATCACCGGAACAGCCATCTGAATCATTAAATCCTTATAAGAATGTTTAGTTTTCTTTTTGGGTTTTTTCCTGTCGCCTTTAGAACGTCCTGAAACGATATCCTGATAGTGTCCTGGGCATATACAACAAACAAAAAATGCATATATTATTTAAAAATTACAAATAAAATTATTCATAAATCAAACTCACTTCGTTTGTTCCTTTTCAAGGACAACTTAATTTTATTCTCTTTGCTAGGAACGATTTTCACTTTAACTCCGGGTAAAAAATGCAACTGAATATTTCGATTTTTAAAGAATCTCTTGAAATTCCATATCACTCGTTGTGTCAATTCACCATCGGATATTTCGGCAAGCTTTCCCTCAACTAAACTCTCCATACCCAACTCATCATCATCTCCTCCGAAAAATTGATCAAGAAAGTCTTTTGTTAGATTTCCACTGCGAGGATAAATCTGTCGTCCTTCCATTTTTTGCAATACAAAAAGTTTCGAACATCGCAGAATAGAGAATTTCGTAATGCACTCTAGAATTCGTGTTGGTGTCGACGCCCGATGGTATGTAACAGTTTTAATCATTTCGTCGTTATTTTTCTTTCTATTGCTTGAGTCGCCATCTATGGTTAAATTCATAGAATCGTCTTCGATTATCCGTTGATTTGTGGGTGCAATTTGAAAAATAACGTAAACACAAATAAATATCGTAGCCGATTGCATTTTAATCGAAGGAATTTGATTATGTTTCTTCTTGAGAAAAGAAATGCAGAGGAAGCCAATGAACTTGCTCGTCTCAAGTCCAGATTCAGACTGTGTGGCGCATTTTAATTTAGCGACAGCAAGATTCAAGGATGGTTCTTTTTTAAAGATCAATTTGTTCAGCATTGTGTTGTTTTCTTGTTCTTCTTCTATTGGAAGTCGTGGTGGTTGGAGTGGAGTAGTAAAATGTAGGTTGCATTCATGGAAAGTTGTGGGTTAGTAAGCCGAGATGCGGGAATTAGATAATGGAATAGGTGAAGTAAGTCATTGGAAATGAGGAAAATTGAATAGTATTCGCAATATTGCAGATTAGATTCTGGGATTTTATGATTAATTGAATGGTTAAATAATAATGCTTTGCAGGGTCAAGTTTTATTGATTGCACAGAAGGCAATAACATAAATACTCTTGTCTGGCGGGTGCATAGTTACATAAAAAATATTAATTTGCATGAAAGAAAAAAATTGAAATTAAGAGATACATAAGGAATTACATTTAGGATTTTATTGACATTCAAAGTGAAACTTTTTTAAGTGAATGTTATGTGAGGGGTTTGATAACCGGTTTACAAAAACTCGATTCACCAATTAACTTAAGAGAAAATGAGTTTTAATTAGATTGTAGATATTTGACGAAGGCAAGAACTAGAATAATAATTGTGATCAAACAAGAATTGTGTCCTGCTAATGAAAGTGGATCAAATATGTTTAACTGTTAAGAGAAAAACATATATACTACGGGTATTCGAGTTAGCAGAAACGGATCCACATTGATTTCAAGTCTTAAGACCATATACATATATAGAAATGTGACAAATGATATGATGGAATCTTTAAGATTCATGATTATTATATTTTTGTTATATTTCAAAACTTGTATTACAAACTTTCTTATTTTAACAAGTCAATTGAAATATGACTTTGTATCGAGAACACGGTTTTTGGTATATATCTACATTTCTACAATCTACGTCACTATGGTTTCTGAAAAATGATAGCATTCTTTTTGATTAATAACTTTATCAATAAATAGATAGTATTAACATAGGTACATAATTGTGGTGATGAAAAAAAATCACATAGATTTGTACTCGTCACATGTACCTATCTACAATAAGCAGAAGGTGATGAAAAATTGTTAAAACTATTTTATTTGAAAAATTATTAATATTGGAGTTAGTTATTCAGTATTTTGATGAAACTGATTGATATTCATGTAAATAAGATATTTGAGGGCAATTTGTAAAAAAAAGAAATGGCTTTTATCAATGTATATGTTTTTTCTACTTTTAAATAAGTTTCAAATAAAATACTCCTAAAATAAAATACCTAAAATAAGGCTGGTTTTGATGAAAAATAAAAGCAATTTAAAACTTAAGATCAAAGAAAAAAAAAAAAAACTTTGTTAAAAACCTCCAAGACGGTAAAATGTAAAAATAAAGTCCAAGTTTCAGATTTACTCTATAGAAAATCTTCACATATTTTTAGAGCAAAAGAATTATTAATAGAAGCTGTGTTTTTTCCCCCAGTTCTGAAGAGGATTGGATTTGCTCACGAAAATAAATGTATTGCAAAAACAATACGAAAAATTGGCAACATTATTTTCTTTGACAGCAGATTTGACAGTTCTCTGTTGTTTTGATCTTAGAAGTAGAAATAGTGGAACGGGCATATCAAGGAAAAAGTGAGGCTGTTTGCAAAATAGCGTGAGTTACACAAACACAAATGCATCCACACAGGAAAGGCGTGCAGTTAGACAGCTAAATGCTGGGGCGCCCAAAGGAATTTTGATCTGTTTTTTTTTTATATTTTAAATCGTTAAAATTGTTAAAATGGTAAAAAAGCTTATTAAATTAAAGAAACAAGTGATATAAAAGTAAATGAAGTGAATACATACAATAATTCATTAAAAAAAATATAAAACTACATGCGGTGCTGCGTTAAATCCTGTAAAAACACCTATAATAAGCAGTACAATTTTTGTTAATTTCACAGGTAAACTGTGTCTTATATTTCACATAAAGTAGGTAAAAGTACTCTGTATTATGGGCGCTGAATGGTTTTGAGCGCCTTACCATCACCAACAAAAACTAATGCGACTCTGGACGAGAATTTCAATTTTGACAGATCGGGTTCAGCTAATTCCCGCGACTGAAGTGTATTTTTATTTTCAAACAATTTGCTTTTTTATAGCAAAATGCTACGAAATATCAATTAAAAAGTATTCTAAGATAATGTATTTACTTAAAAAACATCATGTGGAATATGAGACAGACGTGAAAAGAAAAAAATTAGTTGTTTTTCCACGATTTAACGCAGCACTGTATGTATGTTGTTTTATATTTTTTTTAATAAATTATTCCAAGTGTTCACTGTGTTAACTTTTATTTCACTTTTTTATTTATCTAGTATTTTCACTAGGTTTAAGGTTTTAAAATCTCGAAACGCTTTCCTATATAGCTCGGCAAAATGACAAATCGGGTTCTTTTTGTTTTATTTTTTTAATTTGGTGCCTCACTCACATACACTTTATATGGGATATACACCAGTTCCTTATCTTCTTATTCTAATGTCGTTTTCCATTGGTTTCACTCAGGGATTAACTCATTCTGAAATCCAATGGAACAAAGTTAGCATTCTTCTACTCAACTTAGAAATTTTGTCATTACATTGGTGAATCATCGTGAACATTTCATGTTATCGAACAGGCATCGATGTTTAATTTTGACATTTGAGTGAGTTTGTTTTGAAGTTATAGCTTAAATGTATTAGTGCTTCTTGAGTGGATTCTGATTTCAAATCGAGAAGCGAAATTTTCTTCTGAGAAGCGTCGGTTGACCGTTTTTTTGCCAATGGAATGGTTTCAGAAGAATTCTTTTTGATTCTGGACGCTTCCAAACGTCCAATGGAAAACGGCATAAGACTTAGAAGAAGAAATAGAGAATAAGGCATATCGAGGAAAAAGTGAGGTTGTTTTGCAAAAAAAATGTAAGTTACACAAACGCAAATTGGCATGCAGTTAGACAGCTAAATGCTGGGGAAATTTCAGATGTTTTTTTTTGAGGAATGTGTTTTAAGATTTCAAATCATTTAAACAGTTAAAAAAGCTTATTAAACTAAAGAAAAAAAGTGAAATAAAAGTAAGGGTAAGAGCGCCTTGTCATTATCATTAAAAAGTAATGTTAGTGACCCTGGAAAGAATTTCTAATTTTGACTGATGAGACCCTTCTGTTTCACATGATTTTTTGACTTTCGATTTTCTCAAAAACTGTTCAACTGATTTTGATCAAGTTTTTTATTTAGAATGTTTCAAAAAGTTTTAAAAGTACAGTACACCAAAATTTTCAAAAATTGGTTTTTGGATTTTAAAAAAAGTTTCAAAATTATTTTTTGAGAACTTAAAAATTCGAAAACTCCTTAATCGAATTTTATTTAACTTAGCTTCTAGTACTTTTTAACATTATCTAGCAGATTGTTAATAAAAATTATTTTATAACAAAAAAATAACGGTACCTCCCATACAAGTTTTTAAAAACCGGTAAGGTAAATCTCATTTTTCTCGAAAACGTCTCCTACGATTTTCATAAAATTTTTTTTGTGAGCTATTATCAGAACGATCTGCCATATTATTGGACAAAATTTTGTATTAACCTTTTAGTAATGGTATCTCTCACAGAACAATTGTTTTGATTTTCAAGTATGTATGTCATAACTTGTTGAACCGATTTTAATGAATTTTTTTGCATAAGATCTTCTAATAAGTTTAAACAATATTGCACATATAAATTTAAAAAAAAACAAATTTTCGATTTTTAAAAAAATTTCCGCTTTTGGAGTGATGATAGTCCACAAGCCATTGTCGCAACACGATTACATGATCGGTACATAAACATGATTGCTAACTTTTTCTTGCTTAAATTGAAAGGAAGGCAATATTGTTGCAGAAATGTGAATTCAGGCAGAATTGTCGATGTGGCACGATCTTGCATTTTGAACACGACAATTTTCTCGTGGCACGAATCTATATATCAAGATGAAAATGAGTCTCATCGCGGAAAATGAAAATTATAGTGTTTCAAAATTATAGTGTTTCAAACTGCATTGTTTAACAACGAAAACGCTTTGTTCATTCATGTGGAGCTCCATTTTTTTTAAAGACCCTGTCACCTGTCAAGCTGTCTTTTTATTTCGTTGACATCACCTTACCAAACAAATGGCTTGAAATTAAAATCTTCCTTGAATTTTGGGACACTCTTTAGTAATCGATCATAGTCCATTGAAATGTTACTTTGACCTCGCATTTCGGATAGCACGATGTTTTTTTAATGTGTAGGGTACGTCAGTGTGAGCATACGAAATAATTTTCGGGGCTGTCATCCCGCCACCATTTGGTGGCTGGGGGGTTGTAAAAAGGTGTTCGCCATATCTATAGGGAACCATAAGCTCCACAAACAAAATTGTAACTCGCAGTTTTGTAGGAAATTAAATTCTCTACAATTTCGCCCTACATTTTTTTTTACCGAGAAACCAAAAATAAAAAAGTTTAAAGTAAACAAAAATTTTGTCATTTAATAAATCAACGAAAAGTTAAATGACGACTCCCTTCCTTTCCAAATTTAGGGAATATATTGTTTCTGGGTCATCAGGGTGGGTAAAAAATCCAGTTAATTTGTTGAAAATTGTATTGTAACCCACCCAAGTGGCTCAAAACTCCAGTGTGGACTTTTGGCTGTGGACTTATGACCCTGCTCCTAAAAATCCAATAAAGTTTATTCAAAAAAGATACTGTAAGATTATGTGAAAAGAAAATAATGGTTACGAGCTGTATGTAGGCAAAACATAAATTTAGTTTAATGTTTCTTATGTTGAGTATCTTTGGTATTTGGTTTCTTGTTAAAACTAAATTCAAGAACTTAATCCAGATGTCACTGATGTCAGTGCAAATCAGGTGATAAATTTGGTTCTATCGATTTATCTACGGCAGGCAATGAATTTTCTAAGGTAAGTTCTGTCCAACCTTTCCTGCTCTTACTTCCCATCCATATGCCTTTATGGAAAAGCTTTTAACATTTTTCTCGAAAACAATATAATATAGGTGAATTTGACAACACCTTTTTTCACAGTGTACATGACATGTACAACGTTTGGTGTGAGTCGGTATTTAATCAAAAAAAAAAATATTACTTACTTTTACCTTTGCTCCCAAAACTTTATTGATATGCCGCTAAACACAAACCTATATATCTATCGAAGATTTCAATAAAATGAAAGCGAATAGTGTTTGTCGTATTTCCATAGAAAAAAGGTAAGCCACTACTGAAAAAAAAATACCTTTGCGTGCATAATAATTCATCAACATAACTATGATCACGTTTTAACGAAAAGGTAGTCAGCAACTAATGAATTATTTGGTTTGTCTAAACATTATTATTATGAATGAATTTAAGTAATGCTGAAAACTTTTACAATTCCACAAATATGTAGTTCCAACAGTTGGTAACTAAATCCGCTATTGACGGACTTAGACTTACACAAAGCATTTACATCGTGCAAATCCTTTTACAGCCAAAGTGAACTTCATGACTGTTCTTACATTAATAAGCATTTCCTCTCTTGTTAAAAATTAAGTGACCAACTATGTATCAGACAGTATAGGGACTTAGTATTCATAAAACGACTTCTGGAAATTCTTTAACCCAAAGTTTAACTTCTGTTTCTTCTTCTACGGCATGTCAACCAAAATTGTAAAATCGAAATTTGTGACACTGATTTGCTTTACTGCTGTCTTCGAGTAGGTATATACTTTGGATCCGTTCGATACCAACTTCATGGTTTTGTCTTGGTCGTGATGTCGATGTCGTTTTCATTTTTCATTTGGGCGACTTAATTATTTTGTTCGGGTGTGGATTTATTAAAAACCACCTACGCTGTGAATTTTTCAGTCAATTGTTGTTTATCGGTCATCGATTAATCACCAGCAGAGTGCGTTCTGAAGACCTCTAGTCGCTCCGACTCCTTATCGATTGTCAGTTTGGATTATAACGCAACGGTCGTTTACATTCGAAGGACTTTTTTTTTAAATAAGGATTATCCGAAAATAATAAATAAATATAATTGAAATGGCTTTTAATCAAAGATTCCTTACTGCTTTAGTGGTTGTGTGTTTTGTGATCAACGATGTTGTTTGTCGACAGATCTCTGAAAGCACATTAAATAATAATAGTGAATCCGATGTCACCGGTTAGTTAATTAACAAAAATAGCCGAGGGCTTCAAAGTGAAAAAAAAGTGTTAAACGGTATTTATTTTGATCAATTTCAGAGGGACGTACATTTGGACATCACTTTTTGAAAAGGATAAGCTTTGCAATTGTTCCTGGTGCATTTGTTGTTGGTGTGATAACAACACTTTTGGCTGCCTTGACTGTTGTCTCAATGAAGGGCTTGGGTGTTGGTGTAAGTGAAAAACTTTCATTAATTTCTTAAATAAATAAATTAATCATCTTGTTATTTTTTTTTAGCTCATTCTGTTGATTCTTACCATCGGACAACTTATGTCACGTGCGATTCCTCAGGCCCAAGCTGCTCCTCTTGCCGCACCAGTACCAATTGTCTACTCGCATGCACATTCTCAACAGCCTGTATGGCTTGAAAAAGAATGGTAATCAATTAATTATTATCAATTGGCTGAAAATAGAATTTTAGTAAATCAAGGTGCAGTAAAACCAAAAATATGAAATAGTTAGATGTACATTATAGTAATTCTAAGACTTATTAAATTATTTATTTATATATTATCGAAGTATTGTGTTGAATTTATTTTGAGTATTTCGAAGTACCTTAAATTAACTTGGACATTTCCAAAACAAACCTATTGTTCTGTAAGTGTCTTCATATCGCACCCTTAGAATGAAAGTGACCTTACTAAAAAATTCGGCACTGTACTAAAATCATATTTTATCATATCGGACAAAAAAAAAACGATAAACATAGTACCTATTGATATTTTGTCAAGACGAATTAACTGGGGAAGGTACTTTTTTTTCTAAAATTAATTAAATTTTACGGGGGGCGCGGTTAGGAATTCCAAAATGTTTAATAGTTTGTTTTTTTTTTTAATGGGACATAGAAGTGTTTCTTTTTTTCGCTCATTTTTCATAACTTATAATTAATTTTCATCGTCTACATTTTTTACTCAACGATTTCTATATGGTCTAAGGGCCTGTTCCAGATTGAATTAGGGTCTGTTTTATAGTGCATCTTTACCAGAATAAATGGCACTTCAGATTCTCACATTAAAACTTTAAACCCGCTGTTACAGTCTGCCTAAGTGTTACTTAAGTCTGCACTGTTAAATTGGGCTTAGTCTTCCACATTGGCCACATAATGGCTACCCACTTCGACCTTGAAACTGGCCTTAAGTTCATAAAGTTTTATTAAGTCCCCCTTTCTAACGAAGAAATAAGTTGCTGTAAATGTGACGTTCTCTTTAAATTCCTTCTAAGAATTCTTGTACTTTTCACACGAAGAAACAAATTCATAAAATATTTTCTGTAGTTTCCTTTCAAAGTATATTAGTTCAACGAACACTACGTGAAGTGTGATGACTGATGAGCAATGTCAAAAAAATCTCCAAAAATCCTTGACCGGAGAGATTTCGCTCCTTAGGCTCCTTTCACACGAGGATACAAGTTTGTGGAGATTTTTTGATTTTTCTTTTAATTTACAATCTCCACCAATCGTAGACCGATCACTCGTCTTACTTGGTGGCTTTCTCACCTAAAAACTCAAAGTTGCTGGAAAATCTGTTTAATCGTATGAAAGGGGACTTTCTTCCTGTCTTTTTCGCGTAAAAACTTAAAGTTGCTGGCAACTCAGTTTCCTCGTGTGAAAAGACACAGAAATTGTGGCAAATAATTTTTAGTTCCTTGGCCAAAATTTCACAATAGTCTTTTTAAAAACCTGATTTGTATGGCTTATGCGTGAATTATGATTCTGTTCCAAAAATAATGTGTTGGATAACTAATCAAAACTTTACGTATAGGTATTGTGAAACAAGCCCTAAATATAAACATATATTCTGTCCACTTCTGACCTCAAAAAATGAAAAGAAAGTGAACCTCAAATGTAAAAATTGTAAAATGTAATATAACTTATGTATGTTGATATCAAAAGTAGCCCTCATCAGTTCCACCAATTTGTCACCTAATATCATTTCGATTCCTATTGGTCAGAGAAAAAAAGTTCATATTAATGTCTGTGTTTTAGTCAAGGACAAAACATGTACAAATTTTTTTAGAACAAAGCTAGATCGACAATTATAATAACTATAGTAACTTTTATGACAAGAAATTAATGAATATCAAAATCAAAAGAAGAAGAAATCAAATGAAGGTGAAGCGAATAAGGATTTCAATTCGGAAAATATAGAAGCTACACGACTCGCTTTTTCGGTCGTTTCGTCTTTTGTCTTTTTGGCAGCTTGGGTGAGGGGTGTAAGAATGTAGGGAGAATGAAGTAACGAAAACATACATTTCTACAAGCTGTCAAAAAACACGAAAGACGAAACGAACGTCCAGTAACTATGTACATATAAATACACAATATATAAATTCTCGTCTCAGATGCGATAGTTCTGATTTTTTGCTGAGTTGTTTATGATATTGGCCTAAGGAATTTGATTTTCGCCAACATTCTTATTTTATTCATTTAGCATCAAACAGAGTTTAACGATGTATTTAAAAAAAGTGAAATTTATTGATTACCTACTTACTTTATAATTATTTAGTTCTTAATTCCTGCATTTTCACTAAAATTTATTATTCAGAATGCATACTCTGAATTTTGTCATCGGTATACAATATACATATTATGTTCACTAAAAGAATTATTTTTTGATTATTGTAATAGGTCACGATTTGGGACAGATTGTCTGATCAACATTGGTCGATTGGTCATGTGAAAGGAAGTGAGGACGTGCGAATACTTTGAATTGATTGAAATGCGTAAGTATAATGATGGGTTGAAGTGCGTGAATTCTATTTTTCACTTTTATACCAGCTAAGTTATTTTTAATATAAAATTTTAATTGAATATTGAAACAAGCCGGTTTAAGAATATTTCTTCAAATAGCGGAATTTGATTAATACGTATGTACCTACATGTTATATTTCCTTTATTGGTCAATCCAAAGCTGGTGGCAAAATATATACTGTGTGCGATTAAATTAACATTTGCTTTACTAATACAATAGGCTTGTTTTTTTCGAGTTGAACAAAAAAACGACCATCCCTAACATTTCAGCTTTGTGCCAAGTATGCAAAACCAAAACTTATCAGCTATGCCACATTAAAATAAAAAAATCATATTGAAATTATTCTGCTTAATTAAATAAAATTATAATATTAACATAAAACTTAATTTCAAGTCATTGATAAACAAAAAAACTAAATTCCATGTACATGCAAAAATCATTCAAAATCGTGTAGAAACTATTTTCAAAAAGGTGAAACGTCAAAATTTATTGCCTCAGCGATGGAAATCGATAATTGACTTCCATCTGCCGATCAATATTGCCCTTGCCATTACCAAAGCGTCTTCGTTGTCAATATTTAAGGCAATTGCAATGAGCCAACCAATTTATTTCCTCAAATATTGCTAATACAGTCGCTGGGTAAGAATCATCAGAAAAAATATGTTAACTTTTGGAAAAGAGTATGGGATGAGGAAAAATGGACCAAGGAGGAAATAGTTCCAAACAAATTTTTAGTTCCATTTTATTTTTAAGGATATAACACTTAATAAAATTTTTGTTTTTGTGAAGAGGCAGAGCGAAGATGGATATATCGTCAACTGATTGCAATAACCAGCTAACTCAATTTTCGAATTTTTGTCAATCCCAAAAAAACGTTTTGGCCTCTTTTTCAGACTCCATTTTTTGCATTATAGTAGTACTGGTAAAATAATAACACCATATTTTTTCTGAGCTACTGGTAGTATAGCAAAGGGTAAAATTACGATGGGAATCGATTCAAGGTAGTAAAAACCCAAGCATCTCAAAAGTTTAAAAAATCGAGTTAGCTGGTTCGTGCAATCAGGTGACGATATTATGTATATAGTTTTAATCATGAAACAATGAAAACAGACAATTTGTTAAATAACATAAACTTTGAAAAGATAACCAGACAGAGGCACAGCAGTTTATATCAATTAAAGTTTATATATCAATTCAACCTAAGGAGCTTCAGTGACTGACATTGAAGTGGAAGAGAGCTCAATTAATAAATTTTAACGTTCTAAGAGCGTTCAAAAAATTTAAATTTGATAAAGGTGAGCGTGAAAGTGGGTGGATTTTAATCAATGATTATGACAACACTATTTGAACCACATTTTATTATCTGAAAAACTGAAAATAAAATCTGTAAAAAAAGATTAATTTAAAGTAATTTAATACATCTCTGTGCACTCCGCTGTTGGCAGTGCCGTAGCTACTCTGTTTTGGTTGGGGGGGCAGAGAAATGTTTACTAAATTTAACGTCTATTTCTAAAAAATTGCCATTCGCCAGCACATTCGGTAGTACCTACGTCCTACAGGTAACCTGAACAGAATGAACACAGAAAACTACACTCATTGACGTAATATATATGGACTGCTGGTAACCAACTTCACTGTTCCAGTTTACAGCAGCGCTTTTGGGTCTTGGTGGTCATGCCATGAAACTCGCCATTACGAGCAGCCAAAGATACTCTATTATTGATATATATTGTAAGGTAATAATGCACTATATACAGTAAAACCCGATTAAGAGAAACCCGTTTAAGAGAAAAACCCGCTTATCTGAAACACTTTTTCCATCCCCGAGTATTTGTCGACCAATTACCTTTATAACACTCCGCTTAAGCGAAACTCGCTTAAGTGAAAAACCCGGATACCTGAAACATATTTTCAGTTAAATTTTATAATTTTCATTGAAAAAAAACTCTCTTAAGTGAAAAAAAAAAAATTAATAGAACAGAACAAAAAATTTGCTGAACGCTTTTACTTCTTTTTTACTTTTCACCTCCACCAAATTTTCATCACGAAAATGACATTTGAATTTCTGATACGTCAGAACCCTTTTTGGAATTTTTAAATCCGCTTAGGTGCAATTTTTTTTCACTCATCCGGACTCCGCTTAAGTGAAATTTTTTTTCACTTAAGCGGGGTTCGTTTAAGTGAAAAACCCGCTTAAGTGAAAGAAAGACTGTGACATTTTGCAGTTTCTCTTGAGCGGGTTTTACTGTATTGCCAAAAAAAAACCAATGGGAAAGATCAGAAAAGTAAGTAAAGTAAAAGATCAAAATTTACAAAAATTGTTAAATTTGTTGGCCAATAAACCGAAAAAAACTAAGACAAAATTGTCTTTTATTCAATTTAAATAAAAAACGAACTTTTTCGAGTGCCATCCACAGTCGATTCTTCTTAAATATTTGAATTTTAACGATATTTTTAGTGTTTGGCGACTATTAAAGTAACGAATGTGGCCGCTCAGTCTCAAAAGCGCTGAGATTTCTTGGAACATATTTCTGCGCAAGAAATGTATGGAAGTTACAACTACAAGTTACTATATCAGTACATATATAATACGTCAATGCCTACACTCGAATACAACCATGCGACCTCAACATATTAGCATGTCTACTGAGACTAAATAATTTACCTTTTGAGGCATTCGAAAACAAGTGGATTGATTTGTTACACCTGGACATGGTTCTTTTAAGATTCAGTGCACCAAAAAATCGCAAAGTGCAATTGTTTAATAAAAAAAATAAATAAATGGTATTGTTAAAAAAAAAAAAAACATAAAAATAGGGAGCGCGTTCACATTATTTTAATTTTTATAGTCTTTTAATTTGTGTCCTTTTTTCTAGTATAGGTGCGGTGACCATCCGTTCATTATAAACGAAAGACTAAAGACGAAAGAAGATTTGAAGACGATGTTCTTTAGGAATTATTTGTTATACAAAAACACATAAATGTTCTGTATTTTAGAAGTTGTTCATTATTTATTCTGTATTTCGTACAAATTCTTAAAAGTAATAACATAAATATTAAAGCAAAATTCAATGACAAAAAAAAAATAATAATGCTAAAGTGCCCTAACCAATTGAAAGAACGAACAAGACATCTAGTACAATTTTATTTTGCAAATACTTTTATAGCAAGAGTTTTTTTCTATTCTAAATAATATTTGGACAAATTAAAGAACCCAAATGAAGGTCGAAACTGTAAAATATTTTTTGATAACTAAATACAATTACGAAATCAGTTGTTTAGTTCAAAGAATAATTTAGAAAAATGCAGAACTTAGTAAAGGAAATTAACCCTTAAGATAAATATCAAAATCCGAGAAAATGATCTATTTTAAATTAGATTTTAAGTTGTTAAATTTTTTTTTTGTAAGACTTTTTTATCTAAGAGTTATTTTGTTTTTTAAGCCTAATACGCTGCTGATGCGAAACGAAAATTTCCTGTGATTTCCAAACAGACAACGAAACGCTTGCGAAAACACAACGGAAATTATCCTTGAAGAGTTTCACTAATTCCAAAAACAAAATCAAACATAAACGCAAAAAATCAGAGAAACCCATGATGTAAGAAAATGACAAACAAAAAAAACGCAAATAAAACCCAAATGTCATTTTTCCGCATACTATAAATAGTCTGTATAATTAATTCAGTGCGAAAAAGGAGCAGGGACTTCTCCAAATAATCTGCTACAATTATACATTTCGCTCTTCGAACAGCGTACTGCAAAACGAAAAGCAAAAAGAAATTTTCCGTTTCTGATTTCGTTGTGTCATTTTTGTATGGGATTTTTCGTTTCGCATCAGCAGCGTACTAGGCTTTAAGTTTGATGCAAACAAAGACTGAATTTTTGTACCTTCTCTTTTTAAGTTAAGTAATTTTTCTGTAAATATTTTTTTTTGATTAAATGGAATAATTTAAAATTGAATTGAATTTTGTTTCTTTATTCACTTGTTCATTATTTGCAATTCTAAAATATGGTCACCGCAAGTATGGGTTTCATATATGCGAAAAACTAGTGGGCAAAATGCAAACGCCTAGGGGGGGCAATGGAAACGCCTGTGGGGGGCTTAGCCCCCCCCCCCTAGCCCCTACGTTGCTACGACGCTGGCTGTTGGTTGGAATATTTCTGGTATCCAGATTTTTGTTTGTGAAGCCAAGCAAAGCAAAGCATTTTGTAGTTCTAAATTTTTGTAATTCAATATTTTGGAGAATATGACAATATATAACTTTCTTTACAAAATGTGTAGGTACTTTACATAACAAATAACAAAGTACATATACATAGGTGTTAAGATTTGTTGAGTCTGCTATACCTGCACTTTTAAATAATAAACAAATATTGAACATGTTTAATTTCTTTGTAAGATTCTTTAGATTTGCACTCATTATAGCTTAATTGAACAGCCAAAGTGCCTTCTACAATAAATCAATCTCATCAACACTCTGGAGCTGGTCTCGATATCAATATGTATATTGACCATGTTCTACATCCAGACTTCACGTTGCATTCAATCAACACATCTTATTTGATCCATTAACACTTTATCCCCTTTTTTTACTTTTTTTTTCATACGCTCCAGAGAATGACTTCAATTGAAATTAAAAAAAATCCAATTAAAGATTGATCTAGATATCCCATTATATTTAAGTGGAACAAGAAAACAAACGTTTGCGCTCGATTGAATCTGAAATCAGTATTTCCCATGATCGTATGCGCCTTAGTCCAGATTCTTTTTTTTTTTAAATAAATATATCTTTTTTTTTTTTATATATTTCCAGATGGTAGTTCCCTGTATGGGTTTAAAAATCACGTTCTAATCAGGTGGTAGAAAAGATACATCATTTCACTGAACTGAACTATCCCGCTTCTCCTGCGTCGCGTCGTCGTCGTCATCATCGTTGTTGTGGTGGGATCAAGTTTTATAAGAGTTTGCAAACATGTGGGACAAGTTTTCGCTCTTCAACCAATAAATAATATTCCCGAGATCCGCAAATGTGGGATACGATTTCGCCAAAAGACCATATCTAACGGTTACATTGCAGATCTATGTATCAGAACAAACAATAATATGGAGACGCGTGGAGAATCAACACAGAAAAGAAAAATTTCCTTTCCTTCTTTGGCTGGAATTTCTGGATTCTAAAGAAGTTAGCTATATTGGTATTTGGTTCCAGTTGTATGGAAGTCCACTTTAGTTAATAAAATCCCAAGTGGCTGAGGATTTTCAGCATTTTGCAGATATCCATTGGAGTATCAAGTCACGTAAAGCATTGAAACGTTCCATTATAGACCGGCAGAGTGCGGTGTTTACTTTTGATCATAACAACGAGACGCCGAGTGAGATGACTTAGAATGAAGTTTGTTCTATTAAGTGTGTTCGTAGCTTTAAGTTCAGTGTTTTCAATAGAATTAGAAAAAGAGTCCGAGGACCTTCTTATTGACCAAAGTACAAATAATGACGAAATAAATTTAAGTGTTTCCGAAACTGTGGGTGATGAAGAGGTGACCGCAGTGGAGCAGGAAGATGGTCGGAGTATGGATGAAAGAATTTATGCACATCATGGAAATCAGCATGAGGTCTTCGAGAAAAAGGCCAAGCCACTGAGGAATATTTTTCGGGG
Source organism: Epistrophe grossulariae (assembly GCA_929447395.1). Classification (NCBI taxonomy): domain Eukaryota; kingdom Metazoa; phylum Arthropoda; class Insecta; order Diptera; family Syrphidae; genus Epistrophe; species Epistrophe grossulariae. Next base: position 127,700,906 of record OV839567.1, read on the forward strand.
TATATACAAAAACTACAAGAGCACATATCTGGGAAATAGGACTTCATCTGAGTACCGGGAATTGCTAAAGGATCGACATTTAGTGGCAACAACAACTACCGAGGAGACCCCAACCTCTGAGAGCAGTCAAAAACTTCGCAAGAAGAAAAAGAAAAGGCGCAGGAATAAGAAGAAGCGATCTGGCGCCACTACAGGTGAAGATCCTTTGATCTACAGTCACGATGAGGAATACCGATATAATTTCGGAACTGGAGTCAACATGAGCTTGGACATGAAAAACGATCTAGTGAGTTTGAATTTAAACGAGGAATGCCTGAAGGATATCTTACTTGGACGATGGAATGAACCAGAAGTTGAAGGTGATCACAATCAAGATTTGAAATGTTATTTTTTTTTTTTTATAAAACTCAATTTTTCAGGTCGCGGCAAAAAGAATGAAATGATTTCGAAAATTCTTCCATTATTTATTATTCCATTTCTCATACAATCGGCAATTATTCCATTTTTGGTGACCAAATTGAAACTGTTGCTGATCAAATCGATTTTAGTTGGTAAGCTAGCGATTTTCCTGTTGGTGATTTCAGCACTCAAAAACAATAGTAAGAGTACACCAACATATGAGGTTGCTCCATCATATTGGGCTGGAGAGCCGAGCAGACGATCGGAAGCATACAATGGATATCGTGTTGAAGGAAGGCCAACTACTTTGATTAATTAACAAACCTTGGAACTAAACAGCAATATAACTGTGGTTATAAAAATGTGAATTAAAAAAGTGGCAATAAATTTGAATACTTATCTTTTTTGTTTGAATTTTTTTTTTAATTTTAAAAACTTTTTTGCGAGATAAGGTCATGTAATATATATTCTCAAACTAAAGGAAACAAAAATTTGTAAGAAGCTTCTCATTCATTATTCCTCAAACTCTTAAAATTCTAAAATAAAGTAGGTAGGTACACGTAAAATTTAATATAGTGTTCAACTATTTTTTACCCAAACTAAATAAAAATAAATTAATTCTTAATAATATTGAAGGTCGTATATTGAAGTTCGAAAGGAAGATTTATTGATCATTCGAAGGTCAATTCGGAATAGTTCTGATGCAATGAATTTGGAGGATTCCTAGTGGGAACTTTTGATGTCTATATTGAATTCAATGAAATAATTTCGGATTAATAGTTTAATAATACATTTTCGTCTGTTTTAAATCTGCCTTCAATCAACTATTGGAAGCAGTGAAAATTTGAGGGCATTGTTGGTCGCCTAAAACTTTTTGCGGTTTTAGACTTCTTTGTTGAAAGTAATTGAGTAATTACATCAAAACGATCTTGAAAATGACTTCGACTTAGGAATATCGCGGCCAAGATTCGCCATAACTTATTTCTGAATCGATTTTTAACCCTTAAATCTTCCTTGAAAATTCTCAGCTTTTCATCTTCAACCTTAAAAATTCTTCCTAAATATTTATTATTTTCCCGTTGGTTCTTCAAGATCCCTGCTTTGATTCTTGTTTGGTCTTTTATAATATAACGAATATCTTTTCTTCCATCTCATTTAAAAGAAGATATTTTCTTTTTTTCCCGGTTTTCTTTGGAGTATGAAGTAGGAAAATCCTTTTATTAATTTATTATTAATTAATTTATTAACACAGTTAGTTTCAGATATAGAAGACAAAAAACAGTTTTCTAAAACATTAATAAATAATCATTAAAAAACTGGTGCCTAAAATATAGAATACTTTTCAGGGTATGTTTAGGACACCAAAATAAAGGTTTCCACAAAAATTCAGATTTTTCGGATTGTTTTTTCTAATTATAATGTGTAAATAATGAAATATCGGAAAACAGTGTGCACGGACCTTTAAAGTCAAATTTGAGCATGTTCCGCCACACTAATTTTTAGTAATTTTTGTCTGAATTACTCTTAGGTCATATATTTTCGAAAAATCTTTGTTAGAAAGTTTCATCTTTCAGTTGCCAGTTAGGTCGAAAAAAATTACAGCGAGTTTCAGGCCTACTAGACAAGTTTACCATTTGGTTAAGTTTACAATTTGGTTAATGAACTGTAAAATTTTGTATGAGAATTTATTAACACAATTTGGTTAAAATTTGCACAATTTGCGTAAAATTAACAAAATTTTTGTTGATTTCCTTAACCAAACGAAAGAAAAAAATAGAAAATGCACAAACCTAAATTTTTCAGAACAGTTCTAACGCTGTGGCTCCATTAGCAATATTTGAGGCAATGTCAATGTCAATTTCAATGGCAATGATAATTTATTGCCTGGGTGGGCCTTCTATTGCCAGCTAATTGTAGTTGTCAAATGTCAGTGTAGTAAATTACGACCACAGTCAAGTGTTTTTTTGATAATTTTTGATATTAAAAAACTTTATTTCACTTAATTTCTCACATTTTCAACTTTGATTTCAAAACGAAGCACAATTCATTCAAAATCGCGAAGAAACCATTTTAAAAAAGGTGAAACGTCAAAATTTATTGTCTCAGCGATGGAAATCAATGATGGCCTTCCATCAGCCGAGCAATATTGTCATTGTCATTGCCATTGCCAAAGCGTCTCCAATACCAATATTCAAGGCAATGGCAAGTAGCCAAGCAATTTATTTCCTCAAGTATTGCTAATGGAGCAATATATAGTTGAACACATTTGTTTTGCTTATTTTTGGCATCTTTGAATTAACCTTTATTAAATTTTTTACGAGCTTATCGAAAAAGAAATAATTTTTTTGCACAAAAACAATTTTAACCATATTATATAAGAACTGAAATCTTAAGGTTGAAATCGGCAACTTCAAACTCAAATAAATATCTCGACTTTCGGATAAACGATTTTAAAAATATTTTACTCATATAACCTGAGCTAAATGTCATTTTTAGTTTTATACCAAAAGAGGTCACTCTGGGACAAGGCTCTCTATAGTTAAATGGGCATTCCATTTAAAAAAAAATCGTTGGAGCTGTTTTCGAAAAAAATTGATAAGACCCAAATGAGAGCTACCCGTTTTAAATGAGGTAAGACAAAAGTTCGAGTTCGAATAAATGGAATCATCACATAGAAGTGTTCTGTACCAAATTTAATTGTAATTTTACTTCTTATTAAAATATTTTCCTATAACTAGTCGAGTCATTAAGGACATTTGACTCTGGAAAAATCACCGGAAAGCTAGATTTTGGTATAAAGCCTCCCCAGTGTATACATTTCGTATGAAAGCAACCAATTTTTGAATTATTTCGAAAACATTTTTCCTGTACGAGTGGCCATTAAGGAGATATTCTTGAAAAACCAGATTGGGGGGCCTTTAAGCCCCATAAAATTGTAAGGGGCGCTTATATCGATGGGGACTTTTTACGGTTTCTTAAGAACACCTTAAAGAGGCTATACAGCGAAATCCAGCTTTCCGCAGAGTTTTTCGGAACCGTGCTATTTTTATATCTATAATACAACTGGACTATAATATAAACAGATTATGTAAAAAATCGATTTAGGTGTTTTTATTGGTTGGACACAAAGACTGTTCATATAAAAAATATTAAAAAATGTCCCCAACAGTAAATAGTTTTTTTTTGTCAGTAGGATTTTTGGGTAGAGGAATGTGTGTAATTGCTTTAAATTTGTACACTGTGCAATGTGCATATTTTTTTGTAATTCTCGATTTTTAGGGATGAGCTACATTTGATTAAAATACTTTTGTAGATTTTTATTTAACATATACAAAAATGAATAATTGTTAAGGATCCCCCACACCAACGCGAATTTTCGGTGGCGACGACGAAAACAACAATTACAACATGTGCAGGTTTTACAATGAAAACAACACGTTGTTATTATTGTTTTCGTCGTCGCCACCGAAAATTCGCGTTAATGTGGGTGAACCTTTATGGTTGAGAAATAAACTTGAATAATTAAATGAGAATGAGAATTTTGTCGTCTTCCTTGCGCAGAGGCGACCGTGACAAAGAGGTTCTGCCGCGGTGCGACTATTACTAATTGAAAATTTGAAAACTTTAACCAATACTTCTGTATTTTTAATCAATTTGAACTTATTGCAAGAATTCAATCCCTTTTTCTAGTCTGAGCCGATAAAATTTAAAATTTTTCATCACCATTCATTTTCTATGTGGGTCAACCAAAGTAATTTATATAGAATTTTCACGTTTGTATAGATGTCTAATTGCATTTAGTAATCCGCAGGTTCAACGCACATCTGAAAATTCAGATTTCCGAATTTTTCTGGGCAGCTTATGAGGCAGTTAGATGAGAGAAGCTTGAAAAATTCAAAAATCTGAATTTTGAGATGTGCGTTGAACTCGCGGATTATTAACCTAAAGAAATATTTTTATTGTTTCATGATATTTACTAACTGGCAATCTTTTTATTTAATCAAGGTTTTGGTGTCCTTATAGAAAAACTTTAGGAACGGAGAAATTTTAATTTCTAGAAAGCATTAGAATCATTCACACAAACATATTTCTTGTTAAGATAGTTTTTTTTTTACAAAAAAAAAAAAACATACATAGGTATCTATATTTTAACATTAAGTAGATTTATACATCAGTAGCAATTTTTTAAATTCAATTCCGAGAATTTAAATTTTTAAGGATCCGATACCATATGAATGAATTTAAATTTTTAAAGGGTGCCTTTAAAAAATGGAAAAACCAAATTTCACATTCTACCTGGAATTGGTTCATTCATATTTTTTTTTAAATCAGGTCCTGTGAATGAAATGCAGGATACGTTTTTTTTATTTCCATATACGAACACACTACCTTCTTTTTCTGGTTTTTAAACGCCTTTTCTGACCTGCGACAAATTTAAACTCATTCATTTATTGAAGTTGGGAAAATTATGTAGATTAATTTAATGACCTTTTGTAGCGTTGATAAATATTTGACAAATATTTTATGAACAGGAAGGATTATCCTCGCAACATATGAAGTCATTAATGCACATCTCCTACATTTGATTCTGATGTAGGTATGTATGTATGTAATATTGTCTACCTGCTTATTTTTCAAAAAAAGAAGAAAATAAAATGATTTTTTTACCCTAAAACAAAAAATGTAAGTATAAATAGTTGGCGGTCTTGAAAAAACCATACACATTCAATTGATAAATCCAAGTATAAGGTACATTTTTTAAACGAAGCAACTTTTGGTTTCAAAGCTACCAATATGAAAATAAATCAACTTGTCAATACAGTAATTCTTCTCATCTCTGCTGCTTCTGCTAATAGTCTTGCCGGAGATATCATCGCAACAAAGATTGGATTGATCCATAATATTGTAAGTATTCATAATTCATGTAAAAGAAATTATTGTAGTTGTTATTTAATATTTATCATTTTCTTATAGCAGCTGAAATCAACATTTCCATTAAAAGATACCGTAGGACCTAGCTTAGAATTGGCACTAACAAGTTGTCAGGAAAGTTTCAAATGGGATCGATGGAACTGCCCCAGTACAGATTTCCTCTCGAAAAGAAACTCAAAGCATTTGGACCGTGAAAGTGCCTACGTTGTTACCATTACAACAGCTGCTCTAATTTACACAATTACCAAGAATTGTTCTGCTGGTGGTATTCCGGGTTGCGGATGTACAGAAAATACAAACAATCAATTTGCTAAATGTTCAGATGATACGGATTATGCTGAACAAGTAGTTGGAACGATTTTATATAATTCTCAAGATGACAGTCTAGACGTTCAGGCTTATGCAGTGCTCCATAACAATAGGGCAGCAAAAATTGCTGTTCGACAATCATTGCGTCGATACTGCCGCTGTGACAACGAACCACTCCCGTGCAACGAAAGCAAATGCTGGCATTCACTTCGGCCTTTTGGTGACATAGCTAGTAAAGTGAGAAAAATGTACGATAATGCGTTAGTAGTTAATGCTGATAATTCGGGAACTGTGAACTGGAAACACATTCCACAGGATGTTCTAGTTTTTGTCGAGGATTCACCGAATTATTGCAAGAGTAATGCCATTCCAGGATGGACTGGTATGCGTGGTCGGCAATGTTCAAGGGAAAAGGGGAAAAATGCCAGCCAACAGGAGAAACATTCTTGTCGGAATCTTTGTCGATCGTGTGGACTGAGGACTCGTGGTCAAGCTGTGGTGGTGAAAAAACGTTGTAATTGCAAATTTGAATGGTGTTGCGAAGTCAAGTGCGAGATATGTGTCAGCGTTGAAAAACAACATTATTGTGATTAAGCAAGTAATCTGTTTTATTTTAAGTTAAATTATTTGTCAAGTATTTATTAGTTTCTATGTACATACATATACATGCAGAAAATAAAATTTATTTATTTTAAATTAATAAATTTTGCTTTTATAACCTATACAAGTCGTCAAAAAAAATTGTAAGTTTTTCTCCTTTGGACTTATGACCCTGTGCAAGTAATTATGTGTTAATTTACTAATTAGAACTTTACTCAGGCATTGTGAAACAGACCCTTAATATTTAAAGGATCTATTCATCTGTTCTATGGGAATTACCATTTATAACAATTTTCGAAATTTTTTTTATAAAATCGTAGTCTTGTTGTAAAAAAAATTTCTGATTTTTTTTTTAAGTTGTGGTTAAGTTTTATTTTTAGATAAATTAGATTTTCATTATTTGCTAAAAAAAATTTTACGGCAGGTTGTTTTTGGTCCTAAAAAATGTGGTAAAAAACCGGTCCACAAAACGCTAAAAGCCTTTCCACACTATCCCACTGAGTACCTTTTAATACAAAGTGGAAAAGAATTCCATTCTACTGCCAAATTTGTGAGAGAGAAACTTCTTTTCATTTTTTGACCAGACACAACAGTTTAATTTAACCTCAATAAAAATTTGTGACAGAATTAGAACCATTTCTAAAAATTCTCATGTATTAACACATGTCAAATCGTGTACGCTGGGAATATCATATTTTGTTTGCACACTATTATACATGATTTGTTTCACACTTTTTTGACATGTATTAATACTCAGTGGGATAGTGTGGAAGGGCTTTAAGTATATACCAAGTTTAAAAATCGACGCACCCTAAACTTGGTCAGCTGCAGCTGAAAGTATACAGATAGAGAGACCGGTTCGACTTCGCTATCATCGCGTAATCATTGCACATACATCTCTAAATGGGCGAAATATATTCTCGTTTTAAACGCCGTCTATCTGAAAAAATCAAAACTTTAGAATTTCTTAATATATTGTGCAAGTTTTAACTCAATTGGATAGTTAGTCCCCTTTGATACGAGAAAACTGAGTTCCCCGCAAATTTCAGTTTTAAAGTGAGAAGAGAACCAAGTCAGAGGAGTGAACTGAACGCGTCACCTTCTATGATTAGTGGAGATTGGAAATTAAAAGAAAACATCAAAAAATCACCAGCAACTTGTTTCTTCGTGTGAAAGGGGACTTATGTATAGTTTCTAAGTTTTATCATTGAGTTTTTCATTGAAAATTATCATTTTATTTAGGTATAGGTATGTGCACTTCACTCTTTACTGAATTAAAGGTATTGTCTAAGTTTCGGTAAATTTTTGAGAATTTGGAAGATAAACGAATATTTAATTGCTATTGAGACTACAGATTGATAGTTTGCCCAGAGAAATTAGATTTCGTTTTTGAAATAAAAAAAATCCAAAAAAACTGAATTTTTGTGGAGATATGGAGAAATTTATTTCTATGTTTTAATAATTTTCTAAAATTATCCTAAATTTGGAAAGGAGCTTTTGATTTTGTGGGGTGAAATGGCCCAACCTTTAGTTTTTTTGTAAATACATAACTTATTTTAGATGAATCGGTTTAATTCCAGAGTTTAAAACGCATTATACAGTTTGATCGTACAAGTACGTGCGACTCATTCATGCATTTTATTTTGTATTCTTTTCCTGGGGTAATACCTAAGCCAATAAATTGTATCATTTTAAAAAGATCTTGTGTTAAAATTCAGCAATCAAACCATGCTTATCATCTCAAAACAGTAATATGATTTGTCAACCTTTATCTCACCGATAAATCTTAATATTTTATCACTTTCTTGGAAATACCAATCGCAGCTAGTTTATAAAAAAACAGTTCAGGTTGTCAAATACATTATATATAATCAACGTCATTAGAACAACAGAAAATTCAAAAGAGTTTTACAGGTGAATAAAACTAGTAAGACAATAGAGTAATTTATTGATTTATGTTTTCATCAAGAATGTTGATTTCTTCAATTAATCCATTAAACCTTCTTGAAGCACTGATGAGAATCTATTTGTAGTGCATACTCTGATTTATGATTTAGTCATGATTACTAATATTTATCCACAAAAAAGGATATGCGTTCTGTATACTGTGCCAAATACACCGACAAATTTTTGATCAATTTTTGATATTGTGGGATTACTTTCTTCTAAATTTTAACTTTGTAACAACAAAAACTAAACCAAAGTTTCTTAAAATAAACAAACACTACTGGACTAACAGTTGAATATTAAACAATATTCTTATCATAAAATTTTACTTAATATTTAATTGCCCCCAATTTATAAGCAATTAAAATTTATCACAACTTTTTATTTGTTTAATCTTTTTTTTTTTTTATTTTTGCATTTCAATAGATACATACGTCGTCTACTGTATGTGTATTACATGGATTTATCAACTTACTTGTCAATATAAATTCGAATTTCATTTTAATCTACAACTTACATTATAGGTTTAAATAGATAAAGACGTCTCGATTAACATTATAATAATTTTAATCGCAAATTTTGTTGGCATTGATAAAAGATAAACGATTTTTATATGGTATTTAGATTACATACATGGATGATAATATAGGACTTAATGCTGAACTTTAACTTTGCTATAATCATTCAGTTGGTTCATAAACCTTTCTTCTGTCGGTTGTTGTTATTGAAAAAATGAACGTTGACCATTAATAATAAAAAAAAAATTAATTAATTTAGTAGTTATATAATTTAGTGTTAAAATAAAGTTAAAAATGATTCTAACATCGAATATTGTTACTATTGGCCTCGGTTTAGGTCTAACCGCGTTTACAGTAGCCACAATTGTTCTAGCAGTTCAAAAAGGAAATTTGATAAATGATTTAAATGATGCTAAGGAAAAACTTGATTTATTAGAAGAGGAAATGAAACACACGTCGACAACATCACCGACAACACCAACAACAACACCGGTTCCGACAACTCAACCACCTAAACCTGTAATTACTATACATTATATTCTTAACTATTTAAAAACGGTATCTTACATTTGAAGTGACTAAGCATTACAAAATGAAATTTTCGAACTTGGAAAGGCTTGCCAAAATGCTTTTCCCAAATTTTTAGTCGCTCAATAATATAATTTATCTATGACAAAGGTGATAATTTATTTTGGATACATTTCGCGCAATATTTTAAAGTTTTATATAAAAATAGCGATAATTGCGCAATATCTTTCTCCCTGTCTACTTTTGTATGAAAAAGTTGCCACCAGCTGTTACTCAATAGAACCGCATTTTAGTGGAATATAAAAAACACCCTTTAATTTCTAGATACTTTATCAAAATGGAATCGATTCTCAACCATACTTGACCTCTATTGTATCGATATTTTCAGTTTGTCATATATAAGCATATTAGGTGTGTTTTTTTGTAATCACGGACAATTGGTTGAAAAAAGGGACAACGGAGTTTAACGATGCCATCACAGAAACAAAATGGAGTTTTCATACAAACTATCGATATCAAGTATGTAAAGCTAAGTACAGACGATTGTCAGATCTTACTGTCAGATCTTACTTACAGAACTGTCAATGGTCTAACAATAGCTAACAATTAGTTGACAATTGACATATTTCTTACAATGAAAAATTGTCCGTTCACACGGTTGGTAGATTTTTTTCCCAATTTGATTATCAGCTATTTTGTATCTCTCTTTAACCAACTCATTGACATTTCGAACAATGAAAAAATTGTCAGCAATTGTAAGATGTTATCAATTAAAACATCTGACAATTACCAATGAGTCTGACAATGTCCTAATCGACTGACAATGTTAAAAATTGTGTGTTCAGACGATTGTAAGATACCTGACAATTTTTTGTCAGATTGTCGTCTGACAATGACGTGTTTGACAATATTGTCAGACAAAATTGTGTGTTCAGACGATTGTAAGACATTTGGAACTGTTTTTTAACTGACAGATCTGACAATATTGTAAGATCTGACAATCGTCTGTACTTAGCTTAACTCATGCCGGCAACAAAGCTTAAGTTAAGACCCGAGAATTTTTTGGGTTTAGCTAAGCCCCGCGCAGTGGGTAGAGCTTACATTTTGTTTATTGGTATTTTAATTTATTTACATATAAATAAAGTTATAATAATAAATAAAAATAAATGGTAGACCGTACTAATTGTAGTTAGAGAATATTTAATTAAAATCGTAGGAGTCCATTTTCGATTAAAATAAGATCTTATTTATCGTTTTTTTTTACAGTTGTAGGGTAGGTTCACTTTTTCTAAAGAAAGTTTACCAACTGTTATTTTTGGTTCTAACAATAAAAACGTTTTTTTTTTAATCTTTAAGAAAATGTTAAAAAAATCAAAGTTTTTTTTTTCCTCCTCCTTCGAATAATTATAGTTTGACAAATCAAAATTTTTATTCACAGGTAATAAATTACCGTCTTCCCGGAGATATTATACCAAAACATTATGATCTTTATCTATATCCCCATGAAAATTTGGGCAAATTTTCTGGCCAAGAAACTATTGACCTCAGAATTGTCAAATCAACACAACAAATAGTTCTTCATGTCAAAGATCTTACCATTACGTATGTTTCACTTATAAACGTACCTAGCAGCAATACTGTCACCTCGTTCGATTTTGACAAAGAACGTGAATTTCTTATCATAAATACTTCTGAGGTTATGCCTGAAGGACAAGATGTATCTTTGCTTATACTCTTCGATGGTCAGATGGAGGGTAAAATTGTTGGATTATACAGCAGTAGTTACACTAAGGAAGATGGAAGTTTAAAGTGAGTATAAACTATCACTCCGCGGTTACAGAATTCGATGAATGAGCTGCAGAGTTTATAGTCAGACTCATTTTTGATACTTTTACTATATAAGCGAAATGTCAAAATTGAGCCTGATTCCTTCCGAAATGATGAAAGTTAAACTTTAAAATAAAATTATGTTTCATTTCACAGAACCATAGCTACCTCTAAATTCGAACCAACCTATGCTCGTCAAGCTTTCCCCTGCTTTGATGAGCCTGCAATGAAGGCAACCTTTAATATCACTCTAGCCTATCCTTCAGATCAAGATTACCATGCTCTATCGAACATGAATGAATTGGTTTGTATATTAATAATGATAAAAACCAATGACCCTTCATGTTTCTTATTTGAATAATTCATTCCAACTAGGAAACTAAAAATCTCGGAAGTCTTAAGGAAACGTCATTCCATGAAAGTGTTCCTATGAGCACCTATTTGTCGTGCTTCATTGTTTCAGATTTCGTTAAAGAAGAAAGACAAATTAACACCCAAGGAATTGGAGAAGAATTCACGATGAGGGTTTTTGCAAGTCCGGAACAAGTTAACAAAGTTGGTTTTGCCTTAGATTGTGGAGCAAGAATTACAGAGCATTACATTCAATACTTCAAAGTTGAATATCCCCTTCCCAAATTGGGTAAGTTGAGACAATAACTATAACTGAAAGGAACGCTGTAAAATAGAATTTGAATTTTTTCCATAAGACATGGCTGCAATTCCGGACTTTGTCTCAGGTGCAATGGAAACTTGGGGATTAGTGACATTCCGTGAAACTTCTCTACTCTACGATAAAGAAACAAGTTCTACGGTAAATAAACAGAGAGTAGCCAGTGTGGTTGCTCACGAATTGGCACATATGTGGTTTGGCAATTTGGGTGAGTCAATTGGAATTTTTTAGTATTTTCTAATTTTTCTCAGGAATTTAATTTTTACAGTAACTATGATGTGGTGGAATGATTTGTGGTTGAATGAGGGTTTTGCCAGTTATATCGAAAACAAGGGTGTAGAATCAATATTTCCTGAATGGAAAATGGTAAGCTTTTCATTTACATTTTTTTGCTGAGAATTCAAATAATATAATATTCAATATATAGGATGATCAATTTATTATTGCAACTGTTCATGGTGTACTCAGTTTAGATGCAACACTCGGCTCTCATCAAATTATACAAAAAGTCGAAAATCCTGATCAGATAACGGAAATTTTTGACACAATTACTTATTCAAAAGGATCTTCGATCATTAGAATGATGGAAGATTTTTTAACACCTACAGTATTCGAAACAGCCGTCACGAATTATTTGAATCAATATAAATATTCAAATGCTGTTACTGATGATTTTATGGCTGAAATTGATAAACTTGGCTTAGATGTAAAAGTGGGGTTAGTTTTTTTTTTTTTTGAAGTTAAGTGTTTGTATATTTGATTGGATAATTGTATAAATTTTTTTTAGTGACATTATGCGCACTTGGACCGAACAGATGGGCTTTCCAGTTGTTGAAGTTGAAAAATTATCAGATGTTGACTATAAATTAACCCAAAAACGTTTCTTATCTAATCCAGAAGATTATAATGGAGTTTATGATGATTCACCTGATTTTAAGTAAGATATTTAATTGACTGGATTGATTTAAAATTTTATTACAAAGTATTTTTTTACAGTTATAGGTGGTCTATACCAATAACATATTATACAAATGAAAGCCCAAGTGTGGAAAGAGCATGGTTCTTTTATGATGTCAAAGAATGTAAGTAAATATTTATTAATTAAAATATTTTTTTTTGTGATTGTTCGCTTGATAAAGGAATAAGATTTAACAATGAAGTTTTATTTATAAACTTCTCAAATACAGACCTGACTCATTTGCTGGCTGCAGGATGTTTAAGCACCTCAGTGTGGGATATTCGTACAAAAATCTTAAAGGTCAAAAATGTTCAACTATATTCTTTCAGAATTTGGTGAGTCATAGAAAATTTTAAATCAATTGTTAAAGTTTTTCAAAAGGATATTAGTGATTTTTAGCAGCCTATTTATGGGATAATGAATATCTTAAAAAAAAACTTTACCAAATTCGTAAAAAAAACCTATGGCTGACTTATTACTGAAACTATAGTTGACCTTTTATTTTATGATAATTTGGTGGGCATTCAAGTGGTATGATTTCTTTTTTTCCGAATATCCCACAAATTAGGTGCTAAACATCTGTAATAATCTTAAAAAACCTTAAAAATTGATTTAAAATTGACTCTGTTTAGAGATTTTTAGCATCTCAGCTGTGGGATATTCGTAAAAAAAAGAGCAACGACCTTGAAAAAAACTACAAAATTTGTTAAAAAAACCTATGGCTGACCAATTACTGAAATTTGGTAGACTTTCAAGTAGTATGATTTTTTTTCCGAATATCCCACAAATGTGGAGCTAAAAATCTCTGATGATCTTGAAATTTTTAGCACCTCATTTGTGGGATATTCGTATAAGAAGTTTACGACCTTCAATGAGACGATGTAAAAAAAAAACTTATAGCTGACCAATTACTGAAACTAATTGACCTTTTGTGATAATTTGGTGGGTTTTCAATTCGTATGATTTTTTTGGTCCGAATATCCCAAAACAATGAGGTGGTAAACATCTCTAATGATCTTAAATTTTTTAAACAATTGATTCTAAATTTTCTATGTGCTTGACCTATATATATTTGTTGACCTTTTTTGACCAATTACTGACCTTTTTAGATGGTCATACCTTTTTTTTGCCAATATCCCACTTTTTATTTCTCCAAAAACTACTTAACTTGTTATTTTTGTTTTCAGATGTTATCACACTTCCATCTGCAGTAAAATGGATAAAGTTCAATAAAAACCAAGTTGGATACTATCGAGTTAATTATCCTAAAGAAATGTGGGAATCACTGGTGGCTCAACTAGTTGAGAATCCAAATGTATGATTAGTACTTCTAATATTTTGCAAATAATTTGGTTTTAATGTTTCATATAAATATTTTGCATTACAAGGTATTTTCTATAGGAGATCGTGCAAGTCTTCTAAATGATGCCTTCTCATTGGCTGATTCAACTCAATTGCCTTACGATACAGCACTTGATATTACAACATATTTGTCTAAGGAATTCGATTATGTTCCATGGAGTGTGGCATCATCTAAATTGACTTCATTGAAAAATACCCTAATGTTTACAGACATTTATCGAGATTATATAACATATGCCAGAAAACTCATTACTAGCGCTTATGAATCCGTTGGTTGGACTGTTGGAGATGATCATTTGAAGAAGTAAGCCAATGGAATCAATATAATTGAACATTTGATATGATAAGTATTAATTTTAGTCGCCTGCGTATAACTACAATTGGAGCAGCTTGTTCATTGGGCTTGGAGGCTTGCAGTGTTGAAATTTCCAAACGATTCAATGAATGGCTTGAGAATCCCACCATTCGTCCTCATCCCGATTTGAGGGAGACAATCTATTACTACGGCATGGTAAATAGTGGAAATGAGAGAAATTGGGAACAAGTCTGGGATCTTTTCGTCAATGAGCTTGATGCTAATGAGAAGTCGAAGATGATGTATGGTTTATCTGGTATTCAGCTTCCATGGATTTTGAGCAGGTTTGACAATTTTTATTTTACAAATCTTTAATTTTTCAATTCTTTCTTAAAACCCTATTAAGATACGTGCAATTGGCTTGGAATGAAAGTTATGTTCGTGGACAGGATTATTTTACTTGTTTGCAATATATTGCTGCAAATCCAATTGGTGAGAGTATCGTTTGGAATTATGTTAGAGAAAATTGGCCAAAACTTGTAGAACGTTTTGGATTGAATGAAAGATATTTGGGCAATATGATTCCATCAATAACATCACGTTTCTCAACACAAACTCAATTAGATGAAATGCAAGAATTCTTTGATAAATATCCAGAAGCTGGAGCAGGTACAGCGGCTAGAGTACGAGCTTTGGAAACTGTTAAGAATAATATCAAATGGCTGGAGGAGAATAAAGATAAAGTAGGAGCTTGGTTGGAAAAGCAAAAAAGTTAATTTTAGATTTTTCAAACTTTTATGAAATTATATATTGATTTATGAAATACATTTTTAAAAATAAAATTAAATGGAAAATTAAAATATTTCATCATAGAAAAGTGTTTTTATTTGTATTCAGATTTATTTGAGAAAAGTTATTATTGATGGTAGCTGAATATAGGTGATTCTTTAATTTTATTTAAAAGATTTATAATTAATATAAAATAATCTTACAAAATATAAGTTTGAAGTGCCTATACCTAAAAAAGTACTTTAGATCACTTAAGTTACCTAAATATTAAGCCACTTCATTTATCTCCATATGTAGCTATTTCAATCTTTGTCCAAGATAATCTTATCATATGCTGATTTGTTGCAATTTATTGGTAATTAATTATGTATTATCAAAAAATATGATTTAAGAATGAGAAATGAAATGTTTGACAAATGAAATTGTAAATATGTTAACCCTAAGTAAAGAAATTTTACGTCAATAATTTCTGCTGCCATATAACGTTCCTACTTATTATTTATTGATAATAATTTGTATATAAATTAAACGTGAGATCAAATAAGTATGACATATATACTAAGGTATACATTTTTTTGTATAATCAGATTAAGAATTAAACAATTTTTGATAATAAAACATTGTGGTAAAAAAAGTGCAATTAAATCAAATATTTTTAGTCTGGAGTCGATGAATTTAATCCATTTTTTTATTTTTTTTTGTGATAAGAAAGCTCACTTTTGTGAGTGAAGCACCAAATTAAAAAAAAAAAACCTGTCATTTTGCCGATGTAAAGGAAAGTGTTTCGATTGCAAGGCGCTCAAATACATTGAGCGCCCGTAGTGCAAAGTAATTTTACTTAATTAATGTGGAATACGAAACACAGCTTACCTGTGAAGTGTGAAATGAACAAAAATTGCACTGCTTATTATATAGGTGTTTTTACAGGATTTAAGGGAGCACCGCATGCAGTTTTATATTTTTATTTCAATGATAAATAGCATATATTCAATTTATTTACTTTTATTTCACTTATTTATTTAATTTACTAACTTACTTTACTTTTTTTCTATTTTGACGATTTAAAATCTCAAAACACATTCCTCAAAAAACAGCCAAAAATTCCTTCCCAGTTGTCTAACTGCATAGACACGTGTTTGTGTAACTTACACTATTTTGAAAAATATTTCACTTTTTCCTCGATATACCCGTTCCTCTATTTCTTCTTCTAAGGGGAATTGAATTGAATTGAATTTTTATTGAGACTTAAGAAAATTTTACAGAGTACAATTCATAATATATATTACTTAGCAAAGCTATGTTTAACTGCGGCTATAATGTATTGCCTGCTCTATCTAGTTACATTTTTGGAAAGCCTCGTGGCTGTCATTTATAATTATATAAAAAATATATAGTCATTCTGCTCTTGCTCAGGAGCAATATTTCAGTTACGTGTTGGCTGTTGCAACGGATAAAAAATATACATATATACAATACCTACAAATACAAATACCTTACAAACTAATATGCCATAGAATACATTTATATATATATATAAAGTTTCATGTTATAGAGCGAGAACGCTCTATGTGGAATTTTCAAAATCAATGAAATCACTTTTGCATGAGTTATTTAAAGACGATTATTTAAATACAATTTCAATTTTTACATAAATTCACTTCTTACGAGTTGTTTTAGTTAATTTTAAAGCACATGTTGACGGCAAGGCGATAGAAAATGTAAAAAAATATGTAAAAGGATATAACTTAGTAGAACACTAAAAACAATAATGATTGAATACAAAAGATAATTCACTTAAACTTTTAACATATTATGAGCAGTTATAAAGAGATAATTATTCACTTTAACAAATTTTTTTGTGATATGATGGTCATCTCACTGATTTGGCATGATGCAGGGTGGTCATCCTTTGTCCATTGTTGTGATGAAGGTTTGTCATCTGTTATTAGCACAAGGGGTGCTGGTAGCCTGGGGACTAGATTAGCAGTTGCTGAAGTGTATGTATCTCCGGTTTTGATCCAGATGGAATCCTTCCCCCAGTGAAGTTCCATGCTGGGATTTCATGTGGGCAGCACGTCGGTCACAGACACATGATACAGTTGCTAGCGGGTAATGTGATACCATGCCAGAGTCCCGTAATTAACGGGATTGGCTTCAAGTCTAGATCAAGCGGCACAGCTTGGAAACTAGCTTTTCGGTTGCTGGAGTGTGTGAACAACTCCTGATATCATCCAGGTGGACACCTTCCCCACGGAGTACAAACTTTCGATGAAGAAAAAAAATTTTTTAAATAATTAACTTTTACTGTTTTAAAAAAAAAAACTGAATTTGCAGGTTGTGCCACTCCACACAACCTGCTTCGTTGCCTTCCAAACTCACTCCTCTTCTAAGGGGGCTACATAAAGAATCTGATGCTTCCTCGTCGCTGTCAAAGTCAGTGATGCCACCCGTAGGGATTTTCGGTATAAAAAATACACCGTAGGGAAAAAGGAAGGATTATTGGAATATTCTAATAATTTTCTATGAAAGCGTAGAATTGTATTACTAAATAATTTGAATTGTGTATCATTTGCAAGCAAAGACAATCATGTCAAAAAAAAAAATTGACGCAAAAAGTCTATATGATCCTATGTAAATTTCGTATCAGTATTAATTTTTTGTTAATTTCATTAGTATAATTATTTTTACATGTAGAAGTAAATAAAACTAAAAAAATAATCAAACAAAAGAACAATTATCCCGATTACCGAATGAGATGAATATTCTGCGGAGGGAGTCCAATTTTAACATTTTTACTATTAGAGTCTATAGCGAAAATTCAAAATTGAGTGTAATTCCTTCCGAAAATCATTTACTGGATTACGAAATAAATGTTATTTAATGCAATTTTCAGTTGTTAGGTCATTTACGGCTCACGTCAGAGTTGAAAAAGCAAAAGGCATATCTAATCCGTAGAGGGTATATCAAGCCTTAAAATTCAATTAAAGTGCTGGATGATTGTCCAGAAGAAAATTTACCGAATTTCAATATGTTAGGATATTAGCTAGACTGGCTGGTCTCGAAATCTTCTTCCCAACGTTTGAAACGGATAATTAAGATTCAATTAGCAGGCTAAAAGAAGTGAGTTTGTTCCCTTCTGGTTTTCTGACTTTCAGTACAGAGTAGAAAACTTATGTTTTGGAATGAAAGTGAACGATGTCATAGATTGATTTACTCCTATATTAAATGGCGAGATTTTTTATACTTGCATACTTAGGACTTTAGTATGTAAGAGTAATTTGACTTGTTTTTGTGTAATAAAATAAAAATATAACTTTATAAAAAATTATAGATTTTAATAATAATCCAAATCTTATAAGTTTAAATACTTTTGCAAACCAAAATTTTCAAAAAAAAAAAACAAGTTTTGTATTAAAAAACAAATGTCAAAATTATTTTTTGAAAATTTGACATTTCAAAAAAGCGTAGATGATTTTTTTTTTGAATTATAATAAGCCTATAATGCCAACTAAAAACAGGCTACAGCCTCTTGCGAGGAATTAACAAATTCTCCCAGAGTAGCTCTTGTCATGAAATAGTACTTCTCACCTTAACTGTTAGGATTCCGCAGAAAATTTTAGGTCCCCTTGTTTCCTGACAACAACATGCGCACTGGAATGGTTTAGAGTTTTATGTCACTAGGCCCTGGTTCTACACAAACCGACGCGGCACCCAATTTATTTTATTTAAAACTTTCACTGTACATCAGTGATGGAAATCGACTTTTTTCGATTGTACTGAACGCTGAAACAAAATAGTACTGAAAAAGAACAAATAGTATTGGGCTCATTTAAACGGATAAAAATTAGCAAACACACAAATTCAAAAATAAAATTGATTTATTAACAAGAACAAGAAAAAATTCATTTGTTATAAATATTAAGGTAACATAGTAAAGGAACTTCATTATTATAGCTAAATAAATAGCGGACGGATCCCGTATCACAATAAGGAGCCAGTTGTAGGTTTCATTGAATCTCATCATTGAATATTTAAATTTTTAGTTTTGAGGTTTTTAAAATCCTGAATCATTATTAAACTGTCAGGTTTATTTTGCCATTAAAATAATCACTGATTTTGCTTCCTAAACATCTGAAAATTAAAAATAGTATTTTCAATGATTATAACGTATAACTGGTGCCTAAGATAAGAAAATAATAGTAAGTTATGTAATTAACATTTTTTTTACTCGTGCCTGTTAACATAGGCATTTTACTGAAGGGCGCATCCAATGAGACAGGTAGATTTTATGTGCGTAGAAACGAGAAGGATTTTGGGATAGAATTTACCCCCTATCTGTCTCACTGGTTGCGCCTTTCAGTAAAATGCCTATGTAAACAGGCACTTAGAGTAAAAAAAATGTTTCAGCATTCATTTTTCAAAAACCAAATTTTTGCCCAAAATTCCGATACAGATACATTTCTCAGTTTCTTAATATATTCGCATTCAGCTAGAGCTCTTTATTCGTTGCTTATAGCTTCAATATTTTTGTGTTCATTAGGAAAAAACTTTAAAACAAATTGAACGATGGACTTAACTTGACCATCCAATACTGCGCTTTGAGAGAAATTTTGAAGTGCGTTTAAAAAAACGACATCGAAATCCAATATTCTTCTGATATCTTAGCAGAAATGTTATGTAAAACATTTTAGCATGATTTTTGAAGCCCTGTATAACTTTTTCACTGAAATTTTTAAAAGTGTATAAGATTTCACATTCGGTGATGCAATATATCTCCATAACTGGTAGGTGATTTTGCAAAAGCCAATAAAGGCTTTTCATCAAGAGATTCTCTTACCATAAAATTTCTACATAATTGTTTAAAAATTAATTTCATGCATAATAACGTAGATGAAGATAATTAGAAAATTACTTCTGTTTAAGTGGAGCGATTCAATATATGATGAGCCCAACTGTCGTACCTGGGCGAAACGCAACTTTTGGAGTTGAGGTCACTTGAACTTAAAAATTGGAAGCTATAAATATGTACTCTTACATATTCAGTTCAGTATTTGAAAGTAAATGAGCGCCTTCAGCCCAATTGGGGATTGGTTTTGATATTGAGTAATTGGTATGTTCGCATCGCACATAGATTTTTTTAATGAAGATAAGAGAAAATTATCAATTTTGTACAAACAATTCAAAATTGTACTGAAAATGGCAAAGATGTACTTACGTACTGAGAAAATCAAATTGTACTGAATTCAGTACAATAGTAAGGCTTTTTCCATCAGTGCTGTACATTGATAAATATTTGCAACTGGCGTACCTACCAATCTTTTCTTAAAATTACCCCAACGATTGATAAAATTTTTTTATCATAAATAAAGATTTGTTAAAGAAATAGTTTGTACATCGCGTTGATGTCAAAACTTTTGTATTTCTTTTAAAATCAGATGAAACCACAGTGTGATCATACACAAGAACAAGCTCGAGTGACCCAGTCGTGCATTTTATTTTTTTGATCAATGGATTTTAATCATGGCGATACCTTTGCTTTATTTGTAACACATATCCCCGCAGCGCCGCGCCGCACCGTGTCCAAATTGTGCCACTATGTCTATTAGAGACGTATCGCGTATTTATCGCGATGAAAATCTCCAATACATAAGATAGCACTGCCATTTTTTTCTTTCTTTTATATTTAAGTTGTACCGTTATGTTCTCAACTTGTGCTGCTAACATAACATTTAACCACAGTAAATTCAAATAAGTGCATTTCGTTTAAATAATATATTGCATACTTTTAGACAACACTAAGCGTATTTCTTTTTTGTTTAATAATGTGATTGAAGGAGCCAATACCAATCGAATTTAACCGTCAATATTAGAACTCAACTTTCAGGCCATATATGTAGGTAATTATGTTAATTAAATTGAATGTGTTTAATTTTATCCTAAGGTTAGTTTTTGACAGCTTTGCTGCAGTGAGATGTGAATATTATTACTATAAGACCTCGAAAAATGAACAGTCTAGAATTCATCGGTAAAACCTAGAATTATTCAGAAAAATTGTAGTAAGTTCGAAAGTTTTGTTTTCATAAATCATTCCACCAACATTATATGCATTTGTTAAGCGGGACACCCAAGTTACTGTTGTCCATGAAAACTGTTGACAAAGTGTTCTGAATTATAATGATACTTTCGTACGTTTCACCCTCCAAAACCAATTGGTTTACATAGTTGTATTTGTAATTTTTTTGCGTATCTATGAATAGATTTGAAGTTCAACACAAATTTAGAAGGGTTGTGCGGATACCTACTGTCTATATGTGTGAAGTTTTTTTTTATGATTTTACGGATTCATTCATTTTATGACAGTTGTAGCTTGAAGGCAAATTAAAATGGCTGCTAGGATTCACATCTTTGTAACTCAGTATCTTTAGGCGTTTTTCTTTTTTGGCCCCGAGCGTGGCACTGAGCTGTCAAAAAGAAAACTATGTTACCGGGCGTTTTTCTTTTTTAGTTCAGAGCAGAGCCTGAACTGTCAAACAAAAGATCGTGTTTCTTTTTTAGCTCTGAACATTCAGAGGTCCAATTTTGTGTTTTTTTTTTCGCTCTGAGCATGTTCAGAGCACGCTCTATGAGCTCAGAATAAATTGATAGAGCAGACGGAGTTGAATAGCTGAACCAGTGTTGTCACTTCCTATTTAAAAAAAGTGGTAGATAAAGCTAAAAAAAGTGGTAGATTCAGATTTTCCGTGGTAGAATTAATTTATATAAAGAGAGAAACAAATTTATTTTTTATTTTTTATTTTTATTAAATATAGATACAAAAGAAATAATGTACCTTAAGTAAATTAAGTTAACTTAAACTCTTATCATTTTCTTTTGAAGAAAAATTAAATCACAATTATTTGGAATCAGTTTATTTAAGCACAGCTGTAAATATATTCATATAAAGAAAATTATGTACCAATTTTTGGTAGATACAGTTTAAAAATAAATTTCATAGTTTTTCAAATTTACCATCAACAAATTTAAATTGTAAATAAAAGCGAATCATGGAAATGGAATAAATATTTAATCTTTATTTGTCATTTCTTTTGAAAAAATAATATATCAAGCTGGTTTCTTTTTTTGTTTTTAATATCAATCGATCGCTTTAAAAATCAAATCTTTTTTTACTTACTTTTCGGTTTAATTAAAAATTTTCGCATTTTAATTTTTGTTTTCACTTGAAATACAATTGACTTCCACTGACCACTATTTTAGAAAGAAACGTTTAACTGTTTACCGTTAATACGAAATCCAAGTAAACAATATTACTCTTTTAAAATAAGACACACAATCTTAGGAGTAAGTATTTACTTATTTTTCTTAAGCAGACTAGAACTTTGTTTTTTTACAAAATAAACGTAGGTACATATGTACCTAATGCGGAGAAAAGAGAAAACGATAGGTAGATAAGCGTATGCAAAATGACAGATGAAAGCATTCACATTGAGTAAAAAAAGCATTGTGAGATAAAGCCAATAAATGTATTCAGGTAAAACAGCATAAAAAGTGCAGAGAAAAAATTTTTTTTTTAAAAATCGAAGCAGATATTTTATTTATTGTTTTTATTTTTTTTTCTGGACATGCAAAAAGGGGTAGAATTTTGTACTTCCGGGGTAGAAGTGGTAGATTACGAAAATGTTGGAGAAAAGAGGTAGATCTACCACAATTGTGGTAAAGTGAAAACACTGCGCTGAACACAAAGAATATGACAAACTGTGAACAAAAAAAAAAAGTGACAGCTCCTGAAGCGTGTTGCTTTAAATAAATCTGAGTTCTCAGAGCAGAGCACGCTCAGTTCAGAGATCGCTCAGAGTATTTTGGGAGTGTTCAGACTCTGTTCAGAGCTCTGCTCTGAACTAAAAAAGAAAAACGCCCACTTTTTAACTCGGAGCGCTCCGAGCTCTCAACTTGCATTTCTTTTTTAGCTCAGAGCTCGACCGGGGCTCGCTCGATGAGCTCAGAAAAAAATGACCGAGCACATCGAGCACAAAGCTGTGCGCGGCTAACTTCATACAATTTTCATGTAATTTGACAGATATGACAGTTCAGTGCTCAATTGAGTTTCTTAAATAGATCGGTGCGCTCAGGTCACGCTCTGTTCGCAGTGAGATTTATTCGCTCAGAGCCCGCTCTGTGCCCCGCTCGGGGTTAAAAAAGAAAAACGCCTTTTGCTGTTGACATTGGCCGCGTTCAGGTTGCACTAGGATAGCCAATCTAAGATACTCGAGTATCCAGTATGTTTCTGAACGCAAATCAGCTGTAATTGTTTACATTTCTCATATAGGATAGATGAGTATTCCAGAATTTTTAAGATATAGCTTGAGATTTATTTTTGGGAAAAAGCTGCTTTGACATCAGCTGTGATTTTACACTGGATTACAACAACACAAAGCTATATCCAGATCGCTTTGGATACAAACCTGACCGCGGCCATTGGCACCTGCTCTGCTCTGCGGGCTGCGACTGAACCTATAATTAAGCGGATCAACCGAGTGTGACAGAGAACCGAAAGAGGGAGTTAAACTACTTTGTACTATTATGTTCCCTCATTGTTCAGAAGTCCTAAAAGTTGGAAATAAATTATGAAAACGAAACATTTCAGACTTTGAACAATGTTGCTGAAGAATGCTGACTTCTACCGCTAAATTCTAGAATTTTAACTTTTCAGAGTTTTACAGTAACGCATATACCTACAATTCACAATTTCTAAATTTTAATGCGTTTTTTGTGTAAGTAGGTATAATAAAATGGAAGTTCAAAGTTGTACCAGAGATTATGAATTATAAAGATTGGAATCCTCGGCTGTCATTCTGGTTTGCCTGCAAGCTAAACAAAATGGCGGATGGTGTTGCATTCATATTTTTGCACTAGTGTTCATGTTTTTAACGCACACTAGTGCAAAAATATGAATTCACCACTGCATAAATTGTTGTTGCAATTCACATCTATTCATCGACACAAGATAAAATTACAAAAACAACAATGTAAACAAATGAGTTTTGGGGGATGGAACGTACGAAAGATTCCAATCTTTAAAATTCATAATCTCTGGTTGAAACGTTATCAAAAATTAATTATATCGAAAGTTCAATGCCAATGAAACAATAGCCACGTTTTATTGTCTACGAGTCTGGGTTGGGGATATCTTTTAAAACGTAATACAAGAACAAAATTAGATCTAGGTATCCATCGGGGTTTTATTTTCAGTATTGCAAATGGTAAGGTTTAGAAAACTGTACCTAGTGTTAAGAAAAAACACAGTATCGACATGAAATAAATAAACTAACATAAGGAAAAAAGAGATGAGTATAAAACACTGTTTTAATTCGATCCGTATAATTTTATTCACACGGGGTATAAACTACATGGGTTACTGGCGATGTCTCATGATATATTAAACCTTTGCCCTAAATTCGAATAAAAAAGGGTTAAGTGAGTGCACTGACATATAGATAAGATTCCCCTACTTCTTATCCCATTTTAACACCCTTTTAAATTGTATTATTAATCTAGTATCATTAATTAAATTTGTAATAAGTATCAGACTTTGACTTTGTCTTTTATATTTCATGTAATAAATGGATAAAATAAAATAATATTAACACGGAAAACATTTTAATGTTATAATAATATGGTTCACCATTGTCTTAACGATAAGGTTATGATAAAAAAAGGAATATCTTTTTTTATGGTTCCAATCAGTCAATGGTCATCAAAGAATCATCAGTCGTCTTTATATGCACTTAGTTAAAAGGTCTATTTATTAAAGTATAGCCATCGCTGACGGAAAATTCATCCTTAATTTTCATATTTATATTTTGAGAAAATGCAATGTAAATATAAAATTAAATCAATTTAAATTATAACAATACTATTTAAACTATTGTTTTATTTTAATTTATTCTATTAGTGCTAACTGCAAAAAATTTTGCAATATTTTTTTGCCTCGCTACAATTGCATTTGCTGTATCAACAATTGTTTTGGCTGTTCAAAAAGCTGATTTACAAGATGAATTGAATGGAGCATTAGATAAATTAAACAATCAAGAAAGTTCAATAACAACAACAACAACAACCTTAGTTCCTGTATCATCAACTACAATTACTTCTACTGTAGGGCCAACTTCACCTGAAAATCCTACTGAATCAACTAAGCCAACCAATCCTACTGATTTTCCATGGCCAAGTCTGACAGACACAACTCCAACTTCTACTACAACTTCTTCTACAACTTCTACTACACTAAATCCAAACTTTCCGAATCCAAATGATGTAAGTGTTGAAAAAAATTAAACCCCATAGTTTTTTAAATATTTAGTGAGAAATTGGTTTAAATATGTACTGTACATACTAAACAAAAAAGTTTACAATGTATTCCTCTTAGTCGGTATATATCGTATAGTAATATTAGCTCACAGAAAATTTGTGTTATTCAATCTGTTAGAGATAAAGTTATAAATAACTACTTGCTGAACAAGTCGTTTTCTAAATATAAAAAAAAAAGTGCAACTTTTAAAAACCTTAGTGCAATTGATAACTAAAAAATAAGATTTCGTTAATTACTAAAAAAAATTTATGGCGGGTAGGTACCAATAATCCTAGAAAAAAGAGAAAAAAAACAAAACGTGCATTGGGTAAATGCCTTTAGCTACCAAGTTTTAAGAAAATCGACCGCACCAGTTAGACTGTAGCCGAATAGACAAACAGAGTTGGGACTTGGACACCCAATTCCATAATCATCGTAATGTAAAATTTTGCAAAATCTCAACTTAGATTTTTTTACGAATAAAAAACTTGTTATTTAATATAATATCTATTCAGGGTGTTTTGGAAAAGGCGCGAGATACAATTTTATTAAAAATTTACTTAAGATAAAAAAAAATTATTGAAAAATAAATAAATAAAAATAATGGCAACACATAGAATATCATCATCAAAAGTCAGAAATTCATTTTTCAATTAAATGCTTTTAGTGAATAATTTTGGAAAAATTAATCAGACCAAAAACATGAATGTTAAAAAGAGAACCAAGTTCCTCTATACAAAAACCTGTATGTAACAAATCAGCCGCGAAAAGTAGTGAGATCTAAAAGTACGGCAAGTTCTTATATACATGGCATCTGATTTTTAGTGTTTGACTTTGAAAATTAAAAACAAAAATACAAAAATAACGTCAAATTTTAGACAAAATTAATTTGAACTAATTTTTTGATTTAGTTTGAATTAATTTTTTTTTTTTATTTTATTCAAACTTTAAGTTTAAAAATTGGTTTTTCGAAAACTATTCAAAACAGTTTGTTTTAAATAAAGAATTGAAAAATTTATTACAAGCTTAAAAAAAGTAAGTATGTAACATGATATTGAAAATGTTTCCGTTGTTTTATAATTAAATTTTTTTTCTATTTCAAGTTGGTTGGACCCCAGACCCAATCTATACGTTGTAGACATTTGTCAATTCTTATGCACAGCACCCTGTATATCGTAAATAAAAAGAAAAACTTATATTCTTTTTTGATTGAAAAAAACTTCCACAATAACTCAACCAAATAATTTGAATGAATTTCAGACTGCAGTCGCATCGGCTGACAATTAATATACGTGTGGAATACCAGTTTTCTTATTAATTTTGGAACATTAAAAACTTATTCCTTAATTTAGCGATTGAAAGACTATTAAAAATTTCGAATGAACTGAGATGTGATAAGCGATGTTCAACAATGTTCAATTAAATATTTGCAACCAGATTTGAAATTTTTCTAAAATACACTGATACAGTCATGATAGCTTTCAAATTGCCTTCAAAAATAGTAAATAAAGAATTTAAAAAAAATACAATTTTTTAATTATGTAAAATATGTAAGAAAAAAATGTATGGCATTTACATTTGCATTCAAAAAAGTACATTAAATGAACTAGTGTGTTAACTTAGCCCCAAAAAAATTTCCGATTTTTTTTTTTTGTAAATTACCATTTTTGACCATCCACAGTGACGGAATAAGTCGGTTTTGTAAAATGGGAAGCCAAAAGAACGCCGCGCTGCCAGGCGTGGTCAAAAGTAAACACTGCTCATTAAATGGCACTATTTTGTTCGTACGTATAGATATTTTTTTCTATAAAAACTAATCAACGAAAAATGGGTATAGAAATAGACTATAAACTTTATAGAGAACGCTTTATTCAAGTAAATGTGAATAAATTGAACTAACCAAATGAATTAGTACTTAAAAAGGATTAATATCCTCATATCTGTTAAGGCATAATATCCGACATTATAAATAAATAAAATACTACAATATAAAATGAATATGTATGTACTTGAAATATTGAACAATTGACAATGAACGCAGTTAATATTAAAACACCGATTGCTTTGATCCATGTTATATAAATGGACAATAATATATCGATAAGGAACATATTTATTACCTACATGCAGTAATATATTGTGTTTTAATTTTATTGCTCTTTGATAAAATATTAATACAAAAATATGCAATTCCGCAAAGATAAAAAATGCATTTTCATTGTACCTATCTAAAATCTATAGAGTTTATAATCAAGTTGCTGTTCAGTGGTTATACTTCGGTCATTAAAAAAAAAAAAAAAAACTGGACATTTATTAAAATGGCTGAAAAAGAAAAGAATAAATTTGGTTTGAATTTTTAAAGTACTTAGTTAAATAATAATAATTTATAATATAAAATTTTTATTCATAGCAATTAACTCAAGGCATATCAGTATTCTTTTTGGAATTATAGCGTTAGCATTTATGGTTTCAACAGTTGTTTTGGCTATTCAAAAATCACTTCTGCAAAAACATTTACTTGATTCACGTTTTAAACTTGATAAGATGGAAGATTTATTGATGTCAACTTTAGCTCCCATCAATTCACCATCAACAAGTTCATCAGCTTCTAATTTAGTTCATCAAGTCTTCAAAGCACCTAATGAACGAGACTAATAAGATTTTGAATTTTATAAAGCCCAACCACCAGATATGAAAATGAATAAAGCATAATATTATTTCAAACATGTATTCTTTAACTTTAAAAATAGAAGAAAACTGATAAAAATTAGAGGAACAATTCAAATAATATGTTAACAAATAAAATCCACAACTGGAACTGTTAAGATGGGATGGGATCCATATAAACATTGATATAATATGCAAAGAAATTTCAGTAAAATGCTGAAAATAATTTTCGGGTTAAATTTTTTAGTATAAAAACTTTATTCCGCATGCATAAAAATTAGAAAGTACTTTTTCTCTTAGGAATTACTTAATTTTTTCAAAGTTGTAGAATAGAATCTTGAACATTTTAATAGTAGGTAAATATTTTTAAAACATCAATTGTGTTGGTTGCCTTGAAATCAAATATATAATAGTCTTCAGTCTTATTTTTGGTCACATGTATCTATTGAAATTGTGCTGCTGTTAATATTTCACCTTGTAAGATTTTTTTTTGTTAAACTAAATTAACTAACTATGAGGACCCTACTGTGAGGTCACGGAAATGACTTTTATCATTCAATTGGTTTTTGTTTTTGGTTAAAATAAAAGCATTACCATTCAGCAAAAAAAAAACTTTAATAAAGTTGCTTTACATTTATTGCTTTACTATTACAATGCTTTAGTTAATTAAGTAAGTGGTCAAGTTTTAAAATTGTTAAAATAATTTGATGGACCTGTTAGCAATTTGTTGCTAATAAAAGTGTTTTATTCCAACCAGTAACCTTTTTAAATTAAAAAAAAAAATGGTTTTGCTCTTCAGCTCAATCAAATCATTATGTTTTATATAGAAAATTTCATTCAGCTGGTTTCTGTAACAAAAAAAAAAAACAATTTGTATTAAGCTATAACTCACCAATCATTTATTTGTCTGTATTTTTTTTGTAGGTAATTTATCGTTTGCCTAACCACGTACGACCTTGGCAATACAAACTCTACCTCTATCCTCATCTCGAAAGGAGAAATTATGATGGAACCGTTTCAATTGGCCTAAGCATCGACATTCCTACCAATTTGATCGCTTTACATACAAAAGATTTAGATGTTTTCGGAATAAGTCTTCTCGAAGTTATGACGAAGATGCGAATTAGAATTAAAGTATACTACACGGATCCAGTACGTGAACTTTTGCTAATTGAGTTTTATGAAATCCTCGGAGTCCATGTCCCCTACACTCTGTCAATTTCATTTCGCGGATCACTGCATGGATTGTCCGGCTTCTATTCTAGCTCATATAAAAATCAACATGGAGAACAAATGTAAGTTGACCTACTTTATAAAATTTATACCTACTCATATAAGTAGAAACAGAAATTCTAGAAAGCAAAATAACATTATTCAGATTCCGAAGCCATAGCAAATTTATCTCGTGGAATTATTTGTGCGTTTTGTGAATGGGTGACAATTTTTTTTTGTTTGTTTAAATAATAATACAAGAGAAGTCCATTGAATCATAAACATAATAAACCATTAAGCAAAAATGCAAAAAAAAAGTGATGCTTGTCTTCTGGTTATATAGTGGTTATGGCTCAACTTCAATGTTAAGTGAAGGCGAAAGAAAGAGGATAGCTTATTTAACCAACTTATTATAAATTGTCAAGTGGAAAAGCTGTATACGAATCAAGTTTTGTGGGAAATTGTCATTGTTAACAATAATGTACCTTAATTGTTAAAGGTTATTAACACCGTTAAGTATTGGCGTGAAGAAAATAAAAGAAACTTAATTGCGGTGTCGGTGTTGTTGTCGGTTGGCGTTGGTCTCAACAGTTAACGCAATGAAGTAATTTGATAATCTATACCGCAATGAGTCCACTTGCTGTAACGGCAGGAACTTAAACAAAAATAAATTAAAAATACCTAACCTATACGATAATATAGTTTTTCTTATCAGAGTAAAAGTCAAAACTACGTGATTTGAATTGCAATACTTCTTATCTGTGATTAAAGTACTATAAAGTCTATCGTTGTTGTTGTTGGTTCTATAGTCTATATAGGATAAGTTTAATTTATTGGTTTCGTACAAGAAAAACCAATGGTTTAGTTCGGCCCTTCATTTTCCTAATATCACTGTGGAAATCACTTAAGCCGTAAAGACAATTTTTTTAATTTAAATTGTCACCTTGGCCTAAAGTAATAGATTTCTAACTCGTTGTTTTTAATTTTAAATTTATTAATGTTTAAAATTTTAACTTATAAATAACTATGTAATATAAATTTTCTAATTTGATATAATTTTTATTTTAATAAAGAAAATTTTAAATAAATTTTAACTTTACGAAGCTTTAATATCAAATACGTAAAGTAAAGTTTTCAAAAGGGCGGCTGAATGTACAACTTTTATAGCCGTTTCATTTTCATTCAAAACTCCACTTTTCGGAGCAGGTTCTCCATTTTAATGATACAATTTTTGAATACTAATATTTTCAAAGCACCTTCTCAGTTTTTTGTATTAAGCACCTGCTGTGAACAAGATAATATCCAAAATAATGATTGAGCAATGACAAATTCATTTTTTGTCAAAATATTCATATGAAAATTAATTTTGCTTGAGTTCGAATCTCTTATACGGTTCTACTTGAATTATTCGAACTGATTTTTCTTAGTTTTTTTTTTTCAAGTCTTAGTTTTTTTTTTTGCAAGGTCAAAAAGAAATGTGAATGTTTACTTTAACAATCGATTCAAAAATTTCAATGGCTGACAATTTTTTACACTTTCTGATTATTTTAATGACCTTGAAAAAAAAACTTCAAAAGTGCATTTAAACAAAATTTTTTTGATCTAGTTGACCTTTTATGACCATTTTCTGACCTCTCATGATGGCTTATTTTTTTCTATTCCACAAATGAGGTGCTTATGATCTTTAATGATCTTGAAAATTAAAAAAATTAATACAAATTTGCTATCGCTGATAAATTATTTTTTATTATTATTTATTTTATTTTATTATTATTATTATTTTTTATACGAGAATTTTCTGACTTTTTAAATGACAAATTAGCTGCTAAAACTATGGAGCTGCACTTGTGCAAGTCTTTCGTATATTATATCTCAATGCACATAATGGTCTTATCGTAATCCTCTCTCACTCATGGCTTTGAGTCTTTTCTATATTCTTATTGAAGTTTGAATTAATCAAAACAAAAAATCCAACTCAAAACAAAAAATTTACATTAAAAAGCCGGTCTCATCTCAAATACTTTATTCCACTCAGTCTCAACGAGACTAGAGAGTAAAAGATTAAAGATCATTTTTTTTTTGTTGCATTTTGTATAGGGAACGACACGCGACGAAACGATAGGCAGACGGCAGCAAGTAGAGGCACCACCAGCGAAATTCACTTGCCATTGCCAGTTTGTCGCGCAACTCGTCGGTGTTCAGAGGCTTTTGACTCAAGGTTTGAGGTTAAGCCAGTAATAATAAATAATAAATCTATACATACGTTATAACAAGTTTTCCGCTATCAATACGTACCTACAAAATAAAAAATAAATAAATAAAAAAAGATCTAAAGGTTGGCATCATTTTTATAAAGCCCAAAGTGCGAAATAAATTCCGACCTAAGTATATAATAATTCTGATGATGGAAAAGTGCTTGATAACTTGTGTGAAAGCATGAAATGTGATAAAAGTGAAATTAAATTACGAGTGCCACTCTCTAGGATTATTGCTTGATCTCTTCGGTTATCATCATCAACATCATCCGCATCCCATGCACCATCATTTTTTCTCACAGAAAAATTTTCACGTTGACGTTGCTGATGCGGTTTCGCTGCTGACAACGGCAAAGCGCATAGCTTATAGTCTGGGTCGTAGCGTTACATTTCGAATAGTGATTTTACATTATATCGTTCACCGTAGATATATTATTTTGATCAGTAAGGTATATACATATGTACATACATAATTAAGCTAAAAACTACATGAAGTTCTTGAAATTCTAGAGTGAAATGTTATGTGAAAACTTAATTTCTTAGAAGTGATTGGTAAACAGCTTATATGGATATACAAATATAAATGTCCCTTTTTTCGAAATTATAATTAATTTAGTGAAAAATTAATAACATTTTAACATCGTGAAAAAAGAACTAAGCAAATCAATCCGTTACATTTCTGTAGTATAGATAAGCAGCAAAAAACATTTAACTGTCAAACAAGAAAATAAGCAATTCAAAATGAAAGGGGGTTTTGTATGATAACCATGTTGGGAGGTACATTGTACATTTCAGTTTAGGCTGCAAAACTTTCGCACTAATATTATGAATAAAGCAACAAATCAATGAAAGGGATTTTTTGTGTGATAACACACTCGCAGTTAGGCTGCGAAAATTCACAGAATAATTAGTCAATAAAAGTTTCGTGGTAATGTATTGCGCAAGTGTCAAAGTTGAAAGTTATAGAAATTAAAAATGGCTGTTTAAATGTTCACAAAAACTCCACACCGCATAAATAGAAACAACAACAAAATATTTGGTTAGTTTGCGTTTCTGAAATGTAAACAACTAACCAAACTTCTATCAGCTTCACTGAGCAGAAGGAGAAACCTGAACAAGATTATTCTTCTCTAGAAGTCAAAAGCAATCTCTATATAGGCATATAAATTGATCAACTACAAAAAATATCAGTTTCAGCAAAAGTGAGGAATCTCACTGAGGAATTACGTTCGGACTTTTGAGACTGCTGAGATTTCAGAGATCCTGAAAAATTTTAAACTAAAGTCGAATTCCTTTCAAAAAAAAAATCGAATTTTTTTCCAAAAGAATCGAATTTTTTCTGTCCAAACGGATTTTTCTAGTGTAGGAAGATTCGTTTTGACGGAAAAAATTCGATTCTTTTGGAAAAAAATTCGATTCTTTTTTTGAAAGGAATTCGACATAACTTATTGATTATTGACAATTAGTGAAGGGCCACTGGGTTCGCCACTTTCTTTGATTTTGACAGAAAATGAAAAAGCTTATGATACTAATGACGGTGTTCACACTGGACTGTTTCTATCGACTTTTTCATGTGTAAACATCTATACTCGCGGTAGGGTGAAGAAAAAAGTAACGTATCTTGTGATGTGATTGTGATTCTGAGCCTCACGTTACGTTAGGTATGTTTACACATTTTAACCGTGAGTCCCGGCAATCACACTTTTTGACGTCTCTGTACTTTTTTTTAACTCCCATTTCATAGCGAGAAAGAGATGCCTTTCTTGGCTACCTCTTTCTCGTCATGAAATGGGAGTGACATAGGAATACAGAGAAGTCAAAAAAAGTCGTAGGAGGCAGTCCAATGTGAATGTGGGTAGAATATACAAGGTGTGTTTTATTCATTGCTGCATAGCCAGCGCAGCACAAGTCTGAATAAAACGATTACTCACTCCATACGTTCATTTCAATAATTCAAAGTGTTATCGCCAGCACAGCCATCTTTTTTTTACTGACTTCTTTTTCGCCAGCAATCAAATTGTTTTTGTTTGCCAAGGAAAATTTTGCTGCGCTGGCTATGCAGCAATGAATAAAACACACCTACAGTATTCAAATCTAAGGTTATATTGCGCAGGTTGTCAAAGTTAAAAGTGTCAGAAATTATAAATGGGTGTTCAAATACTCACTAGAACTACTCTCCGCATCATTAGAAACAACAACAAAATAATGGTTCCACCAGTATCGTGGATTCTGACAGATGCGCAGAACTGAATAAAAATGAAACGCTAATGATTATACCTTTAATAAGTTTACTGTGGTGGGGATGTACATACGTATTTATCATCACCTTATTTCGTAGATTTGCATATGTGCATCATTAGTTATGCAACTGCAATTGTTTTTGTGTGGCTCTACAAAAATAGCGCATAACGATAACAAAAATTTCCGTTGTCACGATCTTTTGTTAGCTTTATGTATCTATTGTTTTTGTTTTGATTTTGGATGCTAAGAGAATTTTTAGATTTTCTTTTACCTAAAAAAAATCTTCTGCAGGGCTTTATTTCTCTTCTGAGTTCTGACTGAGCTAGAATTGAGCATTCACAAATCACAAATATAGAGAGAGAATCCGTCTTCCGAAAATTTCATTTTTCTCAAAAAGGGTCCTACGACTTGGATTCAAATTTGTAAGTGTATTATTGAAATAATAAAATAATTTTTATCTATATGGAACTTCTCTCATAGAAACATTTTTTTTGGTTTTTGACT
This sequence comes from Epistrophe grossulariae, assembly GCA_929447395.1. NCBI lineage: Eukaryota > Metazoa > Arthropoda > Insecta > Diptera > Syrphidae > Epistrophe > Epistrophe grossulariae. The sequence goes on from OV839567.1 coordinate 127,735,264, forward strand.
ATCTCATTATCCGCTGAACCAAATTTATCGACATTTTTTTACATAGGACCTTCTAATGTGTTTAAATAATATTGCGTATCAGAATTTTCAAAAAAATTAATTTTGGATTTAAGAAACAAAATTCAAAATTATTTTTTGAAAATTCGAAATTCTGAAAATGTGTAGATGATTTTTTATCAAAATAAATTTTTTAACTCTGCATCAATAAATACTAAAAATTGCGTATACAAATTTTTCTTTATTAAAAATGTTTACAACATTAATATATAAAAAAATATATAAGAATAAAAATAAAATATAAAAATAAGAAATCAGATGATATACATCGCTTGTGTTAATTTCATAGGTTGTTTAATCATTTGTTTGTAATTATATTGTTTTTTTAACAATTTTTAGTTTAAAATGTAAGTTTATGCGTATATGCAACACGGTGCGTTCATAGAAATATGTACCTACTCACATAATACTGCATGTGGCATAAAATTTAGGCTTTCATAACTAATTTATTTATTTTAAAATCAGATGATAAGATCTAAACTATTGAGACTTTAAAACCCCCGAATCTCAGTACCAAGAAATGCATCTCTTTTGCGCCATAAAGTGGGGGTGAGATAAATTTCAGAGACGTCAAAAAAAGTCGGAGGAGAAATTCCAATGTGCAAATCGCCATGAGAAGTAGCTAAACTTCTTGTTTCTCCAGTAGATTTACTGACATCAGTTGTCATTTTGTCCATAGTAATTTGTAGTTTTGAGTTTTTGTGTAATTAATGATATACAAGAATAAAGTAGAGTGTAGATGTGATTAATTTATTAATTAAGCTATGATGGTTAACTTCTCCATTACACACAACTCCTGCTGCTACCAACCAAATTTGCAATGCCAATGAATGAAATGTCTAATCTCTAATCAACTCTATACGACGATTTTTAAATGTTCAACCTTAACTCCCAAACTATTTCGATTACAGATGTTTCAAGAAGTAGAAGTTGTTATGCTTGGGCCTTTCGTTTATTGATCCATTAAACTAGGACAGATATTTTGAAGAACAAGAAAATAAAGAAAGAGTTTTCTCTTTCGCTAAAAAGTAGATTTAAACAGAAGTATGTATGAATGTAAATACACAAACGTGCACCTATACGTCCTATACTTTAGATCGTTCAGGTGCAACATGGGTCTAGAAGAAAAAAAAAATAGTCACGAGGAAAACAACTTGTAATTAACCGTTCACATTTGGTCATATTATAACTTAAGCTCTTGAGGAGCATTCCTGAGTTATAAAGTCAGGGCACGATTGATGACATATTGCGAGTGCGTGCTTATTGACGGTATTGCCTGTTTTTGGGGCATCCGTGCTTTGAATTTGTTTAAAATTCATATGAAATATGTAGGTATATGTATACTTAAAATATATAGGCAACAAAGTCACGTTTTATTTTGCTTCTGATGAAAAACCAAAATAAATAAAAAAAAAACAACCTGTTATCAATGTATACTAGTAACTGCTATATTGACATCAAATAAGCCGAGCTATTCGATCTTTGGGGATAATATTGTTTGTTTCGATTGCATATAGTGAGCAAATTCACTGCAGCATATGGAAGCGAATGAATTAATTGAATTAGGTTTTGCCAATATTAACAAATTGTTGAATTGAAAAATTTGCAAGCCAATCACCACAAATAAATTAAGTAAGATACAGCGCCAAAATGGAATGGAGGTTTTAAATTAACTTTTGCAATTGGTCTTCGAATATGGATTTTTAATAGATTAGAATTACAAAATGTATAAATTATTTAAGACTCTTGATAATGTACGTACATATGTATATTTTGTAGATAAATTCTTTTGTCTTTGATTTCACCAAAATAAGGAGCTTTTTCACAAAAAAATGCAATATATCTGTTTCTCGTGTAGGTATTAAGAATCGTCAAACGTCTTAACTTTGTTAAGGATGTCATTGGTTTATTTATTTTTTAAGTAAATTCAAGTCATTGTGTGAGATAAAGTAAAAAATAAATAATAAGATTTCTGAGACTGAAATTTCACTTTAAAAATACAAATTAAGTATAAAATTCTTCTTCGCTTTAAAATTTTGCATCTGTCAGTTTCAACAAAGTAATGGTTGTCATTTTTCAAGTTGACAGAATCCTACGAATATGTTTTCGACACACACTATTCCTGTTTGGTAACTTTATTTTCAACAAATTTCCCAAAATCAAGTTTTTTTTTCTATGGGTTTTGACAGCAAATTGTAAAATTTTTGTGAAAATTTGTACAAGTTCGCAAGAAATTTCACGTTACCAAACAGACCTATTGACTACTCCACTCCACTGTCTCTATAATATATTAAAGAGATCAGTGTTCCACTGCTACTATAACGCTGTTCACATTGGACTGCCTTCTCCACTTTTTTTTTGACGTCTCTGTATACTTCTCACACTCCCACTTCATGGCGAGAAAGTGTCAGCCAAGGGGCATTTGTCTTTTTTAGTTCAGAGCAGAGGCCGAATTGTAAAATAAAATCGTGTTTCTTTTTTAGCTCGGACCATTCAGAGGTCCAATTTTATGTTTCTTTTTTCGCTCTGAGAGTTGAATAGCTGAACACAAATTTTACAAGTAGTGAAAAAAAAACAACTATGAATGACAAAAGTGACAGCTGGTGAAGCGTGTTTCTTTAAATAAATTTGAACTCTCAGAGCAGAGCACGCTCAATTCAGAGATCACTCAGAGTATGTTCGGAGATTTCAGACTCTGTCCAGAGCTCTACTCTGAACTAGAAAAGAAATACGCCCAAGAAAGGCATTTTTTTTTTCGAAATGTAGAGGGAGTGTAAAAAATACTTAAACTTCAAAAAAAAAGTCGGCGGAAGCAGTCCAATGTGAATACCGTCTATATGAGGCTCCGCTAGGGTTTTAAAATTAAATTTCCACCCAGAAAGGAATATGGGAGGATAAGATTGTGACAGGTTGAGATTTTAGCACATCTTTTTTACTCTCTTTAAAAGACAAGTATTCGTTTTATATTGCGAGGTTGTATTGAAAATCAGCACTGCAATGATGGAAAGTCCGAAAAAATGAGTTTCCCCATACTGTTCGTCAGTCTGCGCGTCTCTTTGTGCTAGTATCTAGTTAACTACAAGAGCAATTTCGCGCAATTCAGTCGCGCGTAATTTTAACTAGTGTCCGACCGAAGGTCGATTTTCAGCCGAAGCCGAAGCCGAATTATTAGGCTGAAAGAAAATCTTCGGCCGAAGCCGAAGCCGAAGCCTAAGGTTGAAAAAAGTCAAGGATTCTCCTTTCCAATTGGATAAAAATATTATTTTTATTAAAATTTATTGCTTAAATAACATAAGACAAATAAAATAAAAATAACTTATAACTAATTAGTAATTATAAACAAAAAAGAAATAAATAATTTATTTTTAGTAATAATTTTTAGTAATATTAATTCAATACATTATTAATTAAAATCAAAGAGTCTAATGTTGTATGCTAAGAACAAAAGTTTGTTTGCTCGATATAATAAACAGATTCTTCGGCTTCGGCCAAAACTTCGGCCTAAAATGGCCAAAGCCGAAGGTTTGGCCGAATGTTGTTTTTTTGGCCGAATTCGACCGAAGCCGAAGCTTCGGTCGGACACTAATTTTAACTGATGGATTGTGGTGTTGGTCAGAAATCATTTCCGAAAGGTCTTTTTGGCTACCAAACTTTGATAGTGTTCTGTTGTTCACTTAAACAAAAACCAAATCCTCGAACAGAGCCATCAGCTTTTAAAGTCATTGATCTGTCAATATGAAATGAGCTCGTAAGCCTGCACATTAACCTCTTGGACACTCTTATCAGGGTTTTAAATTTTTGAATTACAGTGGAAATTAAAGGAAACAGACCAGCAGACAAACTGGTCACGCTTTGATCAGACCCCCATAACCTACTTGGGGAAGAGTCAATATTCGCCTTGGAATTATAAGGTGGGGATCAACAAGAAAAAGAAACAGTCATTCGTTTCTTAATACTATTGTACAACTGGCCCTCAATATCCTGCTCTTGGAGAGCACAATGTGAGTGTAAAGTGAGATCACAATCATTTGGAAAGACTTGATCACTTTTCTCAACGTGGTGAAATGAATGAAAAAAATACAAGATTACGCCATTTCATTTTTTGTATTCTTTTTCTGACGTCATTTGAGAAGAATACATTTTACAGCCAAAGATCTTTCGTGTGCGAATAATAATAATTTGTTAAACAAATTCTCATTTTATTTTTGAAAAATGTGAAATTTAAATTTTCTTAACAAATTATTATTATTCTCGCACGAAAGATCTTCGGCTCTAAAATGTATTCTTCTCAAATGACGTCAGAAAAAGAAGACAAAAAATGAAATGGCGTAATCTTGTTTTCTTTCATTTATGTGAAATAGGCGTATTGTGTTTTCTTTAAATTCACAAGACCACAAGCGGAGTACGGGTTTTTGAAGGGAGTTCATACATTGTCCCCCAATGGTGGCCAGATGATTACACAATACACACCAGTAAAAAGCTGTCTGGTCTGACACGATTAACTTGACTTTTATGGCCATATTATTTGGTCTGTTTGGTAACGTGAAATTTCTTGCGGATTTGCACAAATTTTCACAAAATTTCACAATTTGCTGTTAAAACCCATAGAAAAAAAAATCAGTTTTTGGGAAATTTTTTGAAAAAAAAAGTTACCAATACATGGTTTATGTGTGACGATCCGGTAGGGGAAAGATCTACAAATACCCTATCTCAAACCCATTTTGATCCACAGGTTAAATGATTTATGGTATCAAAACGTCGAACTCCACTATTAATTGAGACTGCACCGCCCACTAGCGCGTAATCTTTACTTTATCTAAAATACATATTGTTAAATTTACAAAAATGACAATTTTTTTTTAATATGGCGCCCTCCGTCTTATATACTAATACAAATTTGTGGCCTCTGCTGCCAGTCCGTTCTTGTATGGTAGTTATAAGTAGAGTTCTTTGTAGGTCAACCACTTTAGCCGGATCAGAGATGCAGTCGCATTGGTTTACAGTGTATAATCATCATTCACGCCGCAGCCGGTGTATATATAGTTGTCTTCTAATTATAATATTCTGCGGAAAAAAAACCAACCTCGGTGAAAACAGTTCAATCTATCCAATATCTATCTATGTATATAAAGAGTGTGTTACGATCTACAAATGTGCAAAATATATCTCACAAACTTCTATACATAAATAAATATAAATTTTTATTCACCAACTCAACTTGTGCGTTTGCCTTATGCCGCATGATGTGCATTATGGATGCTAAACTACGGTTAAAAGCTATATAATTGAACCTAAGGCAATAAAATTGCCACAATTATATAGACATGACGTGGAGAGTGTGATGTGTTTTTCTTAACTCGCATGATTATTAAAACGATCTTAAAAACCTATATCACGTAATTATTATAAGTTTCACAAAGAACAAACAGATGCAAATAAAAAGTTTTATTTTGCAATTTAAATAATAATAAAAAGAACAATAATATAAGTGATTCATTTTTATTTTTGTATGAATTAAAAACGAGAGTAATAAATATAAAAAAAATATCGTCCGAAAATTTGGAAGTTTCGTCATGACTGCCTTATAACTGCGGTTAATCACATGAACAAATGAAAATTATTTAAATTGACTTTATCATAAAAAAATAATTTATTTATTTACTCGTCTATATGCAAACATCTTCTTCTGAATTAATTTTGTTGTTTATTTGGATTTGTTGAACTTTAATACACATACATAATATTATATATTATGATCTTGAAAATGCATTCAATGCCAAAGTGTAAACAGAAGAGAAGAAAAATTTATTCAGGTTCAAAACAAAATGTGTTTTTTCAATTGTTAATATACTGATTCTCGTACCTACCTACTAACACATGCTGATAAAAATTCTATTAAATGAGTATTAGTTGGTGTGAATAGCCCTAAAAGTTATTTTCAAAAATACAAAATTATAGAAAACAAATTGTTGTTCACAGATAAATCCGAGAAATGATTTCAATTCAATACCAATTTAACTAAAGGAATTTGAAGAGTTCATTCTGGTTAATCAAATAGACAATTAAGCTAGATGTGTATCAGAACACTATCAAATTAGAGGGCGACACTATGCGGCATAGTCTTGCTCTCTTCTGTTTCAATAAAAGGTGTGTTTTATTCATTGCTGCATAGCCAGCGCATCAAAATTTCCATTGTCGAACAAAAACAATTTGATTACTGGCGAAAAAAATGTCTGTGCTGGCGATAGAACTTTGAATTATTGAATGAACGTATAAGTCTGAATAAAACGATTACTCAGTTTTATTCAGACTTGTGATGCGCTGGCTATGCAGCAATGAATAAAACACACCAAGTGAATGTGAATTTCTATAGTGTCGCACTTTGATTTCAATAGATTTTTGACAGATAAAAGTTAAAGTTAATCTTAAAATAAAAAACTGCTTGTGAGTCAATTTATTTGCATGGTTCAGGGTCGGCTCAATATTTTAACTCACCGATTTCGGTGGATTAACTGATGTTTTTCAACGCTAGTTCAAGCATCTACTAATTGGTTATAATTAAATACAGATAAACCCGCTTATAAGAGAAACGGAAAAATGTCACAGTCTTTCTTTTATACTTACGCGGAGTCGGGATAAGTGAAACAAAAATTTCACTTAAACGGATTTAAAAATTCCAAAAACGGCTGTGACATATGAGAAATTTAAATGTCATTTTTGTGGTGAAAATTTGGAGGAAGTGAAAAATAAAAATGAAGTGAAAGCGTTCAGCAAATTGTTTGTTCTGTTCGATTCAATTAAGAGAAATTATAAAATTTAACTGAAATTATGTTTCAGGTCAGTTTTACTTAAGCGGAGTGTTTTAAAGGAAATTGGTCGCCAAATACTCGGGGATGAAAAAAGTGTTTCCGATAAGGGGATTTCTCTGTGAATTTTACTGTACTTATACATCCTAAACCATTTGAATCCGTGAATTAAAATTGCTTATAACCACAGATAAAATATTTGAACCACGTTTGTACAAATGGCCCTTACTAACTCTTAGGTTAACTTGGAGTTAACCCTGGTGCTGAAAAACTGGCCCTAGTGATCTTTGAAAGTGATCAAATAAACAAAAAATTAAAATTTAACTTAAAAAAAAAAAATATTTCAAATGTTCAATATTTTCAATGTAATCAGAAAATGACCAAAACAAGGAACGGTCTTTAACTTCTTTTCAAAATTTGAATTTTTCTTTTTCGATATTCAGTCAATATTGAAAACATATTTAGAATAGTTATTTAAAACTTTGATCTACTCTATAAAAAATACAAACACAAAAAACATGTTTGGACCACATACGCCATAGTGAACTTGAAAATGTACCTATGTGAAGTAAGACAAGAAATACCGTTGAATCACTTAGCTCATGAAATGAGATATTTGAATGCTTATCATCCATTGATAGGTTTACTCAAGATAAACAAAACAAACCGTGAATTGCCTAGCAAATTCTGGTCGCATATAGGGCTTAAAAGGAGTTTATTCTAGGTTCAAGGTTGAAACGACAGATTCTTGTTGGTGTGTGGGAAACTTTAAAATTAAAATTGGTATCAATTTAAAGAAAAAAATTGCACTGAAAACAAAAATACATATACTTATGTAAGGTTGTCATTCTTAAAATGGTCGTAGCTTCGGCATCAAAATTACACCACCGCTATAAATTGCCTTCTATTATTCTTCGTTTTTAATTTTTAAACGGGAATATCTCTAAAACCTAACGTGACGGAAAAATTGTGATTTCGGTTCCAAATTTCCTTCAGAAAAGTATAGTATCCGAATTGCCAGACCTACTTTTTGCGTCTTTCCTATCTTCGTAAAATGTCATCTTTGTAAAAAAAAAAAGCTGTTCGATTTACTTACAAATATAAATTGTCATATTTTACAACTACCGCATACATACCTCAGTAGAAATAAATAAAAAGGCACGTCTAGATTGCTTATTCATTATGATAAACTAGTATGAAGGAGTAAAGTAATAATTTGTTCTAAATGGATTATTTTTATATATATATTTTTATAAATAGTGGATACCTATGTCAAGACTGTTTTTTTAACGATTTTGAATAATTTGTTATTGTTATTGAAAATGTTGTTAGATTCGAACTTTACTTTACTTTACTCTCCTTTTTATTACAAAACTGACTTAACATTGAAATAAGTTAAATAAATTAACATTAAACACAAATTTTCCAGCAAAAATTAAAACTACGTAGTATCACTTTAAGTACAACACAGATTAGTCTAATAGATCCAATTTTTGTTTAAACTGTTTATGCAGCCCCACAGTGCCATCTGGGCCCTCCGCAGGTAGACATACCTACTTCGGACACTTTTTTTCTTTTCATTCAAAGATAGAATTACGTCACATGAAAAAGAACGACGTACAATACTTGCAACTTCTATTCGTACAATTTATTTAAACTACGATTGAACTTAAGTTCAGACTGCAGTGTAAAATCGGACGAGTTAAACTTCAAATTTAAACTCAAGTTCAGGTTCAGCTGAACTTAAGTTTAAACTTTCACTGTGAAACTGTGGGTGTGAGTTTTTCTTTCCGAAAAACTGTTCTTATTCCACTTTATTTAGAACTTGCAAAATAACACGCCTTACTGGCTGAACACAATGGATACGGAGCTGCAACTGGAAGCTGCAACTGAATAGCTGTCAAAATATTGAATACACACAAATTCAATGTTACGAACACAACGCAACGCAACTGCAGTCGGTGCTGCAGACGGTGCTGCAAAGGTTCACCAACTTTTAACTTTTTCATGTGCAGCACTTCTGACGTTTCAATTTATATGAAGAAAAAAAGAGCCGGAAAAAAATTTTGAAGTTTTTAGTGCTCATTTGTGTCGCGAAAAAAAAAAATTAATTAAAAGAAAAATATTGGAAATAAAAAAGTGAAAAATAAACTCGTGGTTGTTTTTTTTTCCTCTAAAATATATAAAAAGCTGTACAGCTCATTGTGGGCAGATAAAAAAAACGACGTACGACATTTTTTTTAAAGCAGTTGCAGCTGCAGCTCCGATTCCAGTTGCAGCAGGGCATTGTGTTCAGTCAGTTAAACTTAAAATTTAAACTCAAGTTCAGGTTCAGCTGAACTTAAGTTTAAACTTTCACTGTGAAACTGGGGTTAGAGTTTTTCTTTCCGAAAAACTGTTCTTATTCCACTTCATTTAGAACTTGCAAAATTTTTTTTTTAATAATACAAATTTTTTTTACTATAGGTACTACTGAAATACATCGCCGGGACGAAACGCCAATTTTTGTAGGACTTAAAGGCCATTAAAAGCTATTTTGAATCAACACGCCTTAATGTTATTAATAATAAAAATATCTATCATAAGTAATAACTCGTAACATATCTTTGCGTTTCCACTGTTCCTATCAATATAAATCCCAAATTTGGTTGACAATTTAATAAATAATTGTCATGAACACCATGAAATTTCCTGATAACAAATAATCAAATTCTGTCATTAATATATCCACCCTAAAAACAAAAAAAAATAAAGCTTAGTAATATGTAATTAGATAACAGTTTATCTTATTGCTTACAAATTTCCCAAGATTTCATGCTGTGAATAATGTGTAATGTGTCAGAATTGCGTTTATTAATAATTATGACCACTTCACCAATGCCTTTTCCTCATCATTTTGTTCAGCCTTAAATAAAAAAGTATTTCAGCAAAATTTAATGATACCTATTTCAATTTTATCTGCACATCAACACGACCAATTTTCCATCATTCGACAACCACGATCTAGTAATATTATGAAAATGGATCTATTCCAAATAAATTAAATTAAATCGAATTGATTCCTTGGGCAATAATGTCGTCGTGAATGTCGTGCTGAAGCTGATGCGAGTGATCAATGTGTAAAAGATGGTTTATCTTTGCCAATAAAGTGGTTTGCCAAGAAATTCACTTTTAGAAAGTACGAGCATTGAATATTAAACTAAAGACAAAAAAACATAAATAAAGTAAAAAGAGTTCCTTAATTTGTTTTACCCCTCATTACAACTTAAAGATAAGTTTTCAACATTGTTTAGTGTCAAAAAATTCAACATAAATCTTAAATGAATAAAATTGATCTGTCTTTGCCCGCTATAGTAAAATGCCGTTAGATAAATGTGACTATATACATACATGATCTATCTAATTTTCGCTAAAATAACGTAACTTTTGAATATGGCTTGGTATATTTCATTTATAATTCGTGATAAAAAAAAATGACAAAGAATCGACAAAGATTAGTTTCAATTTGGATGTTTTTGTGTAAACTAACCACTTTATTAATTCAAATTGTTGAGTAGGGTGTCTCTGAAATTTAGATTTTTAAAATTTTAAATTAGAAACATGAGACAATGTAGAAGCTGACGACTAAAATCTTTAAAAACACACAATAGGCGTGTTCCTTTGGACTGCAGCATCTACTGACAATTAGTACTCATGAGCCCTGGGGCCTATTTCACAGAACATACATTTAGAGAATAAAATCCCGGGATCCCGAATCCCGGGATCCCGGGATCCCGGCCCATTTTTCGATCCCGAAAATCCCGGGATTATATTGCTCCAATCCCGGGATTTCCGGGATCAGCGGTTTTAATATTCGCACACCTTAATTTATTTTTCTGCTTGCTAATTTATTACAGCAAAAGCTTAAAGTTTTACAATATCAATAAATAAATTGTTTTTAGAAAAACGTAGGGAAAAGTGAAAATTTAATATGCGAAAAAGGTATTTGTGTGAGAAAAGTTTAAAAAAACAGTTCTTGATATGTCTTTTCAGTTCAGATTAATTTGACAGATAAAAATGCTTTTCCCAAGCAGGTACTATAGCTTGTGTTTTGATTTTCTCTTTTATTTTTTGTGTCTGTTAAAGATGCATTTAAATTCTAATATTTTTATTCAAATTTAATTTAAATATAGGTATTATTTAAAGGTTGTTTGGTTAGTTAGGTTGCCACGACGAAAATATCCCATAACACAGTAGATTTTCCTTCGGTGAAGGGTTTCTCACATGAATGAAATAATACAAGATTGAGCCATTTCATTTTGTGTCTTCTTTTTCTGACGTCATTTGAGAAGAATAAATTTTTTTAGACAACTTCTAATTTTATTTTTTAAAAACGTAAAATGTAAATTTTTTTTTAATAAATTATTATTATTCGCGCACAAAAGATCCTCTTTTTTTTAGAGATTAAATATGTATATTTCATTTGGGAATATATTGGCTTAAGTTATATTGTTTTTTTTTTAAGAGTTTAAGTATGTATTAATTTTTAATAAATGGTATTTATTTTTTCATACAAATTAATATCTACTTCCCTATTGACCGAATGAATTAAATTTGTTTGTCAGAAAATATATTCCATATAGAAATATATTTATTTTTTTTTTTATATAGTTTTAAGAATATTAATATTAAATAAATAATATTTATTTTTTATACTTAACACAAACTTGTTTGTTTTTTTTATTGCCAAGTTTTTTGAAGCCAAATCAGGAACATAAGCTATCTACTTAGGTAATATGTATAAGAAGAGATTTTTAAACTTGATAAATAATGAAATTTAAACTGAAATAATCTTTTATAAAATGAAATCCCGGGATTATCCCGGGATTCAATTTTTAAAATCCCGAAATCCCGGGATTGGAAAAACATACCGGGATTGCATTCTCTACATACATTGCATGCATTACAGAAATGTATGTGACGTAAAATAGGCCCCATATGAGTGGGCGTAAGTTTTAAATTTTTTTTAAATTATGCGTTTTCTAAGATGACGCAGTTTTTCTAAAAATTCAAAATTTACAATGAGCTCTGTGGTCAAAGTAGTAACGAAGAAATTGCACAGTAAATTATTGATACAAACAACAAAAATTCGATCTACATTAAGGTTAGAGTTTTTTTTTGCAAGCCCGGGGGGGATCGGATGAAAAAAACGACGTCGGTGCTAAACAATTAATATGTTAAATGCAACAACAACTAATCGGAGAATTCTCGGGGCTTAACTTAAACGCACCGAAAAACTGTGTTACTGCCATGAATTGCATACATGTTATCGATAGTTTGTATGAAAACTCCATGTTTTTTACTGTCATGGCGTCGCTAATCCCCGCTGTCGTTTTTTTCAACCAATTACCCCCGGGCTTGCAAAAAAACACGCCTGTTATTATAGCTGATGGCAGTGTGTACGCTTTTATACTTAATGATGTGGAATTTATTTCCATCTTATGATTAATTAACTTATGGTTAAGCTGAAGACTCATGGTGATCCCCCCAATATGCGCCACTGCAGATAGCTAGTTACGTATATTACCAAACGAAAACGCTGTGACTGTTTATTTTATGTTTTATAAATTAATAAATTTCATAAAGTTAAAACTGGTTTTAATTTTGATTTCATATTAGATTGTTCTCTGTATTAAAGTTCCACCTGAAAACATAACTTATTAACCTATACATACGTAATAAATTTCTGACTTGGTGGTTTTTGGGACACCCTGTTAAAACAAAATTATCATCTTGTTCATATAAACATCACTATTGACCGAACATTTACATAACTATGAATAGAAGCAATATCTTATAAATGTGTAGCTAATTAACATCAAATTAATCAAGAGGATTATCGGTAAAGTTTTTGTCAACTAATTTTGTTTATGTCTTTAGGTAAAAACAGTTGTGTAAAAGATCAACAACCTTTGAAATTGAAATTAACTTTTTTGTTTAATCTGAAAAGCAAAAAAATATTGTTGAAATGAAATTTATTCAAATTAGATTAAAGCTTTCATATAAATACCTCGTATATTTCGATAACGTGTCGAATGTGTTGTACGAGTATTTTATAAACAAAATTCCGGATAATAATTATAAAAACTATATTGTAGAACATTGACTTTTTGAACCTAAAACTCGTAATTTCGCTTATTGTTTACCTGAATTCCCATTATTTATAAATTTACATTCATTTCGACGCGAAAGTAAATTGCATATCATTTACGGGGGACAGTAAAAGACATTTTTCAAAAAAGAAAGTTCAACTTCAGTTGCTGCAACGAGAATATCTTTTTGTTGTAGTTAGATACATTTATTTTCTTGTGTTTTAATTGCATCATTAATTGACAACGACTGACAGTTTGTTGGTCAGCTTGCGGAAGTGGTAATTTATTTTAGTGATGAATCTTAATTTTTTAAATGTTGTTTATTGAAGTAATTTAATCGTTTTTTGTTTGTAGAAGTATTAAAATCGGTAGGTGGTTAACTTAAATTAGCTAAGGTTAAGTTCAGAGATGGAAATTTACCTACATATACATATATACATATTAAAACATTGGGTTTAAGAATTATCGTGCTTTTTATAATTGCTTAGGGCAAGTTATAGGCACCTACATATATTGGCTTTGTGTAGAATATACAATTTCGGAATTTTTTTTAACATATAGACTATTATTTATTTAACATAACTAAATTGCTAGTTTACAAAAAAATTTTACAAAATTCTTACAAAAGTGTATATTAAGATTTTAATTAATTGCAAAAAAAAAATGTTGATTTTAATTTACATGAATTAATTGTTGTTTTATCAAACAGATTGTTATATTTATTATTGTAAAAATTAAATAGTTTAAACATATTATTTAAAGGAGAACATTTTTCGTAATTGGTACGATAGTTTTGAATAAGTATACTATCCGGTATGTTCCTCAAGTTTCGTTGTGGAATATTAAAGTTAATACGAGACAGAAGGTGCAAAGAGTCTATGTTACCGTTGATTAATTTTACAATGAAAACAAAACATAAATAGGAACGTCTGTCCTCGAGACTGAGTAAATCAATAAGTCTTAGTCTGTTGTTATAAGGTGGGAGATCATAAGGATTTACCCATCCCAGTCCTCTGAGAGCAAATCTAAGAAATCTTTTTTGCACCTGTTCCAGTCTATTTTTATGGCATTCGTAGTGAGGTGACCAAACCTGACAAGCGTGTTCTAAAATGGGTCGTACAAAAGTTATAAAAAGCTGCTTTGTCACGAAAGGGTCAGAGTATTTTAACACAGATGGTAAGTCGTTTATAAATAATATAAAAAGAATAGGGCCTAAATGATTACCCTGTGGGATTCCAGAGTTGATTTTAAACTTATTCGATTCGCAACTGTTAAATAAATAGCACCGAGTAGGATCTATCGAATAGATAAGATTGAATCCATCTTACAAAGTATTCGCTAAATCCCAATTTTCTTAATTTAAAAAGCAAAACTCGATGTGACAGCTTGTCATAAGGCTTCACACAATCTACTTGTTTTTTGTTTTTAAATGAATCAATACAGTTTTCAACCAATTCTATTAAAAAAGTAACAGTAGAGCGACCTTTTGTAAAACCATGTTGATTGGGAACAATAAATGATTTAACATAAAAACACAAAGATTCACAAATAATAGCCTCAAGAAGTTTAGGAATCACAGATAATTTGGCAATAGGCCTGTAGTTTTTAATTTCGTTTTTCTTTCCTTTTTTATGTAGAGGAATTATGAAAGAATTTTTCCAAATAGATGAGAATACACATGAAGACATTGAAAATTTAAACAGAATAGACAATGGTAATGACAAGTGACGTACACAGTTTTTCAAAATAGTAGGGGGTATACCATCAGGACCTGGTATACAACTATCGTCAAGGTTAGATATGAATTTTACAATGTTGTCAGTATTAATATTTAAAGTTCATATAAGTCAAGTAAGTAAAAGATTTCAAATGGTCAAATTTTTGAAAATTAGAAAAAAAAGTTCGGAAAAATTATATTGTATTTATTGGGGTTTTGTTATTGAATCAGCTTAGGGGGGGGGGGGGGATGTGAAGTGGGTTCATATTACAAAAAACTGTACAAAAACAGGTTTATTAAGGAAACTGTATACGAAAATTTATTTGTATGTATGTATTTTCTTAAAATATTAGTAGAAAATATTTTGACAACTTATACTTACATATAAAGTTAAATATATGTCCAAAAATATAAAAAAATTTTAAATAAACAAATAGTTTTTACCGCTTAACTTACGCTACGTTGGTCTGACCGAAAAAAATGATCAGCATATTTCTTGAAGTGTATCTATGAAGTTTTCTACATTAATTCTGTATATAAAAACTTTTTGTGAGTCAAATAAAACTTAAAAGCATGATGAATTTAATAAATATCTACATATTTTTATCAAATATTAAAAGAAGCGTATTACACTATAAAATTAATTTGATCGTGTAAGTTTTGAAAGTTTATTTTAACGAAGAATTTTAAACACACCATAGGTATCGCTGCGTGCATATTTATTTATTTATTTCATTTATCAAACAGAGCATACAAATCTCTTATAGACTACTACAAATTCTAACACTCATCAGATACTTAAATTAACCACCAATGTTTAAAAAAGATAATAATTTTTTTTTAAAACAATCTCTACTTAAGAACATATTAAATTCAAGAACGCTACAAACGGAGTTTGCCTGCCTTAAACAGCGTGTTAATGGCTCATTATTTCCATAATTAACCCTATGGAAAGGGACAAAGAAAAGACTCCGAGAACGAAAAACACGCGCCGGTACACGAAAAGTGATCATTGAAAGCAAAGAAGTACAGTTGATTTTATAATTAATTAGTTCTCTGACGAAC
Organism: Epistrophe grossulariae; assembly: GCA_929447395.1. Taxonomy (NCBI): domain Eukaryota; kingdom Metazoa; phylum Arthropoda; class Insecta; order Diptera; family Syrphidae; genus Epistrophe; species Epistrophe grossulariae. The sequence goes on from OV839567.1 coordinate 127,751,040, forward strand.
ATTATTTCAAAATATGACCTCCGAACCTCCAGATACTGGATCCCTAGTAACAAACATCTCGAATTGTAAGAGGGCATATCGCAAAATCCTTATAGCTATTCTAGTAAATTTTTTCTGGATCCTTTCTATTCTTAACGAATGAACACTATAGTTCCACACGATACAGCAATATTCTAAAATAGATCTTACATAGCTAAAATAGAGCGACCTCAATGTAAAAGGATCTGTGAAGTCATTAAAATTACTGTAAATAAAACCAAGCATAGAGCTGGCTTTAGCTACGATATAGTCAAAATGACTACTTAACGTCAACTCTGTGTCAAAAACTACACCAAGATCTTTTTTTTCATTTACTCTAGTTAATAGAATACAATTAATGTTGTAATCGTGGATAAACGAGCTATTTTTCCGGCTGAATGAAGAACTTTGACATTTTGAAACATTAAGATGAAGATCGTTTTTGCTACACCAAACAAATAAGTTAGATAGATCTTTTTGAATATTAAAACAGTCTAACGTTGACTCAATGGTTAGATAAAGTTTGAGATCATCCGCATACATTAGGCAAATACAATGATTGAAATATTTAGGGATGTCGTTGATAAAAATCAAAAATAGGAGGGGTCCTAAATGACTTCCTTAGGGAACACCAGAAGTAACTAACACAGGATTCGATTGAAGATTATTAATGCGAACATTCTGAGTTCTACCAGTTAGATACGAACCAAACCATTTTAATAAATTTGAGTGAAAACCTAAGTTTTCAAGTTTGGCTAGCAGAATTGCGTGATTTACCCTATCAAATGCTTTAGAGAAATCAGTGTAGATTACGTCACACTGAAAACCTTTCTCGAGAGAATCTATCACATAGTTACTAAAAATAGTAAGATTTGTTGTAGTGGACCTTCCAGGGATAAAGCCATGTTGCAGAGGAGAAATAATTTCCTTCAAAAGAAAAACCAATTTGTTATAAACAATTTTTTCAAAAAGTTTAGGAATTGCTGATATTTTGCAAATAGGGCGGTAATTAGTTGCCTCATTTTTTGACCCTGACTTAAAAACCGGAGTTAAGAAAGAATTTTTCCAATTCTCCAAGAAGACGCCTTTCCGAAGAGAGCGGTTAAAAATTAATTCAAGCGGAACTGCCAGAGCACCCGCACACCTCTTTAACACAATGGGAGCAATGCCACCAAAACCATGGCTGCTTATCTTCATTCAAGTTATTTAATTCGAATTCGACTTCAGTTAAGCTTACTTGCAGGTCACCAATATTAATAAGCTCAGGGGAAACTCCAATGTTAGATGTAATTCCTAAACATGATGGATTGTACACCGAGCGAAAAAAACAAGCAAAGATATTACAAATCTTTAAAGGATCGCTTGATGTTTCACCTAGATAATTAATGGAATTAGGAATAACAGTTGATCTTTCTTTATCGTTTATAAACTTCCAGAAGCATTTGCTATTTTTTTTTAACTTGGATTCCATACTGAGAATATATTGCTTGTAAAGAAATTTGTTTAAAAAATCAAACTCCTTTTGCAACCGACAATATTTCTCATAGAGATCCACATCGTTATTGGATGCCCGGAGCAACTTAAAAGCTTTATTTTTCTTATTATTCATATTAATTAATTGTTTATTAAACCAGTTAGGTTTAGATGAAGTTTTAGGTAAAAACTTTGGTGTAAATAAATCAACTGCCTCTTTTAATGAATTAGTAAACGTGCAAAACGCACTTTCTAAGTTAATGCTGCTTAAAACAGACGCCCAACTAGTTAAATTCATAAAATTAGATAATTCAGTGAAATTACATTTTCCAAAATTGTAAATATAATCATCTTCATTATTTATCCCCAAAAGATATAAATGATTGGTCAAGCATTTTTATTTTTTATTTAAAATTAATGGAAAAAGATGCGCTAGACAGGTTGGGTTTAATGGGGCTTCAGCAAATTTCAAATGGTTAGGAGTGAAATATCGGATTTATGTGCAAAATTTTAAGACAAGAAAGTAGGTATGTGTAATTTTTCAATTTCACCGATACTCAATGTTAAAATTAAGTCGACAACGCTCTTTTTGAATGTAAATAATTTTTTTACGTCCATATACATTAGGGTGGTTGTTAAAAAAGTTCTTCTTGGATGGGTCTAAATCAATAATTCCCTGATTTTTTCAGGTTTTGTTTTTCATGTCCCCTATAAGGAATACAAATCTGAAAAAATAAAGGATAGTATTTTCTTCATTAAAAGCTGATTTATGCCTATCGAAGTGTAAAAATGTTTTTGACCATGACGCGATGGTTTAAATAAAATAACTGCCTAAATAGGTATCAAAAAATTTAATTACTTGAAAAAAGTATAGGAGTAATTTTCATTTTTCTCAAAAACTAGAAGACATAAAGCCATCTGGTTTTTAGCGTTCGACTGAAAATTACTAAAAGCATCAAAAACTGAATTTAAAACTAGCACTCAATTACATTAAATAAAAAAATAAATGTTATTATTTTATTTTCAACATTTTGAGTTTGAAAACAATATTTGCAAAAACTATTCATTAATAACTTAATTACAAAAAACAGATATAAGAGTGGATATTTGACTTTTAAAAAAGCTAAAACTTAATTTTGCATTTTTTTTTTGATTATTAAAAAATTTGATTTAATGTAATTTTTTTAGAAAACTAATTCTCCCGTCTAAATGGAAGAAATACAACCCTCATGGCTCATACCACAGAATTTTTGTCTTGTTTGGTTTCAATTTAATATAACTTAATTCTTTAACCGCTTACAGCGCTCGTAGGACATAAAAATATAAATCTGAAAAAATTAGGGAATTATTTTTTCTCCATTAATAATTGTAGCTGATTTAGACCAATCCAAAATTAACTTTTTTTTAACACCTACGCTTAATGTGCAAAATGTTATGATGGATGTTGATGATGATTATAATAAATTAAGATTACAGCTTTTTTTTTTTATTGTCATAAATTTATTTGTTTTATTTTTCAAAAGTCCACCTTTTTACCTATTTCCCATGGTTTTATCATAATGTTAATTACAATCGCAACAACATCGCGACAGTAATAATATTGAAACTACCTACCAACTGAATTCGGAAACATAACTCCAATGTGATACTTAATTAATTACACAAACAAAATAAAAACAAAAAAAAATAATAATAATCAACAAAAATGAAATTCACCAAAAAACAACCGCCAAGTGGCGTCAATAATAACCGCCATTCACTGTCATCGGCATCGGATATAGCAACTGACATAATGTACCCGCCAATTCAACCCAAAATTCCACCAGTCCGGCCGAGATCGAGCCTCTCAACCGATGAACATCATCGCTTCCGAGACGCTCAAATTCATCGGCAAAAACGTTCGAATACGATTTTCACACTGATCGGCTTCTGTGTGTTTTTGTTAGTTTTAGTTGCTTTCCTCTTGGGAGCGCTAGTGTATGTAGGAAGAACAATTGCGGCAACAGGTATGTCAAATGTGACAGTTCTCCTTGATGAAGTTTACGACGAACAAAAACAAAACGGCAATTTTTTGTTTTCCGACAAATCTGTGATAAATCAAAAAACAAAACCAATAATTTTATTTCCATCGAATAAGCTGCCTGATAAAATTAACTTAAATTCCGAAAAACAAAAACCAGTGATGCCTCATTTAAGTTCGAAAGTTATATCAACTTCAAAAGTTCTCAACCAATTGGGCTACCGACTGCCAAAGGAGATTCGCCCAAAACACTACAATTTGTTCTTGAATCCCAACCTGAAGGAGAAAACATTCTCAGGGAATATCACAATCAAGTTGGAGATTCTGAAACCCATTCAGTTTATTCCAGTTCATGCCAACAAATTGGCAGTGGAAACTATGGAAGTTTTGGCTTTACCCACTGGCGATGCAGAGCCTCAGGAGATCAAACCATCTTTAACCTTCCAGCATCCTGAATTGGAATATTGGGTGACAGAATTCTCTGATCCTCTAAAAGAAGGAAACTACTCGTTGAAACTGAACTTCAATGGAAGCCTGACTGATCGCATTGTCGGGCTCTACCAGAGTTCCTATAAGGACAAGGCGACGAATGAAACTAGGTGGACTTTCGTTCACATACCTTAAGATATTTTTTTGTATTTGTTTGTTTGATTATTATTTCTTTTTCTTTGCCTAGATGGATGGCTACATCGAAATTCGAGCCGACTTATGCTCGCCAGGCATTCCCCTGCTTCGACGAACCAGCAATGAAGGCATTTTTCGAAGTTACTTTGGTGCATCCAACAGCAGGAGGATATCATGCCCTTTCGAATATGAATGAAGTTGTAAGTATTTTTGGCAAACTTACCGTGACCTCGCAAGTATTAAATTCTCTTTCTCTCAGCAACGAACCGAAAAGGGTAATATCACCGAAGTGCTTTTCGCAGATAGTGTCCAAATGAGCACATATCTTGCTTGTTTCATTGTCTCTGACTTCCATAACAAAACAAAGAAGATCAATGCCATGGTTGGATCGGACTTTGATATGCGAGTGTTTGCCACAGAAGCGCAGATAGAGAAGGCAACATATGCATTGAATACAGGAGCGACTATCATCGAGCATTACATTAGTTATTTCAATTTGGCTTATCCTCTTCCTAAGCTGGGTAAATTTCCTGAAAGATTTAATTGTAGGCGAGATGCTAAAGAATTATGTTTCGTTTCATTGTAGATATGGCTGCTATTCCTGACTTTGTGTCTGGTGCAATGGAACATTGGGGTTTGGTTACCTTCAGGGAGACTGCATTGCTCTATGATGAGAATACCAGTTCAAGTGCAAACAAACAGCGTGTGGCGACAGTCATTGCTCATGAGTTGGCCCACATGTGGTTTGGAAATTTAGGTAAATTTTTAATACATTTCAGTTATAGGTTGCATTAAATAACTTGAGTAGCGAGTGATAGAATTGAATGAAAGGATTGAGTTCTTGCTATGTTGCTGTGAACTCTGACAAATTAGGTACAGACATAAGCGTGTGTTTATGTTGGAGCTGTAATAGATTAAATTCCAGCAGCGCTGCGAGCAAAACTAAGAAAACTCTATAACTCAATTCCTAAATTCTAAGAAATCCTAACCCATCTTTTTCCAACTAAAACTTTTTCTTTTTTTAGTAACTATGAAATGGTGGAACGATCTTTGGCTAAACGAAGGATTCGCCTCATATATTGAATACAAGGGTGTCAATAGTGTGCATCCCAACTGGAATATGGTACCTAAGCAAATTCTTAATTTAACCAACAAAATGAATTTGAATTACATTATCTTCGTATAGTTGGATCAATTCTTAACGGATGACTTACATGGCGTACTTAAATTAGATGCAACGCTAGCATCTCATCCAATTGTCCAAACTGTGGAAAGTCCAAATCAAATCACTGAACTTTTCGACTCCATAACTTACTCCAAAGGTGCTTCAATTATTCGTATGCTAGAGGGATTCGTTGGTGAGAATGTCTTCAAGGAGGCTGTTCATAATTATCTAAATGTATATCAGTTCAGTAATGCTGAAACCGATGATTTCTTCAGTGAATTTGAGTCCTTCGGTTTGGACTTTGATGTCAAGTGTGTTTTTGTCATTTAATCTTTCACTTTCATTGTTCATTTGTATTTACAAACTTTTCATTTAGGCTTATAATGAAGACATGGACAGTTCAAATGGGTTTCCCAGTTGTTGAGGTTGTAAAAACTACTCCGACTCAATTTAAACTTACCCAAAAACGGTTCTTCTCCAATCCAGAAGATTATAATGGAACTTATTCTGATTCGGAGTTCAAGTATATTTTTGGAATGATTAAATTTATTAAACAAAAATCTAACAATTTTTTTTTTGCAGCTATCGTTGGACTATTCCCATTACATTTACGACTAGCGCCAATCCAGTTGTTCAGCACACGTGGTTCAACTATGATGATTCAGAGAGTATGAGCTTATTTTCATATCAATCCTTCATGCTAGTAAAGTTCACGTTTATTTGCAGTTTATATCGACCTCCCTTCGTCTACTGACTGGATTAAGATTAACAAAGATCAAGTTGGCTACTATCGCGTAAATTATCCACAAGAAATCTGGGAAAACATTAATAAGGCTTTGATTAGCACACCGACAGCATTTTCTGTGTCCGATCGTGCGCAATTGCTAAATGATGCTTTCACTTTGGCAGATGCCACTCAATTACCATTCGAAACTGCCCTTGATTTGACGAAGTTCCTACAAAACGAATTGGAATATGTGCCATGGAACGTGGCCTCATCAAAGCTCTTGTCAATGAAGAACCTACTCTACTACACGGATGTGTTCAAAGACTTCAGGAAATATGCTAATGAATTGCTGAATAAGACTTACGAGAATGTTGGCTGGGAAGTTGATCAAAATGATCATTTGAAAAAGTAAGTCTAAACTTGAAGAAGTAACCAGCTAGATATTATAATTAAATACTTGATAGCTTACTCCGTGTTTCGATATTGGATGCTGCATGCTCTTTTGGTCATGCAAGTTGTCTTCAAGAAGTCGGTTCTAGATTCAAAAGTTGGTTGAGCAATCCGAGTTCAAGACCAAAGCCCGATCTGCGTAATATTATTTATCTCCATGGAATGTCGGTGGCAGGTACCGAGGAGACGTGGCAACAGATGTGGGATATTTTCATAGCTGAAACAGATGCAAGCGAGAAATCAAAATTGATGCAGGGACTATCAGCAATCAAAGAACCATGGATCTTACAGAGGTGTGTAGTTGCCTTAGTCAAGTAATTTTAATTTTTTCATCGTTGTCGGTTTTTTTTAGATTCATTGAACTGGCTTGGGACGAGAGTAATGTTCGTGGTCAAGATTATTTCTCGTGCTTGCAAAACATTGCTCGTAATCCGGTTGGTCAAAGTCTTGTGTGGGATTATGTTCGTGAGAATTGGGAGAAGTTAGTTGAACGCTTCGGAATCAATGAACGTTATTTGGGAAGATTGATTCCAGGAATAACAGGCCGTTTTACGACCAATCAAAAACTAGAAGAAATGGAAATATTCTTCGCAAAATATCCAGATGCAGGTGCTGGCACAGCAGCACGCAAAGAAGCTTTGGAAAATGTAAAATACAATATTAACTGGTTGAAAGTTAATAAGAACCAAATTGAGAATTGGTTGGCAAAGAATTAGGTTTTTATTTATTTTTAATATGAAAAATGTATATTGCGTAATATTTAAGCTTAATTGTAGCTTTTATTTCGTTGTGCCTAGTTTTTTTATTTTTATTATAATTATTTAAAATACAAAATAAAAAAAAACAATGAATTATCTGAATTGTTTGAATTGTTAAAACATACATACATCAGATGTGGCTACCTTTTCCTATTTTTTATAAAAATGGTATCAATTTTAAAAAGTTTAAGGCCCTTATTATGAATAGCGAACCAAACGTTCGACTTAAGTCGAATGATTAAGCTAACGAGCTTCCACACTCGGTTCAGAAATCAAAGCTACCAACGGCTTTTTCATGGATAACACACATAAAACGACAATAAACGATACGGATTTAGAAGCGGGAATTAGAGTTTTAGTAAAACGACTATCGTTTTAATGGTTAGAACTTAGAAGGGTGAAGATTGAAATGGTAGGTAAAGTTTTAGATTGAATTTACCTTCAAAAGGACTGACTAAAAAAAACTTTTCAATGTCTACTATTGACATTGGAGCTGCCCATAAATAATTCTGATGCAGCAAATTGATTTACTGGGTGTATCATCATTCACAAATTCAGCGTCGGTCGGCGAGGATTAAATGGGTCAAGAAACATTCGTTCAGAAAGGAAAATTTAACAACTTTGAATTCTAAACTTGGGATGACGTTGAAGGATGATGTCATTCGCGATTTAAAACTAGGTCTACATGCAATCTTAATAAGATCCAAAAATAAAATCGTAACGAAACCGTCAACAAAAATTCCTTTAATATTAATTGTTCCCGAAAATAGGTTTCAAAGCAATAGAGAGTTTATTGTTGAATGTTAGAAAAAAGGGAGCTTACAAAAGAGAAGCTTTCATCCGAGAGTGCCGTAAGGATCCTACAAAAAATTCTATAGTGTCCCAAAGGTAGTGAAAATATTTGGTCATTTGTAAAAAATATTAGAAATACTACTTCGTCATCGGTTTGAATGCTCGTCTTCAATAAACTTTTTCTCCCCCTCTGATCTGGCTGAAATTTATAAGCCTTCATTCGTCCAAAACTTGAGTATAACCTTTGTATACAAATTTATTGGAATTTTTAAATTTTTAATTTTCAAAAATTTATATCTCGCTTTGTAGATTTTTAGTAAAGTTCTGGAATTTTGAATATCTATTAAAAAAAAAAATAAATGAATGTTCTACTACCTTCCGTTTAGAAGTTAGTTTTTGAACCCTCGTCGACCGGTTTTATCCTTTTTTACCCGACTTAAGACTAGATTTTCAAAAATTCCCGTCTTAGTGCTCACTTACTTAAAAAAGCAAAAGACAATGGGCAAATTTGGCCCAGCTCCAATAAGAATGATCTTTATATCATATATAGGTACGTGTTCATACATTATTTATCAGTTAACCGTTTGCCTAAATTCGCTGTGTTGCGGAAGTTATTTAATTTTTAGTAAAATGAGTTTCACGTATCCAAATCTCTATTTTCATTAATTTCCTTTAATATTTTCTGGTTTCTTTATGTTTACTTATGTAAACTAATAAATAAAACATTAATCAGTACATTATCAGTTAAGTTTTAGTCGAAATATATAATGTCAGTGTAATATTAATTTATTTAATTATACCAAAAAATTGATTTTTTTACACATTAACGCTTCCTCCTTAAGTTTATTATTCTCTGACCCAGCTTATATGGTAGGTTTTAGTGATAAAAACAAAATATTATGTGAAAAAAAATTTTATTTAAAAATTTCATAATACGTGATTTTTTTTTTAATCGGAATTTCAGTAGGGTAAATTAGGGTAAACAATGAAAAAGGTCTAGATTCTATTTTCCAAGCCAAAAAAGACAGGGAATTGATTTTTCTTGTGATCAATAGATCTTTTTAATAAAAAAAGTCATGCATACAAAAGAAAATTCTAGAAAATCTAAAACCCAAGAAAAATCGTTTAAGAGCAAAAAAAATAAAAATAGACCTTGAGAAAAAAAATCACCTAAAATCAGGGTAATATTTTCTAGAAACAAGTTTTATAGTTTTGAGAAGCAAATAAGAAACTAAAAGACCCGTATTTGCAAAATTTTCAATTTAAGCTTATTCCTTGGTTAAATGAATTTTTGAACAATATATATTTTTAATAATTAATCAGTTTTTGTTGGATTTTGAGAGAAAAAACTGCCACTTTAGAATTTGATATCATAACACTTCTACCTTTTAACCCACTTAATTACATTTTGGCCATACTTTCATTCTCCAAAATTTTCGGTCACCTCTCTGAGACGATTATAATTATTTTAATTAACGCACTGAAAAATTTCAAATTATCGATAGTTAAAAGTTTGGAAAATCCGAGTGTGGACAATGTTTTTGGAAACAACATAAAACCATCGTACCTACATGTAATAGAATTCTCCGTATGTTGATGTTGTTTTAAATGAAAATACCAATGAAAATGAAAAGGAAAAAAACCAAAATCCAACAAAAATTGATGACAAAAAATATACATACAGTCATCGGCATAATTATTTTGACAGTAGTGTGATCGGTCTTCTGAGTGAAAAATTGGTAACGGTAAATGCCATGTTGTTATGGCTTGTTAATCAGTGGAAGTATATAATATTTGATATTTCTTATTTATAGACAGTATAATATAAATCATTTGAATCGTGTCTTTCGAATGTATGTATCAGTTTGTAATAACAGTGCTCGTTTTTTATAGGCATAAGTATTTTGACTAGAGTAGGTAAGATTTGGTAAAATTTTTTGTCGTTTTTATTTTTTTTTTATACAAATTGTATGATTTCCTTTATTTTAAACTTCTCTTAAAGGAATATTGGTAAAAAATCGGAGTTAAGCGTAGAAATTAGAACAACTATCGTGGCAAGGTATAACAGTGATTAAACGTTGAAATAAATTTGTATGGAGTTCAATTTACAGAGGCAAACAGTCATTACCAGATAAACAAACATAAAAAAACAAAATCTGTGCGAAATTTGAGGCATATGGGGAAGAAAAAGAAAAAGTACAGCAAAAGATGATAGAAAACTTCTGCGCGAATTTGATAAAAACCCTACATTGACACCAAAAGCTCTGGAGTTGCAAATGAAGAGATATACTCAAAATCCCGTTAATGAAAGAACAATACGTAGGCGTCTTGCTGAATCCAATTTTGGAACGTATTCTGTTAGAAAAATACCCTATATTACCTCCAGGAACAAGGAAAAGCGGTTACAATTTGCGAATTAATAACTCCATAAGCCCCTGAGCTTCTGGAACAGAGTTTTATGGCCTGATGAGAGTTCATTTGAGTTTCACGGCTCCTATAAAAAAGAATTTGTTCGATTGCCAAAAGAACAACGTAAGAAAAAAGTTCCAGTTTTTTCCAGTTTTGCAAACAGTGAGTCACGGTGGAGGTGTATCATCAAGTGGTCAGGGGAACTTAGTCCCAATTGATGGAACAATAAACCAACAAAGTATTTGACCGTATTGAATGAGTACGCATTTCCAGCTGGTGATAGACTCATCGGGGAGTCGTTCATTTTCAACAGGACAATGCGCCATGTCACAAGAGCCGAATGATAAGTTACTTTTTGCAGTACATCGAAGTAGAAACACTTGACTGTCCACCGCAAAGTCCCGATTTAAATATCATCGAAAATGTGTGGGCGTATGTAAAGGGAAAGAGGAGTTTTTCTTTAACACAAACCAGAGAAGACACGATTTTGAAAGTAAGAAGGCTTTGGGAGGTAGTTCCTGTAGAAAAGCTTCAGAAACTTGTAGAATCCGTGCAAAAGTCATAGCAGCTAAATCAGTATACACATTTTATTAAAAAGTGCTATTTTTTTTTTTAATTTGTAAAGATAATTTTTTTTTAACCATAAAATGAATTGTCAAAATAATTATGCCTTAAGGTAAAGTGAATTTTGTATGTTATTTAAAAATCCAATACATTATCCAATGGAAATAACTTTAATATTTTTACAAATTGACCTAATAACAATTTCCCATTTTCAGTTTCATTAATTTATATCTGAAACTCGAAATATATTATTTTGTCACTTGTCAAAATAATTATGCCCATGACTGTATATTGTTCAAAAATTCACTTACCCAAGAAATAAGCTTAAATTGAAAATTTTGCAAATACGAGTCTTTAAGTTTCTTATTTGCTTCTCAAAACTATAAAACTGGTTTCTAGAAAATATTACCCTGATTTTAGGTGATTTTTTTTTCTCAAGGTCTATTTTTATTTTTTTTTTGTTTTTAAACGATTTTATCTCGAGTTTTAGATTTTCTAGAATTTTCTTTTGTATGCATGACTTTTTTTTGTTAAAAAGATCAAGATCTATTGATTACAAGAAAAATCAATTCTCTATCTGTTTTGGTTTAGAAAATAGAATCCTACTGAAATTCCGATTAAAAAAAAAATCACGTATTTTTAAATTTTTAAATAAGGTTTTCTTCCAAATTAAATCTATACCTTTTTCAAGGTCGTTCCTATTGGAGCTGGGCCAAATTTGCCCATTGTCGTTTCTTTTACAAATTATTCAAGTGAGTTTCGTATCTTAAATAAGCGAAAAAGCTCGTATAGAACCAGGGACTAGTGACTTTCAAAGTTACAATTCTCAAGCATTCCTGTGTGCGCGTTTTTGGCAGGAATGGGTGGGACATACAATTTGCTGCCGAATCCGAGGGGCTAAGATGAGAGGCACTTTTTCGTATTCTTGGAGTATTTGTCGGCAGTCCCTGTGAAAAAACATTTCTATTTTTAGGTGGCATAGGCTAGGAATCGAACTCAAAACCTACGCGTAATAGTCCTAAGAACTAAACATCACGCCATGTATCGTATATTCGTATCTTGCTCTATAATAAAAGAGGTTTGTTAAATATTTTAGGGCGAGTTGGGGGTAAATGAGGACAATTTTAGGAATTTCAAAGACAAATAAATAAAAAAATATATCTTATCATTTTAGACATGGTGCTAAGCTTATATATAATAACAACAATAGTTCTGTATCTAATGAGTTGATGGCAGTCTAACATTTAAAGCAGTACGTTTATTTTAAAATGAGGATATATGGAAACTTGGTTCAGCCTTCTTTTGCTTGATAAAGACTTCGAAATGCGCGTAAATAATGTGAAAATTTAATTTACTGTGACGTTTTACCGATTTTATCAATTATTATCAATCAATATCTATTATAAATGTATTTTTATGGTAGTGATTATTTTATAGAGGTTTTGTCCGCAATATTGAAAATCCTTTATTTCATTTTAATTTGTCATTTTAAATTCATTAATTTAATTATTTTGTTATTTATAATAATTCAATAATTTTTTGTAAAATGTGCGGCACTTTGTCAAACATTAATAAATTACCCTACTTTTTTGTTTTACAAATTTATATTTCATAAACTAATGTTCAACTTGCTAAATTGCTGTAAATATTATAACCCCTTTTTTTTGCTTTATGTATGTATGTTTGTACATACATACTTTTTTGCTTGTTGTCAACAACTTGCAACGGAAATCTTTTTTTTTTCTTGATCAACTAGCAAGCAGTCAACACCTCTTGCCCTTGGTAATTTGGTAAATTCTTTAAAATATATTGTGTACTTATACGAAACTGAAACGTGCAGTGTTTTTATTCGGTTGTTCTTAGCTTGCCACCGTTAGGTATATTTCCCGGTTGATTAATACGACCAATTATTTTTCAATAGAAAACACAAAAATTTTATATACCTATACCACGAATTTCTAGAGTTTAACATTTGTGCTTGCTTTTTAATAGGACTGGAAATTTCAAATAAAAAAATAAACTGTAAATAGAACACCGCACAGACGTTCTTTATTTGACCAAAAGAACGTTTTATTTACATATTATGTCGAGTTCCTTTCAACCAAAAAAAAATCGATCCCTCATGATTTGGGATCAAAATCTCTGATCCCGATTTTAAGAGGGATTTACACCTGCAAAAAACACGCACTTGCACACACACAATAGTAAAATGTCATTTATCAAACGTCATTGTGAATTTTGTGATTTATTTTGTTCTCGATCGTTTGTGGTGTAGTTTTGTGTAAATAAACTTTTAGTAAAAATAATTATAATAGATACATATTGTGTTCTAATAATATACGAACTTATTATGCCTTCGTCATCTAGTGATTGCCTCAGTGATTTGGACGGATACTTCATAGATCTGGACAGATTTTTTACACAAAAGAGGCATTCCCTACAAAATTTTGTGCAAGATGTAGGTGATGATGCTTTTTATGTAGCACTTTTTTCACCTTAGGATTTGCAGTGTGCTCGATGTATGTTCGGGGCGAGCTCTAAATGACTCACGAGACCCAGGTTTTTTCTTGGAGCAAGAATTCGGAGGTGCCAAAATTCAAATCAACTGTTGGAATTCAGGCAAAAACAAGTGATGATACATTTCTTGGTAAATATGAGATATTTTGTTATTTATTTGATATCACGTATGTTGTTATAGACGCAATGCCAAAATACACAACAGTCTATGAAAAAGTCAAATGAACGAAAAAATCAGATGGGTAAATTTGTAGTACCGTTCGATGTAAAATAAAAACCAGAGTAGCCCTGAGTTTTTTTTACAATTGACTGACATTCCCTTCCCCATATTGCCCTGGGGCAGTGAACATCAAACAAACCTATTAGGTTTTATGATAAACCCAACATCAGATCGACGTGACAAACAATTTATAAATATAAAATTAAAACCTTTAAAAAAACACTATTATTAAATTAAATTATTATTAATATTAAATTAAATTATTACCAAATTTTAAAATCAGAACTACCGAATATCACGCATGGTTTCCTTCCGATGAGACGAAACGGTTATAGTGCTACTAGAGAATCACCAAGAATTTTAAATTTCGATTTTGAAGAAAATCGTTGGCTTCGTCTTCTCTTTAATCGATATAAATGAGGATTTGATTAGAATCTAGAGCTTAAAAAATCGCAAGTGAAAATTCACTAAAAATTGAAAACAGATAATTCAATAAAAAGATCAAACGTTTTTTTTTAATGTAAAATGTGATGTGTAGGTATGTTTTGAAAAAAATATTTATAAAACAAAAAATGTATGTAATATTATTTAAAATTGTTTTTCGAAATCAAACGAAGCATGTCTCTTGCTTCTCTCTGCTGCCTTTTTTCCTCCCTTTTCTCATTTTCCTTAAATTTTCTTCCATAATAGACTCTGCCTTTTGACTTAAATAGCTCTCGTATAAAAGAACTTGGACAGACTTTCGTTCCCTCCGTTTTAATGGTGTATTTTCGTTAGAAGCAACTTAGAAGCAACAGAAGTTTTCAGTGCCTCAGATACAATTCTATCCGGTATACTAGCCTTTTCCGTTTTTTGGAAGATTAATACAGTTCAGTTATGTCATGAATCCCGACATCATAGAGTAGACTGTTTCTTCCCGCACGGCTCCCCTTGTGTTGTTTATATTAAAATAGTTTTTAGAACCTGCTTTCCTGTGACACGAATTTTAAAATTTTTGCTAAGGAGTTGCTATTTGAGGCCACATAAGTTTTTTGAGGCTGCACTTTTTAAGTGGGCCAATAGAATCTATAAACTTCGTGGAAGTCTGTAACATAAATTTAGTTGAGTGTGTCCCAATTAAACGAACTATTTTCACTTTTATTTTATTTTCCAGTATCATCTTGTTGGTCATCAGGTACTTCTTCTGTTTGGTTATCGTAATTATCCTCTGAAAGGCATCGATCGAAAATGTTCTTCCGATAAAAACTCTCTAAGCTCGTCATCTTGATTTTGTCTACGTTTTCTTTCAAGGTGAGTATGATGTGGAGTGTGGCAGCATCCAACCATTTTTAGCTGTTGTGTACAACGATACCGGAAGCCCATCTGAAAGTGGTAGGCATAGTTCATCAAAC
Source organism: Epistrophe grossulariae (assembly GCA_929447395.1). Taxonomy (NCBI): domain Eukaryota; kingdom Metazoa; phylum Arthropoda; class Insecta; order Diptera; family Syrphidae; genus Epistrophe; species Epistrophe grossulariae. The sequence continues at coordinate 127,766,168 of OV839567.1, forward strand.
AAAATAGTAAAGCGAGGGTGTGCACAACGTAAACTAGCAAGAGCCTAATTCAACGGTAATTATCCGCTTCAATTAAATGCGATATCTCTTATCACATGTAAAAAACAAGGGGGGAATTTCGAAAAAAAAAATCAAACATGATTAGTAAGTAAGTACCAAAATAAAATTCCCATTTTTAAATGATTTAAAAAAATAATTATTTATTGGCTAATTCTTATCATCAAAGGTTATTAAATTATGTGAGTAAAATGTATTTTGATGAAGATGTGTGCCTGTGTGTATGTATGTTCATAATATATGTATTTTAAAAATTAAATATTTTGTTAAAAAGCATTGTCAGAAGTGGGATTCGAACCCACGCCTACAGAGTAGACTGCGACCTGAACGCAGCGCCTTAGACCACTCGGCCATCCTGACTATAAATCTAATATGTAGATGCCAACTTGAGAAGACTGGATTGTAGTGAGGGGTTAGCAACACAGTATGTCGTACAAAGTAAATGGCTCAGGAATGAATGGACAATTAGAGCATGAATTTCGCAAGGGTTCAAATAAGAATGATTCCTATTCAACATAATATAAAATTGACATATTTCTGTTGTTTGATTAATCACCTCATAAATTTTTAGTTACTATAGGATACAGCAACCCCATTTTTTTCAATTTTTCTGAGATTTTTTTTAACATTTCTTATTTAACTAAATTGTGAAGATCGTGTAGGGTGTACAGTTATGTATGATATATCAAATAAATTTTCTATTTCCCTATATCCGAATTGAAAAAAAAAACTTATCCTTTAGCTGCAATAACTAAAGAGTTATGAAGTGATAAATAAAACAACAGAAATGTGTCAATATCTCGGTCAAAAATTTTTTTAAACAATATATATCACTTGTATGAGATTTTTTAAAGCAACCGGTAAAACGATAAAAATCAAAAAGTGGTAAAAACTCACAAAAAAAAAAAAAAACTGGCAGTTTTTGAAACATCAATATGTGTCAAAAAAATTTAAATCGAAATTTCCGGATACACAGATAATTTTTTTTCAAATACCTTTCCAATGGTCTAAAATTTATTTCAATCGGACTAAACCCTGATTTATTGAAATTTTCTAATTTTTAACTATTAAAAATTTATATTTCGTTTTGATTTTATAGAATTTTTTTTAAATTAGTGAAGTTCTGGAATTTTAAATATCTATTAAATATAAAATAAATAAATGTTCAATTTTTTACGACCTTCCGTTTAGAAGTAATTTGAGCAAAACTCAGCCAAAAATTATGTTGGTGCGGTTCCATTTAAAATGCATAGGGCAGCTACCACATGCTCAGCCCTGTGGAGGAAATAATCTCATTGCAGCTTGTAGGGTGAAAGAGCAAAAGCCCTGAAGTTGGTTCACTAGATATTATAGGTACTCTACGCAGGCTTGCAAGATTGGGCTATTTATCGGAAATTGGGCTATCTATTTTTTTAAAAATTGCCGACAACAATTTCTGCATGATAGCCCAATCATAATCTTGGGCGACATTTTTTTTTGTACAAATAAATCGTAAAAATAAAACACTTTTCTCCCCTTAAATAATTAATGCTTTTCACAATTATTTGTCACCACTTTTTTTCACGGAATATCTAAATATCTTCTCAATGGTTAATAACCGCAAAAATATTAGCTTGAATTTCATTTAGCTGGGAAAATTTGTATTGGTATTTGGGTTATTTTGTCGGCTCCGATTTTGGGATATAAATTGGGCTATCGGACTAGTTCAAGACATGGCAACCCTGGCTCTATGCCATAAATATTGATGTGTACGAGTAGAAAAGTCAAAGAGATACCAGTATCTTCCAAAAGAGATTGTTCTATACGATCATTCTAAATCGATCTAAAGCGATAACGAAAGCGACTGCAAAGGATCCAACAAAAGCATTTCAACACTGCCAACAGCAGCTACCAATAGGTGAATGTACGCAAATAATTTCATATAATTTCATATTTCAATAACAACCAGTATCAAAAAAAGCTGACAGAACCCATATGCATAGAAGAAAATCAACAGGATTGTTGGGCAAATGCCCAATGCAAAAGCATTTGCCAAATATTCCAAAGATATGTCGTGCCAAGCCCACCCACAGCCATTATTATAGGACGTTGCATTGACTCAACTTAACATCTGCTCTTGATGTTCCAGAATGACATTGTTAGTACTCTTTAACTAAATAATGGTTTCGTGAATATATGAAAAAGCATTAAACAGAATTTGGCTAAGGGGACTAATGTTAGGTACTATTTTTAATTTTTTAGTTTTCTCAATTTCAGATTGTTATGACTGATTTCAATGTCTTCAACCTGGACGTGAAAACATTGAAATCAGTCAATAATTAAAAGCATCCAAGCAGGAATTGTCCAAGGATCAAAACAGGGATCGCGTCGGATCAACATGTTTTTTTTTTTTTAGATTTTTTTACATTTCTACCCTCGCCATATCTCTTATAGTAGTGCCCTAAACTAAAATGTGAATAAAACTTTTTTGTAAGGAGTTTAATTTGCTCTTATATGGTAGTTTAGACTTCTTCACTAATACGCCAACAGCTACTCTCTATACACATTCCTTACTTTTATCTATTACATGTGCCAAAGTTTTTCGTTTTATTTGCACCATTTTTTGCCTTGGACTGGAATTAGTTTCCTTTATAATGCGTTTGCCATGGTTCAATTATGATAAGTGTGTGTCTTGGACTGAGTCTCCTCCTGTATTCTCATAATACAATTATAGATTTTTTCTTCTTAGCCCCAATTTTCCAAGTTCAGTGTGAATCTGAAGAAAGCAATACTTCAGGTTCACCCTGAAACTACGAAGAGCTTACCTCAGCCTCGAGGAAAATTCTCACACCAGTGATAATTGTTCTTTTATTTTCTTAACGTATCATCATAAAGAAACTATTTTTTTGAAACATATTACCTAATAGTAAAAGTCTTTTTAACTAACATCGTACAAATAATTATGTATAGTATATTTCCACTTTCACACCACATTAAACAAAAGAAGCAATGACATTACCACAAAATAGGTCATTAACAGAACGTAAATGGCAATTATACTTGTAATTGATTTATGACTAATTTTATATTATCTATAATTAGTGTCTGCAAGCAGCCCCCGAATATTATCGCCTAAATCGAAGAGAGAAAAGATCTGGATATTTGTATACTTATAACAGTAGCGTACGCAGGATTTTTTTTGGGAGGGGCTCAATCTCAATTTTGGTAGAAATTTTTTATTAATGTATCACTAAAACAAAACTAGCCAAAAAATGAATATCAAGAAAACGAAAAAAGGAAAAAACCCAAAAATACTCCCTAAGTTATGAAGTGAATTTATTTAATTTTATAATCTTTTTATTTTGAAATAGCAATAGAAATTGATGAAGATTAATACCAATCTCCTTTTTTTTGATTCACCAAATCTTCAGGGATTACATCGATTTCTTTGTGAATATTCAATAAAGTTAATCCGTTAAGGCATTTGTTGAGGCCCACCGCCACGTTCTTAACCATTTCAAAGTGCAAAACTAACGTCCTGGCTCTGCAGACCTCACTGGTAGCACACAAAGAACTTCAATTACGTTTCTCAAATAAGGATACAAATCCGATTTGCAAAACGGAAGTGAAGTTTCCGGTATAGTTATCTCGGTTCCATCCTTCCACATAATTGTTTCCATATCTAAATTTTAAAATATTGCTACCTCAGTCAGTTTAATTTCAATTTATTTATTAAGCCTAGTACTCAGTTCGAGTGTAAACGAAATTTTCATAAAAAAAAAATTACAACTAGAAGTGGGTACCAAAATATAAAAGAGAAATATGAAAACCGGTTCTTCAATCATTTTCACCCAAAAATTTTCATTTCCCAATATACGGCAACATAGGCAAAAATTTAAGTTGTGGAAAATTGTGACATTTGTCAATCAATTTGTTTTGCTCATAATACAAATTCTGAAAATATAAGAAACAATTATTTCGGATTAAACGATTGTCTTTTCTAGCGTTTGTATTGTCATCAAGCAGGAAAAAGGAACAAAAACCTCTTTTTATGAACTTTTTCTTATTTTTTTTTAAATAAGAAAAAGAAAAACACAAATAATATTGATTTAATATTAATATTAATTGATTTTGCTTTTGTATTTTTTAAATTTTTTAAAATAACTATTAGGGGCCAGTTATAGCTTTCATTGAAACTCATCATTGAAAATTTTAATTGTTAATTTTGAGGCACTTAAAAAGTGAAATCAGTGATTATTTTAATGCAAATAAAAAGCTGATAACTCAATTATTATTTCTAGTCAAAAAAATATTTCATTTTGGCCCGGCCTATCGCAGGAAATGAATTTTTTTATTTCAATGATTGAACTAGGTACCTTATCATTGATCATTGAAATCTTAGAAATCATTTTATGGGAAAGATTGGGCCAAAATGAAATATTTTTTTGACTAGAAATAATAATCGAGTCATCAGCTTTTTATTAACATAAAAATAATCACTGATATCGCTTTTTTAGGGCCTCAAAACTGAAAATTAAAATTTTCAATGATGAGTTTCAATGAAAGCTATAACTGGCCCCTTATATAAATTGAAAATTAAGTATCAAGAATTCTTTTGAAAAATTTATTATAGGTTCATAAAAAAAGACTGAAGTGATGTACAAAATGTACACTACAATCCTACATAATTTACAATATTTTTTGGAAACAGGGGCAAGAAACGAACTTTTAATTGTTTCAAAAATTGCATAATTCAATTTAAATTTTTAAGAGTAGGTACATACTAACATATGCATATAATTCAATTAAAATATATAATATAATTTTAATTATATTACTAAATATATTTTGTATATTTAAATCTTTTTAATTACAAAAAAAGAGAATAGGTATAATAAGAGAGTTACCTTAGTTCCCCCCCCCCTGCGTCCGCCACTGCCTTATAATGATAATAGCTGTGTTTTTTTGCAAGCCCGGGGGGAATTGGATGAAAAAAAACACGTCGGTGCTAAACAATTAACATGTTAAATGCAACAACAACTAATCCCGGAGAATTCTCGGGGTTTAACTTAAGCGCACCGAAAAACTGTGTTACCGGCATGAATTTCATACATGTTATCGATAGTTTGTATGAAAACTCCTGTTTTTTACTGTCATGGCGTCGCTAATCCCCGCTGTCGTTTTTTTCAACCAATTCCCCCCGGGCTTGCAAAAAAACACGCCTAATGTCAGATTCAAACCCCGTGAAGACACTCATTAAACGAACAAAATTATACCAATAAGATTGTAACCCAGGTTTTCGTTCTTTTTCATTACAATCAGCGATGGGACTTTTTGAAAAAATGTCCGAAGTAGATTTAAAAAAAAAAAACGCTGTAGGTACTTTCAACTTTTTTGTAGTAGATTTTTATATTTTCAAAATATAAATAAGAAATAACATAAAGAAACATAAATAATTTAAAATAATAAAATAAATATTCATTTCTCTTTAAAAAACATAACAAAAATACAACAAAACAAAAATTCATACAATTATATTCATATCAGTCTTAACATTTTTTCAAAAGCTAGATTTTCAATGGCCACGTTCGAATTATAGGCCGATAGGGTATCTAAGATCGTTTTGCATCGGATAAGTTTTCGAACGACCAAAACCGGATTAGATAGGTTTGTCTGGTATTTTATATTTATATGTATACATATATTTTATTTTATATTTTATTTTGTTCGGTAAAAACCAGAATCTATGTGAAAAAAACCACAAACTAGAAATCCCGCGTGTTCCGCCACAGAAAGTGAGAGACTAGACGCTGAAAATCAGCTGACACGTATTCCAGATGTCAGCTATTTTTTTTTCACAAAAATCCGAAAAATTTTAGGATACCTTTCAGATTTATTTAGGAAAATAGCTGGTTTGTTCATCAGCTGTTTTTTCCTATAGGATTACAACAGCACAAACAAATCAGGATTGATTTTAAATTTTACTCGAACGCGACCAATGTTTTTTTTTTAAATTGTCCGTCTTCTACATAAGTCAGCTGTTACTTGTCACTTTTTAGTCTTTTTTTAATTTCTTTTTTACAAAGAGTTTTTTATTTATTTTGTTATATGAATTGTTTTTTAGTTTATTAAAAATGAATTTATTTATTAAGTTTTACAGTTATTAAAAAATAAAACCTATTAAAGGAGCAAAATGTGCTTTTGCGTATTTGTGTATATCTTTTCATTATTCTTAGGTGCAGGGTACAAAGCTGATTTTCATGAATTTTTTTTGGTGTATTCATCGAGATAAATGAAGATATTGTAATCTCTTTATTTTTTGTTATAAATTACATATATTTATATTAAATGAACGTGATAAATAGATAGATTGAATAGATTAAATTTGCGTCACTTTCATTTTTTTAATTTCAGAATAAATTTGACACATCTAGTTCTTATTCCTTCACTAAACCACTTTCTTCGGTAGTTTAACTTTGTGAACGTCAGTCGTCGCGTCATCACTTAGTAGACATTTTGTTTTATTCATAAAATTTTTCACTTAGTCCACGGAATAAGGCCTAAGCCTTCGCTATTCTACTTTTATTAATTTGGCTGTAGGTTAAAGTAAAAACTATAACTTTTAGTCTAAGGTTAAAATTAAAGTATTTACTTCAATTCGTATGCATAAAATTAAGTTCATAGGTACTTGCTGGTAAATACTATCAGATACTAAATTCATTCAAGTAAATACTAAGAATTCATCGGAAATTGAAGTAAATACTGTTTTTTGTTCTATTTATGGTAAAAAACACAATTTTTTAAAAGATTAACACTTGTACAATTTCCAATTAGATCAGAAGTTGCTTGTGTATTGATGGGCGGATATCCTTTCTAATTAATGTATTCTTCCTAACGAAAAAACGATTTCAATTTTTCAACATGAGATCATTCCTAGCTCCTCTGCATAGCTGTGTTTCATAAACCATTCATCTTTTGCAATGCAGTTGTTCTTCATAATTTGATGGAAATTTTATCGAAAGGCTTAATATTTTATTAGTTTGCAGAAAAATACTAACTGTTCTGAAACAGTATTTCGACTTATGTAGCTTATAACTTCCCAAAAACAAACCTGAAAACCTGGAAATATTGAAGGTTTAAAGCAAAAAAGTATGTACATACTTTAAAACGTTCAAGTTGCTATTTTGCAACTTTGAAAAAATGAAGTAATTCCTACAGAAATAAAGTACTTAGGTACTACTTTTCATGCATGCGAAATAAAGACTGAAAAAATTCATCCGAAAAAAGTAAATACTAAGATTTTATGCTTTTAATTGAGTCATTAATGGTGGATATCTGCCTGAGTGTGTTGTTCACTCTTAGATTCTATATGTCATTCTTTTCGAGAAGGATGGATAACACATATGACACTTCGAAGAAACCTACACTTCATATAGCAGTATATATTCATAATGATGCTAGAACTGAAAAACGCACACAAAAAATGTCCGTTGAATCCAATTACAGTGACCAGTTAGGCAAGAGTTTTGCAAAATATAATTGACAATTAATGCATCATCACTTCAATAAGCACAGATCCAGATGACCGATATTCGCAAGGACGCACGTGGAGACTGGAGAGTCAACTTGTTGTATATCTTCGTGTTTGTGCGTTGGTGACAAACGATAGCAAGATATTTAGTTCTCACGTATTCACAAATCTTCCTCCCACAAAATCTTGTGAAAAAAATCCTCCCTCTTTTTTAAGATGCAGCAAAATGTGACCACTTATAATGGATTATAAACTCCACAACCAGTTTATTTTGTTGTGCAAGAAAAATATAAGAAAATCTTTTTTATTACTCTTTACGGGAATCCGGAACAAATTAAGCAAATCTAAAATTTGCGGTCTAGTGAAGTTCAAAACGAATTGACATTTATTTGTTTTTAAAAAGTGAATAAAAAAAAATTTTTAAATTAAAAAAAATAAAATTTTCAATGTATTAAATGTTTATTGGCTTCCACATGTCTTCCAAAGTCTTATTCGCGATTTCCTGAGAAAAAAAAAGCAACAACAAAAAAAAATGCAACGAGATGTTGACTCCTTGACCGCAGAATAACTTCAAATTCTAACCCAAAAGATATCAATTCAAAATACACAAATGCGCTGGTCCAGATAGTATTTCACCCATTGTTCTAAAGAGGTGTTCTTTCACGCTGGCACAGCCTCTGAGTAAGCTTTTCCATCTCTCCCATTCTATACTGGTCTCTTTCTGAGTTAATGGAAAACTGCACTGCATTTGTCCAGCCTGTCCCTAAAATGGCAAATCTTCCTATTCCTCTATCGTCCAATTCCCCTTACAATAGGTCCGATGGTGATCTGCTGGTATATCTCACCGAACAGTGGCACGAATCTTTACATCGTTTTGGAGAAAGTAAGATTATTGCACTTGATATTTCAAAAGCGTTTGACAGAGTTCATTTTTTGTGTGTTGATAAACCTGAAAAACTTCGCCTTACAGTTGCCAGCATTTGCACAGCGACATCGAATTTAGAGTTCAGGTCTAACGTTGATGTCGAAGTCGATGTTGCTGTGTTAATGTATTCAAAGCCATTTAAAACCACTGGCTCTAAAATGAGTAATGTGGTTGTCAAAGTTTCTGTTGAAGTTGCTGCGCCAATCTGTTTCTCGGTTAAAACTAGAACGGAAGCATATTATAAGCTCATTAAATTCTGATCTTGAAAGCATTGTCCAATGGAGAATCAAAAACCGAATTTAATGCTTCTAAAACTCAATGCTACTTACTTTCGTTAAAGCGGAACCCACATCTCGTGCCTGTATCCATGAGTGGCACTTGCATCGAAGAAACTGAACAGTCCTTGGTATTGGGCATCGCAGACCACTTTTTTTGTGGAATGATCACATATTCGACGTCGCCAAAAACGTTGCTAAGTATTTAGGTTTTCATCAGCGATACAAGAAATTTTTTTTCCCTTCTGATCTGGCTATAATTTATAAGGCCAATTCATCCGTCCAAAGCTTGAGCATACTCAAGTATCCAGATATTCGAGTCGTTACGTAACTCGCATATCTGGGCAGGTGCCTTAATCACGTTCTTTTGTCTTTTGGATAGAATCAAAAAAAAAATATTCTTCTCACGAACACCGTCGCAATGTTTCCTGTCGATGCTATTTTTCTAAGAGTAAACTTACTACTCCCCTATAAAGAATAAAAAATAAAAATTAAAAAGATACAAAAATGTGCTATTCAAAATAAAATAAAATAAAATAAAATAAAATAAAATAAAATAAAATAAAATAAAATAAAATGAAATAAAATGAGATAAGTTAACAGTATGCACTCGTTGACAAATCCAGGAAAATGAGTCCAGAACATTTTTGTTCTGTTTAACAACCTTAATCGCTTTATCTGCAGAGGTTAAGTTCGCATATTTTACGATGTTTTTGATCCTATAAAGTTTTCCATTTTAACAACAATTATGCCGCATTTACTCGAAATTATAGTAATGTCTCCTTCTAATTAACCTTCTTTCTTTGAAGCATAATAGAAGTTTTGTTTAATCAACAAAGTTTTTTGATAGTTTTAAGGGTATTAAGCCAGTCAAAAAAATATTCATATCAAAGAAATAATACTTTTTCCTATATTCCAAGTTCCGACAGTCCTTGGGTACGAGTATAATATAATCGTAATTTAAATCGTATCACGTCCGTTGAGGTTAGTTAAGGTTTTAATATTTGCCTTTATTCTTTCTGTTTTGTGAATTAACAACCCAAAGATAAAAATATGAAATATGCGACTGTGGGTAGCATGCTACTTCACTAATCTCTTATATGGCTATTAAGAGGTTTAATATTGTAGAAATATTCGGCAAGAAAAAATATTTAAAATAAACTGGAAAAATTAAAAAATTTGTTATACCCAACAAGAAATAAGGCAAAACATTAATTCATAGAATGACAATAACATGTTTAATCAATATTATAAACACAAACTCAGCTAATTTTGTATCATATAAATTTTTATTGTAAACAAAATATTTCAACTTAAATTCCTAATAAAATTTTTATCGAATTTTAAAATTGTATGTATTCGTTCATGTGGTGAAGCCTGAAGGTCGATAAATGGAAACATTTGAATTCTGTATTATTTACCATAAATAAAACGTAACATTCATATTTTCCCCCCATTACCATCAAAATAAATGCTTGCTTTATTCTAAATTTTGTATATTCGATAAAATCTGTTTGTATTAAATAAAAATATGAAAAAAAGGTCTACAGGAAGTATAATATGATTTTTTTTTTCAATATCGAATTTCAGTTGAATTGAATATTATTATTATTTTCTCTCAATAGAAAACTATATAAATAGCGTATTTATCATATAATCCGACCGGAAACGTATTGAAGTTTTGTATATACATATGAACAATGTCTTAGTTGTAGTATCGTCCCTTTTGGGATAAATTCGTACATCTTATTTAGAATTCTAAAACTTCGTTCTTATTCTGTGTCAGAAACATTCCATAAATAGATGTTATTCAAAAAGAAAATATTATTTTTTATTTGATTTAACCTAGATTTTTTGGGAGGAAATAGTTATAGCCCATGTGAGATCCTCGACAAAAAGGGGCTAGTTTTGCGATAAATAGGATATTGCATTGAAATTTGAATAGAAGTTAGAGAATAGGATATCTCTAGAACACAATTCAGTTTAGAAGTCCCCATCGATTTTCCCAAGGGGTGATGAGGCCATGAATTTTATGAATTTTAAACGAGAATTTATTTCAGTAACTGGGTTTTACGTGAAATTTGTTTTAACAACAACATTTTTTTCACGATAACAGTTCCAAAAATTTTTGTATATAGGAAACGATATTTAAAAAATATCAATTTAGTGGCTGGAAACGGGTTTTTTTTTCGAATTCTTGACGAAATCATCAATCGTACTCTTGTATAGGTATAACTTCTCCTTAAAGTTTATATAATTTCTTATTTTATGTTTGCTCTAGGCGAGTCTTGTCTCATAAATAATTAATTTAGAGTCATTACAAATGGCCTCTTACCTGGGTTCTTGGATTAGCACTTGCCCTAGGTTAATCGTTATAAATTTTTGCACAATGACGCCTGATGTCATGTAAGCGTTGTAGATTTGGTGCTGGTCTGGCAGGCGATCAGTCATTGTAATTTAAATGGTGGAGGCAGTTACCCATTCATCTGCAAGCAGATATCCGTCCTTCTCTTCAGTTGGAAATAGAGTTTTTGGGTCTTCACGGCTTGGGTAAACGTTCATGCCCTTTATGTCTACATTCGATTCACTCGACTTCTCCACAGAGCTTGTTAGGAGATTGAGAAGGAAAGTTTTAGGGGGGTGGGAGTCTGGAAGAATTGGAATGACAGCTGAATGATCTGAAAGGTGGCTTGATGGGATGATGGTTATTGTGGGATGTGGCCAATTTCGGGCTCTTTCACATTCCGGAATAACAGCTTCCCGATTTTGGATACGTGACCCGTTTTTTTTTTTTTTTTGGGATTGTAGAATAACCCTTGCACCGTATGCCCCACACATGAAAAATCCAAAATTTGTAGTGAAGTTTGTATTCTGGATTATACTATAGCGACTGATGACCGGGCATCAATTTTAACCATCACTAACAATTGTTCCTTTCCACGGACTTGCTATTAATAGTTTTTCAGTTCTTGGGTGTTTGGTCCTTCGTTCTGCACTTGGATCAGCGACAAGGATTTCTTATCCTCCTGGCCCGCATATCTTTAAAGGAACATTGTAATGGTACGCATCTTGGGAATGACTAATGACATCTTCCAAGCATACAACCACGCCCTCCCAAGGGCTAAGTTAAGATGCTCTTTCTTCAACCAGTCTGCTGTTTGTTGACCAGCTTAGTCTACGACAAGCAGAACAGTTCTAAAGTGAATTTCATTAAACTTCAGCTTTACTTCTCGACCTTTGGATAATTCCTCGATGATGGTATCTTCCAGTTTATATCAGTTTGTTGGTAGTAAGAATGATCTGTGGCCTAATGGCTAGTGCGTAGGACTATTACGCGCGCCGATGGTTTTGAGTTAGATTCCCAGCCTGTTACACCTAAAAGCAGTAATGTTTTTCACGGGTTTTTGCATCTTGCGAGGAATTGACCAATCGTGCGTGCATCTCACCTTAGCACAGAGTTGTAAGTCATTAGCAGTTCCTTGCGAACTGTCGCTCCATTTAATTTATTGTTTTATTTATAAGAGTGACCCGAGGATTTTCCTTTGAAAGATTGTGTCTTTTGTGTTGATAGAAGAGTTTAGCATAATTCTTTTAAGAACGATGTTAAAGAAGTCGCAGGGCAGTTTATTTCTTTGTTTAAATCCATTTCTGACTTCAAAGGTAGGTATTGGATAGTGTTTGGTTAAAACGCGTTTTAAAAATGTTATCGTAGCAAGCAGCCCGTGGCATAATGGCTAGTGCGTATGACTATTACGTCGAAGGTCTGGGATCGATTCCCAGCCTATGCGACCCAAAAACTGGCTATTTTCTCTTGCAAGGAATTGAAAAATCATGCACGAATATCTCTTGTTATGAAAAAGTGCTTCTCATCTTAGCCGTTCGGATTTGGCAGAAAAATGTAGGTCCCCTTAATTCCTGCCAATAACACGCACACAGGAATGGTTGAGATTTGTAAGTCACTAGGTCCTGGTTCTACACGGGCTGTCGCGCCACCCAATTTATTTATTCATTTTTATCGTTTAGGTCTTTCTCGAAAAATTGGTTAAAACACATTTTTCAATATGACAATTAATTACATTCAAAACACAACACAAAGGAACAACTAATTAGAAACATATTATTCGCAGTCCCTATACACACCTTCATACTGGAACAAATCAACTATGTATAAGACTCAATACTTTTTGATGTGACTTGTTGAATTATTGAATCAAAAGGGTCTCTGACAGCAATTACTTAACGATAAATATACCTTATAAAGACAAACCAAGTAAACACCACCCATAACAATGATTCTTAGCTTTCGACATGTTTATATCTTATTTTTATCTATTATATAGCAAATTAAGAATTTACCAAATAAAAACAAATTTAGAACAATCTGTGCCATAAAAATATCCTTCCAAAAATTATCTTCATTTCTTCAACATTTTCTTATGTTCGTTACAATGCCAATTTATGTCCTCAGTAGTGATTGTGTATCGTAAAGCAAATAAATATCAAAACATACACATTATTGGGGATCGCAAATTGTATTGATTTGTGTTGACTGGCATACAATCACAAACTCCACACTCTTTGCCATACCATTAATATCAACATAAAAAAAAAGAAGAAGACAAAAGAAGTATCAGGGATATAAAACCTCACTCTCATGGACTTACGGATGCAAGGAATTCAACTGACATCCATTCAGTACTCCTACGACCTACGTATACGGTACGTGTCTACGAAAACATATTTACGATACGAGAGACTTTTGCACTTTTCATGGATTGGTATGCTGTATTATGGTGATTGAGAATAGTTCCCTCTTGACATTAACCCCCTTTTTCTTTTAGATACTCGTCGTCGAAGGTGTAAGTGATGTAATGTATAGGTATACGACTGCATACCAAGGTATGGTTTTTTTTTGCTTTTGAAATGTTCAAAAGGAGGAAGCTAAGGGTATAGTGTTTCCAGACTTTGGAAATAATATTCCTCTTATAAAATAAACAAAATGGTAAACGTTATACCCAAGCAACCCATAAAGCCTTGGACAGTTTTTTTTTCACAGAAATTTATCGGATCTTCTTAAATTCCAATTCAGGCGACGACAACATGAATGAGATTCAATTTAGTAGTATTCCCTACTCTCAGATCTTTAAAATTTTGGACCATCAAAGAATTTTTTTTTAAATTTATGTTATAAGGCAATATGGCAACTCTAGGTATATTCTCTTAATGCTGGACTACTGGTGATAGCTCTATATAGATATCTAAAGTTTTTCTTATAAAAATTCAAATCATTTCTCATGATTACGGTCTTAATGAAGAAAGGTGAAAAGGTTAAACAAAGGTGTGAAACTTTGAAAATTGTAGTACAAAAAACAAAAGACCAAACCAAGACATTCTTTTCTTTGAAGGAGATAATATCATAGGAGGGATAAAATTAAGTTCCTTGTTCCTTGTGCCTTTATATAGGTATGTATGTGTAAGAATTTCCTTCATTTATTTTATCGAATAAAAGAAAAAAATAATTTGATTTTCGATTACCAAATTTTAATTTTGATAAAATGTTAATTAAAGTAATGAGTTATTTGTATTTAGTATATTAAAAAATTTGTTTGTATTATTATTTATATAAAACTTACTGACGATGGAAGCATAGCTTCCGAAATGCATTTAAGTAAATAAATAAATAAAATAAGTGTTTTTAAGTTATTTAAAATAATATCTTTTATTTATTTAATTATATATAGAGTTGAAAATGTTCAAACTAAATATCTACTAAGTTTTTTTTTGTTAACAAAAAAGTGCTATCATTATAACGGGTCATAGGTTTATGTGGTTGTCAGCAGAACGCTAGACACACTCAGACCAAGGGGTTGGCCCATTGTAATACCATAGGAATCTAGGAAGCTTTCTTCCTACTCGTTGAACTATTTAGAGCTTCTTACTGGGATCATTGTAGTAGAATTCTCCTAAGTGGAGCCTCGTCCATACAACTTCTGCAGAAGTCGTTAGAAAATACTCCAAGCCTTGTTGTGTGCTTACCTATTAGACAGTGTCCAGTAATTTCACCTATGACGGAGCTAATGTGCAGTCTGCTTAGAGATATTAAGTTCCTAGAGCGCTTCAGATCCAGCATAGGCCAGATATGTTTTGTGGCCTGACATGTGGCAATGTTATGCCACATAAGTTACAGTAAGTAAGTTTACAAGTAGCGATGGGTATACCAGGTAGCATAGTTCCACTTTTGGCGAGTTCGTCTGCTCTACAATTGCTTGGAATGTCCCTATGACCCGGCACCCAGCAAAGGTGAATGTTTAACTGCTCGCCATCTCTATGAGAGATGATTGGCAATTAAGGGTAGTTTTTGAATTTGTAGAGACAGAATCCAGAGATTTAATGGCTGCTAGCTATCCGAGAAAATACGGATATCTGTGGTTGATATCACGTTTTCTTTGAGCCAAAACAGGACTTCTTTTATCGCCAAAAGTTCCGCTTGGAACACGCTACAGTGATTGGGAAGACGGAAGGATAGATTTAGTTTCAGCCTATCTGAGTATACACCTCCACCGTCAGTGTAGAATTGGATCGATTCATCTTTCAGGAAAGTCAGATTCTCCTAGAGAGATCTGGAAGGAATGGTAATTGGTAAATGGTGGTGTAATCTGTGATACTTGGGAGTATTTTGAATGAGTTCAGAATGATCGAGTGGCCAATATTATTGTTGGAACATTGTGAGGAGGCTTTAAGACGTATGGCTGTGCCTGCCCCCGTTTGTTTACAGAATATATCGAGAGGTGTGAGATGGAACAGAATATCTAATGTAGGGGCAGGAGTCGTACGGAGTACTCCGCTCATGCATCGGCAAGCTGAAAATTGGACCTAGCTTAGTTTGACAACATTTGTTGTTTTATCTAGAGCGGTCCACCATAATGGAGATAGAAAACCGCATTGCATTCAATATATCCATATGAATATAATACTGAACGAATACTCACAACCCTGTCCAACACCAAAAATATTAACTGGAAACAGAAAATCGTCCTAGTAACTAAAACTAGTACGTCCAGCGCTCGAAAATCGAGTGAAAATAACACTATCGTCGAATTGACAAATTTCTAGAAAATATATTGTAATTCACATGAAATTGTAGAAAACTTTATTTTTCGATGTATGCGATTTTCGAATGTACCCCAACATTAAGTAAAAAATCGCAAGAATAATTCCATCGTTTAAAAGCAGTCTTGAGCGTGTTTTTTTCCAAGCCCGAAGGGAATTGGATGACAAGAACGATTCAGGGCTAAATAATTTACATATTAAGTGCAACAACAACTAATCCCCAATGGGATTAGCTCAATTCTTTGCTTAAAGCCCTTCCACACTATCCCACTGAGTATTAATACATGTCAAATTGAAACTGGAAAAGAATTCCATGCTACTGCCAAATTTGCGGGAGAGAATTGCTTTTTCATTTTTTTACCACACACAACAGTTTAATTTAACCTTAATAAAAATGTTCTTATATTATGCCGATATTGACAAATGCACTTGATCTTCCACTTTGATTATCATCTACATATATACATAGTTAATTGGATTTCGAATACAGTTACTACGGGTTGAATAAATTGTTTGTACCTTTTCTAAAAAGTGTTTTATTTAACAAAAGAACTAGTCGTGACCACGAAATTGATGAAGATACCAAGCAGCACAACAACACATGAACCAGTCAAAATGAAAGACGTCATAATGACAGACGTCAAAATGACAGACGTCACAATGACGGACGTCAATATGACAGACGAAAACATGACAGATTCCAACATCATGTAGGGTAGTTACACTTTTTTTGCTGCGCATAACAATCAACTAACCAACTAGCAAGAAAATACCCACAAAACAAATTACACATCACAAAAAACATCACATACTTCAAGGAGCCCACGAGATTGTTGACGATGAACACATCAAAAACACATCACATACTTCAAGGCACTCACAAACATATATACATATATCTCAAAAAACACACATCACATATGTATGAACATACTTCTAGGCTTCCACGAGATTAAAGACGATGACGAGCTACACATCACAAAAAAAGCATCACATACTTCAAGGCGGTAACTAGATGTAGACGATGACGAACTTCAAATCAAAATAACATCACATACTTCAAGGTGCGCGCCCACGAAATTGATGATGATACCAAGCAGCACCACAACACATGAACCAGTCAAAATGAAAAACGTCAAAATTTCAAACCTCAGACGTCCAAATAACACGTCAATATGACAGAAGTCAAAATGACAGATGTCAAAATGACAGACGTCAAAATGACAGACGTCGAAATGACAGACGTCAAAATGACAGACGTCAAAATGACAGACGTCAATGTGACAGACGCCAATGTGACAGATGTCAAAATGACAGATGTCAAAATGACAGACGTCAAAATGACGGACGTCAAAATGACAGACGTCAATATGACAGAGGAAAACATGACAGATGTCAACATCACGTAGGGTAGTTACACTTTTTTTGCTGCGCATAACCATCAACTAACCAACTAGCAAGAAAATACCCACAAAACAAATTACACATCACAGAAAACATCACATACTTCAAGGAGCCCACGAGATTGTTGACGATGAACACATCAAAAACACATCACATACTTCAAGGCGCTCACACATATACATACATATATCTCAAAAAACACACATCACATATGAACATACTTCTAGGCGCCCACGAGATTCAAGACGATGACGAACTACACATCACAAAAAAAACATCACATACTTCAAAGCGGTAACTAGATGTAGACGATGAAGAACTTCAAATCAAAAAAACATCACATACTTCAAGGTGCGCGCCCACGAAATTGATGACGATACCAAGCAGCACCACAACACCTGAACCAGTCAAAATGAAAAACGTCAAAATGACAAACCTCAAACCTCCAAATAACACGTCAATATGACAGAAGTCAAAATGACAGATGTCAAAATGACAGACGTCAAAATGACAGATACCAAAATGACAGACGTCAAAATGACAGACGTCAAAATGACAGACGTCAAAATGACAGATGTCAAAATGACAGACGTCAAAATGACAGACGAAAACATGACAGATGTCAACATCAGGTAGGGTAGTTAAACTTTTTTTGCTGCGCATAACCATCAACTAACCAACTAGCAAGAAAATACCCACAAAACAAATTACACATCACAAAAAACATCACATACTTCAAGGCGCTCACATATATACATAATATCTCAAAAATCACACATGAAATATGTACATATGTACTTCTAGGCGCCGACGAGATTCAAGACAATAACGAACTACACATCACAAAAAAAACATCACATACTTCAAGGCGGTAACTAGATGAAGACGATGACGATCTTCAAATCAAAAAAACATCACATACCTAAAGGTGCGCGCCCACGAAATTGATGACGATACCAAGCAGCACCACAACACCTGAACCAGTCAAAATGACAAACCTCAAACGTCCAAATAACACGTCAATATGACAGACGTCAAAATGACAGACGTCAAAATGACAGACGTCAAAATGACAGATGTCAAAATGACAGATGTCAAAATACAGATGTCAAAATGACAGATATCAAAATGATAGATGTCAAAATGACAGATGTCGAAATAACAGATTTCAAAATGACAGATGTCAAAATGACATGTTTTGTTCTTAAAATTTTTTTTTTTATGAAAATTAAAAAAAAAAAATACAAATATTGAAGTTGTTCATTTTTTCTATCCGAGTAAAATCAAAAAGCAGAAAATTCCTCTCATAGATCATGCAAGTATTTTATATCAATAAATTTGAAGTATACATACCTACTTGTCCATGAATTTAGGCCATAGGGCGATCTATAAACTTATTGACTATATGACAAAAAAACACTTTTATGGACTTCTGCATAATCTAATTGTTAAACCTAAAAATTTGTGCTCAACATAATCTAACCAACATTTTTCGTATACGCCAGTATAAATTATAAACGAATTTCAAATGACTTTGTATTTGCATAATAAGTTATTTTCTCCATAGTATCCAATTAAAGGGTTTTTTCCTTGCCAGAATTTCTTAAAATTTGCCTAACTATTACCAAAGCAAGGTACCTACTAACTTATAAATTAGAAAACTTTCGACATCATTTATACTTTAAAAATTTCCATAAAATATATTGTTCAACTTTTCCTTAAGAATTTAATTTTGGAATTTTAGGTTGTGTCGTTGTCGGTCGTCGTCCCTTTTAATTCCTAGCTTTTGCATTTAATGACTCTTGGGAATAATATCTGCACTTAGCACTATGCTTCCACATTCCTATAATGATGACGACTGGAGACGTTAAATAAATGAAATGACAAGAAAAATGCTTCCTGAAAATAAGTAGGTTATAATATTCTAACTGCTTTACCTAATGAGCTTGTGGGCGTTAAAGTATAAGTTAAAGTATGCACCAAGGTTTTACCTCTTTATAGTCCTTCTGTATCTCATTTTCAAAAACACGTGCCTTATTTTGTAAAATGTAATTTAAAATTTGAACAAAGCTGAATGTACACATATTTGGTGACAAAGAGAGCTGGGGGAGCCATAAATATTGATCCTTTCAATGAAATGAAACTATATGTTCTTCGTCGTATCGTGCCTGTTGTATATTGGATCAATTTAAATTACATTTTCAAGCGTTGGAATTCGAAAATCTATACGACGAATTTCTGTTGTATTTGCTTTCTATACTTATGGTGTCCCAGTGCCAATGATTGAAGCATTTTGCAATCAATGTTTTGTGTAAATACCTTCACAATGCTCCTGTGAATCGCATGTATACCTACATTCTACAATCACGTGATGTGCGTCGGTTAGGTCGGTCCTAACAGTGCTAAATGCCTTTGGTTGCCATCTTTATTCTAACTCACAGCAATATACATATGGTCAACATATTTCAATTCCCAATTGTTATTCTGAATTCGGATGGTGGTCGAGAATTGTTCTGGTGATTAATGGTTATTTTGTGTGGGGGGATGAATATCTGTCTGTCTATCAATGGTTAAAGTAAAGGCGGACGTGATGTCAAACATACATACAGGGTGTCCCGAAATCACCGCCTCAGAAGAATACCATGAGCTCCTGAGGTCATTTTAAGTAGGTACAAAAATGTTAAGTATTTTTAAGAATACATATTGGGCTTTCATAATAATGAAAAAAAAGTATACTTTATAACGTGTTTTTGTGAAAATATCATATCGAAGTCAAAAAAACAACCTAAAAATGCATAAAAAATGTGCTTGAAAATAATTTGCGGGAAAACCTTTATCCACACAGAAAAAAAGTTATATGGTAGATACAAATTTCTTACTGTTCTTGTTTAAATTCAAAAATCGGTTGTAGTTTGGCAAAGCTAGAGCCAGTCAAAAGAAAAAAGAATAAAAATCATAAAAACCGTTATAAGTCGAAAACGAAGCGAAAACGAGAAAATTTCCTCTTAAGTTTTTCGACTTGAAATGACTTCAGGAATTCATGGTTTTTTTCTGAGGCGGTGATTTTGGGACACCCTGTATATGTAGAAGTTGCCCAAAACTTAAACCTCCGGAGTAACAGCCCAAGACAATATCCATTTAAAGCCAAGGGATTTTACATTAACAGATCGTGGTGTTAGTAATAAAAAAAATCAGGTTTCCTGGAACTGTGAAGTTATGTTCATGTTAAGGACTTTCAATATTATTTTCACCCTTCGCTGACCAGATTGAAAATTATATTCTTCAAGAAAACTATGCTGTTTTCAGTAGGACTTGTGTTAGAATAAAAAAAATTAAATAAATTTACATAGGAGGCCACCATGTTTGGCAAAATTAAGACATCATCCGCAGTTCATGAATCTTAGTGGAAAAATTAAGCCTAGTCTGAGCTGGGCTTTCATATTCACAAGGGAAATGACATGAATACACTTCCGCTTCTTATTCCTCACACCCCCAGAAGTGAGATATTTGATTACTGGTGATCAGGGTTGTGAGTTTATGAATTAAAAAAACAAGATTTTTGGAATTCTTGAATTGAAAAAAATTCAATTCATAAGCTAATGGATGATTTATGAGTAGGAAAATTTTCAAAATTTCCTTATGTAGCAAACTTAAGCTAGCTTATGAATTGAAAATTTTCCTGTTCATAAATCACCCGCATGAGCTAATAAATAAAATTTTTTTTTTTAATTCACAATAATCTTAAGTAGCTTTTGAATTAATTTTTTTTTAATTCACAAATCCCAACTAGCTTATGAATAAATTTTTTTTTGTGACCTGTTAGGATTCTAACCAAGATGGACAGTTGAGTCATGCTTAGCTTAAGTAAGTGGTCTGAACAGGGTGATTGTAAGGACGGTCTTATAAGGTTTGTAGTGATTTTCAGTGAATCTCAAGTCGCATGGAAATCTGTCAATTTTCCATTGAAAAATCCTTCGAGGCATGTGACCGTCCTTAAGCCCCGCATCTCAACGTGATTTGCCCTTGTTACTTTATCTTTCATATTTGAATTTTATTTTAATTTTTTTAAATTGAAGAAGCCATATTAAACAATGAAAAATAACTTAAACTCGTGGCTTTGTTTTGATTGAGAAAACATAATTTATTTTTTCTTAACAATTGTCTGATGAAATTGCGGCCTAATACCTCGAATTAATATGCAGAATCAAAATCAACAAACAAAAAAGAAATTCGAAAATTCAATTTAATGCCTTTGGTTCGCGCTTATAGCAGCTTTACAGAATGATTAAGATGTGATAAAAAAATTATCATGTGAAGTGAATTTAAAATTATTATTGATTCCACTTTTTCATATAGAATCCAGAATTGAATTACGGATGACTATGACAAAATTTATCATTATTTCAGCTTCACAAATTGTGAATTGACGCTTAGAATTCTTTGTGATTTTTTTTTCTCATTGGAGGATTATTTTTTAATTCTTTGGTGGCGATCCTTTATAACTTTGGACACCGAAACTAACGTATTAAACTGTCAAATTTTGAGGAGCATGAACAAAAATATAAAAAAAATTTGAAACTGTGTACAAAAGGGAATGAAAATTCACAAAAATCCAAAGTATTCAGTGAGATTATATGGTCAACGCGTTGACTCTCTGATGGTCAAATAACTTCAAATTCTTGATGTTATTTGACCATCTCGAGTAATAGTACTATCAATGCGTTGACAGCTGCGTTGACCGTTGACAGCTCCGTCAACAATCGCGTTGACTCCCACTTTGAGACTAGCGCTGACACCCGCTTTGAGATTCGCGTTGACACTTAGGTACGTTGACACTAATTTTGAGGTGAACGCATTTATTATTTTGTGTGACCGTGTAATCTTTTTGTCAACGCAATCGACAGTTATAGTACGGTTGACTGTATACCAACAACCAACGTTGACACACGGATACAGATGATCTTCAACTTAATCGAAAAAAAAAATTAAATTTTTGTATAAGTTTGTTATCCAACGAATTTGTATAGCCATCCTTAAGTTAAATTTAACAGCTTAATAGCTCCACAAATGACTAACAAACTTACTATTGACAATTAATATGCAATATTTCGATCTAAGTGCCACCCGAAATACCAAGTATTGACGTTATTGGGAGCAAACATTTCTCATTCTAAGATATTTTAGTCATCTGTTGCGGTCAGAAAAATGAGAATCCAAGATTTTTTTTCCTTAGAGTTTTAACACCAAAGCTGAGAAATTTTGCTGAAGAATCCTCTTCATGTAGCTGAGATTGCTGAGATTTCCGAGCTTAACAGTAGGCAATAAACAACATATATGTATGTATATTTTGATTGAAAAGACAAAATTCTTGAAAACAAAAACCAATTCCACGAGCAATAGCGGAAAATTTAAAAATTCGCTTAGGGTCCCGCTCTATGCTCCACTCGGGGCTAAAAAAGAAAAACGCCAATTGCGTCAACGCGAAAAGTGCTTCCCTGGTCAACTCCTACGTCAAGTGATAGGTATTTATATAGTTTTACGCGTCAGCTTGTTAACATAAATATTAAAAAAAAAACACGGTGACAAAGATCATACGTGAACACTTTGACCGACTGGCGCCATTCGTGTGATCTCCAAAGTTTCATAGGTTGACACAGTCAGGGGCGGACTGGGCCACCGGGCAACTGGGATTTTGACCGATGGGAGCACAAAAATTGCATGAGAGCCATTGTAGTACTTTCTAATCTTTTAAAAGAAAACTTTCTCAGAAAAATTTGATTTCTAAGGGCCTCACAGCTAACGAGTTATGATATCAAAACGGCGCAATTAAGCGCTAATTGGGTCACGGAGCTAGGCGATTGGGTCACGGAGCTAGGCGCTCGTGACTTCCATTTATACCTACCTACCAAGGGCCTCACAGTAAATATACAGCACTCCCTTCAAGATTATTTTAACGAAAACTATAATTTAGCTGATGGGGCCCCTAACTATAATTATTATTGAAAATTATTATTGAACTGTTGCAGGCCCAAGGGGGCCCTCATAGTACTCTCAGACACATTAAACTAAACTATTAATAGGGCTCCCACACTAAATTTTGAACTATCGTGGCCCCATTGGTAGCCCAAGGACCTCCTTTACTCTTAGTAAAATTTATAAAGGGTTATCTAATAAGAGGTTTCATTTTGAATAGCCCCCTATTTGGGCAGTCGTCATGTTTGAAGCTGTCATCTTATGACATTTAACAAGTAAAAACTACGCCATTACTAGAAAAGGAGCAATAAACGGTTCAACAATGCATTGAAATTATTAAAATTCACTACAAAAATGATGACCGTGCCACACAAGCTACGAAACAATCGCAATTTTGCAAGAAAAGTTTCCTGAGCGTGTTAATTGTCGAAGAGGTGATCACAATTGGCCACCGAGATCTTGTTATTTAACACCTTTAAACTTTTTCCATTGGGGCCACGTGAAAGATAAGGTCTATGCCAATGCTCCACGATCGATTCAAGACTTTTAAGATGGAATTCGTGAAGTTATCGAGGACATACAGCCGCAAATGTGCGAATTGATCATGGAAAATTTCATGAAAAGGATATGGTGCTGCAACCGTAGCTGTGGCGGCCATTTGTCTGATATCGCAGAAACGGAATAGAAAAGAACAACTACGATATTTCGGCTGGTGTATTTAAGTATTTTTGAAGTTACGGTATGAAGTATAGGAAACATCAATTATAAAATTTGCATTATTGCAGTAATATTTCCAAAAATCAAGTTACATTTTTGTTAAAACATAAATATATAATAGAATTTTCAGAGCACACTGTTTATGGCTTAAATTACACAACGATTAAATTTTGTACCTTCATTTTCGATTTCTTTTTACTAATTTCACTTATTATACTATTTTGTGGCCCTATTTCTCAAAACCCTTTGACTCCTAGTCTGCCCCTGCAGACAGTCTACGTTGTCAGTCTACGATATTTTTGTTGACGTCAAAAATTCAACGTGTTAACCATTAACATTGACTGTCTAATCGAAGCTGGAAATGACATCAAACGAAACGATCCCTATAGGTATGTTCAGGAAAGAGATCTCCGAGATCTCAGCAATCTCAGTTACATGAACAGGATTCCTCAGAAAAACTTCCAAGCTTTGTTGTAAAATTGTGAGGTAAAAAAAATTGGATTTGCGCAAATTTTTGAGTGAGCAAAATCTCTGAGATCTCATTTTTCTGAACGCACCAAATGTTTGGATTTCTATTAATTTATTCTCATACTGACGTTTATCTAATCGCTGAATTTTTGTCCATTTCTTGTTCAGAAAATCACAGTTAAATATATGCAGAGCCGGATTAACACATGTATAGGCCCCAAGGCAATGTTATCCTCGGACCCCCCTCCTATTTAAAGAAAATCTGATTTTTCTAAGACGAAAATTTGATGAAAAATATTGTCAATTCAAAATTAACATTTTAAGAAAAAAAAAAAAAAATGGGAACATTTTCAAGTTTTAATTTTTTATTTTTATTTCTTGTAATTTGTTTCTAGCATTTTTTCCGGTTCGAACACCTGCATACATAATTATATCAATATTTCTTTTAATTTATTTATTTTCTTTTTATTCTTCCTTTCATTCTTTAGGTTTTTTTTATTTCACTGTTTTTTAAAGAAAATACAATTTTCAATTCCACAATTGCGATTTTGAATTTAAAAATTCTGTATTTCAAAATTCGGATATCTCTATCCACAGCATAATCATAGCTAATATTAGCTGCTCAAAATTTTATAAATGACCATTTTTGGATAGCTATTGATAGCTTAGCGAAGAGTTTTCGAACAAATAACCAGAACCAATTATTCATAATTACTATAATCGTTTACTGAATATCATAAACTCTTTTGTCATTAGGAAACTAATTGGTGGAGATATTTTTTTTTTGACATTTTCTTTTGATTTCTAAAATCACTTGTTCATTAAGCTCGAGAAAAGAAAATAGAAAGAGATTTTTTCTTTTAAAGTCGCTTAAGTGAACGTCCACAGAATACTTAGGGCCACTTTTCAGTGAAATTTGGATTTCGATAGTGAAACCTCGATTTTTTTGCACTTCGATTTCGATAAGTATTTGACAGCTGAATGTCAAGCTACACTGAAAAACTGCTTTTCAATAACTCGGGTTCAATTTATAAAAAAAATTACAGATTTCACTAATGGATTAACTATTAGGAACATCGACGAAAATGATTTCTATTTGCTGGATATAACTGAAACATGAATAAATCTTTATGACTTAGATTTTGTCTTTTATTTGTGCATTAAAACTTTAAAAGCACCATTGTACGTAGGTACGTTCAAGCGAACATTCAATGGTGGTATAGGTTTTATTCCTGCCTAAAATATTATAGGCATTTATTATTTAAAGATCTCACCCTTGGAGATCTGACTATTAGAACTTAAAGCCTAGTAGGCAGATCGAGAAAAACTAAATTTGATCTCTACATTCTCTTTCTCAAGAAAAATTTTGAAGGTGCAAAGATAAAACTAAAACTCAAATGAGGACAGTAACGTCTGGTAAAAATATTTGTTTGTAAATCTACACTGCACTATTATAAAATAACAAAAGAAAATCATATAATCTACTCCCGTAACTTTCTTTCATATTTTATTTTGTTTTTTTGGTCATCATTTACATAATACCTTTCAAAACTGGGAATGCTAAAACGAAAATATGTTTTTGGTTGATAAAAACCGTGATATTCATTATTTGCCTAGCAAAATAATGCTTCGAACATAATTTGTCTTGCAAAAATTATGTGGAGACTTATGGGTACAGTTTCCTAGATTCATGTGGTACCACAATGGGCCAACCAATGGTCTAAGTGTGTCCAGCGTTCTGCTGACAACCACATAAACCTAACCTATGGGTACAGTTTGAAAAAAGAAGTTTGGATTTGTGTTTGAACTGCGTAGGTACTGTGCTCAAGAAAAATTCGAGACAAAATTTGTCCTGGAAAAAATTTTTCCCGAATTGCGTACATATGCTTAAAGCTATAATTCAATCCAGTTGTCCGTGTAACTGGCTGAACACAATGCCCTGCTGCAACTGGAATCGGAGCTGCAGCTGCAACTGCTTTAAAAAAATGTCAATAAATGTTAAAAGTTGGTGAACCTTTGCAGCACCGTCTGCAGCACCGACTGCAGTTGCGTTGCGTTGTGTTCGTAACATTGAATTTGTGTGTATTCAGTATTTTGACAGCTATTCAGTTGCAGCTCCGAATCCATTGTGTTCAGCCAGTAAATCACTTCACTTAATTTTAATTCTATACCATGTATGTAGTGTACCTAGCTTGACATCTTACTTTAGTTTTAAGAAATCAACCTTTCAGCCTTGGTCAAACAGAACGTGGGCTGGATGGCGGTGCGGTCTGAACTAGTAGTTATCTGAAGTCAAATAGAACGTGTGGATTATTCGGCGTTCTAGTCTTTTCTATAATTTCGTATTACAAGGTTTTATGTAGTTTAATAAGGTTTTGAAATTTGCTTTTAACGGGTGATTTTTTAGCTGGTTTGGTTTTGGCAACACTGGTTTTGACAGCTGACGTGTGTTTAGTACCTTGTGTCACTGTCAAACAGCTTCAGTTTGGTTTGCAATTTAACCATGGATCGTCTTACAAATGAACAACGCTTGCAAATTATTGAATTTTACTATCAAAATTCGTGCTCGGTTCGAAATGTTCATCGCGCGCTGCTTCCATTTTATGGTCGGCATTCTCGACCTTCTGAGCAGTCTATTCGGAAGATTGTGACCAAATTTCGCACCAAATTTACTTTGTTGGACATTAAACCACCAACACGTTTACGTACTGTGCGTAGTGAAGAAAATATTGCGGCCGTATCAGCTAGTGTGACAGAAGACCGCGAAATGTCGATTCGGCGCCGTTCCCAGCAGTTAGGCCTTTGTTACAACACTACGTGGAGAATTTTGCGGAAGGATTTGGGCGTAAAGCCTTTTAAGATACAGCTGGTGCAAGAACTAAAGCCAGCCGACCTACCACAACGCCGAATTTTTGGTGAATGGGCTCTTGGAAAGCTGGCCGAGGATCCGCTTTTTTATCGAAAAATTGTGTTCAGCGATGAGGCTCATTTTTGGTTGAATGGGTACGTAAATAAGCACAATTGCCGCATTTGGAGTGAAGATCAGCCAGAAGCATTGCAACAGCTACCAATGCATCCCGAAAAAGCCACTGTTTGGTGCGGTTTATGGGCCGGCGGCATTATTGGGCCATATTTCTTCAAAGATGATGCGAATCGCAGCGTTACTGTCAATGGTGAACGCTACCGAGCGATGATAACAAACTTTTTTTTGCCCGAAACGGAAGTTCTTGACTTGCATGATATGTGGTTTCAACAAGACGGTGCCACATGCCACACAGCACGCGAAACAATGGCGCAATTGCGAGGCGAGTTTGGTGAACAGTTAATTTCACGTTTCGGGCCGGTCAATTGGCCGCCTAGATCGTGACACCATTAGACTATTTTTTGTGGGGGTATGTCAAGGCTAATGTCTATAGGGACAAGCCCGCTTCGATTGACGCACTGGAAGCCAACATCCATGCATTCATTCGTGAGATACCGGCCGATATGTGTGAAAGAGTATGCCAAAATTGGACTCAGCGGATGGGCTACCTGAGACGCAGCCGCGGTCAACATTTGCATGAAATTATCTTTAAACATTAAATTGCAAGGTTCAAACTATCGATTCAAATAAATATTTCATTCATTTTTTCGAATTTTTTGTGTTTTTTTTAAAAAAAAGTTCTAAACCTCTTAAAAAATCACCCGTTATAAGCTTTAAAAATGGATTCAAATCGGGTGTGTTCGTAATTTCCAAACTAATCACGTTTTAAATGGAAATATGTATATTCTTTTGTGAGATTGAGATTCCCTGAAAAAGAATTTGAAATTTTGTAACTAAAGTACCTCATTTAGCTTTTTAAACTACGTTTTCTAAAATATAAATTATTAAAATATTCTTCAACAAATTGAATTTCGCCCAGTTCAAATTGTTTTACTTTCATTTTGTTTCATTTGATATATAAGACGCACCTGATAATTTTTGACACTATAGCTTTGCAAAGTTTCAAAGCCCTATGCGTGGCGTCTCATGTGTTCGGACTATAACGTTGAAGCAAAAAAATCCCATTTCAACTCGACGAAGATATTTAAATGGGTGCAAGCGTAGTTTAAACACGCTTCAACTCTGAATATAGTAACGAGAAATTTCTCAAAGTAATTTGTGTTCTGTTAGTTCACAATAACGAAATTGAGTTAAAATCAATTTATTATTGACAAAATTTAAGAAGCAATTTAAATACAACTATCAAAAAAATTGTCTGACCCGCGGGGCCCTTAGACGGGGCTGGGCCTCTAGGCAGTTGCCTTTTTTGCCTGAGGGTTAATCCGCCTCTGGTTATAGGAGAAAGTCCTTTGATGGGATTACGGGAACTCATTTTTATCAAAATTCAAGAAATGGTACAGAAAATCAAACTGAAAACACATGGATTTTCTTGTCCCATAAAACAACAATACATTAATTCATATGAACCAAGCCAACACACACCAAACATGCGAAGTAAACACACATATT
Source organism: Epistrophe grossulariae (assembly GCA_929447395.1). Taxonomy (NCBI): domain Eukaryota; kingdom Metazoa; phylum Arthropoda; class Insecta; order Diptera; family Syrphidae; genus Epistrophe; species Epistrophe grossulariae. Next base: position 127,795,099 of record OV839567.1, read on the forward strand.
TTCTGGAAACAAAAAAAAATGTTTTATCTAATCTTGTTTGTTTTCAGCCTATAAGGTAATGGACCACCTGATGATTTGCAAATGTTGTTTTACGTTATAACCTTCTATGATGAGTTGCAAATTTACTTTGGAAGAAATCGCAATAAATTTGTTGCTTTTACGATATCAGTACTGCTTTATGCAAGCATTTGTAATTTAATGTTTTCTCTTTCGGTTTTTGTCACCCTCAGATACTAAGAAACATCAACTTGTCACAGTCATCTTTTAACAACATGTCCGCTAAAAGTTAACAAATTTCGAGCTTGAAAGCCCCTTTATTTTTAATATTTATAATAAACTTTCTATATTGCATAAATATATGCCACATCTTAGCTAAACTTATAGATACATTTTAGTAAACATACAAATAACAGAAAAGGGTTCAACATTCATTATATTTATATGCTCATTACCACGATTGCAAGCTTAAGCGCTATTAAACAAGGATGTACATATATTGAAGCTACCGCAACATCGATTATCATAAACAAATGTATAAAGTTCGCATAAATTGAAGACATCACCACGCAGGCTTATAGCTATACATTCTAAAGTCAAGTCATCGACTATATATAGTTCCCGGTTAGGCGAACAAATTTTACGAGGTGGAGACAAATCGGGAGACTTAGTAGGTATAATATATGCTGGGTTAAAGCTGGAAAACGACAAATTGTCAACATGAGCTTCTGTGTTTCCTTAAAATCCTGTGATATATCAAGGAAGAAAATAATGTGATTCCTGGAAAACTTCAAAAGGACGCACAAACATAAACCACAACCATAAGTATAAAATGGAATAACATATGAGGTTCAACATTGCTTAGCAGGACAACTTATGGAGTTGAATTTGTTTTTATCAAATGATTAAATGAAGAACGGGAACCAGCTGGATCATGGGTTTTACCATTCTCGACATGAAATGAGGATTTTTATTTCAAACTGATGAATCTTGATACTTTAAAGTTACCCCACCACCATGATACGCATTATCATCGTAAAGTCTGGGGAGGGTATATGTATTATAGGTTGAACTCGAAATCGACTTGTGACGCTTTTTGAATTTAATGATGCTCTTCTTTACTTTATGAAGGTTATTATGAAGTTTGTGACGATACGGCCAGATTAATGAGACTCCTCAACCAGGCACAAATTTCATGTAATCAAATATTAATCTTCCCATAAAATCTGCAGATGCAGAGTCTCATCGTATAATTATTATGCGGCAGACATTTGAATCATCATATCATGTGGGCTTTTTTGGTAAAATTTATGACAACGATGCTAGACTAATTTTGAGAGAGAGATAATGATCAAGTAATATTATGTATTAAAGGATAAAAGAATGGATATGAGAATTTTAAAAGTCTCAAAACATTTAAGACCATTCTCAAATTTCCGAAAAGTAAAACGTGTATGGAGTCAAAGGTAGGGTAGGTTAGGTATATGTTTCATGGCTTCATTTTAAGTTTGGGGAATGTCAATCTTGTTGTTTGTGAAAAACATATAATTCAATGTGATAAAGGATTGAAAGTAAATTGTAAAAGGATCCCTTGGAATGTTAACGTTATTTATAAAGAAGATTAACACTGCAAAAATTTCTAAAATTACATCGGGTAAGGGTAAGTTCAAAAGGAGGATATAATAATTATACGTTTAACTTCCGCATGAATGTGTTTATTTTGTCAAAGCATTCCTCTATATACACGCTTGGGCTTGGGTATATTATGTAGTTAATACGCGTGAATATGTGTATACTTATTTGAATTTATATACACCGTGTCTTCAAAATAAAACAACACCACAAAGAGCCAGCAGAATAAATAAAAACCGAAGAAGTATAGTTTACCTTTAGCATTTTATTGACGCATAAAATTCTGTACCCACCTCTAATGGTTACGACCGATGACGACAGGGTATGTTTTGGAAAGGGATATTTTAAGTGCCAATTCGCCAAAATGGGGTATACATACATTTTTTGTTAGAATATTCATGGAAGGCATGTATTTTTGAATTAAATATATTATGTGGGTGTCTTGAAAAGACAATATAACATAAGACAGATATGCCGGAATGACAAACAAAAAATAAAAGATGTGGCATGTCGGAAACAAACTGTTGCATAAAATTATACATAAATATTTTGTATAAGTCAAGTTGAGTTATAACATACGCTGGGGTAGATAAATTATAAGGGATTGCGTGAATATACTAAATATAAACGTTTTTTAGTTCGTTAATTTAGAATATTATGTTTTACTTTTGTTAAATTATACACACATTGTTTCCTGTAACAGGAATCAGAACAAAAACATAAATGTTAAATAGTAAGTCATGTTACGGTTTTTGCGATTTTTGAAGACTTATATCTCAGGAACTACAAATGCTAGGGGATTGAAATTTGATGGGGAGTCTGTGCTTGGTCAGTCCAACAAATAGTCCGAATTTAAAGTTTCTGACTTCATTGGTACTGAATTTAGAGGGCAGCCGAAAATCGGCTGATTTTGTTCCTGTAAAAAGGGTGTATACTGCCAGAAGTTGGCTGGGCACTACCGTTCCCTTTGATAGAAAGTATCTTCATGAAAAATAGACACACATATAAGAAAAATCATTTAATTTTCATGGGATGATCCATATCGATCTTCGTGGATAATGATAACATGATAACAATATCTCGATTGTAAATGTGAATAACCATAAGTCAATTTTTAGTGTTTTTTCAGGAGAACAAAAAAAGTAAAATTTTATAAGTGTAAAGTTTGATGAAATTTTTATTTTGATTTATTGTAAAGTGATAAAGTTAATATTTTTTAAGTTAAAGAGGTCAAAATATGACTTAAGATAGTGTACCTATTTTTTTTAATTTTGACAATTGTGCTTTTAAAAAATCTTAAATCCAGATAAGATATAAAAAATATCATCATAAATTAACAGAGCGTATTTTTACCCTGTTGTATATTTGGCGGAATCACAAATGACATCACCGTATTGACGGTATTTATAATTATGCATAGTTGTTATGCATATTTTGCAGCACAACAATGGAGTTTTCCTATATAGAGTGAATGTATCTTAAGGGGAAATTGGGTATTTATTGGGGGCATATTCATTTTTATTCTGGGAGTTACGAAGGATATCCCCAAATTTGGAGAATTATTATTTTTTAATTTTTGATTCGTTCGTGACTTTAAAGGATTTTAAATTCCTTCTTGGGTTCTCTGTGCCGCTCAAATAACTCCGTTGCTGCACTTAGGGTGTTCTCAGTAATCAGTCAGGCCCCAATGTCCCAATTAAAAGTACCTTGGCAAAAATTAACCTTTTGTATAAAGAGCTATTTTATACGGATCCTTTCCAAGTAACATCGTAACATGTTCTTCTACAGCTCTTATGTAGTAACATTCAAAGTTATAGCTTCGTAAAAGATTATTTCACAGCTCCCTTCATTTATTTAAAAATTATGTTCTATAATCGAAGTTTAAGAAGCTTATAGCTCTACCAACTTTATAACGCTTCAAGATTTAAAAATCTTTCCCCGCACTCTCACTTAAAATCAAACTAAATTGTAGTTTTTACCAAAATAAATTTATTTCGCTTTGAAAATTATATTTGTATACGAACAAACATCTTCCAAAAGATGTTCTTTAAAGGCGTATACCATAGACCTTCAGAGTCATTTTTAAGAGCAAAAAAGTGCTCTTAAACTCAATGAATTAGATGCGAACTGAGCTTTAGAATCTCAGAAGTAAAATTTCCGGAGTAGATTTGAAAACAAAATAAAAAATAAAAAATTGTTTAAAAAATAATTTCATATTATGTTAAAGATCTATAGGACCCCCGAAGAAGTCGTGAATAACGACGAAACGTTGGTAAAAAGATGAAATAAAGTTTGTTTAATTTGCATTTAATTTCAAATCGAACAAAGCCTGCATAATTATTCACGAAAGAAAACTCAATTTTTCAAAAAATTTATTTGAATAAAAATAAATATTAAAAAAAAAATAAATCACATAAATTTCATTAATTCCAGAACAGAATAGAATTGTAGATTCAAAATTCAAAATCAGAATTGGTTAAAAAATTGAATAACACTGTATGTACTTAAATTTCCTTTCATTTGGTTTGGCTAAAATTGTTTTGTTATTATTATTATTTATTGTATTATTCATACTTGAATGTCAGTTTATTAGACTTGACAATGGAGGCGGAACAAGATAGCATACTTGAAGGCGCTTAGAAAAATGTTGATGCTCCATATGCATTTGATAAACAAACGATACACATCTCGACCTGTGACGTCAGTGGTCTAAAGTAGTGGAATGCGTAGTGCATACGACTTCTAAGACTGAGCAAATCTGATATGCGTGGGTTCGAATCTCATGGTGTGCAGAAAGTTTTTCATAATAAAATTGGATTAAAGCTCAGCACCACTAATAAGGAGATTGATGATGGGGCTTGGCACCCCTTGAAATAGCTATATCTCCAGCCAAATAATTAATTAAAACGAATTATAAATTAATTCGTATACAATTGGTGGTATCACCTTTAAGTTGTTGTTGTTGTTCAGAAATTCGATAAAATTGTTTTGAATTTTCAGAATGGCAAAAAAGGAGTTAATCTCAAAAAAGCGGATTGGCGGAGTAGATTTATTTCCTTTCTTAAAGTTGGAGCAAATTTACTCCGATTTGAGTAAGGTTCTAACGCTGAACTCGACTTTAGCTATAAATAAGCTTCTAGAGCTCCTTATAAAAAAAACGAGCTTTGAAATTAGCTCTGGAAGCGCTGTTAAAGCCTTTAAAGACCTAAAAATGTTTCTTGGGTTGGTTTGCATACGAGCTTTGCAATTAGCTCTGGAAGCGCTGTTAAAGCCTTTAAAGAACTAAAAGTGTATCTTGAGTTGGTTTGTATACGTGGCAAAGTATCTTAAGTAAAATTAGGATATATCAAACTCTCAATATAAATTAACCTTTATACTCTACTTTAATATTTTTGATTCTATTAAATACAACATCTAATGGAGGCTATTTCACATTGAGTGAAAATGCGGGTTTTCAGACATCTATAAAATTAAACTTTTTCCCTAGATTTCGATAGCATTTATTTTGAATTCCAATTATTATATTTGAACTTTTATACATAATATATTAAGGCGTAAGCAAGAAGAGTAAGTTTCTGCTTAGCGTATAACAAAAATGAAATATTGTTCGTTTACTTGAAAACGGCTGGACCGATCTAGCTCATTTCGTGGAAATGGAATAATTGGAATATGGAAAAATATTGGAAAAATATGAAAGTGCTTTTTTCATAGGATTATGGTAAGAATTCACGACAACAACTTACGATATGAAAGATCGATTTGAGTAATTTTTTTCTCGGTCCATTTATATTCCCTTTAAAGTGTGTTTGATAAAATACGGTAACCTAAGTTAAATTTGTTGTATAAAAGTTTGAAATTTTATACTTAAATTATGGTGGGCGGAAACGAAAAAAATTGCAAATTTTCGTATAATTTTTTATAATTCAGCATTTTTTATTTAATTATTTAAAAATATAAAATTTTGCAATTAAACTTTCTTTCACCTTAGACATTTTTTTTCTTTGGGTAGGCTCTGTGATGACCGAAAAAAATTAATTCAAAAGATTGTGAGATTCTTTCTTCACTAAAAACCACCTTCTCCTCCCGATTACAACATAAGTTGAAATTCGTCTAGCAATTTACGTTTAACGAAGTTAAATATTGTGTTGCAGGTAACTTTTCGTTCATAGTTCCTTAGCATATTCCATGGTTTTTAAAACGGTTTCCTTTTATCGCACCAGGTCACAAGGCTTATTTCTTCTTTTCAAGAATTTCAATAAACGTTCTATTAGCGTGTTCTAAAAGCCGTTTTCAATGCTTTTAATACGAACCATATCATGTAAAATTTTTTAAAAATCCATAACATACCTTACCTAATATTAAAAATTGGAAAAAGGTTTACGAAATAGAAGTATGTGCATTTGTATATTTGTACAAAATCCAATATATAGCTGATCTTCCTCCAGCCGTATAAACAGATTCATTAATCCCTACACGGAAAAAATTATTAGATCAGATCAAGAAAAATAAGCTACAAATCACGAAAAATGAATCCAGTTTTGTACCTTGGCTTCGAAATTAGTAAATTACGACTTTTTGTTTGCAATTTCATAAAATGAGCGAATTGAAGATATTGACCCTCAAAAATCATATTTCACCACTTTTGAGTATCAATTATTCGATCGAGGAAAAAAAAATATTGCCGGTTTTGATACTTATTTAACTTTAAATTGCAACTTTTGAGTCGTAATTTGAAACTGTTTATTCGGCAATTTGCAGCTTTTAAAGATTAATCTACTTTCCATTTTCAAGCAATCCTGTCGAGATTCAAGAACAATTTTTCGTTTCCAACTTAAACCTATGGATTTGCTGCAAATGAAAAATTGCAAATTAAGTGAAAATAATTTCCGACTTAGCTACAAAGTCTGATGAGGTAGTGGTCTGGTTTTAGTATCGAGAGCATGCAAATCACCATATAAATGTTCGAATTATTCCCCTGAAGATAGTAGATTGCGACTAAAAAGTTGTAATTTACTGTTTAGTTTTGATCTTAAATCAGCAAATACACTGCCGCTCATCTGAATAGGTTCAAATTGTTGTTCACCTTACTGTTAGCCTCTCTTCATATATATTGCAATGAAACATCTTTGTTATATATGTAATGAAAGAGCATCATTATACGCTTAGTTTGAGAGACAAAATGTTGTCTTAAAGCTCACCGTTATTCTGAAACGCTAGCTAGAAAAAATGTATCCGTAGAAGTGAACATATTTTTTGGTTCAATTGAATAGGTTAAGCAGCAAAAATTTTAGTTTACGTTGAGCTGCGTCGGTCAATTTTACTCAAAATTTTGTCTGTCAATAAACCTAATTGTGTTTTACCTGTTAACGTCGAAAATGGGTTACGAAAAATCATTAAGCGAGGCAGAAAAGGGCAAAACAAAAGCATTTCGAGAATAAGGTCTAAACCAGCGATGCATGGCGAAAAAACTAACAGAAGTCAAAATGTAGTGAACAGTTATTTGCGAAACGTCGAAAAGTATGGACAAAATATAAAAGGTAGAAGTTTTACGGCCACATCAAGAGCCAATAGACTTGCAATTATCAGAGCAGCTTCCGATTCTCATGATTCCGCGTCAAAAATCAAGATAAAATCGATGTAACATGTAGTTTAGCGACGATAAAAAGGGTTATCAAAAGTGCCAAACATTTGAAAAGAAAAAAAAAACTGAAAAAACCACCACTTAACGAATCCAGAAAAGAAATTCTTCTCCAATTTAGCAAAAAATACATGTCGTGGAAGTCGGAGTGGCAACAAGTGATTTTCCGAGATGAAAAAAAGTTTAACTTAGAGGGCCCCGCTGGCTTTAATTATTATTTTCATTACCTACGAAAAAAGGAGCATTATTTAAACCGTCTGCATAGCTTTGAAGGTAGTGTCATCTCCGACATCCACGACATGTATTTTTTGCTAAATTGGAGAAGAATTTCTTTTCTGGATTTGTTAAGTGGTGGTTTTTTCAGTTTTTTTTTTTTCTTTTCAAATGTTTGGCACTTTTGATAACCCTTTTTACCATCGCTAAACTACATGTTACATCGATTTTATCTTGATTTTTGACGAGGAATCATGAGAATCGGAAGCTGTTCTGATAATTGCAATTCTATTGGCTCTTGATGTGGCCGTAAAACTTCTACCTTTTATATTTTGTCCATACTTTTCGACGTTTCGCAAATAACTGTTCACTACATTTTGACTTCTGTTAGTTTTTTCGCCATGCATCGCTGGTTTAGACCTTATTCTCGAAATGCTTTTGTTTTGCCCTTTTCTGCCTCGCTTAATGATTTTTCGTAACCCATTTTCGACGTTAACAGGTAAAACACAATTAGGTTTATTGACAGACAAAATTTTGAGTAAAATTGACCGACGCAGCTCAACGTAAACTAAAGTTTTTGCTGTTGAACCTATTCAGTTGAGCCAAAAAATATGTTCACTTCTACGGATACATTTTTTCTAGCTAGCGTTTCAGAATAACGGTAAGCTTTAAGACAACATTTTGTCTCACAAACTAAGCGTAGAATGATGCTCTTTCATTACATATATAACAAAGATGTTTCATTGCAATATATATGAAGAGAGGCTAACAGTAAGGTGAACAAAAATTTGAACCTATTCAGATGAGCGGCAGTGTATGTATTTCATAAATTACGATCGTGTAGGCTCAATATTTATATATTGTGATTACATTTTATTGGTTTGGGCATTGAGAAAATGAAAATCACCATATACATTTCGCAAAACAAGATTAATAATTTGTAAAATTAAATTATTCCCCAGAAGTAGTAGATTGCGACTCAAAAGTGGTAATTTGCTTTGAAGTCAACAAGCTCGAATTATGACTTTTGATAATAAATACCAAATTACAAAATTTTGTATTTTACGAAGATTTGAATGCTAATTTACAATTTTTTTCAATCATTTTTAAATAAAAGCGTCTTCATTTACTAAAAAAAAGAGTTTTGTAAATTACAACCTAAAATTACGCAATTAGTGATTTTTCAATTCTTTCCGTGTATTTATATACATACATATACATATAATATATGGGTCTATATTTTGAAAATTTAACCTCGTAGTTCTTTTTTTCAAGCGACCTAGACAATTCAAAACCATGATCAAAGTTTCAATAGGTAGACACCGTTTTATTATGCGCATGTTACTGGTCTAAGGACAAAGCTCAATAATTTATTCTTATAAGCCGCGTTTTATTATCTACGGATCCGGATCGGGGTCATCTTTTAACACGTAATACAACAACAACTTCGGATCCTCTTCTGTATCTGGATCTATTTTAAAGAACCGAAAATAAGATTTACTCTGGCGGCCAGACAGCTCTGCATTCGGCGGGCAGACAGCTCTGCATTCGGCATGGAGTAAAAACTGTAGTGTAAAAAAAGAGACAGTATCTACATGAAAAATAAACAAACATAAGAAAAAAAGAGATGAGCATACAACACTGTTGTCATTAGGATCTGCATCGTTTTATTTTCATGGGATGGTCCTGCAGATCCAAATCTGTAGATGATAAAACGCAGCCATAGACTCTAAGCTTAACGATACTAACATCCAAATTTTCAGGCGCGTAGAAACTGATCAAATATTTATACACAATTATTGGTGGCGGAACCCTGTTAGCTGTCAAGACTTTGTTCATATACGCACCTTCGAAGTACAATAATACTTATACAATATACATATCTAAATTATGTCTATCTACAGAAATTTAAACAATGGCCGCGTTCATGTTTGTATCCAAAGCGATCTGGATAGCTTTGTGTTGTTGTAATCCCTTGTAAAATCACAGCTGATGACAAAGCAGCTGTTGGCGAAAAAAAATCTCAAGCTATCCTAAAAATTCTGGGATACTCATCTATCCTATGGGAAATGTCAACAACAGCTGATTTGCGTTCAGAAACATACTGGATACTCGAGTATCTTAGATAGGCTATCCTAGTGCAACCTGAACGCGGCCAATATCAATGAAAATTGCGGTATAAGTTACATTGAAAGCAAAAGGAAACAAAACAAGTTACGAGCTCAACTTTAATTATTGCAAGGACATTAAAGGTTTAAAAACACAGACTTTGGTTAAAGTAGGACGAAAGTCGTTAATAATTATTAATTATTGTTGATCTAATGTTTATGAAACAAAAATTAAAAACAAAAAAATGTATTTACCTAAATCAAATTTAAAATAATTACTATAAGACTTTTGTTCCAGATATACGTATACCTAATTTATTTTATAAGCAACGTAATATTTTTTGTATTATATTTCCTTGTTTCATTAGGACACATTCAACGTCTTGAATTTCTTTAACTTATCAATCTTAAAAAAATAAAATGACTGCCTTATTTTGTATAAAAAACTTTCTTTCTAACAGTTAATTTTATTCAAAAATCATAAATTCATGCACATGTGTTATTAATTCTTCCCACATATCAACATTTTTCATAGCTTCTTTTCTTCTCCTTCTGCTTTCATGCTCATGATTCCCTTATTCTTTAAAATCACTTACAAACATGCTCGTATATGTTGTTAATACATAAACAAATTTGTGTTGCGACACACAGTGGTACACTTTGTATGAAAAAGTGGACAAACATCCAACTAAATCACACTTAACCGATGGTGATGATATTTTTAGATGTGATAATGAATGGGATGAAAAATCAAAACAATTAATTTCAAATCATTGCCACTCCCACTTTAAAATTAAAAAAAATACACTTTTTTTTCACTTCACATATTGACGTAACGTAGTAGCCTGTCACAGAATGGTGCGTAGGAATGTTACGCCAAAGGTCTTGAATTAGAATCTTATGTCACTTAAAAAAGCAGAAATGTTTTGACTCTTGCGAGGAATTGACAAATCTTCCAAGAGTATCTCTTGTCATAAAAAGTACCTCTCTCCTTAGCCGTTCGAATTCAGTAGAAAATTGTGGGTCCTCCATTCCTGCCAATGACACGCACACAGCAATGGTTGAGAGGTATAAGTCACTATAGATTCTACATGAGTTGTCGCGCCAAAAGAATTTGTTTTTGTTTTATTGACCTATATTACTCTGGGCTAATACATTTCTAATAACTCGACTTTTGGTCCAAATCCTTGTCGCATACACAGATATTCTGACTGTTATACTGTAAGAAATCACCATCATCTAATCGAAATCAGCACTTTCATTAAATCCTATTTTTTCCACCTCAGCCCCACCGTGCCACAATTTGTGGAGAAGGATATCCCCAGACCCAGTGACTTATAACACTTTTTAACAACCTTCCTTTGTGCGTGTTGTTCTTTTCAAGGCCACCAACTGGGCTGCCTTTTGCCAAGGAAGTAAAACGAATCCATCAGCAGTATCTCTTGTCATGAAAAAGTGTTTGTATGTTATTAATAAAAAATAATATGGCACAACATAAAAGAGTTTTCAAATCATTCAAATAAAGTTTTTGCGAGCAGAACGTACCTTTTTAATACTATCTTCAATTTGTCATGTTGTTTTGTTAAAAAATTGCCAAAATATTTTTTACTATCTTTTACAATAACAGGAGCTTCATTTTTACTTGCGATATATTTAGGTACTACATGGCAAGTTATGGATTCGTAAAAAAATCGAACTCGGGATTTTGAACAAAGTTGACATTACGATGATAGCGAAGTCGAACAAAGTGGGTCTCGCAATTCTGTCCGTCTGTCTATCTGTTGTTTCGGCTGCGGCCTAAACGGGTCGTTCGATTTTCTTCATAGTTGGCACCTAGCGTTTTTTAAATTTTTGTTTTAAGACGAACAAATACAAACAAATTTTTTACCAAAAAATGAAAATCTTATTTTTCTCAAAAACGTGCCTACCACTTTTTTATAAACAATTCTGTATTTTTTTTTACAAAAAGGCAACTATTTTATAAAAAAAAATTTCCGAAAAATGGTTAAAAATGGTACCTCCCATAGAACCATTTTTTTGATTTTCGGTTTTCTCATAAACAGTTTAACTGATATTGATAATTTTTTTTCTGGAGAATGTTTGAAAAAATTTTAAAAGTTTTGTATGCACAAATTTTCAAAAATTTTTTTTTTTGGATTTTTAAAAAAAGTTTTAAAATTTTATTTTTGAGAACTTAATAATTCGAAAATCACTCGGTAAATTTTTATTAAACTCTGCACCCAGCAGTTTTTTAACATTATCTAGCAGATTTTAAATAAAATTATTCTTATATATCGAGCTTGGGCTTCCAAATCTTGGAAGAACACACAAATTACTTCACAGAAAGAAAACTCTCATTGATGGCTGAAACCGATCAGGATCGCTGAAGGTTGACAGCTGATGTCTGTTCTGACAGATTATGAAATATTTATTTGTTGATTTGTGGTCGAGTGGATATAAATTCGATAATATTTTGATTTTAGGTAAATAATAATTGTTTCTCTCTCGAGTGTTTTAAAGAATAACGTTTATTGTTAACTGTCTTGTACTCCAAGATTTCTATATTTTTCAGTTTTTTTATTTAAGAAATTACAATACCTTATTTTTAATCAAAGTTTTAGTTGATCCTTTAGACTTCACCTTATTTCAAGGTTTTCCGCACCAGTACACTTATGTTTATATCTTTTTTCCACGCAAATCGAACTTTCAAATCTCGCACTCTAACTTTAATGTGTTCACTCTCTAATCAACTCAAATGAATTAAATAATAAATAATAAATAAATAGTAATAAATTCAAAAGTTCAAACAAAAAAAAAAGTTTCGTTGTTCGCTATTTTGAAAGAAGTCAGTAAGTGCGTGTGCGATTTCCTTGATTTTTGTCGAACAATTTTTCTGTCTCTTAGTTTTCTGTCCGCTATCCAAAATTTGACCCAAACTGGAGCTTTAAAACAAACCTTTTCCCAAATTTTACCCACTTCCACTTTTCTCAAAAACAGCCTGTCGCACTTGCTCCATCAAAACCACATCAAAAACGTGTTTAATCTTCAATCTCACTCCGTTTTCCTCGCCACCAACTTAATCACTCCCTAATAATTCGGTTACTAACTGGAGCCAAGTACCCTCTCAGCTTCCATATTTTTAACCCCTCTCCTACTTCTATTTCTTACACAACACGTAACCACACTTCCTCTTGAAAACCAATTCCATCAAACATTAACGGACTTACAGTATATCAAATGGAAACGCAGATCCCAAGTCATTTTTTCGGTTTGTAAACTTCAAACGAATATCCGACTGATTCCCAACCTCCCTCTTTTTTGAAATTGAAACTTCAAACGATCCTTGCTCTATCGCCAATTTGTTTGTCACATTCTTCAAACAATCTTTTGCCGATGATTGATTTGTACCTGCCTATATTTATTTCGATTATTTACCAAATTTCTCTCTTGGACCATTATTCTCCTTCAATCGAAAACAAATTAAATCAACTTAATTATGATTTTAATCCTGGTCTTGATGGTCTCCTCGCCATACTTCTAAGAAATGCACTTCCACCTTCTTTCAAAAATCTTCAGCCTTTCGCTCAAGGTGAATTTCCTCAAATATTGAAAACTTCTTTCATAATCCCAATTAAAAAATGATCCGAAAGGGGATGTTAAAAATTATAGCCTTATTGCCAAGCTTTCTCGGATACCAAAACTATTCGAAAGTATTCTGCATGAAATTTAAAGTTTTCATTGCAAATATTTCATCTCCCTTAGACAATAGACAACACGGTTTTCTTAAATGTATAGATAGGGAGGTAGGATCAATAGACTATTCCAAGATAGATCACGAAGGGCAAAACAAAGAATACGACGTTGTACTCTCACGATTCTGTAATAATATAAATATCTTCGTAAGGAAACCATACTTGACAGCCATATTCATGGAGAAAAAAGAGACGGGGAGGAGATTTAATAGGTTTGCGTGAAAAAATTATAGATTGGCATTTGGAAATGTTAAGCTCCAAGCTGTTTTTGAGGCACAAGGTTGAAAAACTATCAAGTATCAGATCATTTTGGATAGAGGAAGAGTCATCTGACGAAGAAATTGTCTTGAAAAACTTGGTATTGTCGGCGTACAGTGAGATAGAGGAATGCTTGATGACCATTTCAATATTGTAAATAGTAAAAATAAAAAGAAGTGGACTTAAGCGGTTGCCTTGAGGGACACCGGATATAACTTAGAATGGACTGGAAGGGACAGATCTGAAAAGAACACTACAATAATGGTTTTTAAGATAAGATGAAATCCATTTTAACAAGGAAAGTTCAAAGCCGCGACAGGAGAAGACAATTTGAATGGTATTAGTGTATGCGAGATTTTGTCAAAGGCCTTACTAAAATCGGTTGAAACAACATCGACTTCACAACCTTTCTCTACGGCTAAGAGGGTAAACGAGACAAATTCAACAAGATTAGTGGTTCTATTTACGAAAACCGTGTTGTCTAAGGGCGATAAAAGATTTGCAATGAAGAGAATGTCGGAAACTTCTCTACGATCTTCCAGCGAATTCAGGTTAATTTGTTGAAGGCGGTCTTATTATATGGAGGAAGCATCAATGGATTGTTCCAAGATAGATCACGAAGTGGAAAGCAAAGAAAACGACGTTGTACGCTCTCGATTCTGTAAACATGAATATCGAGGTAAGGGGACCATACATGACAGTCATATTATTCAAGGATCGGGCGAACAAACGTTATGTTTAGGGACCGGGTCACATAGGCTTCGTAGAGAAATTTCCGGCATTCTCTTCCTTCATCGACTATAACTTTCCGGATCCGTTGACTGCAGTTCGCTCTACAACTCTATCTTTCTTAATATTTACCCTCGTAATATACGAAATCCTCGTCTGTTTTATCTTCCCCCCACCGCGGTGCACCGTACTGCTTATGGCTCCAACGAACATAGCTATCTCTTGGATGCTATTTGAAGTGTTAATTCTAACTTTCTCTAATTCAGCTTTAGCCTTATAGTTCTCCTTGCCTAAAACTGCGCCATTTAAACCTCCCCCTTCGTACTGATTTTAGCTTAATTTCTTAGTTTTTAAGTCAATTAGCTCGTATTAAACCAAATTAAATGTTGTTTTGCCCTCACCAAAATGTGGAGGAGAGAATATTCCCTAAAATTTACTACGCCCCCCTGCTGTAATAACCCAAACAAAAGTAATCAAAAAATTGTTGAAGAGAGTTGGGGCAATAATTTTGCAAAATATTATTTTTAAAAATTTTGAATTTTTTCATTAACTTTTACATTTTAAAAATCGAAAATCACATTAATAGTCCACTCAATAACCCTTCTATAGTATACCAAATATTTTGCCGCTCCCCAAAGGCACTGATAGCCTGATGTCATGACTCAATCAAAAGCCTTATCTTTGAATTTTAGAACAGAAACAAAAACTTCGAAGGCCAATCTCATGCTACGAAGTAAAAAAATTTACGCAAAAATACATAATAATACACCAATACCTATATATAAGTTTGTCGCAAGTAAAAATGTCTTAAGCTTTGTTCAATACAAAAACAAATTTTTAAATGGGAATTAATTAGGTCTAAAGAAAAATTATTTAAAAAATTATTCATCTCTTCAAGGGCTTTACAAAAAAGGGTATACCAATCTATATCAATGAAAAAATATAAATAAGTACCTTTTTGGCTTAAAAGCTCGGCTACAAATAAAAAAAAATATCTTTATACTAATTTTTCCTTTATCTGTCCCTAAATATTCAATTATTTAAGTTAACCCTCCTGGTTGTTGTTGTTTAATCCAAAAACTCCATTAAATGTCTACAACACAACAACAACAACAAATTACCCTAAAGAATGTTTCTCAATATTCATTTTGGATAATAGCACTTAAATAAATTGTGTTGAGTTGAGAGAGACGTCTTGCCTTATACATGAATATTATGGTTTAAGAACATTGAACTCTTAAAAACAACCATTTTTGATGTTAATCTTTATCTCAAGGCGCAAATTGATCAGATTCATGAGGATTACGAAAATTGCAAAACAGTAAACACACTCACGTTTCGGTATTAAATGTGGAATAAGCAAGGATGATGAGAAAGAAATTGAAAGGAAATTTGAAAATTGAATTTTAGAGATATATATACACCTAGAGCGTTATGTGCTCGAATAGGTAACGTACAAAAATGTTATCGCTTTTTCAATAAAAGTATGAAGTACGAACACACACTTTACGTATACCGGCCTAATATTTTGTTCGATATAATGAAAAAAATATTTGGTTGCGATAATAATTTCGAAAATGTCTCAAGGACTGAATGATAATGAATGATAAGTTCAATAAAAATGTACATAGGGTTAGCTTATTTTCATGTAATTCAATAATAATATCTTTACTACCTTTTAAAAAAAACCTATTTCCGTTATGCCACTCCAGGTAGGAAGTTTAATCAATTGGTAAAGTTGTTTTCGATAAAATAAAATCGTTGTATATAGGAGCTATCCCGTACTGGATAAGCTAAAATAAAATGCGGGATTTTCCTCTATGGATGTCACATAAAAATTCTCTCTGTCGAATTTTGAACGTAAACGAGAATTAAGTTTAAGTTTCAGTTTATTTTCTTTATATAACTTACATTTGTAATGTGCCTAAAAATTCGTTACATGACTTTAATAAGTTAGTGGAAAAATAATTTTATAATCTCTCAAGAGAATACACCATTACAAATCACTTTATTGTACAAAGTAACGGGACTCTAACAAATTTTGTAAACAGAGTCGGAAATTCGAGTATAAAATTTACTTGCATAAAGGCAAAGACAATAAATAAGGAAAATGTGTATTTTTTGAACCGAATTAGGTTCACTGACTTGATACCCACAGTAAGTTACCTATTCCTTATTTTCGTTCTGCTTTCCTCTTTCTTATAATTTGCGGGTTGGCCATCCTCAAACATTTTCTGCAACGTATAATAATATTTCAGCCAATTCAATATTTCCACTTTTTGGCTTGGAAAAAAAAATAAAACGATTTTACTGTGCGAGCAGTGTGGATTGATGCAATATTTTGTTGAAGAAGGCCCAAGACAAAGTTCCAAATAGCTCATTTAACTTGTAAGAAATGCTGACTCCAATATTCCTTTGCGATTCCCGTAATTGATTAGTGCATACTTTCAAAAATTAGTACTGTAGTATTAGTAAAAATTCTATAATAGCAGATCGCGCTCCACCCTCTTGGATGTGATGACGTATCAGAAACCTTTGTTGTTTTCGGTAAATAATGAGAAAATAAGTTGTAACCATCTGGCCCATCCAAATTAAAACTTCTTTTCATCCGTAAAGACAATAATTTTCCAGTCGTTTCCAACTTGGACTCTGACCCCTTAAAAAGCATGTTTTTCTTTTGCAAATTCCAGTCGAAGTTACTTACGGACTCAAGAGAAGGCTTTTTGGACAGCTTTAACTGCTTTAGGTGCTTAGGATAAGAAGTTACATGCCAAACAGTGGATTTGTTGACGTTTAATCCGGCGATTTTTATTATCGAACGACTGTAATTCGAAGCACACCGAATGATTTTGCGCCTCAGCTGTTAAAACCACTGAGGTCCTTTATATTTTTTTTCCATGAGAGCCAGGATCTCTTAAGTATATGTCAAAAAAAAAAATTCGCTTCGTCCAACTTTTTTTGCGATATAGCGGTTGAAATAGCCTTTCGAGTTGTAAACATTTCTTTAAGCTTTCTCGGGTGTATTTATAAGGCTTTTCCTTTGCCCATTTTTGGTAAAAACTGCACAAAATTAATTTACTTAACTTCGAATTTTACTCAACTGTCACATAACATAGATTTTTTTTACCAAATATTCATGAATTCAGTTGATTTCACAACTGCCTTTATTCAAGTGAACCGATTTTATTGCTTGAATTTCCGACTCTGTTACAAATTTTGTTAGAGCCCGGTTATCCTTTGTACAATAAAGTGATTTTTGTTAGTGAATTCTCTTAAGAGATTCTAAAACTATTTTTCCACTAACTTATTAAAGTCATATAACGAGTTATATGGACATAATTCTCGTTTTAGTTCAATAAAAGTGTTGCCTTTATTCAAGTGAACCGTAGTGTATATTATATTCTTACTATTTAACTAGCAAGTAAAACTATGACTTTAAAAAACTTAAGCTTTAACGTGGAAGACACACGATTTCAGTTAAACCAAATAAATAAGTCTATTTATCTAACAAATATACGATTTCTTCAATTTCTTACGAACTGTCACGTACAGAAATTCCTTCTTTAGTCAAATAGCACTTGATGTAAAATGATATTATGCTTTACCCGATTTTCTACCTTCCTTATGATGTACAATCTTTGTAACTGTGGGGTACTCCTTATACATACATAGGTAGAGAAACTCATTACAACTCCGATGTGAGATATGTGTAACATTATACCTAAAAGTGTATAGTTTTAAAAGAAGATGAGTAGGTGGAGGGTTACCATTGCAAACAGAAAAATTGTTTTGATATTTAAAAAAAAATGATTTGAAAATGGTTTGACGTTTGCTTGAAAAACCAAGGAATAAATTATTAAAATAAAAATTTGAGATCCCAATAATTGTTTTTTTAATTTAATAATGTTCATCTTATTTTAAAAATTAAATCTAAATAATGCGAATAATAAAAACTCTCACCACTATCTTGAATATTTAAATTGAGCTTTGATAGGGGTTGAGCCCCTACTAAGGATTTGTCTAATTTACAAATAACATAAACTGCTCATAAATATGAATTTTGGGATACATTTAGATTGAGCCCAAGTTTAAGTTTATTTATTCCTTATAGTAGAAGATCCCTCCACAGGACGACCTATACCCTCATCACGCTGCCATATAAAAAGTATACAGTTTATTAGACAGTAATTCAATGCGCATTTTAAATTTTATTCAAATATCTATCATTGCGGGATACCTACTAACAATGTGAAAAAATCAACAGAATTTCAAAAAAGTGTAACGCCGAGTAGAGAAAGAGGGCGAAACGTCAGGGGAAATGGGAATAGACAAAATTATTGCGTTCATGCTATATGTTCTTACTGGTCTGAGGAAACAGAATACGAAGATGATAAAACGGACACCAAAAAAAGGAGAAGTGTTCGTAAGCAGGGATGGCCACTACATTTTTCACATGTGCTACGTAGATTATGTAGTTAAACGTAGTTAAATGTTGTTAATGAAACAAATTGTAGCAAACTTAGTTTCAAATATTAAAAATTATCTGTCAGTTGTAACTTTGAAGCTTAAATTTGGAGTTAAAATGTTCAAATTTTTATTGAAATTTTATTATTTCTCTAAATTTACTTTGTATGTATATGAAAACGTAACAATTTGTAGAAAATAAGACGTGTAGTTTATTAAATTAACTACGCGTAGTTAATGATGTATAGGAAATGTAGTGTAGTTAATTCGGCCAACCCTGTTCGTAGGCTATCCAGATTTGTATGTGAAGAAGAGCAAATTTAAAAAAGAATTTATTCAAAGTTTTAAAATACATGCATAAATGCTTTTTTCATTTCTAATGTACCTCAACTATGCTGGAATGGCAAATCGGGTAATTTTTTAAATTCCTAGTATTAATAGGGTAGATTTGGATAAACAAAGATAAAGACCGATGGTCTTATTTATAAACGTTGTCTAACTTTAGACAACTGTCCGACTTTAGAAAATGTATTCAAAAACCGTGTTTATTGTTGTCTTATAGCTACCTTACTTAGACACAAGAGTAGATTGTCTTAACCGTGAATAATGGGATATTTATTTTTATTACAAAAAAGCATATTTTCACCAATTTGAAAATAGTTAGACAGTGTCTAAATCTAATAAATACGACTCTGAGAATCTATTTTTTTTTGTAATCGATAGATCTTATAAATTCAAGAAAGTCGTACATACAAAAGAAAATTTTAGAAAATTTTAAACTCGAGATAAAAACGTTTGAAAGCCAAAAAAAAAAAAAAATGAAAAATAGGCGTTGAAAAAAAAATTAACTAAAATCAGGATAATGTTTTTTAAGAATAAATTTTATAGTTTCAAGAAGAAGATAAGAAATTCAAAGACATATATTTGCAAATTTTTGAATTAAGCTTTTTTCTTGGCCCAAAAAGAGAATTAAAAATCTTTGAACCCCCGAAGGGGGTTGTATAAATATTCAAAACCTTATCTAAAAACATTAAAATTTTTAAAAATTTAGATTTATTTTTTGAAAAAATCAATACAATTTTTTTTAATAATATATAAATATTATACAAACAAAATTGGATTTTTTTTAAATATCCTTTGAATACAAGTGATTTTAAAAAATCGCGAAAATATTTGTGGACTTATAACTCACTTCCATTCTAAAACTACTGAATATTGACTCAATTTAATGTGGAATTTTGGGTGGGTTATTACTCTACAATTCGTCGGCTAAATACGTAAAGCTGCTAAGTCCACTTTTGACCGAAATTGAGATATTGATGCCATTTTCTTAAGAAACACATTCTTCACAAAATGGTTCAATCACTTTTGTCCAATGTATCGTAGTTGTTGCAGAATCCTTAAGAGAAAATCTGTTTTTAAATGGAGCCTTATGCAATTGTTTTATGTTTTTTTGCTTCCCTGTAAAATATGCAAAAGTGACTTAGCAGCTTTATTTATGATATTTATCTTCGAAATACACTATGAATTCTTAAAATACTTTCATTCTTTCTTGAAAAATCCGTGGTATATGTTTTTAGCCTTCGCCTTACTTATAATATATGAACTTAATTCCCTTATACCCTATAATATGGTGCAGTTTTTAAAATTTTAATTAAGGATTTCTTCGAGAGGAATTAAAATATTTGAAAATTTCTTAATGGATTTTTGCAAAAGAAAATTATGTTTTTCAGATAATGTCATTATTTTTTGGAGACGAAGTAATCTTCGCTATATGTAACACAACCTCAAAGCAGTGCCCATCTGCCCTTCTTAGGGTAGGGAAGTACGGACGTCAGAGCTAGGAAAAGTGAAAAATTTTAATTTTCAAATTCAGAGATACTCATAACAAAAATATGATTTTATCTCAGAGAACGTGTAAAAGTCGCGATGAAAAAAATGATCATATCAGATAATTTCTAATACCATAAACTCCAAATATACTAAAATCCTAAATATTCAACTTAATGGTTAAAAAGGATCATCGAAGCGTAGTCCAAATACGATTCTGCTGAAAATTAATTGTGTTTTTAACTTTAAGCATCCGAACAAAAAAAAGAGCGAATTAATTGCGTTTTAAAGTAAAAATGATTGTTGCCGCTACCGTTGTCATTCCATATTCATCTTCCCTATATACCAATAGCTAACCCAGCAGCTCCATTAGCAATACTTGAGGAACAAAACTGCTTAGCTCATTGCTATTGCCTTGAATATTGCTATTGGAGACGCTTTGGCAATGGCAATGACAATATTGCTCGGTTGATGGACGGCTATTATTGATTTCCATCGGTAAGGCAATAAATTTTGACGTTTCACCTTTTTCAAAATGGTTTCTCCGCGATTTTGAATGAATTGTGCTTCGTTTTGAAATTAAAGTTGAAAATATCTTATTACTTTAAACGAGTTATTCTTGTATATTTATTTCTATATTTCTATATTTCTATATTTCTATATTTCTATATTTATATATTTATATATATTTGGTTTCTCGGAAATGGCTCCAACGATTTTGATAAAATTTTCAGAGTTTATTACGATGAACGAGAAAAAAAATAAAAAATAAAATTTAGTAAAATCCGCCCACCCCGCGCCCACTTTTCTTACTTTTAAGTATGACGGAATCGGTCTGAAATATCTTTATTACTCGGAAACGGCTCCAGCGATTTGAATAAAATTTTCAGAGTTTACTTTCATGGGTAAGAAAAAAATTAAAAAAATAAAATCAGTAAAATCCGCCTACTACCACGCCCACTGTTATTAGTTATTGGCTATTCGAAAACGGCTTCAACGATTCGGATGAAATTTTCAGTGTTTATTGTTATGATCAAGAAAAAAAATAAAAAAATATATTTAGTAAAATTCTATGACTGCCACGCCCACTTTTATCATTTCTTAGTTTCTCTTAAACAATTCAAACGATTTCAATGAGGTTATAAGAGTTTATTCTTATAACAAAAAATTGGAAAATTCTTTTACTAAAATCCACCCACTGCCACGCCCACTTTTATTATTGCTTGCTTTCTCGGAAACGAAGCTAGCCATTTTAATACATTTTTCCGAGTTTTTTTCTCCTCAATAAGAAGAAAAATTTTAAGAAAAATTTAGTGAAATCCGCCCACAGCAACGCCCACTGCACCGCCCACTTATTTCGTTTTTAGTTTATCGGAAACGGGTCCGACAACTTAGATACAATTTTATGAGAGCGTTCTCTTTTATAGGTAGGAACAAAATTTAAAAAGAAATAAGTAGAATCCACCTACTGCCACGCCCACTTTTATTATTTCTTAGTGTCTCGAAAACAATTCAAACGATTTAAATGAGGTTATGAGGTTATAAGAGTTTATTCTAATAACAAAAAATTGAAAAATTATTTTACTAAAATCCACCCACTGCCACGCCCACTTTTATTATTGCTTGGTTTCTCGGAAACGGAACTAGCCATTTTAATGAATTTTTCAGAGTTTTTTCTCCTCAATAAGAAGAAAAATGTAAAGGAAACTTTAGTGAAATCCGCCCACAGCAACACCCACTGCACCGCCCACTTATTTCGTTTTTAGTTTATCGGAAACGGGTCTTAAAACTTAGATGACATTTTATGAGAACGTTCTCTTTTATAGGTAGAAACAAAATTTAAAAAGAAATAAGTAGAATCCGCCTGGTGCCACGCCCACTTTTATCATTTCTTAGTGTCTCGAAAACAATTCAAACGATTTAAATGAGGTTATGAGGTTATAAGAGTTTATTCTTATAACAAAAAATTGAAAAATTCTTTTACTAAAATCCACACACTGCCACGCCCACTTTTATTATTGCTTGGTTTCTCGGAAACGGAACTAGCCATTTTAATGAATTTTTCAGAGTTTTTTCTCCTCAATAAGAAGAAAAAAGTTAAGAAAAGTTTAGTGAAATCCGCCCACTGCTCCGTCCACTTTTGTCGTTTTTAGTTTATCGGAAACGGCTCCGACAATTTGCATAAAATTTTCAGTGAGCGTTCTCTTTTATAAGTAGGAACAACATTTTAAAAGAAATATGTAGACTTCGCCTACTGCCACACCCACTTTTATTAGTTTTTGGTTTCTCGAAGACAATTCGAAATTTTCAGTTTATTTTTAGATATGAACAAGAAAAAAAATTGAAAATTGATTTTAATAAAATCCGCCAATGTCACGACTACTTTTATTATTTCTATTTCTCGGAAGCTACTCAAACTATTAGAGTAAAAGTTTTAGAGTTCATTCTTACGAGTGAGAAAAATTGAAAAACAAAAAATATCCGAAACGGATCCAACGATTTGCATGAAATTGGTTTCAGCGATTTGGATGAAATTATCAGGAAGTGTACTGATAAGCAAGAACAAAATAAAAAAAAAAATTGGAAAAACCGCCCACGCCCTTCTACGTCCACTTTTGTTGTATCACCCAGGCCCTTAACTAAAGGGGCGCTAAAGCAACAGTTCTAACTATCTGGAGGAAATTTTGTATTTAATATATGCAAGTGGAGGAATCTGCAAATGTAACTCCACATATTTATCTCCACCAAATTTATCCAAACATATGTCGATGCATCAATGTATCTCCACATGCGTGCAGGTATTTCCACATTATGTCAAACTGTCTACATATTTATCTCCACGTACATAATATGGAAGCATCTCCATTGAACGCATTTATAAAGTGAACAAATTTAATGGATGACATATGTTGTTTTCTATTAACTGCCATATCTATATTTCTCATACATATTTCACTTTTTTCAATTAGAAAAAGCCGAGCGAAGCTCGGTCTCCCAGGTACTGAGAAATTAAGTGAATTAAAGTTTATTTATTATCAAAAAAATTGTGAATTTAAAAAGCAAAAAACACTTGACTGTGGTCGTAATTTCTACACTGACATTTGACAACTGAAATAAGCTGGCAACAGAAGGCCCACCCAGGCAGTAAATTGTCATTGCCATTGAAATTGACATTGCCTCAAATATTGCTAATGGAGCCACAGCGTTTACAAAAACGTTCAAACAAAATATTAAATTCAAATGCCAACCGAAATATTTCAAATATTTTCTTCGAATGAAATGGTAAAAAGACATTGCATATTTGTAGATGTACCTAAGTACATTAGCCGGAACGGGCTTCTGATAACCTGTATTTTTCTGAGACAACAACAATAATCGCATAAGTTTCTTCCGCATCAGTTCTTATCACCATTTAAGGTGCCACTTCCGCTGCTGTGTTTCGTTTTTAATTTCCCTATACCGAGAACTGATATGTTTACACATCAAAAAAAGAAAGAGCGACGAAAAATATCTCGCCCGATGCGCCCGGATTGCTAATGCCAGCGAATGATAAAAATAACATTTATTGTCTCTTAAACGATTTCTTTTATAATTAAACAATTAAATCCTTTCAAGAAGAACATTAACCGTATAAATATAAATTTTAGATACATTTTTTG
Organism: Epistrophe grossulariae; assembly: GCA_929447395.1. Classification (NCBI taxonomy): domain Eukaryota; kingdom Metazoa; phylum Arthropoda; class Insecta; order Diptera; family Syrphidae; genus Epistrophe; species Epistrophe grossulariae. The sequence continues at coordinate 127,819,379 of OV839567.1, forward strand.
AAGAAAGATACAAAAATATATTATATCTTTAGATTTTTCCCTATGAATATAATTAAGGGCTTAAAAATTCATTGATTTCTTTAAAAAAACACTTTTAAGTTCTTTCTAACCTCGATCCCAATGAAAAATGAAAAGCTTTATATGGAATATGGGGATGTTATTAGATTATTTTACAGAAATAATTTATATTGCAGCTGTAGAACATGATGCTATTTCTTGTATAGTTCATGTTAAAAGCTATATTTTATACTTAAAAATAATTACTCTGATTCCTATTAAGCCTTATAATATAATTTCTATCTATATTTACACAAAGATCATAATGAGCTCTACAGATTTGTATATACGTTAAGTGCTGTTTCCACCTCTTAAAAGAGACTTCATTCCATGCCTTTTAAACAAAAACATTATTAATATATATACACGAACTAAGCATAAAGACATTAATTTGTTTTTGTGAACTGGCAAATCTCGAGAAAAAAAAAATCTTAATAACGAAAATACTCATCAGATAATCTCTATCACCATCCATATCTAATTGTTAATTCCTAAGGCGAAAAAGAAATTCTTTTTTTTTAATAAATATGTAATGCCAAGTGGGAGATTTTGTTAAAGAATGATTCCATTTACTTTTGGGACTGCGGCCAAGTTGTGTTTTAATATCTTTTGGCACTGAACTGAGAATCTTTGTGATTAAAATGACGCCCACTTTGTCAATGACTTGGAAGTCCTTAAAAAAAAAAAAAAAAAAAAAAAAAAAAAAAAAAACCTTTAGACAGACACAGAATAATTTTATACCCATGTCTTATGGGATTTTCATTTTACTTACAATAATTATGTATAGTTCTGTTTGGTTTTATTGTTGTCTGTCTTTTATTTAAGGTTTTAATACAATGACTTCATCCTATAGCTTTGAACTAAATTATTTAGAATAAAACCACTTTCACCACATACATATTATAAGAACTTATCACACAGGAGTTATTTATTAAGGTAATGCTTGGACAGGTGTGACTTACACTTGACAATATGTATTAGACTTTTTCCTGAGCTTTTTTTTATTAAAGATTTGGGAAAACCATCAATAATTTTAAGGTTAAATTCGGAAATTAGATGGGTTCTACATATACGAATTAGTTGCATACAAGATGGCGCAAAAGTTGGTACTAGTGCGGCGCGGCACGCGTGGCGGCAAAAATTTTCAACACTAATAAACGGCGCGGCGCGGTGGTAGGATGTCAAAATTGAAACAATTATTCCGCGTTCTCTAGGAGGATTCATCTCTTGTTGTATCCATAGGCAGCCACTTAGGTACTCTACTTTTTTGCATTTAATCTAAAAATAAATTGATTTTTTTGTTTGACCATCCATAACTTGACTGAACATCTTTGGATCTGCATATGGGGATATTTTTTATTGAATTCGTATTGAATAAGGTTAGAACAAAACGGAGCTGAAAATTTGGAAATGTCTATCCAAAAAATAGGAAAAATCGTGAAAACCCGAAATTGCATACTTTCAGGTGTGAATGGTGGCGATATCTGAAAATTCAATTTTGTATGCGGGGAGGATAAAATATTAATTCTAAGGAATGAAGAAAACTACGGGGTTTAATTAAGAAACAGAGATTAAAATTTTCAATTCTATGAACAACAACCATGAAGAATAATAGCCGTGTTTTATTATCTACGGATCTGGATCAGGATCATCCCATGAAAATAAAACGATACGGATCCATAATGACAACAGTGTTGTATGCACATCTCTTTTTTTCTTATGTTTGTTTATTTTTCATGTAGATACTGTCTTCTTTCTTAACACTACAGTTTTTACTCCCTGACGACTAAAGAGCCGTCTACTCGCCAGCGTAAAAACTTATTTTCGGATCTTTAAAATAGATCCAGATACAGAGCAGAAGTTGTTGTTGTAGTACGTGTTAAAAGATGATCCCGATCTAGATCCGTAGATAATAAAACGCGGCAACATAATTTGATAGTTTCATGTTTCTTTACAGCAGCGAGTTGAGCTGTTTCTGGTTTATTCTGTTTAACGCTTTAGCCAATTCATATAATAAATAAAAACTTCAGATCACAGATGTCGCTATAGTTTAAATTAAACTAAAAGCAATAATGGAAGCATGGTTGCAAAAGTCGATACAATTGTACTTTTTTCGATACATTCAACATGACTAAAGTACACAAATATACATTTTTATAAAATTCGATATAATTTTGATATTTTGTGTCAATATAACAAAATTTAAATTAGTAATAGGTAGTATGTATTTATTTATTTTAAACTAGTTTCTATAATAATCTTGTCTATATTTGACATTTCTTATTACTTATTGTTTGTGAGGTTATATTTCCACCAAAACTCGTTAAGATTTAAAAATTGTTTTCACCCCACAAAGAGGTTAAGAAAAAGATTAATTTTGACACTACCTTATACAATTATGTACCTACTGGTTCATTTGAGTCAAACGAGGACAATAATTTGATCCTTGAATGAATGGCGTTCAGCGCACTCTGGATATATGTTAGTTCGAATTGCAGAATAAGTTATTGGTCTTTTGAAACGAAATAATTTTGTATTGTAAATCTTTGATATTTTAAGAAGATTAAGAGTAAATCTCTGTTTAATGGTAGATGAAAACATTTTTTGTGATTATTTTTTTTTCTCATATTAAAAGATGTTCTTATTTTGGTGCTATTCTTCATACAAAATTGATTTGTTGAATAAAAAAAAACAAAAACTACAATTCGATACACTTTTTTTTTTTAAAACTTTTGATACATTGCTGAAAGATTTTCATCCCTGAATGGAGGTATGAAATGTAGAAGCTATTGGAAAAAGTGATGGTTCCGGTTTCTATTTAATCTTGCAGACAAATCTAATACGATTGTGTGATTGAGTGAAAGTGCTTTAATTTAAAAAAAGAAAGGATTTTTTTTGTAATAATATTTTTTGAAGTGTTATTAATTATCGATACAAAATCTGATAGTGAATAAAACAGCTTTAAAGTTTAAACAGATACCTAAACACATAATACAGTAAGCTAGTATTTTTGTAAGAGAATTTTCATGTCAGTACAATTAAGGGTTATCATAACCTAAAACGAACGTGTTCTTGATATATGTAAATAGCAAGTTTATGTGTTATAGTTTCGTATAAAAAAAAATTGAGGTTTTAATAAAACAAAAAAAGTTTAAAATTATTGTCACTAATAGTGTAACACCGTCTTAAAAAAATCAGCTGCAGCAATATTTTAACACAAAAAATTTAAACCTTTAGAATATGCTTTTTGATGCATTTTCACAGAAACACATCTCAGTATGATACGGTCATACTGACTAACCATTAGGGAACTCTGTTTTTCCCATTTTCTGGAGATGGACTTTTATATGTGGTTTTAAAGTGCTCTCATTTGCTGATGAAAGTAGTTTAATTTTATTATAATCGACCAAAAATTGTGGAAGTTATCAAATTATTTCTTTTTTTTAGAATTGAAGCTATCTGACGTCTGCAATTCATTCAATTGTGCTTGAGAAGTGCAATTCACTCTGGAAAATGCTATGCTCACACAAATTGAATGAAAAATTGAAAAAAAGTCTAGGCGTAGCTCTGAAAAGACCAATTATAACGAGGTGGAATTCTTCTCACGATGCAGTGAAGCAATTTTGAAAAGAAAAACTTCTGCAATCAACAACAATTTCCTTGAGAGATCCTTTTGATAGGCGGGATTTTCAGTACTGGAGGAGTAGCTACTTGCACTGTACACTACAGACCTTGTACAGGCAATAGATAAGTTGCAGGCAAATAACCAAATAACTGCCATTATGGAATATTATCACCCACACTAATAAGTCTCAAACGAAAACTCTCGGTACTGCCAGCTAGAGAGGATTTGCAATTCTGCAAAACCACTTACTGAAATAACTATTAACAGCTTGGAGAAAAGATTCCAAAATTTTTTCACTGTATCTGAGGAAGGATTCAATGCTGCAATAGCTGCGGTATCGCATCCTCTTTTTAAAGGGCGCTGGTTGACATGTCTTCCAACAAAAAAACAGAGGATTTTATGTGAAGGTTTTCTTCCAGTGAATCCGAGGCAAATCAAAACTTACATATATAGATATAGATCAGTAACCCGATAATGATTTTGGTGAATGTACTGCAATACCGTTGACACAGGCTGAGGTTGAGTTGGAAGCAAAGAGATTCTTAAATCTTAACAAGTAAAAACTCTAAAATAGAAATGCTAAACGAATATTCTCTCGTAAAAAAAGTGTTTTTATAATATAATACTCCCCTTCCATTCCATTTTCAGGAAGTGTTGAGCGGCTTTTCAGCTAAACAACAATGCTAAACTTGCCTCGCTTTAATCGATTAACGGATCACCATTTTGAACAGCGAGTTTTGACCAAAGCTAACCTCTCCAAGTTTTAAAATCATTCAACAACCATAACAAAGGTATACTGTTTAATTCTGACACACCAGGTGTGGGTAACGCCAGTGCAAGATACATTCTTCGCCTACCCTACAGAAAAAATAAATAAAAAAATAAAAATAATAAATAAACAACATACTACTAATTATGTTTTTTTTTTTTGCAGGAAATCGGTCATGAAAATTGTTTCTATTTTAATTCTTTTTTATCTCTGTCAATTTGTATTACAATTTTTTCGTTTTTTACTTGCATTGAATTTTTATTTTTTTTTTCATATTTTAGTTTTTAGGACTAAAAATAACGGTACCATATAAATTTGTTTATCATTTTTGGAAAATCTTATTATTCTCTAAAATTGTTTCGACAGTTTCAGTAATTAATATTTTTTTATGGATTATATTTCCACAGGTCAGAATAGTGTTATGTATTTAAATTAAAAACATTTTTTTTTTGGATTTTTGAATTAAAACTCATTATTAAGAAAACGGCTTCATTGATTTTTACTAAACTTGGATCTTAGCATATTTTTATTACTATATATGTATGAAGCAGATTTTTAAAAAACATTTCCTTTAAAGCCGAAATTAAAAGTAGCTACCTACCTTCTATAAAAATCTTAACCAACCGATAAAGAAAATATTTTTTTTGCGAAAACAACTCCTGTGATTTTGATTAAATTTTTTTTTCAAAACCCACCATTAATACGGTCTACCATACAACGCTCATAGAACCATTTTAAACCGCAAATCAAAAAATGGTTCTATGAGCGGTACCGTTAATAATATAGTACTCTTTTATAATCTGTTAAACCGATTAAAATTGAATTTTTACACAAGAGCTTCTAATAACTTTAAAAAATATTGCATATAAAAATTTTCAAAAAGAAGCATTTTTAATGCTCGAATAAAATTTGATTTTTTTAGTGCAAAAACAGTTCGAATAAAATTTGAATTTTTTTTAATACAAAAAATGTTCGAAGAAAATTTGCATTTTTTTTTAATGCAAAAAATATAAAAAAAAAATTTGAATGTTTTTTTAATGGAAAAATTATTCGAAGAAATTTTGCATTTTTTTAATACAAACAATGTTAGAAGAAAATTTGCTTTTTTAATGCAAAAAATATTCCAAAAAAATTTCCATTTTTTTTAATGCAAAAAATATTCCAAAAAAATTGCGTCTTTTTTAATGCAACAAATTTTTGAATAAATTTTGCATTTTTTTTAATGCAAATGATTTTTGAACTAAATTTGAATTTTTTTTATTGCGAAAAATTTTGAAGTTGCATTTACATTTTTTTTAATGCAGAAAATTTTTAACTTGCATTAAAATTTTTTTTTTAATGCAAACAATTGTTGAATTAAAATTTTTTTCTTAATGCAAAAAATCTTCAACTTCAATTAAAAAATTTTTTTTAATGCAAATAATTTTCAACCTGCATTAAACAATTTGTTTTTAATGCAAATTATTTTTACACTGCATTCAAATTTTATTTTTAATAAGTAGGTAATGCAACCAAAAATTCATTTTTACAACCCTGTGCTCATCTCTTTTTTCCTTATGTTTGTTTCTTCTTCGTGTAGATACTATCTTTTTTCTTATTACACTACAGTTTGTACTACCTACCGACTCTGGAGCCGTCTACACGCCAGAGTAAACACTTATTTTCAGATCTTTAAAATAGATCCAGATATAGAGCAGGATCCAAAGTTGTTGTGTTATTACGTGTTAAAAGATGATCCCGATCCAGAGCCGTAAATTATAGAGTCAAAATCATTAACTTCATTTTATTTTTTTTTCAAAATTAATTTCGTTAATTGAGGCGTTTCACCTAATATTCATTGAAAAGATATACGGCATAGACAATCAGCAAATTTTGTCCCTCTAATTTCATTTTTATGAGGGAAATATTATATTTACCATAACTGCAATATACTTGCCTATTCACATATTTTCCTCCAAGTTTTTTTTTTTCTAACCACGTATTCATATCTAAAAAAAAACTTTCCTGACCATCAGTGACACAGAAAACTTCTCAACAAGAAGAAAGCAACAATCTTTCGTTCTTCTTTCACCCTGAAAAAAAAAAATCCGGTGGGATTTTAAAAATCTCGTCTGGCATCACTGATCACAATTTAGTTAAAAAAAATAGTTGTTTTACTCTTACTCAAACAAATACTCTTTCACTCTTCTTAAAATTAAATTTAAAAAAAAACATCTTTTGCTACAACTGAATAAACATTTTTTTAAAACATATAATTTTATTATATCTGTGCATTGTCCAACCTATGTACAATGAAAGCTGTTCAATGACAAGTTTTTCCAAACCCATCTATGTATGTATGTAAAGCTTACAACTCTATTTTAATAGCTAGAAAATTTTTTATAGCCGCTTACTAAGCAGATATAGGCATTGAGTTTTTAAGGTCCTTAACGTTTTTTAAATTAAAAAATATAACAAAATTGGCCATATGTCGATTTCTAAGGTGAAATGAAGCCAAAAATGAAATAAAACCATTTTTTTTTTGGTTTTAGTATACTACAATTTTTTCTCACCAGTTTCTTGCCTTTGTAAAGATTTGTTCTCTTTTTTTTTAATTTAAGTTTTTAACTTAAAAAACAAAAATTTTAAAACATATTACCTTCTATTCTACAAATAAAAACATTTTTTTTAAAGATTTTTCATTTAAATTTATTTATCTTTTTTAATTTTTTTTTATGAATTTAACGTTCTTATAAGTTAAGAATATTCTGTTTTTTTTTTAAATTAAAAATAAAAATCATTTAAATCCTAACAATATTTAATTCTATAGAAAAATTCTTTACATTTTAATATTAAATTTTATTTAAATATACAATCCCAAATTAATGAGAAGACAAAAAAACAAGAGATCACTTGAATTGTAATTTGAGTTATAATAATTGTATACATTTTTTTTATTTAAAAAAAAATAAAATTAATGTGAATAATGAGAGATGTCACAGCAATGCATAGTTATTTTTTTTTTCAAGTATGTAGTAAGATTTTTTTGTTGTTGTTTAAGTAGCTTTACCAGTATAGGTAGGTATTAAATTATTTTTTTTTAATTTAAGGGAAAAGCGTATAATTTTTCCCCATTGAGTGGAAAATTGAAAAAACAAATCTTAGTAACATTAACGGGATAAGGTATATAGGTATACTTTTATTTGAATTTTTAAAGTTATGAAACGGAATTATAATCTCCGTTTCCGTTCGTTGTAATCTCATGAAGTCCGACATGGACCTTAACTGTATTATTTGCAGTTGGTTTAACTGGTGACACGGGCAGGGACACTGAAGAATTTGACTCCTTTATGGAAGGATTTTTATTGCTATTGCTATTTCCGCGAAGGAAATTCATTTTCCGTCTGGTTCGCCAGCGAATTTTGTCTGAAAGGCTTTCTAGCGTTTTGGTGGCTGGTTTGCGGGACGAATTTCTCAGCTCCACCCGACTGCTTGTCGAATGTGGATCACGACGGATAATACTGGAGAGTTTGGGTCGGCGGGTTGTGCCCGCTGCACCGTTATAGTGTATTCCGCCGCCAGGGTGGCATCTCAGTTCTTGTACTCTCAATGGTGTTCCCGCCACCCGTTCCACGCCGGACTTGGGGAACACGTCAGTCTCATTGTCTGAGCATCTGCTGCTCATATCCAAGTTATTGTCTGGCCACTCACCTGAATCCAGCGACAACTCGTCACTAGAGACAAGCTGTGCCGGTAAGTATCCTTGCGGTCTACGCATCTCCTTCAATCGGTACGAGGACTGGTGATGGTTGTGGGCAATTTCCGATTCCAGCAGAGAATTGGCATCGTCCAACGAGGAGACCTGTGAGATTTGGGTGTGCAATTCGCCACGATGGGTGGACACACCAGTCATCTTTGGCGTACTATTAACAGCTGCTGCAGCTACTGCGGTTGCAGATTGCAGCACATAACTGTTTGTGGCAAACACGTCATTCTTGCTAAGCGAGGTCATCAGGGTCGACTGGCTACTAACCGACACACACCGCATGCGATGGGCCCTGCAACTATTTCCGTTCGTCCTCACACTATCCTGCAGAGAAATATGATGTGGATCACGACATTGCAATTGGACTACTCTATATGAATTATAATGATCGATTGCATTGTTATTCACCGTTGTATGCAGACGCATCGAACCGTTCTGACGCAGCAGAGCACTGTAATTGTGATTTGTGGTTTGGTATCGTCCAGTCAGGCCAAAGTGACGAGCCAGGGTAACCTATTGCGAAAAAGAGGGTGTATGTATGTACATTGTATGTATGCCATTAGTGGTGAGACTGTGCGAAAAGCGGTGCTATATGCTATATGTCCATGTTTATATATGTACCTTAAAAGCATCCCTGAACTTGTGACTCATGATGTTGTAGAGCAGTGGATTGATGCAAGTCGACAGAAAGTAAATGACGCCAGAGATGTATGTTAGAATGGAGTAAATCTTATTGTACAGTGGGGAGGTGTCGCCGATGCTCGAACCATAAACTGCCATTAGTCGTTGGGCATGGTGTGGTGCCCAACACAGGAAAAAAGCAACTGCCACAGCTACTGCAAGGAAAAAGAAGAAAAGAAAAAATATTGGTTTTTACTTCAAGCATGGCAAGTTCTTTTTATTTCTGAAAATTGAATAAAAATGAGTATACTCTGAATTTAATCATTTAAGAGAACGAAAAACGAATGCCATTTTTCGACAAAATGGAAGCTGATAAAAAACATTCAGTTATTTTAAATTCAAGTGCCGTGTGTATTTTTGCATTGAATATATGGAAATTGGAAACTGAGTTCGTTTTGGATTAAAAATTAAAAGCGTCGCTCGACGGATGGAATATCATAAAATAAAATAAGCTCCACAGAGTTTCTGAGTAAGTATAGTCCGGTTTGGTGTTTCGTCTTTATCTCTATACTGAGTCGTGATGGGATTTAAACTTCTCAGAAAAAGAATGAAAAAATATTACTCAGTAGGTACAGTTGAAGCTATAAAAAAAAAAAAAAAACAAACAAAACGTGGATTAAGCAAGTCAGTGGTTGAGATTTTTAAAAATGAATATGACTTTTCGGTATAAATCTATGAGTTTTTTCAGAACCAGTTTTGCATGAATTTCAATCGCATGAAAAATGTTTTGCTATCTTAAGCCTTATAGGTATCCGGAATAAAATTCCTCGAACAAAAATCCAACTACATAAATGCTGAATTCCCCCTAAAAAAATATCACGATACCAATAAATTCTGAGGGAATCTTTCGTACATAATTGACGTTAATAGCTTTCGATTTTATGAAAAATTATTCCAAGGAATTTTTTTTCGCTTTAAGACCGATTGTTTGTGAGTGTTTAAATCTGTAAATCAAATTCAAAAGTTTTTGCTTTTGCGATTTCATTTTAAATTTCAATGGCATCTAAGCTGTTGAACTTTATTTGATCCAAAGTTCTATAAATTGCAGTCAAAATTGGTAACATAATAAACTCGACTGGGACTGGGGAATTTGTCTGCTTGGTTACGTTAGAGTCGATTTTTGGAGTCTTTGTTCCTTAATGAAAGAGCAGATGTACATATAATATATTATCTTGTTAAAATTTTTAATATATTTATGCTCTCATACGTCCAAGCTGTTTTTCCAGTCGATTTGGAAAGTCTTCTGCTTGTATGTATTGGATAAAGGAGTATTTATGTGTCGAGGTTTAAGATATTGACTGGACTGGATTTTTAAACTCCACCTTTATTCAATTGTAGTTTGTTTAAACAACAATATAAAAACAATATATTTTCTATTTTGTTTGTTCTTTGTTTAAATTCTATCTTCAATGTTTGTCTTAATTTACTTTACTTTGTCTTTAAGAATTGTGAAGATTATTAAAGCCGATATCGAATATCCAGTTGCCAAACTGCAATAAAAATTACAAGCTTGAAATTTATGAGGCTCTGTTTTCAGTAGTATTTATTTCTTTAGTTTTTTAAAGGCCAATAAATTTGTAAAAAATTGATTAATTCGATTTCAACAAAAAAAAAAAAACCAAAACTGTCCTAATTTAAGTCGAGGGGTAAATAGACGCCCACACCAACACCATTTTTTCTTGTCTCTCCCGAAACTACACAGTACACACCGTAGTTTTTGGTCATTTGCGAATTTTGTTTTTGAAAAGTTAATAATGCGAAAACAACTTTGTCGGTTTCTATTAAACTTGGTACCCAGCAATTTTTTTTACGTTATCTAGAATATTTTAAATAAAAATAATTCTTATAACAAATACAATACGATAGTGTATTTTAAAATGTTGCATAAAAATTAAATTTTTAAAACCGCTATACACGTTTATAAGTACTGGTTTTAGTCTGCTGAAAGTCTTCAGCACTGAGCTGGTTTTGATTTTAGTCAATAAGTCTTTTAAATACAGCTGTTAATTAACTTTCAACAACTCTTATACTTAAACATGTACATAATTGAGTAATTATGAATACTTATGATTTTTGAAAAAGCACCTGAGGTGCCTAATATATACAAAAATAATTCAAAATGTACCCAATTTTATAAAAAAAACTTTAAAAGTACGCAATTTTATTAATGTTTATAACTTTTGAAATTACTGATTATTTTCAATCCAAATCGTTGGAGCGATTTTCGATAAAATTGTGATGGATCAAATCATCGATATGCCAGTTATCTATTCTAGACGAGTTAGAACAAATATTCTAATTTTTCCCTTTAAGAGTCCAATGTTCACTAATCAAATTTGAAAACGTTTACAATATTGTAAACGTTTAAAAAAAAAATATTGCTACGCTATTGTAAGTATTTATGAATCCGGATTTAAAAAAATTATTTTGCCAAAAAAAAAATTGTCTACTCATTTTTGAAATATCGAATTTTCAAATTTAAATTTTTTTTGAATTTTGTTTTGTTAGATTCAAAATTTGTGGTTTTGTTAATGTTGCCGCCAGAAGCAACAAAAGGAGTTATTCTATCAGCAGCAACAAAACAGAAAATATTGGTAGGGATAACAGTAGGAAGAATGCAAGATTTATTTGAAGGAGTGTTTTTTACTTGTATCTTTTTCAAGTTGTGTAATTTTTAGAATTTTATATTTTATTTTCCTGTCGTTAAATTAATTAAACTAATTTTGAAAAATAACATTATTATTACAAACTGTAAAATAAAAAGAGTGAATAATAAAAACAGCCCACAAATGAATTGCATTTGCATAGATCCAAAATTTTCATCGAAACAGTTAATTTTGATATGTTATTTTATTCGAACTTATCAGAAGCTCCTACATATGTAAAAAAATTCATTAAAATAGGTTCAACAGCCCAAGTGGCAAACATTTGAATTATGCAACCAGAAGGCGACAAAATTTGTTATATTCGCGGTACTTTGGAGTTTTTTCTCAAGCAATTGAGTTGCTTAGATGTTTTTCAAAATTTTTTTTTATTTTTATTTTTGAAATAATATCAGTTACATTTATTTAACAGAAAGATTTTTGCGCCCATAGCTTGCGATTAAAAAGTGATGGCTCTGAATATAAGACACTGAGCAGTTACACCAGAGTTTCAATACAATTTTACTTCAAACTGATTGTAATTGTAACTAAAATTGAAACAACTAAGTAATTTTTATCTTGTTCTACCTCCGAGCTACTCAACAGTAACCTAATGCTTACATATTTGGAAACGAAACCCCTTCCAACCTACACCTGAAATACTTCACAGGGACTGAACAGAGACAGAGTGAAATTAATAACCATGTTTTTCGACAAAAAGAAATATTAATTTTTTTTCTTCAAATTATTATAAACAAAAATTACGATTTTGATGCTTTTAAAAAGAAATTTTATAAATGATAATTTGCATTTAAGATGTCAGAAATAAAAGATTTTTTGGGTTGGGATTTTTTTCCAAAATTTTTAAATTTTATTTATTTCTGTCATATTTCATAGTACCTACACCTTCGAGCGTTTTAACAATTCAGCTCTGATTATGTAAAAATAGATAATCAGATTTATAAAATTATCCATACACAAAAATAATCATAGTTAAGTTATAGGTACTTTTAAACAGTCAATCATTAAAATGTTTTAGTGATTGCAAATTCTACGAGTTCGAACTGTTTGGTCTCATTTTAATTACAAAAAAGTATTTTGAAACTAAAAATAACTTGAAAACCTTATTGAAACTTACTTCCAGTTACAATTTAGTCTTGTTAAACTGCACTGTAATTATTTAATAAGTTGCAAATCAGTTGCTTGAAAAACTTAAAAACAGCAAACGAGTTTTTAAGTCCTCAAAAAAAAAAAATAAAAAAAAAAAAATTTGCATTAAAACTTTTTAAAACATTCTCCCAAAAATGATAAAAATCAGTTGAACCGTTTTTGAGAAAATCGAAAATCAAAAAAAAGGTTCTATGGGAGGTACCATTTATTGCCATTCTTCGTTTTTTTTTTTTTGTAAAATGGTAGCCTTTTTGTAAAAAAATTACGGACACGTTTTTGAGAAATATAAGACTTTCATTAATGCCTAAAAAAATTTTATACGGCAGATATATACATACATAGGTAGACCGTTGATTTTCGGTCCTAAAAAAAATTTAAAAAAACGTGTCGGGGAAATATCAAAAAATGGCTAGGTACCACGTGTAAAGAAAATCGACCAACCCGTTTATTGTGCAGGCGAAAGGTCTGACAGATAGAATTGCGAGACCCACTTTTTTCTACTTCGCTTTATCATCGTAATGCAAAGTTTCGTCAAAATCTCGAGTTGGATTTTTTCTACGAATCCATAACTTGCCATCTACAAATAGTACCTACCCATGTGTATTACATATCGTCACGTGAGTTCTTATTTGTCCTATACGCCAAAAACATAACTTTTCCAGAGAGCGTTTTTTAACTTTAAAACCATATTCTACTTATTTTTTTGTGCGTAATCACTGGGATTTTTATATTTTTTGAAAGTCTGAGTACTTACCCACCAACACATTTAGCAATTTGCAGTTTATGCTTTTGGAACATTGATTAAATTAAGTTTTTTAAAAAAAGTACGTGAATTTGTATGAAAAATCTACTTCAGCCCTTCGACGTAGAACAAACAAGCACAAACTTGAAAATCTTAAAATTACCACAGATATTTTGTCCTATATTCTTCGTATATTCTATACTTCATTGGATATAGGACATTCAAGCTCAAATTTTACATAATTCCAAATTCCAATGCAAGTATAAAATTTGTCCTACTGTATACAAAAAATGTATATAGGACAAATAAGCACAAAATTCATCGAAAAAAATTGGTCTATAGAACAAAATCACATTTTTTATCTCGAAAACTAAAAGAGATAAGACAATTCTGATTACACCAATCGAAAGAGCGTGGTCGAAAATATAAGATGGCATTCATAACTCATTTTCGGCCAAATTGGTCTGTAGGACAAATAAGAACTCACGTGACGATATATATAGAAAGTTAAAAAGTTTATAGACAAAAAATTAAATTACTTTTTTTTGCTTGAATCAAGACTGTGGGATGTATGACCAGCAAATAGGGGAAGGAATTAATTTTTTTTTTGTAAAAACATGATTTTTGGGGTGACTTTAATGCCGCTTTATTTTTTGACTTAAGGCAAACAATATTTCAAATTTTAAGCTAAGGGTATATTTTTTTTTTACATACTTAAATAATCTATTACGAGTAGAAAAAAATCGGTTATTATATTATAGAAGGTGTCAAAAGAAGCGTTTGGGGAAATGAGTCAATTTTGTGGTGATATTTAATCCCAAGTTAAATATTAAATTTTACAAAATTTAATTTTCTAAATCCTAACGTGTTATAATTTGATGAGTAAAAAATAAAAGTAAAAATATTGTTTCTTTCTGCTTTCGCTGTGTAATTCACTTAACATAAACCTAATAGAAAACCCTATGAACCCTATAATAACTTCGCGAAGCGGGAAATATCTAAACAAAAAAAAAGTATAACACGAACACCAGGTGGTAAATATGTACACTTTCTGAGAAAATTATACAATATTACAATAGCAATATCCGGCACGACACAAAGGTCTGAATTAAATCATCCGCACGCACACCTGAAAACTGTAACAAACTGTGTAGCAAAGGGTAATATGACAATATTCCAATCTAAATATTCTTATAACAATACGGAAGAATAATTAAAAAGATGTCTTTTGAATGGCAAAATAAACTTCCTTCGAGGAATCTCAATTAATTTTTAAGTACATAGGTACTAAAGAATTTATTTGTTAAAAGTTTTGCTTAAAAAGGGTGTCATGAAAACATTTTATATAGTGACTTCCCAAGGAAGTCAATTTTATTTAAATTTCTTTAGGTATACCTACATCTATTTATAGATATTTGTTTAAACACAATAATTCAGTATAATACTATATTAATTTTTTTTTTGTTCATCTTTATTCACCTTTCTTCAAAAAGGAAATCCTCTATTTGTCTTAGGTGAGGTCGTTCTTTTTTGTTTATTTACATTTCTGAGTAATTAAGGATGTTCAAACTAATTCTTTGGAAACGTTAATGTAGAAGAACATAAGAAATCTAAAATTTATCGTACCAGTTCATTAAGCTCCCTTTTTAATTATTTATGTTATACCTTTTCTTTGTTAGACTTATTTTATTCTAAGGTGTTAAATATTCCAGCTTGTCAATCTTCCGCTTTTGCCTTTTGTCTGTGTAGGATCTTATAGAAACTTAAGTTTTGTTTTAATTATGTTGCATAGTAACGCGCCTAATCAAAGTTGTATTTTAAGTACACCGAATTTTTGTCGGCGAAAGAAACTTCTCTCAATGAGAAAATAAATAATTCTATGTTAAAAGACAAGAAAAAAAAAAGACACTTTGTCTGGCAGGAGTTGGCTCCTTGTCCATCCAAGCTATATACATACTATACTATACAGCGTGTCCCGAAATCACCGCCTCAGAACCTCAGAAGAAAACCATGAGCTCCCGAGGTTAAAAGTTTTTATTCGTTTTAATTCGTTTTTATCAAACATTCATATTTTCTTGATTTTCCTTTATTTTTTATTTTTTTAACAATTTTAAATGTATTTTTAGTCAAAAAATGTTAAGTATTTTTAAGAAAAAAAATTATACTTAATAACGTGTTTTTTAGAAAAAAATCATATCGAAGTTAACAAAACAACTTTAAAATGTGAAAGAAAATGTTTGATAATAAATTGAGGGAAAACCGTCATCCACACAGTAAAAAGTTGTGTGGTAGATAAAAATTTCTAACTGTTCTTGTTTAAATATAAAAATTTCAAAAATTTGGATGTAGTCTGGCAAAGTTAGAGCCAGTCAAAAGAAAAAAGAATACAAATCATAAAAACCGTTATAAGTCGAAAACGAAGCGGAAACGAGAAAATTACCTTGTAGTGAATCTACCTCAAGTTTTTCGACTTGAAATGACCTCAGGAACTCATGGTTTTCTTCTGAGGCGGTGATTTCGGGACACCCTGTATACCTTAAATTTCTTAGTAGATATCTGATGTTCTGATTTGAATGTTGTTGTTGGGCTACTTTTGCTATTTTTATTTGTTTTTAAATTAGGGAGCACATTTTGGTATTTTCTGGTATTTTTCTTTCTATCTGAATATACATATCCTGAAATGTTGCAGGAATGGAATTTCAGTGTTCATTTTTGTGGTGGCGTTTGTTTGTTTGTTTTTTTTCTTTTTTTTCACAGTTGGTATTTTTGTCTTATTCACAGCCATTTGTTATCCTTTATCGAGGATACTTGTCAGCTTTAAGCTGTCTGTATTGTGTTGGGAGATGAATTTTTTTTTTGTTGTCTTATGAATGAGACTGTTTTTCATTTAAGGATCTTTGTTTGTTATTATTGTTTTCTGGTTTCGTGTGGGTTATGAAATTGAAAAGTGATTTATTGTGATTTTGTTTAAAGATACATTTTGTACACGAAACGTATGTGTTGTCTGGTATGAAATAAAAAATTTTTGTTGGCATTATTTGCTGCGGTAATGACACTTTAACTTTGCATGTTATAAGATCGCTTATCTTTTTTTGTTGAAACTTTTAAGCTTATATACTCAAATATTAAGTATTCGTATAAACATAAATATTACACTAATAAAAACAAAAATAAGAAATTTAATTTAAATAAATTTTGTCGCCTTCAGAATGTAAAGTTGAAAGTTATTTTCAATTAATATATATAAATTTTTGTGACCTTAATATTTTAATAATGTTCAAATGTTAAGTGGGCTATAGGTCAATTTAAAGATGTTATTTATTTATTTTTATGCGACGTTTCGAGCATGTTTACGCTTTCAATTCTTATTTTGTGCTCATGTTTATGATATTTTGGGAGGATAAAATATAATAAAAAGATGCAAATATAACTTAAGCAGACAAATTTGAAGGTTTGTTATAGATTAATTTTTGAGTAACATATCGACGGTTAAAGTGCAGAACCTCGTCAATCGTTTTTGCATGTGTATTTAGAAATCAAAATGGGTTGGAGTCATTATTCTGTAAGTGCCAAAATTCAGTTTCCAAAATTCTGTACCTATTCCAAAATTCTGTATTCCAAAATTCTGTATTTCAAAATTCTGTAAATCTAAAATTCTGTATTCAAAAATTCTGAAAATCTAAAATTCTGTTTTTCGAAATTCTGTAAAATTTAAGGGTGTTTTTTTTTAAGACGTGTGGTTTTCAATCTGGCAATACTTTTTTCGGAGTTGGTCTTTTTGACAGCTGTCACTTGATTTATGGTCAGTTTGGTTTGCCATTTCACAATGAATAGACTTGCTCCTGAAAAACGTTTGAAAATCGTGCAAATTTATTACCAAAATAATTGTTCGAGATGGCCACCGATCCCAATTTTCACAAGAAAATTTTGTTCAGCGATGAAGCCCACTTTTGGTTGAATGGGTACGTTAATAAGCAAAGCTGTCCTATTTGGAGTGATCATAATCCACAAGCCATTGTTGAGACGCCATTACATCCTCAAAAAGTCACTGTTTGGTGTGCTCATATGAGCAGAGGGAATCATTGGTCCATTTTTCTTGAAACATGAAGCCGGCCATAATGTTACAGTCAATGGGCAACGCTATAGAGCCATGATTAATGACTTTTTCGTGCTTGAATTGGAGGATGTTGATGTGGATGACCTTTTGTTCCAACAAGATGGCGCTACATGCCATATAGCCAACGAAACAATCAATTTATTGAAGGAAACTTTTGGTGAGCGCATTATCTCGCGTCGTGGGCCTGTGGCGTGGCCTCCAAGATCGTGCGATTTAACACCGCTGGATTATTTTTTGTGAAGTCTGTGTCTACGCAGATAAGCCCAAGACGATTGAAACCTTGGAAAAGAATATTCGGCGCGTTATTGCTGACATACGGCCCCAATTGCTGCAAAAAGGTGGTCGAAAATTGGGCCTCTGGACTGGAATTTATTCGAGCCAGCGGCGGCCACTTGCTTGAAATCATTTTTAAAACATAATGGCAAACCCTTATCTTTATAATAAAGCTAAATTCTTGGCCATACAATTAAATTATATGCGTTTTATTTCTTCTTGAAAACCACACGTCTAAAAAAAACACCCTTTATATGAAAAATATTATTTAATTATAAAATTGGAAATACAAATTTTGTTTGTCTTTGTCTTTGTCTTTGTCTTTTTATTTTTATTAATTTAATTTAAAACTTTACTTTCACAACTTTATTTTTATAAATTGGATTTGTGACGCGTTTCGGAGTGTTTACAACATCCTCGGGCGAAACATTTTTTTTTTATGTTAATTTCGCTGTCAAATTGAAGATTATTTGTCTCAAGCTGTGTTTTGTTGTTTTTTTTGTTTTTGTTTGTTAAACTATTATTAGACTTTATTTGGTTTGATATTATTTTTTAATTTATTTCAATAAAATTAGAAAAAGTAGGCATACGCCCGAGTGTACAATTCATTTCAGAAAATCAGGAAAATTAGGAATAAAGTCACAACTCTATTTTATATGTATATAGCCACATTTGAAGGTTCACACATTCCGTGGAATTCACAACAATTGTGTTTTTCTTAACGAATATCATAAAGATGTGTGTTTATTTATGTATTTAAAAATACTAGTACGTCCAGCCCCCGCAACTCGAGTGCTAATAACATTATCGTCTAATTGAAAAACAACTTCTAGAAAATATATTGTAATTCATATGAAATTCTAGAAAACTTTATTTTTCGATGCATACGATTTTTGGAGGTGGATACTCCAACATTAAGTAAAAAATCGCAAGAATAATATCATCGTTTAAAAGCAGTCTTGAGCGTGGAGAAAAACTGAGCTAATTATTATTATATGAGCTACTTTTTATTATTTCCTGCAGCAGTGAACGCCGCGCTGCCGGGTTGGGTTTAGCCGATCCCAGAACCACTGGTCCCAAGACCATCCCGGAAGTAGTCAATAAAGACCAATTAAATTTATATCGAAAATAATACTCGTCGAATGTATTGATTCGTGTATTTAATATATTCGTTAAGATGGTTAGTAAATAAAAAGTTATTGTTCCACGTCTCAGCTTAAACATCCCTCACACTACATCTACAAATTGAAAGCATTCTTCCTTTTTTTGCTCACATTTTATTTCAATTTAAAAAACAACACCCAATGAGCGAGAGACACAAAAGATTGCAGAATATTTCCATGCAAAACCAATATACCTACAACTATACATAATTTATGCTTCCTTGCATTAAATCGACCAATGGCCGAAAATCCAACACAACAGAAAAAAATCCTCAGAAATAAAATTCTTCCCACAAAAATCCCTCACTCGAATTCACTAACCATCTTAACGAATATATTAAATGCACGAACCATTGCATTTAACGAAAATATAATAAGTTTGTGAACAAATACTCGGTCTCGCTCTGGCTCTTGCTATGGTTCTCGATCTCCTCGCACTTATAATGCAATTTTACTTTATTGTTTTTTAGTCTTTGTGGTAAAATTATTTAATAAATGTTTGCTTTGTGCACTTCTATGCAAAAAAACCTACAACTAATTTATATACTTTCGGCTTTTGTAGACCGCGTAAATGGTACCCCAAAATTCGTGTTTGTCGTTTTATTTAAAAATATCCCATGAAATTTCACGAAAATTAGAATTACTTACGTCTCACAATTTTAAAACTAAATTTTATATTTGAGAGCATTTACTTTTCAAGTTACTTGTTTAAAGGTTCTCTGGGTAAAATTTTAAGAAATCATTTAGATTATGAATCATTTGGTAATCAACTTGAATCTCCAAACAACCGATAAGTGGAGAAATTTGAGAATTTTCAAGTGATTTTTTGCTTGATTTTTAATTGCAGCGCCATGCACTTCGTAACGAGTAACAAGAAAGTTTCCTAGTTTCTTGTGGTATAACAATGTACCAACTAATGGTCTAAGTATGTCAAACTTCCCTGCTAACAGTCACCTAAACGTATTTCCTATAACGTATCCTTTAAATTGGGCAGGTAGAGAACCTGTCATTTTCGGAAATACTCATAATAAAAATTATAGCCACTAGTGTGGCCTCCCAAAAACTTCAACTTAAGCTCTCTAATTGACCTCTTTCAGAGTTCAAATAAAATCAGCCTTTCTTCATTTCTTTATTCAAAAAGTCTAAATTTTCTGTTTTATTTTTTCAATGATGTCTCAAAATAATTTTCTATTTTTATTTTTGAAATTATTTTTTTTTTTTTTTTTTTTTTTTTAATTGAGCCGTCTCCTTTAGTAATTAATTGAAATCTAACTCCGCCAAAGCAGAAAGGGGAGCAATGTCTGTATAAATACCCCATAGTGGCATTAAATATCTTACTGAAACCATTTGATTTGCTCAATTAAAATTGTATAGGTTATAGGGCGATGGTAACTACCGATGCCGCCGCCGGCTGACACCACCGGACATTGCGTTAACCCTCATTTTAAATCCGCATTTCCTAAAGTAATCAAAGTCGTTATATATATCCAAATTGATTACTACATATAATATACCAATTCCCGTAGGATGATCATTTTTCAAACCATGAAATCCCTTATTTGTATTTCTTTCTTTATTGTCTTTAATTAATTGGTATTGTTGTATTTCATTCATTTATATGTAGTATAAAGCTTAACTGTTTTCCGCTTGCTTGGTTTATATTTTTAACCCATAGGAAAATAATTATGATGATCCTGAATAAATATCATAGCAAAAAGACGTTCATAGATGTTTTAACCACGTTTCGAATCATGATTGTGCGAATAAAATAAAAGGCTTGTAAAATTTAGTAGGTTATGTAGGTATACAGGGTGTCCCGAAATCACCGCCTCAGAAGAAAACCATGAGTTCCTGGGGTCATTTCAAGTCGAAAACTTAACAGGTAATTTTCTCGATTTCGCTTCGTTTTTGAGTTATAACGGTTTTTGTGATTTTTATTCTTTTTTCCTTTGACTGGCTCTAACTTTGCCAAACTACAACCGATTTTTGAAGAACACATATTGGGCTTCCATAATAAGAAAAAAAAAAAATTATACTTAATAACGTATTTTTGTGAAAAAAATCATATCGAAGTAAAAAAAAAACGACCTAAAAATACTTAAAAAATGTGTTTGATAATAAATTGCGGGAAAACCGCGGTTATCCAAACAGAAAAAAGTTGCATAATAGATATAAATTTCTAACTGGTCTTGTTTAAATAATAAAAAAAAAATTCAAAAATCGGTTGTAGTTTGGCAACGTTAGAGCCAATTCAATGGAAAAAAGAATAAAAATCACAAAAACCGTTATAATTCCAAAAAAGAAGCGAAGACGAGAAAATTACCTCTTCAGTTTTTCGACTTGAAATGACCTCAGGAACTCATGGTTTTCTTCTGTGGCGGTGATTTCGGGACACCCTGTATGTAGGAATACATTTTATTCTGTACCAGTGAATGCTTTTAAGTTTTCTGTTTAAAGACAATATTTTGGTTGGCTACATTAATTTGGATTGGAGTAAATTTTAAGAAAGGAATTAGTAATTATCATTTCCTAAAACACTCTATCTCTCCAAAATACATAAAGGGAAACTAAGTGAAACAAAATAAATTGAAATAGATTATGAGCGATTTTGATGCGGGTTTTTATTTGAATGAATCCACTATTTACCAGCAGATATAAATTTAATTTGTATCCAAACATAAACAAGAGCATAAATACTATCAGCCTTTTATTAATAAACACAAAAGAAATATGCATTTTTATTTTTAAACAATTTGAAATTACAGTCAAACTTCGATAACTCGAACTTCGATAACTCGATTTTTTTATAACTCGAACAAAATTATGTGGCAGCAGCGTTTAGAGTTCAAATCTCATAAATTTTTTCCCTCATAACTCGAACTTTTATAACTCGATTTTCTTTATAACTCGAACAAAAAATATGGCATATGCATCAACTAAGTCGAACATTTTAGGGGAATTCCCATTTAGTGAGAAAAAATGCATTTTTGAAATTCGAATTTTTGAAGGGAATTTTCATTTGAAAACGAGATACCTACGTACCTACACATAATATTAGTAGGTTTAAGAAATTTTGAAGTTGTAAGTAGGTACCTACAGAAAATTTTTATTTAATGCGGTGAACATTTCAATATTTTTGCATTATTTTTTAAATTATCTGCATAGTTATTGCTTGGTTGTTTTTTTGTAAAAGATTCTATGTACAATTTCCAACTTCAATTGATATAGAAAGTGAAGACAAGACTTCGGTAGAGGAATTCATTCAATAGCCTTCGAAGCATGTTGTAGCACATTTGACAATTTGAATTTATATTTGCAAACGTGTGACGATACAACAGATGAAATTTATGCAGCTTTAAAAAAATTAGAATCCTTTTTCTTGAAAAAAAAAAACAATAAAAAAAAACTACTCTCAGACCCAAATAACTAAATACATGCAATAATTTTGTGTATGGTGTAACAACTTATGTACATTAATATAAAACGTATAAGACTTAATAAAGCACAAAAAGTGTTGTTTAGAATTGTTTAATTGTTTTAATTTTGATAATAAATTTGGATAACTCGAAGTCTTGATAAGTCGAACTTTTATTGTGGATAATAGTAGTTCGAGTTATCGAAGTTTGACTGTATATCAATATAAATGAAAGTTAAAATTGATGTTAATTGACTTTTTGTTAGCTAATTCAGCAGGTGGAGTAATTACTTAAATACCTTAGTTATTTTTGCTATTTATGCTTAAATGAGAATATTTGGGTGCTAAAGTACACATTTGGTGAGGCAGAGTATTTTCAGTAGGGTGTTCAATATTTTTTCCAAAGTCATTTGTTTTTAGTAGAAACCAATCTTAATAAAAATTTATGCTGTAAAAAATAAATTACTGACTACAAAAAAATATATTCGTGGTCATTAGATCAGTCGAGGTCATACTTTTTCTGCAACAAATATGAAGCTGAGGATCGGTAGAAATAAATGAAAATGTTTATGAAAGAATCTGTAGATATATTGAAAAGATTTTTCAAAACTTTAAAAAAACATTGTGTGAATTCTTCTAGACGTGATGTTTTTAAGTTTTTTTTATATTTTTTTTTTTTCATAAAAAATGTCTTAATATAAATTTTTTTAGGAGAGGAACTACGCCAAAAAAATGATTTTATGATCAAACTAAAATATGTTGTAAGCAGAATGCAAAAACTACCCATTTAAGAAACTCTCTATAGACCTAAGCACTCGAAATCTGAAAAAAATCCCATAAGGCTTTTTTATATCCCATATTGCTTTACTTTATACTTAAGAATTATTATCTTGTTATGAAATTTAACTAGATCTCATAGCTTTTTATTGAGTTGAACAATTTTCTCTTTTCAAAATACTTAAATCTTATAGCTAAATCAATTTTTCTTCTTGAAATAGGATTAAATAAATTTATAGTCTTATACGAATCCTTTGGGAAAATTCAGCTCTAAACATATGATCGTAGTCTTTATATAATACCATAACAACAAATATAAAAGAGTTTTAGTCATTTTAAACTTCCTTAAAAACTCTTACAGTATCTGACTATAGTACCTGCTATATCAAGAATAACTGGAGTTTAAATACCAAAAGTTTTGCAATATGATGCCAATGAGAACATTAATTTTCGAAAAATATAAATAAAATAATTTAAGTATGCATTATTTTGAAGGCGCTTTGTTTTTATTCGAGGTAAAAGTTCAAGATAGTAGATAAATTTTCAACCGCATATATTCTTTGGTTCCCATAATTTGTAAAATAATAATAATTATGATATTACTCCATTATAAGGCATAATAATAGAATTGATTAATTTACAAAAGAACTACAATAAAACCAGCTTAAGAGAAACCCGCTTAAGAGAAAAACCCGCTTATCTGAAAAACTTTTTTCATCCCCGAGTATTTGTCGACCAATTACCTAACAAGTCAGCCATGGAAAGTAGTAAGGTCTAAAAGTACGCCAAGTTCTTACTTTATAAAGGTTTAATATCAAATATTTAAAGTACCTAGAGTCAAATTCAAATGCCTTGAATGGAAAACCTCAAATTTTATATTTTGTACTTTGTATTCACCTCAAACACTATAACCGGTCTATTAAATTTCATCATTCTACAGGAATCGGAAGTGTTCCATATAGTTGATAACAATTCTGGGAAAGTGGGCGGATACCACGCACCCTAAATAGAAAACCTCAAATTTGTGCCAAATAACAAGATTCTTCGGTGTCGGGAAGTGCTCCATAATTTTGATGATCTGTCAGTGAGTGTGTGAGTCAGTCAGTAAGTTATGGTTTTCGCGATTAATGACATCCTATATCTCGGGAACCACTAACGTTAAGGAGCGCTTGTGCTTGACTAGCGTACCAAATATTCCGAATTTGAAGTTCCTGACATTATTGGTACTGAAGTTGGAGGGGGGCTCTACCGTTCCTTTTGATAAACTCTGTTTTCTTTTAAGCGCATCTCATTGGAAGAGGCGCCTTCTCATATAAATATTTAGCCGAGATGAGAGTGTGAGAGCTTCCCACAACTAGGAAATTTAACGCTTTTAACAGTGCTATAATAATCTGATAAAGTATTCAAGATTACTTTTAGCTCCCTTATAATCTTTACAAAATTGGTGAGGACCAACAATTTTCTGATGAATGGATGGCCAGGATAAGGAAATTTTCCATACCATGATGAACTTTTAGAGGTTTTGTGTATACATCCCTGCACATTTAAATTTTTCTATCTTCAGGCCTCCGAAAACAAAAATTACTTCGGAAACCAAATCTTGAAGAAAAATAATAAAATTTAATATGCATACTTTGATTAAATGATACTTAATTCAGTGTCAGAATATATGGTTCAAAATTTCAATGAAAAAAAAACCAATGTCAAAGACAGGAATTTTCTTAAATATATTTAAAATGCCCTTGAATTCGTGCTTGAATTTATAATTTCAGATGAAATAATTGTATGTATGTATGTACTTAATTAAGAAAAGCAAATACAAAATTTTCTATCCCTTATTTACGAGGAAACTGAACTATTTTTTCTACTAAATCAGAAAAAAATGTTGCTTTAAGTTTCGAATTTTTTATACCGTTGACCTAAAATTTTATTGGAGACTTTTATCTGTCAAAATTGTCAAATTTCTATCAGAATATGATCGATTTAAAGTATTAAATATTTTTTAAAACAGCATATGACTTTGACACTAATCAGTTTTACCCATTAAATTATTTTTTTAAATTTTCAATGTTCTAAAGTTTTTTAAAATAAATATTTTATACAGAATCTTCTATTAATTTTAAATAAAAAAAACTCTTAAATAAATAATTGTTTTGTATTTAAAATAAATTTAAAACTATTTTTTGAAAATTGATAAATAGGTTGATGAATTTTTAAATATTTAACTATGGAAGTCTTGACTGAATACGCAGAAGCCTTAGGAGAAATTACTCACTTTTAATTAATAATTAATTTAATTTTTCCTTCTTGTTCCATGACAATATGACTTTAACGTTTCCTTCTTTTTTGATCCAATACAAAATTTCCATAGAAAATTCCACATTATGTGGATTGTGGGGAGTTAAAGATAAAGTTGTTCTTTTTTTTTGTTTCTATATAAGATTCCGTAGAACATAGAACTTTGACAATATCAATTACCTTTTGTGTATCAATTTTGAATACAGGGAAACCTTTACAGTTCAAATAATGGGAAAAGTTTGTTCTTTTATAGATACAGATATAGAATAAAATAGCTTGCCAGTCGGTCTAGAGCAGGAAGTCAATTTGAGTGTGGGTCGGCATTTGAACATTATTGTAGCTCCTCCACCACACTCTCTGGCTAGACTTGTTTGATTAGTTGATATAATATCTGCCTCGAGTTCGAGTAGCTATTGTTGTTTTGATGCCTGAACTTGTGTTCAGATACTTAAATACCTGAATATACAGAAAGCATAAACAAATGCAATGTTATGTAATAACTGTTTTCTAGTAACGACTTAAATATACGAACTTGTGTTATTGAAAATCGAACTTGTAGTAGCAGATATGTAGCTCGCCAGACAGATCACGATTGAGAAGTCGTGATTTCTATAGAAAAACATCACCGATGGATACAAAAATAAACGACATCTTTTACAATGTCCATGTCTCGTAAATTATGTTATAAGATAGGGGTAATTGTTTTGTATGTAACTTCAGCTTGAAGTTATTTTATTTGATTTTTGCAAAATAATTTAATCGTTTTTCTTTTGTTTATTTGCATGAATTGTCGGGACTTATTAATGTGATGGACAATTTATTTGTATAGTAAAACGTACCATGTGTATTTTTATAGATAAATTTAATTGGAAATGTAAACTGATATATTAGGATAAGTTTACAATTTATGATCAATGTAATTTTACAGTTATTAATGGTAAATTTATTGTTGAATTATGTAAAATCTATCGATAAGTTGAATTCAAGTAATATTTAAATTATATTGCTATTAAATACAAAATATGAAATTTAACATACATATACATCGTCATTACAATGCAGAATTTCCAAATAAGTTTTTTTTACGTCATAAGGTAACTTGTTGTGTTCTGCGCATTTCCTACATATTCCGCATATTCCTACGTGCAGTAGTTCCTTCAGAATTCTAATAATGGAATATCAGTATCAGAGATTATGAATTATAAAGATTGGAGTCCTCGGCTGTCATTCTGGTTTTTCTACAAGCTTAACAAAATGGCGGATGGTGGTGAATTCATATTTTTGCACTAGTGCCATGTTTTAATGCACACTAGTGCAAAAATATGAATTAACCACTGCATGAATTGTTGTTGCAATTCATATCTATTCATCGACACGAGATGAAATTACAAAAACAACAATGTAAACAAATGGATTTTGGGGGACGGTACGTACGAAAGATTCCAATCTTTATAATTCATAATCTCTGTTGAGTATTTTACGTACTTAGGTTCTTTTTGAAAAATGTTGTAAATATGACATAGACTATAGTTCTGGATTGTGGCGACGATATACACTCCCTATTATAAACACCGGTTTTGCTTTTGATGGGATAAAATTTAAAAGAAGACAATTTTACTTCCCAATTAACTATGGGTTTCATGTATAAAAGAAATTGAGGTTCTAATCAATATCAACACTATGATGATAGAGAAGTCCGGAAAAGTGGGTTTTGTCATACCTACCGTCCGTCTGTGGATCTGTGCGTCCGGGCTTCCACTGTAATTTGAGCTAGAACCTAAATGGGTGGATTGATTTTCATAAAATTTGGTATAGAGTATTGTTCCCTAGAAAGGAATTTCGATGTTTTTTTAGCTCATCCAAAAATGTCATCTCAAAATCGGTTCCCACGATTTTGGTTAAACTTTGTACTAAAGTAACTGTAGGTGTAGGAAAATTGAGTTTTCAGTATTTTTTCCTAAAAATCGCATTACAGAAATAAACCTTATTTCGTAGTTATTCACGTACAGTTTTTAAATGGGCTGACTGAATTTGTTAACTCAAATCTTTGTGGAGTATATAGTATTTGTAAACTGTTTTATTAAAAAAAAACCTTCGTATGTTCGCAATAATTTTCTCTTTTATTTTATTTTATTTTCATTTTATTTTTTTTTATTTTATTTTGTTTTGTTTTGTTTTGTTTTGTTTTGTTTTGTTTTGTTTTGTTTTGTTTTGTTTTGTTTTGTTTTGTTTTGTTTTGTTTTGTTTTGTTTTGTTTTGTTTTGTTTTTTTTGTTTTGTTTTGTTTTGTTTTGTTTTGTTTTGTTTTGTTTTGTTTTGTTTTGTTTTGTTTTGTTTTGTTTTGTTTTGTTTTGTTTTATTTTATTTTATTTTATTTTATTTTATTTTATTTTATTTTGTTTTGTTTTGTTTTATTTTATTTTATTTTATTTTATTTTACTTTATTTTATTTAATTTTTTTTATTTTATTTTTTTTTATTTTATTTTATTTTATTAGTCAATATATGTATTATATGTAATATTAAATTAATTTTTTTTATTTGTACAAAATTATAGGTATGCAGTCGACTCTCCCTAAGTCGAATTTTCACGGGATACCAAGATTTGTTCGAGTTAGAGAGAGTTTTGGAAAAATTCGAGTTATAGAGAGAAACATTTTTTTATATAAAATAAAGGTTAATGTATGTATTAAAGCAACCGACAGCACAAAGAAAAGAACAACAATGCTAATTTTGTTTTTGCGTTGCAACTTTTTAAAAACTATCTTTTTATAGAGTACCTACGCCGGGATATGAATAGGATGAAACGCGAAGAGCTGACGATGATGGTACACGCGATGCTACAAATATATATTAAGTTTTTGATGGTTCGTATTTATACTATACCCAAATATCAATTCCGAAGAAATAGTGGTTTTTTTTATTTTACTTTGTGCCAAACAAAATTCGACTTAAGGGGTGAAAAAAGATGCCAATAATCGAGAAAATGTGTTCGAGTTAGAGAGAGTTCGACTTAGAGGGAGTTCGACTTAGAGAATGGATTTTGTTTGGAAAATTGAAGGGAATGATAAAAAATTGCGAAAAAATTCGAGTTAGAGAGCAATTCGACTTAGAGAGAGTACCTACGACTTAGGGAGAGTCGACTGTAGTTACTTTTTTTTTCTTTAAATTTTTGTTTTGTTACCAATTTGAAGTCGATCGTCATTAAGTAAAGTTTTCTTAGAATGACGTTTTTTTTTAAATTCAAACTGTCATTTCCGAACAACCTAATATTGCCTCACATTATCCACCTACCTTAATTTAATATAGAGTTCAATCTTGGGTACATCTTATTATAAGCAATTTAATATTCAGAGTATACCTACTATTTCTCAACTCAATCTCAGGTTATTTAATTATAATTTACTTACTCAACATTCGTATAACTCGAGTTTGTGCACTGATACCACGATTTACATCAAAACATCTCCTCGGGACTGCCTGCAGCATCCTACTTCTTTTTAGCTTAACTCCAATTAGTACGTACAGCACACAAATGGCAGTCATTGGTCCTCCAAAGAATATAAATCCTGACACAACAAAAACGTCCTGTGTTAAATCATTTTTTACCTAAAAGAAAAAAAATAATGACAATAATACAAAAAAAAGAAAACAAATAAAATTAACAAAGGGCAATTAAAATCTAAGTAATTAGTTACATAGAAAGAAAAAAAAACTTTTCTTCACTTAAAGTTCATGGATTTAATTTCAAGTTCGCTTTAAGAAAATTTTCAAATATCTTTAGGCACACTGAAGGACGAAGCACACAATTTTCACACACATGCAAAATTTTAGTATATACGTATGTACATTAACACCAACATGCAAACTTTCATTGTTAGAGTAGCTGTTTTATACTCACCGAACAAACTTTGGTGTCATTTTGCTTCATAACGGAAAATTGCATCGCTTGTGGTAACGCTAGCAAAAAGGCAGCAACCCAAATTGCCAGGATGAACTTTATCGCCCGGGATAATTTCGACATCGTGTGCTGTCTGTGAACGACGACAAAAAGGGATGAACATTAGTAATAATAGTAAAAAGCCAACACTATATACAGCTACAACAGTTACAACAGCTACAGCATCAGCATCCGAGAACGGGCTGTGCTTACAAATGAAGAGTAATAAAAAGCAAATTTTATGTCCTCTGGCAGACCACGTCGAAGTCAGCCGGCGAACTTTCGATTTTCGTAAAAAAAAAAATGCCAGGCGATGTATCTCTAATTGCTCATCATATTTATGCAATTAATTAATTGCTCATTTCATTTGTTGTTTTTTAAAAAATATAAACAAATTGCACTTTGTATGGAAACTTCAAATGCCTATAACTCTGTGACCACGTAATATTTCATAATGGAAACAGGCTTAAATAATTGCTCATCTCGCAATTTAATTTGCTCAGCCAAAATTTTAACTTAAAAACCCCCCACTAATTAATAAATCAATAATTAAAATTTTAGTCGACGGGCTAGTAAGATTTTACAAGTAACTCTTATATAACTTTAAACCACTAAATATCAGATAAGGTATAGCCCAATGGGAGAGCAGCCGGTTGAGTTGTCAGTGGCCACAGGTTCAAATCCCGCAAATAAAAAATTTTTTTTTTTTTTTTTTTGCAAATCATACAACCAATACAATTTCGACATACATATTTCCATAAATAAAAATTAAAAAAATATCATGGTACAAAAATTTTACGAATTAAGTGAAATTGCTTAAAGCATACCAAATTGCACCTACATACCCATACTAAAATCGCGATATCTTTTTAACCAGATGGAATTTTTAGCTGATTATAGTTTTAAACAATTGCTCAACTCAAAATTGAATTTGCTCAGCCAAAGTTATAATTTGCTCACCCTTGGTTAACTAAAAAAATCGCCGATTAAGTGAAATTGCTTAAAACATACCAAATTGCACCTACATACCCATACTAAAATCGCGATATCTTTTTAACCAGATGGAATTTTTAGCTGATTATAGTTTCAAACAATTGCTCAACTCAAAATTGAATTTGCTCAGGCAAAATTATTATTTGCTCACCCTTGGTTAACTAAAAAAATCGCCGATTAAGTGAAATTCCTTAAAACATACCAAATTGCACCTACATACCCATACTAAAATCGCGGTATCTTTTTAACCAGATGGAATTTTGAGCTAATTATAGTTTTAAACAATTGCTCAACTCAAAATTGAATTTGCTAAGGCAAAATTATTATTTGCTCACCCTTGGTTAACTAAAAAAATCGCCGATTAAGTGAAATTGCTTAAAACATACCAAATTGCACCTACATACCCATACTAAAATCGCGGTATCTTTTTAACCAGATGGAATTTTGAGCTGATTATAGTTTTAAACAATTGCTCAACTCAAAATTGAATTTGCTCAGGCAAAATTATTATTTGCTCACCCTTGGTTAACTAAAAAAATCGCCGATTAAGTGAAATTCCTTAAAACATACCAAATTGCACCTACATACCCATACTAAAATCGCGGTATCTTTTTAACCAGATGGAATTTTGAGCTGATTATAGTTTTAAACAATTGCTCAACTCAAAATTGAATTTGCTCAGGCAAAATTATTATTTGCTCACCCTTGGTTAACTAAAAAAAATCGCCGATTAAGTGAAATTCCTTAAAACATACCAAATTGCACCTACATACCCATACTAAAATCGCGGTATCTTTTTAACCAGATGGAATTTTGAGCTGATTATAGTTTTAAACAATTGCTCAACTCAAAATTGAATTTGCTCAGGCAAAATTATTATTTGCTCACCCTTGGTTAACTAAAAAATCGCCGATTAAGTGAAATTCCTTAAAACATACCAAATTGCACCTACATACCCATACTAAAATCGCGGTATCTTTTTAACCAGATGGAATTTTGAGCTGATTATAGTTTTAAACAATTGCTCAACTCAAAATTGAATTTGCTCAGGCAAAGTTATTATTTGCTCACCCTTGGTTAACTAAAAAAATCGCCGATTAAGTGAAATTCCTTAAAACATACCAAATTGCACCTACATACCCATACTAAAATCGCGGTATCTTTTTAACCAGATGGAATTTTGAGCTGATTATAGTTTTAAACAATTGCTCAACTCAAAATTGAATTTGCTCAGGCAAAATTATTATTTGCTCACCCTTGGTTAACTAAAAAAATCGCCGATTAAGTGAAATTCCTTAAAACATACCAAATTGCACCTACATACCCATACTAAAATCGCGGTATCTTTTTAACCAGATGGAATTTTGAGCTGATTATAGTTTTAAACAATTGCTCAACTCAAAATTGAATTTGCTCAGGCAAAATTATTATTTGCTCACCCTTGGTTAACTAAAAAAATCGCCGATTAAGTGAAATTCCTTAAAACATACCAAATTGCACCTACATACCCATACTAAAATCGCGGTATCTTTTTAACCAGATGGAATTTTGAGCTGATTATAGTTTTAAACAATTGCTCAACTCAAAATTGAATTTGCTCAGGCAAAATTATTATTTGCTCACCCTTGGTTAACTAAAAAATCGCCGATTAAGTGAAATTCCTTAAAACATACCAAATTGCACCTACATACCCATACTAAAATCGCGGTATCTTTTTAACCAGATGGAATTTTGAGCTGATTATAGTTTTAAACAATTGCTCAACTCAAAATTGAATTTGCTCAGGCAAAGTTATTATTTGCTCACCCTTGGTTAACTAAAAAAATCGCCGATTAAGTGAAATTCCTTAAAACATACCAAATTGCACCTACATACCCACACTAAAATCGCGGTATCTTTTTAACCAGATGGAATTTTGAGCTGATTATAGTTTTAAACAATTGCTCAACTCAAAATTGAATTTGCTCAGGCAAAATTATTATTTGCTCACCCTTGGTTAACTAAAAAAATCGCCGATTAAGTGAAATTCCTTAAAACATACCAAATTGCACCTACATACCCATACTAAAATCGCGGTATCTTTTTAACCAGATGGAATTTTGAGCTGATTATAGTTTTAAACAATTGCTCAACTCAAAATTGAATTTGCTCAGGCAAAATTATTATTTGCTCACCCTTGGTTAACTAAAAAAATCGCCGATTAAGTGAAATTCCTTAAAACATACCAAATTGCACCTACATACCCATACTAAAATCGCGGTATCTTTTTAACCAGATGGAATTTTGAGCTGATTATAGTTTTAAACAATTGCTCAACTCAAAATTGAATTTGCTCAGGCAAAATTATTATTTGCTCACCCTTGGTTAACTAAAAAATCGCCGATTAAGTGAAATTCCTTAAAACATACCAAATTGCACCTACATACCCATACTAAAATCGCGGTATCTTTTTAACCAGATGGAATTTTGAGCTGATTATAGTTTTAAACAATTGCTCAACTCAAAATTGAATTTGCTCAGGCAAAGTTATTATTTGCTCACCCTTGGTTAACTAAAAAAATCGCCGATTAAGTGAAATTCCTTAAAACATACCAAATTGCACCTACATACCCATACTAAAATCGCGGTATCTTTTTAACCAGATGGAATTTTGAGCTGATTATAGCTTTAAACAATTGCTCAACTCAAAATTGAATTTGTTCAGGCAAAATTATAATTTGCTCACCCTTGGTTAACTAATAAATCTCATGAAAGCAACAATTTTGTCTATTCCCTTGACGTTGTGCCCTCTTCGTCCATAAGGAGTTTCACATTTTTAATATTGTTTTGATTTTAGCACATTGTTAGTAGGTATACGCCTGCGCTTAAACATTTCTAATGTTAAAAATGGACTCGTGAAAAGCCGGCATGTAGTTATTTAAACAATCCAAATTTTAAGATAAACATGCAAATAAATAGTAAACATAAATTAGCTGTATTGTTTGTTCATATATCTGATCTAGATCATAGCATGAAAATAAAGGAAGCCAAAGATCACATCGACAATATAATATTATTATACCCAACACTTACTGATTGCCCATCCCTAGTCTTAGTTTTTTTTTCTTTGCACTATTACCGCCATTTGCAAATTATAATTGCCATCTACCCGTCAAGAAGAACTATTTTTTTTAATAAAGTGATAAGGGTGTGTGTTTAAAATGAATTTGGAAATCCAGGGATGGCATGGTGTAAGGTGACTTGAGATAAGTGAGAGTGAGGTTTAAGAACTGAACTTCACGACTTTTGTAAGAAATTGTATGAGCTATATATCGCACTAAGAGGCAACTGCACTTCACGTGGAACAACTCTATGAGACAAAATTGATAATCTGACCAACTTTGTCGCGACATGAAATTCCGTTCAGTTTCGTGTGAAAGTGCACGCGGTGTCGCTGTGCGCGGTTTTACCTTCACATTTTTCACATTTAAAAATTAGGTGTATTCCCGATCCGATGCAACTGGTCTTGTATCATTGCAAAAATGCAAAAGTGTAAAATTGCTATACCCTAACCCCATTGTAAAAAAAAACTTTGCACTTTTGCAATGATGCAAGACCAGTTTGCATCGGATCGGGAATACCCCTAGTATCTACATGAAAAATATACAAAAATAAGACAAAAGAGATGAGCATATACAACAGAGTTTTCATTAGGATCCGTATCGTTTTATTATATCAGGGTGAACCATATGGGTTATTGGCGATAATAAAACGCAACTACTGTGTATGTGAAGAGGAATGTCAAAAAAATCTCCCCAAATCGTTGATGGGGGAGATTTCATTTTCCTCTCTTACTTCTTGCCTTTCTCTCCTATTAACTGAAAGTTGCTGGAAACTCAGTTTCCTCGTGTGAAAGGGGACTAAGGAAATTAAAAGAAAACGTCAAAAAAATCTCCGGCAACTTGTTTCCTCGTATGAATGGGGGCTTTCATCCAATTTGTCCCCTTATTACACGATTACGTCTGACTCTTTTCAAACATAATGAATGCGAAAGAAAAAAAGATGAGAAGGAAGACCAGTTGCTCTGTGAGTCGTGGGCCAAATTTTCCGAGACTCTATTTGACGTTTCTTTTTAGCATTAAGGTTTCCCCACACCAACGCGAATTTTCGGTGGCGACGATGAAAGGCTCTCCCAAACTAACGCGAAATCGTAGCGAATCATTCACAATAACACAAAATATGACAAATACACAAAGCTAAACAACAACAAAAATCTGCCGTCGGCGAAT
The DNA here is from genome assembly GCA_929447395.1 of Epistrophe grossulariae. NCBI lineage: Eukaryota > Metazoa > Arthropoda > Insecta > Diptera > Syrphidae > Epistrophe > Epistrophe grossulariae. The sequence continues at coordinate 127,854,052 of OV839567.1, forward strand.
GTTTCGCGTTGGTTTGGGAGAGCCTGAAAACAAAAATAACAACACGTGATTGTCAATGAAAACAACAAGTTATTATTAGCCGCGTTTTATTATTTACGGCTCTGGGTCGGGGTTATCTTTTAACACAAATTTGGATATAGGTTTCTATCGGGGTTTGCTTTATGGAACCAGAAATAAGTTCTTACTTTGGCGGGTAGATGGCTCTTCAGTCGGTAGGGAGTACAAACTGTTGTGTGAGAAAAAAAAAAGACAGTAGCCGCGTTTTATTATCACCAATAACCCATATGGTTCACCTCGATATAACAAAACGATACGGATCCTATTGAAAGCACTGTTGTATGCTCATCTCTTTTTGTCTTATGTTTGTTTATTTTTCATGTATGATACTGGGCCTTACTAATAACCAAATTTAGTAAATAGTTAAACGAAAATCTCCAGATTACAGAATATTTGCATACTAATAACGAATTTAGTCTCCAGGTTATTCACTAGCAAGACGTTAAAATTTAATACATGGAAATCCATCTTTAAGCTGTACACTAAACTCATGAATTCAAGGAATTCCTTAATGCATCCCGCAGATTGGATACGCGTGTTGTGAAAAGAAGAACCCATCGAACACCAAGTTCAAGATTCTTTGTTTTTATTTTTTTTTTTTTTTTTTTTTATTTTTTTTGGAAGTAATAACTTTAAAATGAAATGTCTGATTATTTTAAGTAGTTTTTTTAGCATATCCTTTGTTGTTACTTAATACATATTTATGACATACAAATAAATGAAAAATATATAATTTATGAGGTGTTCCTATACATTGCGTTCTATATACCCAGTCCCGCGTGCATTTGTTGATGGAATCGCTTCTTAATTTTGGCTTCCTTAAATTTTTGAGTTTCCTTGAATAAATTTATATCTTTCGTTACAACTCAGTTTTCTAAATATTTGTTTTTGTTGGCGCGAAATTAATGAAATTTAAAATCCAAGAAAGTTTGACATTTATTTGACAACATCTGGATGGAAATTGTAGTAGATTCAAGGAAAGTGTGAGGATTTGTTAACGAGAAGTTAAATATGTTATTAGTAGGATTCCGTTTAAGCTCCGCACTTTATTTTAACCTTGTACTTTACTTATAGTCGACATTAGTGTTTGGTTATTAGTAAGGCCCACTGTCTTTTTTCCTCGCACTGCAGTTTGTACTCCCTACCGACTGAAGAGCCATCTACCCGCCAAAGTAAGAACTTATTTCTGGTTCCATAAAGCAAACCCCGATAGAAACCTATATCCAAATTTGTGTTAAAAGATAACCCCGACCCAGAGCCGTAAATAATAAAACGCGGCTAATAATAACTTGTTGTTTTCATTGACAATCACGTGTTGTTATTTTTGTTTTCAGGCTCTCCCAAACCAACGCGAAACATTCGCCGACGGCAGATTTTTGTTGTTGTTTAGCTTTGTGTATTTGTCATATTTTGTGTTATTGTGAATGATTCGCTACGATTTCGCGTTAGTTTGGGAGAGCCTTTCATCGTCGCCACCGAAAATTCGCGTTGGTGTGGGGAAACCTTAATGCTAAAAAGAAACGTCAAATAGAGTCTCGGAAAATTTGGCCCACGACTCACAGAGCAACTGGTCTTCCTTCTCATCTTTTTTTCTTTCGCATTCATTATGTTTGAAAAGAGTCAGACGTAATCGTGTAATAAGGGGACAAATTGGATGAAAGCCCCCATTCATACGAGGAAACAAGTTGCCGGAGATTTTTTTGACGTTTTCTTTTAATTTCCTTAGTCCCCTTTCACACGAGGAAACTGAGTTTCCAGCAACTTTCAGTTAATAGGAGAGAAAGGCAAGAAGTAAGAGAGGAAAATGAAATCTCCCCCATCAACGATTTGGGGAGATTTTTTTGACATTCCTCTTCACATACACAGTAGTTGCGTTTTATTATCGCCAATAACCCATATGGTTCACCCTGATATAATAAAACGATACGGATCCTAATGAAAACTCTGTTGTATATGCTCATCTCTTTTGTCTTATTTTTGTATATTTTTCATGTAGATACTAGGGGTATTCCCGATCCGATGCAAACTGGTCTTGCATCATTGCAAAAGTACAAAGTTTTTTTTTACAATGGGGTTAGGGTATAGCAATTTTACACTTTTGCATTTTTGCAATGATACAAGACCAGTTGCATCGGATCGGGAATACACCTAATTTTTAAATGTGAAAAATGTGAAGGTAAAACCGCGCACAGCGACACCGCGTGCACTTTCACACGAAACTGAACGGAATTTCATGTCGCGACAAAGTTGGTCAGATTATCAATTTTGTCTCATAGAGTTGTTCCACGTGAAGTGCAGTTGCCTCTTAGTGCGATATATAGCTCATACAATTTCTTACAAAAGTCGTGAAGTTCAGTTCTTAAACCTCACTCTCACTTATCTCAAGTCACCTTACACCATGCCATCCCTGGATTTCCAAATTCATTTTAAACACACACCCTTATCACTTTATTAAAAAAAATAGTTCTTCTTGACGGGTAGATGGCAATTATAATTTGCAAATGGCGGTAATAGTGCAAAGAAAAAAAAACTAAGACTAGGGATGGGCACTCAGTAAGTGTTGGGTATAATAATATTATATTGTCGATGTGATCTTTGGCTTCCTTTATTTTCATGCTATGATCTAGATCAGATATATGAACAAACAATACAGCTAATTTATGTTTACTATTTATTTGCATGTTTATCTTAAAATTTGGATTGTTTAAATAACTACATGCCGGCTTTTCACGAGTCCATTTTTAACATTAGAAATGTTTAAGCGCAGGCGTATACCTACTAACAATGTGCTAAAATCAAAACAATATTAAAAATGTGAAACTCCTTATGGACGAAGAGGGCACAACGTCAAGGGAATAGACAAAATTGTTGCTTTCATGAGATTTATTAGTTAACCAAGGGTGAGCAAATTATAATTTTGCCTGAACAAATTCAATTTTGAGTTGAGCAATTGTTTAAAGCTATAATCAGCTCAAAATTCCATCTGGTTAAAAAGATACCGCGATTTTAGTGTGGGTATGTAGGTGCAATTTGGTATGTTTTAAGGAATTTCACTTAATCGGCGATTTTTTTAGTTAACCAAGGGTGAGCAAATAATAACTTTGCCTGAGCAAATTCAATTTTGAGTTGAGCAATTGTTTAAAACTATAATCAGCTCAAAATTCCATCTGGTTAAAAAGATACCGCGATTTTAGTATGGGTATGTAGGTGCAATTTGGTATGTTTTAAGGAATTTCACTTAATCGGCGATTTTTTAGTTAACCAAGGGTGAGCAAATAATAATTTTGCCTGAGCAAATTCAATTTTGAGTTGAGCAATTGTTTAAAACTATAATCAGCTCAAAATTCCATCTGGTTAAAAAGATACCGCGATTTTAGTATGGGTATGTAGGTGCAATTTGGTATGTTTTAAGGAATTTCACTTAATCGGCGATTTTTTTAGTTAACCAAGGGTGAGCAAATAATAATTTTGCCTGAGCAAATTCAATTTTGAGTTGAGCAATTGTTTAAAACTATAATCAGCTCAAAATTCCATCTGGTTAAAAAGATACCGCGATTTTAGTATGGGTATGTAGGTGCAATTTGGTATGTTTTAAGGAATTAAAGTTTGGTATGTAATTAAGGAATTTAAGTTGAGCAATTGTTTAAAACTATAATCAGCTCAAAATTCCATCTGGTTAAAAAGATACCGCGATTTTAGTATGGGTATGTAGGTGCAATTTGGTATGTTTTAAGGAATTTCACTTAATCGGCGATTTTTTTAGTTAACCAAGGGTGAGCAAATAATAATTTTGCCTGAGCAAATTCAATTTTGAGTTGAGCAATTGTTTAAAACTATAATCAGCTCAAAATTCCATCTGGTTAAAAAGATACCGCGATTTTAGTATGGGTATGTAGGTGCAATTTGGTATGTTTTAAGCAATTTCACTTAATCGGCGATTTTTTTAGTTAACCAAGGGTGAGCAAATAATAATTTTGCCTGAGCAAATTCAATTTTGAGTTGAGCAATTGTTTAAAACTATAATCAGCTCAAAATTCCATCTGGTTAAAAAGATACCGCGATTTTAGTATGGGTATGTAGGTGCAATTTGGTATGTTTTAAGCAATTTCACTTAATCGGCGATTTTTTTAGTTAACCAAGGGTGAGCAAATAATAATTTTGCCTGAGCAAATTCAATTTTGAGTTGAGCAATTGTTTAAAACTATAATCAGCTCAAAATTCCATCTGGTTAAAAAGATACCGCGATTTTAGTATGGGTATGTAGGTGCAATTTGGTATGTTTTAAGGAATTTCACTTAATCGGCGATTTTTTTAGTTAACCAAGGGTGAGCAAATAATAATTTTGCCTGAGCAAATTCAATTTTGAGTTGAGCAATTGTTTAAAACTATAATCAGCTCAAAATTCCATCTGGTTAAAAAGATACCGCGATTTTAGTATGGGTATGTAGGTGCAATTTGGTATGTTTTAAGGAATTTCACTTAATCGGCGATTTTTTTAGTTAACCAAGGGTGAGCAAATAATAATTTTGCCTGAGCAAATTCAATTTTGAGTTGAGCAATTGTTTAAAACTATAATCAGCTCAAAATTCCATCTGGTTAAAAAGATACCGCGATTTTAGTATGGGTATGTAGGTGCAATTTGGTATGTTTTAAGCAATTTCACTTAATCGGCGATTTTTTTAGTTAACCAAGGGTGAGCAAATAATAATTTTGCCTGAGCAAATTCAATTTTGAGTTGAGCAATTGTTTAAAACTATAATCAGCTCAAAATTCCATCTGGTTAAAAAGATACCGCGATTTTAGTATGGGTATGTAGGTGCAATTTGGTATGTTTTAAGGAATTTCACTTAATCGGCGATTTTTTTAGTTAACCAAGGGTGAGCAAATAATAATTTTGCCTGAGCAAATTCAATTTTGAGTTGAGCAATTGTTTGAAACTATAATCAGCTAAAAATTCCATCTGGTTAAAAAGATATCGCGATTTTAGTATGGGTATGTAGGTGCAATTTGGTATGTTTTAAGCAATTTCACTTAATCGGCGATTTTTTTAGTTAACCAAGGGTGAGCAAATTATAATTTTGGCTGAGCAAATTCAATTTTGAGTTGAGCAATTGTTTAAAACTATAATCAGCTAAAAATTCCATCTGGTTAAAAAGATATCGCGATTTTAGTATGGGTATGTAGGTGCAATTTGGTATGCTTTAAGCAATTTCACTTAATTCGTAAAATTTTTGTACCATGATATTTTTTTAATTTTTATTTATGGAAATATGTATGTCGAAATTGTATTGGTTGTATGATTTGCAAAAAAAAAAAAAAAAAATTTTTTGTTTGCGGGATTTGAACCTGTGGCCACTGACAACTCAACCGGCTGCTCTCCCATTGGGCTATACCTTATCTGATATTTAGTGGTTTAAAGTTATATAAGAGTTACTTGTAAAATCTTACTAGCCCGTCGACTAAAATTTTAATTATTGATTTATTAATTAGTGGGGGGTTTTTAAGTTAAAATTTTGGCTGAGCAAATTAAATTGCGAGATGAGCAATTATTTAAGCCTGTTTCCATTATGAAATATTACGTGGTCACAGAGTTATAGGCATTTGAAGTTTCCATACAAAGTGCAATTTGTTTATATTTTTTAAAAAACAACAAATGAAATGAGCAATTAATTAATTGCATAAATATGATGAGCAATTAGAGATACATCACCTGGCATTTTTTTTTTTACGAAAATCGAAAGTTCGCCGGCTGACTTCGACGTGGTCTCTGGCAGAGATTCTTTGATGATAGAGCGTGCCAGATTGATTGCACTCGAACAAACGAGAGACAAGAGACAATATGATGACACGATATGATACGACAAGACCGACCAAAAACAAATAAGGTCCTTGATCTTTACTTGTGTCGCTCGATGTCATCTTTGTCGTCGTCGTCGTTCGTTCGTTGGCCAATTATTATTATTATTGACAGCACGTAAATTTTCGTCAAGGATTTATCGATTAACTCAAAATTAAACACTCACCTAAAGGGATGACATATGGCAATGTATCGCTCAACTGTGAATGCCGTTATAGTGAGGACAGTTGCATTGGCAGCAGTCTCCGATAGGATACCTCCAATGATGCAAACGACATCGGTGAAAGGATACGATGTTGGGTACCACATGCCGTATAATTCATTTGGCATGCCTGTAAAAAAAAAGAAGAAAAAGAAGGTGTTTTTTATTACCTGTCAGAAAGTGTTGTGCCATATATTGAAAAATGGCTCTGGAGAAAAATTGCTTTCAAGGAATCGTCCGAGTCGTTGTGGCAGTAGTCGCTGGGTTTGTTTAATTAAACTTTTTAGAGCCAATTATTTCAGAGGAAAGGCAAGGTAAGTAACATATATACACACCTATACATGAAATTGGTACTATACCTATTGCATTTCAAGTTTTAAAGTTTAAACTCATAGAAGATGTGATTAGAAATTCAGGCAATCGAGTAAAACTAAACTAAATTTTTATTTATCAAACTGAGAACTAAGAATTGAGGTGGAAAATATAATTTTTCTTTGTATTTTTGATACATGATCACCCCTACAACGATTGTCATTTATATCAATTGATATGTTGATAAATAATGGAAATTGATAAATATTTTAAGAATTAAGAATGAAGCACGTTGTTTTGAATTACAATTGATAATTATCACGGATTTATAGTTGATCAGTTTTTTTAATAAATTAAGGGCCTCACAGTGCACACTTAACAATTAACTTAACAAGCACTGAATTTTCCCATTTTGGCACTTTAGCCGCAGTTTTAGTGTCTGAGTAAGTGGAACTAATGTGGCCAACATGGGAGACTTAAGTTTTACTTATTCCCTATTTCACACTGTAAACTTAGGCCAGGCGCGCACTATTTGGTTTCGATTTTAAGTACTATAGGATTATATGAGACCCCACGGAAGTTTATGTGCGCGCACTTCCGTATAAGCCCGTTGTGCTCAAATTGGAACCAAACTGTTTAGTTGCAGGTGCGCGCCTGGCCAGTCTTTCTTTCACGAACCCCGCTTAAGTGAACAAAAATTTCACTTAAGCAGAGTCCGGATAAGTGCAAAAAAAATTTACCAAAGCGGATTTAAAATTCCAAAAACTTTTGTGACATATCAAAAATTCAAATGTCATTTTCGAGGTGAAAATTTGTTGGAGGTGAAAAATAAAGAAAGAAATGAAAGCGTTCAGCAAATTTGTTGTTTTGTTACATTCAATTTTTTTTCACTTAAGAGAGTTTTTTTAATGAAAAATATAAAATTTATGTTCTGGTATTCGGGTTTGTCACTTAAGCAAGTTTCGCTTAAGCGAAGTGTTTTAAAGGTAATTGGTCTACAAATAATCGGAGATGAAAAAAGTGTTTCAGATAAGTGGAGTTTTCTCTTAACAGGGTTTCTCTTAAGCCGGTTTTACTCTATTTTGATCCAAATGTAATTTTTTTCTGGAGGAAACCTAAATTAAATAAAAAAAAAAATGTGATTCTCTTTATAGATGTTTTTAAATGAAACCACATCTTCAATCCTTCAATAGAATGTGAGAGTTTATAGCTTGACATTCCAAGTTGTCACATTGACTTAATATTTAAACGTCTTGTAATCAGGGGCTGACTGTCCCAAACCAAAGTTTTACCCCTTGGGTCCCTGCGAGAGCAAAAAATCAATGAAAGCCCTTGTAGTACTTTATGTTCTTTTAAAAGAGAACTTTCTCATAAAATTATGGATTTCTAAGAGCCTCACAGTAAATATATTTTATGTCCCACTTGAGTGGGACGTAAAGCCCAAATTTAATTTGAGCCTTAACTTCAAGTGGGACGTAAGCCCCAAATACAATTGTTGGGGGTTATGTCCCACTATATACAATCTATACTAAATGATAAAAAGAAACTTTGCATTCACCCAACCTGGCACCTACCCCAAATCCTATAGTGTGCCCAAGCAGGGGGGCATCATTCCCCCCATACACACCTCACTATTTATCTGCCGTAATTTTGGGTGCTATCATTGCACTAATTTTCTTTCGAATAAAACATCAACGAATTATTCTGTTTCTCTAAAAAATTTGGGACTTATGTCCCATTGTTAAAACAAAATATTTGGGGCTTGGGTCCCACTTGGGTGGGACATAAGGCCCAAATTAAATTTGGGCTTTGTGTCCCACTCAAGTGGGACATAGCCCTCAGAAATAAAATGTGGGCTTTATATCCCTGGGCCTATATAAGATAATTTTAACGATAACTATAGTTTATCTAATGGGCCCCTGGAAAATTATTATTGAGCTGTTGTAGGCCCAAGGGGGCGCTCTCAGACACATTAAACAAAACTATAGTTGTGAATCCCACACTAAATATTGCTTTTGTGGCCCCATTGTTAACCTAAGGAGACCCCCAAATTACTTAGTTAACTTTATATTCTATAGAGATTTTTGAAGTATACTTTTAGTTCATTTAAAGGAAAGCTTTTACACAAAATTTCAGGGCCGCAGAAACAGAATATAAAAGAACAACAATGATATTTCGGTTGCTGTGAGTATTTTCGAAGTTTCTGTAGAAGTAGAAAACATCAATTATAAAAAAATCTACTACCAATTAGATCTTCACATGGCAACAGATCTTAGAAAAGACCCAAGAATTCATTATATAGGTAGATACCCAACCTCTGTTCCCCGATTTTAAGCCCGCTTATGACAGTGTCAATATAGAGAAAAACTTTATCGTGTCATGTCCATTGCCCAGCTTTAATATGCCTGCCAAACTGATTAGACTTATAAGGATGACGCTGAAGAATGCTCGCTGCTCCGTCAAAATTTGGAAGGGATTTTACGGAAACCTTCGAAACCACCAGAGGGTGAAGACAAGGAGATGTACTGTCATGCAGTTGCTTTAAAATTGTGCTTCAAAAGATATACCGTAATGCTCAAGTCAATACATCAGGTACTATCTTTCACAAATCTACACAATTTCTTGGGTTTGCTGACGACATAGTTATGATTGGATGGACAAATCGAGCAGTTTCCGGCTCTTTCAGTAGCATATGGAGCTGCAAGCAGAATGGTTTTGGGCATTAACGAGGACAAGACAAAGTATCTATATACTTTCATCAAAAAGAGGCTCTTCACACCATAAGCTACCTCAAAACTTGACAATTGATATGTATAACTTTGAGCTGGTCAAGGAAATTGTCTACCTAATGGGCACTGCTGTAAAACTCTGCATATAAATTTAACGTGGGAATTAAAGGTAGAATAACTCTTACTAATCGCTGTTTTCTTGGGTTGAGAAAGCGTCACTTTGGTTCTTCTCGATAGGAAGAACCAAGTGATGCTCTAAAAACACTCACCATCCCGGTCCTGCCGGGTTATACCCTTACTCAGTCGGGTGAAAGCTCCATTATTGTTTTCGAGAGAAAAGTTCTACGGACGATTTATGGTCCTGTTTGTGAAGACGCACAAAACAATGTGTGCCGAAAAAGATACGACCCCGAGTAAAACGCGCTGTAAAACGACATGATCCTAGTGAAACAAATATACGTTTATAATTGCCTGAACATAATAGAATAGTGCAACTGGAAACGAAGCTGGACCTGGAACAGTTGTGAAAAAGTCCCGTGCGTGCTATTTTTTTGCGTACCCACAATGAGCTGTAGAACTTTTTGTATATATTTTAAATAAAAACAAAGCAACCACGGAAGATATTCCCCATAAGTGGAGATACTTTGAAACATTTGGACATACCTTCCCATAAGTGGAGATAGGTGGATTGGATAAGGAGGATGTAAAACCACAATACCTTGAGTGGCACGTTTCTCGGGTTCAACGGATTTTAACTCCCTTCTAGGGTCATTTCACACAACTTGGTTGCTCCGCTTAGGGTATATACAGTAGCCAGTCCAGCTCCAATTTGTGATAGATGTTAAATGGAATTTCCAGTAAGATCTGCATTTGCCATGACAATACACAATTTTTTTAGTTTATTAGAGTGGATTTAAAAATAAACATAAATAGTCGTATTTATTAGATTTTTGTCTACTTAGACACTATCTAACTATTTTCAAATTGGTGGAAATATGCTTTATTTAATAAAAATAAATATCACATTATTCACGGTTAAGACAATCGACTCTTGTGTCTAAGTTAGGCAGCTATAAGACAACAATAAACAAGGTTTTTGAACACATTTTCCAAAGTTAGACAACGTTTATATGTATAAATAAGACCAAAAGTATCGAAGCGAAGCTCGGTCGCCCAAATATTACAAATTGAAACGTCAAAAGTGCTGTACGTGAAAATTTAAAAGTTGATGAACTATTGCACCACCGTCTGCAGTTGCATCTGCCTTGCGTTGTGTCCTTAACATTGAATTTGTGTGTATTAAATATTTTAACAGCTATTCCAACTGTAGCTCCATCTCGTCAGTATTTCCTTCAGGCAGTAAAACGGTTAAGTTGTGACCAAGTGGAAGGTGATCTTCACGTAACTTGGTGTACGAAATTGGAAACGGCGCGGCGGGCTGAAGAGGCATATTGATGGAGGCCCAGAATTACCGATCTTTGTAGCGCCACCAAAAGTAAGTAAAGTAACTATCGATTGATAATTGACAATTGTAATAAGGGTGTTTGTCTAAAATCAAGTGCCTGTTGTGAGAGAAAACCAAAGATTTAAAGTAATATGCTAGACTCGAACAAGGAACTCAGTTCCGGCGCGAAAGTCCAAAACACTATTTATAACGTCAAACAGTACTACAGTAAATGTACATTAGGATGGAGCGTCAAATTTTTTTTCGATTTAGCTATTCGAATAGCATTAAAAAGTTGCGTAATTACGTAAGCTACCCGTAAAAAATATAAAAAAAAAATAAAAATTGTTTTTCTTAGCCCTCTACCACAAGTCAAAGTTTTGCAAAATTGGAAAAAAAAGTCATATATTTTTTTGCTTTATTCTGTATTTCCGAAAGTATAAATCCTACAAAATAATATTTGTAGCTTTTCTTTTTTAGCTGGAGCGAGTCACTAGTTACATCAACCCCTTTATTGGATATAACTAGCGATCAGGATTTGGAAGAATTTCTAAAAAAAAAAATCTCTTATTGGCATGTCATTTTCGGACTTCCTTCGTCACACTCAAGCTGTTGAGCGCTGTGTGAAGATGGTGACCGAAGCTTCAATAACAGTAGCTGGTGAAAAGCCAGGAGACGGGCTAATAAAAAATAAGATATATTCTCGAAATATATTGCCATTTTTCAACACACAAAAAAAAAAATAAAACTTGAAAAATAAAAAGTTTAATTGGGTTAGTTTCTGAATGGCGTATTTTGAATTTTGAATTTTTAAGTTTTTATTTTCAAGTTTGTGTTGGTTTATTTGTCTAAATAAAGTTAATATATTATAATTTGTGTTTTCTTTTTTCATGAATTATCATATAATTCATTTCTAAATTGTGAAATAATTTTAACGTTTCCGAAAAAAAAATTTTTTTGTTCCAAAAAGTCGAAACTTTGAGCTAAGGTAGAGGGCTAAAGACTTAATCCAAACTTTTTTTTTTTTAATGTCAAATTATTCTACTCATCGAAACGCAAAAAAATGGAGGTATTCGAAATTGATACAACAACTTTTATTTTTCTCCATACATCGACGCTCCACCCTTATGTACATCTCCCAACAAAAATTTCAATTCAAAATTGTTATACCTATGCCTATGCTTAAACATGTACAAATATTTCAGTTCCATTCTCATTATAGGTAGATATGTACCTACATGGATGGATTTTTCCATTAAATGTTATTAAATTAACTTCAAAATTTCATTAAACCTTTTGTATAAAAAAAAGTGTTCCCCCAAAGAATAGAGACAAATTTTCAAAATGATTTTTTTTGTATCTAAAAAAATATTTGCAATTCCAAATGATACTAAGCTAGGAACAATATGTATATAATTATGTGTATATTTTGTTTTAATATTAGAAAACATGAAGGACCCTCACATGTTTACAATCACTTAAATATACACGCGAACATAAGATTCATGTTATGTTTCCATCGCCCCATTAATACACAACGCATGTGGTTTGACAGAATTTTGTTCAATTATGTATTCAATTTGTAGCTCGAAGTGAATATAAACATAAGGCTTTATCAAATTAATTACGTATCGAGGATAATATGGAAACATAAATAATTTTAACAATATTGAGCGAAATTGCAAAATCATATTATTATTCACTGCTGTGTGATGTGTTTATTTACACAAGGGGAATAACATTTCGATTTACACGAAATATTCTCGTGCGTATATATATCTATTATTGTTTAGTATTAATGTGTATTTACATAATATTGATTATTTTCTTTTGCATTTATATAGCCGTGTGTGTAATAAATGTATGGCACATGTCCCAAAAATTGTACCAAAAATATTCTTTGGTAATATGAAAGGCAAAGAAAAAGAGTATTATTGTTGGCTTGTTTTCACCAATGTACTTGTAGAAAGAAGAAACATTAATCAGGCTCATTTAAAATTCGTTTGAGATAATGTGGATTTCCATATCTTCACCCTTTCTAAATTAACCTAACCTAACAAAACCTACCTATGTAGATGTTAGTTTCAAATCATCTTAATATTTCACTGTTTTTAAATAAGGACTAATCCTGTAAGGGCTTTTGGAAAAAAGTAATAAAATTCAACATTATGTGGAGATTTTGTGAATAAATAATATTAAATAGCGTAACTCACAGATAAGTTGTTAGAAACAAAATAAAAACAAAAAAATAAAAAAATTAAAGTAAAGATCGTTGTTAAATAAATTCATTTTCATACATTATATTTTCTCTTTTGATAAAAATATTCATCCTTATTGCCATTTCAGTTTAACAAAACTGATACGATGGATGCTGCTCTAGAAGTGAAAATTTGGTTCTACCCACCTTTCACCATTTTCACTATTATAACCATATTCGTTTAACAGAAACGATATAATTATTTTTGGTTTTTACTGTCGTTTTATAGTAAAATGATAACCCTCATTATTTTAATTAATTTGTCTAAAAAAAGAACCTTTAAAAAATGGGCTCCGGGATCTTAGAACCTCATACATATGATTTAAAAAAAAAATTCAAGGTCACTAGTATAAGACTTTTAACACCTCGTTTGTGGAATTTCGCAAAAAATACAAAAAATCGTAAAAAAAATCTATGTCAGACCAATTTCCGAATATAGCTGACCTTTAATAAGTATAAAATAACCTTTCAGATGGTATGCAATTTTTTGCGAAATTCCACAAATGAGGTGCTAAAAATCTTATACTAGTGACCTTGAATTTTTTTTTTTTTAATTCATAAAAAAAAATCTATAGCTGACCAATTTTCGAAACTAGCTGATCTTTTATGAGGATTGAGTTACATTTCAAAGTGCACTTTTTTTTCGAATATCCCATAAATGAGGTGCTAAATGTACACGTGACCTTGGGACAAAATTTTAAAAATTAATAAAAAAAATCCAAGGCTGACTAATTTCTGAAATTCGCTGACCTTTTATGAGGATTGAGTTTCCTTTCAGATGCTATATTTTTTATTCAAATATCCCATAAATGAGGGGTACACGTGACCTTACCTTTAAAAAATTAAAAAGCTTATAAAAAAAAATCTATTTGTGACCAATTTCTGAAACTGCCTGACCTTTATAAGGATTAAGTAACCTTTCAGATGTTATATACTTTTTTCTAATATCCCACAAATGAGGTGCTAAAAATCGCTATGACTTTGAAAAAAATAAAAAAAAATATATGCCTGACCAATTACTGAAACTACCAGACCTTTTGCTGACCTTTTAAATTGCATACTTGTTTTTTATAAATTCCACAAATGAGGTGCTAAAAGTCTTAATATACTGTGACCTTGAAATTTTTTTTTTTTAATTCATAAAAAAAACCTATGCCTGACCAATTACTTTCAAATGGTATACTTTTTTTGCGAATATCCCATATATGCAGTGCTAAGATCCCGGAGCCTAAAAAATGCCTTTAAAAGCCCCAAAAGTGGCAACACGTAAACCGACAATTTTTCCCTTACTTAGAAATGAAATTAATAGATTAAAGCTCATTATATGTATCTGTTCAATGCATGTAGATACCTAAATACTAAGTCTTCCAATTTGCATATAGAGTGGTCTAAAATGTTTGATAATTTAGTTTCTACTCCAAATGTCACTTTGACAATTACAAATATGAAATTGGTAATTTTCCTGACTTGTTTCCACGAACTAGTATTGTTTTAGGCATGTTCAATCGGAGTTTATTGAGAAAGTATGTTAAGTAGTAAAAAATGTTAAAAATGAGAACAAAAATATTTCGTAGTGCTTGAAATTGCAGTCGTTCGATACCAAAAATCAAGTTCGAGGCCGAAGTAAATGCCAGCAAATCAACAGTTTGCCTTGTTATTCTTTCTAACAAGCACACAAATAGGTTAAAGCTGGTTAAAACATCTGCTCCTATTGATGTGCGTAAGCAGCTTCGACTAGAATTTGCAAAATACATCATAGGACAGAGTCAAATTAAAAATTACATGGCAAATGATTTATCTTTACGGATGAATGTCCAACCCGCAAATTATACGTAAGTATATAGGATAGGAGGAAAGCAGTACGAATATAAGTTAAAACTTATCGGGGAGTCAGCTGGGACCTAATTGTTCATTAGTTACTTAAAATCATTGTACGACTCGCTTCCAGATCGCATATTTGAGGTCATTTCAAAAAATTGGTGGCCATATACATTTCTTTGTTAAATAATTATTTATATTTATTATCGACAAAAATGAATAAATAAAAACAAAAAGGACACGTTTTCCTTATTTTTTGTCTTAGTCAAGTGAACCGATTTATTGCTTGAATTTCCGAGTCTGTTTACAGATTTCATTTTAATCCCGTTACTTGGTACAATAAAGTGAAGTGTTTATGCAGATCTTTTCCAGTCACTAATTAAAGTTATATAACTAATTATAGGGGCATAATTCTCGTTGTAGTTGAATATAAGTGTTGCCTTTCTTTAAGTAAACTGTAGTGGATAAAACGTAAGGGAACCAACTATGAATATAACGCTATTGCCACCAGTGTCGTAGCATGGAATTTTCCCACCCTATTATTTGGCCATCTGAAGTAGATTTTTTTCTGTCATTGTCAAAAAAAAAATGGAGAAGGTATTCAATATTAGTTTTATATATTTATGAATGGTCCCTATTTTAATCTTTAATCTACCATGGACCAGCATATAAAAAAACTAAATTAATGAATGTTCTTAGAAAATGTTTAATTCAATTTACAAGCTTTAACAGTATTTTAAAATAAGCGATGAACAAAAAAAGTTCACTCTAAAGTTTACTGAAAAACCAAATACATATTTTAAATTAAAATGAAAAAATAATTTTTAAATTTTCAAATTACTGAATAAAAATCAAAGAATACAAAATTAGCAAAAAATACCTAAAGTGTTTTCGTATATATTTACATAGATATACACTAGGGCCTTTCTCAAAATTCTATCGGGACCGGGTGAAATTATGAAGCTTAGATTGAAACCAAAAAATTAAGACTAAAAAAATCAAAATTGAACACCATTTAGAGGTCGCTACCAGCGTTTTTTCAATAATTTTGCTTGAAAATCTTTGAAAATCGGAATTTTTCTCAAATGTTCAAAGCTGCTTAACTTTTCAAATTTTGATGCTGAAAGCATGAAATTTTCAGGGATTGTTCGTAATTTTATCTGATTTCCGAATATTCAATTAGAAAAATAGTTTGGGAAATATTTTTTTTTATAATTTTTTTTGTTTATAAATACAAAAAAAAAACGTCTGCAGAAAAAAACCGCAAGGGATCTGGAACTTGGTGTTGACTTCAAATTACGACTAATTAAACCAAAAATGCATTTCAATGACCAAGAACCTGCCCCAAAGTTCTTTTCTTGCTTAAACAATATTTTCAAAAAAACACTATAACCATGATGTAGAAAAACGCATATCGTATTGTATTTTTTGTATTGGATTCAAATGTTCATAACTTCTGATCTAAGGTGAGTTGTAATAAGTTGTATACCTTTTAAGAAACTGCAAAACTAGGACCTATTAAAAGCAACAAATGTTATTGAGTGCTAGGATATTTATACAGGGTGCTGTTTCAAACGTTTCAAGTACAAATTAATTTTGACCACCATTTAGGGCTATCGATTTATTTATAGCTATATGGTGAAGTTCATTAAAAATATTTCTTTACAAAACGTTAGTCTAACTAGTAAGCAGTATAAATAAGAAAAATGGTAGAAAAAAAAAAATCTATTTTGGACAGGGTGATCCAAAAATTAAGTCAAAGTAGAAGTTTTTCTAAATTAAAAAAAATATTGTTTAATCAAAAACCGTTAGGATTAAGTATTAAAATATAACAGGTTATAAAATTTTTTAGAAAATAATTAAAAAAATATTTTTTTGGCGCACCCTATACAATACGATATGAGTTTTTCTACATCAAAAATAAAATCCCTAAAAATTTCACGCTTTCAGCACCAAAACTTGAAAAGTTAAGCAGCTTTGAACATTTGAGAAAAATTCCGATTTTCAAAGATTTTCAAGCAAAATTATTGAAAAAACGCTGGTAGCGACCTCTAAATGGTGTTCGATTTTGAATTTTTTAGTCTTAATTTTTTGGTTTCAATCTAAGCTTCATAATTTTTACCGGTCCCGGTTGAATTTCGAGAAAGGCGTTTTTTTGAATCACCCTAATATACACGAAACCAAAAAGGTATGTAGATATACAATTAAAAAGTTTATTGAAACATTAATATTTTTTATGAATTTTCGTCCAATAAACTGGTTAATAAAAAGAGGTGTTTGTTCTGCCCATAGTATTTCGTTGACTCAAGTACACTTTTTTGTTGGGCCAGTGAATTCCAAAACTTTTTTTTGATAAAAAAAAAACAATTAAATTATAAAAGTTCAAGTGACTTCGACTCCACAATGCGTTTTGCGCAATTACAACAGTTGGGCTCATTAGTTAGATGTTTTCCTACCCTTTAAAGATGCAAATTATGGTCGATGCTTATCAACACTAATAAAAATCACAGTATGAAGATATATATTGTGAAATATATAAGAGTCGGAAAAAATCAATTATAATTTGAAAAAAAAAAGGATTTGTCTTATCCATATAAACACTTTAAGGGACAGTAAGTGCAATTTATTGGGAGAATACACAGTTTATTACGATAAAAAAAATATTGAAATCATAACACATAGGAAACGTTTTTTCTATATATTTTTTTCTGAACGGTTTTATGATCTGCTATAACCAGTTGCAAGGTTATCCATTACTTTTAGAGCATCCTGTATATATATTCGTTAATTGGTACTGGTTTATCATCAAACAAACTATAGAACCCATAAGATGGATTTACACGCCAATGCTTCGTCATCCATTGTCATAATGAACCTTTTTAAATGATTTTTTTAACAATTGAATCAACAAAAATTAAAAAAATACATAAATAAACTCATGCCACTAAAAATATTCTCAAATGCTGGTTTAATTATCTTCTCTCGCTTTTCTGAAATATTCGTTTACATCAAATTACAATTTATATCTCAAAAAATCATAATTTAACAATAATTGAATGACAGCAACAAGATATTCGTGATTGTCAAACATTAAATTCAGCTCTCAAAGTGATATTTTCTCCCCTTCTACAACTATGTATTTATTTACCAACCAATGTAATGATATCTCGCTCCCTAAGGTATTGCCAACTAATCTTAATATATTCCGTAAATTACATTAGAAGTAATAGCTGATATAAAGTTTTTTTTCACTTCTGTTTTATAATTAACTTTATATATTGTGTTCAAAATTTTAAATTAGAAAATTACAAAATTAAAACCCGCTTAAGAGAAACGGCAAAACGTCACATTCTTTCTTTCACTTTAGAGGGTTTTTCACTTAAGCAAACTCCGCTTAAGTAAACAAAAATTTCACTTTAGCAGATTTAAACATTCCAAAAACGATTGTAACAAATCAACAATTCAAATGTCGTTTTCGTGGTGAGGTTGAGGTGAGTTGTGGTGGAGGTGAAAAATAAAAAAGAAATCAAAATCTTCAGCAATTTTTTTATTCCGTTCGATTTTATATTTTTTCACTTAAGAAAGTTTTTTTCATTGACAAAATGTAAAATTTAACTGAAAAAATGTTTCAGGTATCCGAGTTTTTCACTTAAGCAAGTTTCGCTTAAGCGGAGTGTTTTAAAGGTAATTGGTCGACAAATACGCAGGGATGAAAAAAGTTATTCAGATAAGCGGGTTCTTAAGCGGGTTTTACTGTGTAACTAAAAAATAAGTCACACAAAAAATGCCAAATCCCTATCTTTATAATGCGAATTTTTGAAAAACTTGAGGTGCAGTTTTCCTACAGTCACTTTTGTCATTACAAAAATGAAGTTTAATCAAAATCATTTTCGAAAAAATTTGAAAAAAAAGGAAAATCAATTAATATTTTTGCACTAGGGAATCATATTTACATATATAAATTTAAAAAAATAATTTAACATTAACATGATTTAAAAAAAAATAATTATTTCGATTTTTTTTGTTGAAAATTTCACAAAAATGTTTTATTAGAAATTTTGATTTGTAATATTTGAATTTTTTTTAAAGTTCTTTATAAAAATATTATTTAAATCGGTTTCCCATATTTTGTCTAGTTTAACTGTACTTATTAGATTGTAGGTAAATGAAAATGAAATGTAGCCAGTAGATTAAAAGAATAAATGTTTTATGTTTGATAAATTATAAAAAAAAAAAAAAACTTTATAAAAACATTGCCATGGCCCCGAGCAAAAAACAAAAAAATTCCAATTTAATGATTAGGAATTCTAGTCTTTTTGGATATAGTTCACACTAGATAGTCGTCACGAAATCTATATGTATGATGAACTGAACTTAACAAAAAATTGCGTATTGACAAAGGCCCTCACTATAGTCAACTGATGAGTTCAAGTGAGATCGCCGGGACGAAACGCCAATTTTTGTAGGACTTAAAGGCCGTTAAAAGCTATTTTGAATCAATAATTCAACAAGTCCAAATAAAATAGGGGTAAGTCTTCTACTTGGCTTGGCTGATGTATTTCAGTACATAGTATAAAGAATTTGTATTATTAAAAAAAAAAAAACCTTCTTTAAAGCTTAATGTTTGGTAATTCAAGAAAAACTGTAGGTACATTAAATAGTTAAAGAAGTTAACATAAACACTTGTATACACTTTAATACAGTGGTGCAAATAAGTTTTAGAACAGTACTAATATTGATGAAATTCCAAAAGTATTTTTGTACCCTGATTGACGTATAAAATTACGTTTACAAATTGACAGAATTTTTAAAGGTCTCCACAAAATTATAACGATGGTGACAAATCCCATTTAATTTGTCTGTTTTTAATTTTCAATTCTGTAAGAAACCAGTATACTTATCCATCAGCTCAAGTAAAAACCAAAAATACGATGCGTTAGTCGTTTGAATGTAAATCAACAAATTATTATTAGATAAATTACTGGCAACGTAAACAAACATGTCACAACTGAAAATACCTAAATCCTTCATAATATTCAACCAATCAACAATTAATCTCAAGCGAATGTCTTGTAAATCTTTTAATCCTCAGGCTAAATAAAAGCTTAGAATGGAATTTTCTGTACAAGCAACCAAAAATCATAATTGTAATTTAATCCAACATGTCTGATATAACTAATTTAATACCTGGTTCTGTATGCTGTGAGTAATGTTGAACCTTTTGTGTGGGTAAATATTTTTTATGAATTAAATTAACGTAGCTACAAGAAATGCTAAATACATTTTTGAGATAAAATCAAAAACCTTTTTTTTTTACCCCGACCATGGTAAAACTCAAATAAATAATTTAAAAGACGTGAAATTCTTAAAAACCACTCGCGATCTTATTTCGGAGGGCTGTCGAGAGGATGATGATAATTAATTTGATAACACACAAACCCAGAGAATTTATTTCAAATAATAAAATGTAACCTTAACTTTTAGAAAATCCTTTTTGATATGAGGAAATGAATTACTATACAAAGATAATATATACCTAATTAGAATAATTTTAAAAAGAATAATGGTCTATACCGTCGCTATGCGGGTAGTCTTATTTTTTAATTAGGAATTTATTTCGTTTGCCTTTGGGCATGGTCATTTATAATAATTTTTATCAAAAATATTTATCCTACCACAATTATTAATATTATATTTTGCAACCTTTTTGGAATTATTGTCCATTAGAAAAGAATTTGAATTTTTGATTATTTTGAATATTGATAAGATTAGAATTAACAGAAATGAGTCAAATTAAAAAAAAGGCGTTAGGTAACCGGTACGACAACGACCACGACGGTGATGATTGTTGTAAGTTATCATTTTTAATGAACCGAATTTAATTAATTTATGATAAAATTATGATGATGGGTAAACTTGAACACCACGAAGTTGGATAATCGCATTCACAAAATAAACAAAAACAAAGTAAAAACAAAATTTAAAAATAAAGAAGAAAATTTACTTATGGATACCAACAGCTTGCGTTGCGCATCGTTAATTTCGATATAATAAAATAAGAAAGAGAAATGATTATCTGTCAAAGACTTTGACGAGTTCAATAAAATTAGCAATTGAATGTGCTAATTGATGGTTGAGTTCAAATAAAACAGTGGCGACTATTTTATTGATTGAGCGCCAAATTTGGGTAGAATGGATATAAAATTAAAGGCATTAATTTAAAATGGAATAAATTATAATTATGAGAACAACATTTTTACTTTGGAAATTTATGTACATAATAGGTGCAATAAGCAAAATTTTGGATTCATTAAAAAAATACACGTTGGGATTTAAATAAAACCTTTACGAAGGCGAAAAAGTGAGTCCAGAAATTCTGTCTGTTTGTCTGTAACTTAACCTACCTCATAAACTACTAAAACGATTTTCATAAAATTTTAAACTTAACTAGCATTTTTTGTGTTTTTTTTCATTTAGTTTTATGGTCAATTTATTAGTTCTCACTTATTCCAACGGAACGTCTCTGGCTCACCTTCACGCACTTTACACATTCTCTCTTCTTCTTGTTTTCAGTACCGCATCTTTCTCTCCACTCATTCCTTAGCCTGACTCATTGCTATTCTCTTTGTTCTGTCTGTCAATTTGAATTTCCCTCTATATACTTTTCATATTTTATTTTCACTAAAAATAACGATGAGAGATGGTACACTCGGGCGTATACTTACTTTTTACTTTCTATGGAATTTTTCAACAAAGTATCATTCATTCTTGCTTACGAACTTTTTAATTGCTTACTTCAGATTTTTATTAGTAAACACCCTAATTTTTCAATATGACGCTCTTTTAAAGTCAAAAACGACCTCTTATCAGCCTCAAATCTTACACAAGAAATTTTATGTTAATTTAGTGCCAAAAAAGAAAATCACAAAACGTTGACCTGATTGGTGGCTCTGTACTAGAGTTATGTTATTAATAAATAATTTAATTGTTAAGAAAAAACACTCACATTTATTTTATATTATTAGAAGGAAGTTTCAAGAAGTGATAAATTCAATTCACTTCATAGAACCCACTGCCACGCTTACTTTTCTAATATTTGAATTTTGTACTTACTAAATATTCTTATAAAGTAATAAATTATAAAAAAATTATCTTATACTTAATATTTTCCAACCAATACTACAAACTAGTTTCTTATATTATTATTTTACGTCCTTAGGAATTTATCTTTTTATTTAAGTTCGCTTTAACTGAAATATGATGCTTTTTTTTTTGAAAATACCCCATTTTCTTATTTTTTTTCTCTTAAAACTCTTAAAAGCTTAAAATATGTAACTTTTGATATCTGTAGACTAGAAAAATATATTATAAATCCGCACTCTGTCACGTGCAGTTCTTTCATAATCATTTGAGTTTTCTTTTGAGTTTTCTTCTTATTAAAAGTTCCCAAGAAAGTTGCTACTAGACCGCTAATATTAATAGGTGTATTTCCTTACTTTGAAACTCTGTACATTTATGTGAATTTCTACACAAAAGTCTGTCAAAGTTCATATGAAAACAAAAAAAAATTTCGCTGTTTTGGACAGAAAATCACTGATTTTTAAAGTAAAGAAACGCACCTGATATAATTTTCATTTATTGAATTTTCAAACTAAAGATACAATAAAAATATTGTATACTAAAATGAAAATAAAATTTATAGGGACTTCAAAGTTCAGATAATTCTAATGAATTTTTGCGAATTATCCAACAAAGAGTATACACAAATGTAGCAGTTTAAGAGCTTAACGCCATCTATTGACAATCTCATTTTCGTGAAAATTCCCATGTAAATTGGATAATGTTCAGCCGAGTTATACCTGTACTATTCAATTATCTATCCTGAACGGTATCATGTGATTAAGATTTTTAGAACCAACCTTTAAAAACATAAAGTTAAATGGACATAAAAAAACCGACCCAAATTAACAATTTTTTTTTCCATTTAAAGACAAACTTTCCAGTTATTTTACCGCATATCTTTATGAATATTTAAAAAAATTCACAGTATGTAGACCTGAAACCTGCTTGTTTAAACAGATATTTTTTTTTAAGCCTCAAAATTACTTTCAAAATAATTTCAAACAAAATGTTGTCCAGGATAAATCCCGAAAAGTATCGTTAAGAAAACTGATCAATTAATGAGACATGACAGACATTTGCCAATCACTTTTTTTTTGGAATGAGATGGCAATTGAGTAACAAAGTCCTCTCTCTAGCAACTTAAGTGTCTCTTCTTCAGACTCGTGCTGTTATACCACATGAGACAAAGATGGTGTCAAAGGAGTATGAGGATGCTTTAAATTGTTATTTTAAAGAAAATAAGTGCGGGGAGATAAATATAACGACAAATTCTTTACATATACGAACAGAATGACAACCTATAGACAAAAGAGTAAAACTCCATAACAACTTAGAAGTGGAATCAGGTGGCACACGCAAGTGGATGAAGACATCAACCAATTTGGCTTGCGAAAAAGGAAACAATTACCTAGGGAACAAGCTGGCTTGAGACAAACAACAGACTTCACCTTAACAGACTACACCTTAATTTAAAATTAATAAAATATGAACTCACCTGATAGCAGTAATATTAAATCCGATACGGCTAAATTAAATAAATAAAAATTCGTTGCTGTGTGCATAAACTTATTCCTATTAATCACAATACAAGTTATGAGATTTCCCAAAATGCCAGCTATGAATATCAAGGCATAACACACAGATATCACGGACAATAAAGCCACAGATTCACTTTCGGCTTCAATGTATTTATCCAGCATATGCGTTAAGTTCTTCTCCGAGTAATTGAACAGCTGAGTAACATTGTTCTTGAACCAATCGCTCTTAAAAATCACATCTGGTGTTGTGTCCTCAGTTGGAAACATCTCCAGAAAAATGGCGGTTTGATTTCCACCCACCATGATAGATGTTTTTTTTTTACTTTTATTTTAAATTTTTATATAAGTTATTGTAGAAGTTAGTAGGTTTTCGTTAAGTTATATTTATTGTTAATTATCTGTGTCTGAGTATTTCTTTTGACATCGTAATTCGTGTCAGTTAGTTTGGGTATGAAAGCCATTTTATTTCACTTCCTTGATGATACTATTTTCTGAAAATAAAAAAAATAAAAATATTATTTTAAACATTTAAAAACTTTCAATTATCTGATAAAATTTGCATCAATTAAAAAAAGATAATAAATGTAATGTGATAATAAATTAAGTCGAAGGAGATTATTTAGTATCAGTTCCCTCTTTCTGATTTTTTATGAAGTACATATTTTCCATTTACCTAAATGCCGACATAAATTTAAAAATGTCATTGTTCAATATTTTTTGTGAAACTTTGTTGATTCATTGAGGTAATTCGACATTATTTTTATGTTTTTTTTTTTTTTTTTAACATACAAATCTGAAACATTGGGTAGGTACAAAATATTTTTATTTAATTTTCCTGGAATCAGTCGTTTCCTAGAATTCTTTTGTCTGCCAGGAATTACTTAAGTTTGGGTATTGTCAGGCAGGAAGAAATACATGACCTTTGAAAGATTTATATATATTTTTGTGTTTGTTTTAGGAAAAGTATTGAATAAAGTTTTACGATCAAGAATTTATGATGTGACAAATATAGATGGTGTTTTATAAATGTTATTTAAGTAAGAGTTGTTTTTTTTTTGTTTAAATGTATAGATTTTATTTTTTTTGTTGAAAAGTATAGATTTATGATTTTTGAAAATGTTTCCGACATTAAATAAAATTTATGGATTGATATTTTGTTTGTCAGTTGGTGGTAGTAAAATCTCTTCTATTTTTTTAGAATAAAGTTTGATTTTTTGTTTTTTTTATGGTTTAATTTAGCATTGTTTCAAATGTAGGTATAGCAACTGTTATTTTTATAAGGATAAAAATATCTATGTATATGAAAATGGATGTTGGTATTTTTGAAGTTAATAGAGTTAGTGGATTTTAATTTAAATCTAATGAAATATTTCCAAGTCTTATACTTGGCTGTATGTTTTCAGTATATAGAACTTTGTATTATATCGGGTTTTCCAATAGGGACTTGACAACTTTGAATTTAATTTGTGAACACACCCTTTCACTAATCATCGAACTGTCATTATCAATTTATTCAGCAAAGTCAACATTTTCATCATGGTAAAGAACACGAACGAGCAACGTCTGCAAATTATAAATTTTTTTTACCGAAATTCGGAGTTGGTGACCGCAACTTTAAGAGCGTTAACTCCAATTTTCGCCCTAGTAGACAGGCAATAACAAGTTTAGTGCAAAAATTTGAGTCTACATAATCGTTGTGTGATGTTGCTGTGTCAGTGAGACAACGGGTTGGTCGAAGTGTCCAAAATATCGCTGCCGTTCAGGCGTCCGAAGCAAATGATCCAAATCAGTCAGTTCCACGGCGTTCTCAAGAATCGGTCATCGCTCAGATCACATTATGGCGTATTTTGCCTCGTTCTTGCGATTTAACGCCTCTAGCCGATAATAAAACTTTTTAAATATTATCTCAAATGGTTTGCGTTTTATTTAAAAAAAAGTTGTCAAGTCCTTATTGGAAAACCCTTTATTAAAAAAGACTTCAACACCGTTTGACCGATCTACATTAAAAATAAGGGCCATTATTATGTGTATTTTTTCATAGGGAAAGTTTTTATCTATCTATTGATTCGATAGCGGTGGCGCTAGAGTCAAGATATTGACAGATTCCATATTTATTTACATCAAAATGACTCATATATTCACAATGGGAGCGTATCGGAATCCCGCTTTTTAAAATCCCGTTTTTCGAAAATCCCGAAAAAAAAGTTTTAAAATCTTGTCTACTAAAATACCGTTTTTTTAAAATCCCGTCTTCTAAAATCCCGCTTATTTATAATCCCAATGTATTAAAATCCCGCCAATCCCGTTTTTCGCAATTATTTTGGGTATTAAACTTGGTTAATTATGAACTCATTCCCATCATTTTAGGAACTAACTGCCAACTACCAAAATGATAAAAAGAAATTTTGCATACATTCAACCTCGCACTTAACCCAAATCCTATAGTGTGCCCAAGCAGGGGGGTTGCCCCCCCATACATACCTCACTGTTTATTAAAATCGTTGGGACTTTTTTCATAATGAAATAAGTCCCAAATGAACTAACTCCCAAATTTATGAACTAAGTCCCAACGAAATTTTGGTGGGAGTTAAAACAAGTAGTTTTAATTGATAAAGCGGGATAATAAGAAACGGGATTATAAAAAACGGGATTATAAGAGACGGGATTATAGAAAGCGGGATCTTGAAAAGCGGGATTTTAAAAAACAGGATTATAAAAAAGCGGGATTTTAAAAAACGGGATTATAAAAAGCGGGATATCGAACCCAACCCATTCACAATATGTGTTATCCGATCCCTGGTTTACGATCTATTGACTGTTTCTATTTTTCCTCTACAATTAATATTGAATTGATCAAAGTTTTAGTATATTTTGGAATCATATTTTGTTTCAATTATAATATTTAATACATTCTTTGAATATATTTTTCTACGCGAGTGGATTTTTATAAATTTAATTAATTAATTTATAAAACTTAAATCTAAAAATCGAAATTAATTTGATTGATTGCTATTGACATAAAGTGCTATAAATATATATGCTTTACCTCATCTGCCCTGATAAGTGAAATTTAAATATTTTTATGATCTCCAATGACGAAGCAAAACTATAACGTAGACTGCACAAAATAAAAAATAAAATATAATTTTTTTTCTTTTTCCTGCACATCGCCGCAAGCTGCGGATTTGAAAGCCGACAATTTTCATCAGCACCCAGACAAATTGAATCCTAAACCATTTGCCTTTTGTCTCATCTCTCCCGGTGAGTAATTTTTTAGAAAATGTTCTGCCGGTAAGTACATACGTATTAAGAATATGTCCTTTAAAATTACGCATATTATAATATAGGAAAAATATAATTAAAAATGAGTAAACTATAATATACATATAAGAAAATACAAATAATATAATACAAATTATAAGGTTATATTTAGGTAATTAAATTTTTGAATTTTTGAATTACTTAGTTTTATATTAAAAACTAAAATAAATAAAGTTTAATAAATTTAAAACTAGATAAATACATATATGTTTGATTGCTTCTATGATGATTCAGACAGATATTTAAATATTTTGTTTTATTTAGAATTGGTTGAAAACTAAATTGATTCATTTAACAACAAAAAAAAATTTGTAGATTGTGTATTTACAGATTTCAATGAAGCCTTTAACAAGCTATCACATCGAGTTTAGCTTTTTAAATTAAGAAAATTGGGATTTAGCGAATACTTTGTAGGATGCGAATAAAATAAATTTAAAATCAATTCTGGAATCCCACAGGATAGTCATTTAGGCCCTTTCCCTTTTATTTTATTTATAAACCATTTACCATCTATGTTAAAATACTTTAATTGTATCCTTTACGCCGATGATGTAACAATCTTCAAAATAATATCAAATACTCGGAATTGCGAAGAATTTCACTGTGACCTTAATTCGTTGTTTAACTCTTGCACTCGTTACTGTTTGTTTCTTAATATCGATTTTACCAGAAAGTTTTCTTTAATTTCTTTCAACAACATATTTGTTTAATGGTATATCAATATCTCGTGAAATCGATGTGCCTATTTGATCCCAAACTCGAATTTATTCAACATATTAACTACACTTCTAATAAAGCCAATTCAATTCTTGATTGGATAAACAAAGAGAGTTAAAAAAAATTTCTGACCCTTTCGTGGCAAGGCATTATCTTTTGTCCGACCTATTTAAGAATATGCTTGTGGGATTTGGTCACCTCACTACAAATGCCATAAAAATAGACTAGAACAGGTGCAAAAAGGATTCCTTTGACTTATTGATTTACCCAGTCTCGAGGAACAGACGTTCATATTTGTAAAATTAATCAACGGTAACATAGATGCTTTGCAACTTCTGTCTCGTATTAACTTTAATATTACACAAAGAAACTTGAGGAACATATCGGATTTATTCAAAACTATCAAACCAATTATGAACAATTTTCTGCTTTAAATAACATGTTTAAACTATTTAATTTCTTACAATAATAAATATAACAATTTGTTTAATAAAACAATAATTAATTCATGTAAATTTAAATCCAAATTTTTTCATCCAATTAATTAAAATCTTAATATACACTTTTGTAAGAATTTTATAAAATAAATTTTTTTGTAAACTAGCATTTTTATTTTGGTGGGTTAAGTGTTAAAGAAGGAAATCAAAAATACCTGATAGATCGCGCTGTGGTCAAGTTTTTAACAAATCATTTATTTATGGAGTAAGATGACATATTTTTACAATACAAGTAAGTTTAGTGTCAAAAAAGTAAATTAATTGACCAGATATTCGTTCTAGAGGGTACATTTTCTGAAATTTCATCAAAAAAAACCGGTATCGGTAAATTCGAACACTTTTAATAAGTTTTAAATATAAGCTGCCTATTCTCTCTAAATTTTACCATCAAACATTGGTGCACTTGGGCGTAGACTCACTTTTCCATTTTAGGTCCTTCATGTTATAACAAAATTTCAGATGTGTTAACTTGGCCCCAAAAAGTGTCAGTTTTTTTTATTTGTTTGTAAAATATGACCAGTTAAATGACCATTTTTGACAACACATTAACTTTTTTCGACCAGCCCTGAAAATATTTTTTTTTTATCTCTGAAAAATTTTGTCTCCTCAAAAAATATTTTTTTTTTCGAATTTTGAAAGACGACCTACCTTAGGGCCAGTTTGTTCACAGCTGATCAATCAAGGATTACTGCTACTGGTAAATCATTGAACGTGCAATATAATCAAATTTTGTTTCAAGGAATCCATAATTTAAGTTGTTAATCATGTAAATCGCTAGTCAGCCGATTTTGATTGATTAGCGCCATTTATTTAGAAGCTGTGAAAGTCATATCGTTCAGATTTAGCCCACTGTGAACAAATAGGTCCTTACTGTCACAGATATAGTGATATTAGTTGTAAAACATTTAAAAGTCATGTAATTTTTGTATTAAGGTTTTTAAACTCTGGTGTTTAGGTTTTAATTTTTAAATACTTCTGTATTTAAGCAAGCTTGTAAAGTTGTCTCTAAGCTTATATATTAATTTTGTAATGTATATCTGATTGAGATGATAAGAAATAAATAAATAAATATGTTGGTTTAGTGTCAAAATAGTAAAACATTGAATGGATGTACCACAAAGGTAATAGTACTTAATTTTTTTTTTTTTTCAAAAATTGTGAAGTGGTCATGCGAACTTTCAGTAACTACAATTTTTGAAGATTTTGCTTATGATCAGCCAAAAACTTTATCGTAAATATGTCGCATTCTCTTTAAAACAGTGATACACTGGGGCGTATACTTACTTTTTTTTTATTTATTTTTGACAAATTTTTCTTTGATTTTGTTTGTGCAGGGTACGTAAGCTTATATCAATTCATACGTTATTTTTAAAGTACCTAACCTCAAAATTACTAAATTCAAATGTTACAATTCTCTCATGCCATGATTTTTTTTTTTTACAAATACGTGGTGAAGTTTTATACAAAATTCACATAACCTCTTCCTTTTGACTTATTAAAAGGCTTAAATTCGGCACTAGCTGAATATAAATATGCAGTACAAAATAAACTATTTTTCGATGTGGTCATTAATAAATTGTATATCTAAAGTGTGAAAATTTATGAATTAAATACAAATTAAAACCAAAGTAAATGCTGAATGATGCAGAGTGAAATCGGTTTCAGAATAAATGTAGAGTAATGTGATCTAAATTTGGATCAGATATCGCGTGACCTACCGGAAAGAGCAAAACAACATCTATGCTTAGCAAAATATATCAAAAATATTCTTTTTAATGTGAGTATAATATGATAATATTGTTTATTTTATAGCAATTTATTTTATTTTTTTTTAATCTTAGATGGCCGCAATTCTGTCACTTGAGACTGCAATTAGTGTATTTTTTTTTAATGCAATATGGTGAAGAATACTCATGGGACTCAGTTACTTTCAAAAATTTGAGGTGTTTCAGTAAATTTTTCTTTCGCTAAAAATAAGTCTTTTGTTAAATAAATAAAATAAATTTATGAAGATTTCTGGACCTATGGGGTGATATATCAAAATTATTGTTAATGTCTTATTTCTCCACTCTTAATTTGGACAACTTCTCATCGGAGCCTTAGTTCACGTTTCCAACTTCCACGGTTTAATATTTCTTTCCAATTAATCTTCAAGCAGTGAAGAAACTTTATTATTAAACCTATGCTCATGCAGCAAAATTTACTATATCGGCGCATTTCAACTGCCTAACCTATACAAAAATAGTATGAACGGATATAGCAACAGTAACATACATATGTATTATGTGTTTTTTATGTATATAAAACGTATTAGATTCCTGTTAATCTTCCTGTAGCACCAACAGCGTAAATAATTTATGTGACTTATCAGGTGATTTATATACCCACGTTTCTTTGCTACATAGGCTATACAACAATTTTCCTCTATCTATAGAAAATAATTTTTGGTTCTTTTTTTTTTTTTTTTTTTTGTAAGTGTGTGGGTGATCCAAACTATAAAAGTGCATCGCGTCGTAACATTAAGTTGTCCTGCGGCAAACAGAGCTTAACCACTTCCTGTTGGAAGTTGGCATTCAATTCCTTTTATTTTTTTTTTTTTTGTTGTTTGCTTTGATATTTCTTTCTCCAATTTATTGTCTAGAAGTTTTTTTCCCTTGTATATTTAACACTTAAAAAGTATCCAATTTACCTCACCACCAGAAGTTGGAAAATAAAGAAATTCAAATGTCTGCAGGGGTAAAAAACAAACAAGCTTATAGAGGAAAGTGTATTTATATAGTGCACATTTCTTATAGGACAGCACTAGGAAAAGGACACCTTTTCCTTTTTTTTTATTTTTATTGAGGTCAAACAATACCATTTATAGCTTTTTGTTGGTTTTTTATTGTACATCAATGTTATCTAAAGCTTAATAGACTGCAGGGGGTTCTGTATAGTAGATCTTTTAGGAGCACCAAGGGTCTTATATACATGCCTTCGAGCTTTTGTTTTAATGCTAAGAGCCCTAAACTTTGTAACGGAAGTGTATTTTTTTTTATTTTACCGCCCATTAAATGCGATGAGTAAATATTTATATAGGTAAGTACTACGTAGGTAACTATTGAAATATACTTTTAGAACTAAACGTTGTTTTCCGGTCTTATTTTGTTGACAATTGTCTCAAGTATTTGTATATGTTTCTATAAAAGGTGTCTGAATAAAAGTTCGTGACACATTGGATATTATAACAATTTCCTTAGTAGACGTTTTAGTTTGAATAAGATTCATTATTCCCTCAATAAAATTTGCCATTTACTTAAATATAAAATGGAGTGTGAGTATTGTTTTATTTAAAGAACAAGATTTTGCTTTTACGTAAGAAAAACCATAAATAAAAGAAGCATTTGATTGCAGATAATTTTGAATAGTTAAAATCCCAAAAGACATAAACTACCTACCTACCAAGATCAGATAATAAAGTGATTGTACGTTAAGATGTTTTAGGCAGTTCCAATTTTTTTTATTGGAACATAAGGTCTTACTGAAGAGGTAAAAAATCTTAAGTGGATTTAAGATGATTTTCTTTTTTTTTTAATGATCCACCAGTACAGATCCTCACAATTGTGTCTGGGCGTTAGGCAAAAACGCTGAAGAAAATAACGCTCAAATCGATTTGGAAATTTACTGCCGAAAAAAAAAAAAAAATTTGAAAATATCCCCAAATTTATATTTTTCCAAATCTTAAGTTGGAAATATCGCCCAAATATTTTAAATGTTAATTATTTTTGTAAAATTTGGGCTTTATTTCTCCAAATTTGGGCGATAATTCCAAAGTGAAATTTCAATGAGAAGATAATCTTTAAAAAAATCGCGGCGCATAAACAGTGAGGTATGTATGGGAGAGCATGCTGCCCCCATGCAACCCCCCTGCTAGGGAAAATTATAGGATGTGGGGTAGGTGCGAGGCTGGATGTATGCAAAGTCTCTTTTGCATTTAAAGAATCTGGATTTAAAGAAACTTATGCATACACCCAACCTCGCACCTACACCAAATCCTTTAATGTGCTCAAGCAGGGGGGTATCAGGGGGCAGCATACCCCCATACATACCTTAGTGTTTATACGCCGGTTTAATTTTCAAAAATCCGTATTGTAAATGTTAGTATTGAGTTTTATTATTATTTGGGAGTTATTTTTTAATATTTGAGCGTTGTTTTCTTTTTCTGGATTTTTTTTGGGCGATATTTCCAATTTTGAGCATTTGACTTTTAAAATTTTTATTTTTGGCGTTTTTCCCTTAAAAAAAATTTAAAATTGGAAATAACGCCCAAATCGAGAAAAAAAAGCAACAACAATTGTTCAGAAAATTTTTTTGGGCGATATTTCCAAATCGATATGGGCGTTATTTCCTTGGGCGTTATTGCCTTACGCCTTCTGTCTTATCTGCATTCTTCTATGCAACATCTTTTTTTATATTATGGAACATAATTCATCTTATGGCCAGGTGAAACAACTTTTTGTAAGAGTTTTTTTGCTCTCCTGAAAAATGTTAAAAATGTACTAAAAATGATTTACCTTTTCCGTCGAGATAACTTAAAATTTTAGTTAAAATTATATTAGTGATTGTATTCTTACTAAATATCATAGTTATATTATTTGTGATAAAATCAGCAAATTTTTTAGTAATAATATTAATAATACTTTTAATTATATGCATGTTAGACCTTATGTCTTTTTAATTGCCACTTGAATTGCACGGCACTAGTGAGAAGGAATAAAAAAATATGAAAAAAATTTGTTGTCAAAAAATGTCAACCAGTAGGTACTAAATTGCCATTTTATGTCCTTTTTTGGTAAAACCGTGAAAAAGTCAATTATGTAGTCACTGATTAGTCATAAAATATTACCTATAAAACTAAATAACCAGGGTATTAACGATAATTGACAGATATAGCAGTTTGATGATCTCTTGAACAAAAAAATAGAAAATAAAAAGCTTCAGAAGAATTGTTCTTTCTCTCCCAAAAACCAATTACGGCTTCCGAAAATGCGATAAAATTCAAGTACGTAATAAAAAAAGCATATTATTGCCACAGTAACAATATCATATATAAAAACATACAGTTCACCAATTTCACTTAATTTGAACAACTGCATAATATTCTAGTTACCAGCGGCGTCTATTTAAAATTTAACTCAAAAAATCACTCAATCCATTGATTCAATTACTTTTTTCTCATTAAATTTTACAAATTAAAATAATTTCTATTTTCTTTTTCTTATAACTGTGGTCATCCAGTCAATGTTTTCTTAATCTCAAGAATTGCAAATTAAACTATTGTGGTCATATGCAATAGACAATAGTTTGTATTGTGGTTTAGAAGAAACCAAAATAGGTATATAGACTGACACTCGTATATCGACTTTGTTGTCTTGCCATATCCATTATCCAACCTAAATACTATAAGGATTACTATAAGCTTTAATAGATTCGAACTGAATAAAGCTACTTCTGTTTTACATAATTTTACTTTTATTGAAGCAATTGATATTGTATACGATTACAAAATGTTGTATGGTAGCACTAAGTTCTATAAGAACAAAGAATTAGAAAATTACTTTGTCAGACTGAATGGTATGGAAATTCAACCACAAGTCAATTTAAAAGAAGTTAAGGTGTATTTACTTTGAAATTAATATTATATTCTTGGCTACAACGAACATACTTACTTACTTTATGAACCCATTTAAGATTAAAAGGATTGGACTTAATTATATAGTAACTTGATATACACTCACCCACTAAGAGGACTTTTATTTTTTTTTAGTAAGTAAGGTGTTTTTTTGTGTGTTGACCAAAAAAAGAGAATTAGAAACAATATCTATTTCATTGAAACCTAATTAAGTAGGTTGCTATTCAGAAACTTTTAGGGAGATGCCCTTTGCTCTTAAAACATTCGTATCCAAAGGAGTATATGTTTTTTTTTTAATTAAAAAACGACAACGTGGGAAGGTCACTAGTCACAAAAAATAAGAAGATTTTTCTGAGGAGAAAGTATTTTTTATAAATTGCAATTTTTCAAAGCACTTAAATAAACATTACCATATTTTTTGAAAAATCCGAACAAAAATTGCCAAAGTCATTAAATACTAAAAACCAAGATAGTATACCCAATACTTACTACTACTACGTAAAACTTAGAAAAATCAGTCAGATAATATAGATAGGCTTTTGGAAGCTGTATAATCAATTTTGTTTGTTATTTTTTTTTTTGTAAAAAAATTACCAATTAAAAAAATATTATTTGGGAGGGGATCTTTTTCTCTTAGTTTGAGGCAAAGGCAATTTGAAAAAAAAAATACTTAAAATTGAAAAAAAAAAAAAAATATTAACAAAAATAGGCAACACCAACACCCTCCAAAAAATTTCCAATTTTAAAATTTTGTTTTGTTTAATTTAACCGTTTTTGAACACCTACCAATTTTTTTTGACAGTTATCGAAAAATCAGTTTTCAAAAATTGGAACCAAAAGAACACTACCCCAAATTTTTTTTTTCAAATAAGATAAATTCCTTCGATTGGTCTCATTTTCAACATTATTGAAGATACTAATTTAACTTCAAAATTAAGAACAAAAATATTTTCGACGAATTAAAATTATTCAAAAAGGTGGGCATTTTACATTATTATGTCTTTATTTTTATCATTCTAATTCTGAAATTTAAAAAAAGGAAAAATTAATCGATTTGCTTAAATCAAAAATAAAATATTTTTAAGGGTCGTCAAAAATAATAATGTTCAAACAAAAGACTAATCGAAGGGAATTATAAAATTTGAAAAAATCGATTTTATGAGGGCAAAATCGATTTTTTCGATAACTGTTTATAGTCAAAAAAAACTTTATAGGTGGTCAAAAATGTTAATGACTATTTTTGACCTCCTATGAATTTTTTTATATTGAAAAAAAATTGGACACTTTTTTTAAGCCAAGTTAGAACAAGTACATACTTTGTTGGATGTTGGCGTTGTGTGGTAATATTTTCGTTTTTTTTTTAGTGTTAAGTATTTTTTTTTTTAAATTGCCTCTGCCTCAAACTAAGTGTTTATCGTTCCATTTTTCAAAATCAATTTTTTCGAAAACTTGCGGCTGTCAAAAGAACTTAAAAAGGTAATCGAAACTTGTCATTTTTTATAAACGAACGGAAATATATTTCGTACCAAATAATTTTTTGGGCCAGCCAGTATTGTAATGATGCATTAAAGTAAATCTCTCCCACCACCGGCCGACCAATACTGTGGATATAAAAAAAAACAAACGTCATCACTCCCTACACCTCTGACCATAACACCTCAACCACATATGGTGAAGTATACCAAAGTATAAAAATATAAAATATAAACAACAGGGACGGAACACCCCGAGGACATCAAAGTCAACCGACTTTTAATTTTAAGTTGACATGTATAATATATATTTTATTCTTTAATCTAAGCCAATGTATAAGTATAGGCCCCCTATGTGCCATAAGTTTTTATTTTGTCAATGTAGTCTATAGTTGTAAGTTAAATCAAATTGTATATAAATGTTCAATAAAAAATCGTTAAAAATCGAGCTCTGCCATAGTTTGAATATAGTACCAACAATCCCGAGTACTTGGTGAGTCTCCTTTTTGAAAAGCTTAGAATCCAGAAATGACAGTGGACCTCCAGGTTAAAGTAGTTAGTTAGTAGCAGCTGCTATCCCAAGCTGCAGTGTAGTGGCGTCTTCTATCTCAGACTGTAATTTAGTGGCGCCTGCTATGTCTCGTCAGCCTTCACTCGCAAGTCGCATTGTATAAATTTATAATTGTAAGAATATATGAATTTTGGTTTATTTTAGTTATAAGTAAATAAAACCATTGTACTAGAATTATAAGAACCACGGATTGATGAGTAAAGACAACCTCGGTAATACTAAAGTTTGTTGCTTCTTTCGTAAAACCCTGGTCCCGGCGAGCATAATATAAAAAGAATCTAACTGTATGCATACACATTAGGTACTGTTGGTGGTTTTTTACTAACTCATTTTTTTCTGTGTTTGTATTTTCTCTGTTTGGTACAAATTTTCAATCGTTTTGAAACTATCTTACAAAAGTTCTTAGACTTTGAATCTTAAACATAGTAGCTCAATAAAATAAATATAATGCAAAGTTTCGTAATATGCAATGATTTTTCGTAATATGCAGTAATTTTTATTGAACTTTACTGGCTTAATGAATATAACCATTCATATATTAAAGAAGCTGTCATTAAACCAACGAATTTCCATTGAATCATTAACATTATTTCTTTGGACAAATTTATTTTTTCGGTAATTTTTTCGTAAATTTAATG
Organism: Epistrophe grossulariae; assembly: GCA_929447395.1. NCBI lineage: Eukaryota > Metazoa > Arthropoda > Insecta > Diptera > Syrphidae > Epistrophe > Epistrophe grossulariae. The sequence goes on from OV839567.1 coordinate 127,890,275, forward strand.
AACTTTGTTCGTTAATTAATATTAAAAGCATTCGTTTACACATAAATGATTAATAGGTAAGATGAACGAATTTATTTCACAAGTCAACATAAAATATAGTGAATGTTTAGTTTTCATATATTTATAAATAGAAGACTTTAAATTATTTTAACTGAAAGTATTGTTTTATTTATTTTATTTATTTTATTTCATAAGTTATATATAACAAAAATTTATTACTAACCTTTTACATGCTATTAGATTTATTGAAACATAATTTTGAGAAATATACATAAGAAAATGGATGAAAAAAAAGAATTAAATGAAAAAAAATATTAAGAAAAAATTATTTTTACAAAATCCAAAAATCAAATTAGCTAGTGACACACAAAAACTAAAAAGCTTTGAATGGCCTTTAAAATCAAAGAAAATTTTAAATTTTTTTATTTTTAGTTATCATTTTATTCTTTTCAACATTTTTCACTTATCGTTTTTTGTTTTAAATTTATAAAACTAAAGGAATTTTTTTTTATAATTTTTAGTCTCTTTAATTCTGTTATTTTAAAAGTCCCATTTTCATTAAAATATTTTTTTTTTATAAAAATTAAATGTACTCCATTTTTTTTTAAGTTTTGTTCTTATGGTTTGAATATTTTCATTCATTTTTTTCATATTTTTCTTTTTATTCATTATTTGTGTGCAAATATTGAAGAACAAACTCTGCTTTTATTTCAATATCAGCCAAACTAAGTACAAAAGTAATATCCCGTCTTCAGTTTTCAAAAGAAAAAATATGTATTGAAACAAGTAAATAATTTTAATTAAAAGAGAAAGGAAAAAAAAAAGATCCTTTACTGTTAGTAGCATTGACACGATTCCACTATAGATTTATTCTTAACTAGTAGACCCGTGCTCGCCTTGCTTCGCAAAAATAAGAATTAATATTAACATACCTACATATATACCGATAGTACTAAATAGGGCTACCGCTACCCGTACCTAATTTCTATTTCATCTTATTAACAAAAAGTTTATACATTATACACTTATACGTTTTGATAAATGTGAGTTCTTAAAAAATGGTTTACCTATTTGTATGTTAAGTAGGTTCATGTTTGACACATAAACAGAATCTTTATCTCCCGTTGATTTTCTTATTGCATATACAAATATACATATAATACTTCGCACCCAAGTAAACATCTTCTTCTTGCCTGACTACCTGCAACCAGGGTTGGCCGAATTAACTACACTTCATTTTCTACATGATTAACTACGCATAGCTAATTAAATAAACTACACGCCTTATATACTACAAAATGTTACGTTTGCTACAAACATAGTAAAGCTAGGTAAATAATAAAATTTCAATAAAAACAGTTCAACTCAAATACAATCTTCAAAGTTTACTATATATCTAAACTACCTACGTAGCAAATGTAAAAAATGTAGTTTATTCCAAAAAGCGTTAGTTCGGCCATCCCTGCCTGCAGCGTTATACTCAAAATGTTCCATTGTGGAAAAAGAGTAAACAAAGAGAAACCTGCACAACATAAATAAAAAAATATAAGGGAGGTAGAGAAAATGCAAAAGGGTGGAAATGATATGAAATGAAACAAAGCAGCGACCTCGTGAATGCGATTGAATTAAATTTCTGGATTTAAAAAAATAGAAAAGTTAATGACTTAGACATTTGTTTATATTTATTTCTCAGGTTGTATGCATAATTAAGAAAAGATTTAGGACTTAAAATTTGCATACAAAAATTGACTTTTGGAAATAATTTTTGTTTTTTTTAAGTATCAATTAGTTTGGTATTTATAAGTGAATATGTGGGTCAATATCAATAAAAAAGTTGACCAAAAATTAAAAAAATTTAATTTTCGTAATAAACAAACAAATTAGATAAACAAAAACTTGCTATTTACAACCTTCTAAACATTAAGAATATTGTAAAAAAAATTCAAGTTAATCAGGTAAATAGTTTCTGAGATTTCGCGTGACAAACTAAATAATCGTTTCGTCTTTATATAATGTTAAAGATTATAATAATTGCATCTGGCATGTTAAATAGCTTTTTTCTTGGTTTTTAAAGTTCAAAAGTAATGAACATTAAGGTCAAGTATTGGTTTCGGGTAAGAAAACTCAGCAATGTTTGGAGATTTTAATCAAACCTTATTACAATATTATGAGTATGAAAATAAGTGACAATAAAAGTTCTTTCATTTATCTTATAAACTTATATGACAGCTGCCTTTTCGATTTGTTTAGTTATGCCTATTAATTTTTTTTAAATAGCTTTTTGCGTTTTGGTTGATGTTAATAACTATTAATAATTATTAATAATTATTAATAATTATTAAAAATTAGAAAGAAACCGAATGAACAACAACAACTTGTGTGTGGCTAATAAAAATGCTTATTGTTTAAAATTCATTTTTTCAAACAATAAAACCTAAATTGGGATGGAACGATCACATGTCCTTTGGTAGCGCAGTGCGTAGTGCATATGGCTATGAAGGGAGCGTAATTCGCCTTCCAGTCGTGGCAAAAAGTTTTTCTAAATAAAATTGAACAAAATAGACCAAGCACCACAAAAAGGAGTCTGATGATCGTCGTTGCAGACGTGAAATATTTATAACTCCAGCTTATAAAAACTTGGTGGTATAAACTCACTCACATTGTTCATTCAAACCTTCAATAATAATAATTATTATTGCTTATTACAATTTTGGTATGTATTTTTAATACAAAGGCTTTAAGAATTTAATATATCAGTTCCAATGCCTTTCACCAACATGTTCATTTGTGAAGTAGGACTGAAAGTAAAAAAAAAAAAACATCAATCATTTCCTGGGATGGGAAGATATAGCTTCTAAAATTCTCTCAACTTTAACTTCTAGATAAAAAAGACAAGTATGTATGTTGTTTCATCTTCACAGCTTCTCAAAAAACTCACAAACAGAAAAACCTTTTGAATGTGCAAAAAAAAAAAATTATAATTTGAATAATGTGAAGATAAAGATATATGGTCTTATTTATAAAAGTTGTCTATCTTTTGACAAATGTCCAACTTTGGAAAATGTGTTTAAAAACCTTGTTTATTGTTGTTTTATATAACCTAACTAAGACACAAGAGTAGATTATCCTAACCGTGAATAATATGACATTTATTTTTATTAAATAAAGCATATTTCCACCGATTTGAAAATAGTTAGACAGTGTCTAAGTAGACAAAAGTTTTATAAATACGACTGATACAGTTTTTTTTTTTGAAGAAGAAGAAGTTACACACAAAATATTTTGTACCCCTATTTATTTTAAAATATATTTCATTTCTATAAAAATGTCTTGTTATATAGGGAAGCTCTTATAAGTACTGTAGATGGAGAACAAATATACTTTAACTTCATTGGCTACATATGTCTGTATATGGCTGAATTTCTGTATGTCTGTATGTAATGTACCTATCATATAACTGCAGATGCATCTGTTTTTGGAAGTAAGTCTTAGACAACTGGTGCGAGCCGACGCGACGGTTGATTTGCCTGGCCTTAAACCATACTATATATAACCACATATATAAAGCTTACAACATTTTAAAGCCTGTGTTTACCCACCGCAACAGCAGCCCTATAGGAATTAATAAGTTTTGGATATCACGATCCCTTTGTTTTTCTGTTTTTAAATAAAAAATTAAATTAAATAATTTATTTTATATTCATAAAATTATAACTGTAGCAGAAAAATAAAACCTATTCGGGCCTTAACAATTATACTTTAAATTCCTAACAAAAGAAAAAAACAATAATAAAAAAATCAGTTCAAGTTTCAACATTACTTGCTATGAATGCCATTACTGCCAAGGATAAGTACTTGCATTGGAATTCAATGCAAGAATATGCAAAAATATTGCCGCGAAAAATTTCATTCAATTTGTCTATACCTATTGACATATTGACAAGAAAATAAATAGCAGAAGAATCAATACTGTTCTACTATCTATATAGCTGTACAATGATGGCGGATTAGAAAAATTGAATGCAAATACCAAAAGAAAATTTTACTCTTTACTCGTATACCACCTATACTTGCTATATTATATTTTCTCTTGCAAGCTCCCTTTCTTTTTTTTTTTGATGACGATGTTGGTGGTGATATTTTTAAACCTTTAACACTTACCATTGTTTGAGGAAACTTAATGGAAAAAAGAAACAAACTTCATAATCCTATCCTGATTGAATGTGGATGTGAAAATAAACTTCAATAAAGAGAAAGAAAAGATATAGTAAGTGCAATGCAACACGTTTTCCGGATAGAGAAGATATTTGAAATTGTTTTATTTTTATAGCGGATCCTGGAGAACGTTGTTGTATAAAGAAGAAGGAGTGTAAGAAACAGATTTACTTAGGTACCCTTAGTCAAAATGTTGAGCCTTCTAGAGATGATGTTAGGTTCTCTTTTTTTAAATTAAAAGGAAAAGGTAGATATATTGTAACAAATCGTTTTAATACTTACAAATCGTCGGCTAATGATGCATTAAACCTCGTAAATCCACTTTTTGTCAAAAATGAGATTTTTAAAAAAATATCATGTTGACATCGAAATTTATGTCTGGATTTAAAAATAAAATCATAAATGTCTTATTAAATGGCAAAAAAATGCAACAAAAAAACCCTCTTGAATCCAAATTCGCTTGGTAAGAATGATCGAACATTTTTTTACCCATAGATTTTTTTTATGTACAGGTTAGCAAGGAACATTCCACAAAGAAGAGGATCTCTGCTGGAGTACCACAAGGATCCAAATTGGGTCCAATTCTATTCAACACATACTTACACTTGTGAGTTGTGGGACTACTATACCTCAAATTGGGACTGAAAATTAACACTGACAATAGCGAGCTCATCTATTTCAGAACACCAACAACAGCAGCAAGAAATCGAAGAAGTTTTGCATCACGCTATGATAGCATTAACATCAAGCTTCCAGATAACACCGATATAACGACAAACACGACAACGAAGTACCTTGGAGATATTTTCACCAACCGCTTATAGTTCAACAAACACGCTGCACTTATGCTAAAGAAAGGCAACTTTTACCTTCATCTGATGCATCCGATTCTTATGAAGGCAAACGGACTGAGCAGGAGGATTAAGCTTCTGGTGTACAAGCAGCTTATCCGATCCACTCTGTCGTACGCCTTCCCTATTTGGTTTACAATAGCATCAACGTAGGTATATGAAGAATAAAATCCAACTTTTCGAAACGAAGATACTTCGGAGCTGTACAGGAATTTCACAGGAATCCAGTAACGAGGAAATATGTCCCAAACAAGAAGCTGTATGAAGAGGCAAAATTCATGCTACAGCTTTCCACGAAGATCATCAGCAACTTGGAAAACCACCCTAACTTGGAAGTCCAATAGATAATAGAAATTTCATGTATCATGATTAAGTAATAAAAAATATGATATTATAATAAAATAGCATTGAAGTACTCTGGGTCCCTGTTGTTGAGCCGACATGATTATTTTAGTTATGTTAGTTTTAAACCAATTGTACATATATAAAACCAATTGAAAAATAAAAATTCTTAATCTAAAAAAAAAATCGTCTTTTTTTCTCGTCCAATCGAAACTATGTAGATTGTAGGTATTAAGAATTTAAAATTGGGTCATAACAAAAGCTTTTCATAAGGTGTTTCGGTGACAAATTAGAAATTGCTTAGCGGATTTTATCTGTTTGAGAAGCCGATCTAATTTTTTGGTAGGGATATTAGCTAGAGTATGGCAAGCATTATTATTAGTATTATTATTGGTAGTACTGTTAATTTTAGTATATTATTATATCAGGTGTGTTTTGTTGACCTTCTTAATGTTCACATTAGGAAATGCTCAAAAAAAATCTTTTTAGCTTTCCAGTTTCATTAAGACATTTTGAAATGTTGGTAATGTTTGCTCAGATCATCTGTCATTTTCCGAGGTTTCAAGTTTCAAGATTCTAAAACGATAAAGTAGTGAAAAAAGCTTATTAAACTAAATAAAAAACTGAAATAAAAGTAAATAAAGTGAAAACTTGTAATACTCTATTGAAAAAAATTTATAAAAGTTTAATATTGTGAGCTTATTTTGTCTCATATAAAGTAATGTGAAGTGAAGTTTTTTACTTAAAAACATTCTCGTAGAATACTTTCAAATTTATATTTCATAGCATTTTGCTGTAAAAAAGTCAATTGTCTGAAAATAAAAATAAACTTCAATCACGTGAATTATAGCAGGGTCTTATTTGTATAAATTAGAAATCCTCAGCTAGGGTCGCATTAGGTTTTGTTGCTGATGAGAAGGCGCTCACATCTGTTGAGCGCCCGTAGTGTAGAGTTATTTTTCAACGTTTTAAATTTTTTTCCAATTATGTATTGGATATGATACACGCAGGTGAAATGAAAAAATTGTAAACTCCTTATTATAGACGTGTTTACAAGATTTAACGGCATGTAGTTTAATATTTAAATAAAATATTGCATGTATTTACAAAATTCATTTTTATTTCGCTTTTGTATTCAGTTTAATAAGTTTTTTTTCAATATCCTGTGTCAATGCATTTGTTTTTGTGTAACGCCTCACAGCGGATGCGTTCATTGAAAATGGTTATACTTACCAAAACCAATATTATTCTGTTCGAATGTTGTCATATATGATTTAACAATAATTGTGGATGATAATTTTTATTAAAATAATTTTATTTGCATCATCGAAAATGTATTTTGTTATTTTTTAATAAAATAATTCACTGTAATATTTTAAATCTTCATACAAAAGTTATTTTTTTAAATATTTTTAAAACTACCACATTTTTAATAACTACCGTTTCTGGAAAACATGCAAAAATACCAACATAACAAGCAAATTCATTGGAAAGTTAATGTTTACATTAATGTGCTGTTATAACCTGTCGTTTTTGCATTTGCATGCTTAAGCAACACTAACGCCTTCGAAAACAAATCCTTTCAATATTTTTCGCAAAATTTTTAATATATCTATGTCTTTTTCTTATTAACTTAATTATCTTTTACTAATAATTATTACCGTTTATCACATTATTCTTATCTTATACATTGCTTCTTATTACTTTTTGTATCTTTTTACCTTATTTTATTGCTTATATTGTTAGCTTTAATTACAAAATCATGAATATTAATTAAGCATGTACTAAGAAAAAGATGTTATTATGTCTTATATGTACTATGAATCTATAAAATAAATAAATCCTGTTAAAAAAAAAAAAGTTAAAAGATAAAAAATAAATGTTAAAAGTTGGCTAAATGTGAAAAAATTCTTAATGTTCACATTAGAAATTCAACAAAACACACCTATCGTCACCTGAATGCAAGAATCGGCTAACTCAATTTATTTTTTTTTTATTTTTGATATATTATATATTTAGATTTCTGCTAACTTGAATCGATTCGCATCGATATTTTTAACCTTAACTAAAACCAGTAGGGCAGAAAAAAATATGTTATTATCCTATCTGTACTATCAAGAGGATAAAACTTTTTTTGCGATGTTCTCAAAACTACGAAAATTGAGTTAGCCGGTTTTTGCATTCAGGGGACGTCATGGATGTATATGTATATGTATAAAAAGTTTTCCATTAGAATTTCTGGCCGTTTATTTCGCCTTCAAGTAGATCATTAAGGAAAAGGTTTTCCTTCGAGAATTCCAAATATTTTGTTCACTAAATGCGCGTTAGAGACATAGGACTTCCGATACGGATAAATACCGTGTAAGTTATTTTAGGATAACAAATATTTTTGAATACAAAATACCGTGCTTTTATCGTAAGAAAAATATTGTGAATAACAATTATATGAAATACTGTCTTAAGAATTTTATGGAAATGAAAATTATTAAAAGAAATAAAGTTATTTTTATTCGGAGTTAAGACTCTCAAAGTCTCCAAGTTTTGTTGCTTCTTTGGGAAAATTCCTGTACATTGACGAGCTTACTCGAATGGAAAACATCACAACATTGAATACCAAGCATTAAAGTTATGTAGAAACAATTTTAGAGAATATAACAGCTCCATAATGATAATGACAGTGGAATATACAATATATGTATGAAGGTTTTTTGCACCTTGCACAAGTATATACAAATAAAATGTGTTATTATCTCTTGATAAAATATGTATTATGAAAAATAGAAAAAAGTCTCGCTGTCGTTATCTAGATACATATATAAAAAAAACTCGTTATGCTGCTTCCTGCAACAATTAATCTAAACTATGTAATTTAATGTAGGTATATATACATATATTTTTATCTCATTGTTAATGTACCCTTAAATATTAAGTCGAGTTTTTAAACAAAATGAAGCACCTCCATTATTTTTTGCGCTTGTGTACATTACCGTAAAATTCCATATTCAGAAGAAGAATAATATTATAAATCAGAGGTATTTATCATTTTCATTATTATGTTGTAATTTCTCTGATAATATTAAAGGTATTTTAAGTAATTTTTCATTTGCAAGAAGGAATATAAATCCTCGTTGGTTAAATTCCCAAATGAGGATCCAGATAAAAAAAAGCATTTAGCTAAACCTTCATTATTAAGGCTGACAAGTGACGAGTCGTCAAAAAAAAAGTAGCCATCACTTTCTACATACTCGTACATGTTATTTACAAGTAGATGACTAATGATGCCTTTAAACAAAAAAAAAAAGAAGTTATTTATATTCATAGACCGTATTTACAAACATGACGGATGGGAAAAAGGAGGAACAAAATAGGTCCATGTGTAGGTGGACGTTCCTTAAGTAACAAAATTATAAAGTACCTACAACAGTCAAACGAGACTTTCATACAGCCAAAAAATTGTCTTTATTTCATGAAATCAAAACATATAACAGAATAAATTAAAAACATTTCAAATTAACTATATATATTGACAAGGCCCTCACTATTGTCAACTGGATTGTGGATGTGTTCAAGTGAGATTGCTGCAGGGCCGAAACCCAAATTTTTGTAGACTAAAGGTCGTTAAAAACTATTTTGCATCAATAATTCAAAAATTAAATACTGTAGTAGTTTCTTGGCGTAATTTTTAGTGTGTAAGCCGATTGAGTCTTGGATTTGTTTCCCAGCTTATGCCACCTAATAAAAAAGAAAAATGTTTTTAAGGGATTACTGCCTCTTGCAAGGAATTTGAAAAATCCTCCAAGAGTGCCCTATAAGTTAACACTGAACAGTAGGGTACCCAAATAATGCCACTTATCATTAGTTGTACTCTTTATAAAATTCTATTCCGATTGATTTATAAAAAAATCGTCTTATAGTCTTATAATCCTGCTTATCTGCCTGTCTCTTTGGCTAAAGCCTATATATATATAGCAATTTTCTGTTCTAGATGATCATTTTTATTAAAAAAAATTAAAATTTTCTCTAAAAATGTTATTTACTTAATTTAATTTCAATTCACTTTCGGTATAAAGTTTTGGAAAAAAAAAAATATTTTGGTATTTGAAACAAAAAAAAAAAATTATATTTCGAAAGTATTTCGAAAACGGCTCGTAGATTTTTTTCAAATTTTCTAATAATTTTTAAAACTAAAAATTGACTTACGAATTTTTGTTTTGGTAAAATGAAAACATCACGTTTACTAAATTATTATATTATTTTTAAAACCACTTCAACGGTTTACATTGTTTGTTCATTATATTCAAATTTTATGAAAAATCCTATACTTGAGGTCACTTGAACTTTTGAAATAAATTATATTCAACAGCTCTACTTAAACAGAAATAATTCTCTTAAATTTCTGCAATCTTCATAGGTACATTTTTCATAGGTAAAACACAATTTCAGAGGAACTCAGTTAAATCAATTTAAACATCATTTATAAAAAAATTCTTGATTATATCTTCTTATTTACAAATCAACAAAAAAATTCACAAAATAAAATATCTTATTAATTATAAATGCTAATTCACGTTAAGTGGAAAATTACAACGAAAATCTATTGCATTGAACATTGCTATGGTGTTGACAAAGCATTCTGCATTCTGTGTTCGTTAGTTGTTATGAAATGAAAAACATGTTCCCGCAAAAACTGCGTTGGGTCCTAAAATGAATTTTAATTTTTAAAATGACCTCTGGGGTACTGGCATAAGCATTTACAAATTGAAAAAAAGAAATGTCCCAATCACACAGATTCGTTGCAGAGGCTCTGTGATTATTTTTTAATCGTTAAAACCTGTAAACCTTATGAATGTAATAAAATCTAAAATTTACTCGCCAAAGAATTGATTTGCTTAAAAATCTTGTAGTTCTTTTCGTTATAAATTGATGTCTTTTTTATCAACCCGTATCTGTTTGTGAACCCGAAAACTGTATGAGAGATTTCGGTGAGCAATTTCACTGCCCCTTCTACATCTTTAAGCCTAGTACTCACCTTCCGTGAAATGAAATATAAAATCATTTCAAAATACAGGTGGAAGTTCAATATGATCCCATAATTAATTCTTCATCTGAATTTTTGGTAATCAGTTTAGAATTTTTGATACGCAAGGTTTTATTAAAATTTATTAATTTGAAATCCTGCCATCAAAATCTTTAAAAGGTTCAAAAATTCCGCGTTCTGTTCTTCTTTCTTTCTTGGTGAATAAAAACACTGTTTTAAAAGACAATCGTTTAATACAATACAATTTTTTTTTTATTTCAGAATTTATATTTTTAGCAAAACAAATTAATTGCCAAACGTCACAATTTTCCACACCACCCTAGATTTTTTCCGTGTGGTCGTATACCTATTTGGAAATGAAAATTTGGCGTGCGATTGATTAAGGAACCGGTTCAGATTTCTTCTTGTTGTGAATTTCATAGCAATGAACTAGGCGTCACTTAAGTCCATATGACACTACATTTTTTCTCAATTTTTAGCTCATTAAATCATACTTAAGTGTCAGCCAAGAGAAAAAGGAAAAGATGTTGTTTTTAAAAAAGGAAAAGCACTTATCTGGCAAAAAAATAATGTGAAATGTCAACATTATTTAAAAATCCTTTTGTTGTTATCTCTTCAAATGCTGCAATATTTGATAAATTTATATTAACGACAACACAAAATAATATCCGATTCAATTTAATCCGAAATGTTTTTTGAGAATTTAGTTTTTTAATGCTTTTTGAAATATGTTTTAATTTTCAGTTCTGACATGTCAAAAAAAAAGAAGCTGTTAGAAGCTGAAAAATGTAAATCGAATCACATTTTTAATACATTTTTTGTGACATTTTCTCATTTTTTCTGACATTTTCACATTTTTAGGGTTTAATGTGTACACACTCACTCATATGGGAATTTCCAGTAATGAATTCTTCGTACTGCTTTAGTTTCATTTTTAATAAATTAAAAATAAGAAAAAAATGTAGTATCATACGGGCTTTACGTATGAAAATTTCATTTACACTCGAACTGAGTACTGGGCTTAACTTTAGGAATCTTGTCAACAAATTTCATTTGTTATTGTCGTTTTGGCTTAAAATATCCCAATTTGAATTTATGGAAGATCAAATTATTCTATTTATGTACTTAAAAAAATGTTTTAGACAGGCCGAATAGAAAAATTTTAAGAATTTAAAATAAAAAAAAGAAGAAAAATAAAGTGTTCCCTAACAAAAATGTGTACATAGATTTAAAAGCTGTAAACACTGAAATAAAATTAAAAACACAGCAAAATAAAAAAAATCGTAAATTTTTAAAATCGCTGAAATCGCTCTGGACTTTCAAGCAAATTGTAAGTTGGCGAAAATGTCTTAGATATTTTTAATATAATTAATCGTAAAACCACCTACTGGTATGAATTAGCTAATTAACATGAATTAATTCCAATATCGTTTTATTGATAAGATTTCACACTTATTTCGGTAACTACAAATAATTTATGTTTAATTTCAGTTTATTAATTGAAGAGAAGATATTGAAAATACTAAATGGCTTGAAATACAAGAGCAATTACGTGCGACCCAATCGTATATTTTATCTTACATATTCTCTCTCACCATATTACAAGTTTTTAATAAGAGTTAAAATATGAATGTATTTATAATTCTGGTTTTATATCCGCACTTATCTCATATATATATGATGAAATATTTATGCCATCTAAGCGGGTATAGATTATCCATTTTGTTGTATTTAACATGAGAATCTTGTTTAAGCGTATAAGAAAAAGGAAAACGTGCAAAAAACAAACACACTAAATATATCATTATTGACCATTATCCTCCGTGACATGGGCTGAATCTGTAACAAAGAGATTTAAGATGAAGAAAATTCATTCAAAATCTGAGTGATAGGTTGTGAATTTTTCGGATATATATCAACCAGTCAACGTTAAAAAAAAAGCTATATCCATCTATATATAACAAAAAAAAAGATATACCCAGATAGGAAAAAAATGTATAAACTTTGACCCAACTCTCCCTTTCTAGATGTTTGTTGTTTTTCATGCGAATCACCCTGTACGTTAGAACATACTTAATTTGACTCAAACCACAGAACAATGTTATTTGTCTTATTCATGATCTGTCATTAAGGATTATCCTTGAATTACCAAACACAACAACAACAACCACAACAAAATAAAAAACCTTCGTTAGTTTTATTTTATATCTTTCGCACAAGCTCGTATTCACCTAACGAGGTATATAAAGCCGCAAGTTAAGCATAATTTGTTCCTATTATAATATACCATGCTTTTCCTTTGATATTTTTTTTTGTTCATAGCTGATGGATGGAATGCTTCTTGAGTTATAAATTTGTGTAGTTTTTATTTGAGCTACCATCTCAAAATTTATTTATAATAAAATACCAATTTCGAGAAGATTCGCAGCTTTGTCTGATGAAGAACAACCATCTAGCTATACTCTATAACGTATACAATTTTTATTTGTATTCTTTTTTTTTATGTTCATTGTTCCTATAGAACAAAATCTTTAGATTGTTCTTTTTCTTAGGTCACACGATTTTTTATAAAAAAAAATAAAAATAAAAGTAAAATGTTTTATGGGGGCAAAACTGAAATATTGGAGCTTACCAATAAATCCATAATATACAAGCATATCATAGAAAACTTTGAATTTTCATTAAATGTTTTCGAAGGGATTTTCCAGGACTCCGCGGCCTTTCTCTTCGCTCTGATGACAGACGACAAGACAATTTATATTATAACAAGTATTTTTTTGTGCATTTTTACAAAAAGCATTTTAATATCAATTCGATTTTTTTTCACGTACTTTGGCTTTTAAGGCTCCTTGAAGAAAGTTTGTTCAAAACTTTGGTGATATTATTTTTTTTTTCTGTGGTTGTATGGTTGCTAAGTTTTAAGTGGGTATTTGAAAAGTTTTCACATTAGACAAAACGTTTTAGCTAGCAAAATCAAAAAGCGAAACAAAAAAAAATAATAAAATCAATAATCAATTGAAAACTCTTTTAATAATAAATTAAAGAAAAAAAAAATTACAAGACTTTTTCTCACGTAATTGCCTTAGATCAAAAATTCAGAGCAAACATTAACTTTTCTACTTTGTTGCAAAAATATGTTTGTTTGCTTATATTTATTGATGAACATACAAGATTTAAATGTGAACAACAACTTACTTCTTGAATACATAAAATTTTTCATTAAAAAAAAATTAAAACAACTCAGTGCGAGAAGAATAAAGAGCCATAACTAAATCAGATGCACAAGTCGACTCTTTGAAATGAAAAACTCCAACATGATGCAAACAGCTCAAGGATCTTTTTATTAAATTATTCTTTCGTTTGATGTAACAACATTTTTGAATGCACCATAAACTTTTATAACAAAGAGGATTTAATTTAGCAATAAATAACATAATCCATATGGATTACGCTCCACACAAATTAATATTTCAGGCACATCTCCAAAGAAAAAAAAAAAAAAAAGACATATTTATTTTACTGCACAGGAAAAATAAATCCTTTGCTGCATATTTTGTGCTCAAATACCGACAACAAATACAGTTGCAAAAATATAATAATTTTACAAGAAAAATAAAGATTTAACAAGATATTTCTTCTTCATTTCCCTTGCCTGATGGTACAGTTTGCCAAAAGTTATTGTCCAAATTGTGTGTAAGCAAAAACATCTCTTCTCGAAAGTTTTATGATTTTAATAGCTTTTCTCTGTTTTAACAGGATACGTACAATATCTACCTACTCTTAGAAAATATGCCCATAGCATACAAAATTCAACAAAAATTTTCAAAATAAAATTCTTTTCAAATTGCAAATTAATTTATTCAAAAACAAGGAAGCTTGTTTAACTTTATTATTGCAATCAACACACAAACTCGATTTCACTTTAATAAAAAAAACAGGACATCCCACGTTCGTTAATACACAAAAGGTTTTTTGTTTTATGAATTTAAGAATACTTGATTAGCCTCCCATCTGCTAGTTGCTCGATGATTTTGTCAAGAAAAAAAAGCTATTTTCTTCGGTTGGTAATTAACAATCTTTATTTCTTAAGGTAGATCTCAAGGCGCAGCGTCATAAGTCCACAGGCCAAAAGTCCACAAAGGACTTTTGACGCACTTTGGTGGGTGGGTGGTGGGTGGTGGATGGCTAGTGTTGACTTATAACCCACCCTCATGAGCCAGAAGTCCACAAAAAAATGGGTCAATATTCCATAGTTTTAGAAAGGAAGTGGGTCATAACTACAGAAATATTTTCTGGAATTTTTTAAAACTACCCAAGGAAGTGTTTATTAAGAAAACTGTTGACACTGGCACCTGCTTGGCGACTGGACATACCCTAAGCGGTGCAACGGAGTTGCGTGAGCAGTACAAAGCCCCTCAAAAAGAGAGTTAAAATTCTTGGAACCCGCGAAGCGGGCCACCCAAGGTACTGCGTGAGTGGTACAGAGGACCCAAAAAGGGAGTTAAAATCTTTTGAACCCACTTTTTCCTATGGAACCCTTAAATCTGAATAAACTGAATATTTTTGAAATCATTAAAGTGAGTAAAAATTCACAATCATTGAGCCAGAATTTTCTGTGGACTTCTGGTCCACCAAGGTGGGTAAAAAATCCACAGTAAAGATTGGTGGATTTTTAACCCACCAGAGTTGGTCAAAAATCCATTTTGAACTTTTGGCCTGTGGACTTATGAACCTGTGCCGCCGATCTTACCTCTTTCTGCGAACTTTTAAATTTTCACGTGCAGCACTTTTGACGTTTCAATTTATATGAAGAAAAAAAGAGCCGGAAAAAAATATTGAAGTTTTTAGTGAAAAAAAAATGATTAATTAAAAGAAAGAAAATTGGAAATACAAAAAGTGAATAAAAAAACAATAACAAAACATCTCATTTACGTTACACACTCACAATTTCTTTTGTCAGCAGAATTCAGCAGTTTTTTTTTTGTTTAGTTCAACTTTGAATTTCAACTAGTTTTTAACAGGTTTTATATAAAACTTGTAGGGTAAAACTTGAGTTTTCGATAAGATTTTCCGCCAAAATCGATAATTTCGCAAAAACAGCGTTTTATGCTTGATGTGAAAAGGATATATGATATGATTTACAAATAAGCTCTTCTCTAAAATTCACTTTTGTCGGAATTTTTTTTTTTTTCGAAATTTGGCCTTTTGCTAAATTCACAATTATTACTTCCTATCCTCTTTGGAACTAAAAGTTAAGTGTGGAATTCCTATATAATCATAAAATTACTTATAAGTTGATATTTAAATTTACTTAATCATCTACTTATAAAACAAAAAAATTACGGAATTGAGCTGGTGGAAATAATCATAAAATAAATATGTATTATACCTTATATCTATATACTTTGCCTTGCATATAGTCAAATAAATTTTATTTCCATAAAACTATCGGTCAAGAGATAAGTGGCTGTGAGCTTTATGGATGGAAAAGTTTTTCACTAACAAAACTGATATTTATAAATTATACGACCAAGTTTAGAGTCTAGCATAACGAAGTTTTGTGGCTGCAAATGAAAACTTTTTTTTAAATAAAATAAAAAAGAAAATAAATAGACTGGGTACATCTGGATTAGACAAAAAACATACGAAGCGTTGTATTAATTAGGGTGCATAGATGCGGTCATTTCGTGGGTAGGTAATTCTGGCTAAAAAATGTTCAGTAATTCACACAAATTTAAAAATTAATTGTGATACCTGTTTTGTATGTACATAATTTATATCAAATTCTGTATTAGAAATTAAAATTTATTTCGCGACACAAGTAACAATTAACAGGGCTATTCTGGCCTTGTGAGGGCTCACAAGTCACAAGCCCTTGTGAAGATGATTTCTTGTGAAGTTGCTGTGATTCGATAACATTTTCCGTGTTCTCCGATAACCCTCAGAAGTAACCTCACAAAAAAACTTACCACCGCAAAGTGAATTTTTTATTGTGATTTCTAAGGTGTGAATTTTTGTTGAACGCACCCACTGAACTCAATGACAAGGAAGATGATTGTGTCACATACATATACATATATATGTACACCGATCGTACTCGACGAGAATTGTTTTGTAATAAATTTTTCGATTTACGACAGAAGAAACATTTTTTTCACCAGCTAACATGTTGATTTGGTTAGAAAATGTTTTTTTTTTAAATAAGAAAAAACAAAAGTGTCTTAAAATTGTATTTCAAATGCCAAATTTGTGAGTTGTGACCTGCTCTGAAGAAGATCACAATTGCGATAGTTTTTGTGAGGCTCACAGTTGTGAGGGTGCTGCCAGAATACGAAAACCTCACAAAATCGAGTTCACCTCTCGTTGTGAATTGTGATGTATCAGTGGGGTTTGCCAGAATAGGCCTGTAAGTTTCTCAAAAGTTTCATTTATCATGAAAACTAAGAATACAAAAAGTCCATACAAATGTCTATGATGAAAGAGTATTTTTTGTATACAATATTATGTACTTTATCTGTGGTCACACGGAAAAACATCTTAAGTCGATTTTTAACATTTTTCAGAAGAGACTTTTGGAGTTTTTATGAAAAATTCAAAATTACAAAATGCTTTAGAATTTTATTGATAAATTTTAAAAAGTATTATCTGATCGTATCGTCTTAATTATGGTCTCATTAAATCAAAAATTAATTAATAATTTTTAACTGCTTTTAGTCCAAAAAAATTGGTGTTTCGTCCTGGCGATCTCACTTCAACGAAACGCCAATTTGTTTGGTCTTATGGCAGTTAAAAGTTATTTTGAATCAATAAAATTCAACAAGTCCAAATATAAAGTGCTAAGTCTTCTACTTGGTTGATCTATTTCAGTAGTACCTATATGGAATTTGTATATTATTAAAAAAAGACCTTAGTATGATAAATGTTGTTTTTATGATGTGATAAACCGCCCCTTCTACCCCTCACTGCCCTCACAAAAACAACTTTAATTTTCTTTGTAAACTGTTTTAATTTATCAAAATTCCAAAAAAATTACTTCAATTTGCGATTAGTCTAATTTCAAAGCAACAGAAATTTCATTCGCTATAAATTCCCAGAATTTCTTATACTCGCGCGATTTAAAATTCTCTTTTACCAAAACCACAGCTTTAAACAAATACGTGCCACACAGTCAGGCATTTATTTTATTTTCCGCTAATACATAAAACGAAATTGAACATTTTGTTGAGAGTATAGGATTTGGTAGAAAATTATCGAAATAAATTAAATATGCGTTGAAATGTTAAGCAAATAAACATTACATACCTAAATAAACTATATATGTATATACATTCATATTTGAATTCCAAAGGATACTCGTAATAATTCGTGCAGGATTTCTGCGTTTGATTAAAATTAAATTTTAGAATTTAAATATAGAAGCGCAGTGACATAATTTTCCATAAGGATTCGTTGAAACATCGAATTGGAACAAGAAGAGGGTTGGGCAATGGGCATGTACATATACGTCCTATAAGTCCTATTTTCTTTTATTGGAATGGTTTATGTCATACTGTATTGTTTTTTTTTTGTATGTTGACAAAAGTGAACATATATACACAGAATTATGACCTTTTTAAAATTGTTTGTGAAATTTGAAACCATAAGTAAAAAGGAAATACCTTGTTTGTATGCATAATATCCATAGTTTATAATAAGATATTACACATAAACGAAACAAAATTGAAATTTACATTACATGTCCATTAAAGGTTCTACTTGAAGGGTTTGATAAAATTCCAGGGAAAGCTTTAATTCCCAAATTATATATGTTGAGTACCAAAGTTGAAAATTATATCATTAAATAAAATAACTTGAAATTAACTTACCTTTATAAGAAAAAATGTGTTTATGTCAACAAAGGAGCTGAAAAAAAAATTATATAAATATCTATTAATATTATAAATAAATATTAAACATTTATTTTTTTATTTTATTTAATATTATATATATATTTTAAAATTAAATAGAATAAAAAGAAATTAATTATATAAAATTAAGTTGATGTGATGTGTTGAGAAGGAGTATGTTAAAATTATTTTTTTTTATGGGATTAAGACTTTTTTATTTCAATGAGAGCCTTGGGACCACGTAGATGGCTACAAAAAGTTTATAGTATGGCAAAACTAACTGCTATTTTTGATCATTAAACGAATGCACGAACTTGTTGTTTTGTACGATTACATTGTGGTTTTAAAGTCTGAATATTTTAAACATAATATTTCATTCACTTAAATTTAAAATAAATACATTAGTTTGGGAGCCAATTTTGTTGGCACCTATATCAAAACCGTAGTTCAGTTAAAGGTAGTATTTATTATGTGAGTACAAAAAAATGAATAATATAGCATCGTGTTCTATATGCATGTTAAAAAAATAAATTAATTAAACTGATTAAACAACTTCTGAAATTTTTTAGACACCAACGCAATGTAAACCATCAGATTTTTTTTATAGATATTTTTTTATGAGAAAAAAATTTCATTTTTTTATATAAAAAATGTATAAACATTTTTAAGAAAAAAAAAATAAAATTGTTCGGTATTTTTACCAGGGATATTAGGTACTATATGGCAAGTAATGGATTCGTTAAAAAAAATAGAACACGAGATTTGATCAAACTTGACATTTAATGATATAGCAAAGTCGAAAAAAGTGGGTCTTGCAATTTTCTCTGTTTGTCGATCTGTCTGTCTGTCTGTCTGTGCTTTCGCCTGCAACCTAAACAGGTGGGTCGATTTTCTTCAAACTAAGTACATAGCGGTTTTTGGGTATTCCCCCGACACGTTTTTTTAATTTTTTTTTTAACCAAAAATAGCTGCCTTTCAAATTTCTGTAGCAAAAAATTTAATTTTTATTTTTCTCAAAACCGTTCTCACAACTTAAAAAAAGTCATCAAATTTTACAAAACGCCTAGCCTCATATTTTATAAAAAATTACGAAAAATGGTTATAAATGGTATATTCCAAAGCACCTTTTTTTAATTTTCGATTTCATCAAAAACGGTTCAATTGATTTGGAGAACATTTAAATGATTTAATTTTTTTTGGTTTTTTAAAAAAGTTTCAAAATTGACCCTGAAGTTTCTTAATAACATCTAGCAGATTTTAAATAAAAATTATTCTTAAAACCAAAAATAACGGTACAAGAGTTCGGTAATCTGTAAGGAAAATTTAATTTTTTTTCAAAAACTACGCCTACAATTTGTATGGGAGCTAATATCAGTACTGTCTACTGATATTACATTTTTAATTAAAATCGTAAAGTCGTTTTTGAGAAAAATGAGATTTTTGGTTTTTAAACACTTGTATGGGAGGTACCGTTACTTTTGGTTATAAGAATAATTTGTATGTAATATCACCTAGATATTGAAAAAAAAACTATAAAACTGCCAAGTTTTATAAAAATCAACCAAGTCGTTTTCGAATTATTAAGTTCTCAAAAAAATAAAAAATTGTAACAATTTTAAAAATAAAAAAAAAAAAAAACATTTTTGAAAATTTGGTGTTACCAACGCGATATACACTATCTGATTTCTTTAATAAATCTCAATTTAAAACAGTGATGCCAGACTTTTCCAATTGATTTACCCACGACTTGGACCGAAAATGCCCTTTTGCCCACGATATTGTCGACAAATGCCCACGATGTTGCCCACAAAAAAAAAAAATAGAAGAACTTAATACAAAATACATATAACAAAAATAAAAATCACAACTTTTATTATAACGCTGTTAATCATTTCTTTGCCCAATCGATTTCGTTTCTTACATTTTACATCTGTTATTATCGAAAAAATTCGTTCTGCTTCAGCATTAGAGTGAGGTAGCTATTTTAACAAGTTTTACTAAATTAGGAAACAAAATCATTGAAATTTAGAAGATGGCAAATTTCATGCCACATCTAGTCAATAGGAAGTTTTTTGAGTGAACATTTTTGATCATCGCTCAAAAGTATAGAAATATTTTGGTACTCTTTTCATTCAATGAAAAGAAATACAAATGGATTGCTTTAAAGTATGAACTTCAATGGCTGCATTCAAATATAAAACTAATATCAGTTTGAAAAATTAAAATGACCTTTTTTTCAACTGAGAGGCAAGAAAACACCCTTTCGCGCTTTTAGCTTATTTTTTTTTATTAAATACCCACAAAAAGGGCATTCGCCCACAATCTGGCATCACTGATTTAAAAACGTTTGGAGCTGTTTCTTTTATATATTTTTTCTATTTATTAAATATTGTTAATATTTTTAAGAAACAAAAATGTGTATAACATTTATTAATGGGGAGTTAAAAAAATAATTTTGAAAAAAAAGTATTCTAGATGTACCCATTTTCAAAGTATCGAATTTTCAGAAAATAATTTAACCAACAAAAATAAATTTTGAATTAAAAAAACAAAATTTTAATCTATTATTTCTTTTTTTGAAAATTTTGGTATGCAATATTATTTAAACTTATTACAAGCTCTTGTATAAAAATATTATTTTAAAACGGTTAAAGCAAAAAAAAAAAATGTTTAAAACAAACAAACAACACATCTGGACCTGTGACGTCAGTGGTCTTAAGCGGTGGAATACGTAGTGCATACGACTTCTAAGACTGAGCTAATCTGATATGCGTGGGTTCGATCCCATATAGTGTGAATGTAGAAAGTTTTTCAAATAAAATTGGATTAAAAAGCTCAGCACCATTAATAAGGAGACTGATGATAGGGCTTGGCACCCCTTGAAATAGCTATATCTCCAGCCAAATAATTAATTAAAACGAATTATAAATTATTCGTATGCAATTGGTGGTAGCACCTTTAAGTTGTTATTGTTGTTCAGAAATTCAATGAAATTAACGGAACAAAGAATGGTCAAGTCTAATAAACTGACATTCTAGTATGAATAATACAATAAATAATAATAATAACAAAAAAAAAATGGTTCTATTAAAGATACCGTTAATAAAGGATAAATGTCAAATTTTTCCATTATGTAATATGGTATATATCGTCCTGATATTAGCTATCACACCAAAAGTTTAATCAACGACGTAAAATTCAAAAATAAATATATTCCTTAACGGCTTTTTAACACTTGGATGGTAATTGGTAGGTATGTTTACTTTTGGTAGGCATGTTCACTTTCGGTTATAAGAGTAATTTTTGTTTAAAATCGACTAGATAATTATAATTAAACTGCTGAGTGTCGCAAGTTTAATAAAAATCGACTGAGTCGTTTTCACACCAAGAGGCATGGAAAAATTATCGAACTTAAGTTTGAGTCTTACTGAAAAACTGCTTAAATTTTACGTTGAAAAATTTAAAGTTAAAAATTTCAAAACTCTGAGTAAATTGTAGTGCAAAAAATATGATCTTATTTCGATCTCTTCTCGGTTGCCAAATGAAGTTAGTAAACCAAAATGAGAAGTGCACCTTTATCACTAAAACGACGAAATTTCGAGTTTTTTGTATTTTTTGTAGAAAAACATGAAATTTCGCAAAGTAATAATCTCGCATATTCAAATTTCATAAATTAACCGGTCACTTAAAGCAAGTTTTGTTGAAGAAAATTGTTAACATATGTCAGCTTAACCTTAAGTGCCAAATTATTAAAGTTAAAAAATGTATTGTTATTGCGAAATTTTATGATGCGAGATATTAATTTGCGAGAAAACATTAACACTCACATTTGTTTAGTTTTGGGGACTTTCAGGAGGATGTATCTTTATAAAACTGACATACATTACATTTGGTACAATTATAATCATACATGTTATGTAGGTATGGTACATTTAGGTTATTTTTTTCTGTATTCAAGATGAACCATTACATTTTTGTATATTTTAGTGGAAAATTCCTACAAACAAAAATTTAACCAAATGTCAAAAATGCTCTGAAAATATTATAATATAATTCAATTAAAAATAATTGCTATCAAATCCTATAAAATGTATACATATAAGTGGACTATGAGAATAACTCTTTTAAAGTATAAAGCTTAGCAAAGAGATATTTATCTTTCAATCTTATCAATTTGGTTCGAAAAATACATAATTGCAAGAAATACTACAAATTATAATAAAGTAAAAAAAAGTTTATTTAAATTACTTATCGTTACAATCTAATTGCTAATTCATATTTGGTATAAACAAAACAAAAGACTTTACATGAACATCGTACATATAAAATAAAATTAAAACAAAGATATTTATATGGGCTTCAGTCTATAAAATATAATAGTCTTAATTTATTCATTGTATTTGTAATAAAATCAGATGCAATATTACTTCACTGACCACATCACAATCTAAGCCAGCACATTTATTATTCCAACTGAAAAAAAAAAAAAAAAACAATATTAAAACTTTAGCAATACCTATAACTTTTTTTGCAAGTAAATTAACATCAATCAATCGATAAAAATCAAATTTCAATCATCTCAGCAGCAGCTCTAGATTAGGAATGTCTCCTCAAAACTTTTGAAATTTAGATCCGCCAACAACAAACTAGTTATGCAAATGTTTCTTCGAGAACCATTTGAGCGACTTGGGTGTTTTAATTGCGTTTATCTTAAAGGTCGGCGCAATCTATCAAGACTAAAACAAAACAAAACAAAACAACAAAATTCTTTAAGAGAAAAAATTAAAGATCTAAAGTCGAATATTAAATAAATAAAATAAATAAAACAACATGGGTTGCATGTTCTTGCTCTTATATGACTGAGAACCATCATAGTGTTAATTATAATGAAGCAGGTACATAATATATAAGGGAAGATATGGAAAATATATATACTTATGGTTAAATTGTTCATTTTTTGTATTATTTACGAAAGGGTATGACCATGCATTAGTATGTAACCTAGACCTAGAACCTATGAATACAAAGTCTTTAAAAGTTATGACTTTTATTTCTACAAGATTTTGTCCATTAGGTTATTAACACAAAACCTCAATCGTTTAGGGAAAAAAAAGGACAAAGTAGCAGTTACCTTTTTTATGATGATTTTTTTTTTTTAATCCAAAACATGTCCTAAAGCAAATAAAAATATAAAAAAAAACCAAACAACACCACGATGACCATGACATTGAACATTTTGAGAACGAATTGAATATACCGGAATTTTTTTTTAATTAAAGCCTAATAAAATAAATGAGACTGCCAATAATAATAATTAGAATTCCAAAACATTTATTGAGATTCCAGAACCAGAATAAAAAGGTGCTCTTTCGTTTCTAATGTGGCTCGTGGCGCCGATTATGTGTATTTTTTTGACATTTTATTAAAATAAAAATAAAAAGTTTGTGAAAGCAAACAGCTATACAGCATGGATTTTGAATTAACAGAAACAGAATTTGATGTGAGACAGGGCAGTGAGAGGGCATTCATTAGAGAGTCTAATGACCGCTTTTTTGATGAGATATTCAAATGAAAATTAACTTCGCAGTGGCAAGTTATTTAAGTTCATTTTAATATTATTTTGTATATACTGGATGTGTATTGTGGGTTCAGTGAATGTTGAGAATTATATGAGCATGAGTAACGAGACATGTATATAGATGGTAGCTCGGTTAGTTATTTAGTTTGAGGTGTTTTTGAAGTGCACACAATTGTTCTTTAGATTGATTTTAAGGTGAGGTTAGGGCTCATACGGTTAACTGCAAAATCTTCTCATTTGGATACAGAAGTGGGTAGACACTAGACAGTTACTCTTTTAGCGAATGGCATTTTCCACAAATATCTGTTTTTAAATAAATGATTTTTAAGCTCTTTATTTTTCGACTTTTATTCGCATTTATTCTAAAAATTAGGAATTTAAAAATCGGGAACGGGTCGTTATTCTGTATGACCAAAATTCTGTAAATGGATTGAAAATTCTGTATGATCATAATTCTGTATTTCATTATTCTGCAAATCTTTTATTCTGTAAATACAGAACTCTGTATATTAAAATTCTGTAAATCTATAATTCTGTATATCAAAAATTCTGTAAATAAAAAATTCTGGAAAATTATAAATACTGTATATTCTGTACTCCAAAATGCTGAATTTCAAAATTTCTGTAAATTGTAAAAGAAAAATTGTTTTGATAATGAAAAAAAGTGCGCACTTTTATTAATTTACAGAATTTTTGAAATACAGAATTCTGGAATACAGAATTTTGAAATACAGAATAATGGTTTTAAAGAATTTTAGATTTTCAGAATTTTGAAATACAGAATTTTAGTTTTATAGAATTTTTAAATACAGAATTTTGACTTACAGAATTTTGAAAACTGAATTTTGGCACTTACATAATAATGACCCCAACCCTTAAAAATCATTTATTCAGAAACTAAGCAATAAAATAACGTAATTTATTTCTATTTTCAATATTTTTTTTTTTTAATTTGCCCATCCCACATGTATAAATACAGGGGGCCGATATCTTAAAATCATCCTCAAATAATGTATCGACAGCAAACAAAAATTGATGCATTTATCAATGCACAATTTTTTAACTAAGTCACCCAACTATATAGAAAAGTATAAGACCCTAAACTCTTCCAATTGGATTATTTCGGAAACGGTTATTTTTATGAAAGAAAGTATGTTAATCTTTTTTCTAGGAAATTTTCCAAGCTAGAAATTAGTTTTTGATATTTTTTTTTGTACAACTTACCATTTGGGAGTTATTCCTGAAAAACTATTTTGGGGGCCTTCAACCCCCCGTAAAATTGTTAGCGGCGCTTATATCGATAGGGAATTTTGATGGTTTCTTAAGAACACCATGAGGAGTTTATATACCAAAATTCAGCATTACGGTGATTATTTCCTAATTGGGCTGTGTTTTTGGCTTTATTTACTGGACTAAGTCAGCCATTTTGATCAGCTTGAAGGCAAACCGGAATAACAGCCGAGGTATAATATACTTTAATTTCTGTTTAATACAAAAGGCTAATGATGATAGCGATTATGAAGAAGAAGCAGAGGAACGGGCATATCCGGAAAAAGGGGGGCTTTTTTAAAAATACCCTTTTTTTGGTGCCTCACTCACATATACGCTATGTGATATACACTCTTCATTTACTTCTTATTCTTAAGGGCCCTACACACGATCAATGTTACCTGACAATATTACTTGAACGAGTCTCTATATTCAGGTAAAATTGATCGTTGGTAGGCACTTCAATGTTCGTCACAAGTAAAATTGATACATTGACGAAACACAAAATTATTTTGATTTTCGTCAATGTTCAATGACAAAATATTTACGTCCCTTATTTTGGCGGACACTTTTTAGCGGAATCTTTTATAACAACAAACAAACAAAAAACAAAAAACTATGCGAGCTACAAAATCGGGGTTTACGTGCTTAATTAAGTTTAGGGAGATTACAAATTATGGCAAAAAAAAAATTTTGATTTTCTCATTTTTTTAGATTTTGGAAGCTCCATTTTGAGGTAACTTGAAACTTGAATATAAAAAAAACCGTTAGAGCTACAATTTCTTCTTGGCGCCAAATAATAGCATTTAAAAAACTACAATTTCTGGCAAAAAAAAATTTTCGAGAATCTCATTTTTTTAGATTTTGTCCGCCAACTTCCGTTTTATTTCAAATTACCGGAAATGCACTTTTTACACTTAAAATGCAAATATAAAATGATACATAAAAGCTAAAAAATTTATTTTTGCGCAACAAATTAGCATTTAAAAAGCTACAATTTTTGACACCAACAGAATTATGGTTTTCGTATTTTCGTCCGCTAACTTCAGACTTATTTTAGCGGAAACTTGAATATAAAATAAACCACTTGAGCTACAAAATCGCGCTTTTCGCAACTCAAGAGCATTTAAAAAGCTACAAATTTGGGTGTCAATCAAATTTAAAAATTTGTATTATTTTAGAATTTGTCCGCTAACTTCAGACTTATTTTAGCGGAAACTTGAATAACTACGAAACTATGCGAGCTACAAATTTTTGGTTTGTGCAACAAATTAGCATTTAATTAGCTACAAATTCAGATATCAAAATTTTTTGATTCCGCCAAAAAGTGTCCGCCAAAATAAGGGACGTAAATATTTACGGTGTGTAGTTTGTTTCTATTTTGCCTGATATTATATTATTAATTTTGTACAAGATGTCTGATTTGTGACAGTGTTCTTGGGATTATTTAAGCGAGTTTATTAACATTTATCAGATCCAATTTTCGGGTTGAATTAAAAAAAAATTCTAAAAAGACGGGAGCACTAGAGGACGAAATTTACCAGCCTTTACATTATGGTATTTAAATGAATTGCTCTTTCTAAAAGACCAAGAATCTCCAAGAATTGGATTCAGCAGCATAGAACCGACTTCCTATAGTTTCCCAGAATTGAATTCGGAAGATACCGTAAGTTTATTTTTGTTGAGAGAAAAAAAAGAAAGCAAAATTGTCAATGTTCATTGAACGTGTGAAGGCTTGTTTTTTATCAATGTTACCGGATGAAAAAAACGTCAATGTTACCTGACAAGTGTAAGTGATAGTGTGTAGGACCCTTTAGGATAGCCGACACTCACGTTGAAAATGTGTAAATATCGTCTTTGAATGCATTCATTAGTAGACGATGTAGGAACCCATATATAGGTACACAAAACTACAAAAACCGTTATACGTATGGCTTTCCACGTAATCTGTTGCGAAATAATTTCAATATTATATTTAGACTTAGAGATTTATTATACATAAATTTTAATAATATACACATCAAAATAAACCAACACCTTGTATATTCAGTGCATGAACGAGCGATCCAGGTGTTATTCAAATTTAAATCAATTCAAATAGCCTAGTTTACTTTGAAACTCTGTGCATTTCTGTGAATTTCTACACCAAAGTCTGTCAAAGTTTATATAAAAAAAATAAAATGACGTAGAAATTCACACAAATGCACAGAGTTTTAAAGTAAAGGAACACATCTAATGTATACATTTGTATATTGTATATACATTTTTGTAGGACTAAAGGCCGTTAAAAGCTATTTTGAATCAATAATTCAACAAGTCCAAATATGTATTTCAGAACAGATAGTACCTATATAGAATTTGTATTATTAAAAAAACCTTCTTATTGTATATATACTATATATAATATAAATATGTGTGCATACGAAACATCTTTTATAAAGCAAAAACCTGAAAACAGTTTCTATTTTTCACAGGAAATGAAGAATGAGAAATTATTATATTTTTTTTTATTTAAACTAACCATCTTTTACACAACATAAACAACAAACTTAATTTAAAAAAAAAAAAAAAACATTTTTTTAACTTCCGTATACTGAGATTAAAAGTGACTCTGTACTTTTCAACATTTTTCTAAATTATAAAAAAAAAATAAAAGTATACACAGCTATACTCCTATACTAACACTGCTGTTGCTATATAGACAGTGAAAGAACCCAACTTCCTGGAATCAAAAAAATAAAAACGATATGAAAGATTCGTTGGTCCTTTGCTTGGGGGTACTTTTATTTAAAAAAATATACATTTTTGTTAAACGGAATTTTTTTTCTACAACTTTTTTTTTCTATTTTAAATATTATAAAGAAGCTGACGAAATAATAGATAAATGCAAGTTATATAAGATACCTCAATCCCCCAGTATGTATGGTGTTGAGTGACTGTGATAAGGGTTTATAAACTGAGTTTAAAAGAGATATATTTTGTTGATTTGTTTCCTGCATTTTAATATTTATTTAACAAGTGTGATGGTCTTGACAACATTGACAGCTTTTATATTTCACTTTATTATTTATAGAGATTTTTTCTTTTTAATTTTAAATATATGTATAGGTACCTACATTATATGCCTGTTAAACTAAGTCTTTTTCGTTGTAAAGTATGGCTCAACGGTGATAAATTATATAACAAATTAATACAGAAAATCAAAATAAAGAAATTGTTGTTTTTATTAATTATATTAATATATTTTTATTCATTGAGTTTTATGTGTTTAAATAATATTTTATCATGAAATCGTATTAAAATCTATGATTTAAAGCAAAAGTTCATAAATTTAGACAAAAAAAAAGATTTAAATATACATGCTCATACATACATGGTACATACATACATGATCATGTTAAAATAAAATTGTGTCTGTTTAAATTAGTCTGCAATAATGTCACAGAAAAATAATTTATTAAAGAAATCTTCAAATTATTTATCAAATAATAAAATAAAAGTATCTAGTTAACACTAAAAAATGGATTGAATTAAAACATAAAAAATATAAAAATTATATTTTCATTGAATCTGATAAAATATATAATGTATTACAAAATGTGACATAGGAGATATTCGCTGATTTACTTTTCATAGACTTTTAGATAGAATTTTTGACACGATGTTATCTTTACTTATGTATGCTAAAATGAGCAGATTAATTCAACACCAGATTATGTTCATCATATTAAAAATTAAAAAAAAATAACTATATCAAATGTTCATTCAAGAAGCTATGTAATTAAAATTTATAAGAAACCACGTTAAAACAACACAAATTTGGAAAAATTAAATTTGTTGAAATTTTTTGAAAATCTTGATAAATATATAATTTACCAGAATTTTATGTTTATATGTACAGCAATGAAAGTGCAGCTTATTAATTTGACAAGAAATTTATTTAATGTTAACCTGGGCCCTATTTCACTTTGCAACTTTACAAAAAAATAATTTCCTGCAAAGTAAAATTGCAAAGTGTTTCACAAAATTTGCAAAGTGCAAAGATTTTTCTCTTTTCAATTTTTAAGCCTATTTTTGAAAAGTTAAAAGTAAAAACATTTCACAAATTTTCAATACACAAATTGTCCCAAAATG
Source organism: Epistrophe grossulariae (assembly GCA_929447395.1). Taxonomy (NCBI): domain Eukaryota; kingdom Metazoa; phylum Arthropoda; class Insecta; order Diptera; family Syrphidae; genus Epistrophe; species Epistrophe grossulariae. Next base: position 127,919,588 of record OV839567.1, read on the forward strand.
CATTGACGTGTTATCAGTGCCAACGCGTTTTTAATCCTTTGTCGTCAACGCATGGACATGTAAAACTATGACGATAACACGACTTGACCACATTCGAACACAAATCAAACATTTTTGACGTTGAAAATCACAAGGGGTAAAAAATTAAATTGGTCAAGCTATGAAGTCTCAAATTCCGCTGAAGAATACCTATACAATGTTGATAAATAGATTAAAAAACCTTAAACAAATTGAAATTTTAAGATTACATTTTATGCTCCGAAAAATTGCGTTTTTAGGGCTTTTGGATGACATTTGGATAGAAATTTTACGTCAAGATATAGTTTAATTCCTATCTGTCAAACTATTAACTGTCAAATTCTATTGAAGGATGGCTACTATGTAGATGGATAAAAAAAACTCTAAAAAAATAGAAATTTTTGAAATTGGGATGAAAGTAAGGTTGAAAAAAAATTCGTCAAAATTTTGAAAAAAAGCAGAATAGCCATTGTCTTGTTACATATTAATTTCTTCTTCATTTTTAAAATGGTTCATTTTTTTTTATTATTATTCGACAACAAACTCTTATTTGCAAATCAAAATTTCCCTTTACATATTACTGAAAAGCTTGGTAAAACATAAAGAATAAAATGTTTACATTGCAAATTAACAAAACTTTTCACTTTGCAGAAAGAACTTTTGCACTTTGCAAATTTGCATTTGGTGAAACATATTTTGCAAAGAGGAAAACTTTTCAATTCAGTAATTTCCTCTTTGCAAATTTGCGTTTGGTGAAACGAAATTTGCAAAGTGAAAGTGCAAAGTTACAAAGTGAATAGTATTTGGTGAAATAAGTTCCTGGTGTTTTTCTGAGTGTGCCTAAGTTTTGAATTAAAATTTTCTTCATTTATTAAGTTTTTCGAAATTAGGAAATGCCGATACATATAGTAGGTATTGTGGTATTTCTACATTATACAGCATACTGCGGTAATATTTTGCATTGTTCATATTCTTCTGTTTTTATATTTTCGCAACAATTATTGTTAAATTTCAACAAAATGACACAAGCTAATATGTATGTATGTACATGATATGTGGTGTTGCACAGATGTCACAAAAGATTAAAGCGTGTAGATTGCGTCGAAGCAATACAAAAGCATATTGGGGGTTATATTTCCTTCATTTAGTCAAGAAGGGAAATTTTCTAAAAAACAGAATTACAAAAAAAAAATATATATATATATATAAAACAAAACAACGGCAAGCCTTAAAATTAAAAATAAATAATTTTGAATACCATTTTATTTTCTTAAAAAAATAAGTACCTTACCACTTTTGGGAGATTTCACTGTAATGTGTTACAATTATTTTAAAAAATTACAAAAAACAAAAGAAATTTATTAGAAAAGGAATGCAAACTGTTTTTTATTTGTCGAGACAAAAATATTTTGTAGGCAATATGGACAATTTTAACTCTAATTTATCCAAAATTTACTTAAGTCATAATTGTATTCCGAGGTCAAACGCTTTAGGCAAATAAGTACAAAATATATACATTCAAATAAACTCCAATTTCTTTTCTCTTGGGAATTGTCATCTCAAATACAATATCTACCACGTTTAAGCTGGTAGCTTATACTTATATACTTTAAGACATTATATCGCCGTTCAAAAATGATCCCACAAACAAGGATACTGACAAAATATTTTGTTAACATTAACCGCTCTAGGCGAACCTGCTATACTTTCCATTGTGGGAAAAAAGATACGTATATAAGCAAAGCAAATTTACAACTTTTATATTAATAGTTCTTTCTTTTTGCAGGCATAGGAGGTAGCACATACCTTGATATTTCTAAATTCTTACTTGTAGATAATTTATTAGACAAAAATATCTTCTTTCTGCCATTCGCAGTGCACTCGAAAAAGCTTAAAAAAAAATTCCTACCCACACATGGAGAATGTTAAACATAAAAACATTCTGTATCTACATATGTATATACCTACTTTGTTTTATAACTATGGCAGTTGCCAACCAAAAACTGCTTTTGCAGCAGTTGGATCCATTATGCCACGAGGTTAAAATAGTACGAGAGGGAGGGTTGCAAATAGAAAATAATTACACTCTGTTTGATTTTATATTAGTGATCTGAAAGTGAGTTACATATTTTATATTTCTGTAAAGGGCTTTGAAAGAAAGTTTTTACTCTCATAGATGAGTAAATTTTTTAAATTTTTTATTTTTAAAAAAGTGTGAAAAAAAATTTGTTTTTTAAAAAATATAATATTAGAGGGTGAATTAATTGTAACTAGTAAGTCCAGCCCCCGAAACTCGAGTGCTAATAACAATATCGTCTAATTGAAAAACAACTTCTTTTTTCGATGCACACGATTTTTGGAGGTGGATACTCCAACATTAAGTAAAAAATCGCAAAAATAATATCATCGTTTAAAAGCAGTCTTGAGCGTGGAGAAAAACTGAGCTAATTATTATTATATGAGCTACTTTTTATTATTTCCTGCAGCACTGAACGCCGCGATTCCGGGTTGGGTTTAGCCGATCCCAGAACCACTGGTCCCAAGACCATCCCGGAAGTAGTCAATAAAGACCAATTAAATTTATATCGAAAATAATACTCGTCGAATGTATTGATTCGTGTATTTAATATATTCGTTAAGATGGTTAGTGAATAAAAAGTTATTGTTCCACGCCTCAGCTTAAACATCCCTCACACTACATCTACAAATTGAAAGCATTCTTCCTTTTTTTGCTCACATTTTATTTCAATTTTAAAAACAACACCCAATGAGCGAGAGACACAATAGATTGCAGAATATTTCCATGCAAAACCAATATACCTACAACTATACATAATTTATGCTTCCTCGCATTAAATCGACCAATGGCCGAAAATCCAACACAACAGAAAAAAAATCCTCAGAAATAAAATTCTTCCCACAAAAATCCCTCACTCGAATTCACTAACCATCTTAACGAATATATTAAATGCACGAACCATTGCATTTAACGAAAATATAATAAGTTTGTGAACAAATACTCGGTCTCGCTCTGGCTCTTGCTATGGTTCTCGCTCTCCTCGCACTTATAATGCAATTTTACTTTATTGTTTTTTAGTCTTTGTGGTAAAATTATTTAATAAATGTTTGCTTTGTGCACTTCTATGCAAAAAAACCTTTCCATCGACATATAATTTATATACTTTCGGCTTTTGTAGACCGCGAAAATGGTACCCCAAAATTCGTGTTTGTCGTTTTATTATATTGATGATGTCCGTTTACTTCCCAAAACTACAAATTTTAGTCTTATTTTATTTTTTTTGTACAGGGTCTTCCATTAAGCGCTTTCTGTCATTAAATTTAAATAAAACAAATTGTGTGTGAGATATCAGATTTTTTGTATTCTTTTGAAAGGCCTTTCGATGTCATTATGTGAATGGAATACAACATCGTTCAACTGTTCGCCATCTTCTCTGAGTGGCGCGCATCCTAATTTTCCAATTTTCCATGACTCCGGCCCAAAAATCAGGCTGAATTCGACCGATGGCATAAGGCATTGATTATGTTGGCATTGAGGACCGCTCTGGTTTGTGTTTTATATTTGGCTTGCATAGACCAGTGACTTCAGAAAACCAAACAAGAATAAGTTTACCGTGGTCAAATCGTGCGATCTCGGTAGCCAGTTCACATCACCTCTGCACGTAAGATGCGACCATGCCCACGAATCGCACGTGCCGAATTTCCGACGTGGCGTGAGCTGTGTGGCACGCAGCACCGTTCTATTGAAACCAAATGTCATTGGTGTCTATATCATCAAATTCAGGCCAAAAGAAGTTGGTAATCATCGACCTTTAGCGTTCGTCGTTGACGGTGATGGTCTGGCCAATGTCGTTCTCAAATATATATGGACCGTTGACGCCGCCACCACACCAAACAATGACTTTTTAGGGAATCATATGGACGCTCTTGGATATTATGTGGAAGGAATTAGGGTTACCAGCTCTAAAATCAGCAAAGTCTGACAGTAAAGAAAAAAAAGCCTGGCAAATAAAAAAAAAATTTTTTCCTTTTTGAAACTTCATTTTTATAAAAAAAAAATTTTAAAAGAACAACTGCAATCTGTAGCTATACACAAATAAAAGCATACAAAAAAAATAAAATGGAAATGTCATATCTTGCACAATAGGGTGATTCAAAATTACACCTTTCTTGAAATTCAACCAGGACCGGGCGAAATTATGAAGCTTAGATTGAAAACAAAAAATTAAGACCAAAAAATTCCAAATCGAACAGCATTAATAAGTGGTTGCTACCAGCGCTTTTTTAATAATTAAGCTTGAAAATCTTTGAAAATCGGAATTTTTCTTAAATATTAAAAGCTGTATAACTTTTCGAGTTTTGGTGCTAAAAGTATGAAATTTTCAGAGATTTCATAATTTCGCCCGGTCCCGGTTGAATTTCGAGAAAGGTATTTTTTTTTAATCACCCTATTGCACAATTATTTCTAAAAAGTGACAACTAAATGACAAAAATGAATGTGTTCTTTGCGATTTACAAGCATTTCGATTTGAAAGCATTCAGTAAACGTTTTTCTTTTAACGATTATATTTTGTGCGATAATTATTAAAAAGCCTGACAAAGGTCGAAACCTGGCCAAAGCCTGATTGGATATTAAAAGCCTGACGAGTCAGGCGAAATCCTGACGGATGGTAAGCCTATGTGGAATGGTATCGTCCCAAAATTCGATAATTTTGTTTGTTAACGTACCCATTCTTCCGAAAATGAGCCTCATCGCTGAAGATGGTTTTTCGATGAAAATTAGGGTCAGTTTCTAACTGCTCCAGAGCCCATTCAGCGAACACACGTCTTTGTCTATGGGCTTGTACTTTCAGCTTCTCGGTCACATGAATTCTGTTCGGTTGAAGGTTTCGACGCAAAATTCGATAAGTTGTAATCTGCGAATGGCCGAGTTCTTGTGAGCGACGCGAAATCGACCGCCTCGGATTTTCATGGACACTCCCACGCGCAGCGGTGATGTTTTCAGTAGATCTTGCGTTTTGTCGACACACGGGTGTTGGTTGATTATTTACTGAACCAGTGAACACAAACTTATCCACAAAACTGCGAATATTCCTCTCGGTAGGCAAATAGGCAAATTGTGTGGAGCATTTCCCGATCAGAACACCCATTTTTATACAACAATTTTATCATTTGCACGTGCTTTTAAACGCTATATTCGTCCATGTTGATGTGGAAAAACAAACTGAATAAATGACAATATGGCCGCTATCAACTGCCAAAGTTTGGAGATCTATTTGAGCCTGAAGGACTCTTTATATACATTATACAGTACTTTGAAAGAACTTTGGACTTAAATTTGGATCAATTGACAACTTTGGGAAACAGCTAAACAGTAATGATTTTTTATCTTTTTTTAATATTTTTCATTAAATATAAGAAATATTATTAATTTCTTCTTCATGACATGAAGTTTCGAAGAAATCAGCTGACACTTTAATATGATTTAGGACATGTTTATAATTATTTAAGTTTAATTTCTTTAGTTGTTATAAATTAAAATCTATAAAATAAATAACCATCAAAAAATCAACTCTAACTTATTGACTATATAACGTTCCTCAACCTTAGTTTTGCCATTTTGAGTGCAAGATTTTTACGAACGTCCAAAAAAAGAAATCCATAAAAAGAAGAAATATTTTAAAACTTCTAAATTCTCATAAGTAGCCACAGAACATAAAAATGCGATTAAGTGTAGCACGTTCTTGGTTACTATATTAAAATCCTGAAAGGGTGTCATCTGGGCATATAAATTAAATTTTCTACGAGGAAAAAATGTTAAAAGTTTCATCATAACTGTAGGTGAGTAAAATAATGCAATTAATATTTTTAAAGCTATATCATCAATTCGTGTGTAATGTTTTATCGTGTTCATGCTGCATTCGGTTATATGTACCAGTATTACAAAGAATTTGAACTGAGACAAAGGTTCTTCTTTAATCGTCTATTTCGCTTACCAAATTCCACTTCAGCTTTGAATAAGTTATATATTGCCCCCAGCTTAAAAAAAAAAACTTAAAAGGTAAAAATGCCAATTTTTTAATAAAATTATGGAAAATCCACCAAAAGTCTGTTATAATATGGTTGGCAATATTGTAGACTTGTGGTTATGAAGACGCTATCTATCATCATTGTTTAAACTGATATTGCAAATTCAATTACCGACAGCCATTAGCTCTCTACATCAACATCCAAATAAAATGTACCAATCACATAACGATGACGCAGCGTCACCGCACGTGTGTGTGCACTACTCAATTTATTTGTGAGTACTGTAAGACGCAAAGGCGGTGACGCTGCGTCACCGCGGCGTCAAAAAAACGCATGTGTGCACCGGGCCTAAAACAAATTGAAAAATAAAAACACTTAATCTAAAAAAACAAAAAAAAAAAAATATCGACTCATGATTTTTTTGTTTTCGAATTAAAAGAACAGAGAAAATGTTTCCAGTTGGTTTCAGTATGTAGCAACTGTATTAGCGTCAGACTCTATTTCTATGTGGATTCATGTACCAGTACCAGCGTTGCCCCCCTACTAAAATTGTAGCGCTTTTGCTAAATTTTTTTTCGAATCTTAAAATATTCGTAAAATTAAAAATGATATCGTACATTGTATTTGGCCCTGAAATTCGCCAATATAGCTTGAACCAAATCACTTGGCCAACAGTGGGTTGCGCAGAGAGAGGGTAAAGTGAGCGAAGCTATAAGCAAAACTCAGTGATTTTAAGTGATTTTCGTATTTTTTGTGTGTATCTGAAGAGAAATTAAAAGAGAGCTGCGCAGTAAAATAGCCAAGTGATTTGGTTCAATCAAGCTATAGCACTTTTTGCGTAAAAGCTCCAAAATCAAATAAAAAATTAGTTTTAAAATTTTTTTTTAAATATTGTTTTCTTTGCTGTTTTGAATTGTATTGTTGTTCTCATGTTTGATCATGGCAATGTGTTCTATGTTTATAGTAGTTTATAAAAAATGAAGAGATTTTTTAAAACACTTCTAAAGCCGAAGTAAACATAAATTTTTAAATTATTTATTTTTGTTATTGAAATACTTGAATTAAAAATTTAAATTATCGTTACGATGCGCAACGTTTTTTTTTTTATTTGAACAAATTACGAGTCATTTTCAAAAAATCGACATTGTACTACATTTTAAATATGGGACTCTACATTTTGAACCAGTTGGGGGGCACCACTGACCAGTACCTATATTTCCCCGAAGGCTATTATAGTTATCCACCTTCTGTATTATGAAATTGAACTTGGAACGTCAATAAAGTTGAACCAGAATTAGTCTTAGTGCTTTGTTATAAATACATCAGTATTATTATTTTTAAATAGATCTGTAGCTATGCATACAAAAATGTTTTTTAAATTTATTCAAATAGAATTTTTATATTTCATTTATAACATTCTTCTTTCGGAATTCCCATTATCCATGGCTTTTTATTAAATCAATTCGGTCTCAGACGCTGGCATTTCTATATTGCATTTGCTCTTTGCGAGTGAATATATGCACATAATGAAGCTTTATTGAAAAACAATATGAAATTAATCAATGTCACTTGCATAAGTCACGAAAACGTTTGCTCTTTTTCCATTTACCAAAAAGTTATATCTTACCTACACACACAAACTTGTTGGTAGGATATAAAATCAAACACGAATATACCAAGAATTTAGCAATAAATAAGCCCTATGTGTCCTTGTTGCAGAAAATGACCAGCTACCGCAAAAAAATAACCTATCAATCACTTTAAAGCAAAAAACCACTTAAGGAAGGCAACAAGTTCTATAGAAATGCAGGACTACGTGTACTTTATAGGAGTGAGTTCCTGTAATTGTAACAAAGAATACGATTGCTGTAGTAGTATAATAAAAACCACTAAAGTAATAAAATCGTAAAAAAAAAATCATTCCCTTGTATATAGCGCGTGGCAATTAAATTGAATTTATTATCCTTAATTAGTGACAGGAGTCTCTAAAACACTCTTGTCAACAAAAAAAAGTATGCGGCAATTTGGTTTAATAGTCTAAGACAAGATTCTACAAAGGTCCTGACATCTGACACTTTATTGTCGATGTATGGGGTCACTTAGTTTACAAAACCTCTTGTGTAAGTGTAAGCTTTGGCCGTTTGATGGTGGGAGTTCCATTTCCTACGAAACAGTAAATCAGAATCGTTAATGTTTTGGTTCGTTCTGGAATTTCAATAAATTTTGTGATTTCACTCAATCTCATAGGATTTTCGTATTTATACTCGTATAAATACATTAATGCAGAGAAATATCGAATAAGTTATTGAGACTATAATATAATGACTAAACCTTAAGTACATTATTTGCTCTAAATGGATGGGCATAATTTAAGATAATAGCCTTGGAGATTCTAAAGGTCAAATGGCTTTATCATCACATTACTTACAAAAGCCAATTTAAATTTCATGGAAACCTATTTATGCGCAGATGGTATAGTTCTGTTCTGTAAGTATTACTGTCTATATATTGAGGGTTTTGAATAAAAAGAACGTTTGTAATAATGGGCCTTATATGTTGCCAATGGCCTAAAAGAGTTATGGTATACCTGTAAATTAATATACTTAGCCTTCATTTAAAAGATTAATGTGGTTGTTCTTGTATTGAAATGCTGAATGAAGCTATTTTATTTGTGGACAATCAAAGTAAGTTATAAAAATAAAGGATATAGATAGGGTTTCTGACGCCCGGCAAAAATCCTCGTATCAAATCCTCCTAGTGGGTGCCGGGCGGAATTGATCACCACAGTTTTTGTCTTGTACGATGTCAAGACGGTGATCAGCTAAGGTCAGGTCGAATTGTTGAGGTGTTCCTTTACTACTTGATAGTTGAACACTCAACAATGCGATTTGACCATAGATACGAGGTCCCTAATTACAGTGGTGGTGTGAGCGATTTTGTTTCAAAATACGTGCCGAAGAAATGGAAGGCTGGGGGTAAACCAGTCATTAACGAGCTCATTCGGACGCCTTGCCAGGGTCCGTCTTATTCTTGGCCTTACCCCGGTATATCGGCTCTGCTGGGGCTGACCTTCCCTTTCCGTACTACTCGTGGGACCTTATTTAAAAAAGATTTCAACGACTTTACAGACGTTTTACCATCCGCTGACTTAGAGGATGTACTTTTGGCCTCCAGCCAGGGGACCATTATAGGCGACCCTGTCGGGGAACCTAAAATACAAGGAAGCATAGGCTGTACCAGCCATAGTAGCCCTATGCTCCGACCGTCACAAACCGATCCCAAACTCTCATGTAGCAATGCCAGCCACAGCAGCGCTACACGAGGTATTAAAAAAATAATCGGCAGGTACTCTTCTGAAGACATAGTTCAGGAAGGCCTCCTTTATTCTTGACAAGATTGCCAGGAATGAAGAGGCTGGAACTGTTCTTCAGAAAGACCTCGCTGATAAAATGAAGTACCAGAAGGTTGTTGAGGAATACAACAATCTTTTGGCTACTCAAGAGAAGGCCGTCAAGCGTAACAGATCTCAAGATGAGGTCAATAAACCTTCGAAGAAAAGTAAGCTTCACGGTCCCAAAAAGAAAAAGGAAGCGCCATCTACGAAGGCAGCGCAACCGCGTTCTGTAAGTGAGGTTGTCAGAGATGACCTCCAGGTATCGGTTGTAGATGAGCTCTCCACGGACAGTAGAGGTCTGCTGGCTGTGTGGAACTCCATCGAGGCCAAGCTTTCGGAGATGGTGTTTTCTTATACCATTTCGACAAACGATGGTCCCTACCTAAGTTTGGACTCTGGTGAGATTCTCAGGGGATACAAAGTCATCAAGTGTGTAGACAGGTTTTCTAGGGATTTCCTTCCAGCATCGCTAATATTACCAATGACTGGGATGGCTTGAGACTCAAGTTGATCCCGGCTAAGGATGTTCCCAGACAACCGAAGGCTCGCATTTGGTTGCCTCTCTTTGGCAGCCGAGCGGACAGGACTTGATCCGCGGTCTTCTGAGGCTAAACCCGCTGGTTCCGATGCATGACTGGGCAGTCATAAAGGCTGAGGAACCGCAAAGGAACAGCGCTTCTTACCTTCTGAGGATCAGCGAGGAAAGTATTGGGGCCCTCGAGAAGGCTGAGTTCAGACTTCGTTTCGGGATCAAAAATATAAAGATTAAGGTTCTGCAGAGTCAAGGAGCAGACATTGACAAAGTTGATGATTTAGTCGAGACTGACGACGTCATCGACGAAGTCGTTGTCCCTGGCGAAACGCCACGCCCTGCCTCTGCAGGACCTTCTTTGAGAAATTAAAAACGCTCTGAAGGTCGTACAGATTAATCTGAAGCACTCAAAATGTGCTTCGGATAATCTGAGGGTTTTCCTGAGGCAGGAGAACATAGACGTCGGCTCGGCATAGTCCAAGAGCCGTGGGTAAATGGCCTCAGAGTTCGAGGCCTCTAAGACAATCCTTATGATCTGTTTTATATACCTGTAAATCCAGACGAAGGTAACCCTAGAACCTGTATTCTGGTTTAAAAACACTTAAAAGCTTTTTTGTGTTCTAATTTTAAGTTGCGTTTTCTCGAATTTATGAAGTTTAGAAAAAAAAATTGTTAAAAGTGTTGAAATTTTTTAAAAAACAAAAGATGAATTGACAGACAAAAAAATCGTCGAAGTTAAATGTACTGAAGATTATAATGTTTAATCTTTTTCTGGATTTCTATAGTATATTATATCATCGATCTTGGGATTTACTATAATAATGAAAATATATTATAATTTTTATTAATTTTATTAGAAATTATTGACAAAGCAGCTAATAATATTTGATCCCTTCTGGATGATTGTCCAGAACCTACTGCATAAATAAAACCTTTTTTTTTGCATTTTTAGCAAATTTAATTTGTCTCAAAACTTGTATTTTCGGCCAAAACCATAACGTATAAATTAAAAATGTCATAGCCGCCAAAACAACTTTATTAACATTTTGTTGTTGTACGATTTGGGCAATATGTATTAATGAAGGTTTGCGTTATGACATTTTGTTTGGGTATTATGAACATCCAATTTAAAATCAGCGTTTGGTGTTATTGCTCAAGGTAATAACGCCTAAATGTCATAGCGCTCAAAAATGGACACATGCCCGCAAAAAATTTTCCAAAAAAAGCCACAAAGCCCAAAATCAATGTCATAGTGCAAATAAAAATCGGAATTTTCATAAAGCCAGGATTAGGAATTGGTATAAATTGTCATGTGTTTCAGTATTTGGGGATTGTGACATAATTTTTTGTTAATTTGGGCACTACCACGTTTTGATGTCAGATCGCCAGATGCGGCGTGCGGTGGAAAAAACACGGCTCTGCAAACGCGCCGATCACGATTCACTTCACGCGCCTCCCCTCCCCCCTTTCCTCGCGGAGATTTGTGGCGTTGTTTGATATTAACTGAGACATGCATTTTCAAATATTTTTCTGATGCCATTTGTAGAGTTGGTATCACTCAACAGGACTGCAGGACTCGAACATTCTTTTTTAGTTGCTTGTACATACTGTTTTTAGTTCATTAAATGCACTTTCTTGGTCCTGGCACAACACCATAAACGTCACGTCATAAAGCCCAAATTTAACAAACAAAAAATTCTCTTGGCGTTATGACAGTGAGAATAGATTTGGATCATATGACATTCTATTTGGGCTTTGCGACGCTTTCTTTCCAACATTCTGAACGACTGCGTCGCACGACTTATATTTTTCTATCCTTTAAAAGAAATAAAAAAAAACATTTAAATACTTTATTTTAATCTTGCTTTATTGAACACTCGATCACTACTGACTAATACAATTTTTGTTATTTTTAAAATTTAAGTTTTGTATGTTTACGTTGCAATTATTCGCTTGACAATACTTTGTTTTGGATTCCATCAGAATTGCAATGCCTTGAAATAAAAGTATTTTATTTCCAGATATTGCACTTCCTCTGGGAAAAATGTTGCAATATGATTTCTTTGATTTCAGTAGAATTGCAATGCCTCGAAATAAAAGTATTATATTTCTGGACATTGCACTTCCTGTGGGAAAAAATATTGCAATATGATTTCTTTAAAAAATATTGCAATATGATTACTTATGTTTTTTATATTTTCCAATTAATGGGAAATGAGTTTAAAAATCATAAAGCCCACGGCATATGTCACTATGTTATAACCCCCAAATTCAAATTAAAAAATGTTTTAGGCGAAATGACAACTAACGATTTGAGCGCTATTTCATTTCAAAATTAACTTGGGCGTTGTGGCATTCATTTTGGGTTTTTTTTGCGATTTTGTTGCTAATTTTTAAGGGGAGCGTATCGGAATCCCGCTTTTTAAAATCCCGTTTTTCGAAAATCCCGAAAAAAAAGTTTTAAAATCCCGTCTACTAAAATACCGTTTTTTTAAAATCCCGTCTTCTAAAATCCCGCTTATTCATAATCCCAATGTATTAAAATCCCGCTTTTTAAAATCCCGCCAAATCCCGCCAATCCCGTTTTTCGAAATTAATTTGGGTATTATAAACTTGGTTAATTATGAACTCATTCCCATCATTTTAGGAACTAACTGCCAAATACCAAAATGATAAAAAGAAATTTTGCTTACACCCAACCTCGCACCTACCCCAAATCCTATAGTGTGCCCAAGTAGGGGGGTTGCAGGGGGGCAGCATGCCCCCCCATACATACCTCACTGTTTATTAAAATCGTTGGGACTTATTTCATAATGAAATAAGTCCCAAATGAACTAACTCCCAAATTTATGAACTAAGTCCCAACGAAATTTTGGTGGGAGTTAAAACAAGTAGTTTTAATTGATAAAGCGGGATAATAAGAAACGGGATTATAAAAAACGGGATTATAAGAGACGGCATTATAGAAAGCGGGATCTTGAAAAAGCGGGATTTTAAAAAACAGGATTATAAAAAGCGGGATTTTAAAACCGGGATTTTAAAAAACGGGATTATAAAAAGCGGGATATCGAACCCAACCCTTTTTAAGGCTTTATGACCATTTTTGGCCTTTATGACATTTTTCGATTTGGACGAAAAAAAGACCCAATGCCCCCAGATATCTACTATAATATGGCAAGTTATGGATTCGTAAAAAAAATCTAACTCAAGCTTTTGATCAAACTTGACAAAAAAAGTGGGTCTCACAATTCTGTTCGTCTATCTGTTTGATTTTTCGGCTGCAAGCCAAACGGTTGAGCCGATTTTCTTTAAACTTGGTACTTAAAAGAAATAATAACATAAGAAAATTTATTAATTCTTTTTACAAAAAGACTAGCATTTAATAAAAAAAATAGTTATAACTGGTACCTCCACCAACCACTTTTTTTTTAATTTCAATTTTCTCAAAGCGGTTCAACTGTTTTTGATTAATTTCTTAAAAGAAAATAATTTATTTTTAGATTTTTAAAAAAGTTTCGAAATTTTTTTTGAGAACTTAATAGGTAATTCGAAAATGACTTGATCGATTTTTATTAAACAGAAGCATTTTTTTTAACATTAAGCAGTTTTTTGAACATTATCGACCAGATTTGAAATAAAAATTATTCTTACAACCAAAAATAACGGTTCCACCCTTAGAAGTGTTTAAGAACTTGTAGGGAAAATCTAATTTTTTTTAAAAAACGACTCCTACGATTTTTATTAAAATTTGTATGTGTGCTAATATCAGTACGGTTTATTATATTATTATAGTTGTATCTGTCGATTAAAACCGGTATCTCCCATAGAACCATTTCATTGGTTTTCGACTATGTCATTACCTACTTAACTGATTTAAATGAAATTTTTTACACAGGACCTTCTAATGAAATAAAATTGCATATCAAAATCAAAAAAAAAAAAAAATTGGATTTTAAAAAAATTTCAAAATAATTTTTTGAGTTCGATTTAATTTTTTTTTTTAAATGCGTCCCAATTTTTTTGCTCAAAAATGTATAAAAATTTTATATATAAAAAATAATTTAAAAAAAAAACCGCTCCAACGATTTTCAAATTTCTTTCTCCAAATTGAGATTTGTTTAAGAAATCAGATGGAATGGTATACATCGCGTTGGTGTCAAATAAATTTCAGAGGTTGTTTAAATGCTATTATTTCTAATTGTATTGATTTTTGAATTGAATTGGAATATCTAATTTTTTTTTTGGAAAATAAATATTTTAAACGGATAGGTATTTTTTTTTTAAACTTATTAGTGGATAGAAGAGTAAACACAACATAGAAGATCAAAAGAAAATATTGAATAATTAAAAATACTATCATCCTACCTACCATACAATATATCGTCGTCGTTCTATGAAAACTCCCTAAGTCCAATTTTTAAAAACTGCGATACCGCTTTTTAAATTCGCCATAGTACCTAAATCAAATATCAAGAGTTAAGATTATGTAAGTCTCAATTTTAATGTTGTTTTAATTCTTAATTCAAAATTACTCAAACACAAAAATGTTCGAGTTGTTGTCAGTAACTAATTCAAATGTTTCCATAAAAAAAACAAAGTGGACTTAGGGAGTTTTCATAGAACGACGACGATATGTACATACCATAAAAAAAAAAAACAAAAAATATTTTTTTTCTTAGAAACGGATCCGTGCTAAAATTAGTATGATATACTTTTTAGTAGCAGAACCACAGAACTGTTCTTTTTATTTTCGAAATTCTCTTCATTCACTGAACCGCGATTAAGTTTTTTTTATACAGATACCTACTTTAAAAAATTCATGATAATATTATATAAAAAAATTTCAAAAAATCATAATATGTTGAATTTAAAAGAAATTATTTTTTGAAAATTTATTATGTCAAAAAACGTGGTGATTATTTTTTTAAACTTGATTTTTAATTGCTCGGAAATTAATACTTTAAATTTGAGAATCTAAATATTTTTTAAAAACCACTTCAAATTAATATTTTTAAAATTTTCTTCGCATAGGAAAAGATTCATTGAAATAATATAAAGTGTTGGGGTTTGAGAAGTTCTTTAATTAAAGTATTTCTAATTAAATACATAAGTATATAAATTTTTAAAAAATCGAAAATTTAATTCGTATTTTTTTAATTAACACTGTTAAATTCATTCATGAATAATTTTATACATTATGTGAAACATCAGTAACTGCTCATTGTTCTGTTTGTGGTATAGGAGTTCTGAAATAAAGGCTCCAATAAATAATTAATTATTTCTTTAACTTAGATGAATAACTCTATACTTATAGGCTGAGAAACTCGTGTAATTTTTTTTATTTAATTTTCATCTTCTATAATTCAATAAATATAAATTGCTGAAAATACTCTTACCATACTCATCTTGGAATTTTTAAATTAAACAAAAGTTCGATGGTCGTTCTGGTGATGCCAATTAACGTACAGATCATGTGATTTGAAACCGTTTGATTTCTTTCTTTGGGGAGATTTAAAAGAGCAGAATGAAATAATTCGACACATTAATAAAACTGAGCCACAAAATAATTATGCCACAGCGTCAAATAGTCTAGACAAGAGAATGAAGGTCTGCCAAGAGATTCATGCTGAACATTTAGGTATCAATTTATTCTATTTATTTATAGCCCAGCGAAATAGATACTTACATATTTTTTCAACTTTACCACTTCATGCGGTAATAAGCTTGCACCCAGTGAAAGGTTGATCGCAAAGTTGAATGACTTCTGATTAATGGGCACAAAGTCATATTATGTATAGTTATATCGCCGCATGTATGATTATCTGGTACCATTTTTTTAATACACTGCAGTATTGAAACAGCTCCATTCAGATTTATTTTGTAGTCCTTATCTGAACGTAACTGAACGCCATAAAATAGATTTTGTTTGCACAGCTAGCAGGGCCCATAATCGCTTAAAAAATCGACAATGCATTGTTTAAATTGCCAATAAATTGGTTCATTGATTTACACACATCAACATGATGGAACAATCCTAGATCCGATGTCGTAAATTAAAATCAAATTACCCTTATAAATAACAATTTTTGCACAGTTTAATTGATGCTCTCTTTATTGAAAAACTCATCATTAAATTCTTTTCTATGAAACACATTTTTAAAGGCATGTTTATATTTTTATTGGACTTCTATTGTTCCAACTGAAATCAGAAAATCAGGATTCAACACATATTATTATACCAAGGATTCTCTATGGCAATCCCTAGTTTATTTGTAACCCTCACCACTGTCGCGCCGTATAGTTACTTATTTTGTTTCTAAACATATTGACCAACTGCACGAACTGTATACAAAAAGCTAAGAGACAAAAAAAAACAATGAACTGACATTAATAGCCATTTTCACTTATTTATAATAAATCGATATTCAATTTGCGGATTGGATTGAATTGGATTGTATCCTGTGGTTGTGAAACTTCAATACACCCCCAAATAACACTTTAAAACCTCGTCGTCTGTTTGGGTGTGGTGTCTCTATATAAAGAGAACTTTCACTTATTATTATTACAACAATAAAAGACTGCAAGGAATTTCACACTCAAACACAAACACACACACATATAAAGTATGTTTTATAGAACCCAACAACCCATATCATGTCAACAATAAGGAGTTTCACATACAAAAAGTTTGCTTTGCAATAGAAAAAAAATTACACTATTACAAGGGCTCAGATGTCAGAAACAGAGCACAACATATTAGAAAAAAAAAAAACAACAAAAAGATAAAAAGGAATAACAAAATATAATAGCGAGGTACCTACTTTTAGTAACAACTCAATTCTCAAACCCAAATGTGTTTGTTCTACGAACTGTGAGGAATATAGATTGAATATTTTCAATGTATGTTAATGTTACTGGTTACTGCATTTGGCTGATAGGTATAATATTAAATTGCTTTATTTTATCCCGATAAATAGCGTTTAATGGCTTGAATCTTTGCCTTACATCGACGAAACAGAATATTATGGCTTGTTATTGTTAACAAAGTAGGCAAAGAATATTGAATTAATGGACTTTTTTTTACTTTAAAGGAAACAGTGATTTTTTTTTTAAAGCCGGTTATGATATAGCGGTATTAAGCGGAGATAAGAATGTCAAAATTCAATACTTCTATAGCTTAATGATCCGTTGACCTATTAATGCTTTTCAAATGTAATAGACGATTAATTTTTATTCATATTATAAGTTCGTGATATTTGTTTGTTTTTTTTTTTATAAAAAAAAAAAGAAGAAGCAAATAATGAAAATTGACTATAAGTTAAAAAGTTGAGGCGTGCAGGGACATTAACATGCAATCTACTTTCATGGTTATGGGATGAAACGTAATTTTTAGTTTGATTTTGGTTTTTGTTTTTTTTTTATTTGGAGATATTCAAGGGTTTTATTGCGTGTTTGAATATAACAAAGACGTTTATGAAGAGCTAAGTATGTCTAATAAAAAGAACCTTAACCCATATGGGCATAAGACAGAACAACAAAGACATCAAGTTCATTTTTCAATTTTGCCTGAAGTACCTAAATATATAATAAAAAAATCCGTTAACAAAAATCATTCAATTCTGTTATTGAAAAATTTTTTTGTTCATAGACTTTGAATGTTTTTTTTAGGTTGAGAATTAATTTTTTGTGCAAAAAAAAAAAGAGTTAATAAACAATAAAATAAATCATAAATTTGAAAGTTATAATTCAGTTCAGTCTCAATGAGAACAAAGTGGGAATTAGTTAATTTTAATAATGGTATTTTATTATTTTTTGTTTGCTTTTGTTTGAATCACTCTTTAAAGTAGCGCATAAATTTGAATGATGTATAAAACTTGCGCTAAAAAAAGATATTGTATCTTACTGTGTAAGGCTATTTCGATTAATAAATAACTAATGTAACTAAGTTTATATGCGAACCATGTTTAAAGAAACAATTGGCAGATATTTAGCAATACATTTTTACTATGTATCAGCAGTATATATAGCTGCGGGCTGTCGTATTCGGACTTCTGTCGGTCTTTTCGGGCTGTCAAGTACAATAAAGTCTATGGCGTATATTCATAGTCGTTTTTAGACCCCAGTTTATCTTAGCCTGGAGTTTATCCAATGTAAATTAGATAGGATAAACCAAGTATTTTTTTAGAAACAATTCTTAAACAGTGACTATGAATATGCCCCTATATATGTAATAAAATGTACTTAATAAAATTCAAATAGAAAAATAAAAAATATTTAAATATAACAACCACAACTATTGGTACACATATGACGAAGCGCTACTAAAAAGAGTCTTGAAATAGCTATAACTCCAGCAGTCCAGCCTTAAAAAAAAACTCGGCGGCAGCTCACCCAAGTGTGTTTGTTTCATTTGAACCTTCAGTATTAATATGATGCTGCGAAAACTGACTGAAAGTGTGTTATCACACAAAAATCCATTTTAACCAAATATTTTTATATTATTTTATTTATTTATTAAATATTTATTTCTATTCGACCTATAACTTTGTTTACGTTTGATCTATACTTAATTCCAGAAAGACCATCTTTTTATAAAATTTCGGCTGAAAATTTCTTCAAGTGTAATAATTAGGTAATACATACATACCTCCAAAACTTCAAATGCATCTTAGTGGAAAAAGGAATATATCTATACTTACATTAGTTTGCATAACAGTTTTATGAGGGAAACTTAGTTCAAGGTGTTAAGGTAGGTGCGTTGTTATGCTGCGATATGCCGTAAATATTTTTAAAAACTTCGAAAATTAGAAAATTTTGAGGATGAAATTTTTTCCAAAATTAAGATTTTCTAAAAACTTTAAGTTATACTGTTTTGATCTCAAAAAATGATGCATTTGAAACTTTTACGACCGAACGCAAATGTTGCGAAGGAACTTAGCGTGAAATTACCTACATCATTTTCGATATAAAAAAAAAAAAACTTTGTGCTGTAGGTATTGTGCTCGACTTGTGCCGCCATGTTCCATAAGTATTTTTTTTAATTCGCAAATTTGCAAACTTTAACGATGAATTTTTTTTTTGCAAAACAACGATTTTCAAAAACATCAAAGTTGTGCTGTATTTTGCTCAAAAAATGATTCGCATATTTACAGCATTTAGGGCCAAACAAAAATTTTGTGAAGCGTGAAGTAAGCATCGCCATTTTCGATTTTCAAAAAAAAAAAAAAATAAAGTTGCGCTGTATTGTGCTCAACTTGTGCTGCCATTGTGCCCTAAATATCTTTTTAAATTCGCAAATTTGCAATTTTTTTTTTTCAAAATTACGATTTTTTAAAAAGTTAAACAATATATGTACCTACTTATCTACATGCGCTGTTTTAAATTCAGTTTTCGCTTTTTTGTGATTTTTTTCTGAAAATCGAAAATAGCGGTCCTAACTTCACGCACATAATATGTAAATAATTTTGCACAAAGCCCATGCAAGTTTTAGGGCCAGTTTCACAGTGAAGTAAGTGGCATTTAAGTGCTTAATATGTGTAAACGTATCGGAATAAGTGACACTTAAGTCTCCCATGTTGGCCACTTAAGTTACACTTACTCAGGTAGTAAAACTGCGGCTTAAGTGCCAAAATGGGATCCGCCACTGGGAAAGTTAATTATGTATATAAGAACAATTTTTTATTAAGTATCTGCAAAAATAATGTTCCAAGTTTAATAAAAATCAACGTTTTCGAAATATTTAACTTTCAAAAAAAAATTGAAAATTGAATTTTTAAAAATCCAAAAATTCAAAGTACTATTAAAACTTTCCAAAACATGCTTCTTAAAAAAATTGCTACAAATTAATTGAACCATTTTGGAGAAAACCGATAACTCAAAAAATAATTCTATGCGACGAGCCATTAATAAATATATTTATCAGAAATTTGTTCCCTTCAAAAGCTATTTATGTATTAAAATTAGCTGAATTTGTTTAAACTGCGAATTCAATCTTTAGCTAAATATGATTTTCCAAAAATAATAAAACAATTTTATAAAATTCAATGAGAAAAAGATAATGTATTAAATTTATATATAATTGTGTCTTATTAGGTTATTTAATTTATCTCTTTAATTAATTTATTTACATTCAAATAGAAAGAAAACAAACTATAAACTGTAGTAGGTACTCACAACAACACCACTCAGAAAATAAAAGAAATAATTTAACATAAAAAAACATAGTGCCACGCACGTTTGACTTTTTTTTGGCAACAAATACGTTTTTAATTTATAAAGACGTATGAAAAAAAAAAAATTAAAAAAAAAAACATTTCCAATTTGTTGTTTTGAATTTATGATTTCTGTTTTCTTTTTTTTGTTATAATTTTGTTGTTGATACATTTCAATTAACACATATGTATATATGTATGTTTGGCGTTCATTTGTATATATATATCAACACAAAAACACAGTTGACAATTAAAAATAAATTAATTCTTAGTGACACACCATAAGACAGTTTGCTAAAAATATCACTTTTGAAAAACGATGAATTACAAAAACAAGAATGAAAAAAAAAATTTCAAAATATTTCAACCACAAGATTTGATCAATAAATTTTATATAAAATCAAGACAAAACATTTTCATTAAATCAAAGTGTATATTATATAAATACTGTATATACCTAGTTCAAGACCTACTCGAGAAACAAGATAAATGCTTTCTTTAAGAAACGAACAAATTAAAAGCTATTTATCTTAAGGTTTTGTCTTAAAATTTAAATTAAAAAATAATGTTCTTTATAACCAAAAAATTAAACAATGAATTACATTAGAAGAAAAAATAAAAAAAAAAAAAACAAGAAAACCACAAACTCAAATAAAATTTGTTAAAAACCTGCAGAATCAGACAGTTAATTTAATTTTAATTCTTGCAGCTCAGAATGCCAAAGTGAAAAGAGGTTATAAAAACACAATGAAGGTAATATACGTGACACATTTGTTGTTACAATTTTAATTTGCATATTTGTATCCAAAATGTGTTTATCATACCGAAAATAAGAGAATATTATGACTTTATCAGATGAAATTCAACATCACGAACTAGCTATATATGGGCCGGCGGTGATGCGAGAAGGGTAAATGTTGTGTACTTACATGTAAAATTCATTGTAGGAAAAAATAAATAGGACTTTAGCAGGATGATGTTTAGTACCTATATGTACATCCGTTCATTAGAAAAAATAAAAATGCACGAGTTGGTCGCATAATTTTCCTCCTAAAGTTAAATTAGTTTTAAAAGATTTTGTACGTAGGAAAACATAGGACTGGCCATGAGACTAGAAAACATCGGTTTATCATAAAAGTTTTTGGTGGTAGCTCACTCAAGTGTTGTTGTTCATTCAAACCTTAAATAAAAGGTTTTCTTTTGTGGCTAGGTGAAATAAAAAAAAATTAGAATCCCAAGGCGTAGGACTGTTATGCCAAATGTCTTGGGTTCGATTCTTAGCCTATGCCAAATAAAAACAGAAATGTTTTTCACGGGTTACTCCCGTAACCCAAGAGTTCTAAAAGTATACCTACTTGTCATGAAAAAGTGGATTTGGCAAAAAATTATATGTCCCCTCCATTCCTGGCGATAACACTTAAGAGAATTGTAAGTCGCACTAAGCCCTCGTTATATACATGAACTGTCGCTCCACCCAATTTATTTATTTATAGAAATAAAATAAAACAATAATTTAAGTATTTCACACGTATCTGTAGTTGCTATACAAGCTTCACAAACTTAATTGCAATTCTATGTTGCTAAGTTGACGTCAAGTTAGCGAAACACTCTTTTATCGCAATCCAAAAGAATAACATGTTTATCTATTTGTATGCTTATTGCTTATATACATATAATTAGCAATTAATTAGTTGTAAAAGTCTTTACACCCTCGGATCGTAAGTCTATATTTGAGACAGTTGATTCGTTAACTTGACGTCAAGTTAGCAGACAGAGCACACTTTTTCGCCAAAACAATCAATCAATTATTTTATATATGCTCTACTAATTATAGCAATTAATTTGCAACTCATTATTATTTATTTTGCAATCTGAATTCTCGAATCTGTTCTTCTAACTTTATATACATTAAAATTAGTTAGAAACTTCTGGACTTAAATGTCAAAAAGTCTATCAGGAGCTCCAACCTTCAACATATTCTGATATTGGTAAAAATTAATATACTTTGTCATGTTCTAATGAACAAATCTAAATCTAAATCTAAATGTTGCAGCACTATTTGATTATATTTTGCACTTGAAAAAATTGATACAGCCATCCTATGATAGTAATATACTATACAATTAGTTTAGACATATTATAAGTCATGTGTCTTGACATCATTGCTTATATCCTCTTGATTAATTTATAATTCCAATTGCTTGGATTGAAAGTCAACTCAATCCTACATAAGACATAACAATAATTCATCTTATCATAAATTAACCTTATAAAAGTAAATTGTTCATCGAGCGAGGAAAATAAAGAAACAAGATATACCCACACCCTAATTAGCATTATGCCTTAATGCTATTGAATAACCCGTAAATAATTAAGTTGATGCAATAGCTTCCAACCATGAAAAAGGAAGTTATCCACTGCTTCAGGATGTAATAACTTTCTGTTTATATATAAGTAAATAAGAATACAAAATGTAAGGATAGAATACTCTCAGCTCAATGTTCATTTTTAGGGCACTTTCAAACTATATACAGTAGACGCTCGATATAGTGAAGTAATTAAAACCAGGCCTGTTCACTATTTAGAGATTGTTCACTATTTCGAGAGAGAAACTAAAAAGGCTTTCCAGTGTGATTTTGATACAAAATGATTTTTTTATTTATTAAAGCGTAAAATTATTTCAATTGGGTAAAAAAAAAACGTAAACATTTTATAATATTATAAATAACATACAATAAACGTTATTTTTCATAAAAACGAAAAACCTCATAGCTCCCGGTACAAATTTGTTTTTTTTTTTTTTAATAAGAATGAAATCACTAATTCTGTTTGATGGTTTCTCAACTTTAAATTGATTTGCACTGCTTTTTCTTGTAAATGTTTCATTAATATCTTAAAAAAAGGTCCACAATGCTTTAAACGCATTGCTGCTGGCATAATCTTGTTAAATATTGAAAAAGAAATGTGAGTTCACTATATCGAGATACCTTTTGTTCACTATTTAGAGTTGTCTGTATACAATTTTGTGTGTTCCCTATACTGGATAGTTCACTCTATCGAGATTCACTATATCGAGCGTCTACTGTATGTACATATGTGTTGTGTTTCTTGTACCTACATTCATGCCAAAATTAAGACAACAATAAGGTTAAAAAAAAAATTACAATAGTTTTACTTGCGATATATATGTAGGTACCTACTATATGGCAAGTTATTGATTCGTAAAAAATATCGAACTCGGGATTTTGATCAAAGTTGACATTACGATGAAAGTGAAGTCGAAAAAAGTGGTTCTCGCAATTCTGTCCATCTGACTGTCTGTCTGTCCTTTCGGCTGTAGCCTAAACGGGTCGGTCGATTTTCTTCAAAGTTGGTACCTAGCGTTTTTTGGTCATTCCCCTACCCGTTTTTTCATTTTTTTTAAGACCAAAAATAACGGTACCTGATGTACAATTTTTTTAGCAAAAAATGAAATTCTTATTTTTCTCAAAAACGTGCCCAACTTAAAAAAAAATCATCAATTTTTTTTTTACAAAAAGACAAACATTTTATTTAAAAAAAAATCCAAAAATGGTTAAAAATGGTACCTCCCATAGAACCATTTTTTTGATTTTCGATTTTCTCAAAAACAGTTCAACTGATATGAAGCAATTTTTTAATGAAGAATGTTTGAAACATTTTTTAAAGTTTTGTA
Organism: Epistrophe grossulariae; assembly: GCA_929447395.1. NCBI lineage: Eukaryota > Metazoa > Arthropoda > Insecta > Diptera > Syrphidae > Epistrophe > Epistrophe grossulariae. The sequence goes on from OV839567.1 coordinate 127,943,485, forward strand.
TACCAAAATTTTCGAAAAAATTTTTTTTTGATTTTTAAAAAAAGTTTCAAAATTATTTTTTGAGAACTTAATAATTCGAAAACTACTCGGTCAATTTTTTATTAAATTTGGAACCCAGAAGTTTTTTAACATTATCTAGCAGATTTTAAATTAAAATTATTCTTATAACCCAAACAAATGTTTAAAAACCGGTATAGAAAATTTCATTTTTCTCAAAAACGGCTCCTACAATTTTGATAAAAATATTAATGTGAACTAATATCTGTATGATCTACCATATTATTAGAAAAAAATATCTATCGTACAAAAATGGTATCTATCATAGAGGAATTTTTTTGATTTTCGACTATCTCATTATCAGTTGAACTGATTTTAATGAATTTTTTTTGCACAAAAGCTTCAAATAAGTTCTAATAATATTGCATACCAACATTTTCCAAAAAAAAAATTATTGATTTTAAAAAAAAAAATTCTAAATTATTTTAAGAAAATTCCTTATTTCGAAAATGGGTAGATGATATTTTTTTAAATTATTTTTTTTTCCAACGATTTTAAATTTTTTTATCTCATAAATTGAGATTTCCTCAAGAAATTGGATAATGTACATCGCATTGGTGTCAAATCAATTTCTGAGGTTGTTTAGTTACATATTTTTTTTTCTACAATTTTTCAGTAAAAACTGTAAGTTCCATCCATATTTGCAACACGGTGCTATATTGTTCATAAATAAATGTACCTACCCGCATAATACTATCTTAAATTTAACTACGTTTTAAGCAGGTGGTATATAATTTAGGCTCCCGTAACTAATTTATTTCTTTCATAAGATAAATATAGTTTTTGAAATATTAAAACTTTAAAAACACAGTCTGATCGCACATACGAGCAAGTTCGTGCGACCCAGTCGTGCACATATTTTATTATTAAATAGAATTTTCAAACTACTGGTTTAAACATCTTGGGGTTAAAAGGCAATTAATATATTCTGTTTATTAACTTAGTATTTCTAAAGAGACAGCTTTCATTAAATTATGTGAAATAGTGAATTTTGAGTTATTTTAAAAAACGTCTCAACTGGTTCGAAACAATAAACAACCTTTGGTACACAGTTAACCGATGGTAGCTATGTATTTATATTGCTCATAAACAAAATATGTTTTAAAAAGTGGACAATAAATAACAAAGGATTTGTCTTATAGCATTTCGACGTCTGTTTTCGCGAAATTATCGGCTTTGGCGGAAAACCTACATCGAAAACTCAAGTTTTACCATACATTTTTGGTAAAATACAAGTTTTGTATAAACCCTCTCGAATACTATTTGCAATTCAAAGTTGAATTAAAAGAAAACTTTTTCTTATTGCTTTTTTTTGGAGTGAGTGTGCGAAACGTAAAAAAATTTGTAAACATATGTAATGTAACGTGAGGCTCAGAATCACAATCACAAGATACGTCACGTTTTTTTTCATTCTACCGCCAGTATAGATGTTTACACATCAAAAAAAAATGTTTTATTGTTTACACATACATATAAAAATAAGTAATAACAAAACATAGAAAAAAAAAACATAGATTTATATAAAACTTACTGACGATGGAAGCATAGCTCCCGAAATGCATTCAAGTAAATAAATAAATAAATAAAATAAGTGTTTTTAAGTTATTTAAAATAATATCTTTTATTTAAAACATAAATACCTAAAACAAAGATTTTATTAACTTAATATGGATACGGAAAACAAATTGACATCTGCTCTTTCGGTGAAATGTCAGTTATATAGTTCTTATTGAATATCGTGGGCTGAGTTTTCTCCTGTAGCTCTAATTCAAATAGCTTTGTATTAAAATGAAATACTGTGTTATTTAGACTAAGTTTTTATTGAAAATATAAAAATTTTAAAAATTCCAAATTTGTTGACATACGAATTTGAATATAAATCTGTTAAATGATTAGAATTCATTCCATCTTAACCCAATATTAATATGCTTTCGTCGGGATTCCCCTAGACTCCAACGATCTTACATTAACCTCGATAAAAAAGAATCACAAAACATAAATAAAAAATTCCTTAAAAATTGACAAAATATTTTACAACCTATTACTTTTGCATTTACCACCAATAAACATCACGCTCTTCCATTTGGAAAATAGCTAAATCCGAGTTTATATAGGAAGGTTTTTTTTTTTTTTTAATAATACAAATTCTATATATACTATCTACTGAAATACATCAGCCAAGTAGAAGACTTAGCTGCACTATTTTATTTGGACTTGTTGAATTATTGATTCAAAATAGCTTTTAACGGCCTTTAGTCCTACAAAAATTTGGCGTTTCGTCCCGGCGATCTCACTTAAACTCTCACTCATCAGTTGACTAGTGAGGGCCTTTGTCAATACGCAATTTTTTGTTAAGTTCAGTTCATCATACATAGATTTCGTGACGAATATCTAGTGTGAACTATCCGAGTTTATTTTTTAAATCAAGATAGCGGAAACTGCGAGGCGTGGAAAATTCTCATTTAAACTTCCTGTAAGTTATTATAACAATGGCGAAATAAATGTCTTCCTTAATGAAGTACAAAATTTCTTTAAGAATAATGATTAGAGTCAGGGTTGTGAGTTTACGAATTAAAAAAACATTAAGCCATAAGCTGTTTTTGATTTTTGAATTGAAATTCTATTCACAAGTTTTTTGAAATTTTTGAATTGAAAATCATTTAAATCGCTAGTTGGGATTTGTGAATTGAAAAAGAAAAATTTATTCGTAAGCTAGTTGGGAATTGATTTTTTTTTTAATTCACAAATCCCAACTAGCTTATGAATTAATTTTTTTTCAATTCACGAGTCCTTTACTGACTTGTTAATTGAACGAAGGCTTAAACTAAGAAAGAGCTTAAGCCTTTGCAACCCTGATTAGACTATAGGTTAGTGGACATTTTTATTTCCTATAAAAAAGTACCATCCATTTCTATGAGAAATTTCCTACCAAAAGTTATAATTTAATTGAAGCTATACCAAATTTGGTTTAACTAGGTAGTTACATATATCATAAATATTGAAAATTATCTAGTTTGAGTATATCCTCCTTAAAACCCAAAGGGGGGTTAAGCAGAACTGTGTAGTTTCAGTATGTTTCAATCCCACACGTACCTACCAACAAAACTAAATTTTTCAACAAAATTGTTCCTTTTTTCTCCTCTCTTATACCATTCTACTCAATAATAGCCTAAAGTATATATTGTATATGGCACGTAAAAAACGATTCGAATTTGTTTTACAAATAAAATGATTTATACAAAAATAAATGTATGATGGATTATGATTTTCGTTTTTATTTATATCTATTGATATAATATACAAAATAAACAGATCTCGTTAGAATTTAAAATACATAAAATATGATACTGCCTCCATCAAATGGTCTCAATCTTGCAAAGAATAAAAAAAGAAATTTATAATATTTTTTTCCACTTATATACCTACCGTCATTTGTATTGCTATTGGTGTTTAGGGAATTTTTTGTTTTGGTCAAATATTTAAGATATGTATGTATGTATGTACATATGTATATGTATAAATATTTGAAAAATTTCATCATAACCTAGAAAAACTTATTTGGAAGACAAAATATTCAATTTCTGAATATATATTCTGGTAACTCGAATAATCGATATTATATCACATATAAGGGTTTGCAAACCGTTATATTAACATAAAATAATAAATTCCTTATATACGGAGTATAGAAGAATGGGATTTATGAACATATTGTTTATAAGCACATAAGCTTTTGTATAATTTGAAATCCTTTACACAAACGTGTTGCTATATTATATGCAATTCATAACAATGTTATCAACATTGAAAGAAAATGGTTAGCATTTTGAAAATATTCAAGCTTATCTAACTCAAAAAATGCACTTTAATACCCAAAAGAATTGTTTTGCTTTGAATTTTTTTTGCGGTGAGTTTATTTGTGCAATTTGGCTGCTTATTTACAATCATGTTTAGTTAAGTAATAAATTTTATTTTACTAAAATACTTAAAACATAAAACAAACTATGCGCTGAGCAAATAGAATATTGATGAATAAAAATTTTTTAATAGAAACTAACAGATGAACAATTTCATCTGTTTTATCAAAATATTCAAAACCATAAGATCAACAAAAAAAAATTAAACTATATTTAACTTCAAATGAAAAATAAATACCGAAGATTTCCAGTGTAATTTGATAAAGTGTACTTATACGCCGAAGTCAGCAGAATTTCATCATTTTGGAAGTGTAAAATTGTAGTGCAATATTTATAATAGGTGGGTTCTTTTGGGCCTTGCAAAGTACTTTTTAGTACTTCGCAGTAGATGATGAATGGAACGCTTTAATTTTTTCAAAAGAAAAACCTAACCTCAATGTAGACGGAAGCTTTGTTGTTTGTATTTTTATTTTATTTTAAATTATAGAAAACAACAACAACAATAATTTTGTAAGTATTTTCTTCTACTGAAGGTGTCGCTTTCTTGCGTGTATCCATTTCGTTACTACAATTTTGAAGTGCTTTGAACTACTTTGACCATAGAGTAGAAGTAGTTGAAAGCAGCCAAAAGTACTTGGCAGTAGATGCTGCAGCCCAAAGGAACACGCTTAAAAAATGTTGCAATTTATGTAAAATGGTTCATATTATATAGCAATCAATCTAAATCTAAAAAAATCAGGGCTATAATGTAGTTAAAAATTAATTTTGTGTGATATTAGTAGATTTATTCTTATTAAAGTTAGCTTTTCTTTTGAAATTTTTAAGTTATTATTAGATACAGCTATTATTCTTCAAACATTCGAAATATGCGAAAAGCCTAAACATAATTAAGTCTTATTCTTTTACAAGGGATAGTAAAGTGTACTGAGCACAAATAAATATGGTGGAATAAAATTTGATTGAAAGAGTTTTTATGTGGCCTTCTAGCCTTCGCCACTTTAGGTTTTCACTTTTCAGGACCCATTACTATGGTAATATTTTGCGCATCTTTGAGAATCTCAGTGACCTGTTGCTGTTGTTTTAAAGCTGCTCAAAAGAATTTAATAAACTCAGAGACCCGCTGTCACAATTTACAATAACAACAGGTTTATAAATGAACTCTCACTTCCAATAGTTTCTTTTCAAACATCCGCAGACTTTAACGAAAATGAAAATTCGGAATACATACTATTTTCAAATTTCAATATATTGTGTTCTGTGATTGGAAGGGCTGTAACATCCGATTTTTTCGCACAGGACCAGAACGGATTGATTAAGTTGTTGGATGCTATTCTAAAATTTTACAAATCTTAATGGCCGAATTCAGTAATCCGGCTAATTATGTCATAAGTCTATAGGTCATAAGTCCACAGCGGACTTTTGACCCACAAAAACTGGGTCAATATTCAATAATTTAAAAAACGAAGTGGGTCATAAGTCCACAAATATTTTCTGGAATTTTTTAAAATTTCCCAAGGAACTGTTTTATTAATTGATTTTATTTTTTTAATTTTATTTAATAATAGTCATAAGTCCACAAATATTTTCTGGAATTTTTTAAAATTTCCTAAGGACTGTTTTATTATTTTATTTTATTTTTTTAATTTAATTTAATTTCATTTAATTTTATTTTATTTTATTTTATTTTATTTTATTTTATTATATTATATTTTATTTTATTTTATTTTATTTTATTTTATTTTATTTTATTTTATTTTATTTTATTTTATTTTATTTTGTTTTGTTTTGTTTTATTTTATTTTATTTTATTTTATTTTATTTTATTTTATTTTGTTTTATTTTATTTTATTTTATTTTATTTTATTTTATTTTATTTTATTTTATTTTATTTTATTTTATTTTATTATGAAGTTGAAGTGAACAATTCGAGAGAATTTCCCACATATGGAGGGCTTTCCGACCACTTATGCCACATTTTTATAGAAATAGAATATATGTACATACTTATCCCTATCTAAAGCCAGAAATGTGCATGAAATTTTCCAACCGGTTGGTAATGCCAACCAACTTGTAACAGCTCGATGAGATGTTAGGGTCGCTTACCACAATATTACAATTTCTTTACAAAAACAAATTAACCACGACTAATTGCCCTGTCCGAGCTGCATTAAACTTCATCTTGAGAACAAGAGAAATATGCATCAAGATTTAAAATGCCAAATACAGTAGGTACAGTTTATGTAAAAAAAGGCAAAATTTAAAGTATAAACCGTATTACAAGAAATATTACATAGCGATCCTTTTTGTTCTGTTTTGTTACAAAAACAATTTTTTTTATATTTATACGAAAAAATAAAATTAAAACAAAATTCTTATTTTAACTAAAATCGAGGTATAAAGGGTGCAGTGCAATAAGACCCGCGGAAATAAAGCTCGTGGGTCATATTTCCCAAAAAAAAATGAAATAACATTAGCGGGTTTTTTTTTTCCTTTTAGGAGTGGCAATAAGACTCACCAAAGAAAGCATTTATACCCGTAGTTTTTGGCTTTCTGAATTGATATTAAAACCCACACTTAAAGTATTCATTCTTTGCTTTAAAATATTTATCAATTAATGATTTTAAAACGAAACAATTGTGGACTTTGTCAATAGTTTTCATGTGTAACAATAACTATAAGGTGGCCCGCTTCGCGGGGTTCCAAGGATTTTAACTCCCTTTTTAGGTTCCAGTCCTACTTACGCAACTCCGTTGTTCCGCTTAGGGTACGTTCAGTTTCCAGGCAGGCGGATATGTCAACAGTTTTCTTGCGCAACACTAACTTGTCCTTTTTATTCTTTAAATTGTATCCCAAAAATTAATTTAAACCCATAGCTTTTGTGTCCATTTCTAAAAGGAAAAAGAAGCCCTCGGGTGTTATTTCCTTTAATTTGGGGAAATAAGATCCGCGAGCTTTATTTCCGCGGGTCTTATGGCTCTGCACCGGTTTAAAGTATGATACGCTTGTGGCTATTTTTCAGCGAAATGCTTCACCTTCAAAACGAATATATGCTAACAGTATGATAAAAAAAAAAATATAAATTTGATTTGCTGGATTTCTGCACTTCACTTAGCAAGTCTTAATCGTAGCCTATACTTAAAAGTTATCATATAAGCATCATTTTAAGCCGACTTGAATAATCATGATTAATGCTAGCAATTTTGACCAAAAAAGTATAGTAATCAATTTATAATACGGCAATTATGTTAACCTAATAAATCAATCAATCTCAAATAATTGTGAATGAAGAGTGAATACATTATTTTTAAATAGAATTTAATTAAACTCTCTTAAACATCCAAAATAGTTTTTTTTTTTTTACTTTTGCCCAAGTAATTCTATGGCACTGTTTGTAAAAAAACATGAATTAGTTTATTTGTGGGAATTTTTTCTTTTAATTTAGTTGGCTACCTTATAAAGATCAAAGTTCCTTCTCAACAAGCGAAATCGCATGGAAACACAATCACTAAAAATACATTAATGAGTAATTTCATCGAAGAATTAACGAAAACACACTAAAATAATAATAATAATAATTAAGTTAAAATAAGAAAGAAAAAAAACAACACCACAATTCCCATTCATTGACCTTTAAAAATTGCAGATTCACCGGTTCTAAATCGACTATATAACAATTCAATATCACATATAACAAAAAACACAATCTCCCTATAACAATAAATATTATAATCAATTCTTATATATTTTCGATGAATTTTATTGTTGTTATTGTTTGGATTTAAAGTTGTTACCCTTAGAAGCTTGTTTAACCTGTATTATAATTTTGTGTACCTATAATTTTATTGTTTAGGTTTCTTTAAATGAATCATAAATGAAAAAATTAAAAAAAATGTATACACATTTATGTATCCTTGAATAATTTGATTGGTTCAAACGTGCAGTAACAATTCTGTAAAGGTAACTTTCTCCTTCTCCTTCTACTTTCTTTTTCCAAAATAAGAACATGAATATTTCATGTCTGCAGACAAAGTAGTTGGAATGCACCGCACATTACTTAACATAAATAAAACTTGATAAATTAATTTATGCTGCAAAGAAGATACTAAAATGGTAAAATTCATATTTTCTACTTACCACTCTGAGTTCTCAAAGAGATAGCGGATTCTAGAATTAAAAAAAATATTCCTTTGAAATTGAGTAAATTAATACTAAATTTAATAAATTATAAATTTGACCTTATTTTAAAGAAGTATGTATAAGTTCTACTCAGGTTATGAATAAACACATTTAAGAAATTTAAATAATGAAGTATTTTAAAGGGATAATATTATACCTATTACCTACCATAAGAATCAACAAAAAAATTAGAAATTCTGTCGTAGTTCGAGAGAACAAAAAATACACAAAAATTTGTGTTAACTCAGATACACAAGTTAACCTCCCTGGTTTTGCTTATCAATAAAATAAGTAGAAGCTATAGTCTGTTTACCATTTTCAAGGGTTTTTGCTGCAAGTCTAATTATTGTCAAGTTAGGGTAAATCAAATAAAATAAGATAAAATAAAATAAAATAAAATAAATAAATAAATAAAGAGAGGGGTATAAACGAGAGAGGATCACGACGGGAACAAGGGAGAAAGGGAACGGAGGGAAAGGAAGGAAGAGAGGACAGTATGAAAGGATACAAGAGAGTACAATGGGAAGAGAGAAGAGCAGGAGAAGGAAAGACGGGAACTAATAAGAGAATCCAGATATAACCGGTGGTCGGTGGTATAAAGAAGTAATGACCGCGGGAATCCCGTAAGCGAGAGTTAGGCTAGGGAATGAGATAAGAGAAAGATATGGTACTGGAAGCAAGAAGAAGAGAGCATTTGCAGAGTCTGTGAAGGTGAGCAAGAGACGTGGGAACATGTGATAGATAGATGCAATGCAGGTCAGGGGGAGATGAAGGAAGATCAATAGGAGACAAAATGAGGACTATAATGGACGAAGGAGGAAATGCGGAAGAGTTAATAAAGGCACTAGCGGTTGGGAGAAGGAGTAAGGAGAGAGGGCTGCGAGGAGAGGAGAGTATGGTGGGAGACTTGTAACCCTTAGGGGAGTCAATACAACACAATACAATACAATACTTATTATCTATTATTTTGTATTTTTCAGTTTTTTTAATATTTGATAGATATTTTATAAGGATTTGTACCCTAGGGATGCCAGATTTGAAAAATTTCTTTGCGGGACAAATTTATTTTGAGAACAAAACCACCTTTCCGAAAACTTTAAAAGTATGATTTATTTATTATTCGAAAAAAAGTCTTAAATTTTAAACCAGGTTTTATTTAGCATTTATATTTTATGAATTAACATACAACAAAACGAACTAAAGTATAAATAAATAAATAAAAAATTACCTTAAAACAAAATAAATTAAGAGCTATAAAAGTTAACAATATTAAAAGTTAATTACTAATAATAACAAAATTTGCAATCTTTCATAAATGTTTACAATGCAAATATAGTAGGTAGGTTTTTTATATGTATTTTTCTGCTGATGAGATTTTTGAAACAATTTCTTTTAAACCAAAATCAGTTTACCAGAATTCTTAAAATTCTCTACAAGTCATATTAAAATTTTGATTAATCAACAATGCCGCTTCTAATTCCGACATAGAAACTTTATTTCTTTTTTGACGCCATGAGTTTTTATAAAATTAAAAATTCTTTCAGAGCTGGCATTCGAAATTAGCAAAAACAAACCAAAACCGTAATTTTTCTAAGTTAGGGGCTGAATTCTTTTTAAAAAATTTCACCCAAATATCGACAGATTTTTCTTTCCTAATATTTGAAGATCAACAATTTTGAGACATTTCTCTAACTTTGGTTTATTTTTGAAACTTAAAGCTGACATTCAAATTCATTATTAAAATCTTTAATTAAAATCTAAATAATTAATAGCAACTTCATAAGGAGTGTGACAAGGAGATTTTAGGAGAATTAAAAAAAGACATTCTTAAGCAATCTTATCAGTATTCCTAAACATACTTATGCAATCTGATACATCAGCTGATTATTTACCTGAATATTCAGCTTGCAAGGAAGCCAAATTACAGCACACGTTTTGTATCTTCGTATGAAGTGTCTTTGCCAAAACATTTGTTATTATTTCTTTCGTTGAGTTTCGAATTTCGACGATTTTTTTGCGTTTAGTGAGCACAATGGGAAAAAAGTGCATTCCAATAAAAAAGTTGAACACATGTTACACTTAAATATAATTGAATTAATTATAAAATAAATTTAATCTTGATCTTTTGCGGGACCAGCGGGACATTATATCAAATTGCGGGACATAATTTCCCGGCGGGACACTTGCGGGACAAAAGACGTTTTGCGGGACTGTCCCGCGCCTGGCGTGACGTCTGGCATCCTTAGTACCCAAAGATAGTGAATGGGTAAAAATGTTTCGAATTTGAGAGAAAATTAAAGACGCATATGCAAAACAAAAATGAAACCCTTATTCTATCTATATTCGATTGCAACTGAAAATAAACAATTTTCAGTGTACATTTAACATTATGTTTTTCTAAACATAAATTGTAATTTAAAACGAATAGTTAAATAAAGCTTAAAGACCTTTTCCTGTTAACGAACCAACCTATAGTTTTTCAAAACTAAAACCACCTAAAGGAAACGGATATAAATATCCTTATTAGAAGCAGGATATGTACATCGTTATTGTATTGCTTTTTGGAATAATGAGAAAAACCAAACCCATATATGTACAAGTATAATGCATTTATATTTTCTCTCAACATCAGCCGAAATTCTTCCCACATGTGTTCGTTCCTACTTCCAATGAATCCATTTATATTTATTTATTTTGAATGTGAATTTGTACATAATTCAGAGTATAGTCCAACAACAAAAAATCCTTGGAAGGATTTTTATCTTTGCCTTTTTTGGTTTGCTTTTAAAGAGGCATTTAGATCCCCCAACCAAAAAAAGGAAAAGAATTTATGCCAAAAATTAAGGAAATTTGATAGATACCCGGTGATGGAGAGAATTTTTATGGTATTTTTTATAAATATTTTGATATTTTGTCAATGTTTTTGTCTACGCCTTTATATATCAGAAACAGAATAATAGCAATCACATTATAAAAAGCCCATGACAATAATATGATGCAATGTTCTATAACTTGGGTTGGAATGGATATATTATATTTAAATCAAGGATACATATTAGCCTGGTTTTTATGTCAATAAAAAGTATTATCCTGCCTTTATCAAATACATAGTCAATATTTTTTGTTTTTTGAGTTCTTTTTTTTTCATTAAATTTGTTATTCAAACCCAAAAATGAAAGAAAACTGGTGTATATTTGAACTAGGCCATATTCTAAAAAAATTATCAGGAAAAACAAATATTAAGACATAAAAGGATCTAAAATATTCAACAGATATACAGGGTGATTAGCATAACATGCGGAAAAATGCTTTAGTGTGTACTGTGTAGGTTGATCTGAGGCATGAAATAAAATCGTACGGAAGTGGGTGTAGATTTCCATTCATTGATTTTAAAGAAAATTGAATTGAAATAAATAAAAAAAAAAAACAAAACAAATCGGTTTTGAAGATAATGAGGAACTCAAACAAAAAATCAATTGAGGCATAGGTATACCGTGAGTATACCGTGAGTGAGATTAGTTTAAAACAAGAACCTATATATAGGAGAGTTGATTTCGAGTATAATAAGTTTTTCTTTTACGGTTTTATAACGTTGAATGAGGGTACATATATATAGGTACTGCTAATTTTGGCTATAATTAGGTATATTTTTTATAAATAATGTAAAAAACCCTCGGTCTAATTTTAATAGATATAAAGACCAAATTTTCTCGAAATGTTAAACAAAAAAATTAAACGTTTTTTTTAAAACTCCATGATATTTTTTTTGGAAAATTTTGGCTAGCAAAATCATTTATTTTTTTTTTCAAAACATTCTCCATGAATTCATCAAATTCTGCAGTTGAATAATTTCAGAGAAAGGCGGTTTTTCTGACATTTTTTCACTAAAAGTAAACCTTTATACCTATACAAATTAAGACCGTCAGAAATATGTTAACTACAAAATTATTTTTAACGTTTTAACACTTTTTGGCGAAATACAATAATTTTGGATTTTGGTTGCTATATTTTTTCAGACTTTCTTAAGCTCGTTTCCAAATTAAATTTTGAAAACTTTTGCGCAAAAAATAAGCTACAATTTTGGACACCAACAAATCTTATTTTCAAATTTTCGTCCACTAATCTCAGTATTATTTAAGCTGAAACTTGATTACTCAAAAATTAACAACAACAAATTTCTCATGTATCTAGATTCTCATAAAATAATTTATTATTGTTTAAACCCATTACGTAAATTATACAAACATTTGTTTAACCAATTCAAGCTACATTTTGTATGCCATGGGACATAATCAAAAAAATATGCAAAAACAAACAATTTCAATTATTATAACGTTACAATTATTATTCTCATCCAAGCTTAAATTACTGTTCATATTGTGTCAAAATATTTGTAGATATATATATGTATGTATAAATAATTTATCAGTAAATATAAGGAAAGTAGGTATATATAAGCAAAAGTGTCTCAAAAGAAGGTGTAAAATTGATTGTTTTAAAACACGATCCTCTATTTGTTGATTTAGATTTTTTTTTCCTATTTGAAAATGGAAATTTAATTTAAAGCTGTTAAAGCCTTAAAACAATATTTCTTAGGAATATTGACATTAAAAAGCAAAAAATCAACATGTGTGGGTAATGGTTTTTTTACTGGAGACAGTTATCGTCATCAAGATGTTTGATATACAAAATAAAACACTTGGTAGTCATGTTTTTATTTCAATTCTTTAGATTTCTTGGGAATTTTTAATTGTTTTACTTTCTGTGATAAATAAAAAAGAATGAAAAATAAACTTACTCGTAAGCAATGATTATTCTAGGCTATACAGGGTGTCCCGAAATCACCGCCTGAGAAAAAAACCATGAGTTCCTGAGGTCGAAGTCCTGTATCATATCGAAGTCAAAAAACACCCTTAAAATGCTTGAAAAAATCGTTTCATAATAAATTCCGGGAAAACTGTTATCCACACAGAAAAAATTTGTACCATTGATAAAAACTGTTTTTGTTTAAAAAAAAAAAAATTTCAAAAATCGGTTATAATTTGGCAAAGTTAGAGCTTAGAGTTAAAGGAAAAAAGAATAAAATCATAAAAACCGTTAATAGTCGAAAACGAAGCTATAACGACAAATTTACCTCTTAAGTTTTTCGACTTGAAATGACCTCAGGAACTCATGGTTTTCTTTTAAGACGGTGATTTCGGGACACCCTGTATAAAACAAAATGTGTATAATAGGCATGATGTCTATTTCCGTCCGTTTGTATGTACTTTATTGATGACGTCATATCTCAAAACGCTATCTATAGGATCTGAGAAGTATACCCGGCATTTTCGGATTCAGCACGCTTTTTTCTCATAGAAACCATCAAAATGTATTGTATATACCGAAATTTTGGGTTCAGGTCAGTTTTCCTCAGACAATGGTCAAAGTCTGATAAATACGTAAATAGGCTGACGGGTCATGCCAAATTATCAGGATCATTTTTTAACCAGATGATAATACAAAAACTACATGGGAAAAACTGTTGCTAGTTCTTACTCTGTCTATTAACTTTACCAAAATATGGGGTCACTTGTCATTAGTGTAAAATAATGAAAAAAATATCATGTAAAGTTTATACATATAAGGGAAAAATACGGGTACTGCTATCACTTTGAGCGCTTATAAAGTTTGATTTTCATATAAGATTATCTATTTGGACCATAAGCGAGAAGATCCAGAAGATTTTGATATCTCGCATTTCAAAGTCTTAAAACTATATGAAGAAGTTTTAAGAAACGTGCTGAAATCATGGAAATCGGAGATTTCACTTCGGTCGTAACATAGTATAATGAAGAAATGTTAAGCTACGATTTGAATTTTTTTTTTTATGTTTATTGAAATAAGTAACTTTTATATCAATAAACCTTAGTTAGTAGCATCTCGAAAAAGTAAACAGTGATATAAAAGAGGGATCGTTCATCTTTTCAATTTGTTCATCTTTTCGAGCATCAACATTTGGTTGAAGAAGAAGATGTAATTAAAATAAGTTAAAAAAAAACAAACTCGAAAGTATACAGTTCACAAAACTAAATAACGTTACATAAATATAATATTATAAAAAAGGCAAAGAAAACGTAAAAATTGTGTTCTTTTCGGGTACAAAATTTCTACCCGTTCCTTTTTTTGAGCTCTCATTTTTCTGAGGTTCTATACTGTATTATTTATTTATTTAATTTTTTTTTGTATTTAATAAAATTAAAATAAAAGTTTAAAAGTTAAATTGAAAACCTCTTAATGGGTTATCTCGAGTTTATTTTGACATTTTTGACACCCACATTGTAACATTTGGTCAATGATATCTTCCAGCTCATTCATTTCAATCAAAAAATTTTCTGAATAAATTCGAAATTAACTTGGGTTCTAAATGTACTGGATAACTTGTATGGTGTTTAACTAAAAAAAAAACTTGGTCATAAACTTTCATTGGTCATGAATCCCAGGACACATCCAATAGAATCTACATGATACCACTATCGAAGTGTGATAATTATCGCTTTGAAATTTAAGTATAGATAATATTTTGTTGCAACGGATTGTTTTGAACTATTTGTATTTTATTTTACAATTCATTGGTACACCGCGGAAATATTCCTTAGGGTTACTTTTGCTCCTTACTAAATTCTAAATCTTATATAGCCTTAAAAGGTAATGTGAATCTAGGCACTATGGCACTATAATACTCTCTTCCTGGTAGGCAACCAAATGGCATCATACTCTATTACTTTTATCTTACTTCAACTTTTGTACAGATTTTTTTTTTTTGTATACCCAGGTCACGTTTCTATTATATATTTAAACCATCAATTGAATTTTCTTTTCTTCTTTTTCAAACTCACACTTTGTTAGCTTAAAAATCTCATCTTAACTTAGATAAATATATATTTTTTTTTTAACTAAATAAAACAAGCTGTTGAAAAAACCTTTAAGGGGACTTGAGCAACAACAAAAGAATTGAAATTTTTTAGTTGAATTTTACTTTTCTTTGTTTTTTTTTTTTTTTTATTTATTTTCCTTCTATGCCTACCATTTCTTTTTGAAAGGGCAATTTTTTAATATCACAAATTAAATTCTTTGAAGTGACTTAATTGTATAAGGATAAAGGTTAAAGTAAGCACTTTAGGGTTCTTAAGTATATAACTTAACTCCTTGGAGCTATTCAATGTTAAGGATAGAACACATGAAAATTCTTCTTTTTTTTTTTGTTTCTGTAAATTTCATGCTAAGCAAAAAAAAATCCATCAACACAGCAGCACACAACACTCAATGAAAAGAATCTTTTTTTCTCTCATAAGAAGCATATAATTTGCTTCTGTTACGATGGAGATAATTTTTTAAGCTGGGACCAATGTATATGAGTTCAAGTTTGATTATAATTTAATGTCATATTGAACAGCAATATAATCCTCACAACCATATTTCCTGCCGGTATAAGTCGCGTTATATGACAGGGGCTTTATCATGGCAACATAATACTCTTGTATTATTTGTAACTTCCTGAAGAAAAAAAAAAAAAAACTTTTAAGATGGAACAAGCTATAATCCAACCTAGATCTGTGAGGGGTGGGGTAATAGTCCAACATACTTAACATTTTACTTCAAGGATATACCAACATTTAACAAAAAAAGTGTCCTCACCCTTTTTTTTAACCAACGAAGTTACACTTATTTTTGTATCAAGGCCATTTCTATCGTGGCTTTTATAAAATAATCAACACAAAATTTTAACCTTGAGTTGGTTTTTAATTTATTATAAAATTGTTTAACGGTTTTTCCTCTTTCCTATATTAATTTATCGAATAATTTCGCGAGAGAAAAAATTCTTATTTAAATTTCTATGATGCTCAATTAGTTGAAATTTTGTTGTTTTTGTTTTGTTGTTGTTATTGGTAGGCATACGAAATGACTTTAATATATAGATTTGCCGCATAAGAGAACGATAAATATTCTGCCACACGTTTCTAACAAATGCCATTGTAACGTTTATATATGTACCTTCATTCTGGGAGAGAATCATACGATCCTATATATTGATGTGAAGGACATCAGATAAGATTCAAGTCCTTTGAGAGCATAAACGATGAAAATGTTTTTGGCTGTTGGGCATTCATGATAAAACTGAGGTTCTTTTTGTTAGAGATATAGTCTGCTGATGGGTAAGGTTAGATAGTGGTATATTGAACCATGACCTAACGTCAATATTGTCAGCTGAACTTGAAGTTATAGTAAATCACTAAACGGTTTTTTTTTTTGATAATAATAAATCACTCCTCGATTGAGCGAAAAGTTTTGTGTTCGAGTAACGAATAAATTGTATGGTCCTAAATGTAAGAGGAAATTCTTGTTATTATTCTAGTTTTTGTTTGGGAATTTCAATAAAATTAATATGTGATGATGAGGACAGGGAAGACTAAGGCCCATTTAGGGTATAGAAAACAACTTCATAAAGTAATTTTGGAATATTTTTGTCTTTTGTCACTTTTTTTTTTTGGTGTATCATTTTTTCTCGTCAACGATAAGACTTACGCATATTTTAATTCTTATATAAAGGGTGTTTTTTTAGACGTGTGGTTTTCAAGAAGAAATAAAACGCATATAATTTAGTGTTATGGCCAAGAATTAATAGCTTTATTATAAAAATAAAAGTTTGCCATTTTGTTTTAAAAATGATTTCGAGCAAGTGGCCGCCGCGGCTGGCTCGAATAAATTCCAGCCGAGAGGCCCAAGAGGCCCCAGCTCCAATTGTTGCGCACGATAGCCGATGGACTCATTCGGGTCTTCTTCGATACTCTACCTCACAGCAGCAATATAGCGTCTTCGGTGCGCACTGTACGGCGTAACTGAGGATGCGCATTATCCACTTGAGTAAACGTGGTGTGAAACCGATCCATGGTTGCTCAAATTACTCATGCTGGGCGATTATGTCGACCGAATATTGGATGCAGCGCGAGATGCGTCGCGCGAACAGAACCATTATTTTGGTAATAAATTGGCACGATTTGAAAACGTTGTTCAGGAGTTGGTACGTCTATTCATTATGAAATGGCAAAACAAACTGAGCATAAATCAAGTGACAGCAGTCAAAAAGACTAACTCCGAAAAGAGTATTGCCAGATTGAAAACCACACGTCTAAAAAAAACACCCTTTACCTTTAAAAGGATTTTATATCGTATTAAAGTTTTTTGTCTATTCAGCTCTTCATAATTAATTTATATATACAGTTTATTGTTTTCTTCAATTAATATGCGTTTATAATGGCATTATTTATTGTTAAAAATAATTATAAATACTTTCGTTCAAAAGTACCTCAAGATATGTTCAAACCTGTCCCACATGTGGGTTACTTTTGATTTTTGAACACAGTTTGTATTTTAATAAAACTAAAATATCAATCTTTATTAAATTTAATCAAAAATGGGTTTTAATCAAATTTTAAATACATATTACATTTCTCGAAGTGCCGATACTTTCCAGGCCAATAATTCCATCACACTGGGTTTTTGGAGACTCTAAACCAAAAAGTGTTCAAAGGTGCCTCCATCCTCCCCTAACTGCCTACCCACTGACCACTTTGCATTAGTACGGGGCGTCCCTGATAATAAGTCGTTATTCAAACTAATGAGTCCCAAAATTGTATTATTACACGTGAATGTACATTGTTATTCGCTATAAAAAGGGTAATTCAAACTCTCAAATTATATTCTAAAAATCGCTTTAAAAATCTCCAAAATAAAACACATCTTCCAACTTTCAATTATAAATTTACAGTAAGTGTATATTTCGCCCTTCATATAACCTTGGTAAACAATTTGGTAGATGTTTTGGATGCTTCATATTGGCCGAGTTCAGAGTGGGTGTATGACGTAGGAAGAGAAGCAGCATCCAACAACATAATCATCTGTGTATGTAGTTATGTATAATGTTAATTAATTAATTTCGTAAAATTCATTATATTCTCAGGAGGAAGAGTATTGAAAATTAAAATGAAAGCGTTAATGCATGCTCCGCTGGATTTCCGCAATCCTGAGTCATTTAAACACCCACTGAAATGTGCACATAAATTATGATTTATTATTATTATAATAATGATTATTTGAGGCAGCTTATCATAATGTAAAAATCAATTTAAATTGAATTTGACTCGTGTCAATGAATTGTCAATATTGATCTAATCAAGTTTTATCACTTTCGCAGACTTATAAAAAATGAGAATTTAACGTTTTTTCTTTTACATATATTCAAACAAATACCTATGTATGTATATTTACATACCCATAATTTATTATAATTTTTTAAAATAGAACCAAATAAATCTGAGTGTTCGTGATGCTGTTGGATTAAATCCACAAATTAAATTAATCATAAATCATATTTTATATTTACAAAGTGCTTATGAAAAATATATGAGGAGAGATATTAAACTGTCTCTGTTTGGTTTTAACGAGTGTTTTTCAAATGACTTTTTATTATTTTATCTTATTTATTTGAACATTTATGTACTTTTTGAGCTTATATGTACATTTAATGATATGACTTTTATAATAGAGTCAGTGGCGAGACGTCATTTTGTTCATTTCGTTCATGAACGCCTAACTTTGCTATACAAATATTAAAATTTTCTCGTTATCCTTACAACCCACAAAATTGTATTACTTATAGGTATCTGCTAATTTGAGTAAATTTCTCAGTCTGTTTCCAAGTTTCCGATTCGTGCAACACTTTCATGCACTCAATTTAAATCGACACAAACACCACTAGCAACAATAACGTCTCTCTCTTTTGACTTTCATCATCAACTCGTTCACATGATTTGAGAACGAAATGTATCCATTGGAAGTATACACAACAAAACAAAACAGCTCACATTTTTATAGCACCCATTTCGTTCACATGATTTGGAAACGAAATGTGTCTACTGAAAGTATACACACAAACAAAAAAGTGTAGCTCTCATCGTATCAGTTGATTCGTTCAAATTAGCTGTGAACGAATCCAAGCAAATTTTGCTTAAAGTTCACACTCAGATATGAATATGGGAGAAGTGTAGGCATAATGTGTAGGTACATATTATGTGATATATTTAGATAGAATAGTTGTTGTATGTTGACATTGCGTTCTATTCGTATTACGTGCTGGAAGATTATGAACGAAATGGGAATTTTGGCAATGAATTGAGTTTTTTTTTGATGAAGGTAAGAAAACGATTTTTGTTTGAACTGTAGATTAAATTTTGGAACTTTTTAAGGCTCATATTATTCACTGGATACATCCAGATTGAAACTTAAATCCGGATGTATTTACATTGAATTTGTATACTTTACACCTGGATTAAAGTTTTAATCTGGATGTATCGAGTGAATAATATGGGCGTAAGTAATGATTTAATAATCTGCGTAAAATTTATTTAAAAAAATGACGTCAACTAGTGAAAAAGTTCTTACGTATGCGATTGTATAATTGAAAAACTTTGGAAGAGTGGAAGAGAAAATATATTTAAAATATTTTTGAAGTAATAAAGATGATTTGAATTATAATACATACATTAGAATACCAACATATGTATGTACCTGTTAATTATAACCATAAAAAATTTAAATAAATAAAGTGCACGACTGCATTTTAACATTAGAAATGTTTAAGCGGAGGCATACCTACCAACAATGTGAAAAAATCAACAGAATTTTAAAAAAGTGTAACGCCGAGTAGAGAAAGAGGGCGAAACGTCAGGGGAATAGACAAAATTATTGCGTTCATACTATGTTCTTACTGGTCTGAGGAAACAGAATACGAAGAACATGATAAAACGGACACCAAAAAGAGGAGAAGTGTTAGTAGGCAGGGATGGCCACTACATTTTTCACAATTGCTACGTAGTTTATGTAGTTAATGAAACAAATTGTAGCAAACTTAGTTTTAAATATCAAATTATCTGTGTGTTGTAACTTTGAAGCTTGAATTTTGAGTTAAAATGTTCAAATTTTTATTGAAATTTTATTATTTCTCTAGATTTACTTTGTATGTATATGAAAACGTAACAATTTGTAGAAAATAAGATGTGTAGTTTATTAAATTAACTACGCGTAGTTAATGATGTAGAAAATGTAGTGTAGTTAATTCGGCCAACCCTGTTCGTAGGCTTTCCAGATTTGTATGTGAAGAAGAGCAAATTTAAAAAAGAATTTATTCAAAGTTTTTAAAAACACATAAATGCTTTTTTCATTTCTAATGTACCTCAACTATGCTGGAATGGCAAATCGGGTAAATTTTTAATTCACGCCTCGCCACTGAATAGAGTGAATTAACTTATAAAATATTCAAAGCTCATTTATGGTTTTTGTATTAATAAAATATGAGAAGATGCAAAATGTTTAGTTGTTTTTTTTATTTTATTTCAGACTTGTATGTAAATTTTCAAAAAAAAAAGAAGAAAATATACATATTTTGTAGGTACTTATTTTTTTTTTTTTTTATTTCATCAAAAAATATTATTCATTATGGTTTATTAAATCTTTTTTGAAAATATCACAATATACTCAAATCACGTTTTTGATTCATTTTCAATATAAGCTATTAACTGAGAAGGATTTGCAATAATTAAAAAATTAATTAAATTCCCAACAAAATACCAGATGTGGAGATTTTTAAGCTTATAAACATTTTTGGTGGCAAAAAATTATTATTGCAATTATGGTTAAACAGAAGGTTTATTTTAACTCCATTTATTTGTAACAGCAATAACATTGTTTTACCACTAAATTTAAGCTGGAATTATTTTTATTTCACTGGGTATTAATCCTTTTATCTAAAATTTAAGACTTATCACCCCTTAAATGTGGTTTTAAATTTAAAAACTGAAATCCAATTTGTATGCCAGTCCGACCTCGCGGTTGGTAATTAAATTGAATTTGGTTAGGGAGGTGGGGGATCAAAGTGTACGCTTATGAGCGACTTTTCCACCACTCTGCTCTCATCGGGTAGGTATTAATTGCGATGATTTTTCTACTTTTAATAATATTATGGCACAACAGAACAAAATAAATAACATTGTTGAATGCAAAATAACGGAATATTTATAGTCAAATTGATATGTATATAGTATACGGAATTATTGGTAAGAAAAATTTCGTTGAGAATAATGAAAATACTCGTTTTAAAATATATAAAACAGCTGAATGCAAATTCTGTTGAATTTAAATCACGTCATGAAAAATAAATTAGAATATCACAAAAATTCGTAG